>OW971941.1:3835977-6235977 GCA_943193695.1 Acrobasis suavella
AGTACATAGGGCGCACTATAAGTTTCCGGAACTGGCCACTTACATAAACAATATTTAAAAATTTATTGCAACATTTGAAAATAGAACTCTTTGGCTGTAGAATGCAGTTTGTTTCATCTGACTGTCTTTAGTTTTTACCTTGTGGCGCCATTTAAAAAATTGTGTGTCAGCATCAACATGGATTTAACTCGGGAAAATTTTCGTAGTATGATTTTCTACGATTTTAAGTGTAATTTGACAGCTCAACAGAGCATTGCTCGGCTTGAAACAGCTTTTGGCAATGAAGCACCATGCAAGACAACTGTTTATAGCTGGTTTGCAGAATTCAAGCGTGGTCGTATCAATCTCAGTGACGAATCTCGCGATGGTCGGCCGTCCACCGCTGTGACCAACAAAAACATCGATGCTGTGCGTCGTATGATTGAAACAGACAGGCATGTGACCTACCATGAAATTCGCGCATCCTTAGAAATAGGCATGAGTCAAATACAATTAATCCTACACAAACATTTGGGTGTGAGAAAGCTGTGCTCGCGGTGGATCCCACACAACTTGACCGAGGCTCAAAAAACGGACCGCGTCACTTGGTGCAGTGCCATGCTTACCAGATTCAACGAAGGTGCGTCAAATTTGGTGTGGGACATAGTAACAGGTGACGAAACATGAATTTATTGCTATGATCCCAAAACAAAGCAGCAATCGAGCGTATGGGTCTTTCAAGATGAGCCGAAACCAACCAAAGTGGCGCGCGTGAAAAGTGCATCTAAGCGGATGATTGCTTCTTTTTTTAATAAAACTGGACACCTGGCTACTGTTGCTTTAGAGAATCGTCGTACAGTCAATAGTGACTGGTACACGACCATTTGTTTGCCGGAAGTTATTGACGAACTCCGTAAAAATAACCGTAAACGCCGTATCATCCTGCACCACGACAATGCTAGTTCTCACACGGCCAGACAGACAAACGACTTTTTGAAGGCGAAAAATGTAGAATTCATGAGTCATCCTGCATACAGTCCCGACCTGGCACCTTGTGACTTTTTTCTGTTCCCAAAAATTAAGAACCAATTACGCGGTCAACGATTTTCATCACCAGAAGAGGCTGTCGAGGAGTATGAAAAACACGTTTTAGAGGTCACCACAGAGGAGTGGCACAAAAGTTTTCAAAACTGGTTTCATCGAATGAAAAAGTGCATAGACGCCAAGGGAGATTATTTTGAAAAGTAATAAATTAATTTTGTACCTTTAATAGTATTTTTTCATATTCATTCCGGAAACTTATAGTGCGCCCCACGTACTCGTATGTATTTATGTATAAATTTATACTTTAATTTATTAAAAATCAAAAACTAACTCGGTACAGTAATAGACAATATACGAGTACCTAATTATAATCAATGTCACAAGCAATCTCTCTGTAGCGTGGACATAATTAACGTTTAATGTCAAAATTAATGATTACGAGGAATTAGTAATTACCGTCAGCATAATTATTGTTTCTAATGGTCTATAATAACAAAGATCGTGTATTGATGTAGAGGGGACAACAAACCCGATTGAGGAGATTTTATTTAAAGTATATTTTTTACAAACGTAAATGGAAATCTGGTTTTTCATAGAAATAATCATCGGATAGTAAAATGCTTCGGAAAATTGGCTCATCGGATAGTAAATTACATTTTAATGAGGTAAATTTTAACTTTAGCACAATAACGTTTGTTAAAATCTGTTAGTTGTGAAAAATTTTCAAACTAAGCATTTATAGTGTAACAATAAGCGGCCGTTAGATTATTTTTAGGATTCCGTACCCAAAGGGTAAAAACAGGACTCTATTACTAAGACTCCACCATCCATCTATCTGTCCGTCTGTCTGTAGGTATGTCTGTCCGTCTGTATGTCCGTCTGTTTGTCCGTCTGTCTGTCCGTCTGTCTGTCCGTCTATCTGTCCGTCTTTCTGTCCGTCTATCTGTCCGTCTGTCTGTAGGTATGTCTGTCCGTCTGTCTGTCCGTCTGTCTGTCCGTCTGTCTGTCCGTCTGTCTGTCCGTCTGTCTGTCCGTCTGTCTGTCCGTCTGTCTGTCCGTCTGTCTGTCCGTCTGTCTGTCTGTCTGTCTGTCCGTCTGTCTGTCCGTCTGTCTGTCCGTCTGTCTGTCCGTCTGTCTGTCCGTCTGTCTGTCCGTCTGTCTGTCCGTCTGTCTGTCCGTCTGTCTGTCCGTCTGTCTGTCCGTCTGTCTGTCCGTCTGTCTGTCCGTCTGTCTGTCCGTCTGTCTGTCCGTCTGTCTGTAGGTATGTCTGTCCATCTGTCTGTCCGTCTGTCTGTCCGTCTGTCTGTCCGTCTGTCTGTCCGTCTGTCTGTCCGTCTATCTGTCCGTCTTTTTGTAGGTATGTCTGTCCGTCTGTCTGTCCGTCTGTCTGTCCGTCTGTCTGTCCGTCTGTCTGTAGGTATGTCTGTCCATCTGTCTGTCCGTCTGTCTGTCCGTCTGTCTGTCCGTCTGTCTGTCCGTCTGTCTGTCCGTCTGTCTGTCCGACTGTCTGTCCGACTGTCTGTCCGTCTGTCTGTCCGTCTGTCTGTCCGTCTGTCTGTTCGTCTGTCTGTCCGACTGTCTGTCCGTCTGTCTGTCCGTCTGTCTGTCCGTCTGTCTGTTCGTCTGTCTGTCCGTCTGTCCGTTCCGAAAACGACTGCTCCCCCAAACTACACAACCGATTTTGATATAATTTTATGGGACCCCCTGAGAAGCACGTTCTTTCAAACAAAAGAAGAAAAAAAATTCGGTACAGGCGCCTTCGAATAATTTCTGAAACGAAAGATTCCGACAAATTCGTCGGAATCTTTCTTTTTATGTATGTAAAACGAAAAAGTTATCAATTGATAACCTTCTTCTTTTTGGAAGTCGGTTAAAAATGACAAGAGAAGTATGTTACAAATTTCATGGAACATAATCTAGGTATTTCAAGTTTTCTACGATTACGTTGCTGATTTTTTATTTATTTGTCTGAATGTTATTAATTTAAAAAGATTTAATATTCTTGGCTACAATAAAAAGATTCAAAAGTTAAGAAGCTATTTCAGGAGATTGGGTTTAAAATTACATGTCCCCGGCAGAGAAAAGGGGTCAAACGTAACAGTAAGCGCCGCAAATGTGTCGCATTAAAAGTTAACGACGCCGCAACCAGTGCCGCTGTGTCCAAATTGCTTATTTTGGCTCACTTTATTAATTATGCAGGCAGAGTGCGGCCCTGTACTCGCCGAAACAAGTTAGTTTGAGAGTAGGAAAATAATGGTTTTGTTTGAATAAGATGATGTTAAATTAGTTACCTTTTTCGTATTGTAAGTAGTGATCCCGAGGACTATAAGCTTTTAGCCTTTTTTAAAGCCTAGAACTCTTAATTTAAGGGGCTTGACAGGCTAAAAGCCTAGTCTAGTCTAGGTCTGCTGAACAGGCCAAGCCTAAAGGACTGTTTTAATTTGGTTATTTAAGCTGTCTTTCGCTACGAATGGAATTCAAACTTACGCCCTTCAGTCGGTGCTATAAATATTCTTCCAATACAAAGACCTTCGTGACGTAGTTGTCACCATGCTAGTCCGCCACGCAGAGGTTCCGGGTTCGATCCCCGGTCAGGGCAAGTTGGAAAATGGTCTTTTTCAAATTGTCCTGGGTCTTGTATATTTATCTATATATGTATTTGTTATAAAATATAGTATAGAGATACTTTTCGAGTTGATAAAATGTACTAAACTACCAATTTTTTGCACTGCTGATTTTACGGATCTGGATACTAGTCCTTTTGAGCCCATCTTTATTTTATCACTTCTTTATTCCTAACCCTAACTATACAATCAAAAGTTGGTGTAAATATATAATAATGTAAGCCTTTTGATTGCGTCAAAGGAGCTTCTGGCGACAAATCTATACGAATCCACTAGTTTTCATAGCCGATTGAGTGGCGGACGGCGCCTAAAGACACCCACCACAGTCCGCAAATAAATATCACTACAACCTCACTATGAGTGTCCACTTTAAACATTTTACATATTGTCCACGAGCATGAGCATTTATAACACTAAACTACACCAATTTCATATTATAAATTCCACTATAATCAATTTGCAAAACAATTTAAAACAAACTCCAACTGAACCCTTTAACTTCCCGTCAAAAACCCCTGATTTTTGTGTAACGTTTTATCGCGCTGTCAGTGTGTTATTTTTTTTTATAATTATTGTCGCCTCTGGATACTAGTCCTTTAGAGCCCATGTTTATTTTATTACTTCTTTATTCCTAATCCTAACCCTAACTATACAATCAAAGGTTGGTGTAGGTCTTTTGATTGCGTCAAAGGAGCTTCTGGCGACAAATCTATACCAGTCCACTAGTTTTCATAGTCAATTGAGTGGCGGACGACGCCTAAAGACGCCTACCACAGTCCGCAAATAAATATCACTACAGCCGCACTATGAGTGTCCACTTTAACCATTTCACATATTGTCCATGAGCATGAGCATTTATAACACTAAACTACACCGATTTCATACTATAAAGTCCACTAGAATCAATTTGCAAAACAATTTTAAGCCAACTCCAACTGAACCCCTTGCCTTCCCGCCAAAAACTCCTCTCAGTGTGTTATTGAATACCTATCATCCGTCAAATTATAATTCTGGCGAGCATTGTTCGCAATTTCACATTGTCTGTCACTGTGCGCCACTTTATTCGTCGCATCGTTATCCAAAAGTACTAATAAAATTTTTCATTCACTGCCTACTTGCTAACACGTATTTAAAATGTTAACAAAAAATGCCTTACTAATCCAATTTGTTTTCCTGTTCATATTCATGTCATTCATATAACGTTTTACCACGTTGTAAGTAGGTTATAGAGTATCATTTGTCAAATTATAATTCTGGCGAGCATCGTTCGCAATTTCAGAATAAGTATTGCCATATAAGGTGGCAAGGCTGCCAGCCTTCTGGGCACTCTTTTTCGATCTTTTTTTTGAAAGATTTAAGGGATATTTTTTATTTATTACAGTTATATACCTTCTGTTTACGCGAATGGCAACCCTACTGCTGTGGAGCCCCCTGACGGGAGAACCTCGCAACCATCCGCCCATCTTCATCACGTGACGAAATGTCAGCTATGGCCCACCAATGAAGCTCGGTCTACTCCTTAATGTGTATATACCATTGGTCAATTTTGTTCCCAATACCTTAACCCCAGACAATGTAAAATTTAAAATCGAATATACTCGTCATCGAACTTTCAACCTGATCACTGCATTTTATTTATCACCAAAATCATCAACATTAACGGCAAATCACAAAGGCACTAAAAATCAAAGTATCTACACGCGCCGATACATAGCTTGGTCCTTCATCACCAAATCCGAAACCAGCACCTACGGATCTCCATATCTCCGAAGTGCCCAGTGGATTCCAGTGAGTGTGGTGAGTGTTGCTTATTACCCAGGGTCTGTTACAGCCGTGTGCCGCTGCTAGCACAAGCTGTCCTGACCAGCATACGATATTCGCACGTAAGTACCTCATCTTCTCATAACCCGCCAAAATGCCCTTAATGTCTGATACTGATAATGTTACTAAATCTCGTGATAGGTCCCCTTTTAGATATTCTTCTGATGAAAAACTGAGCAAATCATTCGTGATCTGATTAAAAAACGGGGTATCATAAAGGGAAGGCTTACCAAATTTTCAAATTACCTAGAAACCGTTAGTGCTACGACCCCAGATTCTCAATCAAAAATAGATTTAAAATTACGCATAAAAGGCGCGGATCGTTTGTTCTCTGAATTCGATAACATTCAATCTAAAATTGAAGAGAATATTTCTGATAGTTATATTGAAGATCAATTAGATCAACGTCAGCAGTTTGACGATAGCTACTATAGTACACTAGCCCGAGCTGAATCTATTCTCAATGAAAGTGAGGTTACTAACGGATCCAAATCATGCAATCACGGCACTTGTTCTAGCAAACAGTCATCAGTAAAATTACCGACCATTTCGTTAAAGTCGTATGATGGCTCGTCATTGGAATCTTGGTTGTCCTACAGGGATACATTCATTTCACTGGTGCACAATTCCACTGAAATTAGCGACATTCAAAAGTTCCACTATTTAAAATCATCGCTAACGGGCAGTGCCGAATTGGTCATAAGTGGGATCGAACTTTCTTCTGCCAACTACGCGGTTGCATGGGAACTTTTATTAAATAGGTATGATAACGCTAGGTTATTGGTGCAAAGTCACGTCAAAGCACTGTTTTCTATACAAGCACTGACTAAAGAGTCACCTTCACTTTTGCGCAAACTCATTGACACTATTATCAATAACCTACGCTGTTTAAAAACCCTAGGTGAGCCTACGGAACATTGGGATACGCTTCTCATATACATTGTAGTCACTAAGTTAGATAAAACTACTGAACTCGAGTGGGAACAGCATAAAGGCACATTGTTGTCTAACTCCGACGTGAAGGTCAAGTTGAAGGTCGATCAGTTGTTGCAATTTCTCAGGGACAGGGCTGATTTGTTAGAAACGTTAGCACTTTCGCACGGCAAGGATATTCAGAGCAATTTTAATAAAAAAAAGTCAAACACACACACTAAATCTCACTTTTCGCAGTGCAACGTTTCTTCAAATAAGACTCAGTCCTCCTAGCGATTCTCACACAAAGCTTGCTTGATGTGCAAGGGTAAGCATCCAATTTATTCGTGCACACAATTTTTAAACTCGGATTTACAATCCAAAATTAAATTCGTAAACGATCACAAGTTGTGTGAGAATTGCTTGCGTTCCGGGCATGACGTTAATGACTGTAGGTTTGGTCCGTGCAGGCAATGCAACCTAAAGCACAACACACTGATTCATCCTAACACGCATAACATTCCATTTGTAACGCAAGTTCCCACGCGATCCATACTGACCGACTGCAGGCGGCCTCGGAAGATGCACCGGCGCAATGCCCCACTCTGGTTCAATCACAAATCGTTCATAAAAAAGTTGACAATCCAGTAATCAATATCCATACGAACACTCACACAAGTACACAGTGCGGAAGTGTACCAGTCCTTTTGTCTACTGCACTAGTCGAGATCCGAGATAAATACAATAAATATCATACGGTATGCGCTTTACTCGACAGTGGTAGCCAAAGCTGTTTCATTACGCAATCACTTTGTAAACTTTTAGACATTCAATTAATACAGTCCACTAATGAAATACGAGGAGTAGGTAATTCAGTATCGCAGTCGACGCAAACTTGTGATATCAGTATTAAATCACGCCTAAGTACCTACTCGATGCGCATTAAGTGTTACGTTCTGCCAGAAATCACTTCTACTTTACCAGCTATACATGAACAAAGTGCGCAGTTCAGGATTCCTGACCATGTACAGTTGGCAAATTCAGATTTTTTAGGTTGCCAAAAAATTGATATTTTGATAGGTGCTGATAAGTTTTGGGACTTATTAGTCGATGGCAAGATGCGCTTACCAAACGGTCCGTTTCTTCAAAATACCAAACTAGGCTGGATTATTTCCGGACCCATCCATCACAATACGCGCAAAAATGGGCAGGTTCAGTGTAACTTTTCTCAGTCTATTGACCTACAATTACGCAAGTTCTGGGAGCTCGAAGAGCTAACTAAACCCCTTGATACGCTTACAGATGAAGAGCGGGCATGCGAGCATTTATTTGCTACCACTACTATTCGCAGTAGTGAAGGCAGATTTATTGTTCGAATTCCTCTTAAAGAATCACCTGAGGTTTTGGGCGAATCACTTCCCCAGGCAGAACGTCGATTCCTTGCGTTAGAAAGCAGGTTATCACGCGCGCCTGATAGTTATAAAAAATTATATATTGATTTCATGCGAGAATATGTCGAGCTGGGTCACATGACTCAAGTAAGTAAACCTTCACATATTCATTATTTTACTCCACACCATGGAGTGTTTCGCGAACATAGTACTACAACAAAACTACGTGTTGTGTTCGACGCGAGTGCAAAAACCAGTAGTTCTTAGTCTTTGAACGACCTTGAGATGGTAGGACCCCCTATACAAGGTGATTTATTCGCCATACTGCTACGCATTAGGCAGTTTAGGTACACCGCTATTTCGGACTGCGAAAAAATGTATAGGCAGGTATTAGTCACACCTTCTCAACGCGACCTCCAGCTCATCATCTGGCGTGAGGATCCATCTCAGCCTCTCCAGTTTTATCGCCTGAACACTGTAACCTACGGTCAAGCTTCCTCAGCTTATCTTAGCGTTAGATGCCTAAAGCAGCTAGCAGCCGAATGCTCTGACCTCAAAGTGCAAAGGCTTGTTCGCGACGATTTTTACGTGAAAGACCTTTCTTCATCAAGTTTATGGTGGAACGGACCCGACATTTTACGCGAAGCAGAATTTCTTAATAATTTTATTCATAATAATCATAATATTTCTTCGTCCGAGCTACCTGAGCTAAAATCAAATTCATTTAATTCATTTATAGTAAAAATTAATAATAATGACACGGAGACATTATTTCCATTTCATAGTTTTTCACTATACAATCGCATGTTACGTTCTACAGCTTATTTACTTCGTTTCATTCATAATACGCGCAACAAAACAAGTAAGCTGTCGGGCGCGATCACGGTCGATGAGCTCAGGAACGCAGGTAGCACGCTCGCTAAGTTATCACAACGAGAATCATTTAAAGATACCTACAATTTACTGCGGCACGGAAGGGGTCTCAAACCAAAACATAAGCTCGCCAGTTTGAGTTTATTTATGGATGATAACCATGTAATACGCGTGGGTGGTAGAATAAGAAATTCTCCCGAGTTTGACTACGGCAAAAAACACCCTGTACTCTTGTGTAGTAAACACCACTTTACTATTTTGTTATTTAGATATGAGCACATCCAATCACTGCACTCAGGCCCACAGGCACTCCTTTATCGTATACGCGAAAATTGGTGGCCTGTGTCAGGCAGAAACTTGGCTCGTAAGGTGTCTCATCAATGCGTTACCTGTACGACGCGCCTTAGAGGAAAAACGCTAAACCCATTTATGGGTAATCTGCCTAAGGAACGATTTTTTCGAGTCGGGTGTGATTTCGCAGGCCCCGTTTTCATTCTTAACCGTAAGGGCAGAGGTGCTCAATTGGTGAAGAGCTACATTTGTCTATTTTTTTTTTTGCTACGCGCGCAATCCATTTAGAGCTAGTTAGTGACCTCACTACTGACGCTTATCTACTTGCTCTAAAGCGCTTCATATCGCGAAGAGGTAAGCCGTCCGAAATATTTTCGGACAACGGTCGTAACTTTGTAGGTCTTCGTAATGATTTTGCTCAGTTTCTTTGTCAATGTAGTTCTGATATTACTGAATATGCTCACAGTCAGTCTATAAAATTTTCATTCATAGTACCCCAAAGTCCGCATTTTGGGGGTTTATGGGAGGCTGGAGTGAAATCGTGCAAATATCACTTGCGACGTGTGATAGGCAACGCTCATCTCACTTTCGAGGAATTTACCACGGTGCTCAGCCAGATAGAAGCAGCACTCAACTCCCGTCCGCTGATACCGCTATCCACGGATCCAAACGACCTGCAGCCACTCAGTCCAGGATACTTCCTCATCGGTCGTCCTCTCACCACTCCTGTTTATGCCGAAGACATCCAGGATGCTCCAGTGCATCGCCTCAATCGTTACCAACGGGTGGAGCAGTGTAGGCAGCAGCAGCAGTGGGTACGCTGGTCAAAAGAATACATCTCCGAGTTGCAGATGCGCATAAAATGGAGAGAGAACACAGCTGAGTTGCGGCCGGATACACTTGTCGTCGTGAAGGACAATAATCTTAAACCTTTAAAATGGCAACTGGGTCGAGTCATCAAAAGCATACCTGGAAAGGATGGTATCTCCCGCGTTGCTGACATCCAGACGTCTTCGGGCATCATCAGACGCCCCTATGTAAAGATCTGTCCTCTCGTGGAGAATGAAGACTCAGAAAAGTCCTTTTAAAAGCTGATGCTTTCAAGGCCGCGGACATGTTTACGCGAATGGCAACCCTACTGCTGTGGAGCCCCCTGACGGGAGAACCTCGCAACCATCCGCCCATCTTCATCACGTGACGAAATGTCAGCTATGGCCCACCAATGAAGCTCGGTCTACTCCTTAATGTGTATATACCATTGGTCAATTTTGTTCCCAATACCTTAACCCCAGACAATGTAAAATTTAAAATCGAATATACTCGTCATCGAACTTTCAACCTGATCACTGCATTTTATTTATCACCAAAATCATCAACATTAACGGCAAATCACAGAGGCACTAAAAATCAAAGTATCTACACGCGCCGATACACCTTCTAAATATTTATTATGTGGAATAGTATTTTTATTATTTTTGTACAATTAAAATAAATATTTAACATTATAATAAACTTTATCAATCAGGAAAAAAAATATATAATAGTATATGTTTATTAGTAATTTATTTTTAGTATTTGTGTTTATTTTAGTTAGTTTTATTTTAACTTGAAATAAATTGACCTTAATAAGATATAAAATTACTTAAATTTATAGATAGCAAAGATGGAACGTTAAGTTAGTAGTACAATTTGACATTGTCTTTCACTGTCGCCACTGTATTTGTCGTATTATTTTCCAAATAAACCTACTAATTCAATTTTCTATTCATTGCCTACCTGCTAGCACGTATTTAAAATGTTAAGAAATAAATTATTAACCAATCCAAATTGTTTCACTGTTGATATTTATCAAAGATAATATAATAACAAACGTAACAGATACCCATCGTCATAGAAACTATAACTAATAACTATTATTAGGGTTCGAAAGTAGGCAAAACTTTAGTTGCGGGTAGGCACACAGAGATGGCAGCACACACAACTAGCAAAAAAGTGTTGAATGTGTTTTAAAAATATAATTAGAGTGCTAATTTACTTAAATAAAAGTAATAAAAGATTTTAATGTTTTAATAAATAGCTATAACGACATCTAGTGACAAGGAAGATAAATAATTATATTTATATTACTATGGGTATGCATGTTTTTCATATAACAGTTACCGTGCTGTCAGTATACTAGCGAGTATCATTTGTCAAGTATAATTTCAGTTTGTCTTCTCGCAATTTAAAATTGTCTGTCAGTGTCGCGCCACTTTAGAGGTTTCCATTTGCTAAAATTCAGATTTGATTTTTATGTACGTTCTTGGTTTTGTTATAAAACATTGTCCGATCGTTGCAAAAACAGGCATTGTATATGTATAAAATAAGTATCTTAAATTCAGCAAATAATGGTTTGTCAGCCTATTTGTCGCACAGATGTTTGTTTTATATACGTTCCTGGTTTTGTTATAAAACGTTGTCTGATCGTTGCAAAAACAGGCATTTTATATAAAATAAGCATCTTAAATTCAGCACGTAATGGTTTTTCAGCCTATTTGTCGCACAGATGTATATTTTATATACGTTCCTGGTTTTGTTATAAATCGTTGTCCGATCGTTGCAAAAACAGGCATTGTATATAAAATAAGCATATTGAATTCAGCATATAATGGTTTTTCAACCTATTTGTCGCACAGATGTATGTTTTATATACGTTCCTAGTTTTGTTATAAAACGTTGTCCGATCATTGCAAAAACAGGCATTGTATATAAAATAAGCATATTAAGTTCAGCATATAGTGGTTTTTCAGCCTATTTGTCGCACAGATGTTTGTCGCAATAAATTATTATGGCCCCAAACGAACTAATTTATTTTTTTATTCGCTGCTTGACTGCTAGGTAGTATTTAAAATGCCTGTAGTTTTGAAACGTGACACAGTAAGTATGTATTGCAAGTACAATTAGTAATTTCAATCACTTCGGTGCCCCAGAAAAAGAAGATTATTAAAAAAAAAACATTTTCTGTGAAAAAATGTATTTTATACATTAATCCTTTCACCGCAAACGTCCGACTTTGCCCATAGCTTAAGTATCCATCCCTTTTTTGGTTGTAGGTTTATTTTAGATTTACTACCCCTTGCGCTGGGGGCACGACAACTGATATAAAGTCTCGCGGTGAAAGGTTTAATTTTTCGTTAAGGGGCTACCTAAATTTTTCGGGGTCCAGTGCTGCCCCCATTTGAATTAAATCATTTAAAAGGAAACGGAGATATAATTTAAAATTTTGTCTTGACCAGGCTCTAGATAACCCTTCAAACTATTTTATGAACTACTGTTTACAGTTTAAAGTGAGAACGTGAAGCTTTTCTACGCACATATGTCAAAAGTGGCCGTTTTTCGCAATTGTGCGTAGAAAAGCTTCACGTTCTCACTTTAAACTGTAAATAGTAGTTTATAAAATAATTTGAAGGATTATCTAGAGCCTGGTCAAGACAAAATTTTAATGATGTCTCCGTTTCCTATCAAATGATTTATTTCAAATGGGGGCAGCACTGGACCCCGGAAAATCCAGGTATCCCCTTAATCAACAACGGTCATTATAACCGGCTATGAAACTCAAATGTCACGTTTTGCCTTCTCCGTGATAAAAATTTATTTATTTTTAACTTCTAAGCTGCTAAAATGATTTAACATCGAAATTACAAGTTTCATTTGTATTTGGTCGCTTCGTTTTTGCATTGCTTTCATTGAATGACGTGATGTATTACATCACGATTTCTCGTCCATTCTCGCGTGACAGTCCGCGATAATTATTCAATAAAAGCCTTAATTTGTCAGCCTGTCCAAACGTCCGCGAGTTGACGCCGCGATGACTAATGCTATGTTTCGATTCATTGCTTTACCTGGTGGTGAACCATTAGTCAGCCATTGTGTCGCTGTGTCTGTCATGGTGTTTAGTTATTAATCTGATTTATGTCACGAAATACCTTGGCTTCGGCTGTCACGTCGATCTAAATATTTACGTAAATAATTATAAAGGAATAATGGTCCAGCTACACCAAAGCTACGCAGAGCAATGCCACAGCTATGGTACTTCATTGAAGTTAGGGTTGCCATCCGTCCGGGTTTCCTCGGATTTGTCCTAGTTTAGAGGGCATCCGGGGAGCGTCCGGGTGATGTTTCATTTGTAGTCCGGCTTCTTTTTCTTGAATTGACAAACATAGGCTGCCTCGGATGGTATTTCCTACTTCGTTCAGGTTTAAATATTTAATTATATTTATTATTGAGTTAAAAGAGTTGTTTAACTCAAAAATTGTAAGATATAATGAATACTAAGATGGTCTTGAAAGTACTTTAAAGCTTTTGGTTCAAAAAAATAATTGAACTTTGTTAGATTTTACATTTAAGTAAGGTTTTGTTTTCATAACAGAGTATATCAATAATTTGTGTTTTATTTTTAAAAATAAAAATATAACTGGTTATTATCTAAAACAATTTGTAACAAACTGTAATAAGATTCTGTTTTGTTGGGTACATTTAAAACGATGCTAAAAGATGACTTGATGGTAAATTTTTCAAAAAATTATTTGTCCGTCTATCTTTCTGTTTTCGCCTACACGTCACAATTCTTAACCGATTAATTTCTTATGTCTGTTCCTATATTATACTTTTTTTTTTAGTTTGGTACAGATAACAAACAAACCGATTCTTGTGGAATGTAAAAAGGTTTGAAAACTATTTGTTGATTTTGATTTTCGATTTCTTTTTAATGGTGGAAGACTAAAAGATGTCATAAAATTTTTGTTACCATACATATAGTATGTATGTATGACTGCCTTCGTGGTCCAGTGGTCAAGGCGTTCGCCTTGTGACCCAGAGGT
Source organism: Acrobasis suavella (assembly GCA_943193695.1). Classification (NCBI taxonomy): domain Eukaryota; kingdom Metazoa; phylum Arthropoda; class Insecta; order Lepidoptera; family Pyralidae; genus Acrobasis; species Acrobasis suavella. The sequence goes on from OW971941.1 coordinate 3,849,772, forward strand.
CATGGGTTCGATTCCCACAGGGAAGCATACTTTGTGAAAAGTTGTTTCCAGTCTGGATAGGATATTGCAGGCTTGAATCATGATTATCCGAAAAGAAAGATGATTCCGTGTTTCGGAAGGCACGTAAAACTGTGGGTCCCAAACGCCACCTAGCGTTTGAACATCAAACTATCCAAGGATTGGTTCCTGGTTTGCCCTTTGGGTTGCGGAGGTCAGACGGCAGTCGCTCTGTGTAAAAACCAGCAACCTCGTCAAATCTCCTAGGTTAGGTAGCGGACCCCGGGCTCCGAAGCGTTACCGCTGAGGATGCAACCAGGAATACGCTCGGATGATGATGACATATAGTATGTATGTAGGTAATTTGTAAGTAGATGTATGTGTAAGAGAAGAATACTTTCTGATATTCATATATAATGGGTATATAATATTATTGTATATTATATAGTAATATTTTATAACGTACCTAAGTACCTAATTATATTGTATTGCTTTTTGTGCCGCATAATTTTCTCTGTTTATCCCTATGGTTGACTGGGAGAAAATGCTTTTAGCATTGTTAAAAGTATATTTGTACTTTGGAAAGTTTAATAAAATAATAAATATAGGCAGTCTCAGGTCTGGGGTTACTAAAATGGATAAGAACCGGAACTAGTATATTAGAGGGAGGCTAAAAGTGGCGCCAATAGTGACTGTGGACACATTAAAAAGCCATCGCCTGACCTGGTATGGCCACGTAATGAGAAGGGATGCCAAACACCTGGCAAAAAAAATGGTTAACTTGAAAGTAAACGGATGTAGAGCAAGGGAAGGCCGAGAAAGACGTGGGAAGAATGCGTGAGATCGAATATGGGGGAACGGGGGGTTGGTACAGAGATGGCGAAGGACAGAAAATGATGGAGAAAGTTGACATACAGAGTACACCCCAAATAAGGAAAAGCCGAGGAAAGAAGAAGAAGGCAGCTACGCCCAGTTTTCCTTAGCATGCGAACGAGTAGTAATGCATAATACCGCTTGGCCACCGAGCTCCTGAACCAGGCTTGTATCACTCCCCGTTTATGTATTGAAATTATGCCTACATTATTACTATGCGCGCGGTGACCACTTTGAAGGGGAAAATTCAATTACATGAATCGTTTGTCTAGAGTAATAAGAATGAAATTGGCTTGCAATAGATGTCTAGGTATCTAAACGAAGAGGTGAGGACTTCTGACGCGAAGTAAATTAAACCATAGCGCTAACCACATTAAGTAGATTTTTCTTTGAATTTATTTTTTTTAATTAATACTTCAGTACGTGAGTACTAGTACTTATTCTGTGCCTGAACGTAACTAAGTCAATGGCACATCGATTTCTTAACGGCATGAAAACTTTAATCAATGCTAATGGCACCTTTGAAAGGAAATGTCGCTACAACGTGTAGTAATATAGTCTTTTGTCTCACCCTTTTCCAGCGTCGGCCGGTTTTTTGTCTCTTTTTAATTTCCTTTATGAGCTCACAATTACCTTCATAATGGTATCGCACCTTTCATTAAGACCCATTTGATACCCTGAATGGAGGTTTCGCTTCATAATGGTTGGAAACGTTAGATGTTCTACCCTTGATATGGAACATAGCGCGTGCAGAAAAATATCATATTCGTCTCCTTTAAAATAACGACCTCTGTGGTCTAATTGTCATCGTGCCAAGCTGTCACACTAGAGGTCCCGGGTTAGATCCCCGGTCAAGTCAAGATGTAAAGCAACAAATATATAAAATGTATATTTGTTGTAAATTATAGTATCATTGAGTTACAATCCTATAGCACAAGTCTCGAACTACTTTGTGGCTACCTTAATCTGTGTGATTTTTTTTTCGTTTACATATATTTATTTATTACATTACTTACTTTTTTAAAGGGAATTCTGATGAACAGACGAGTTCACGAGAATCCCCTGGGGAATCAGGCTAGGGGACACTGGTGGACAACCTCCTTGGGTTGTATGAGCTCTGTCTAGACGACTTATTTTGCAAACTCAACATAAAAGTCTCACCCTCGTATTCATAAAAATTTATCAAACGTTTGCTAAACGCTCTGTTCTTTCAATGTCAAATATTCAAAAGAGAGAAAGCAACAAAAATTGTTTAAACTTAAATAGGTTGGCAAACGGTTGTCATTTTTTACAAGCTGCGCGATTTTTTTATGAAAATCATTTATTTAGCCTTGTCACTCCCTAAATACCGAGTTTCATCGAAATCATTGGAGTCGTTTCCGAGATCTTCATTACATATATACAAGAATTACTCGTTTAAAGTATAGGATGAATAAGTGTTAAAATTATGCATATAAAAAGTTATCCAGGTTGTATTTCTGACCTCTAAATATTTTGTGTGTAAAGTTAAGCCTTTGTATACACCATACACATTATACCCGTAACGTTGCTGGTTCCTTTCACAGGTCATTTGTGTTTTCTCATATTCTAGTTTATTTATGACCGTATTAATATACAGAGCGTAATGTAACAAGGTAGTGAATAGCTATTCGCTATGTGTGTATAAAAGGAAAATACAAACATTTTCTCCTAAAAATAAATTCTGGTATTCTACAGAATATTTTTTCCCGTGCGAGAATTATAGCATTCAGTTCAGGACAGGATACATGATTCTTCTTCTTATTTATTTATTAAATCTTTATTGACCAAACAGGTACAAAAGGTGGAATTAATGCTAATGCATTCTCTACCAGTCAGCCTTAAGGAAAAACAGAAAAAAAATGTGTGCGCGATAGGCGCTTAAAGATATACTATATTATCAACATACACGTACATTAATACATACATTTTATTAATATATACTCATTCAATCACATACATACGTAAATACATAATATAAAACAAAACAATTTAAGATAATGTTCTTCTTACTTAGCGCGTTCAGGTGCAGTCCTTAACTAGATGTTTTTATTGTTCTAAATGACGGGGATACTTTAATTTTTCGGTATCCAGTGTTGCCCCCATTTGAAATAAATAAATAAATAAATAATAAATATTTGCAACGTAACGGAGATATCATTTAAAATTTTGTCTTGAGTATGCCCTAAATAACCCTTTTAACTATTTTATGAACTACTGTTTACGTCCACTTTTGGCAAATTCGTGCATTTTAAGTCAAACAAAAAATACTGTCTTAAAGAATATTTATTTGGCTTTTAAAAAATACTTTATTTGTAAACTCTTTATTGTGCATAAAGTAATTTTCATTGTTTGCCCCTAAATATTATTTTATGCACGATAAAGAGTTTACAAACAAACAAACAAAATATATATTTTTTTTAAACTGCAAAATTTTCAGGATTGCTGGTAGTTGAATACAAAAATTGGTAACTGGTTTAAATATTTTCGCCGTTCTTTTTTTCCATTTTTTTCTATTTAACTATACATCAAATGTGAAATTGTACTCAAAAATGAATTGTCCAATTTATCAAAAAATTATACCACACTCGAGATGTTAGGTTAATAAAAGTTGTTATGATTTTTTTTCTGCGTGTAACTTTGAATGTCCCCCCTGCCTACCCCCCAGGGGGTGCCGGATGGCTACCGAACAAAATTAGCTTAGTTTTACGTATGTGTGCTATACATCTGTGCCAAAAAATTAATCCGATACCAAAATTTCCACCCCCATACTTTGGGTGACACTACTTCCCGTTCTACGTGGCTTCAGCGATACCTGGGAGGGCCCACCAGCCGATCCAACCGATCGGAAAAATGAAAAAATCTTTATTAGGAAATAGGAAATTCTTGATACAGTAAACATTGGCTAACGATGACACCTGCAGTAGTTAAAGTAACTGTGTCGCAGATGTCAACGCCCACCTCCAAAATGAAGTACAATTTTTCCTAGTTCTTAAAATGGACAATACTTAGAACTTCATAAGCATGCATTTGATATATAGATTTAAAATCTACTTGATCAATTTTATTACAATTATTTTGCATATATTATTAATAATTTATCACATTCCACATTTTTTACATACATTAATTTCAAAGCATTATGAATTAATATTGTGTATTATTTATTTAGTAAGGTAGGAAGGTTATTATACATCGGAATGCTGATATGCTGATTTCTCCATTCTTTCAACGTGTCCAAGCCAGCGCAGATGGAAGAAATATTCTAGGTATTCTATTTTATTTATAATTATCTAAGCTACAATTTGGTTTCATACCCCGGCATTATCTCCCCGGAATAAAGGTGTAAGGTAATTATTTTACAAAGCTAGCCATTACAGCAGCCATTAGTACTAATGTTTGCAGCCAAATGTTGTGTCCCGTAAATAAACCAGCCAAGAATGATCCGTAATTTCCCACTGAAGGTTCCGTATTTTAATGACGTTGCATTTGCAACATTAAATATTTACTGTGAGTTATCAACAAGACAACATAAAATAATATAATTTTTCAAAACTAAAGACAGCTTCTCCCACAAACTACACTACGGATTTTCTTAAAATTTCGATTGAACCATCTGATAAGTCATCATCATCATCCTCACGTATTCCCGGTTGCATCCTCAGCAGTAACGCTTCAGAGCCCGGGGTCCGCTACCTAACCAAGGAGATTTGACGAGGTTACTGATTTTTACACAGAGCGACTGCCGTCTGACCTCCACAACCCAAAGGGCAAACCAGGAACCAATCCTTAGATAGTTTGATGGTCAAACGCTAGGTGGCGTTCGGGACCCACAGTTTTACGTGTTTTCCGAAACACGGAATCATCTTTCTTTTCGGATAATCAGGTGATTCAAGCCTGCAATATCCTATCCAGACTGGAAACAACTTTTAACAAAGTATGCTTCCCAGTGGGAATCGAACCCATGACCTCCAGGTCACAAGGCGAACGCCTTGACCACTGGACCATGGAGGCAGTCTGATAAGTATACCCTTTTAAACAAAAAATGATTTTTTCAAATCAGTCCAGGCGTCTTCGAATAATCGATGAATTACATAAAAATTGCGACGACTTAATAACCGCTTCTCTTTTGGAAGTCGGTTAAAAAGACAATTTGAAAGAGCTTATTAAAATAATGAACAGTGCATAAGTAAGCATCAATTCAAATATATCTTTATAATTATTTTTTTTTTATTTTTTTAGGGACAAATGACACTGATTGAGCTAGCCCCAAAGTAAGTTCGAGACCTGTGTTATAGGATACTAACTCAACGATACTATATTTTATAACATATACATATATAGATAAACATCCAAGACCCAAGGCAATTTGAAAAAGACCATTTTCCAACTTGTCCTGACCGGGGATCGAACCCGGGACCTCTGGGTGGCGGACTAGCATGGTGACCACTACGCCACGGAGGCCGTCGATTTAAATTTAATTAATTGATTTTTTCTTATCTAAAGTCAACCTAAAGGTATAATCAGGCTATTAGTAGTCTCTTATGACACCGGTTAGGAAAGAAAAGTAAAAAGATATTGGGCACATTACATAAATGGCGAATAAATGTCCGTATATGTTCATGAAAAGTAGAATTTCTTGGGCGAAGCTAGATTTATTGTGATTTAACGTGACTTTGATTATTTTATGACAAAATAATATATTATAGTTATAATTTAAAAAAATCCTGATTAAGTACTTCTTTTTACTAAAATTATATTATTTGTTTCTGCCCAGCGATCAGGAATTTATTTGGGCCTAACTCTTTTTTGCCCAATGCGCCCGTTTATGCCCATTTGTGCCCAATTTGTTTTTGCTCTCGACCCATCTCTATCTACCAATCATCAATATCATTTTAGCTACACGACGTTCCCTGCTGGACCAGAGACAAAATCTAATTATTTTAGTCTTATTAAAACGCACTTTATGGTTCCGAAGTTTTAACAGGACCCTAAAAATCACAACATCCATTATGTTGGTAATAACAGTTTCGACTACCGTTTTAAGGTTATTTTTAGATATTTGTAATAAATCGTTTCTAATGTTCCAAAGAAAACGAGTTACTTGCTTTTCAAAATGTTATTTAGAGAGTTAATTATCTTTTATCGTCGTATTTGAATTCTCTTTGACATTCTGTGTTATCAAATCAAATCATTTTATTTCAGGCAACGTAATATTAGTTAAAATATAAAAGGCCCATAGAATAAATGCCTTACGGATAAAAATACAATACTTGGCACGTAATTTGAACGAAAATGGCGGTCGTTGTTGCACGTTTCTATAACATTTCAATCCGAACTTCAGATGGAAATGATTTCGGCTTTTAAGAAAGACCAAAAAATCTCTTTTAACACTTTTATCTCCAATTAAACATGCGCCGACGGCCGCCATTTTTGTTCAACTTACGTGCCGGGTATGGTACGTATAATTATAAATAATACCTTTAAAAAGGAAAAAAGTTAATGCTCTGTGGAAAAAAGGAATAGTTTATTAAATACTTCCATGTTGATATTATGTGTGTACATACAATTTAAAAAGTTCTTTCTCGACCAGCGCACTTAGCCAAAAGTGACCGTCGCATAAAATAATTCATAAAATAGTTCGAAGGTTTATCTAGAACATGATGAGACTAAAAATTTAAATTATATCTCAGTTAGCGTTGCATAACTATCGATAGTTTGACTACCGATAGTTGACCTTGAAAAACAGTCACAATATCGATAGAACTATCGATAGTATTGTATAACCGATACTATCGATAGTATCGATATTATCGATTGTCAATAGTTTGCAACTCTATTGATATAAGGTAATAATAAAAAGTAAAAAAAAGTAAAACCCAACTACGACAAAAAACGACGCTGAAAAAGTATAAAACAAGATTTTCAGAATACTGAACTGAACAAAGTTGCTAATGTAGTTGCAAGTAAATGGACACAGTAGACTCTACCAAGATGCCTTCGTTGTAAATTGACAATAATGTCATACAATACTATTCTGAAGTATGCAATATATGTAGAGATAAATTTTCATGTTTGGAAAGGCGTAGTCACACGTTACATATACCTACCTACCGTAGCACTTTGACAACGTATGACTACGCCTTTCCAAACATGAAAATTTATCTCTACATAGTGAATATTGCATACTTCAGAATAGTATTGTATGATACTTTTTCAGCGTCGTTTTTTGTCGTAGTTGGGTTTTAGTTTTTTTTACTTTTTATTATTTGTACTATTTTGGTGTTAAAGTGTATTTGTGGCGCATAATATTAACATAAGTTAAATTGATGAACTAATAAGAGGACCTGGGAAAATTTCTTAATCTATCTAATTCTGCTAACGATCGACTGTCATGTGGATTTTTAAGTAATTTATTATGATCCAAGGAACTTATAAACAATCCCTTTATGGTTTTAAAATTTCACAACAACTGCTCTAAATTGCATAAAGCGATTCACAGTTCCCGTGATCCACGCTTTACTCTTATCGCTCATATTTTACATCATTAAAGCATTCTTGTAATTATGTACAAGCATAAAGTACTCGTGAAGCTCTTTCAAGTGATACCAAACACGGTATATTTATTTTAATTTTATATTAACATAGAACTTTTTATCCGCTAGAGGGCGCAATACTAAATTTGGTGACAAGCTTTATAGCTCATAACCAACAGAATATCAAGGCCCTTCTAATGGTACTGCAGTGGTCTTATTCTGATAAGTAGTAAAGAAGCTATGAACGAAAAGATGTGAATTATATGCAATCAGCCCATGAATACAGGTAAAGTCACAAGCAAATGCTAGTAATATATATATATTCAAAATGTACAAGTAAAGCGCTTTCAAATGATACCAAACACGGCATATTTATCTTAACTTAATTTTTTTACTCTGTATGTTTTGTCCGCTAGAGGGCGCCACATTAGATTTTGTGAAACTCCATATAGCCTATAGCCAGTGGACAATTAAGACGCTTCTAATGATATGTCATTTGTCGAATTCTTATAAGTAGTTTAGAAGTTACGAGGGAACAGATGAACATACATACATACATACATAGCCTGTCAAAATCATAACCCTCCTTTTGTTTTGCCGTAGTCGGGTAAAAATAATAATATGACAAAGCCCTTCTGGCGAGTAGGCGACCAATACTGTGAAAATGAGTTTCTTTCGGCGTTTCTTCTCAGCAGTGGTCGTTACGAAGCGCTGGTATCGGTAGCTTTTCTTTAAAAATAAATTAAATTTTAATATACTTTACACGTAACATAAATTATACTTATTGACGTGTAAAAGTGCCTGTAAAGGTCTAATTACTGAATAAACATTTGAATCTTTGAATTTTTGAAAACTATCGATAGTATCGATACTATTGAATGAAGATACTATCGATACTATCAATAGTATCGATATTGTGACTGTGTTTCAAGACCACAATAGTATTAGTATCGATAGGCTATCGATACTTTAAACTATTGCTTGCAACACTAATTTCAGTTTCCTTTCAAATAATTTATTCCGAAAGGGGGGCAGCACTGGACCTCGAAAACTTCATGTATCCGGCCTTAAGGTTGAACTAGTCGGGGGCACGAACTCACTGGTGAACGAAATATAACTTATAACTTTTTAATGGCTTTTTATTTTACTACTAGCTTTTTCCCGCGGCTTCGCTCGCGTAGGGGTGTAATTTATCCAAATCCTTTTTTAGGGGATGCCTACGTCATAGTAGCTTTATGCATGCAAAGTCTCAGCCCGATCGGTTTAAAATTGACAAAGTTTCATACAAACTTTCATCCCCTATTTTATCCCCTTGGGGGTAGAATTGATCAAAATCCTTTCTTAGCGAATGCCTACGTCATAACATCTACCTGCCTGCCAAATTTTAGCCCGAGCCGTCCAGTGGTTTGGGCTGTGCGTTGATAGATCACTATGTCAGTCAGTCAGTCACCTTTGAGTTATATATATTTAGATTCTGTACCCGTACAGACAAAATTGTAAAGAGATAAAACGATATCATGTTAAACTTTGAATGTACAATGTCAAACAAGGGAAGGAAGTCTCCTCCGAAAATTGTAAAGAAAAAGTATCGACTGTTAAATCTTAAATACGACCTTCGTGGCGTAGTGGTCACAATGCTAGTCCGCCACCCAGAGGATCCGGGATCGATTCCCGGTCAGGGCAAGTTGGATTATGGTCTTTTTCAAATTGTCCTGGGTCTTGGATGTTTATCTATATATGTATTTGTTATAAAATATGGTATGGTTGAGTTAGTATCCCGTAACATAAGTTTCGAACTTACTTTGGGGCTAGCTCAATCTGTGTTTTTTGTTTCTTTTTAAAAGGGAGAGTAAAATGGCTTAAGAAATAATAGTAATAATAAATATATAGGGTATATTTATTATAACTATTATTTCTTAAGCCATTTTATTCTCCCTTTTAAAAAGTACTGTATCTAAATATTATTATCAAATGTATATCATGTGTATGTATATTCAAGTTTCTAGATTTCACCAAAAAAAAGCAGCACTCCGGGAGTGCCTGCCAACAAAAGTGAAAGCTTGGTGTCAGTTACGGTAACGATAACAGTGTCGTGAGTACAATTTCAAAAAATACCCATCTCAAAAAAAGCTTTCCGTGTATGCCCAACGCGCCTAAAAAAGTTTTCATTTCAAAAACAAAAAATAACGTTTTTACTTTTTTTACTGAAAATAGATATTTCCTTAAGTAAAGTATCGCTAAACGTTACCGTACCTCAAAGGGTAGGTAGCGAACGTCCTCGAACAAATTGAAAAGCAATGAACCGCGGAATTCAATTTCATATTGAAAGCCATTCATCTTTGCCGCTTCTTCGCCGCTTTAGACGTCTCGACTTTAGCACTCGGCTCTGAAAGGATCACCCTTTGCTTGTATCGGTTAGGTGAGCTGGAAATGGAGAATCTTTTTACAGTTCACCTATTTAGTTTTAACCCCCGACAAAAAAAAGGGTGTTAAAAGTTTGACGCTAATGTCAAACGTGCTGATTGTGTGTCTGTCTACGGCATAGTAGCTCTCGAATGGATGGACCGATTTCGATGCAGTTTGTTTTCCAGTAAAAGCACAGTTTAAATTATTTACCGTTTAAAGTGAGAACGTGAAGCTTTTCTAAAAGCGGCTACTTTTGGCTAATGTGCGTAGAAAAGCTTTCACGTTCTTACGTTAAACGTTAAACAGTAGGTCATAAAATAGTTTGAAGGGTTATCTAGGATCTGATCAAGACAAAATTTTAAATGATATCTCCGTTTCCTTTCATATGATTAATTTTAAACGGGGGCAGCACTGGACCCCCTTCACTTGTGTGTTTGTTTGAGTCAAATTTTGCAACTCAATTTTAAACTAGTTTTCCTCAACAGATTAAACTGAAATGTTGCATACTTGTGTAAGTCGGATGACAATGCACTATTATTATGACAAGAAGCTGATCTGAAATTGGGGTCGGAGGGTAGACATCAGAACCATGTAAAAACCACGCAACCCCATCGAGTTTGAGTTTGTTACATTTGTCTTGGTAAGCTCTTGGGCCTGATAATAAATAGTTGTACGTAAAATAATTTTTTTTGTTATCAAAAAACTTGTTTTATTCACTTATGGGGGAAATTAAATAAGGTTTTTTATACAAAGCAGTTACATACCGGTTATACATAAAGTGTTACTGTCTTTTCTTTCAAATGTAATGAAATGAGATGAAATGATTTATTTCGCTTAAGCGTGGTTACACTTAGCTGTTTCCAGCATGCAAAATTTGTATTAATACAGCTAAATATGTTACTTTATACATTATTTCATATTCAAGTCAATGTGAAACATAAATAAATAAATTGCATTATATAAAATTAAGATAAGATAATTAATTAAATTTTATTAAACATGTCATTTTAATCTTAAATTATTCTAAAAAATCATTTATACTATAAAATGCTTTCTCAGTCAACCATGTGTAAAGTTTATTTTTAAACAAATTAATAGGGAGGCATTTAATGGGTTCAGGTACACGGTTATAGATTTCGACACTCATAAAACCGCAATTTCTGGAGCAAAGTGTAGTTTTACTGTTCGGTAACAAAAGCCGGTTTGGCCTTCTGGAGCTGTAATTTGTAATTTGTAAAATAGTCACCTTACAAAATCTCTAAACAGATTATTCAAAAACGGAAAAAGATAATATTGTAAGGTCTAAGTGCGTATCGAAGCCCAAACTCAATGGGATTGTGTTGTATTCTTACAGGGTTCCAACGGCCACCGCTAGATCAACTTCTTATCTTAATAATGTTAGATTGTCATCTGACTTACACAAGTATGCAAATCTAAATATATGTGGGACGCACTATAAGTTTCTGGAATGAATATGAAAAAATACTATTAAAGGTACAAAATTAATTTATTGTTTTTCAAAATAATCTCCCTTGGCGTCTATGCATTTTTTCATTCGATGAAACCAGTTTTGAAAACTTTTGTGCCACTCCTCTGTGGTGACCTCTGAAACGTGTTTTTCATACTCCTCGACAGCCTCTTCTGGTGATGAAAATCGTTGACCGCGTAATTGGTTCTTAATTTTTGGGAACAGAAAAAAGTCACAAGGTGCCAGGTCGGGACTGTATGCAGGATGACTCATGAGTTCTACATTTTTCGCCTTCAAAAAGTCGTTTGTCTGTCTGGCCGTGTGAGAACTAGCATTGTCGTGGTGCAGGATGATACGGCGTTTACGGTTATTTTTACGGAGTACGTCAATAACTTCCGGCAAACAAATGGTCGTGTACCAGTCACTATTCACTGTACGACGATTCTCTAAAGCAACAGTAGCCACGTGTCCAGTTTTATTAAAAAAAGAAGCAATCATCCGCTTAGATGCACTTTTCACGCGAGCCACTTTGGTTGGTTTCGGCTCATCTTGAAAGACCCATACGCTCCATTGCTGCTTTGTTTTGGGATTGTAGCAATAAATCCATGTTTCGTCACCTGTTACTATGTCCCACACCAAATTTGACGCACCTTCGTTGAATCTGGTAAGCATGGCACTGCACCAAGTGACGCGGTCCGTTTTTTGAGCCTCGGTCAAGTTGTGTGGGATCCACCGCGAGCACAGCTTTCTCACACCCAAATGTTTGTGTAAGATTAATTGTATTTGACTCATGCCTATTTCTAAGGATGCGCGAATTTCATGGTAGGTCACATGCCTGTCTGTTTCAATCATACGGCGCACAGCATCGGTGTTTTTGTTGGTCACAGCGGTAAACGGCCAACCATCGCGAGATTCGTCACTGAGATTGATACGACCACGCTTGAATTCTGCAAACCAGCTATAAACAGTTGTCTTGCATGGTGCTTCATTGCCAAAAGCTGTTTCAAGCCGAGCGATGCTCTGTTGAGCTGTCAAATTACACTTAAAATTTTCCCGAGTTAAATCCATGTTGATGCAGACACACAATTTTTTAAATGGCGCCACAAGGTAAATACAAAAGACAGTCAGATGAAACAAACTGCATTCTACAGCCAAAGAGTTCTATTTTCAAATGTTGCAATAAATTTTAAATATTGTTTATGTTCCGGCCAGTTCCGGAAACTTATAGTGCGCCCTATGTATATAACTCAAAGGTGACTGACTGACTGACATAGTGATCTATCAACGCACAGCCCAAACCACTGGACGGATCGGGCTAAAATTTGGCATGCAGGTAGATGTTATGACGTAGGCATCCGCTAAGAAAGGATTTTGATCAATTCTACCCCCAAGGGGATAAAATAGGGGATGGAAGTTTGTATGAAACTTTGTCAATTTTAAACCGATCGGGCTGAGACTTTGCATGCATAAAGCTACTATGACGTAGGCATCCCCTAAGAAAGGATTTTGATAAATTACACCCCTACGCGAGCGAAGCCGCGGGCAAAAGCTAGTTTTTTTAATAAATCGCTTAAGAAGAACTGGTTTTAAATTGAGTTGAGAGGTTTGATCCAAACAAACTTACTGACATACTAGATACATTTCACGTTAAACAAAAGCTTCTTAAATAACCAGCCAAGCGCGAGTCGGGCTCATGCATAAAGGGTTCGTACTATTAGGTTGGGGAAAAAGTCTTTTCGCATATAGTATGTATGAACTTGTAATAAAACCACTTTGGCTATACTATTTGTACCTGGCTGGTTTTGGTATCATTTAAAAGTTTAAACTTTAAAGAAGATAATTCCAAATTCAAATTAGGAAAATGCGTGATTTTCATTTGATTTTCTTACCGTCAAGATGAGTGAATCTAATGAAGAAATTAGATACATTTTAAAATTTTACTACCAAAAAAGGTAAAAATGCAACGCAAACCGCGAAAAAAAATTGCGATGTTTATGGACCTAGTGCAGTGTCTGTGAGAGTAGCACAAATTTGGTTTAAGCCTTTTCAATCTACTTAGGAGTAGTTGTATGGACATAATTTTTTTGAGATCAAGGCATTTTTAAACCGCTGGGTGTTTGCCAAAAAATGTGTAAAGTCCTATATTCGTAGCTTTACGTCTGAATGACATCCTAACTAATATTATAAATGCGAAAGTAAGTCTATCTGTCTGTCTGTTACCTCTTCAAGCTTCAGCAACTGAACCGATTTAGATGAAATTGGGTACGGATATAGTTTGAGACCCACCTCAAAAACATCCATTATAGGAATAAATAATTGGCCAAGTGCGTGTCGGGCCACGCGCAGTGTAGTGTTCCATAGTTATGAATGCCATCTTTGAGTTCATGCCACTGAAAACGTCTAAAAACTAATTTTCTATTGAATTTGTACGAAATTTTCCGAGTACATTTTACAACTTGATCGCCTATAACTTTTTAATTTATAAACCCTTCTTAGCTTTGATAGCTTTCATTTAAAGTTCGTTATATATACTATAGGTGTGAATTTTTCACGTGTCCATATATAACCGTTTAGCAGATAGAGGGGGGGGGTGGAAACTTGACTCTTACAAAAATGTTCAATTGAAAACCAAATATTTCAAAAACTGATCCCTAAATCGAATAACGGTATCCACAAGCTCATACCGCTTTTTCCGCGTAATTAATAAACATACCCAACAGGATTTTCTTTACCAAATCACAGCTTTCTAGTACTTATAGTCATCGGACGGACAGACAGACAGACAGACATGGCGAAACTATGAGGGTTACTTGTTTACTACGGAGCCCTAAAGAAGTAGATATTGGAACTTTGTTTGGAGAATCCTAGTTTGACATACAAAAGTCATGGGCAAGAGCTAGTTGTAAAGTAAACGTAATTCTTGAAACAACAGGATTTTCTTTATCAAAACAAATTAACATAAATAAGGCCGTATCTAACAGTCCCAACAGTAAAGGGAAGAATGAACACACACAAAATATCCATTCAATAACAGATAAGTAGGGTCTTCCTCTATAAGTATCCACAACTAATTTTGAGGAGAATATCGTTAAGCGTTTCATTATTCCGAAAGGTTGAAGCCGCAAAATGTACAATACGTAAAAAGTTAGATTCGCAATACATCTGGTTTACAAAATGGCAGCGAAACATTACTTTTTTTAATACAGCTACGTCATTAGCATAGACAACAAATAAACAAATTGCTGCATATTCCTATTATAATCCTGACTATTGAGATGACAATCTTTTTCCACGTACAAAACAGCAAGGACTATGAAAAAAAAAATGTAAATTCATTAATTCATTCATTCAGTCAGTAAATGTACATTTCTGTGTTACTGAGAAGAAAAGAGACAATGAATCCATTATAATTTCATCATTTATAAATCAAGCGTGTCGAGAATAAAAAATCTTTTGGGAGTTTTTCCATTGATGAAGAATTGAATCGAAACTTTTTTTTTATTATTTGCACAGTAACTAAATTAACACATAATTACTTGTAATTTAAAGTCGGACCATTTGAATTGAAAGGAATTAAGTAATGGCGTTTAGGTTGATTAGAATTTTAAAATGATTCTATAAGTTATTATGAAACGATAATCAGATTTTTTAAATAAAAGTAATAACATTGTTTGAAGCAAAATCAACTAAGATCAAACTTTAATAGTTTTATGTCAATAAGCACTTGAACATTTTGAATTATTGATTTTTAACAGCATTAAAATATCCAAGTAACCCTAACTCGTGACGAAATTTTTCTTCACATGTTTAAATTTGAACATTTAGCTTATTATGCATGCTGCGCTAATCTTTCCAGTTTACATCTAGGGATGGGAACATCGGGTCCCGCTATAATCGTTGAATCGTATTACCATTACAACTGTCCGCGACGCCAGATGCTCGAAACAACTTTATTCCGTGCGTAGACTTCTAAAAAGGATGGAATGATTTTTTTAAAGAAAATGTCTACCTTATGCTTGAAGTTATGTAATGGTCCGTCAGTATAAAGTCATGATCATGATGCTTCTCTGTCTTTAAGGAGATAGTGCTCGTTTATGTATTAATTATATTTTCAAATTAATATTTTAAAAAATATGGGACACACATGAGAGCACATTGAAGTCAGGTCCAATAAGCTGCTGCTGCTACGGAAACATCCGTAAGGTGCTGCTTGTATCTTGGGAGTCCGTAAGACGTATAGAAAATATATATTATTTTTACTTTTTAGCATATGGATTAGCTTCGTGAAATAATGTGTGTGGCCTACTTCGTTGAGCTTACAATAAGAATGACGTTACTTACCTCCTTACCTGTACATTAATATTAAGAATTGTGTTTAAACCTGATCGTGGTCATATTTTAATAAATAAAATTAAAATAAAGTACATTTCACGGAGCAAAAGAATCTTTCAACCGATGGTCCAATCACAACAGTTAATTTGGTCATTTGATGTTCCATATTTTTTAAACCCTCAATAATAAAACAAATAAATTTTGTCTGTAAAGTATGCGCTAAATATTTCGGTTATCTACTATAGCTCTTTATAAGACATGACCCCTACTTTGTCTGTCAGATGATCTACTTAGGTCTTTCTTGGTCCTGGTCGTCGTCTACCTCTTTCTTTCTAGTAAGTTTTTAATCAGTTCATCTCGTATGTGACCAATGATTTTCTCTCTCCTTCTGGTGTCTGTGGCATCATAACGGGCCGATATTGATGCGGTATTTCTTTTTTGAAAGCTGACTAGCTCGCTATATTTCTTAGTTAGGTTAGTTGGAAACCGGATTAGCGGAGCAACCTAAAAAATTCTAATATGCTTGTGTGGGATATCAAATAAAAGGGTTATTGTAGATTTAAAATATTTATTTTAATGAAAATCGGTTCACTCGTTCAAAACTTACTGGGGGTGAACGCTTGGAAAATTCCACTTCGCAGTTTCTTTACTTTTTTAGAGGTTCAAAAATCAATTGCACAGTTTTCCCTCTCATTTTCCGCGCAACTTCGCTGATCCATCCTCACAAGTCAATGGCACCGGGAAAAAGGCCTTTTCGCTAAAGAAGTTGATCCTGCGTTTCTTTCGACGTATGACTTTGAAAAGTAGTCTCAGAGTCGGCAAATGGGTAATAGTAAACAAAGTAATCTAAAATGCGGAGCGAGGCTTCAGACGAGGTAATCTTATTCGGTTCTTTAGAGAATTTTGCGAGTTTCGTATTGAATTTTGCTAGAGTTTAGGCTCGGTGCAATGTATAGTTTTTTGAGTGTAAATAAACTTTTATTAGAAGGACTGGTTTGGCATTATAACCCATCAATACTATAGTCTATATGTTTAGGTATTTAAAAGAATGTAAACAATCTTGACATTTCTTTTATTGAAATACATACCGTTTCTATACCTTGAATCTTGCCCTGACCGTGGATCGAACCCGGAACCTCTGGGTGGCGGACTAGCATGATGACCACTAATCCACGAAGGTCGTCAAGTTTAATTAGTAGGCTGTATCATCCGTTATGTTACAAAATTTGAGGTTTTAATGCGTAGATAATTGAGCTTAAGACGGCACTTCCCGGCCGCTCAATTGTCAACGCGAGCATAGTTTGAAAAGCTTGTTATTTCATCCAGGGCAATGCTAGAAAAAGAGGCGAAGCAAAAAGAGAGAGATAGCGCCTGAGGGCTCGGTTTGCATTCTATTGAGCGAAATTAGTATTATTATTAACCATCAATTGACAAATATTAACTATTCGTGGGGTGCGGAAATTTCGTAAAACTTGCTCCAGGTGATACGTGATTATTAGTAAGCCTTTTTTATTGTAATATGGCTATAAAAACAATTCAAATAATACTGTGCATTATTGAGGAAAAGTTAGAGGGCCTTCACCCATAAATGCCATTTAAAGCCTAAAATTCATCCGGTTTAAGGCGACACTTGAAATCGTAAAAAATCATAGCGCGAAAATGTTTTCGGCTCAGATCCATTTTTCAATGAAATACGATAATTTGGAAAAAAATCCGCAAAAAATTAGAAGGAAAACTTAAAAAAAAATAGGCATGCCTATTTTTACTTATAAATAATTATATTTTCAAAACAAATTGTAACTGGCTAGTCTCACATACATAAAAACTTTTTTTCGCAATACTTTAGTGGGTATTCAGCACGTCATGTATATACTTACCTACTTATAGACATTTTTTTTCATATATGTTCAAACTGAGAGAATAATACTGAGTTATTTTAACAGAATTACATAGAAAACGACTTTAAAACTGAAGTTTTAAGGTAGACAATTGCTAAGCTATATTCGACAGTGTGCTTAAGCTAACTTCAAGTAGGTAATTTCCGCTTCAGTGACCCCTCATTTCTTAGAACTTCGATGTGAAGTAACTAAGTGTTATGTACGGTTAGAGTATAGAGTATTCTTCTTAGAAAAATGTTATTTCTAACTGAAATTCAAGTAAAGTATCAAAAGTTTTAGATCTTTCGTTATTTGAATTTCATTGTTTAAGAGCGGCCTTCCCGTCTTACTTTTCATACAAACGCTCGTACGTGATTATGGCGTCGTATCTGATCTTTCTTGAAAACTTTTGAACTCACAGGTATCTCGGGCGCTATTTCTAGGTTTCTACCGACATAAAAAATTGAAATTTAGAAAAGCAAAGTTAATATAAGCCTCTAAAAATCAGTTTTTTTTTTTGCCCAAATTTTAGCTGAACTTCGACCGTTCTTAAAGTACTCATAAATTGTAAAAGTAAGGAAAATATTTCGATACAAACCTTGCAAATTTATATAAATTTTGAATACAAAACATTTCTTTCACATAGTTGTAAGACTTTCTGACAAAAACGTATATCCTGGAACAAGTTTTATGAAATTTCGGCACCCTATGAATAGTTAATATTTGTTCAATAGATAGTTAATAAGAATACTAATTTCATTTAATACAGTGCAAACCGTGCCCCAAGGCGCTATCTCTCTCTTTTTGGTTTGCTTTTTTTTCTAGCATTACCCTGGATGAAAAAACAAGCTTTTCGAACTATGCTCGCGCTGACGACAGAGCCGTCGGAAAGGGCCGCCTTAATAGAATTACACAAAAAATAATTTTAACTTAAAAGATTTCATGATTTTTATTTGCTTGTTAAAATAGATAATGAATAGACGTAACAAAAAAGGTTCGTCCTAAATCCAGTTTAAACGTACCAAAGTACGGGATATCGGCAAAACGGTTATGAACCTTAAATGGAACTGGGCAGGTCACCTGGCACGCCGTAGTGATGACCGGTGGAGTAATGGTGGCCTAGGACTAGCGTTGCCAGGCATCCGGATAAAGCCGGACATAGTTAGGCTTTTTGATTGCGAGTCCGGCCAAAATAAACAGTGTCCGGCTTGTCCGGATTTTGTTAGGTTTTTTACATTTCGCAAACGAGATAGCGCTGGGTCCAAGCGCAGGCGATTTGTTGAACATCGGTTGCTCCCGCAGAATTTAAGAAGAATTAATAAAATTTTGATAAATTCCTTTCATTCATATTTAGGGATAATTCAAAATGTTGAATAATGTTTATCCAGAACCAATTTACCCAAATGTCCGGCCAAATTGGATGGTCTGTCCGGCTATTAGGTTTGGTGACCTGGCAACCCTCCTCAATACTGTAGAGTGTCCGGCCAATTTACCCAAATGTCTGGCCAAATTGGATGGTCTGTCCGGCTATTAGGTTTGGTGACCTGGCAACCCTACCTAGGACGGGTAAAAGAAGCGTCGGTCGTCCTGCAATAAGATGGGTTGACGATATAGTCAAGGTCGCGGGTCGCACCTGGATGAGAGCAGCACAGGACCAAGATTGGTGGCGTAGACGAAGGGAGGCCTATGTTCAGCAGTGGGCGGAAGAACAGCTGACATGATGATGATGATGAAATACAGTTTATATTATATATTCACTAGCTGAGCCCGCTAGTTCCGTTCTGTTTGGGTATTTCGGAATGAAAACTATTCTATGTCCTTCCCTGGGTCTCAAACTATATCCGTACTATTCATCTAAATCGGTTTAGTGGTTGAAGAGTAAAGAAGTAACTCAATTCTATTCAAATCATTTATTGTAGACAAACAGACAGACATACCGAGTTACTTTTGCATTTATATTAGTAAGAATTAATCATGTGTTCAAAGCAAGATAGTTCAAAAACCAACAAAAAGTAGGCAAAATTATTTTTTGACATTTGGAGAGTATTCTCCAAATGTATGCAATTTATACAATAAGATGGTGAATTTTCAATTCTGGTGAGTTTACAACATCCCAACGGTAAGTAATTCATTAATAAAATTAAAACAAGGTCTGCGAGATCGGGTTTTTCATGCTCACTAAAATGTCCAATCCGGTGGTGGCGTCGTTGGATTTCTTCTATGGTTGAGTTTAACGATCGCTGATCCGTGGCGTCAACTCGTGAACGGGTGCTGCCGGGAGGGACTGGTCAGCTCGGCTTCGGTTTTTAGACTACTTAATATTTTTTATTACGAAATTTATGTTTGTTTACTTGTTCGCAAGCATTAAATGTTATAATGTATCAACATTGTATTATATTATAAGTATCTATGAATTAAAAGACAATAATAATGATATGACAAAGCCCTTCTGGCGAGTAGGCGACCAGTACTGTGAATATGAGTTTCTTTCGGCGTTTCTTTTCAGCAGTGGTCGTTACGAAGCGCTGGTATCGGTAGCTTTTCTTTAAAAATAAATGATATTTTAATATACTTTACACGTAACGAAAATTATATTTATTGACGTGTAAAAGTGCCTGTGAAGGTCTAATTACTGAATAAACATTTGAATCTTTGAATCTTTTAAAAATCAATATATTTTAACTAAAACATTTTCAAATTAAAACTTTGTCCTAATTTTATACGTAATTAAAAATTGTTTAATATTTTTGTAAGCACACCTTTGATGTTTCCATCGCACAGTTAGTCAAAGAGCCTGACATCAAAAAGGTCTGGCCATTTTAATTTTACTTAAGTTTCTTTATAACTTATCTAAAGCAGTATAAATTTGATTCAGGCGAGTTCAGGCCGTTTTTGTTTCATTGTAATTTAAAACTTTTGCTAATGGCACAAAGTAATTAAAGTTAGTGTTATTCTTTTTTTCTAGTCTATGTTATTGAAATATAATGCAGAAAATTATAAGTTTCTTGCTGTATCTTTATTTATTTAGAAAGAAAAATATTTTATTTGTTGCAAATTTACTTGGCATATTGAATTTCTATTATAATTTTGAAAAGCAAAGTTTTGCCTACCTAACAAAATGATTGCTGGAAAAAAAACGTGAGTATCGAGGAACACTCAGTTGGAAGATAATTACTTTCGAAAGACAGACGGAAAAAAGTGACGGAAAAATCTTACACTTTTTAATAATAATAATAAAATTCAAATATTTTTTTTAAATTTTAATAAATTTTTAAATATATATTGGCGTGTGCTGGTTTTGAACCAGGAACATCGCATACGCTCTCCCAACTAAGCTATTGACGATATAGTCAAACTTGTAAAATTAACTTTCACCAGGCCTGTGTCACTCCAACGTTTAGGTATCGAAAATATACCTACATTATTACTATGCGCGTGGCGACCACTTCGAAGGGGAAAATTCAGTAACATGAATCGTTTGTTCAGAGTAATAAGAATGAAATTGGCTTGCAATGGATGTCTAGGTATCTAAACGAAGAGATAAGGACTTCTAAAGCGAGCTAAATTAAACCATAGCACTAACCTCATTGAGTTGATATTTCTTTGAATTTCTTTCATAAGACTTCTGTACGTGAATACTAGTACTTATTCTGTGCTTTCACTTTAATTCGTGACGAAAACAAGAGACCGAAAAACTTGGTTTTAAAAAATCAAATCTTAATTTCAACATAAAATCCATACATCAATGCTCATTAAATTTCACAAGAATCGGTTGAGAAATACGAATTGGAGATGTTAACAGCCAGACCGACATATGACAGCATTTTTTTAACCCCCCACAAAAAAGGATATTATAAGTGTGGCATAAATGTATGTCTGTCTGTGGCATCGTAGCTCTCAAATGGATGGACCGATTTTCGTCCTTTCTTTTATGTGAAAACAAACTCTCTTGCGATGGTTTTTAGCTATGTTTGGTGAAAATCAGTTCACCCATTTAAAAGTTATTTAAGGGTTAACGCCTAAAATCACTTTTTTTTTCCTTGTAAATATACTTTTTGCCTAAGCTGTAACGTAGATGCTTCGCGCTCGCTCGTTCAAAAACACTACACTATCTATTCTCAATGTAATGTAATGCAAATAGTACCTACTAGCTTTAATCCGCGACTTCGTCCGCGTAGAAGTTGAAAATGTTTCGAATAGGATTTTTATTGGTTGTTAACGTTATTAATTTTGTTATAACATATGAATTATTATGTTAAAAATTATAAAATCTTTACAATAGTATAGGGATTCAAAGGCCAGTTTCCTATCCCGTTCCCGTTCCCGTTCCTATTACCGTCATTTGCTAGAGCAAAGAGAGCGACATAATATAATAAATTGAAAACATCATTAGTCGAATCGCACTTTAAAAATTACGAAGTTTCATACAAACGTGCAACTCCTATTTCACACCCTTAGGGATTGAATTTCCAAAAATCCTTTTTTAGTGGGCGTATCCTCGTCACAATATACCTTCCTGTCAAATTTCATCTTCATTGGCTAAATAGTTTTCGAGATTTCGTGTTGAGTGAGTGAGTGATTTTTGCTTTTATATATGTATAGATATATATGCAACAAATTCCAAAGCGCACTGGGCGCGGGCTAGGCTTGTGCTTGGCGGGCGCTTGTCGTCTGAACGCGTCTCTTATCATATCGTATATCTTTAGTATCTTTAACAGAAAATCATTAAAATCACTTGGTTAACATGCTAGGAAAAGCCTAAAAACTTCGTCTATAGGGATTTTTCTGAAATAAATTGTAATGTCGATAATGCTTAAGCCAGGTGCAAGAAGAAGGGATTTTTGAAAATTTATCATCCGCTAAAATAAAATCCCACCAAAAACATACTTGTCAAAAAAGGGGCCAAGTTCCTATCGCTAATTGTTCGCCTAAAAAAGGGTTGAAATCCAATCCAATGCCAAGTTTAGATGCACTTTAAAATCGACCATAATCATCTTCATCAACAGCCTGATCCACTGGTAAACATTTGCCATTCCTCAGACTCGCCACCATACTCAGTCCTCCGCCTTCCGCATCCAGCCACTACCTGCCACCTTATTCAGGTCAACGGTCCATCTGGCCGAAATTCAGTTTACCATACACCCAACTTAAAATATGGTATAGTTGTAAAAATACGTAGGTACTTGGTTAAAAATATCTAAAATTATAAAACTTCTAAATTTGAACTTGGCAGCTTTTCGTGCTGTACGTAACACTTGATAAATTGTATAATAAATTTATTGTTTATATAATTAAATTAACCTGCCAAGTTCTAATTTCAGACAGGGTCATATTTCAGGATCTACTAAAGCTATATCTATGAAATTTGGAATACTGCTTTACTACTAGTAAATGATTACGTAGGTACAATTTTATCTCTGTACTTGCAATAGGCACTGAGCTACAGGGGGGTCAAAAGTGGGTCGAAACGGTTCGTGTAAGTAGTGCACGGCATGCGCGCGGCCTGTTGCTGGAACTTGGCCTGCGCACTACCGTGCGCTTAAATAGGGGATGATAGTTTGTACGAATACACGTACAAAGGCGTGGCGGGCTGCTAGTTAATACAGTTTTTCATCAAGATTTTCTCACCCATTTCTATTTATATATGGTAAAGAGCTTTAAATTCCAAACTTCCAACCATAAGTAGTTGTAGCCGAGACTTACAAGTTCAACTCTTCACAACTTTCGGCATTCATCGCAAAGTTGGACACCTGAACGACTCTGGAACTACCTGCCTGGGTACACGGCGTGACAGTTAGTGCTGTTAGGAGTTTTGTGCATTTGCGATTTAAAAGGCAATGCTGAAGTTAAAAATGTACAAAAGAAATATAAAATTGATAAAAGTAACATTTATGAAAATTCGTTTCAAAATTACGCTGTCTTGCTTTTGAACGCTAGCCTGATTTTTTTTTAAATAAAAATGTCTACACAGTGTTCGAGAGGCGAGAAAGGTTCTATGACATATTCTACGAAATATATTTAAACATTTTATGTAGGTACCTAACCCACAACACAACTGTTGGTAAGAACCATGTCGATCACGTCAACTTTTAGAGTACCCGCCCACGTAAGACATTTTGTGGGACCGATAGTCGGGCCGATATTTTTTGTATGAATTTCTGACTCACTTTTTGTAGGGACGTGTGCGTTGCAGTTTTGCAACCAGTACGTTCTATTTTACTGCTACAAAACATCCGTTACCGATTATCGGAGGCGGCAGCCTTAACAGCGATCTTCCCGTCTTACTTTTCATACAAACGCTCGTACGTGATTATGGCGTTGTATCTGATCTTTCCTGAAAACTTTTGAACTCACAGGTATTTCTAGGTTTCTACCGAAATAAAAATTAAAATTTAGAAATACAACGCCAGTATAAGCCTCCAAAAACCTGCTTTCTTGCACAAAATTTAGCCGAACTTCGACGTAAAGGTAAAGAAATCATTTAGATACAAACCTCGCAAATGTTATGAAAATTTTGAATACAAAACATTTATTTCGCTGATTTGTAAGGCTTACTGATAACCACGTATCATTACCTGAAACAAGTTTTATTAAATTTTCTCACGCTATGAATAGTTAATATACGTTAAATAGATAGTTAATAGTGATACTAATTTCATTCAAAAGAATGCAAACCGTGCCCTTAGGCGCTATCTCTCTCTTTTTAGTTTGCCTCTTTTTCTAGCATTGCCCCGGATGAAACAACAAGCTTTTCAAACAATGCTTGCGTTGACGACAGAACAGTCGGGAAGGGCCGCCTTAAACAAAAAACGCATCACAATCGATTCATTTATTAAGGAGCCCCGATGCCACATGCAACTCAAACTTATAACACCCTTCTTTTTGCATTTGGTGTTAAAAATAAAAAAAAAACATTATCTTGCCTGCCAGTTAAATTAATAGATTCAAAGATTCAAATGTTTATTCAGTAATTAGACCTTTACAGGCACTTTTACACGTCATTAAGTATAATTTATGTAACGTGTAAAGTATATTAAAATTTAATTTATTTTTAAAGAATAGCTACCGATACCAGCGCTTCGTAACGACCAGTGCTGAGAAGAAACGCCGAAAGAAACTCATTTTCACAGTATTGGTCGCCTACTCGCCAGAAGGGCTTTGTCATATTAATATAAGCACTCGACACAAGCATTTAATGTAGCCGTACAAAAACAATCCCGCCCTTTATTTCTTAATTATACAAATAGCCAAAAATATTGTTTTCAGGAAAAACAAAATGTTTGCAATAAGAATTATATAACCGGCCAATGTTATTGGACGATCCGGGATTATTGGCAGAATATAAGTTGGAGCGCTGTTTATTTTCTTTCTTGGCTTCCATTGATACAAAATTTATAGATTCTTCTTGCCACACTATTGATTGCAGTCAACTGCTACAGCTGCTGTTAGAAAATGTTAACAAACATTTTCTAAAGCATTTACTAACAAATGTTAGGAATGGTTAGGAATTGTTCGATGACATGCATCAGTGTTCCGACTCCGCTACTAAATAAACTTTCGACCGTTGATTCATTTTCAATACGAATATGTGAAAAAAATCTTGGCTCAATAGTTTATACAATTAAAAATATCGAATACGTTTTTTTTTTTTTCTATGATTAGCATATAATTATGATAATACAGCGCAATAAAATTTCTCGTGATGTCACGATCAAATACGATTTCCACTATACATAAATATAGTTGAAAATATAATAAAGATACGGGCATCGAAGTTTCGGAATAGGGGCGACTACGAAACTTCGATGCCCTGTATCTTAGTGAGTTTTCAACTTCTATAAGTGCACAGAATAAGTACTAGTACTCATGTACAGAAACCTTACTCAGAAAAGAAATTCAAAGAAATATCTACACAATGTGGTAAGCGCTATGGTTTAATTTAGCTCGCATCAGAAATCCTCACCTCTTCGTTTAGATACCTAGACATCCATTGCAAACCAATTTCAATGTTATTGCTCTGGAAAAATGATTGATATAACTGAATTTTTCCCTCCGGACTGGTTGCCGCACGCATAGTAATGATGTACTCGTAGTATATTTTCGATGCCTAAACGGGGAGCGACACAGGCCTGCTAAGAGTGAGGTATCTTCAGAAAATAATCCATCACTGCGTATATAGAAAGGATTCAGCTTATCGCCACCGGCCAGCCGCCGCTATGAGACGCCACCTCCCTGTTTGGGATATAAATCATGGGAAACACACATTTCCTTTCCGCAACGCTCGAGGCAAAATCTATTTACTTGCGCAGTTTTGATAAGTAAACGTTTCGTGTTTCTTATATCTTTGGGTTACAGGAAGGCAAATTCGGCCAACCGTTATTCGCCGAAGAATATTTTTTCGAATTGACCAGGAAGAACGGTTTTGTGTTTCTTTTTCAGCCTTTATTCACCCGTGGGCGAGAAATGAAAAGCACCGAACTGTGTGGCTGCAGCAGAAACTGTTAATTAATTTTGCCGTCTGTTTGTTACACATTAACTTAAATTGCACCTTTATTATTAGCTTTATTCTCTTTAATTAAAAGTAAAATTACAGTAATATACTCGTATCCATTTGAATTCACACATCTGAGTACACTAAAAAATATAAAGAGGAAATATTTGTATTTTGTATGTTCGTAAAGATTAAATTGGCCGATTTCAAAAATTATTTTATCATTAGAATGCTACATTATTCCTGAGTAACATAGACTAT
The DNA here is from genome assembly GCA_943193695.1 of Acrobasis suavella. NCBI lineage: Eukaryota > Metazoa > Arthropoda > Insecta > Lepidoptera > Pyralidae > Acrobasis > Acrobasis suavella. Next base: position 3,876,031 of record OW971941.1, read on the forward strand.
AATTATTACTAAGTACCCGCCCCGGGTTCACACGGGTGTAATTTAGAAAAAGAAAAAGAGATTATAGTGAAATAATGCTCGTATGAAGCTGGGGCGGGTCGCTGGTTTAACATAAGTTGAAATTGAGGTTATCTTAGCGTAGTTTTAATATCTACACAGATACCGATGCGCCCGAAACTCCTCCGCGAGACAGAATTTATTTTTCTAACAATTTTTTTATGGTAATTCTATCAAGAAAGCTTATATTATTCATATATTATAGATAAACAGGGCTATTTAAAGATACATTTTTATAAAGCATAACCTTGTGGTTTGATTGTAAGTATAGATTAAAAAAAAATCTTGTACGAGTGAAAATTATGTTCCAGAAATAAATTCTATGGGAATTCAATTCTGGTTCATTCAATTGGAATTTTGCGAGGTAAATTACCTTACATACCCAGCTAGTAAGAGTGTAGATCACATTTTTATGTCTCCATTGCACCGTTTTCGAGATGTAAGCAAAAAAAAAAGAAAAAATGCGACCTGATTTGTGCCCGACTACCTTGGAGGGGTAAGGAGTTTAAGTATGTTTATCTCCTAACCAGTCCAAACAAAGTTCCTAAGTAAAATTTTCTACTTTCGACTTTTCCATCAACATGCCCTTTTGAGAACTCGTTGACTTGGCTTGCCGAAAAATAGATAGTTTTACCATCAAAAAATGCCAAACTAGCCATAGGCCTAACAATTTATGTTTTAGGGCAATACTATTAATAGCCAACAAAATTATCGATACTGTCGATATTTGATGTACTATTGATAGTGTCGATAGTTTGTTTATTATGAAAAGAAGAAAATTAAGTTATTTTTGATAGATAAATGTTATTATAGTGTTAAGGATTTCTTATCTGATAAACTGTAAATTGACTTTGTTTCATAGTAAATCGTAAAATGTTTATAGATTAAGTAGGTATATTTTTTATAGTATTATTATGATAGATGATAGCTTTTCTGACAAAATTTGCACACCGGTGATGGTAAACATGATTGGACGAAACTGAATGTAATATCTTGTAACACATGTTTGGCAAATAAATTATCTTTATCTTTATCTTTAAAAGCAATTCTATTGATAGTATCAACAGTTTATTTGACTTCAGGATCTATATTATCGAAAGTATCGATACTATCGATAGTGTCGGTTTTATTTCAAATGCCGATAGTCTATCGATAGTGGACTATCGAGCGGCAACACTAGTAAGCTAAGTAATCCTTTAAAGATTTAAAAATAATATGGCCGTTTCATTAGACAAAATATGGAAAATTTGTCGATTTTCTTTGGCATTTGCATAAAAACAATATTTTTGTACAACGATTTTCCTTTTCTAGTCTCTTGTTTAATATCTCCTTGATCTTCAAGGAAGACTTTCTGAAAGAGCTTGTATATTATTCTATTAATAGAATATTAGATTGATACAGTATTTGGGTAATTATGAAAAAGAATCTACGTTTTGTTAAAAAATATGTTCGACTAATATTTTTTAATTTATCCTAAAATTAAGAACCTTTTTTTAAAGAGGGTTACGTTTTTCGAGAGTATGTATGCATGTTGTATAATTTTTTGGCACGCTCTGCAGCCTGAACGGTTCGATGGATTTTAGCTTGAAAGGTGTCGTTAGATTCGTATTTACTGTGAGACACTGGGTATATCATAATAAAATAAAAGAAGGCAGTCGGGTTTTTTGTTTTTGTAATAATTAGTTGTTCTAAAAGATTAATGGAATTACGACATTTTCAATATAAATGATTAAAAAATTTTTATATTTTCCCACTTTTCAACTTCTTTAAGGGGCTACCTGAATTTTTCGGGGTCCAGTGCTGCCCCCATTTGAAATAAATCATTTGAAAAGAAACGGAGATATCAATTTTAAATTTTTGATTACCTTATTCTCGATACACACACACACACACACACATAAACAACAAAAACATGTCTACAATATCTAACATATAATATATTAAAAAGATAATGAAACACTTTTCTTCAAATGAGTCACACCGAAGGGACATTTTTTAATAATCTTTAAAAATGTTTGATTGTGCGAGCTAGACAGCCAACCAAATGTGAAAAGCCTCTTAATAACAGAAATGTCGTTTTTGCACCTTAATTACTGTCAGGAAGTTAATATGATATGTACTTACTGCGGAGAAAGGCATTACGTAAATGAATGGCGTTAATTACCTGCAAGTACTTTTACCAGAAAAATTTTAAATTAATTTGCGCCAACAACCGTCAATTTCAACTGAAATTAATGAATCATTTTACATTCGTAAGTATTCGACAATTTGGCATTGTATATGTTATTGAAAAGTCTATGAATTTATGGTCAATCATTTGTATTCAGTTTTAAATGATCCGAAATAGGTATCTATTGTAAGCCTTTTAATTTTTCCATTTCTCGTTTTGGGTTTTGTAGTAAACAAGGAACCCTTATAGTTTCGCAATGTCTACCTGTCTGTCTCTTTACTCAAAGACTATTAGTACAAGAAAGTTGTGATTTAGCATAGGTATGTATTTTCGTCAATGTCCAACAAAATGACAACAAATTTCGAACAAAATGATTAATCGCTTTATAGTGTACCTACTTAGTTAGTTAATAAAATTTACCGAAAGAGACATAAACCTATACATTACATCCAATACCATGATACAAATTGAAACAGTCATATTAATAGAGCTCACACCACTAATCCTGACGTACTCGTATGGCCCATTTATGCCAATATTGCGCAAACTATTGTTTCACGGCACAAGAATTAATTTCGCCAATGTGCTATTTCGAACATAATATAACGTATTAAGTATGACCAATCGCGTCATTATGTAGTATAATTCAATAACAATTTACCGAACGAGGCAGATAACTATATGTACATTACATACTATACCACGACACAGACTGAAACAGTCATATTATTCGAGTTCGCGCCACTAATCCTGACGTGTGGCCCATTTGTGCCAATATCGCGCCAACCAGACTGCGTTGTTCATAACATAAGCATTAATTCCGCAAATGCGCTATTTCGGACAAAACATAACGTATTAGGTATGACCTATCGCTTCATTATGTAGTATAAATTAATTACAATTTACCAAACCAGGCAGAAAACTATACATTACATACAACATCATGATACAGATTGAAACAGAAATTTTATTCGAGCTCGCTCCAATAGGCCTGAAGTTTAGCTAATTTTTGCCAACATCGCGCAAACTAACGTCATTCAAGGCATAAGCATAAATTCCACAAATATGCTATTTCGTAAAAAAAATTACGTATTTAGTATGAACAATGGCTTTGTTGCGTGCTATATGTTAATCACAACTTACAAAACGAGGTACATAACTAAACGTCACATTCAAAACCATGATACAGACTACGTACTACTATCTCGTGTAAAAACTGTTTTTCTAAGCGGGTTGACCTCGAGATGACGAAACTTATAAGATACTAGCTGATGCCCGCGACTTCGTTCGCGTGGACTTTATGACTCCGGCGTATTAATATAAATAAAAACTAATGAGAGAGAGAGAGAGAAAGAGAGAGAAAGAGAGAGATAAGAAAGTACTTGTTACAGTGTTAGGAGTTAAAAGTCAATATTATTTTAATTCATTCCTTTGGGAGCCAATATGAAAAGAGCTGAAGTATTATTAAACATTAAGTTGGCCATGCGAAAAACCAGTCCTTCCTCATCAGCAGCTTTAAGCCTCTAAAACTGTGACTTATTTTCATAGCAAAGCAAGTAAACACATGGAACTGTGTATTTTCAAAAGGAAAATGGTTAGGGATGAGTGGCATACGCGGAATAAATACAGTTTCACTGGCACCACTCACAGTAAACTTTAAGTGTCACAGCAGACTATGCCGAAGTTTAGCGGCTAAAGTTCAGTGTTTAAAGTTCGGTGGGGCGGCGGCGGCGGCGGGAGCGGTGGCGGTAGTGGCGGCGGGAGCGGAAGAGGGAGCGGGAGCGGGAGCGGAAGCGGGAGCGGGAGCGGAAGCGGGAGCGGAGGCGGGAGCGGAGGCGGGAGCGGAAGCGGCGGCGGCGGCGGCGGCGGGTGAGGCGTCGGTGGCGGTGTCGGCGGCGGCGGCGGCGTCGTCGGCGGCGTCGGCAGCGGCGGCGGCGTCGGCGGCAGCGGCGGCAGCAGCGGCGGCAGCGGCGGTGGCGGCGGCAGCGGCAGCGGCGGCGACAGCGGCGGCGGCGGCGGCGGCGGCGGAAGCGGTGGCGGTAGTGGCGGCGGGAGCGGGAGAGGGAGCGGGAGCGGGAGTGGGAGCGGAAACGAAAGCGGGAGCGGAAGCGGGAGCGGAGGCGGGAGCGGGAGCGGAGGCGGGAGCGGAGGCGGGCGCGGAAGCGGCGGCGGCGGCGGCGGGTGAGGCGTCGGTGGCGGTGTCGGCGGCGGCGGCGGCGGCGGCGGCGTCGTCGGCGGCGTCGGCAGCGGCGGCGGCGGCGGCGGCAGCGGCGGCGGCGCCGGCGGTAGCAGCGGCGGCGGCGGCGGCGGCGGCGGCAGTGACGGCGGCGGCGGCGGCGGTGGCGGCGGCGGCGGAGTCGTCGGCGGCAGCGGCGACGGCGGCGGAAGCGGCGGCGGCGGCGTCGGCGGACGCGGCGGCGGCGGCGGCGGGAGCGGTGGCGGAAGTGGTGGCGGTGGCAGAAGCGGTAGAGGGAGCGGGGGCAGTAGCGGGAGCGGGAGTGGGAGTGGTAGCGGGAGCGGGAGCGGGAGCAGGAGCGGGAGCAGGCGTGAAAGCGGGAGCGGGAGCGGGAGAGGGAACGGGAGCGGAAGCGGGAGCGGAAGCGGAAGCAGAAGCGGGAGCGGGAGCGAGAGCGGAACGGGTACGGGTACGGGTACGGGTACGGGTACGGGTACGGGTACGGGTACGGGTACGGGTACGGGTACGGGTACGGGTACGGGTACGGGTTCGGGTACGGGTACGGGTACGGGTACGGGTACGGGTACGGGTACGGGTACGGGTACGGGTACGGGTACGGGTACGGGTACGGGTACGGGTACGGGTACGGGTACGGGTACGGGTACGGGTACGGGTACGGGTACGGGTACGGGTACGGGTACGGGTACGGGTACGGGTACGGGTAAGGGTACGGGTACGGGTACGGGTACGGATACGGGTACAGGTCCGATTCAGGCAAAAGCATCGGAAGTTTGGCATTATGTTTTGCTAGTAATGCAAATAACATTGCAGGCATGCATTGGCTGAACTTCGGCATACAGTGCTGAGACACTAATTTGGGTTCCGTTACACAGTTTCGGCGAAGTCAAATTTCGCATCAGCATTATTGGCCCTCCGACATTAAGACTTATTTTGTGAGCCGAGAGTCCATTTTCAGCAAGTGAAGTACGTCAGTCAGTCGTCAACAAAACTATCCAAGAAATTAACAATAATTTGCGTCATAAGTTGAGTTTTAATTTTTTGTTGTCAATATGGCGCGTTCACGTAACCAAGAATTTTTCTGGTGTGTTTTGCTCGGAAGGTCCGCAAATACTGAACTTATAAGTTTTTCTTCGGACTAAACAACTTTTTTTTGGAAAAATTTTCAATGTACAGACACATTTTTTTTACTTTTTCATTATAGTATAGATAGATAGATTTAGTATGTTTTTGTTCAGCGGCAACAAAAAAACATCATCCATAAAAATTTCAACTGTCTAGCTATAATGGTTCATGAGATACAGCCTGGTGACAGACAGACAAACAAACAGTTGGAAGGTCTAAGTAATAGTGTCCCGTTTCTACTCTACCCTATGGAACCCTAAAAATCGAATAAAATAAGTATTTACGGGGGGCTCCCATACTACAAACGTGATTTTTCATAGATTATGGTACGGAACCCTTCGCGCGCGTCCGACTCGCGCTTGGCCAGTTGTATTATAACTCAACAAAAAGTTCTCATCAGACTTAACAACTTTTGCTAAGGCGGCATTTTAATATTTCTTAGAGTTTAGCTGGACCATTATAGTTCTGCATCATGTGTTCCATTTTCCAAAATCAATTATAGCCTATATGTTGCCCAGGCTTCACAGCTATATAACAAAAAAAGTTTCATTCGAATCCGTCCAGTATTTCCGGAGATTAGCGTGTACAAACAGACAAACAGACAAACAGACAGACATTTTTTTTATTTTCTTACTCTATTACTATATCTCCATCGCCCCAAATATTTTTTTTTGAAAAATTTTCAATGTACAGACACATTTTTTTTACTCTTTTATTATAGTATAGATAAAGATAAATTCATTTATACCATTCCCCCTCTAAAAAGTTTATTTTATTTACTGAAGTCAATCAAGTGAATAAATGGCACTTTTACTCACTAAGTCACTAGTTTGGTTGTTTATTTTATTCACTAAAAACAATGAATAAAATGCAATTTTACTCACTATTTTGGTAATTTATTTTATTCACTAAAAACAGGTGTTCAAACACCTGCTTTTTTTTATAGGGACAAATTACACTGATTGAGCTAGCCCCAAAGTAAGTTCGAGACTTGTGTTATGGGATACTAACTCAACGATACTATATTTTATAACAAATACATATATAGATAAACACCCAAGACCCAGGACAATTTGAAAAAGGCCATTTTCCAACTTGCCCTGACCGGGGATCGAACCCGGGACCTCTGGGTGGCGGACTAGCATGGTGACCACTACGCCACGGAGGTCGTCATAATCACTGTGTTTAGAAAAAATACTCTTGATTTGAGTAACTGTTCCAATTTCAACTTGCATTTTAATTTGATTTAACTTTCCTTTTTTTTCTTTAAATGTCTATTTTTGTTTAATTTTTTTTTCTCGTAGTCATAGTATAAAGTATAGTATGCAACTCTTGAATAAAACGGATTTAATCGAGGGCCATGAATCACACGCGTCGCTCAGGATTCTAACACATTTATCACACACATTTATCACACATCATCATGAATCGTTAGAATCCTTCACTTGCTCGTGATTCATCCATGGCCCTCGAATTAAATCCGTCTTTTATTTACTAACTGCATAATATACTATTATTTGCAGCACACTTAAGTTCAACAACTATACGAAAAAAAAATTGAATTCAAACACAAAAAACAGATACCTACCTGCATAATTTTAAATATATGTGTAACAGCAATACAAAAAGGCCACAACTCAATGGTAATATTGCCCGGAAGCAATACATTGATTTTCAGTTGTGACGTAAGGAGATGTGTGGTGCGGATCCAATACTAAATGATGAAAATAAATAGCAAAGATAAGAGTATGTGTACGTTTATATAAATTAATAAAATAGTGTGATATAATAAATTAAGAAGTTTAAGTAAATAATAAATTGCATTGACTTAAGGTTGTCAGGTTAATGGCATAAACTTTTCGTACAAATGCAATCCCAAGACGCGCTAAGAGTATAAAATATAGCGACGCCATTTTGAAAAGTGAACGATATGAAAATGTATGTTGATTGTTGAAACACTATTGTTGTTCATTCTCATTCAGTCTCCCTCAGGACCAGACGTGACGTGATTCATTCCAGACTGCATTACAAATGAAGTTTGCAATTGTTTGTTTGTTTTCTGCCTGTGTTAGCTATTGTGGAAACAACAAAAGAATGAGATATGCCTTTTTTAAGTGTAGGGACGTTTCCGCTCTTTTCAAATGAGATTGGCATGGTTCTTTGAGATTAGGTACAAAAAACGTGCAATTTCCTAAATTCGTTTCGCAATTTGTAATTTGCACTACAAATATCTTGTGATGAGGCATTTCTTTTTAACCGACATTCCGAAACCCACTCCAATAAATGAAAATTCTTTTTTTGTTGAAAGGGCACAGGTACTTGTCAGGTGATCCCATACAAATTTTATCAAAATCGGTTGTGAAGGTTGAAGTCGGTCGTTAGTTTTGAAAAATTATTAATGACTGCTGTTAAATTAAATAATACCGTAAGAACCACGTTACCAAATGGAAGAATTATCAATGAAATTCAAGTATCTATTATAACAATTGACATTTACAAATAGAAGTAATTCCGATAGGTAGTAAATTGTTTGAGAGTCAAAAAACATATATAATACCATTCCACCTCTAAATGTTTTTACACTGAAAACAATAAATAATAAACACTGTTATTTCCTATTTTGGCGTTTAAAATTAAAACAATTACTCTTATACTAATTGTTTTTTTTTTTCATTATTATTTTAACCTTCCTTTTTCGTCATTAAATATTGATTTTCGCCTAAATCTTTCTTGTTTTCGTGTTCATAATATAAAATAAAGTATAGATTTATATTGAGAGCCTCACTTGCGTCGCTTAGGATTCTAACATAATATAATAACAATATTATTTCATAACAATTCAACTATCATGAGTATCAGTCGTTAGAATCCTTCACTTGCTCGTGATTTATCTATAGCCCTCGAGGGTTGGGGTGATTTTCAATACGAGGTCTTTTAGACCCTAACCAAATCATATTAGCCGCTCTATGTCAATGTCAAGTTTCCGTTCATTTTCGCCGCTATCTATGTATTAGTTAGTACCTATATCTCTTTGTCACACTAAATTACCATTGCAATGACAGATATCTTTTTTATTTTACTCTTTGATCATATCCATTCCTTACTCCGCAGATCCTCATTAAAGCTCATTGCACATATAATTTAATTAATTAATTCTGGCAACTTTGGATATTTGCCGGAGACATGGCGCAATTTCGTTAACGCGGACAAAGTTGCCATCATCTGTCTGCTAAATATGTCCAAAATGGGCCATCTTGGATTTAATTCCTCAATTTGCCGGAGTAATGTCGTTAAATGTTTATTTTATGGCCCAACTAACCTAATCTCGAAAGTCTGGTGTTAGTGAATATGGCTTGTTCTTAAGAAAGCCGATGCGCTGCGCGACCACGTTCTCCAAGTAACAAGTAATTTGTTGTAGAATAGATTCTAGACACTAACTCTATAAGTAAAATAATTTTTAAATCTCGCCCGATTTTGACAAAAAAAGCTTTTGCCGTATAAAACAGGTATATACTAATTATGTCTTAATATTTAACGGAGTACCTAACCAAAGGCCACATATGATCAAAACGCTATTTTTTAGCATTATAGTGTAAGAGGAATAAAAGCCAGAAACAAAAAGACAGTTGCCTACCCTCATCAACTAATGACATTGCTGAGTTTTTCGGCCATTCCCTCAATCGACTTTTACGATCTGCACGGGAAAAGGAGTGGTTAGTATATTTATTTCTCTCTTCTCATAAATCAGCTGTCAAAAAAAGCAAGAAATCACGTTTGTTGTATAGATGGGAGCACACCTTAAATATTTATTTTATTCTGTTTTTAGTATTTGTTGTTATAGCGTCAACAGAAATACATCATCTGTAAAAATTTCAACTGTCGGCTATCATGGTTCATGAAATACAGCATGGTGAAAGACAGATGTACGAACGAACGGACAGACGGATAGCGGAGTCTTAGTAAAAGGGTCCCGATTTCACCCTTTGGGTACGGTGCTGTATAAACGATTGCGACGAATTGATAACCTGGAGGAGGTTATTAAGAAGTCGGTTAAAAATGTATATCTACCTGCATTTCAATAAATACAGTGCCATATTTTTGAAGAAACTACTGTCGACAGGGAGTAATATTTTGACAGCACTACAAAAACGCTAACTTTCGAGACGAAATTATTCAACATCCAAAAACAACAAAAATTTACACTGTCACATAGACGAAAAAAATATATATATTAAGATCGTTTGTTATAAATTTGGATATTTTATCGGGCATATTGAATGAATGAATGAATGAAAAAGTCTTTATTGCACCAATACAAAAAAATTGCAAAGAAAGAAGATTTACAATTTAAAATACATAGGTACAATGGGCGGTCTTATCGCTTAGAGCGATCTCTTCCAGACAACCGGTGGATGGAGAGGAATGTAGGCACGTCAGAAATAACGGTGGTGTAAAGAAAACTATAAGTTAAATCAATATGTAGCTAAGGTTACTTTTAAGATTCTTAGATTTTTTTTACAACAACAGACTTTTTTATACCTAATGTAATTCAAATACTAAGTGACATATTTCGGTATTCCAAAAATAATTGCCGAACGATTAACAACTTCTTTGGTGCCTGAGGATGCCTCGAGGAGAGGTGAAACACGTGTCACGTATGCGGTGTCAAATGTTGCTGCAGCCGCAGCGGATGCAGCAGCATGGGATCAGCACTTATCAGCTGTTGGTGGCGGGTGCACACGGGCGGTTGGTGCCTGTATGCTGGGACTAACAGTAGTAGGTGGGCGCAATAGTTTGCATGAACTAACTGGTGGCGGAATCGCACAAAGGATTTCAAATTACATAGTAGGTAACTTTGACTTCCGCAAAGTGACAACTGAATCTATTAACTAAAAATTACTGCGTAATTAAAGCGTGTACACCAGTTTTGTTGGGCAAATTTTGTTTGATTAATGACTAATGATTGTATAAGTCAATCATGATTGATGATGAGACTAACTATTGATTAGTTTTAATCTAGTCAACAAATAATGATTGATTTCTTGACAATTGTCGGATAAGAGAAGACCACCGGATCCTCACACCTCCAGAAGTTTTAATCTAGTCAACAAATAATGATTGATTTCTTGACAATTGTCGGATAAGAGAAGACCACCCGATCCCAGGGCCGGATCTATCATATGGCTTTTTGGGCTTAAGCCCAGGGCCCCGTGGGTTCCAGGGGCCCCCAGCCAAGTCAATTCAAAATCAAAAATAGACGATAAAAAATGTAGCTGAACTTGATCCAGATTGAATTACGGGTTGGCAACCCTGAACACTAAAACATAAAATATTACAATATAAATCAAATGTTTTAGTACCTTATTTTTTCCTATACATACCTACTTTGAGAAATTAGGTGGGCTTGGGCTAAGTAGTATTAGCCCAGGGCCCCCTAAATTCACGGTCCGGCCCTGCCCGATCCTCACACCTCCAGACCTAGCCTGACCTAGACCGATCGGTCGTGGATTCGATCGAATCCCACTGGGAAGCATACTTTATAAAAAGTTGTTTCCACTCTGGTTAGGATTATATCAGTTTTGAATCACCTGATTATCTGAAAGTAAAGATGATTTCGTGTTTCGGAAGGGACGTAGATATAATAAAAACTGTTAGTCTCCAACGACATCTAGAATTTGCTGAAAGCTATCTAAGGACTTTTTGCTGGTTTGCTTTTCGTTGCAAAGGTACCAGACGGCAGTCGCCCTGCGTAATAATTTTTAAAAACTAAAAAACGACTTCATGCCCAAACCACACAACCAATTTTGATAAAATTTCTGTGGGACTACCTGACCAGTATATATATGTCGGAGAGTTCACTGTTAAATTCCCTTTTTTATTATTTTACACGCGCAAAGAGAAAGTTGTTTCTGTTCTGTTCTGTTCTGTTCTGAGTCCGTCCAGCCAGCAGTTACGCTGCAAGAGCTTATGAATGAGGTTTACCTTGGAGAGTACGTCATCACGCTTGCAGACCAAAGACGATGCATGTATATCGTCCTCAGTCCCTAGAACATGGCGACGCCAAACCTTGTTATACCACTCTCATGGCTCGAGAAACCAGTTGGACTCGTAGATAGGGATAAAGGAGTGTAGGAGATATTCGTAGTCAGGGAGTAGGGGAGACAGAGGGAGTTGAGAGAACCGACCGAATACTTGCATCAAATCAGTATGGGGAGGATAGATATAATACTTGTTGTGTGATATATACTTGGAAGGATAATAGACTGCTTTGTTGTTTTGTATCCGTCGCGTTGCTCTGCAGGTCTTCTTCGTAAGATTAGAGATTTGTTGACACTGTCGTAATAGTGCAGCCTTCTGGTTTCTGTCTTCTGGAATTTGACTTCTGACTTCAGTTTACTGGTCTTGACACTCTTCACTTCTGGCTTCTGGGTTTTCTGTTTTTCGCAGCCGAATTCCTGTTTCTGTTTACTGATTTTTCTGGTTCCTATGTACCTACTTTTTTTTTTTTTGTAGTTCGATTTCTGAATCCTGCTTACTACAATTTTACTACAAAATTAACCTGTTGGATTTTAAATGGCAATATTCGTCAGCGACAAGTTATGACACCGGTCGCTTTAGCGACAGTGACGCAGTCTTTTTCTAGCGGCCGTACTGAGCACAACTAGTTTGTGCAGTTTGCTGTGACTTGAACTCGAAAGAAAAACTGAGAGTGTAGAAGTTTTCTATAGTGATGGTAAAATATGATATGATACACTATATTCTGTTTTAAATTCATATTTTGACTTTGAAAACTTGTTATATGCCTTAATATATGCAATTTCTTTGAAATTACATAATTTCGCCAATGTCTGAGATGCCGTTTCAAAATAAAAGCTAGACTACGTTTGTATGGAAAAGTCTGATTCTGTCCAGGGTAACGACTCTTATGTTTGACCCATTGTAATCAATCCGTCATAAGATTATGTGCAATAAACTTAAATAAAATAAAAAAATAAAACAAACAACCGAGCTAAACATAAGCACTAACTGTGCCAGAGTATTTGTACAGTACAAAGCTCGTGGAGATCTTCTTGGAAGAACTAGCTTTGATCCTGTTTTCCGCTGTAGCTCAAGTGTTTGAATTCTGAGAATTTGTTCACATAGACCGGTAGAGCTTCAAAGTGATGATAGTTAATAACTATATAGTTAAAATAACAATCGGACTTAGGCACGAAGATTTCCTTACCATTATCAAAAATAAATCAAGTTTGTTGTATGAGAGCCCCACTTAAATATTTGTTTTATTCTGTTATTAGTATTTGTTGTTATAGCGGCAACAGAAATACATAATCTGTGAAATTTTCACATATCCAGCTATTCATAAATCTATTCATAAATAAAATATATACGGACAATTCACACTAATTGGAATAGCCCCAAAAATAAGTTTAAAAAGTTCATGAGATACAACCTGGTAACAGACAGACAACTGTTTTTTTTTTTGTATGTACAATATTATATATAAGACAGACTGACGGACAGCGGAGTCTTAGTACAGTGGGGTCCCATTTATACCATTTGGGTACGGAACCCTAAGAATGGTAAAGCTCATCTTCATTAACCGACTCCCAAAAATGAGTAGGTTATCAATTCGTTGGAATCCGATTATTCAAAGACGCCTAGACCGATTTGGAAATAGTATTTTATGCAACAGTTGTATAAGGAGGGTTAAAAAATGCGAGTGGCGCAGGTTACGATGCGAGCCTTGGCGAGCATCGTAAATTGACGCCATCGAGCATTTTTTGACTACTTATACAACGTTGCATACAACACTTTTTCTACGACTACATTTACTAAAATAAATACAAAAATAAACAAAGAAAAGTACGAAATACTACCATATGTTTGGTAGATACTAGGTATCTATGGAAGACAAAATTTTTTTTATTGACGTCTTCCTAGTGACTAAAAGTGCAATTTTTGAAACATGGAGTCACTTAAACGAATGTTTTTCATACAAAAAACCGTTTGTTCGGTGACTCCACGTTTGAAAAATGGCATCATATGTTAAAATAACGATTTTATTATGTTGGCAGTATGGTAGGTCTAAAGAAAAAAAGTTATAGGTCTATGGCTAGGAGTATCGTTTTGGCGAAATAACGACACATGTGCTATTATATTAGGAATAGACTATAGACTTTTCTGAAATCATATAATCCATGTTCTTATATTAGTGTTCGGGACCATTTAAAAGACACATAACAGTACAGGAGTAGAAAAATATTTATCAAAATCGGATGTGTAGTTTGTGTTTAAAATCGGATATAAGTTTTAAAAAAATTTTTTTTTTTTTTCCACGTCATGCCCAATTTATTCTAAACGTGACATTTGCGTCTTCAACCCTATCTACCCCGTAAGGGCTAACGACGTGGTACCTGTATTAGCACGAAAGCAAAATAAACGGAACATGTTACGTACTTAAGGGCGGTTGTGTCGCCATAAATAGTGTTGTTATACCTGTAGTGGCAACGCAGGCCTATAAAGGAGCGGCATTAATATATTTTATTGCCCTAGGCGTTATTAAGTTTTATTTTTGTGTTTATTGCGAGTGAGAGAGTAAATACAGAGATATGTTGAGGAGAGGGAGAGAAAAATACCTAATTGATTTATTCACTCATTAAAACCTATATGGAGTTAAAATCTAAGTAGAATAAGTAGACTTTATGCTAAAGCATTCTATTATGATCAGAGATCGGAATCACGGGTGTTATTACTATAATAATTATGACATAGCAATGTATTCTCAGTCCACATATCTAATTTTAATATCAGTATAATTGTAAGGTTGACGTTTTTGGAGAAAATGCTGCAGTACAGTTTGTTACCGCTTCTTCTGTACTTTGCGCTTTGGAGGCGGCAGTAAACTTAGTTGTAAGTAAATGATCTGACGTCAACAACTAACTATTAAGAAATCGAAAGAAAAAAGAAATGACAATTATCAAGTGATATAAATATCCAAAGATAAATAAATGATTTTTGACTTTTTTTTATCAAAAGTATGGATATGACTAAAAGTTCCAGGATTTCTCGAGAATCTAATTGGGTACAAAGGAAATAAAACATTAATAATTATGTGATTTCAGGATAAGTATATTTTTTTCGATTAAAATATATCCTGAAATCACATTATTATGATTGTTTTATTTTTAGGTTATATAGTCATATAGTCATATCCATACTTTTGAAAGCAATAGCACCCGTGATTCTGATTATGATTGTTTATCAATTTTGCTCAAAAGGTGTCAAGCTTCACAGACTGTCAGTATTGATAAATATATAGTTATAGATCGACTCTTTTTATTTATTTATTTACCAATTTATGTACATGGAAAATTTATACAGAGAATACATCAAATAAAACTTGTACAAAGGCACTACTTATCTCAAAAGAGATCTCTTCCAGTAGGCCTGTGAGAGGAAATGTTTATGTAAGAGAGGCATACTGGCGTTTTTTTACATAAGATAAAGTTTACTTTAAGTGTCTTTTTCGTTTTACTAGACAATAGAATGAATGACGACCTACGTGGCGTAGTGGTTACCATGCTAGTCCGCCACCCAGAGGTCCCGGAGTCGATCCCCGGTCAGGGCAAGTTGGAAAATGGCCTTTTTCAAATTGTCCTGGGTCTTGGATGTTTATCTGTATATGTATTTGTTATAAAATATAGTATCGTTGAGTTAGTATCCCATAACACAAGTCTCGAACTTACTTTGGGGCTAGCTCAATCAGTGTTATTTGTCCCTATGTATTTATTTATTTATTTATTATTTATTTAATACCTATTTTCGCTAAAATCAAAATTAAAAATTAGCGTTCGCATTGCTTTGTCCAATAAATCGAATATTTTTTGGGTTAAGACTCCATTGCAGCTGAGTGAGCGAGCTGAGCGAGCATTCGTGCTTTTTTGAAATAACTAATTAGGATAATAATAATAATAGACAGATATACTATCTCATTGAGTCAATAACGAAATGTCATAGGTTGTAAAATCACAGCACATCTTCACTCAGCTCTGATGGAGTCTTGGCCTTTACTTTTATTTTTCAAAAGTAACTGGCAACACAGATTTTAAAAAATTGACAGACGACACATGTGCGAATGTAAAATGATAACAATTTGAATTTGAACACATTGTTATTGACAGCATGACGTTTATCCCAATTTACATTTCATGCATAAATATTGAATATTGCTCGAATTCTATGCGGTGCTACGGCGTAAATTGAGCCCGATAGTGACGTTGTAAAATACGACACAATTTGGGAGTGTTATTATACAATGGTGGATCGTACACAGGCCGCGCATGCATAGTTGGTCGTGTTATATTGCGTAGGGTGGCAATAAACAGTGTGATTGCTTGCCGCTGTCCCCTCGCTCTTTGTTCCAATATTCCCCTGTATATCAACGTTATAAAGCCTGCCGGAAACAGGTGCGTTATTATATCGACCAATATAACTGAACGCGAAATTGCGATATTTATTTTTTATGAATTTTAAAAAATAAATTTATCTGCCTGTGGAATACAATTATTTATTTTATGGGAACAACAAACAGCTACACCAGTACAAATACATTATACAATTTAACATAAAAAAGACTTATTAATAACGTAGCCCACAACGTCATTCACATCACGGAACACTCTGTTCCGTGATTCACATAATAACACGCAGTAATCGAGGCTGCTAACTACATACAAAGCAAAACATGTATAAAATCCTTAAAAAAAAATAGAATTCTCAATGCCTCAAGACGAAAGTGTTTAATCAATGTGTGTTACCAGTGATGACTTATAGCTGTGAAACGTGGTCCCTTAGGTCTCAAAGGAAGGCTCAAGGTCGCTCAGCGCGCTATGGACAGGGCTATGCTTCGCCATGTGATCAAATCAGAAATGAGAAAATTCGTAGAAGAACAAAAGTCACTAACATAGTCCAGCGGATTAGTTCGTTGAAGTGGCAGTGGGCGGGACATCATAGCGCGACGAACCGATGGCCGATGGGACAAAAAGGTTCTCGAATGGCGACCACGTACTGGCAAGCGAAGCGTAGGACACCCACCCACAAGGTGGTCAGACGACCTGACCAAGGTCGCTGGAAAGCGCTGGATGCAGGCTGCTCTTGATCGATCGGTCGTTTTGGAAATCCTTGGGAGAGGCTTATGTCCAGCAGTGGACTGTATGCGGCTGAAATCATGATGATGATGTATAAAATAACTATACTTTGCCCACTAGGGCACAGGGGCAAAATATAATGTAACGAGCTGTGCTAATGGGCTTCGCTCCCCGTGGGAATTTCGGGATAAAACCTATCCCATATCCTTCCCCGGTTCTCAAACTATAACCATACCAAATTTCATCTAAATAGGTTCAGTTGTTGAAGCGTGAAGAGGTAACAAACAAACATATTATTTACTCGTAGTTAGGATAGGATTACGACGGATTAGGATTCGGATTTGAGCCCATCGATACTTAAAGAAGAAGAAGGTCTAATTCTGCGATATTAAACATATTTCATCACCACACTTGTTTTGTAAACACCTAGGTACCTACATCTACATTTATTTATTACCAATTTATGTACACAGAAAATTTATACAGAGAATACATCAAATAAAAGTTGTACAAAGGCACTACTTATCTCAAAAGAGATCTCTTTCAGTAGGCCTGTGAGAGGAGACACTTATGAAGAGAGGCATACAGGCGTGTTCATACATAGAGTAAAGGAAGAATTAAACCAAAATGACATAAAACTACACTAACTAAAAATAAACATACATATGTATATAACACATAATACTTAAGGGGCTACCTGAATTTCTCGGGGTCCAGTGCTGCCCCATTTGAAATAAATCATTTGAAAAGAAACGGAGATTTCATTTGAAATTTTGTCTTGATCAGACCCTGGATAACCTTTCAAACTATTTTATAAACTACTTTTAAGTTTACAGTTAAAAGTGAGAACGTGAAGCTTTTCTACGCAAAATTGCGAAAAATGGCCACTTTTGGCGTATGTGCGTAGAAAAGCTTCATGTTCTCACTTTAAACAGTAAACAGTAGTACATAAAATAGATTCGAGGGTTATCTAACTTATTAGACAAAATTATAATTTATATCTCCGTTTCCTTTTAAATGATTTAATTCAAATGGGGGCAGCACTGGACCCCGAAAAATTCAGGTAGCCCCTTAAGCAAATACATATGTCTATTTAGATTTATGTCTAATATCATCATCAGGTCCTTTTAGTCTTCAGAGTAGGGGCACGACCCTCTCTGTACTGCTAGAGCCTTACTTGGCCAGAGCAAGCAGAGAATTTGCCTACACTCTCTACGCTGGCCACACAGGTTGGAGAGGTTTCATTGATGTTTACTAGCTTTGATTTGTTTTTATTTCCCAAGCCGCCTTCTACGATACCCATGGGAAGACTTGGAGTACTCCTATTCTACATTGACAAGAACTACACTGCTAATCGACATTTACTAATGCACAATCATTCTACTATTGTACTCGTGTTGGTAAACAACTTTCTAATAAATTTCGTGAATGAATTCCTCACAGTCCCGAAACGAATGCGATTAGCAATCCACTCACAGTAATTAAGAGCGGCCTTCCCGTCTTACGTTTCATACAAACGCTCGTACGTGATTGTGGCGTTGTATATGATCTTTCTTGCAAACTTTTGAACTTACAGGTATCTTGTGCGCTATTTCTAGGATTTTATCGAAATAAAATATTAAAATTTAAAAAAAAAACAAAGCCAGTATAATACTCCAAAAATCTGCTTTTTTGCACAAATTTTAGCTGAACTTCGACCGTTCATAAAGTGCTCATAAAATGTAAAGGTAAAAAATATTTCAATACAAACCTCGCAAATGTCATGAAAATTTTGAATACAAAACATTTTTTTTAAACACTTGTAAGGCTTACTGATAAACATGTATCACCTGTAACAAGTTTTATGAAATTTCCGCACCCTATAAATAGTTAATATTCGTTCAATGGATAGTTAATAATAATACTAATTTTATTCAATAGAATGCAAACCGTGCTCTTAGGCGCTATCTCTCTGTTTTTGGTTTGCTTCTTTTTTTAGCATTGCCCTGGATGAAACAACAAGCTTTTCAAACTATGCTTGCATTGACGACATAGCGGTCGGGAAGGGCCGCCTTAAGGGCCGATCCGTGATGAACACTGACCGTTAGTCGATCAACGGGGAAATTGTTTACAAAACATTCTTTAGGAAATATTTTTTTGATTTGATAATCATGCTGAAAGAACAAGAATAACTTTTTTATTTTTTTTACAATGGCTAACTATGCTGGGTGAAAAAGGATAAGTTTTTTTTATTTCATTTTTTTACTATTGATAACGATATAGGATAAAAAAAAATTTTTCTATTTTATTTCATTTTTTGTACAATTCCTTACCATGCTGAATGTAAAAGGATAAGTTATTTTTTATTAAATTTTTTGCACGATAAATAGTATAAAAATGAAATCATTAATGAATAAATCATGTATGGTCAAAAAGATTAAGTTTTCTACTTTAAAAACTACCCTCTATAAGTCTAAAGCAATCATTGTCCATATATCTCTTTTCAATATTTGACATAAGGCAAAGATGAGACAAAACACATTTTGACTAAAATCGGTCTAGCAAACGTTTGATATTCTTTATGAATAAGAGGCTTAAATGTTATGGTACTTAAACTCCGATCCACGATGAATACCATCAACTAAACCTATCAACGGCGGGAAATCCAAAACAATTTCATTCGAGATCTTCAATTTTATTTAATCCCGGTGAAGTCGCCGCGACCTGAGAGCTCAAGCAATTTCCTGGAGGGATAGAGGGGGTCGAAAGGGGGTTGAAAAACGAGAATTACACCATTCGCTAATTGCAGCAATCAGTTTAATGTAGTCGACGAGAACTGAATGGATCCAACCAACGGCCGCCGCGATAAACAACCGTTTCTCTCAATGGTGCTAAGTGTTTCTTTTTTTTTTTTAAGTGGTACGCTTTTCAAATTTTCTTGGTTTTACAAAACAAATATTGACCCTCTCAATTAAATGTATCTATAATAATAACCACTTGGCAGCTTCAGATGAGCTGTTAGTGAGTTACGACACAACGTACCTGAGTGCTTCAGAGAGTCGATCTGGAGTGATATTTTTCATTTAAGAGTCCCCTTACCCTGGACAGTATCAAACTTACCCATACAAACGTAGCCTACGTTTTATTTTGAAACGACATGTCGGATATGGGCAAAATAATGTAGTTTTAAATAAATTGCAATTATCTAGGGTTATTATTGGTTTCCAACGGTAAAATTATGAACTTAAAAGAGAATATAGTGTATTATATCATATTTGACCATCAGTATGGAAAACTTCTACACCCTTATATTTTCTTTCCAGCAAATAAAGCAGCAATTATCATTTTAAATATAAGAGTGGGAGCGTGGTGGGGACATCTCGCTATCTCTTTCGTAAGCGTGACACCTAATGACAGTGACGTCACGCGGATGTATGTGCATCCTTTTTCTGTTATTTGACAGTTTCCCCTTCCATCGGATTTGAAAGGCTTATAGCTTGCTTATTTGTGAGCGGAGTAAAATTATTATTTATGTTTTCGGTTTCATATCATGTAACCTTTTGATATGTCGAAGAAATCACCAAACTTTAAATTTCGCATTCTTAGGAAGTATAGATGAGTGAAATTGTAGCAGAACGAACGCGATTAATTTGGTTGCTATGTTCGTCGCCACTCTGGATTGAATATCCAGAGGATATCCAGCGGTAGTAAAAGGTCCAATACGACAATCAGACAACAGAATATCATGCACAAGTACTTACCACGTAGCGGCAAATGCTTGATGGCTTCAGAATTGTCCTTAGATAACTGCTGGCCGGCCGATTACGACGAATGCTGTTCTTGAATCCACTAATAATAACTCTAAGATAGAAATGAAAGTCTAAAATGCACAAAAACATGAATTTTCGATCGAATTACTTTGAAAACTGTGCGTCGGTGGTTTTAAATTTTCAACGAAGTACTCGTAGTTCTCCTTTTCACCACTATGGCGCTGTGTTCAACACCGATTATATTGTGCAAGCGTGCGGTATATTCCGTGCGTTCTCATTGGCTGAATTGTGATGTTGGACCGCTTCCATAGGACGAACTGATTGGATATTACGCTAGATTGGTAAAGTGCACGAAATTTTAAATAATTAGAAAACAATTAAAACGCTAAGAACGGAACAGAAATAATCAAACGATTTCTGCGTATGGAAAAAACATTCGTTTAGTTACTCCACGTTTTAAAAATGGCACTTCAGAAGGGTTATTAATATTCCCAGGAGCCGACGAAATCACCAAGGTTTAATTTCCGCATTTTCAGGAAGTATAGATGAGTGAAATAATCAAACGATTTCTGCGTTATAATGTTCAGGCTCTGTTGTTTTATAATAAGATGCTGTTTTTGTCTTTATCATAAGAGGTTGGAGAAATCTTTACATTAGGAACTTTTAACGTTTTGTTAAGGCGAAGGTAGGCAAAAGTGGCGACCTCATTTGAAATAAATTATTTAGTCGTACATGTGGTGAACTATCACCACATTTTCAATTAAACAATTTATTTCAAACAAATGACACGCGGATTCACTAAACAGACGGTTTTTTAAATGGAAATAGAACATTCGTTTAGTGACTCCACGTTTCAAAAATGGCACTTCAGAAGAGTTATTAAAGTTCCTAGGAGTCGACGAAATCACCAAGCTTACACTTCCGCATTCTCAGGAATAAGATGAGTGAAATAATTAAGCGATTTCTGCGTTATAATGTTCGGGATTTATTATTTTATAATAGCATGCTGCTTTTGACTTCAACTTAAGAGGTTGTAGCTCAATGCTAAATTTGTAAGTCTAGACATCCCTTCAAACCATATTATGAAAAAAAAAAAGTGAGAACGTGAAACTCTAGCATTTTTTCGAAAGACACCTAAATTTTAAAAATATGAGGGCTATATTTCAGAAAAATACTAATAGCAAAATCTCTGTAACTTCTTGTAAACTTAAAAACGCGTACACACACACAGCATGACAAACAATGTCATCATTATTAAACTCAAAGAATTCCACAATCATCCAATCTCTATTTAAAATAGGCTTTGTTTTGTTTGCGACACAAGCTGAAATCGTTCCATACGTTCTTTCAACTTTCAAATACTCGTAAAGTCATTATATTGTTTGATAGTTAGATAGTTAACATTTTAAATAAATCATTTGAAACGAAACGTAGATATCATTTACAATTTTATACACTACTGTTTACAGTTTAAAGAGAGAACGTGAACCTTTTGTACGCACATTTGCAAAAAACGGCCACTTTTGACGAATGTGCGTTGAAAAGCAGTAGTTCATTTTTATAAAGTTCAGAGTTTGAAAGGTTATCTAGATTCTGATCAAGACATTTTAAATGATACCTATCTCCGTTTTCTACAAATGATTTATTTGAAATGGGGGCAGCACTGGACCCCGGAAAATTCATAAAGGCCCTTAAGAAGACGCCACAAAATTATATACCTATCCATGTATCGGTCCACATTATAAAGCCTCGTGTATTCCAACCCATACACGATTGTAGGAAGGAACGGATACGATTTTATTGGTCGATAAATCACAGCAGTGTGCTACAGGCTTAAGCTTCCCAGTCCTACCATAGAATACATAATAGTACATGTAGTCTTACACATAGTTTCTTAATTTAATAAACGAAACTGAATACAGGTGCAGCTCAACGTTAGACTTTACAACATTCCCACATATCCCACATATTTGTTGCTCAGCCGTAGAAATTCCACGTTCTTAGGTATTTGAAGCTATGTACAATTTTGCTTTGGAGAAAAATTCCGAACGCTTGGCTCTGAAAATAGTCTATTGTAGTGTTGCTGCTCGATAGTCAACTATCGATAGAATCGGTATTTTAAATAAAACCGATAGTATCAAAAGTATGTTTGTCGTCATTGGTCGTACTATCGATACTATCGACAGTATAGTTGGTTATAGGACTGCCTCTGTGGTCCAGTGGTCAAGGCGGTTGCCTTGTGACCCGGAGGTCATGGGTTCGATTCCCACTAAGAAGCATACTTTGTGAAAAGTTGTTTCCAGTCTGGATAGGATATTGCAGGCTTGAATCACCTGATTATCCGAAAAGAAAGATGATTCCGTGTTTCGGAAGGCACGTAAAACTGTGGATCCCAAACGCCACCTAGCGTTTGATCATCAACCTATTCAAGGTTTGGTTCCTGGTTTGCCCTTTGGGTTGTGGAGGTCAGACGGCAGTCGCTCTGTGTAAAAACCAGTAACCTCGTCAAATCTCCTTGGTTAGGTAGCAGACCCCGGGCTCTGAAGCGTTACTGCTGAGGATGCAACCGGGAATACGCTCGGATGATGATGATGAGTATCAAAAGTATGTTTGTCGTTATATTTATTTGGATTTATTTAGTAATTATTCTGCGCCGCAACTAGATCTCTGTTTATCCCTATGGTTGACTGGGAGAGAACGCTTTTAGCGTTAAGTCCGCCAATTTTAAACAAATGTATATTGTAGATCAATAAAGTTTTATGAACAAATAAACTAGTCTAAGGTAAAATGTAAATAGGAAAATAGAGAAATGCTTAGAAAGAATGAGTCGGATCAGATATGAAGGAATAGGGGAATAGTAAGGGATGGTGCGAGATACCTAGTTAGGCAGGAGATTGTCACTTCTCACTAGTAGAGACCAATACTGAAAGAAAAACTGTCTTCGAAATATTAAAAGATTATTCGATATTGCACCTCGAATTTAGAATTTTAATCCAGAAATACACATCAATTCTTGTTTGTTTTGTATTTCGGGTGAGTAACATGACACTGGTGTCAAGTTTTTTCAGGCTGCCTAAAGGCATCTGAAATATATAAATAAATTAATAAATATATAGGGACAAATTACAATGATTGAGCTAGCCCCAAAGTAAGTTCGAGACTTGTTTTATGGGATACTAACTCAACGATACTATATTTTATAACAAATACATATACAATATATGTAACAAAAACCCTGTCCGATCCTTGAAGGAGCAACTCATACAGTCAATATGAACAACTTTTACTATGGGACCAATGCTTGAAACTCGAAAAAATCGACATTTTTGTATAAAAATACGGCGGAATATTTTTGTATAAAAACGTCGATTTCTTTTTCGGACATGGTTTTGGTTACATATTGTATAGACCTCTTCTTCTCTTCTTTTCGTGTCGATTGGCTCAAATTAATGATTTTGAGCCATCGTGGTGTAGGGATTGGGTTCACTAGTACTCTGCGTTACCGAGTACTAGCAATCCAGGTGCGCCGGTCGTCGACTGATCGCCACACGTGGAGGCTCCCTACCTGCACCCATACTACTTGTATAGATAAACATCTAAGACCCAGGACAATTTGAAAAAGGCCATTTTCCAAATAGCTTGACGACTGCCATACAACTATAACAGCCGTGACCAATGGCTTAAGGTTGGATCTCATTTGTCAGGATGGAGCAGCACATTTCTATGCTGCTGTCCTTTTCTATTGCTCAGAACCGTCATTTGCCAGAGCGAGAGAGAGTGACGGAACGCTATCGCACCGTGCGATAGCATACTATAGCATTCTGCGTTCTCGCTCGCTCTGGCAAATGACGGTTCTGAGCGACAGAAAATGATAGCAGCATAGAAAAGTGCTGCTCCGTAGTGACAAATGAGATCCAATCTTATACATGACTTCCGAAGCATGGAATCAATACTAGGCTTTGTTTATCGTAAAGCGCTGCCGCCTCGGCGCAATGTATATGTAAACGCTTTCATGCTAGGGCCGGACCTGCGCCTATCGGCACGAAGCTTCGTGCTATTACACGATACACGCAAATGTGACCGGTCGTTATCGGGTATCGTCCCGAATATTCGGACTGCGTCTTCCTTATCGCGCAAGTGGCGGTACATCAAAGGGTTTTAGCTTTGTTACAATTCGCTCTGCGTGGTCGGACTAGCGTTGTTAATTTTGGCGTTTGTGTCAACTTGTTCAGACGCGTGCTGTGCGACGGTGCCACGGTTGTTAATGTGACAACATTATACATGATATAACATAGAGATGATGAGAGAGAGATGGAACGATAAAATGATAAAGTAAAAGTAAAAAAAGTCGTCGTCTATATTTAAATGCCTAGATGACGCCATCTTAAATTATTGCACGATAGTTCGTGAAAAATAATCAAGCCGCTAATATGACCACAGCTTTATCGCGATAACTGTGTAGTGTACAAAACGTAAGAAGCTTCGCCGCGCATTGCTACTGGATGATAGACGCAGGTGCGGCCGAAGCATCACAGAATACGTATTTACGGGTGACTTAAAATCACGAGCTACCGCTGCCGTTTATAAAAACTGACAGTACCATCGGATAATCCTCCGAATACAGTTGTAAATTTTTTATCAAACAGCGAACATGGAAGTCACGGGTAAAAGCAAATGCATGAATATTTAACTCCCTTCTAGCTCTAAAAATGACAGACAGATGTATACGGGTTATTCGGATACACATGGATTTGTTCACAAAATGACAACATTTTTAAAATGACACATTTGCGAAATGCCGTTCACTGTGGTATATGTTTGTTCAAACTTTTTTTTATTTTATAATCATGAATAAGAACATTTGAATCCATAAGCCACACGAATAAACAATCCTAAGCCTTACCTTATTTTTTTTTATTTAATTTGCATTAAATTTAAAGAAAATAGTTTTTAAAGACTAGTTCAGGCAAAGCATTAAGTAACACTTCTCTATTAAAGTGCTAAAATAAAATGTGATAACTGTGCAGATTTATATTTCTTACCTGTGGATCTAAGCTGTGGAATCGTTGTCAGACCTGTTACTTCCGTTAGGGATTAATACGTGATAATGTTAGTATAAAAATATAATCATTGTGAAAATGAGTCACAGAAA
Source organism: Acrobasis suavella (assembly GCA_943193695.1). Classification (NCBI taxonomy): domain Eukaryota; kingdom Metazoa; phylum Arthropoda; class Insecta; order Lepidoptera; family Pyralidae; genus Acrobasis; species Acrobasis suavella. Next base: position 3,901,625 of record OW971941.1, read on the forward strand.
TAAAGACTTTTTTTGAGACAGATATTATAAGTTTGACGCTAATGTCATCGTAGCGCTCGAATCAACCAATTTCGATACGGTTTTTTTTTTACTTGAAAGCAAATTCTCTTGCGGTAGTTCTTAGCTATGATTGATAAAAATCGGTCTAGCCGTTAAAAGTTACTGGGGGTTAACGTTTGTAAGTCAGGGCTTTCTCTACAGCAAATAATAGATGGCGCTACGGATATCAAGACGTATGGCATTCTTGACAGTCGGGGTTTTTTGATTTGCCCAGCAAATAAACTTGTCTAGTAAGTCGTTTCACGAATAAATGTGATACAAATCTTGTACAGCGGGTCGTTTCACGAATATATTATGTGATACAAATCTTGTACAGCAGGTCGTTTCACGAATAAATGTGATACAAATCTTGTACAGCAGGTCGTTTCACGAATATATTATATGATACAAATCTTGTAGCAGGTCGTTTTACGAATAAATATGATACAAACTAAACGGTTTATTCGTGTGTCTAAGTTGAAGTGAAACGGGGTTCTGATCAATTATGCAGAGCGGCTCTTACAAACAATTTGTGCAAGTGATCTGCACTACACTTTGTCCGTGACTTTGTTTGGGTCGACCTCATCGAACATTCTGTGAATAAATTGCAGATGTTCTTAAGAAAGGTAGAATAAGGTAAGGAGTGCCCGAAACCGGAGAGCATGCATGAAAAGAATAAAGTCGGACGCGCCCGTTAAGGGTTCTTTAGCAGCAAGTAACATAATATAAAAGTTCTTGTAGTACGTCGTAACTTTGATCGTTTTTTTTTTACAATATATTGGTTTAGGCATTTGTCCTCAATCTCACCTGATGGTAAGCGACGATGAAGATGAAGCATGCCTATCCAAAAGATACCCATTCAATCTACTTTTAAATGTCCCGGGACTGTACTTCTCTAAGAATATAGACGCAGGCAGTTCATTCCACACCTTAGCTACTCGAACAAAAAAGGAATACCGAAGCGTTCAGTTCAAGACTTAGGTATTTCAACGACAAAGGGGTGAAACCTTGATGTTTTAATAAACGTATTAAAAAAAACTATTTACTAGATCTCGTTCAAACCAATTTTCGGTGGAAGTTTACATGGTAATGTATACATCATATTTTTTTTAGTTTTATCATTCTCTTATTTTAGAAGGTACGGGGGGGGGGGGAGGGAGACACACATTTTACCACTTTGGAAGTGTCTCTCGCGCTAACTATTCAGTTTAGAAAAATGATATTAGGAACCTCAATATCATTTTTGAAGACCTATCCATAGATACCTTAAACGTATGAGTTTGATGAAAAAATTTTTTGTGTTTCAGTATTAAGTATGGGGGAACTCCCAAAATTTATTGTTTTTTTTTTCTATTTTTGTGTGAAAATCTTAATGCGGTTCACAGAATACATCTACTTACCAAGATTCAAAAGTATAGTTCTTATAGTTTAGAAAAAAAGTGGCTGTGACATACAGACGGACAGACAGACATGACGAATCCATAAGGGTTCCGTTTTTTGTCACTTGGCTACGGAACCTTAAAAATGGGTGTTGACGAAGCGACCGAGTTTGCGCGTATCGTGGCAAGTGGAGATCCATAGACTGCCAACCCCTAGGGGATATGAAAAACAGGCTTAACAATATTTTATTTTATCAACTTTATTTCAAAGTACAAATATACTTTAAACAAATGGCGGGCTTAATGCTAAGAGCATTTTCTCCCAGTTAACCATGGGGATAAACAGAAAAAGCAATACCATATACTTACTTACATTAAGTATTAATTATTACTGTAGAAATACTTGTTACAAATACATAGTGCCTTTTAACCCACCAGCAGCAGCACCAGCAAATTAGTTAGGCAAGGTCAGTCCATGATACTGACCTGTTTTTTGTAAAAAGTTATTAAAAATCCATAAAAAAAATTGTCCTCAATCTGTCCAAAATTGGCCGAGCGCTGTACGGGAAGCCGAAATTTTGTTTTGTTTTTCGTTAATTGTTTTTATGAAAAGTATTTAAGTATTAGTATCTATTTACTTTATCAAAACAGCTGAACAAATTTGGATGGAATCATATGAAAAAAAAACACAAAATTTATTAGTCAGCCGTTTTATTATAAAGAATGTTTTCAAAATATATTTTAAATTATTTTCATTTATTTTTACAATTACTTAATTGGTAATTTGAATTTTGAGCTAGGAAAGTACTTATTTTCCTGAGTCAAAACAAATTCTTTGGTAAAGAAAATTAAACGTCACAAATTAATGTCCCTTGTCATTGATCATATCCATTTTCAACGTGATTTCAGATTTATTATTGCAGAAAAACTGATATTAAGAGCGCTATTTGACTCCAAGAAACTATGACGTCATTAGCCAGTATTTCATACAAATCCCATAGGAAATGTTTGTTTTGACGTTTAGAAAAAAGTATCTGATGTAAGTTGTGGGAAAGTAGCGAATTCAATTCCTTCATATTATCGATATGTTGTATATATGTCGTAGCCATATCGTCAGTTTAATTTCTTCATTAAATGATCGAGAATTTAATGAAATGGTCGCATTTCATGAAATGTTGCACTGACTACTGGCCACATTTGATGTGGTTTGGGCGGATCAATGATAAGAAATTGTTTCTCGATATGATCAAATAATTTCGACCATTTCATGAATTTACCGTGTCACTTCATGAAATGGTTGATTATATCGTAAAATTGTTATATTTTTAGTTTACACTATACATTCATGTTGTGCGGCTTGGGGTGGCCCAAGGGCCACCCCGCCGCAACCTTAACCTTCCTATAGCGCTCTGTCACAAGTTTTTGTTTTTTTTTGCTTTTTTCAGCCTGTTTATACGATCCGGCCAAACGTGGATGACAAAATCGTGAAACGTTGACGATTTCATGATCTGGTCAAATTAAGTTGGCCGTTTAATGAAATGCGACCATTTCATGAAATGTTCGATCATTTCATAAAGTGATCAAATCTACGATATGGCCACGATATATTATACAACATATCGAAATGAGATTTATTTATGTTTGCGGGCCGATGCTAACAGTGATTGTTCAGAAATGTTCACAGGAAGTGCGCTTCAGAGCCGATAATGTATAGCTCCTGCGGCGAGGTTTCCCTTTTATTGTTCGCTTTATTAGTGTTTCTCTATTCTTATAAGTAATCAATACATTTATTTTAGGTGTTGGGTCGTTTCAGTCTCCTTTCCATAAAGACATTTACGGACTCTCAAACAAAATACTGTAAAAAAAATTAGAGGACAAATGAAACAAAAGACAGAGGTACAGAGGTTTATTGAGCGTCGACCTTGGCCAATTACTCATTTAATAAAAAAGGAATTATTTTAAACTAGCTGCGCCCGGAGTGTTGCCCGCGGAAAAAGTAGCCTATGTGTTAATCCAGGGTGTCAGCTACCTGCATACCAAATTTTATCAAAATTGGTCCGGCTGTTTGCGCTTGAAGAAGTAACACATACACACATAAACACACACACACAAACTTTCGCCCAGAGTTGGGCGTAGTTAACTACTATTGTGTAGTTTGATTACAAATTACAATTACATGTAGTTAACTACAAGTAGTTGAAATTACATTAAATTTAACTACAACAATTGAAACTACTGTAGTTGTAATTTGTAATTGTAATTGATATAAATATCCAAAGATAAATAAATTTCAAAGCTAATAAATAAGTAAACAGAAAAATATCCGCAACATGCTTCGTCAAAACTGTAAACAGAAAAATATCCGCAACATGCTTCGTCAAAACTGTAAACAGAAAAATATCCGCAACATGCTTCGTCAAAATTCTTATGCTAAGAGACCGCAACGCATCGTTCCCGGCCCAAAAATTGTAATTTAGTAGTTATAACTACAAATTACAATAAGAATTTATTACCGCGGGCGCGGGCGCGGATATGTTTTAAAAGTGTTGTATTTTGAAATTGTAAGTGTAAAAAGTTGTAAGCAAGAAACGAAAATTTATAAGTAAGTAAATTTTATAAAATATGTAGTTTCAAAAAGTAGTTTGTAATTGTGATTACAACTACTTTTTGTAGTTTATAGTTCAACTACTTTTTCAATTACTTTTTGTAATTATGTAGTTGCGATTACTAACTACAAAATGTAATTGTAGTTAGTAATTAGTAGTTTAATTACAGTTTGCCCAACTCTGCTTTCGCCTTTATAATATAAGTGTGAAAGACGAGTTTATCTATTACAATATCACCTAAAAAGTTTGAAGTGCTCATCAAGACGAAACAACGATCCCATACTCGGTGGGGTTATGTTGTTTTATTACTGAGATGCTATAACCATTTTCCAGCTCCATCATCAGATCAGCTCCATGTTGTCATAATATAGCATTGACACGCAGTATACGTAGATACGCGTACAAAATTTCAGCACAATCAGGAAGTGGGCCAAATTTAACTTGCAGGATTTGATTACAGACAGTCAGACAACGGTACAGGTAAAACAAAATAAAACGACCTCTGTGGCGTAGTGCGCTACCCAGTGGTCCCGGGTTCGATCCCCGGTCAGGGTAAGTTGGAAAATAGCCTTTTTCAAATTGTCCTGGGTCTTGGATGTTTATCTATTTATGTATTTGTTATAAAATATAGTATCGTTGAGTTAATTGCATAACACAAGTCTCGAATTTACTTTGGGGCTAGCTCTGTCAGTGTTATTTGTCCATATATATTTATTTATTTATATTTGTAATTACTTGTTATTCTATTAATACTGCGATTCTATGCTTCAAAACCCACAAGTTAGTTGTAAATTATCTACGAAATAACCCTTGTCAAACAGTTCCCTGTGAAACTAATCAGATAACCTCGGACCACGAAACTGGACCGAATTTACTAACCTACTTATTCCTGTAACACCTTTTCATTTGACTCTGCATTTTCCATCAAGATCAAGACTTGTTTCATTCAAAAAGATTGATAATTAAATATACGTCTTTCATCACTAAATGCGGACGTTTAAATATCGTTATTTACAAAGTGATATTATCTTAAAACAAATGCGGTTAAAGGGAAGATAGATGAAAACAGAGAAGTGGTTTATAAGTGCAATGTATAACCGAAAGGTCCCGACTTTATTTTCCTCTGCGAACATATCAATGGCTTACATAACATACTTTCTACCCACGAAAAAAGTGGCCGTTTTTCGCTAATGTGCGTAGAAAAGCTTCACGTTCAACTGTAACCAGTACGCAGGTAGTAACTTTAAACTGTAAACAGAAGTTCATAAAATAGTTGGAAGGGTTATCTAAGACCTGAATTAGACAAAATTTTAAAGGATATCTGCGTTTCCTTTCAAATCATTTATTTCAAATAGGGGTAAAACTGGTCCCCGAAAAACTCAGGTAGTAAACGTGATTGCATAACGTTTACTCTTAAGTATATGAAAATAATTTGTTCCTGCGTTAGGCGTAGCTTGTCATTTAGGTAATTAGTCTACAAGGCAAGCAAGCCAAGTTTGATTCCTGTCTGGCTATACTTATATCTTTGAGTTTGTAGTACAATTTGACATTCAGTTTGACGACCTCCGTGGCGAAGTAGTCACCATGCTAGTCCGCCACCCAGAGGTTCCGGGTTCGATCCCCGGTCAAGACAAGTTGGAAAATGGCCTTTTTCAAATTATTTTGGACGTTTATCTATATTTGCATTTATTATAAAATATAGTATCGTTGAGTTGGTATCCCATAACACAAGTCTCGAACTTATCTTGGGGCTAGCTCAATCAGTGTGATTTGTCCCTTGTATATTTATATTTAGTCGTATATTTAAGTTTATTCGATTTATTACTTGCTTTCGGTGAAGAGAAATATTGCGAGGAAACTTGTAAAAGTGACTGTGTACTATACAATATGTAACAAAAACCCTGTCCGATCCTTGTAGGAGCAACTCAGACCGTAAATATGAACAACTTTTCTTGGACCAATGCTTGAAACTCGAAGAAAAAATCGACATTTTCATACAAATTGCCGGGCCGGCCGAACACTTTTGTATGAAAATGACGATTTTTTTTCAAATTTCAAGCTTTGGTCCCATAGGAAAAGTTTGATTCGTCATATGCCTTTAATTAGCTCGAAAAATCTGACGCCAGTTAGCTATGGACACACTCTATAAAAAAAGTAACAAGAAAGGTTGTCCGATAACAGCTTTTCGAGCTTATATCTTGCTTCTCTAGAAAAAGCTACTCGTATCTGTCGATTAAAGCACTATCGGGCTTCGGATATAAACAGATCAGTTGAAACTACAGTATCAGATGCTATGATTTTTCTTCTGACGGCTATGTTATTGATAAAGCCTTACATTTGCCAAAGTCTTTACGTTTTTAAAAGTATGACTCACAGTTCAAAAAACAATAATTGAATTAAAATTATTATTGCTTATATTATAGTGACCACCCCGCACTGACTAATTTCCCATCACTTTTTGCTAGCTTTTATTTAACTTTAATATATCTTGTATAAATGAATATATAGGGACAAATTACACTGATTGAGCTAGCCCCAAAGTAAGTTTGAGACTTGTGTTATGGGATACTAGCTCAACGATACTATATTTTATAACAAATACATATATAGATAAACATCCAAGACTCAGGACAATTTGAAAAAGGCCATTTTCCAACTTGCCCTGACCGAGGATCGAACCCGGGACATCTGGGTGGCGGACAAGCATGGTGACCACTACGCCACGGAGGTCGTCGTATGTTTGTTTGTTTTTTTGTAATTGAGTGAGCCGAAATTTTGCTCACTTGTGTAAGTCAGATGACACTACTGTAGTGTACGTACATCCACGTAATATGACGTTACACGACCTCGATAAATAAATAACATTATTTTATTATCTTATATCTCTACGTACATCTACGTAGTGTAACGTCACTCGACCTAGATAAATAAAGAATTGTTTTAATTATTATCTTATAAGTTCAATGTCAAGTGACGAAAGTTTACGCTGTGAAAATCTTGTATATAAGCCGAGGAAAACCAACAATAAAGGGCAGTTACCTACGAACCTACTCCGAGTGTGTTTGATTTTATACACCCCGCGCGCTACATCATACTACAATACAATATTATGGAGTCAATGAGCTATTCTGATGATAGCCGGAAGCTATTCGACAGAACTCGGTTAATAAACAACATAACCTCATTGAGAGTCGTTTGATTTGTTTTGCCAAGCACTTAATGGTAGACGCTGTCTACATTTTATTAATTCTATGGTCTGATCACGGAGACAGAAAATAGTCGATGAACCTCAGTAATAAAACGACGAAACTCTATCGAATTTGGGTTTTTTCTTTTGTCAAAATTAGTATGTGGGGGGAAGCGAAGTGATATTCTCGACCGCCACAAAGGTAAGATCTTCCAGACATGCATGTTGTTGCGCCTAGGGATCCGCGGCTCCGACGGTGTATCGTCGGAAGTTGTATATATGCAGCGAATCTCACGAACTCTGAGATCAAGATGTAGGATACTGCTGGCGCCATCTCATATGCTTCTTGTGAACTATATTGTCGGTTGTCTCTTAATTAAAGTTCCTCATAGTGGCCCTAGAGATCGCCACAAGTACTTTGGCCTCACAATAAAAGCTTGTACAAAAATGTTACTTTTCAAAAAAAAAAAACTGAACGAGGATGCCTAGAAGAAATTGCTTTGCGATAAGGCCGCCTTTTATGCATCTTCTATTTTTTAAAATTACCCTTGTCCTGAAAGAATATGACTGTATTTTTAGTAGGTATAGTACAAGCATGGCCGATGGTCGACAATAGTTTGCATGAACTAACTGATGGCTGAAACACACAAGTAATCAAAATGAAATAGCATAATTATAAAGATACAAACATTGTACCCTTAATCCGAATATGCTCACTGTTGCGTGTAATAACAAAACGATAATATCCGTGATTAACAGAAGCAGGCAATCAACATTTTAATTTTTAATAAAGGATTTGCTTTCATTATAATGGAGGTAATAATATAATGAAAAATTTACTGCCTCCATGGTGTAGTGGTCAAGGTGTTCGCCTTGTTATCCAAAAGGGTTCAAATCCCACTGGCAACATACTTTGCGAAAAGTTGCTTCCAGTCTGGTCACCTGATTATCTAAAAAAATTATGAATCCGATCGGCATCTAGGGTTTGCTCAAACCTATCCAAAGATTAGTCTACCCTTTGAGTTGCGGAAGTCAGACGGCAGTCGCTCTGTGTAAAAACCAGTAACCTCGTCAAATCATCGTTTTCGCCGTGTAGCATACGAAAAAAAACTTAAATTATTATAAATTCCCGCTGTAACTTCTGAATTTCCTAGGCCTCGATATTACTACAACCCCGTCCACAAACTGTAACCCTGGATACATACTCTGCATTATATTTGCTTATTTCATATGCATATCTTAGGAGAAGAAGAAGCCAGAATACGCCTCCCAAGCTTTAGGCTCTAAAACTTTTACAACGGCGTCCGACGTTATCCCTCCTTGGGAATGCGGTTGTTTGTAGAACGAGATGTTTGTGCTTAGTCGCCTCTTACGACGAGTTAGTCTCGAATGATCTACGTTGACGGACAGAGCGGGCATAGCAGTCGCTTTTAGACCTATTGTAGTGTCAGAGCTGTTATAGCCTTCCAAGTTCGCGGTGATCTTGTAGGCAGAGCTGCTTTTACAGTCGTTTGATTCACGCAAAATAAGGAAGAGTATGTTTTTCTGACACTATTCAACTTTTTCAAATCTCTTGTGTCAATTATTTCAGAAGATTTTGCACTCATTCAAAAAGTACATGTCTCACCTGCCTCCCCCGCACCCCACAACAGCAGAGCGATTATACCCGTCGCGGTGCTCTGGAACATTCTTCAGTCGGCCGGCGAGTGTCACGTTGCTTGCACAGCTGCTTCCATGTGACTATTTTCGCGCCATCAACTAGTTACAATCGATGTAAGTAGCTTACTTGTCTTTTTATAGTGAAGCAACAATTTAAATAACATTCAGTTAACATTAGAAACTCAATAGTCTGTATCTATTTATCAGTATTAATGTACAAAATAAAACAAAAATTTCTTAGTCTATGTCAAAAGGAAAACTAGACGTTAGTTTACAAATAATTACCGTAATTTTAATCTTAAAAAAATACTTCACAGATGTCTATGAAAGTTCATGAACAAAAAAAGCAGTCGACAAATAATAAAATTCCTGCCGCGAAAAACCTCAAATTTCAGTAAATGCGTGGCAAGTTAAAAAAATGCAAAATGTTTTTGATATTACATTTACGTAGGATGCTTTCAAGACGAGTCTTCTAAAAGTTCATCAGAGAAAAGAGAGGTACGCAAAGCATGGACGGACCCATATAACTGACGACTCTGTTCTGGACTAGTATCATGGTTTAAACGGTGAATTCAGCGTCCCAGCTGTAATAGCAGTTGTGCTGCTCCTCAATGCAACCACTTACTGGGCAGGGGTGACAGATCTATTATAGCAGGCAATGGCAATAGCAGTTTATGTCCTATTTCATGACATACTCGTATTTAAAAAAATGCGATTGAACTGTCAGAACAGTTCATACAAAAAATATGTGTCAAAATGGTGTGACCTCATGTCCTTCAACGTGTTAAATGCAAAAAATGCAGAAACTCAACTTGGAACTCACTTAAATAGCAACTCGTCAAAGTTGAAAGTAGTCTTAAGGCGACCCTTCCCGGCCGCTCTGTCGTCAACGCGAGCATAGTTTGAAAAGCTTGTTATTTCATTCAGGGAAATGCTAGAAAAAGAGGCAAAGCAAAAAAGGAGAGGTAGCGCCTGAGGGCTCGGTTTACATTCTGTTAAATAAAATTATTATTATTATTAACTATCCATTGAACGAATATTCACATTTAAATGGGTGAGGAATTTTCATAAAACTTGTTCCAGATGATACGTGTTTTTCAGTAAGCCTTACAAGTGTGTTAAATATATGTATTTTATTTAAAATTTTCATAACACTTGCAAGATTTATATCAAAATACTTTTTTACTTTTTAAATTAATGAGTACTTTATAAACGGTCGAAGTTCAAGTAAAATGTCAGCAAAAAAGCAGATTTTTGGAGGTTTATACTAAATTTGTTTCTCCAAATTTATTTTTTTTATTTCGGTAGAAACCTAGAAATAGCGTACAAGATACCTGCTAGTTTAAAAGTTTTTAAGAAAGATCAGTTACAATGTCATAATCACACGAGCGTTTGTATTAAAAGTAAGACGAGAAGGCCACTCTTAAAGTCAGTAGTTCATAAAATAGTAGGAAGGGTTATCTATGGTCAAATGAACACAAAATTTTACATTTCACATAAAAAGTATATTTTTTTTTATGTGCAATACTTTTATCTTGCGACCCACATTTAGACTAAGTATCTGCATAACCTAAAGGTTGACTGTTATACAACGCTTTTAGCGTTAAGTTTGCCTATTGTTCAGTACAATTTGTATTTGATGAACAATAAAGATTCAATAAATAAATAAAATAAGTTTTTAAATGATATCTCCGTTTCTTTTCAAATGATTTATTTCAAATGGGGTAAAATACCGCTTAATATGAGTATGTACCTTCTAATCTCGTAAATATGCACTAATTACTGACCGCTGACACCTGAGTTGGCATTCTCCCAGAGTTTCCACCTCGCCCTGGCAGAGTTCCCGCCAAACTGCACCAGCGTGGTTCCTCTAATGAAGGATACCTACTCCCAATTTCTCAAGAGGATGTGTCAATTCAATTTTAATTGCATTTTTTGTACTACTGTGCCGTTTAACACTTTACACCTCGACAACCCGCATTGTACAATAGATTCTTAATGTCTTCTACTCCTGTACTTTTTGTTATCAGTCTTTTAAATAATCACGAACACTAATATAAGAACATTGACAAGTTATTATTTCAGAAAAGTTTATAATCTATCCCCCACTCGCCAAAAAGATGCGCCTGACCATAGACCTAGTACCTTTTTTTTCTTTAGATCTATCATACTAAGATAAGCCAGAAAATCGTTTTTAAAGAATAGTCATTAAGAAAGACGTCACTGAAAAAAAAAAGTTTACAATATATAAAGATAACTAGATGTTTTTTTTATAATGATTTTACGGCTCTGGGTACTCGTCCCTTAGAGCTCATCTTTGTTTATTCACTTCTTTATTCCTAATCCTTACCCTAACTATACAGTCAAAGGTTGGTGTAGGTCCTTTCATTGCTTCAAGTAGTCCGGTAGCGCTAGCTAATTTTAAGGGTATAACTTACAAGAACTCTAGATATTCTTATTTCTTGCCTCTGAATAGAGTCGTATCTAAAGAGTTTATTATTTCGATTTGTGTCACTTTCGGGGTCTGCGTTTCGGGAAATCTATTGATTTGTGACTGTTTTATTTAATTCCATACTGAATCGACAAAATTGATTTAAAGTTGTAAAATGGAATAGTATTGTATCAAACGTAGCCAGACTAGTGTGCAAACCTATTTGTGTCACCCTTTGTCCACTGCAAACTGGCTAAGGGCCCATGTATAAAAACAGTACCAAAAAGATAATTAGTGTTGAAAAAAATAATACAACATATCAGTAACAACTAAATATACCCCTTGTATTCATTTGTGTCACATTAGTCCAGGGATTCTTATTTATTTTAATTATTTTAATTTTCCAAGCAAAATACGCTTCAAAAGAAAATTAGAATCATTAGAGTTTATATATTTAGAATCATAAATTCATAAAAGATTGACATTCTGAGTTTGTGTCACTTTCATCAACAAAATAAGTATAAAACACAAAAAAACATGTTTGCCCTTAAAGTAGACAAGTGATCGACGGCGCGCGAAGGACGACGGCAACGTGTCCGGTGCGGGGGTTATGTTTTTGCACACTCTAGACTACGATATTTCATTCAATCTATGAAGAGATAGATTATAAATCCTAACTTATGTCAAATAACGGAATACTGGCTCATATTAGATACTTAAATATATGTTACTCCGTAAGAAGTTCGTGACATAATCACTTTCATAAATACGAACTGCTTAAATACTTACAAACTATGCTAACAAACGGTTTACTCAACTGTGCCTAACTAGCTGGAGATAACGTCGTTTATCGTTATTACGGCATAGTGCGTGTGGTACACGGTGTGGTGGCGCCTAGTATTATTACTTGTGACGAACAATAGGGTTCACACATTCCTACATGGGATGACAATAAATTGTAGTAGGTGAAAGTTATGTAATGTTGTATGGCAAAGAAACACTTGCAGTTAAAAATATATAATGACAAATTATACAGAGTGCATTTGAAATAAGTAGCATTAATTTAACTTATTAACATACTCCCATAAAGGATATTTTGTACGGCAACAACACTGCAATTAATGCAGTAATTAAAAAGTATCAAAAAGTAAGAAAAATTACCAAAGTATCAAAACACTTGATTAGATTGAGATTGAGATTGAGACGCGCGCACGTATTGTGTATACTTACGAGCCGTGAGGTCATAGAACCCGCCGCACACAGCCACGGACACAATTGAGCCACTGAACGGGAGCAGGCGGCCGGCGTATAAAAGTAGACTTTAAAGTGGGTACGTGAATAAGGTTTAAAATCGAGTAGGGACGGGTGGAGTCACACGAACGCTTGAGAATGGTAGGTTATTCAAGGTTACGTTTGAAGTAGGAACGCATGTTAGTGTACTTCGGTGCGACGAAATTGATACTATTATAATTTATTTATTTTATGTAAGTTTTATGACGATTAGATTTTTTTATTTATTTATACCGCATTTTTAGAGGATTTCTTTAATATGATAATGACGATTTTTGACTGAAGATTTATTAGTCTTTAAATACTTTGTAATTGAGTTTGTATCATGGGTATAATAGATACTTAAAAGGCTGCCAACGAATTCAATTCCACCCTGTATAGACAGAGCAAGCCCCAAAGTAAGTTTTCAAACTTGTGTCATGCGATACTATCACAATGATACTATATTTTATTGACCGAGCAAATGAAGTGTCTCAGTTTCGAAATTGGCTAAAAATGCTTTTGTCCCTCTGTCAGTTTGTCTGTCCGCCTGTTCTCGCCTACAGGTCGCATTTCTTAACAGATTCTAGTGAAATTTTGTGAGAAGGTTTGTATATTATAAAGCATTTTCTTGTCGATTCAGGTTTTTGAAATTTTTCGAAACTAAAAAAAATGTTTTTCAGCCATTTCAAAAAAATTTGGTAGCGGACCCCGGGCTCTGATTACCGCTGTGGATGGATGATGATTATTGTAGGTTTTCCTACATGTTTTATGCAACTTAATTTCGCATTGGTCCTTAACTGTTTAAGTGTCCGGAAAGCGTCCACATATAATACATACAGTACTATATTTCAACTCCATTTTACTTTCAATTAAGTAAAGCATTAAGAAAATATAAGATAAAAAACAAATTAAATGAAAATAATCGTATTAAAAATCTGCAAGACTGCAGTTCATTTCGCATTTTTTATTTTTACCATTACTAGCGATGGGTATCCACCCGGATATTTACCCAAGGTTGGGTATTTACCCGATGCGCACAGGGTAAATACCGTTCTATTTTAAATATTTATTTAAAAATGAGTGGGAGTCTGCTAACTTTGTATATGAATGTGTGAAATGGTTATGCTATGTATTATTAAATAACATATATTGACATAGAATAAATATCAAAGATTAATATCCCTAATGCTGTCCATATATACAGATTTCATCTTATTTTATTTCTGTTTACTTATTATAACATATAATTGGGTCAAAAAACATTTTCCAGCAAAATAAATGAAAACTAACACCTGTCAATTTACGCGGCATATTTTTTGAGGGAAATATTATAACGAGTTGATAAGGGATCAAAGAAATCATCAATACGAATATATTTTGTTCGGGGACTAACCCTGAAATCAGTAGTTTTGGCTGTTTGATGAGCATTCATAAAAATTTACTCTACTTATACGTATGATGGTGCTCATATAAAGATATCGCATTTGATGTCTTTTTGCTTATTTTAACATATATTTAGGTGGAAAAACATTTGCCAACAAAACATGTAAACTAAGACGTTAATTCGTATGTTATTCCCATACAACGGGTAGATTCCGATAAATACCCGGCATATTATTTTGTGGGAAATGTTATAACAAGTTTACGGGGTATTTAAGAACTCGTCAATACGAATATTTTTTGTTTCGGGACCAACTCCGTAATCAGTAAATTTGGCTATTGTTTGAGCAGTAAAAAAAATGTACACTCCTTATATGTATGAGGATACTAATATATTGACATAGCATTTAATCTGTCTTTACTTATTTCAACATATAATCCGCTAGTTTCCAACAAGTCTAATTAGGAACTTTTTTCTAAACGTCAAAACAAACATCGTCTATGGGATTTGAATGAAATAGCACAGCGTGACGTCAGAGTTTCTTAGAGTCAAATAGCGCTCATATTATCGGTTTTTCTGCCATATTACATCTAAAATCACGTTGAAAATGGATATGATCAATGTCAAGTGACATTATTTTGTGACTTTTATTCTCTTATCAGTATAAAATATTTTTTTTGACAAAGCCGATCGAGGGAATGGGCTAAAATGCGAACCATGTTCATGGGTAATGCGGCTAGCAACCCATCATTGTTTCGATTCCTAGGGTTCCATAGCAAACCCTTATAGTTTCGTCTTAATAAAAATACTATCTATCCCAGCCACTTCTGCTTTAGTAGAGAGATCTTTTTTTACTTTCGCCAAAATACATAAAAAAAAAAACAAATTGACGACAAACAGAGAGAGAGAGAGAGGAGAGTAAACTTACTATTTATATTCCCAAACAGAAACTTGTCAAGAAATTTACTAAATAACTTGATAGTAACATAGAAAAAATACTCAGAAAGTTACTGTATGGTAAGCTACTCAGTTACTTTCTCGAAACTTACTCGGTAAGTTACTAGGAAAGTTGCTGTATGGTAAGATACTCAGTAAGTTTCTTGAAACTTACTCGGTAAGTTACTAGTAATATTAAGAAAAAATATTTAGAATTATAATTTTAGTTGCATTTAAACTAGAGAAGTGGTAGAAGTCTTATCGGATCACTATAATCACAAATGAAATTTAAGAAAAAAATTTTTTTTGATTATGTTATTCTCCGATGCATGGTTGAATGAAATCAGGAGGGGGTGGATGTCTGCTGCGCTACAGTTGGAGCCGGGAGGATTTTGGTGAGCCTTCAAGTGGTATTGTGTTAACAAAACTATTGTGGCTTACAAGTCGGCTGGTATAGGGTTGAGCTCCATAAAGTGCCTAGGGTGCCTAGGATCAGAAACCTGCTTTTTTATTTCAAGATCGCTGTTTCCATACAAAGGGTAAATTCGGATAAATATCCGGCAAACTATTTTGTGAGTAGTTTTGGCTCTTGGACGAGCAGTCAAAAAATACTTCTCTATTTTTTATATGAAGGTAAGGCTCATACAAGTACGTTGACATCTCATTTAAGGTCTTATAATAAGTTAAAGCAGCCTATTTTCATTGTATGATTAGTATGGTGGTTTCATATATTTGAGTATCGCATATGACGTGTACCTGAATTTTAAGCATATTATAGCACTAGTGATCTGCCATTACCGGTAACATAATCGAGTCGAGTATTTTCCCAGTAACGTTACTGTTAACATTCCCAAAAAGTAGTAATATAAGGTAACATAGAAAAACAATTTTTTCAATATATTTAATTTGTGATTATCAGTGATACGATAAGACTTCTACCACTTCTAGTTTAAATGCAACCAAAATTATAATTCTAAATATTATTTAACTAATATTACTAGTAACTTACCGAGTAAGTTTCGAGAAACTTACTGAGTAACTTACCATACAGTAACATTCTGGGTATTTTCTCTACGAGGGGGGGTCAAAAAGTTCGCGGAATGGAGGGGATAGCGGGGGGTGGGGGACCTGCCGCAGGTAGTAACTAATGAGCAACTCTTTGTGAGTATATATGCCAAGTTTGAACCTGATTGTGTCAATAACCTTTGACCTGTCGTCGATCAAACAAGTGAATCCGGAAGAAAAACTTGAACATGGAAAAAATCGAGTTTCGTGCCGTCATAAAGTTCCTCACTAAGCAAGGAAAACCACCTCAGAAAATTTTGGAAGAAATGTTATCAGTATACGGGGACTCTTGCCCTGGGAAAACCATGGTGTACAAGTGGAATAGCCTTTTCAAGCAAGGCAGAGAGTCTCTTGAAGACGACCCTCGCTCAGGACGGCCGATTGAGGCCACCACCTCAAACATCGTTGAAAAAGTGGAGAATCTTATACTGGAGGATACTCGTTTGAAGAAGAAACAACTTGCAGAAATGGTTGGAGTATCACCTACAACCATTTTAAATATTCTACACGACAATCTTGG
This sequence comes from Acrobasis suavella, assembly GCA_943193695.1. Lineage (NCBI taxonomy): Eukaryota > Metazoa > Arthropoda > Insecta > Lepidoptera > Pyralidae > Acrobasis > Acrobasis suavella. The sequence goes on from OW971941.1 coordinate 3,918,100, forward strand.
GATGTCAAAAGTCAGCGCAAGATGGGTGCCAAGAATGCTCACACCACCACAGAAACAGCTGCGCGTCGAGTATTCAAAGGAGTTTTTAGACCTCTGTAGCGCCGACAAGGAAGGAATTTTTGCAAGACTTGTTACTGCAGATGAAACTTGGGTTCATCATTATGAGCCTGAGTCGAAGCAAGAGTCTATGCAGTGGCATAAAAAGGGTCAGCCCCCCCCTAAGAAATACAGGGTGTCACAATCGGCTGGAAAAATCATGGCAACTGTTTTTTGGGATACAGAGGGTATTTTATTAATAGATTATAAAGATAAGGGTGTTTCTATAACGGGAGAATACTACGCTAATCTACTAAGACAATTAAAAGAAGCAATCAAGGAGAAAAGGCGGGGAAAGTTGACAAAGGGTGTGCTGCTTTTGCATGACAACGCACCGGTACACAAGAGCCGCGTTGCGATGGCTGCCCTTCATCACTGTGGCTTCGAAATGTTAAACCATCCTCCCTATAGTCCAGACTTAGCCCCCTGTGATTATTTTTTATTTCCCAAATTAAAAAAAGAGCTTCGGGGGAAGAAATTTTCCGATGATGAAGAAGTCAAGTCGGCGATTTCGGCCTATTTTGAGGACAAAGACAAATCATTTTTTTTCGACGGTATTAATAAGTTAATAGAGAGATCTGAAAAATGTATTCGACTTAAGGGGGAATATATTGAAAAAGAAAAATAGTACAGTATTTTATTTCACCCCCCTTCCCCTCCGTTCCGCGAACTTTTTGACCCCCCCTCGTATGTTACTATCAAGTTATTTAGTAAATTTCTTGACAAGTTTCTTTTTGGGAATATAAAAAGTAAGTATTCTCTCTCTCTCTCTCTCTTTCTCTCTCTCTGTTTGTCGTCAATTTGTTTCTTTTTTTGGATGTATGTTGGCGAAAGTAAAAAAGATCTCTCTTCTGAAGCAGAAGTAGTTGGGATAGATAGTATTTTTATTGTTTATTGTCCCAAACACGATTTAGAGAAAAGCATTTCCCACCATGAGAGTGATAATTTGCCAAATTACAGCTTTCTAGTACTCATAGTCTCTGAGTAAAACCGCAGACAGGGACGACGAAACTATAAGGGTTTGCTATGGATATTAACATGGTTCGCATTTTCGCCTATTCCCTCGAATGGCTTTTACGATCTGCACGGGAAGAGAAGCAGCTTGGAAGAGTGTACGTGCGCATTTTAAGAAATATTACATAAATAAATTAACAAGACTAACAAGACGATGTCTATTAAACAATATTACCAGCATTTGGGAATATTACCGGTAACAATAGAAAATTATTGGAAATATTCCCCTATAGTAAAGTACTGATAACGGTAATTTAATGCGGGACATCACTAGTTTGCACGCGCTTTTCGACAGGTGTTGTGAAGAATTTACTTATAATATATAATTTAATCTAAGATTCAAGATTCAAAGATTCAAATGTTTATTCAGTAATTAGACATTAACAGGCACTTTTACACGTCAATACGTATAATCTATGTTACGTGTAAAGTATATTAAAATTTAATTTATTTTTAAAGAAAAGCTACCGATACCAGAGCTTCGTAACGACCACTGCTGAGAAGAAACGCCAAAAGAAACTCATTTTCACAGTATTGGTCGCCTACTCGCCAGAAGGGCTTTGTCATATTATTATTATTGTCTTTTAATTAATAAATACTTATAATATAATACAATGTTGACACTTTATAACATGTAATGCTTGCGAACAAGTAAACAAATAAAAATTGCGTAGAAAAAAATAAAAAAATATTAAATAGTCAAAAAAGCGAAGCCAAGTTGACCAGTCCCTCCCGGCAGCACCCGTTCACGAGTTGACGTACGGATCAGCCATCGTTAAACTCAACCATATTAGAGGGAATCCAACGACCCGACCAGCGACGCCACCACCGGATTGGACATTTTAGTGAGCATGAAAAACCCGAACTCGCAGACCTTGTCAAGAGAAAATATTAGTTATATGTTGGTCACCTATTGATCGCAGAGCATTTACATGTTTTTAAAGTAAGCTTATTATGGTAACATAAAATGCAGCTATTTTATGTTTCATGTGTGAAGTGTAATGGAAAATGTTTAGGAAGTATCCAAGCGTTTTTATCTCTTAAATAATTATAGATAGTATAGTTCGCATTATTCAATAAAACTTTTTTAACATGTATTTTAAATTTTGCCATTGGTAGGTTAACGATCGCGTCGGGAAATTTATTAAATAATGTTATACCTAGACCTAAGAGTGACTTTCTAGTTTTAGCAAGTCGAAATTTAGGCGTATGAAGCTGATTTTTGTTGCGCGTATTATAACTGTGAACATCACTATTTTTCTTGAAATTATTTAACCTAGACTTAACAAAAAGAAGATTGTCGTAAATAAATTGAGATGTCGCAGTAAGAATATTTATAGATTTAAATAACTCTCTTAAGGAATCGCGTGATTTTAGTCCGTAGATCGACCGAATTGCTCTCTTTTGTAGCACAGAGATAGCATGTATGTTAGCCGCTTTACCCCATAAGAGCAAGCCATATGACATTATGCTGTGAAAATAACTAAAGTATACTAGCCTAGCAGTTTCAACGTTAGTACACCGTCTGACCCTCCTCACAGCATATGCTGCCGAACTAAGTTTCTTGGAAGTGGTCTCAATATGTTTATCCCATTTTAAGTTCCAGTCTACAGTTATGCCAAAAAATTTGGTGTTGGGTACCCGTTCTAGAACTTGGCCATTAAGACTCAAAGGTATGTGAGTATTGGGTTTATTCAATAGTGAAAAATTAACCACCAAATGGGTAGATTGGGTATTTATATTTGCCTACCGCCCATCTTTACATTACTATTGCGTGTTCGATGTACCTTGCGTAATTTTATTCACAGCTTATTTTTACCCGACTGCCGAAGGAGGGAAATGTGTGTTACAAATTGCCTAATTTGTTTGTGAAAGTATGTCGGTAAGTAATTTTGTATGTATGTGGGTTTGTGCGTAAAATCTAAAAAGTGACTTAATATACAAGTGTGTATCCAAGTTTGAGAGGTTCTAACCTCCGAAAAAAAAGAGGGGTATTATAAGTTTGACGCTAATGTCTTTCAGTCTATCCGTCTGTCTCTCTGTGTGCCTGTCTGTGGTATCTTAGCGCTCGAACAGATGGACCGATTTCAATGCGGCTTCGCGGTGGTTTATTTATTTAACTTTATTACATGAAATTGTAATTGATGGACTTAAGGCCGTAGGCCTTTTCCACCAGTCAACTTACAGGTGGTGCAAAAACCCCAAAATTAAAAACTCAGAGCACTTATATTATAACAAAAAACTAACCTACGTGCATATCTACGTTACCACAGAATAATAAATAATATAATAATAGGTGGTTCTTAGCTATGATTGATAAACATCGGTTGGGCCGTTTTGTAGTTTACTTCAGTCAAATATTGGATGTTGCTACGGATATTCATTCTACTATACAGTTCCTCCACCCATCACTAAATGGCGTTTACATATGAAACTATTGAAAGTCAGGATTTTTTTAATATTCCTGGCAAATAAACTTGTGTTTGTGTGAATTGAGTATATGTACGTATACCTAAACAAGTTTGTATAGGTTCATTGTCAAAAATAAACAGGATGAACTGCATTTAATAGCTTGGTTGCATGAAACCCATGCTTATAATTAATAACCAAAATTGTGAACAACGTCCCTATTTTTTTAATGCCGATTGATACAGTCAACCATAACAATCAAATTTTTTAAATAAACATATCATTTTGTACAAATCTTACACGAGAAGATTCTCGCGTTCTCAGAAGCAGCACATAAGAACCTACTCGTGCTAAGTTTACAGTAGTGCCGGTCATCATCGTTAGGTAGAACAGACACACGGAGAACAAACAATATACACCTTTACCTATAAATCAAACATACTTACTAACTAAAAGACACGTGAAAAAAATGATCCTTCTTTTGCAGTTGTTGCACACATAAGTACGTCATTCAAGGAACCTTTGTAAAAAATATGTTGGTCACTGACACATACGGAAAAAATAATCAAAGTACTTTTAAATGAAGCTTTTGTTAGAACCTATAAAATAACAAGATATAAGTTTAAAAAACTAATACCCGACTACGCGAGTCATATGTTATATTATACTCTAAATTTATTGTATTTAACATTCGTTATATACGTTTTTTGCATACAAATTAGTAGCTATGTCACCCGGACAATAATGACGAATCGATTATATGTATATGTATATTTTGTGAAAATTGAACAAACGATTTGGATGCTACGGGGTAACAGACATACATACACACCCACATACATAGACTGCTAAAATCACTACCCTTCCTCATGGCTTTGCCGTAGTCAGCTAAAAATCCAAAATAATTAGTGACGCGCGCTGCGGCCGGCACGGCGGACAGATACTGTGCCGGTATGTCATGCACACACCCGTCCCCGCGCACCCATGCGTGCCCCCACGCTCGCCCTGTCTTCTCGCGCACTTTGAGTTTTGGCGCGGAAATATTTAATTTTTTTCAAATAATAAGATTGCCTGGATGGAGATGACACAAACTACGAATTGTGGTTTATCACACTACAATAATGAAAAAGACGAAACTCTAATAACACTAATAATCTTTTGTGTCTTTTACAGAGTATTGAATTAAAAAAATAAAATACAATAAGATATCGTGGATGAAATGTGACACAAAACGTTTTGAAACACATATATTAGTGCTCTATGGCGTGTAATACCTATTTATAAAATTCTAATATTCTTAAAGAGCTATTTGAGCGAAATATTAAGTATTCGTGAAATGACACTGATCCTGTGGCCAGATGATGACACAAAAAGCTTTTGTACATCAGACACCACGTAGTTATTGTCATGCAAGTGAAAAATTCATCTCTAATTTTCTTTTCATCTCATAATGTTCGAAAAGGCAAATACCTAAATTTCTACCCAAGCAAACATCGAAGATGACACAACGTCATGTTTTAGGTTGGTCAAGGGGTCTAGAAACTATATGCAAAAAATCGAAATATCTAATATTCTTGAAACTTAAAAACCTAGCGCTACCGGACTAAAGGGAGAGTCTGGCGACAAATCTATACGAGCCCATTGGTTTTCATAGCTGATTGATTGGCGGACGCCTAAAGAACACGCCCACCACAGTAAATAAATATCACTACAGCCGCACTATGAGTGTCCACTTTAAACATTTTACATATTGTCCATGAGCATGAGCATTTATAACACTAAACTACACAATTTCATATTATAAAGTCCACTAGAATCAATGATTATTCTCTATTTAAAGCAAACTCCAAATGAACCCCTTGACTTCCCGCCAAAAACTCTCTGAAATAACTAGTATCTACCAAACATATGTCAAACATTTTCATAACTTTTTGTTTATTTTTGTGTTATATTTAGTAAATAAAGTCACAAAAAAGTATTGTATGCAATGTTGTACAAGTAAATCAAAAATGCTCGATGGCGTCTACGATTGTAGAGTAAATAAGGTTGTCTTATAATAAAGTAATACCCGTACTTTATAATAAAGTATACAAAGTGAAAGGGACATACCCGTAATAAATCAAACCACGGACTGTACCAGATTACTATAGTATAATAAAATTAAAAAAAACCTATTGGTGGCGCGCTAGCGCCCTCTGTTTTATTTTTATAAACATTAGTTACGCTAATTAATAGCAAATCATAATTTTTATCACTGCTTTCAATTACTATGTGTGCTGAGAGATGGCACTAGGAGTGACAGTTGTGGTCATCCTCTTAAAAGGCTTCTCGAAGAAGCCAACATTCCCCATTCTTCGCTTGTTCTCTCTTGCTCGCTCTTGTGCCAATCGCCGCAGTGTGCTTCCCGTTTGCACATTTTTCCTTGTTATTCCCAATTTTGGGATACGCCGCCCGTCCGACGCTGTGGGGCTCGTCCTCATTTCTTTTTGTAAACTGGTGTTAGTGAGGACTCAGTGTTTAAGCCGACCGCGTGCTAACCGACCCACGCCTCCGAAGGTTCCAGAAGTGCCTGCAGCAGATCCTGGGAGTATTCGGGGACGAAGACAAGATTCCAGGTCAGTGCTAGCCTTCACATTGGTAAATTGAAAGCAGTTCTCTCTTCCCTTTACAAACGCTGTAAGATAGCTTTAGGTATTTTACTTTCAGTGAGCAATCACACCCCCGTAGGGACTATTTACACCTCCCTACCACCTATACAAATTGCCCGAGCACCTGCACACTTATGTATGGAAATTGCAATTATTATTTTTTTGTGCTTTTTGACTGTTATTTTAATTTTATTATACTATAGTAATAAATTGTAGCCCGTGGTTCGATTTATTACGGATATGTCTCTTCCACGTTGTATTCGTTATTTCAGGATAATTGTAATTCGTACAATGCAAATGTAGAAAAAACACATTATATTGAGTTTACCAATTTATTTTCAATTGATAGATTTCTTATTTATTTTAGGCTCAGTAGTTTCGGAGATCAGGGAAAGGGAATGGTCAATTTTCGTCTTCTTTCATGAATAAAATCAAAATTTTTATTTTGATAAAAATATACTTGAGAAAGTCTCATAATGAACGTCTTTCTTTGATATATGACACAGTAAGGTTTGCTTAACTTTTTTTTTCATTTATTAATTTTTCTCTCGAAAATGATCCTTATTTTAGAAAAATTTTAGAAATACTTATTTTTCCTGTAATTTACACGCAAAGCACTATTTCTTGTATTTTTTTTCAAAATTTTAGGCTCAGTAGGTTTGGAAATCTGTGGGGCAATGGTCAATTTTTGTCTATTTTTTTATTTATTTACGAAATAATATATATATATTATTTGCCACTTCAACGAACTAATCATTTATTTTACTATAATAACAAAAATATATTTGACATCTTCATAATGAGCCCTTTCATTTGATATATGACATATGACATACAATATTAGGTTTGCAAAACTTTATTTTAATTTCTAATTTGTCCCTGAAAATAGACGCTTATTTAAAAAAATTATTAACTTTGCACATTCAGTTTTTGGGTCATAGGATTACACCATCCCACCAAATTTCACCTGATTTGGTCCAGTAGATTCGGAGCAAATTGGCTGTGACAGACGGACGGACAGACAGACGCACGAGTGATCCTAAAAGAATTAAGTTTTTTTTAATTTTTTGAATGGAACCCTAAAAAACTAAAAAGCACCATCTAGTCATGATTGGCGGAACTACATATTTTAACCGATGATAAGTGGAGTTGATATCCGTAGTAGCGCCATCTTTTATTTTCCTGGTAAATTAAAAAAACCCACTTTCAAGCGTTAAACCCCAATAACTTTTAGACGGCTAAATCGATTTTCATCAATCATAGCTAAGAACCGCAAGGGAACTTGCTTTCACGGCAAAAAAAAACGCGTCGAAATCGGTCCATCCGTTTGAGAGCTTTAATGCCACAGACAGACAAACAGGCAGACAGACATTAGCGTCAAACTTATAACACCCCTCTTTTTTGTAGGGGATTAAAACTAACACTTTTTTTACTTGTGGTGGTTCACTTTTTACTTATGGTAGAGCCACCCAGCCGCTTCTATGCTTCGTTCGGTGAGTGAGAGAGCCGGAGCCTCCGCCGCCCTCCAGCGGCGCTGGTCAGGTCGTCCGAGCACCTTGCGGGTATGTCTTACGCTTCGCTTGCCATTCGAGAACCTTTTTGTCCCATCGGCCATCGGTTCTTCTCGCTATGTGTCCCGCCAACGGTCACTTCAACGTGCTAATCCGCTGGGCTATGTCAGTGACTTTTGTTCTCTTACGAATTCTTTGCCTTACACCGTTCAAACTTCATTACTTAACTTACTTAAATTACTGATATTATGATTGAACAAACAAATATTTGACTCTTTGAAAGAAATATGTAATTTTTATTAAAGAAACTTATTCAGAATAAGATTAGTATTTTCAAACATGAAACCAAAATACAATTAAATTGAGAAAATGCCGACCCAAAAACGCGTTAGAAAATTCGCAGACGAATTTTATAGAAAGTCTTATAAATAACTGTCTGCTCCAAAAGGTATTTTAGTCCATTACTCCGCAGTAAATTGGACTAATTTATTAGTATAATACGCGAATCCTAAGAGTATTTACACACTACCCCGCCGTGGCAGCGGTTTTTGCCGCTGCGGTCTCGCGCGATCTGATTTTGTATTTGTTACGCCGGCTGCGGTTTTCGCCGCAGCTTCGGCACGTATTAGCTAATTGGTATTTCCGCGGCGTTTCATCGCTCTAGCTCTCTTGCTCTAGCAAATGACGATTCTGAGTGACAGAAAAGGATAGCAACGTAGAAAAGTGCTCTTTCGTGTTGACAGATGTAGCCCAAAGCGACACCGTCCGGTGTCATCATCACGGATGAGCTAATCGCGACAAGCGCTCGCCTATTACTGGATAAACTCCAAAAGACAGCGCAGCGATTCATCCGCCAGCCACTCTTGCGTAACGGATTGCCGCAATAAGCCAGCATATCATAGAGAGTCCGCGGCGAGACCATGAAGTTTTGCGAGGAAGATGAGGCCAGGCGATGGAAGAAACGCGGAGCAACGTGACGAGCTCGCAACGTTTCGCAGCACGCTCGAAGCGAGTCCTTGACGTTTTGCGGGGACTGATGAGGTGTACAACGCGACAGCCACACGGGCGGCGTATCGCGCGCTCTTAAGCCGGGTCCACATTTGTAGAATTTCGGTGTATCGTATCTCCGTTGCATGGCATCGGCTCGTATCATGACAGCTAGTTTGGACGCCGTATCTGATACAGCCCGATCCGCACTAACCGCGTATCTTGATACACCTCGTATCCGATACGCGTATCACGATCGGTGGTATGGACGTATTTTGATACTGTATCACGATACGATAAAGTGCTACACCGCGAACCATCCTGTATGGTTCGCGGTGTATCATACGGTAATACCGATACGCTGACACGATATAACATTTGGTAAGTATGAACGCGATTTTTGACACGATACGGCAGTCGTACGGTGTGGTCAAAATTGGCATCCATACTTAGGATACAAATACTCCATACGATACACCTAAACTGGATACGTCAAAATGCTTCAAATGTGGACCCTTGTGTGGCTTTAGGCCGGGTCCACATTTGTAGCATTTCGGTGTATCGTATCTCCGTTACGTGGCTTCGGCGCGTATCATGATCGCTAGTTTGGACGCAAGATGATACCCGTTAATGATACACGCCGTATCTGATACAGCCCGATCCGCACTAACCGCGTATAAGCGAGAACTTGTCATTTTGCCCGTCAGCGATATCGCCTTGTGGACTTTGGTTCATAGAGTGGAATTATGTGGCACGACGTAAATATCGTCGCGATTCACTCGCCTGTGAAGTTAACGCCTAAAATGAAGATCGAGATAGAATTGTTCATTTCGATAGTTGAGAAAATTTAAAATGCCATTTTAGGCTTATTTTGGGCGTTGTTACGGACCAGCCAGACGTAGATATTTTCATTTGAATTAAATTAATTGAGAACAAAGCTGATACATAAAATTAGGCAATAATTAAAATTTACCCTTCAAGTTATTTTTTTATAATATTAGATATTTCCAAAAAACTGAATATATCTATGAATGCAAACAAGAGACAGCATTTAGAATTATGAAACAGCATTTAGAATACCAAAAAAGGCGTATACAGACATTCAGCTTACTCAGTTTCATTTTGTGATTGGCCCCTTTTATGACTTAAATGACTGGAAATCATGTCAGTAAAGCGATGCGACTAGCAACCCATAACCGAGATGCGAGGAGAGGAGGAGGGGGGGGGGGCTCCCGCTCTCTCACTCACCGAACGAAGCATAGAAGCGGTGACGCTACTACTCAGACGTCGATTTTCTGTGAGAGTGTGGTACTTTCCCGGACGAGTCTGCCCACTCATGCTACTAGCAAAACAGAGTTTTGCCGGTAGCGTGGCTCTACCACAAGTAATTCAATTTTCAAACGACGACTCTAATTTTCACGCTTAAAGTAACCTTTTAGTCACATTTCTCTAGACTCTGTCTACCTCTTTTTATTTTGATTGTATATCTGATATTTTTTATGAGTATAGATCTAAAGGAACAAGGTAGTCTAATATCAATAGTATCAATCGTATCTAAATTCAATAGTATCAATACTGCCGATAGTTTTACCTTATATCAATAGTATTGCAAGCTATTAACAATCGCTACTATCGATAGTATCGGTTATTCGATACTATCGATAGTCCTGTCGATATTGTGACTGTATTTCAAGGTCACGATATTATAGATAGGCTATCGATATTTCATACTATTGCTTGCAACACTAATAGTCATAGCGTATTGTAAATTGAGATCACAAACTAAATATTTATGTGTGACCTTAAAACGATTATATTTATACGTACTAAATGAACTATCGGTAAAGCAGTACGATACCATCTTTCCAAGGTAAGATAACTTAAAAATTAACACAGTTTACATTTTGAAAAATCAAATTTTCGTGTGACTGTTAAAGGGTTTTTTATTTATTTATTTAACTTTATTACAAAAATTGTAACAGGCGGACTTAAGGCCCAGGGCCTTTTCTACCAGTCAACCTACAGATGATGCGGATAGAAGCTAATTTTGGACGACATGGTACATTCTAATTTAACTATAATTTAATTATTATCTTCAAGTTTTACCAAAAATACATTAAACGATAATTTTATTTATTTACATACTTATCTATATATTCATAAACATACATGTAAAAAATACACAAATATTGCATAAATTCATAAACCCTACATAGTCTACATAAATATTTATAATACTCTATGACAATTGGAGAAGATAATGAGCGCGCACAGCACTTAGGTTTTGTATTAAAATTTGTCTCACTGATAAATTGATCGCTATCTCTTTTGCTCTTGTGAGGGTAACATCTATAGTATCATATGTTGCACTCGAATAGTGGGGTCTTATTACCAGTGATCAGATAATCGGGTAGTTTAGGCAAATTAGCGCCCGATTATCCGATCACTGCTTATTACGCAGTAAACAAATCTAGGTCAAGGTAAGGGCAACACAGACGTTCTTGTAGCTCTTTAATGAATGAGTCTTAGTGCCGCAACAGACGGGGTGCAAGTTGCGTCGCGTAACAGCTAGAGATAGGCAGTGGATAGTACTCAATCAACCCATTTGAGTATTTACTGACTAGATTTAATAAATAGAGTAAATAGAGCGTGCTCAAGTATTGACATCGCATTTGATGTCTGTTTACTTATTTTACGTAAAATTACGTCTATGCACACCTCCCACCAAAAAATGATAATTAGTCAAAGAAGTCTAGTGTATAATTAGTATGGTATTTTCATATAATTTAGCGTCGTATATAACGTTTACCTACATTTTAAGCATATAATGGCGTACGCACACACTTTCCGACAAGAATTGTAAGTGTATACTAGATTTAAGTTTCAAAATTGTCATGAAAACATGAAATAATGAATATGAATATAAATATATCTACTCACTAAATGGATAAATAAGGATATTTATCGGGTATTTACTTAATCTACTGAGTAAATACTCAAATGGGTTGATTGAGTATTTATGCATCGCCCACCACTAGCTGTTACGCGGCGCAACTTGCGCCGCGTCTGTTACGGCCCTTATAGATCCAGATTATTTTATTATAAAAGTAGAAATTAAATTACTAGACCGTAATCAAATTTTATTAATGGAAAAATCTGGCTGGCCGTGATTTGGGGTAAAAGGTTTTTAAGTCGGTATTGTGCAGGAATGTATGTAGGACCATTTCACAAACACACACTATCACATTTATCCCTCATGAGTCAGATATAGCATTTTGGGTTTAATCAGGCCTGTGTCACTCCCCGTTTAGGTATCGAAAATATACCCACATTATTACTATGCGCGCGACGACCACTTCGAAGAGGAAAATTCAGTTACATGAATCGTTTGTCTGCAGTAATAAGAATGAAATTGGCTTGCAATGGATGTCTAGGTATCTAAACAAAGAGGTGAGAAGTTCTGATGCGAGCTAAATTAAACCATAGCGCTAACCATATTAAGTAGATATTCCTTTGAATTTATTTTCTGAGTAAGACTTCTGTATCCCAGGGCCACAAGACCCAAAGGCCACATTTAGCGTGATGATGAATGAGAAGGTGAAATAACCGGCCAAGTGGGAGTTATGTTGTTTTTTTATAATTTTTTGTTGAATGGAAGTCGTGATTAGATATTTATTTTATTCTGTTTTTAACATTTTTTGTTATAGCGGCAACAGAAATACGTCATCTGTAAAAAAATCAACTGTCTAATTATCACGGTTCATGAGATACAGCCTGGTGACAGACAGAAAAAATATATACGTACAAATGGCACAGATTGAGCTAGCCCCAAAGTAAGTTCGAGACTTGTGTTATGGGATACTAACTCAACGATACGATATTTTACTACAAATACATATATAGATAAACATCCAAAACCCTGGTCAATCTGAAAAAGATCATTTTCCAACTTGACCTGACCGGGGATCGAACCCGTCAGATCGTGTGACGTGTGACAGCGTGAGCAGCATAACCACTAGGCCACAGATGTCGTCAATAATGACGGACAGACGGACAGACGAACGGACAGCGGAGTCTTAGTAATAGGGTCTCATTTTTACCCTTTGGGTACGGAACCAAAAAATTAATCAATATAATTATGATGAGTTTTATTATTATAGCTAGTATATTTGAATTTACTAAATTTAACACAGCATTCGCACTCCATTTATTTTGTTTTTTGGGTTGTTACCTATATAAAGTAAAGTAAAAGTAAAAAACACTTTATTGCACCAAAACACATGAAAATTACATTTGAAACAGTAAATCAGATGTACAACAGGCGGCCTTATCGCCAAGGCAATCTCTTACAGGCTACCTTTGGGTGACAGGATTGGCAAGTAAAAATAATAATAAATAAGTGGTGCGATAGTGGAAATAATACTAACTTAAATTATATTGTGATATCAAACAGCAAAAAAAAATATATATATATATATAAAAAAAATATAAGAGATGCAGCGATCTACATATTGACGAAATATACATGTAAGTCTGTCGTTAGTGACTGCCTTAAAAAACTATGTTATGACAGCACAGAGGCTCTTCTAATTGTAGTCAAGTAAAAGTTAACTATGTTATAATCATAAAAGTTTAAACTTAATTGTGTTTGTTTGCAATAACTTTATTGTACTATGAAAACACAGTAATATACAAAAATAAATCTTATGAATAAGTCTGTATAAATTATTATATAAGTACTTTAGATAATGCTCAACATAACCTTTCATTTTTTGCTTCGACTGGTTATTTTTGTAAACTGATTTTGATCCGTTGGTGATCTGTAATTCAGGTTCATCCTACTTCAGACACCGACTCCTCATACACAGATTTCTATATGATACTATGATAATTTTTTTTCAACATGTATAAGGTTTTTTTGTTGTGAGGAGAAAATAAAGATTTATTTATTTATTTATTTATAGCCCTGGGCCCTATTTATCCCATCAGAGTATAACGGAATAGTGTATTTTTTTATGAGTGGAGATATTTGCCGTTACTGCCTTCTTTTCAACTCCACAACGAGGTGAAAATATTCCCGGCGTTTATTGCCGGTCGGAGAGTTGCGAGGCTTTACTGAATTTCAATGGATAGCGGTTTGAAATACCTTATCTATGTTTGCGGAAAAATACATACTCTTTAAAAAGAATCACCAAATTCTGTTATGACAGTGTTAAGGTGTGTTTAAAATAAGAACACACCTGTGATACACATTCCCATGAGCAAAAGAATGCAGCCGCAGGGGATGCAGCAGCATGGGAGGGAGCATGCATCAGCTGTTGGTGGCGGGTGCATACGGACTGTTGGTACCTGTAGTAGAAAACGTGCGTTGATATCTTTTATGGAGTCATTTTTGAAACGCGGAGTCACTAAATGAACGGTTGTTTTAGTATGAAAAAAACATTCATTTAGTTACTCCGCGTTTAAAAATTACACTTCTGTTCCTGTCGCCTAGCTAGGTTGTCACAAGAATTTTCTAGACTTTAACGTCATGTGATCTACTTGCTTTTTAATATTTATTTTCTACACCATATACATGTTTTTCAGCACTGATTTATTTTTTGCGGCAATTTTTTGACTAGAACTTTCGATTAATAATATAAAAAAATGCCTCCTTCGTATTGTCTGTCGTTCTTGTCCTATATTTTACACTTGTTTATACTATAACAAACCGATGTATTCTTAATATAGTGATAAAGCTACCAACTTTAAGAGTCAGACTGTAGCGGATTTACCAATAGGCTGAGTAGGCTGAAGCCTAGGGCGGCATATTTGGCCCAAATTTTTTTTATTACAGAATAGTATAATCGGATCGACTAACCCATTTTAGATTTATTATTGCAGAAAAACTGATATTACGAGCGCTATTTGACTCCGGCAAACTATGCCGTCGTGATGTGCTATTTCAACAAATCCCATGGAAAGTGTTTGTTTCGACATTTTATATAAAGTATCTAATTTGATTTATTTTTTTTGATAGAAATATCAGCGCTCTGGCAAAATCGATGGTATTTAAAAGAGTACAGATTTGGATGCGAGGGTAAATATTTTTCTTCCGTTTGAAATATTTAATTAAGGTTATGATAGGATCGCTTCGAAATAACAATGAGAGCTAGAACCCGCAGCCTAAAACCCAGCTGAGGTCCTCTCCGCCGGCCACAGAATTTAATTATCCCAAAATCCGACATGTTTGTAAATTATACGCGTTACAGCGCACAGCTATGAGTTCTAATGAAGGTCTGAAAACATGGTTAATATTTTTATTGCGTTCTGTAATAATAATAGACATTTACATACAATGCTCATGATTTTCAGCCCTCGACAAAAAAAGTTTGACGCTAATGTCTGTCTGTGTGTTTGTGGCATCGTAGCGCTCGAACGGATGTTCCGATTTCGATGCAGTTTTTTTACGTGCAAGCAAGTTCTTAGATATGTTTGAGGAAAATCAGTTCAGCTGCTTAAAAATGATTGGGGGTTACAATTTCAAAGGCAGGCTTTTCTCAAAAAATTAAAGATGGCGCTATAAAAGCGGAACTAGTATTCGTTTACTTTAGTAGTTCCGCTATTCATCACTAGATGGCGTTCTTGACATTTTCGGGTGGTCGGGGGTTTTTTAATTTAATTTTTCAAAAAAACTTGTATACTCTGATGATTAAGATGAATTTTTAAAACATACTTCATAAATTCCGCATGTGCCGTGTCGAAATGACTGAGTTGAATATGATTTTTCACTACTCTTTTTGCCCCCACTAGTTAAAAGAGGCGACCACGGTAAGTTTAAGTAATTCTCAGGTAAAGGGCGTTAAAATCATAATCTACCATTAACACACGACACTGACGGCACATACGGAATTTATAAAATATTAAAAAAAATATACAAATAATATGATGATTTTGTTTTATTATTTCATAATTCCGCATGCCAGAAGATAAAATCATTAGCATTTATGAATCATAATGTCTATTATTATTACAGAACTTAAATTATTAACCTTCTAAATAAAATAACTTTAAATTATATGAATAAAATCATAAAACACATAGCTGTGTAACGCGTATAAATTACACACATCGTTCTCAGATTGACCTGGGTCTTTGAGGTTTATCTATATAAGTATATGTATTTGTTATAAAATATAGTATCATTGAGTTAGTATCTCATTATACAAGTCTCGAACGTACTTTGGGCTAGCTCAATCTGTGTGATTCGTCCGTATATTTTTTACATTTACATGTACAAATTCGGTTAAATTCTGAGCAAAGTTAGCATCCTGTTCTCAACGAAGATTTTATACCATTTACTGCTGTCACTAACCCCTCTGCCTAGCGTGGTGATTATGTGCAAATGTTCCCTTTATTGAGAGAGACCTTTAGTCCAGCAGTGGACTGATTTCAGGCGGTTATGGAAGAAAAAAAAGAACTCATCCCTACTTGCAAAAGAGAATATTCTCACGTCATGGAGTATACGCCACTATCATAATTTTGGGCCTAATTTAAGATCAGATAAAACCAGAAGAAAAAAAAATAAAGAAAAATAAAAGCCTGATGAAACGTAGAGATGTAGATCAAATCAGGTTGACTCGCAGATCGGGTTATTGGGCGTTTCGCGATCCGAGACACTCGCCCAAGTACTATTTCTGAAGGAAATCATTCGGACCGCGGTTAGAATCGGCCAAGAACAATTTGTAATGGGTCGATTCGGACCACGGTGGGAAACAATGCAGTTCCCTTGTAGATTGAATTAGGTCAGAGAACGTTATGAAGTTTTATTACACATCCTTTATAGTAGAACCAGTCATAAAGTAAAAGGTAAAAAAAAAAAAGTATAAGTTATATGTCTTACGCACACTACGTAAATTTATCGTCAATCACTGTAAACAATATTGATTTTTTTACTAAGTACTGTTGATTAGCTAAATAAAAGTGCATAATAAATAGGTGCAAGCAAAAAGGTTTTTTTTTTTAAATATGATTATTACCTAGTTATAAGTAAATTATTATGAACATTTTACATTTTTTCATAAACCACTTTTGTACTCATTTCTACAAATAAATAATAATTGGTCCAAATCGGACCTACGAAAAGAGCATTGGATAGTGGGCCCATTCAACCCATTCCAAAAGATACCTTGGACCATTCGAACCGCTTCAATCCCTGCGGTCCAAATGACCTTCTGAAACAGCACTTGGGCGATTCGGACCGCGGTCCGAAACATCAAACACTCGCGGTCCGAAACGACTAACAACCCGGCAGATCGGAGAAAAATTAAAAAAAAACCTGAATTAATTAATGCTGAACAAGGCACGGAATTAAACGAGCGAGCGAAGCGAACATTTGGCACCAAATCTAGGAACATTCAACAAAAATAGCACAAAGCCGCTAATTCTGAATAAAAATTGGCGAAGAGGCAGTGTGCCTGACCGTATCTCAAATGAAATCTTACCGACAAATCTTTGCGGTCTGCAGTTACTACCATCTACCTCTGACGTTATAATTGCACTATTAAATCCTTTTTTTTAACGATTTTGCACGATAGCCAAAACGTAATCAAAATATGGGTTAACTAACTATGTACCTTTGACGATAATATCATTCATCATCAACCTCTCTCAGCGGTAACGCTTCAGAGCGCGGGGTCCGCTACTTAACCTAAGTGATTTAACGAGGTTACTAGTTTTTACACAGAGCGACTGCCGTCTGACCTCCTCCACCTAAAGGATAGACCCGTACCTATATACATAATCCTTGGATAGATTTGAGCAAAAGCTTGATGGTGTTCGGGGCCCACAGTTTATACGTGTCTTCCGAAACACGTCGATAATAATGGTAGCAGAAGTGGCGCCCTCATTTGAAATAAATTGTTTAAAACTAAATATGGTGATATTTAAAAATTTGATGTATACCAATGTCTAGAAAGACCTTTAAACTATTTTATAAATAACCTTTGAAAGTAATATTGGTAGTCCGTTTAGTTATAAAACAGTTTTACTACTTGTAATAATTTCAAAGGTTATTCATAAAATAGTTTTAAGGTCTTTCTAGACATAAATACAAATAATTTTTTTAATTATCACCATATTTAGTTTTAAGCAATTTATTTCAAATGAGGGCGCCACTTTAGCTACCACTTCGTCAGACGAAGTGGTAGCTAAAGTGGCGCCCTCATTTTCAATCATTTTCAATCAACTTTTTTTAAGATTTTTTTAAGCTGCCTCAAAGCATCTGACATAGATTGACTACTGGATACCATAATGACAGCGGGACCAACGGCTTCCTATATACATTAATAACCTGTGACATGTAAATAGTCCCTACGGGGGGTGTGATTGCTCACTGAAAGTAAAATACCTAAAGGTATCTCACAGCGTTTGTAAAGAGAAGTGAGAACTGCTTTCAATTTACCAATGTGAAGGCTAGCACTGACCTGGAATATTGTCTTAGTCCCCGCATACTCCCAGGATCTGCTGCAGGCACTTCTGGAACCTTCGGAGGCGTGGGTCGGTTAGCACGCGGTCGGCTTCACACAAAAGTCTATAATTCACGAAACACTGAGTCCTCACTAACACCAGTTTACAAAAAGAAATGAGGACGAGCCCCACAGCGTCGGACGGGCGGCGTATCCCAAAATTGGGAATAACAAGGAAAAATGTGCAGACGGGAAGCACACTGCGGCGATTAGCACAAGAGCCGTGCGGAGAACAAGCGAAGAATGGAGGGTGATGGCTTCTTTGAGAAGCTTTTTAAGAGAATGACCACAACTGTCACTCCTAGTGCCATCTCTCGGTTGCATCGAGAACTCCAACAAAACCAGAGGCCAGCACAGCACACATAGTAATTGAAAGCAGTGATAAAAATTATAATCTGCTATTAATTAGCATAACTAATGTTTATGAAAATAAAACAAAGGGCGTTAGCGCACCACCACTTAGTAAAATCATTACCTAATAAATTAAGGACAAATAACATGAATATATGTATATATATTAATATTATTATTTATTTTTAGACGAGCAGCTTGGAGCTGATATGCCTATTTCACACAGTGCTGAGAGTCCATAAAATCTTTTCTCAGTTCATTAATTTATTAACGACACTTTATTTGTCTTTATCCACTTGTCATGTCTGTTTATAAATGCATTTATGGAAGGCGAAGTGACCACTTCTTCTGGTAGTCTATTCCAGTTATTAACCACTCGTTACCACCACACGTTACTGAGAAAGTGATGTGCAGATTTGGTTTTATATTTATTTGAACTAACATTAAAACTGCTAGAGCTGCATATTAATTAAAACTAAATGATATATATTAGTTAGCAATGTATCCTAGTTTCAGCTAAGTTTGTAAAGACAACAGCACATAAAACTACCGAAATTCATTTCAATTTCACTAATATTACCACTGCATTATGGGTGTGTAAAGTACACTCAAACTATACGCAACAAATTCCCCAAGTGGTCATAAAACAACGCTTAAATTCGAATATACAGAAACTGAGCCTTAGTTTTACTAGTTTCTTTTAGAACCTTTTTTAACCCCCGATAAAAAGATGATGTTATAAGTTTGACGCTAATGTCTGTCGGTCTGTTTATCTCTGTCTATCTGTCTGTCTGTGGTATCGTAGCGCTTGAACAGATGGACCGATTTCAATGCGTTTTTGCTACGCGAAAGCAATTTCCCTTACGGTAGTTCTTAGCCATGTTTGATGCAAATCGGTTCAGTTGTTTAAAAGTTATTGGACGATAACGCTTCATAGTCGGGGTTTTGTAATTTACCTGACAAATAATAGATGGCGTTACGGATATTAATTTTGCTAGACGTATGTAACATAGAATATTATGTTGTTCCGTCACTTATTACTAGACTATAAAAAACTGATCTAAAGTAGCAAATATAAATAAAGAACATGTTGTATACCAATTTGGCGAGAGAACATCGTGATCTCGAAGAAAATATTAGTTTCAAAATTACTTCCCGTGGTATGGGCGAGCTCATCTCTAGCGGGTTGTGCCGCTTGTGCCGTTGTTACACTGACAAACTCGCAAATAGATTAAACAGCTTACACACAAAATGTAGTCTCACATGCAGCACATCTTGCCTATAATACATTTCATTGAATTTTCCTTACAACACAATACTCTTTATTGCACCATAAACAAAAGGAAAAACAATTAACAGAAAAAAAAGAATACAGAATTATGATACAAAGTACCATAATTCTGTATTCTGACCAAAACAGTAGCCTTTAAGAAACGCTAGTAAGCTCCAACTTGCTCTGGCTTAGCATCAAATTCAAGATTTCCGTAAAAGCGTGTGAATGCCACGTGGTGACGGAATAGTATTACACAAGTTGTAAAACTCCCCTTCTCTTACAACTGTAAGTACTATCGACTGCGATCAGGGGAATATTATGCATGAAAAAAATATGATTTATCTAATCAGTTTATCTATAAATATTCAAAAGAAAGGTACTAACAGTAAAAACAGAATAAAAATTGGTTAAAAAACGAACGAGATATAACGATTTTACGAAAATATGTCTATCTCACTCTCAAAAACGCTATTTTCTATGGCAAATGTATAGATGATATGGACTTTGACGTCACCAGTCCATATCGGACTTCTCTTTCTATTTGAAATTTTAAAGAATCACAAGTTTTTGCTAATTAAGATATTTTATAAATTATTTCATATTTGTTTACTGTGGTTAATAAGGATTTTAATAAGCAAATTAAAAAAAAAGTGCATATTCTCTACTGACTGGGCTAGATTTGATTCATTTATTTAAATTTAAAAGCGACGCCTTATGTCGATGGAGTTTCTTCTTACCTGTCTTCAGCCAGCCATTTGACGTCTTGGTTCGTACCACCACTCCTACTTTCTGGGCCAGATAAAGGTTGGTAAAAAAGCCATAATGACATCTGACACTTATCGCACCACAGGAGAGAAAAATGATTGAGTTGTCGGATTCCAGACTTCCTTTTATTCTTATTAGCCTTTGATCTTAAGTTGGTATCTGTCACGGTACTGCCTACGAATTAAAATTTGCTGACGCCAAAGAAAGAGTCAAAATTACTTGAAAATAAAATCAATGTTTTATAAGAAATAAATGAACCATTTTGATTATTGAACTAAATACGATATTGTGTTCATTTATTTATGTTTAATATATTATTTATTATTAATGTTAATTAACTTCACAAATAATTCAAATACAACAAACAATACCGAAACGTCAAGTTGCTAGCGGTACCAAAGGTGAAGGTGAATGCGGAAAGTGTGCGGCAGGCCGAGTTTCAAAAACCAGTGTAAACCGTACCACAAACCCATGTCTCATCTACAATATCTGTATGCACTCACAAATATGCACAGCTGAGGTTACGTTTCGAGAGCTGTACAGTAGTAGCCTTGGATCGTCTATTTAGTTAGTTTCTCTGCGCCTTTACCCAACTCGCAATTTGTACGCTACAGCCTTAAAAATCCGCATTTTATTGTCTTCCTCTCATTTCTACTCGAATTGCGCATCCAAAGGTCGCGAGATTCCTTATGCAAAGTTTGTGTTGTTTAAGAAGGCTAAAATATGTCCGCAGCGAAATTGAGTTTGTTGTGAATTTTACGGCGTTTATTATGTGCGGTTTATTGCGATTGGAAAGTTTATAGCAAGATTGGTGGGAGAACAAAGTTGGTGATACATTTTTACCTTATTGTTACCTTCTTTCACAGAATTTGTTAATATTAACGTCGATAGATAGATAATTATTTTTATCTCATCTTTTCGAAAAACGATTATTTAAAAATACATAAAAATATTGAAAAGATATAACTATTGAAGTAAATTATGATAAAATTAATGAATATAAACGTACAAAACGGAAGTCCCCCGTACCGCGAGATTACGTTTTTCATTGTCGTCTGCAAATCGGCTTAGTATGAAGAGAAATGTTATGTAAAATTTATTGCCTGTGACTTGTAAATATTCGTCCGTGTGTAAGTAAAATGAAGGGCTATCGTAGATCGATGATCGTAGTGTAATACGAGTATATGTACAATGTGAAAAGCAATAAATAAATTGAAATTTACTTATTATACTCAACTGACTTCATCATTGTAAAGCTACTTATGTCGGAGTCGACGCGACAAAACTTATTTCATAACTATTCATATGACATTATACAATATACTGCTAGGAACACTCAGGAATGTGCGGAAGGGAGTGAGCTCCCGTCCTCTACGTTAGTACCTAAAACTATATTAATTCTGTGACTGTGACCTAGATTCAAATCTCTAGTTTTGGATAGAAGAGCAATTGCAGTGATGCCGATTCACAACTCGGGAATTGTTGCTCTTTTGTTATCTCAAATATTTTTGGAAAATAGCTAAAAGTAAGTAACATTTACAAGCCTTTAAGTTGCTAGTAAACCAAGCAATTTTCTCCTTTGCCCTTACTGTCTTTTGAAAAAACTCAACGTAATATATGGCATTTTTTCTTATTAAAAAACCAATCATATGTTTTACCTGCTTACATCTTCGTCTTCAGTTTTATCTTTTCACACATTGACTTTCAAAATAAGTGCCTAGAAAATCCAAAAAACCAAAAATACGCCAGTGAAAAGAGATCCGAAACGCCATTTCTGAAAGTCAATGTCATTTTCCATAGAAAAATCGTTCGTTTAGTGACTCCACGTTTCAATAATGGCACCACCGTTACAACGTGAGAGCATCCAGCACGTGGTGTGGCGCCACGCGCATGTATCATTCATAAGGAAATGCCTCCGTACTTCGCGGATATTCCGTCCGCAGGCGGTTTATAAAAGCTGCTAGTTAGACCCTCATAGAGTGCGCCGCAGGTGGCGGATTTCTTCACAATAAGTGTATTCACAAGATCGGAAAGCTGAAAGCGATTGCATAAATATCAGGTTCTCAAATCATGTAGCTGTTAGTAAATCGAACCTTATTTCCCCTTTGCCTTTATTGTCTTTTAATAAAACTCAACAAACGAATGGCGTTATTTCTAAATCAAAAACCAACCTAATTTCTTGCCAGCTTAGTTCTTCGTCTTAAAATGTATCTTGTCACACATCAACTCGCAAAGTAAATGACTAGAAAATCGAAAATTCGCCATTGGAAACAGATCTATTACAACGTGAGAGGTATGTATCGAGCACGTGGCGTGACACCACGTGCATGTATCATTCATAAGGAAATGCGGCCGTACTCCGTGGATATTCCGCAGGCGGTTTATGAAAGCTGCGAGTTAGACCCTCATAGAGTGCGCCGCAGGTGGCGGATTTCTTCACAATAAGTGTAATGTATCTTGTCACACATCAACTCGCAAAGTAAATGACTAGAAAATCGAAAATTCGCCATTGGAAACAGATCTATTACAACGTGAGAGGTATGTATCGAGCACGTGGCGTGACACCACGTGCATGTATCATTCATAAGGAAATGCGGCCGTACTCCGTGGATATTCCGCAGGCGGTTTATGAAAGCTGCGAGTTAGACCCTCATAGAGTGCGCCGCAGGTGGCGGATTTCTTCACAATAAGTGTATTCACATGATCGGAAAGCTGAAAGCGATTGCATAAATATCAGGTTCTCAAATCATGTAGCTGTTAGTAAATCGAACCTTATTTCCCCTTTGCCTTTATTGCCTTTAATAAAACTCAACAAACATATGGCGTTATTTCTAAATCAACAACCAACCTAATTTCTTGCCAGCTTAGTTCTTCGTCTTAAAATGTATCTTTTCACACATCAACTCGTAAAGTAAATGTCTAGAAAATCGAAAATTCGCCATTGGAAACAGATCTGTTACAACGTGAGAGGTATGTATCGGGCACGTGGCGTGGCGCCACGCGCATGTATCATTCATAAGGAAATGCGGCCGTACTCCGTGGATATTCTGCTGGCGGTTTATGAAAGCTGCGAGTTAGACCCTCATAGAGTGCGGCGCGGCGCAGGTGGCGGATATCCGCGCCAATAGTATACACACGTGATCGGAAAACTGAATGCGTTTGCAGCCACTCGTACTTCCTCTTCAAATAATGAAATTTCAAATTTATTGTAGCGATCGAGCGTGCAAGTGTTTCTATAAATTAGGGAGATATTGAGCAAAATGTGGGTGTAAACCCAATACTGGTGGTCAGAATAAGAGTTATGTTTTTCGAATATATGTTTGTAGGTATGTTTATTCCTATGTCTTGCTCTGCAGCCGAAACTACTTGATGGATTTAAAGTTGAGAAGTGTAGTTAGATTCGTCTCTCACACTGGGTGTATAAAAATTATATAAAAGTAAAATAGCGGATTTTCTTTTGTTTTCCTTTATAAATATAGACAAAAGCCTTTCCTGGCACCACCTGATTTTGCAAATTGAAATAGAATAATAACCATCTACCTACGCTTACGTTAAATAAGTATCAATTTGATTTCTACTTAGGTACTAACTTATTTGACATTTTCTTCGCTTTAATTCAATTCTAGTCGCAATTTTCTGGAATATCGAGAAATGAATGAATTGAATATTTGTCGGTAGGTAGCTATCCCATTTTCTATTGAATAATCTTAAGCTAGTGGAGTAAAGTAGTTTGGTTTTTCCATTAATTCCAGCCATCATCACCATCATGAACTCCACCTCTAGACATGGGACCCCGAAGTTTTCCAAAATGACCTATTGAAAATGGTCTATTAACTGAGACAACATCTAACTTAGATATCTTTTACGGTAGTGTCTGGCCACAGAATAAGTTCTAGTACTCACATATAGAAATCTTACTCAGAAAATAAATTCAAAGTAGTATCTACTTTAACGTGGATAGCGCTGTCGTTTAATTTATTTTATGTCAGAACTCCTCACCTCTTCGTTTCGATACCTATACATCCATTGCAAGCCAATTTCACTCTTATTACTCTGAATAAACGATTCATGTAACTGAAATTTCCATCTGTAAATGGTCTTGCGCGCATAGTAATAATGTAGGTGGATATATTTTCAATACCTAAACGGGGAGTGACACAGGCCTGGTCTGGCCAAGCATTGGTGTTAGACCAGTAAGACCAGAAACCAGACGATATTTCAAATCTGTTTAAAATATGCAAAAATTGATGTTCAAGCTAAACGAGCTGTTAAATAAAAAACATATTATTTACAGATTTTTACATCGCGAGTCAAGTCTACAGTACTTGGCAGCGCAGTCGACGGTGAATTGTACTCGTTTACGTTGCTCACTGAAACGTTATAATAAGGCTGCTAGAGCTCTAGAAATGATATTCCTAGTTTAATAATAATTTACGATAACAGTTTGTATCTACGTAAATTTATAAAATTAATTGTATTTATTTGCTTATTTGATTTGAATATATGCATCCCTAAGGAAAGTAGGTCACAATCACAAAATATATACGTTGGTGTGAATTGTGTTTGGTGCATGCATGTTTGTTTGTTTTAACTCTTTATTGCACAGTTTAAATATATAAATAAGTTAAAAATGCGTTGAAAATAAAAATTTACAACGGTGAGCTTATCCCACTGAGGAATTTCTTCCACCAAACCAAGCACGGTTATGAGCTACAGATTTTATATCCTATAGGTTTCATGTTCAAATTACTTTGACTGAACAATTTGTGGTTTGTTCTGATAAAAGATTTTCATTTGATACAGTGGACAAACGAGAAACCTGGGTCAGCCGTTTACCTATATCTTGAATGGTTTCTTAAACTCAACTTAATATCAAAATGAAAATCTTAAAAAAAAAATTAAAGAAATCTTCCTAATTATGCATTTTTATTGAGATTAAGAGAAAATTCGCGATATAGGTGAAGGGCCAGCCCAAGTTTCTCGTTGGCTCTCTGTACCTAGATATAATATACCTTCAAATCTACTAGCCTTTATTCGAGTATCATGTTTAGTATGCATAAATTGATGTTTTACATAATTTAATTGTATTAAAAAAATACAATTCCAGAATAGAAAAAATATAATTAGTTAAAGAAGCCTACTTTCAGTGTACGATTAAGGTGGTATTTTTATATATTTTAGCGTCGCATTTAACGTTTACCTACATTTTAAGCATATTATGGTGTATGCACACACTTTCCGTCAATAATTGCAAGTGTATATTAGATGTAAGTTTCGAAATTGTCATGAAAACATAAAATAATGAAAATGAATATAAATATGAGTCGCAACTCATATAAACCAATCTACTCACCAAATGGATAAATAAGGATATTAATCGGGTATTCACTCAATCTACTGAGTACTCTACTGAATACTCAAATGGGTTGATTGAGTATTTATGCATCGCCCATCACTAGCTGTTACGCGGCGCAACTTGCGCCGCGTCTGTTACGGCCCTTAAATGCGCTGTATCTTTGTCATTATAAGTTTATCAGAGAAAGGAAAAAATACACAGTTCTATACTTTTTGATAATCGAATAAGCCAAAACTTTTTTTGTACACATGCCTATTAGATATGTCTTTAGGTACTTATCTAGTGACCTTTTTTAAAAGCCCTTTAGGTTCCATTTTTGGGCAAAAGCTTCCCACTTTCTTTTGACTTGCAAGGTAAAAATTCAATCTGATTTTGTAAATTGAAATAAAAGCATCTACCACCGCTACGTTCCATAAGTATCAATGGATTTCTACTTAGATACTAACTTATTTGAAATTTTCTTCGTTGAAATTCAATTCTAGTCGCAATTTTCTGGAATGTTCGAGAAATGAATGAACTGAATATTTGTCGGTAGGTAGCTATCCCATTTTCTGTGGAATAATCTTGATCTAGTGGAGTTTAAAGTTATATAAGCACTTATGTTGAGTTTAGTTTTCTTCATTGATTCCCGTCGTCATCGCCATTTAACCCACACTAAGTCCACTGCTGGACATAGGCGCCGAGGATTTCCAAAACGTCCAATTAAAAATGGTTCAACATCTTACTATCCATGCTAATGACTTCAGTTTATTGTGACATACAGAAGTGAGTCAAGCCAAGTTGAAGCCAAATAAAGTCGATGAAGGTGGGTTTTTTGATGAACTTTTAACACTTTAAAAACTCAAAAAAACTAGTACCCTAAATTCAACGTTAAAAGATTGAGATACATCCAAATGCATTCTTGGATTGTTTACAGAACTTGGTTGGTTTATAATTTAACCTTTTTGACGAAGTCGACAACCTCACCATGTTATATATTGTACGCCTCATAAGCGGAGCGTTGAGGTAGTGTTCTACTCTTAACATGTCAGAGTTAAGTATTTTTCGGACTTTAACTGTCTCTATTATATTCATACTCGTAGTGCACTAAAACAATAATATAAGTACAGAAATATGAAGTTTTGTTGTTTTTCGTGTATGTAAGTGGCCAACACTGGTGTCAGATTTTTCAGGGTGCTTAAAGGCTTGACGACTGCCATACAATGATGACAGCCAAGACCAACGGGTTATACGTGCCTTCTGAAGCACGGAGGAGCTCGATAAATTTTTGTGCCACTTGTGGCCACCCATCCAAGTGCGGACCATGCCCGGTGTCGCTTAACTTGCGACAGCGCTAGTAATGCGCACTCCCGCCGGGCCACTGATGAAGTACAACCCTTTTATAAACACATTTAATACTTGTAGAAAACATTTGTCAAGCATAGAATATAAAAAAGATATTAAAAAATAAAATTCGTGGATATCCAGATGTCTGTATGGATGTATGTGCCCCGATTACGCTCGAAATAATTAATGTATTCGAACTGTTTTTTTTTTAATAGCCTCATCATAGGAAACAATCCTGTGATTGTTCCCTATTGAAAATTACTGTCTAATAAGTGTAGTTTAATTATAATTAATAATCTTATTTTTTTTTATGATTGTTATGAGGCGTATACTTATGGATATTCCAAACTTATATTTATTTTTTGATGGAATTCCAATAACCTATATCTGCAACATGTCATTGTAAGATGTCAGCGTAGCTTGGTTGATTAGTTATACATTTCTATACAACCTGTATTGGTACACTGCTGGACCAAAGCCCGCTCCCTAGTAAAGAGAGGATTTGCCCATAATTATCACCCTACCACAAAATTAACATATTTATTAAGTATAAAAAAATAGTTTTTTTTTATTTATAAATTTACAAATTACAGGTAACATTTAAACTAAAAACTAAAATAAATCTAAATTAAAAACTAAATAAATAAAAATAAAAAACTAACAAATAAAAAATGCCGTGCAGATCATTGCCCTGCGGTAAAGTGCCCAAAAGATGGCAATGCTTATTCGTTGGGCGAAGTAATTGCCAGCCCTTTGGTAACCTGACACCTCGACCAACTTCTGATTAAAAAATTTAAAAAGTTTATGGGTTGATGGTCCCCACGGACCTAAGGTCTCAACCCCAAACGGCTCAAATATGAAGCCGTTCCACAGGCATTCATACATGCGCCGTTTTAGGGTTTCCGCACTGGCTGCAGCGGCGCCAGCCATGGAGCTTGTACCGAGAAGATGGTAGCCCCACTTTAATATGTATTTTATTATTTATTTTTAAAATTAAAATACCTACAACTAAATATTCCGTGAATATTTCAAGCATCTACCTGTTGCTGTTATTAAGATCCAGCAAAATTCTCAGTCGCATTTATAATACGTAGTCACGATTCGTTCCAGCGAAATATTGTTATGTAATGCAATCGGCCATATTGGTTCATGAATAAAATTATGTGCGAGAGAGATATTCGGCGTTACCGTCGTTGGATGGCCCTGCGGGGTGCAGTTACTCTCGTTTTAACTCCACAACGAGGTGAAAATATTCCCCGAGTTTATTGCCGGTCGGAGAGTAGAATCCTTACTGAATTTCAACGAAATATTAGATACCTGTCATAAACGAGAAACCACGATCGTTATATAAAATACTTTTACATCTCCCCTGGCCAAAAGTAAGTTTTTACTTTCTTTTCTAGGATTCCATGCCTAAAGGGTGAAAACGGGACCCTATTACTAAGACAGCTCCACTGCCCGTTTGTCGGTCTGTCAGTAGCCTGTATCTCATGAACCGTCATAGTTAGACAGTTGAAATTTTCACATGATGTATTTCTGTTGCCGCTGTATCAACAAATACTAAAAAAACGTCCATCAAGGGTAGGTCACAGTGGTACTTTGTATATTTATTTTAAGAACTCTTGTAACCTGTTACCACAATGAAGATAATTTGATTTGATTTAATTTGATAAAAACAGAATCGGGGGCTCCCATACAACCAAAATCGAGTTTTTGCTGTTTTTTTTCTCGATATTATAAAGGTAACAGGTATACGCTTGAAATATTCACAGAATATTTAGTTTTATATTCATTTAAAGAATAAATAATCAAATAAAACAAATACTTAAGGGGGGGGCTCCCATACAACAAACTATTTTATATAGGTAATGGTACGGAACCCTTCGTGCGCGAGTTTAACTCGCGCTTGGCCGGTGATTTTACTACTCAATAGGACATTTTAATATGCACAAAGCGACCCATCTGTAATGTTTTTAAACTCAATGCACATTTCCATGCAAATTTAGATTTGCGCACTTCATTATAACGGGAAGCTAGACGGGATCTAAGCTCAGATCTTATTATAAATTCGGGAGAAACTAGAGCAAGAGTAAACATAGTACCTCTGTGTTCCGTACCCTTACGGAGCTGATTTTAGAATTCAAAATGAAATCAAAATATTTGCCCGGTTAACTTATTTTAGGATTGTTGTAAAATTTATTGCAATTTAGCCACTTTATCGCTGCATAAACATTGCATTCAGTCGTCAAATGGTCTAACAAGTTTCTTGAACCTAACTGGAATATTCTACAATTTACTTAAAATATATATCACAACAACAACAGCCTAAATTCAAGCACCGTTACTCAACTGTTTTTCTACGGATAAATAATATAAATAAATACGAATACATAATAGGTATATCTCTTGAAGGTATATCTCTTGGGTCTGAAGTTTTCGTATGAAATAACCAGTACTAAGGATAATATAATTACTTACGCAGTACCTATCTATATTCTCAATATTCTTACTCTGTTGTTCCTGTGTTTGTACGTGTATTTTGTGTGCATGAATTTTTTAAATAAATAAATTATTTTAAACAAAATAAGAATTCTAAATAAAATAGTCTTATATTAAAATAATTATGCTTTTCCTGACACTTTAATGCATCATTAATTTCTATCTTACACAAATATCAGAATAAATAAAACCAGTCAACCTTTAAAAGATGGAATAGATTTTCTTTTTTCTCTTCAAGTTTCATAAAAAATAACAAATTTTCAAAAGGTTTTGTAAGTAATTACTCTAATGTAATTTCCAACTGTCAGAAACAAATCAAACATCAAACAAAACAAAAAAAATATATAATCAAAAAAACACCTTTAATCCCAACAAAATGGCCGAATTGCCGATAAATCAAATATTAAAATTGGAATCTGATTTTATCAAAATAACTTTTCGTGTAATGTCCCTGCGATCGAAGAAAAGAATAATAAATTTTGATTACTTTCTGCTTCCGTGTCCGTGATTCGATTCCACAATTCCCGTCGCCACCCGCGGGAAAATCATGATTAAAATGGAAAATATAAGGACGAATCTCTTTTGGTTTGATTTACACTCGCTGGCACGAAAGTTGGCAAAGCATGACTTCCATACAAACAAGCTCGATTCTGAATAAAGTTTTACAATAAAATATTTTAGAACAGAGTTCCTTGCGGTAGGAAGGGACAGGTTGAAAATGGAACGTAATTAAATAAGAAAAACGTTACGAGACCTTCGGTGCCTGTGCCGGCGTGGTTTAGCATTTTTGCCCACGTTCCAGTCAAACTCAGTTTTGTGCTGTATTTTAACAACCAATAAGATCTATGTCTAGAAACAACGGAATTTTATTCGCTTTTAAAACACGGCACTGACTCGCTCGAATTTTACCAAAAACAGCTTTTATTTAAAAAAAAAAGAAAAAATATAAAGGAACGGGTGAAGTTCACAACGAGTCTGACAAGACAATCTGGAGTTTAGATGTTTGTTCGACGATAACTCTGTTTATCTGTGGAACTTGTTAAATTTTAAAATAAAACGAACTTGGGCAACAGCAGTTAAGGTGTTTGTTCCCGAGATATGAGGTGTAAGCAGCATTGAGCTAAAATTTTGGGACGAACTATAACATCCCTAAAGGGGCAGACATACTTAGAATTCTGTGTATTGCGGCTCTAAGCGGACATAGGCTCAGGGCCAAAAAATCTAAAGACTACTTTCATCGTGCACCACCACGATGAAAGTAGTCTTTAGATTTTTGGTGAGGAGATAGAAAAAATGGCCAAGTGCCAGTCGGACTCGCGCACGAAGGGTTCCGTACTATCCTAATCCTCACTACGAGTTTTTATATTTGATAGTGTTAGACATAACTAAATATTTATTATTAACGCGACTATTTCGCTGTCCTCAACGCACAGTGCGTTGCGGACAGCGAAATCGTCGCCGTCCCAATTAACAACACTCGCCCTGATGATGATCGTCTAAACCGATCGAAACTAGTCGGCATTTTCCGAGTACACTACGTGAGTAATACCGTTTTTAAATATTCAGTTTTGTTTGTCATGTTTTTTACCACTTCACGCTTCAACCACTAAAACTATTTAAATGAAATTTGGAACCCAGGGAAGGACATTCCCAAAATTTCCACGGGGAGCGAAGCCTACGGGCTATTTATCTATAAAAATCACGTTTGTTGTATTGGAGCCTCAAGTAAATATTTATTTTATTCGTTATTAAGTATTTGTTGTTATAGCGGCAACAGAAATACTTTATGTGTGAAAATTTCAACTGGCTATCACGGTTCACGAGATACATCCTGGTGACAGACGGACGGACAGACAGACGGACAGCGGAGTCTTAATAATAGGTTCTTGTTTGTACATGAAATATATTCATGACTTACTAGGCGCACAGGCGAACTATTCGTTTATAAAAAAAAAACAATGTGTCAGTTTTCATGCCGTCAAGTGTATTTTAAAATGATCGTCCAATGAAATGTAAACCGAACAATACACAGATGAGATTACTGACAATAAAATGGAATAAAATTACAAAACGTTTTAAAGTTAAATCGTTTCATATTTCATGTCAGAAGCGAAGTCTGCGTCCAGAAGGGTATCATTGCGAAGTGGATTTTGCTCTATTAATTCAACAGAAAATGTCCAATCGATTTGATTTCGATACAGTGGGATTAAAAATACACGTACCTATCTAAAAAATACTAACTACGTAAAGTTAAAGCACTTTTTAGGGTTCAGTACCCAAAGGGCAAGAAAGGGACCCTACTAAGACTCGCTGTCCGTCCATCCGTCCGTCTGTCCGTCTTCTCATGAACACACAGTTGAAATTTTCACATATGATGTATTTTTGTTGCCGTTATAGCAACAAATACTAAATACAGACTAAAATAAATATTTAAGTGGACCTATAGTTACATATGATACGAGTTCTGTTTTTTTTTTTTGCCTTAGGCTCTAGTAACTATGTTTGTTTGTTTTTCGTGTATGTGACCAACACTGATGTCAGATTTTACAGGCTGCCTAAAGGCATCTGACATAGCTTAACGATTGCCATATATCATACAATGATGACAGCCGGGACCAACGGCTGATACATGCCTTCCGAAGCACGGAGCTCTAGAAATGTTTTTAGCACTTGCGGTCACCCTTCCAAGTGCGGACCACGCCTGGTGTCGCTTTACTTGCGAAAGCGCTAGTAACGCGCACACCAACGGGGCCACCGAGCTCCTCACTGGTAACTATTAGAAACAGTGATGGGTTGCTAGCTGCATCGCCTTTTAACATGATTCGCATTTTAGCCCGTTCCCTCGATCGGCTTTTACGTTCTGTGCGACAAGAGAAGCAGCTAGAACATTCAACATTTTATCTTTTCTTTCAAACCAGCATGGAAGTATAATATTCATTTTAATTATTCTATAATAAAGAGACGACCTCCGTGGCGTAGTGGTCACCATGCTAGTCCGCCACCCAGAGGTCCCGGGATCGATCCCCGGTCAGGGCAAGTTGGAAAATGGCCTTTTTCAAATTGTCCTGGGTCTTGGATGCTTATCTATATATGTATTTGTTATAAAATATAGTATCGTTGAGTTAGTATCCCATAACACAAGTCTCGAACTTACTTTGGGGCTAGCTCAATCAGTGTTATTTGTCCCTATATATTTATTTATTTATTCTATTCTATTCTATATATATATATATATCAATTTTTGAGCTAATCGTAGTTACAATATGCAAATTAGCATGAAAGTATTGTTATACTTCCATTTATATTCATTACTAATTATTCTATCAATTTATTAGCTACTCGATCGTAGCTACAATATGAAAATTCTAATTTATTTTATTTATTTATTTTCAAAATTCATGTACACAAAATACAAACTCAGAAACAAACAAAGTGAGAACATTGAGTACATAGGTACTGCTTATTTATCTTTATTATCATAGGATATTTATAATATCTCTTAATAAATAGTCACTTTGTTTTATTGCACAATAGGGGTGACGACAGGGTTAGAAAAGTGTGATGGTAATTAGTCCGTCTATTAGGTTATCCAAAAATAATGGACCCATATTTTTCAGTTGCCAAAAAAGTAAAAATCCACAAAGATACGAAGCATCAAAGTTCCGGAGTGGGAGCTTGCGACGTCACCTATATGTAAAAATCGAACGTAACCGTGACGTCATGAGATATTTCAATGCGCTGTATCTTTGTCATTTTTTGTTTCTCAGAGAAAAGAAAAAATAAGTGTACATTATTTTTTAAAAATCTAACCGCTGGGCTAAATATATTTTTCCATTCGTCATGCCTATTGTTGACGTCAAAAGGTTACTTACAGCTAAATTTACTGCCGCTTTCAAAGCGCTTGTGCAGAAGAAGCGGTAACAAACTGCACTGCAGCATTTTCTCCAAGAACGTCAACATACAATGAAATTAATATTTAGAGTTGATATGTGAACAGAAAAATACATTGTTTGTTACTTCATAATTTAAATTTAATTTAATGCAGCAAACTCGTATTATATTTATACGAAACAATCGGCCGATCAGTTCATCGGATTAACACAGAGGATTTGGTGGGCATTACTTTACCGGACATGGAAATACAATAATGTTCGCTACAGGCAAATTTAGTAGCGATACGAGTACATGCATTTTTCGGGGTCCAGTGCTGCCCCCATTTGAAATAAATTATTTGAAAGGAAATGGAGATGTTATTTAAAATTTTGTCTTGATAAAGCCCTATATAAGCTTTTTTATGAACTAATGTTTACAGTTTAAAGTGAGAACGTGAAGCTTTTCTTCGCACATTTGCGAAAAACGGCAACATTTGGCAAGTGTGCGTATGTTATCAATGTCATCAATCATCATGTTTAATCTATTCAACATTGATAAGAGCTCGGTGGCCAGGCGGGAGTGCGCATTACTAGCGCTTTCGCAAGTTAAGTGACTCTGGGCATGGTCCGCACTTGGATTGGTGACCACAAGTGGCATGAAAATTTCTCGAGCTCCTCCGTGCTTCGGAAGGCACGTATAAGTTGTTGGTCCCGGCTGTCATCATTGTACGGCAGTCGTCAAGCTATGTCAGATGCCTTTAGGCAGCTTGATAAATCTGACACTAGTGTCGGCCACTTACACACACGAAAAGCAAGTATTCAACATTTTTTTTTGTCTTTGCTCCAGAATGAAACACATTGTTCCAACATAGATTATTCTTCTTTACCATCATATATTATTGCACGGCCAATTAAGTTATCTTCAAACCATACTTTGGTTTTTGGTTTGGCAAAGAGATAGATACGCAATATAAAAAAGATTATGAAATCTAAATAACAACAATGAAAAATTAAAAAATAAGGGTATTTTAATATAACAATCATACTAAAATAAATATACCCGGCACGTAAGTTTAACAAAAATGGCGGTCGTTGTTGTACGTTGTTTGTCCCTTTACAATCACATTACTTTCACATTTCTACAACATATCTATCCAAACTACAGATAGAAATGATTTCGGCTTTGAAGAAATACCAAAAAAAAATCTTTTAACACTGTTGGATATTGCCATAATTAATTATTTAGTTTTATTTATATACAACACTGGTTGTCATTTTGTCGTGTTTTTGTAGTATGGCAACACAGTGTTTTCGTTCTTCTTTCGTTTCCAGTTTGAATCCTCTCCCTATTTGTCGGCGTACCTAGCGTGGTCGGAAAACCATGCCTTTATCGTAACAGAGATGAAATAGTCGCCAGATCTCTGATTTTCGCATTAAATTCCTTTCGCGCTCAAGGCAGTGCATCAAGGCACCATAAATTCTAAAGAACTTTCATTTATAACAAGAATTGCGTAGTGTGTCGCTAATCTGTGTGTGTTCCCACATAAGGCAGAGAAATTGGTAAGGTATACCTGGGCCACTTTACCACGCTAATCAACCTGCTAGAAGAGGGAACAGAGCTTCGCCAAAGAAGATTTCCAGGTGAGTTCATGTTTCAATTCGTTTCAACCTCTAGGTACTTTTCAGAAGTCAGCGGGGTCGCATTCAATCCAAGTAAAAATTATTATATATTTATCTCCAATTAAACATGCGCCGATGGCCGCCATTTTTATTCAACTTACGTGCCGGGTATTGTAGTGGTCAACACTAGTGGCAATTTTTTTAAAGATCTTTTAAAAATCTGGCATCTGAATGCTATCTAATAACACAGCTGCACCTAGAGACGAGGGATCAAAGGCTTGAAGTGCCTTCCAAAGCACGGAAAACACAGTGACCTTGTTCAGAGGTTTTTGGCTAACGAAATAGCTACTAATGCGTAGTACGGTCACAGAATAAGTATTACTACTCACGTACCGAAGTCTTTCTCAAAAAAGAAATTTAAAGAAATATCTACTTAATGTGGTTAGCGCTATGGTTTAATTTAGCTCGCGTAAGAATTAATCACCTCTTCGTTTAGAGACCTAGACATCTATTGCAAGCCCATTTCATTCTTATTGCTCTGGACAAACTATTCATGTAACTGAATTTTCCCCTTCGAAGTGGTCGCCGCGCACATAGTAATAACTAGCTTTTGCCCGCGGCTTCGCTCGCGTAGGGGTGTAATTTATCAAAATCCTTTCTTAGGGGATGCCTACGTCATAGTAGCTTTATGCATGCAAAGTCTCAGCCCGATCGGTTTGAAATTGACAAAGTTTCATACAAACTTTCATCCCCTATGTTATCCCCTTGGGGGTAGAATTGATCAAAATCCTTTCTTAGCGAATGCCTACGTCATAACATCTACCTGCATGCCAAATTTCAGCCCGATCCGTCCAGTGGTTTGGGCTGTGCGTTGATAGATCACTATGTCAGTCACCTTTGAGTTATATATATTTAGATAGAAGATAGAAGTAGGTACAGTCAGGCTTCAAAAATGGAGTCATAATTTCTCATACTAGTTGTATGAAAAATTGTGATTTCATTTTTGAAGCCTGACTGTACATATATTTTCGATACCTGAACGGTGAGTGACACAGGCCTGGTACGGTCGGCCATGTGACGAAATGCGAAATTTTAAGTCAGTGGATGGTTCACTGGATGTGTAAATGACTCTTACATTTATCGCTCAATTTGACGACCTCCGTGGCGTAATGGTCAACACGCTAGACCGCCAATCTGGAGGTTCTGGGTTTGACCCGCAACCAGGGCAAGTTGGAAAATGGCCTGGATCTTGGGTGTTTATCTATATATGTATTTATCATAATATAAAGTATCGTTGGGTTAGTATCTCATAACACAGCGGTCGCCGCGCCGGGGCTATGGAGCGAGAATAGCACACGGCCCCGGCACATAGCGGCTGAGAGGTGACACCGCGGAGTTTTTAGTGGTAACACCACATAACCTTACCGGTTTCCCGTGACTGGTAAGGTATCCGAAGGGATATTCTCCGCGACAAAAAAAAAAAAAAAAAAAAGTATCTCATAACACAAGCTTAATCTTACTTTGAGGCTAGCTCAATCTGTGTGATTTGTCCATATATATTTATTTATTTATTTTTACCCCCGACAAAAAAGAGGGGTGTTATAATTTGACGATAATGTCTGCATGTCTGTCTGAGTGTGTGTCTGTCTGTGTCACCGTAGCCATGGAACGGATGGACCGATTTCGATGCGGTTTTTTTTTACATGAAAGCAAGTTCTCTCTTGCGGTGGTTCTTAGCTATGTTTGTTGAAAATAGGTTGTCGCGTTTAAACGCTTGAAAGTCAGGGCTTTCTCTAGCAAAATAATAGATGGCGCTACGGATAGATCCATATAGTGATCTCTACTCATCACTAGATGGTGTTCTTGACAATCGGGTTTTTTTTTATTTGCTAGCAAATAAACTTGTATTCCAAACCCATTTAAGAACACCGCAATCTCTGAAACCTTGTTTACATTCTTTCATGAAATGTTTTGTCGAGATTCTTTAATTACGAGTAACAAAAGCGGTTACCTAATCCTTTCATTGGGCTTTTAGCAGGTGGATTAATCACTTGCAGATTTATCGGACTCAGAATTAATTAAAAAAACAATCTCATTTGCATGAACTGGAAATGTATTTTTGGATATTCCTTTATTATGAATCTCCCTAATGAATATCCAAAAATATTACTGGAAATATATATTTGGATATTCATTAGGGAGATTCATAAGGTCGCTGGAAAGCGCTGGATGTGACCGCTCTTGATCTGTCGTTTTGAAAATTATCGGGAGAGGCCTATGTCCAGCAGTGGACGTTATGCAAGATGATGATGATGATTAAGGAGATTATTTACACTTACTAGATTGTTGCATCGAGCAAAAATTATTGATTTTATTTATTTTACCGTTATGGTTCATCAAATACAAGTTACCTACCATCAAATACAGAACAAAAGGCATTTTTTAAAGCGTTACCTACCCGCCAAAGTTTTGGTTACAACACATTTTTATTCTGTTTTTAATTCGTTCATTGCCACTATTAAAATAACATTGCATTGTTTTAGCTTAGCCCGCACCTGTGCGTGGTAGGCAGTGAATGGGTCCCTAAAGAAAAAAAATCCTAAAATTTAACCCTCTAATTCATTATATAGTTCCGCATTCGATCCCAAGGTGAAGGGGTGCCTTAAAAAACATCGTGGCTCATCTTGTGTTATCTCGGCCCTTAGACCGAGAGAGGTCGTTGGTCCAAGGATGTAACACAAGCTGAGACAGCCCTTTACCTTAGTTTTTATTATAAATAAATAAATGTCGTATGTTTAAGGAGCGCCGCCTTATCGGTGGAGTTTCTTCCATTCCTGTTCTCAGCCAGTCTTTGACATTATTATGTACTAGCTGCGCCCCGCAGTGCTACCCGCGGTATATGTAAAAGTAGCCTATGTGTTATGTCAGCTTCCTGCATACCAAATTTTATCAAAATTGATCCAGCCTTTTGCGCGTGAAGAAGTAACAAACATACACACAAACTTTCGCCATTTATAATTGTACGGTTTACGGGGCACGGTCAGCAGATTGTCGTCGCGCCCGATTTTATTAACTTCGAATGTTTTCTTAATCAGTACGCTACCAACTTTCTACCATTCGCGAGTTCGTTTAAACCATTTATAAACACTCGTCGCGTGTACTCATAACTTCACCCTAATTTTTATCATCTTTCACCAACATTCCCAATTACCATTTATTTACCATTTTTCTTTTATATTTCTATAAGTCCTTGTAATTGTTGTTTATTTGTGTTTCACGCAATAAACTTCCTTTTTGTTACTTATATAAAATCTTTTCTATCTACCAATCCCCCTTTCGTTTCTACCATTCACTTCTTATATGTACATAACCCGTACAATAATAATAGTTTGATAATATGTTTTTGTGTAACAAAAATTTTCTTGGAACGAACGGACGGTGCGGATGGGGAGGATTAGGCGAAAAAATGTAAGATTTTTCAGTCTTTTTTTTTAAACTTCGTTTCATTTTAACCGAAAGTTCCACTGCTCTTACACATTTTTTTTTTCATTTTATTGCTTTTTCGTTATCATATCGAAAGCGCAACTTGCCCCAAAGTTGCGCAACCCCAAGCAGTTCAGTCCTAATCTGCCCCAACTAACTTATTATTACTTGCTAACTACTAAACAACGCAGCAGGAAAATTTGTTCTACGGACGTGTCCGGCAGGCCCCGTGGGAGATAATACAAGAAGCAGATGGAATGGAAAGTTGTTCGTCGATTCGAAAGGGGGCCATCCGATTTTTACGTAAATTTTTGTTTTGAATCTACCCTAGAACATTTTATATATTATCACCAGACTTTTGTTAGCACTCTATCCTAATTTGCATATAGCGCTATATGAACCGATGACTACTGAGGTAGAAAGTTTATCGATTCGCGACCATACACCGGTAAATGGACCACTTCCACTTAGTCATTTATAAAATCCTTGGTCCAGCAGTGGTCTTGATGCACCTAAAATGATAATAATGACCGTACAATAGATGAATTATTCATGTATTCAAGTAGAGAATTTTCCCATACCGCTAATAATTTGGGTCAATTTCAAAAACCTACAGTGTCCCAAGTCATCCTCTCTGCTTATAGTACCTGCTTGTTTATTTAAGTATTTATGTAATATTTTTCTCTACGTCGAGAACTTTTATTCTCTCTCTTATTTATTTTAAAATCGTAGAACGTCTTTTTTGCTATTCGTGACCAACTGCATTATTGGTGCATATCATAGATACTAACTAGGTGTTCTTTGAAAAAATGGTGGCATAAAAGTAATTGCCGCTAAGACATCATTTCAAATAAAAAATAAGTAAGCGAATTAAAGACCGCTCACGTCCATTTTCTTTGTTGCATACGTAATACTTAAACGGCCCTACAGGAAACACATACAACTTCAAACGAAAAGGGTGTAAATATAAATAAAGGCGAATCAGGATTAATTTACTAATTAATTAGAGGCTTTTGTAGGGTTCTGTACCCAAAGGGTAAAAATGGGACCCTATTACTTAGACTCTGCTGTGCGTCTGCTCGTCCGTCTGTCAAGAGGCTGTATCTCATGAACCGTGATAGCTAGACAGTTGAAATTTACTCAGATGATGTATTTCTATAGCAGCTTTAACAACAAATACTAAAAACAGAATAAATTAAATATTTAACTGATAGCGGATAAATTTTCACGGATAGTATACTATACAGTCATGTACACGTATTTATTTCTGTTGCCGCTATAACAGCAAATAATAAAAACAGAATGAAAAAAAAAACATTTAAGCTCCCATAAAATAAACGTGATTTTGTATCGATAATAGTAGGCTATACATATATTATTATATACGGGACCCTTCGTGCGCGAGCCCGACTCGCACTTGACCAGTTATTTTTAATATAAAAACAATCATCTTGAAATGGCGAAATATAAAAAAATGTAGATGCCGAATTTAATGCAACCAATTTAATTTATAAGGTAACAAAAATGTAATTTATCCGTAATATTAGCTTCTTTTCTCAAATTTCAATCAATACTTGTATTCGTTTAATTATTAGTCCTATAGATTACAATTTGAATTAGACCGTTTTCAAATAGATTACAATGCCACACAAATAAGTTGAACAAAAGTAGCGGATTTCAAGGCATTTTTATACAAATTCCCAGCACGTAGGTTGAACTAAAATGGCAGTTATCGACGCAGGTACAAATAATTCGCCAACGAACTAAAAAGCAACAAGCAAGTAACTAAAAAGAAAAGCTACTGATACCAGTGCTTCGAATCTCTGCTGAGAAGAAACGGCGAAAGAAACTCATTTTCACAGTATTGGTCGCCTACTCGCCAGAAGGCGACTCTACTAAGAGGGCAGACAGAGCCTTTTGAATCTGGCGGCTCGAAGCAGACAGAGAATAAGGTCACTTTTAAAAAGAAGGTAGGCGAGAAGATAGAAAATGGAATCAAAATAGTGACGAGTTGCCAGCTGCATTGCCTTTTTGCAGTTTTGCCCATTATCCCGATCGGCTTTTACGATCTGCGTGAAAAGACAAGCAGGTGGTAAAGTCAAAAGTAGTTTATTATCTCCAATAATCTACAATATATATAACATATAACATGAAGCATAAGAAAGGGTATTTAGCGTGCAGATTGGAGGAGACTTGAGCCTGAGATGACATGCCCACACCAGTGGCGTAGCATGGGGGGGGCGGAGGGTGCGGTCCGCACCGGGCGGCACTTTGCCGGGGGCGGCGCTGCGGAGGCGGCAGTTAGAAAAAAAAAAAAATTTAGAAAAAAAAATTAAAATTAAAAAAAAAGTTAATTTCTTTCAGTGTTTTTTTCGTCATTTTTTTATGTTACCAAATACCCAGGTACCTATGCAGGTTCTATGCATGGGTGATGCAAGCGCAAGGTTTCTCAATAAAAAATGTTAATTTCACTTTTCAATTCAATAAATCATTCATCAAAACTAATAAAAGTACTCTTTTTACCATGCCCAAATTTTTTATAATGGATTACAAAAATGAGAGGGCGGCAAATTTTGAATCCGCACCGGGTGCTAGTGACCTATGCTACGCCACTGGCCCACACCCACCAGCAGATGGAAAATTCTTTTCTCCCAAATCAGCATGGAAGAATCCCAAACAAAATAAAATGGAAACCTAAATGACATGAAAAATAAACGCCAAATATAATTTGCACTAAAGATATAAGTACACTTCGCCGTTTCATCCAAATAAGTTCCTTGTACAATGTATATTGCAGGAAATTGTCCCCCTGTACTGGGTTGCGAAAATTGAGACCAAATTTTTTGTAGAAACTGCTCTTTTCGCCATCCGCAAGATTAGATTCAAGAGGATAAATCTTCCGCTATAAAATAAAAAGTACGCAGAACTGACACCCTATGCGATGCTCTAGAAAGATTTAGATAGTATTTTTTTGTCATATATTTTGATTTAACTGAGATATGACTGGCCACCTTTCTGATGTCAACACTACTGTGGAATATATTTGTGAAAAAAGTTTTGTAATCGATCGCTTTTTTTACACACATTACCGAAAAACGTCCACTTTTGGCTAATGTGTGTAGAAAAGTTTCACGATCTCACTTTAGACTGTAAACAGTAGTTCATTTACTAGTTTGAAGGGTTTGAAGGGTTTGGTCAAGACAAAAAAAATTAATGATGTCTGTCTCCGTTTCCTTTCAGATAACTTATTTCAAATCCCCGGGATTTGATTTCGGGACCCCGAAAAATTCAAGTATCAATAAATTAGAAAAGTATACCCGCAGTTGCACTATATGTTTGTTATTTTACCTCTAGTCGCCTCTTATGACATCCCCCGGAATAAGTGAAATGGTTCTATTCTTCGCTTCATTAACTCTACGGTATCTTTGACTCTTTGTATAATGAATGCACTGCACATTTTATTCGCGCACACATGAGTGTAGCATAGGCATGTCTTTTTAACCTCCAACGCAAAAAGAGGGGTGTTGTGTGTCTGTGTCTGTCTGTGGCATCATAGCTTCTCAATAAATGGACCGATACCAATGCGGTTTCTTGTTTGAAAGCTGACGTGATCGAGATGATTCTTAGCTACATTTTACTATTTTCCAACAACTCAAATCGGATACTATTTTCTAAACGTCAAAACAAACATTTTCCTATGGATCTGTACGAAATACAGGCAGATAACGTCATAGTTTCTTCAAGTCAAATAGCGCTCTTAATTTAGTTTTTCTGCAATAATAAATCTAAAATCACATTAAAAATGGATATGATCTTGACATTACATTATTTTGTAACGTTTAATGTTCCTAAAACAGTTCCAAATGATTTATTTTTGACGATGGAAAATATCCAATTGTGTCAGGAGTTAGGTTCTTAATTTTTTGAATTTTATTTCTTGCTGATCTGTAAAACAACAGCGCATTACCACTCAACAGGTACCTGGCTGGTACGTCATTTCTCAACATTTAGCAAAGACATACATGATGGTTACCTTTCTCCACACTCTTTTTTTTGTGTTTCCACCCACTTACGTCACCCATTTTGTGTGAAGGCTTTATTCAGGATTATTTATACAGAACATTTCGCTTCGGCTTGACATTCCAAATCTGTTGTAGAATAGTTAGTCACCTTCCCCTTTCATTTGGCAAAAGAAAAAGCCTCTTAGCCATTCCTTTTAGCCTTTTCAAAAGGTTTTCGTCTGCGGATCATTAGGAAAATTGCTCGGCGACCAAGCTTACTAATTTTCTATCCACTTAATGACAATTAGTGAATTCTAGCTAAATGTTTGGGTTTAGTGTACGTATTTGACTGTGTTTGTTCTTGGAGAAAATTCTTTACAAAACAACATATAAATAAATAAAATCGGTCAAGTGCGAATCGGACTTTTACATAAAGGGTTCCGTATCTCAGTACAATCTTTCGAAAAAAAATTTCAGTGTTTGTTGTTATACAATATGTAACAAAAAGGCTGTCTGTTCCTTGAAGGTGCAACTCAGACCGTCAATATGAACAACTTTTCCTATGGGATCAATGCTTGAAACTTGAAAAAATCGTCATTTACATACAAAAATGTTCGGCCAGTCCGGCAATTTGTATGGAAATGACGATTTTTTCTTCGAGTTTCAAATATTGATCCCATAGGAAAAGTTGTTTGTATTGACGGTCTGAGTTGCACCTACAAGGATCGGACAGGGTTTTTGTTACATACCTATTGTATATAGCGGCCACAGTAACATAGTCGGTGAAGATTTCAAGTGTCTTGCTATTACGGTTCAAGAGATAGAGCCCTGTGCTGTTACGGACGGATACACAGCGGAGTCTCAATAATAGGGACCCCGTGGCATCCTCTGTGTACCAAACCTTAAAAATTAGTTAATAAATAACATTCAACAAAATGTACTAAAAAGATTTTAAGGATAGCTTCATTCTATGAAATAGGAAAAATCTAACTCGGATCAGCTGATCAGTCAATTAGTATAGGAGGCCAATTTTTTTATTTTTTTCATATTACTGTATGTTTTCTTTGGAAAGTTGTTCAATATCATAGACTGAATCTTCACTTAAAATAGTTTCAGGATATTTTAGACCTTATAAAGACATATCACACAGCTAACCCCAAACTATTAAACTTGTGTTATGGTACTACCTCAGCGATATATTTACCTTTAGAAAGTTGTTCAGTATTATGGACTGAATCTTCACTTAAAATAGTTTCAGGATATTTTAGACCTTATAAAGACATATCACACAGATTGAGATAACATTAAAGTATTAAACTTGTGTTATGGGATTCTACCTCAGCGATATATAGTATCGCTAAGGTAGTATCGCATAACACAAGTTCAATACTTTTCTTGTGTTATGGGATACTACCTCAGCGATATTTTTCCCTTTGGAAAGTTGTTCAGTATCATGGACTGAATCTTCACCTAAA
Organism: Acrobasis suavella; assembly: GCA_943193695.1. Taxonomy (NCBI): domain Eukaryota; kingdom Metazoa; phylum Arthropoda; class Insecta; order Lepidoptera; family Pyralidae; genus Acrobasis; species Acrobasis suavella. The sequence continues at coordinate 3,962,292 of OW971941.1, forward strand.
ATAGTTTCAGAATATGTTTTAGACCTTATAAGGACATCACACAGATTGAGATAACATTAAAGTATTAAACTTGTGTTATGGGATTCTACCTCAGCGATACATAGTATCGCTAAGGTATTATTCCATAACACAAGTTCAATACTTTTTTTGTGTTATGGGATACTACCTCAGCGATATATAGTATCGCTGAGGTAGTTCCAAGACCCAGGAAAATTTGTAAAAGGCCGTTTTCCTATTTGCTCTGGCCGGGGTTCGTACTCAGAACCTCCGAATGGCGGACTAGCGTGATAATTACGTAGTGGTTTTGATGGCCTCTGTGGCCAAGTGGTCATCATGCCATCCAGTCACACCGGGTTCGATCCCCGGTCTGATAGAAAGACAGATTGCAACTTAAGCCCATGGGCATTCGCATCGACCAATTTGAACTTTCTAAACTAGCTCCGAAATAAGGCCAGTGATAGCTGTAAGAAGCGTTTTATGTACCATCAAGTTAGATTGGAAAACTTCTGCTGCAATGCTATTGCACTCTCTCATATTGCGGTTACAGAACTGCGGAGCAGAGGCGCACCTAGCCAGTTTTAGGCCCAAGGGTGGCAGATAAAGATTAACTCAGTGCTTATTTTCTTGTGTAATAAATTTACATTTGACATAAAGTAAACTACTTGAACTCTTTTCCAGGCTGGTCTGGGAGAAAGAAAAAGTAATAGCAAGAATTTACTTTATAATTACTGTTTTTGTATTGAAAAAACAATATAATGGGTGTCCAATATCTTACCTGAAAGCTTTTGAAGTGCTCTGGTGGATCAGAATCCTTACTAATATTATAAATGTGAAAGCGTGGATGTTTGTTACGCTTTCACGCAAAAACTACTTGACGAATAATCATGAAATTTTGTACACATATTCTGGGAGGTACTAGAAGTAACATAGGGTAAAGCGTAAATCTACACTATCCAATTATTTAATGGATTCGATGCGAGCGAAGCCGCGGGTAAAAGCTAGTAGTTACATAAGTTAAAGTAGATCTTATACTTTAAACGAGCAAAGACATACAAGATTCCGACGAATTGATACCTAACCTCCTACTTTTTTGGAGTCAAAATACTTTTTAAGTGAAAATAGTTATATAGTTTACATCGATATTTTTCTTCAACAACTGTGGAATTTTTTATTGATTTTATGTAATTTTTTTGAAATATTGGACCTCATATTGATAATTTTGAAATCTTTCTTGATTTTATATGTAAATTTTTGATAATATTGGAGTTTAAACTCACGTGCAGTCATTTTCAACAACCATCACGTGTTAAGGGGCTACCTGAATTTTCCGGGGTCCAGTACTGCCCTCATTTAAAATAAATCATTTGAAAGAAAACGAAGATATTATTTAAAATTTTGTCTTGATCAGACCCTTCAAACTATTTTATGAACTACTGTTTACTGTTTAAAGTGAGAATATGAAGCTTTTCTACGCACATACGCCAAAAGTGGTCGTTTTTCGCAATTGTGCGTAGAAAAACTTCACGTTCTCACTTTATTCTGTAAACAATAGTTCATAAAATAGTTTAAAGGGTTATCTAGGGTCTGATCAAGACAAAATTTTAAATGAAATCTCCGTTTTCTTTCAATAGATTTATTTCAAATGGGAGCAGCAATGTACCTCGGAAAATTCAGGTAGCCTCTTAACACTCTGACACCATTCCACCAGTCTATAGGAAGAGATTAGATAAATATGGGTATTTATGTATTTGACGATCTCTGTGGCCAAGTGGTCATCATGCCACGCAGTCACACCGGAGGTCCCGGGTTCGATCTCCAGAAGAAACGAATCCCTAAATCGAAAAACAGTATGCAGTTTTCATAATACTTTTTAAAATAACTATTTATCGATACTCCACACTATTGGTTACTCGAGAAAAAAATGACTTTTTACTTTACTTGTATGGGAGCTATACTAACAAAAAAAATTTTTTTTTTTCATTATTTTTATACCTGTTTTTCCGCATAATTAATAGACATATCCATACCAAGTCACAGCTTTCTAGTACATATAGTCGCTGAATAAAACCGCGGATGGACAGACAGACAGACAGACATGGCGAAACTATAAGGGTTCCTTGTTTACTACGGAACCCTAAAAAGGGATATCCTTACTCAACAAGGATATAGCTAAAACACATAAAATGACACCGCCTAGACCCTGGCTCTTAAATATAGAGAGGAAAACATGTAAAGAATCCTTACGTCTGTTACCTAACTATCTTGTATCTACGTTGTTTTCATACTACCGTGTTTCCAGGAGGTAGTGAAGGAGACGTTTTGCCGTAAACAGCCTCTTGGTTGCAGCAATTTCTGCGATACCACATTTCTGCGAGATTAAATTCGTAATACGACTTCTGTTTGGCTGTTTTCCGTATCTGAGGCCCTACTAAGGGAATTCGCTGTAATTTATGATTGTTCGAAGTGTTTAATCGCCTCTATTTTGAGATAATCTCAATATTAATAAAAAAAATATCGAGTTGAGCCTACCTTAACAAATGGTTTTTTCATACAAAAAACTGTTCGTTTAGAGCCTCCGTATTTGTAAAATGGCACCACTGTATCGATTGGAAAGACCGCAGTGATTCTCAAAGGAGATCATAAATAATGTTGAAAGTCTTTGTTTTCTCTTGCTAATTAATAATAAACATATACTCTATAAAAAATACTTAGGAAAAATTATCAATAAGCAATGCGCTAGTACCCCATCACTATTCTGACTCCATTTTTCCACCTTTATACCCACCATTCCGCTAAATGTGGCCTTTGGGCCTAACGTGCCCAGGCTCTGTTTATCCCGTTAGGTATAAAAACGTGGTAGTGTAGCTGTATCTATATTTCATTTTAAGATCTAAATTATACACAGAAGTGTGATTTGCTAGCAAATTAAAACCCTCGGCGACACCATCTAGTGATAACTGGCGGAACTACATAATATTCTAATCCGTAGCGCCATCTATTATTTTCCAGATAAATTAGAAACCCTAACTTTCAAGCGTTACCCAATAACTTTTAAACTACCGAACCGATTTTCATCAAACACGCAAGCAAGAGACATTGTTTTCACGTAAATGAACCGCATTGAAATCGGTCCATTCATTCGAGCGCTACGATGCCACAGACAGGCAGACAGACGATAGAGTCAAACTTAAAATACCCCTCTTTTTTTTCAGGGATTAAAAAAAAACTCATAATAAACAATTCATAGCAAATGTATTCGGTAATGCATGCCTCTTGTATTTTTCATTTTTCGTTGTTCGCCAAACATTAATTAATTTCCTGACAAAACATTTTTCCAAATTCTCGATTCCTAACAAAAAGCGTTCACACGAGTGACTTTTGTTCGCAGATTAATTGTTATTAATGGCCGTGGTAGGGGTTTGAAGAAAATGGGATCTTTTTCAGAATGGCTTATTTGTCAATGTCAGGGCGGCAGTGACGGCTACGTCTGTTTCTGATAGGCCGCTGTTTCGTTTTATTGGCGACTCACATTCTTCACATGTTGTGACGCCATTATTGAAGTTAAGTTTCGATAAAGGATTAAAATTGAAGAAAATTGGAACAATTTATTGAATGTCAATGTTATATCAATCTGCAAAAACAGATTTGTAACAATCAGCATCTTCTTTATAAAAGCAAAAGTTTAGCAATTATAGTTGTAATTAAAATTGTTTTTTGGAAAATTAAGTATCAATCATAAAATATCAAGTACAAACACAACATAATATTTAAAAAAAACTGTAAAACATATTCAGTAATGAAAAAAGTATCACATTCGATATAAAACCCAGTCTTATCAACCGAGATAGCGTTAAAGGGCTTGAGAGGCTTACGATGTGAGGTAAGGTGTGATAGGCAACTTTATTAAAAGTAGAGGTAAGGGAGTAAGTAGTGGGCAGGTGAGGCCCATTTCTGCCCAGTCGGATTTCAGCGGACAGCGCTTGAGGTCAGCAAAGTTACGCGCGATCTGGCAGCTTTACAAACCTTTTAATGCGGTCTGGAAGAAAAAGAAAATATTCCTTACCCTTTAGGTGACATGCCGTTACTGTTTTGTTAATTCGCACCTATGTAAAGTCAAAATATGTTAACGATTCGCGAGTTTCCATCAAGTCAAATCAGATACTTTTTCTAAACGGCAAAACATACTTTTTCAATGGGGTTTGTATGAAATATAGACTGACCAATAACATCATAGTTTCTTGGAGTCAAATAGCGATCTTAATATTAGTTTTTCCGGAATAATTAATCTAAAATCTCATTAAAAAAGGATATGATCATAAAAGTGACATTATTTTGTGACTTTTGTTCTCTTAACAGTATCAAATAATTTATTTTTGACCGAGGAAAGTACAAAAATGGTAAACTGAGGAGCAATAACGTTTTTAAAAATAAATAAATAATGTAAGGAATGAATAATATAACATAGATTAAGAGACAGTTACAGCCATTCATTCAACCTCATTCATCAAATTTAACATGACTAATATTAGTAGTAGCTCTCTCTGAGAGGTGTAGATCTCGCAAGTCACTCCGACCAGTAGAAGTTTATCGGACAAAAAAGTTGTTCAGATAAAAAAGTTGCGTCTTTGTATGGATAACAAAAATTTATACGATATTTTCGAAAATGTTTGAAAAGGGTGAAATATGATATTTTTACTTTATTTTCAACCCTCATATGTCCGCCATTCCGAAAAATTTCGAAAAACTGTATCGGCAAAGAAATTCTATATAGTTTTTGATCCTGTTCACATAATTTCACGAGAATCGGTTGAGAAATGTGATCTGTAGGCGTGAACAGTCGGATAAACAGACAAACTGACAGCCGTACAAAAGCATTTTTGGCCAAAATCTCGAAACTGAGACGCTTCGCTCGGTCCATTATTAGGCTTTGCCCCCTGAACCGCCATCTTGATTCTGCGTTGCAATGCAACGCAATCTTGCACTAAATATTTTAGTTCGATCACCGGTTAGGTCGAGATAGGAAATGATCTTTTTCAGATTGACCTGGGTCTTGGGTCTTTATCTATGTCTTTTTTTGGTATGTCTGAGTTAGTATCCCATAACAAAAGTCTCGAACTTACTTTGGGGCTAGGTCAATCTGTGTGATTTGTCCGTATTTATTTATTTTTTGAAAGCTTGAGAAACTTAAAGAGTATGTGAGGTGAGACGTGATAGGCAACTTTATTATACAGAATAGTGGGCAGGTGAGTCCAATCTCTGCCCGGAGTGGATTACAGCGGTTAAAGCGCTTGAGGTCAGCAAGGTCGTATAACCGCGCGATTTGGCGGCAAATTTACAACTTTTTCCCGGCGCTGGGCTCAGTAGAGGCAGTAAAGTGAGAAGCAATCTCGCCGCACCGGCTACGGCTAAGTTATTTCGCGGAATATTGCGGTCCAACACTAATAAAATGACAAATAGCTGACGGCACGGGAGACGGACACACGGGTGTGGCGTTTGGACAATTTTATGACGTAACTTTAGGTATTCATAGGACAGGTGCGTTTCAAGAACTATAAAACGGAGATTTATGGTTGGGACTTTGAAAACTTTTGTGGGGCAAGTTTGGTAGGTAGATATCTTGGATTTTTAATGGAATCAGTTCCAGGGTTAGGAGCAAGGGTGTATCCAGGATTTTTTCTGAGAGGCGGGGCTCAAGGGGCGGACGAGCAAAAAAAACTACAATAACTGTTCAATATGTACATTTTTATAGATATTTTTTTAAGTTTATGTATATAAATACATCGTAATTTATTCCTTCCTATATCTAATTAAATTTTCACCCCATCTACTATTTTATCTGTTACGCCTCAAAGGTGAAGTGGTAGATAATGCTTAGCATTAGGTTGTCCCTTTTGTACTATATAATCTTAAGATTTTAAGTGCAATTAATTAAATATAAAAATAAATAAAAAAATCTGATCTTTTAACATTGACATCATAATTAAACGTTTCTGTCGAAAGAAATAGAAAAGAGAAAGCCGGAAGACCGAGTACAGGTCCCAAGACATCATGGCTAAGAATTCTATCGGGAAAGCGCTAAATGAGAGAGATGATTAAACTTTACCATTCATTTTGTCATTATACCGAATAATAAAATGTCACTTTATTGCTGCCATAATCGAAAACTGGGGGCACGGCAGTGTCCCCGCCAAGACGAGACAAAGGAAGCGCAGGGCACTACTTATTTTTTCTCGAAGCGTTTCGTCTTCGTCGTATCTTTGTTCCAATTTTCCTTGTTTTCATCCTCATTAACCTCGTTTCATACGTTTTCAGTGTTTTCTCACCCTATTTCACTCAAGATCACTGTAACTACTTTAACTAAAAAAGGAATTTTAATATTTTTCTAAGCTTTAAAAAACTTTTTATAGGGTCTATCTTATAATAACTTACCCAAAATTTTATCCCCAACGGCACAGAATAAGTCCTACTTACGTAAAACTTAAATAACAACCAACAGTGCCAACGGTAAAACGTAACTTAAATGTGTCTGTGACATCCATGATGTTTGAGACACGCAGAGTAGCAGATAAACATATATACGCAGAGTCACATAGATGGACAATAGAAAAAATGTTGTTCTAGTCAATGTTATTTGTTATTTTTTTTCAAGTTTATCCTCCAACAAATCTTTTAAAATTGATCTATGTGCCAGCAGCTTCTGACACTTCTGATCTGTAACTTAACCACAGACCTAGATTTTTTGACTCGTTGGAGTATTTTCATACATACAAACATACTATCACGCTGTTTCCCACGGGGGTAGGCATAGACTATGAACTTACACTTGCCACGATCCTGACAGACCTCTTTCGTTTCATCCACACTCATCACTCTCTTCATGCATGCCCACCGTTTACGGGTATTTCAGGTCTCTCCTTTTTTTGACTATTTTTGTCATAGTTTAACAACAAAGTAATTTATGATCAGTTGTAAACTGAACAAAACTAGTTTTGTAGTTACGTTTCTATACTGTAACTACGAGTAACAGCAAAGTAACAGAGCTATATAAAACAAAATTCGGAGTAAATTAAAATGATCTTTCTTTCGTAATAAAACCCGTCCAAATTATTTCTCGTCCGCGGCCATTAGCAAATTGTATAATTTTCCTTTTTCAAGTTCTGTTGGCCCGACAAAATTACACCGCCCTTCCAACCCGCCATTAAAGGGAGGAATAATGAAAATTGACTTTTATAATTGTGTAAATCAAATTATTCCCAAGACTGAACCAAATACTAGGGTACCATGCCGACTTGGCCGTAATTTGTCAAAGTTAAGTCACCTTGCTGCTTTTTTCTTTTATATTTTTGTATTTTTTATTCAGTTTGCTTTAAATGTTTCCACGTTTTAAGACGCTTGTATCGGTAGCTTTTCTTTAAGACGAAGTGGTAGCTAAAGTGGCGCCCTCATTTGAAATAAATTATTTAAAACTAAATATGGTGATAATTAAAAATTTGTTTTGTATAAATGTCTAGAAAGACCTTTAAACTATTTTATGAATAACCTTTGAAATTATTACTAATAGTCCCTCTAGTTTTAAAACTGTTTTTCGCCAAAAGTGGCCACTTTACAGTTTTAAAACAAGACGGACTACCAATATTACTTTCAAAGGTTATTCATAAAATAGTTTAAAGGTCATTCTAGACGTTTATACAAATCAAATTTTTAATTAGCACCATATTTAGTTTTAAACAATATATTTCAAATGAGGGCGCCACTTTAGCTACCACTTCGTCTTAATATACTTTAGAAAGAGTAAGAATGGAGACAATAGTGTACTCATTTTAAAACTGTTAGAGTCACCGCATTTTTTCTACCGAAAGCTGCCAGCTTTCAGCCTTTTACTATATTGACATGCATTAAGAGGAAACATTAAGATTGACAATCTTGAAAAATAGGTATTTGTAAAATCGATTGCTGCCGCGCTGTGCTTGAACCACGTGTCGCGATGTTTGATAGAGACAACTTTAGCTCGGTCCGAAAATACCTAAGAAAAGTACATAAAATCAACGTTTCGTAGTCCCCTGATTTCTCCTAAAAATCATAACTGACATAATTTCTTTTTTCATAAAAAAATTAAAAAAGCTATGGTTTAGAAAACATAGAAACACATGTTTTCTTTTTGTTATAATCTCATCAACTTTGTTCACTAGATGTAGGGACGCAGTGGAAAATCTTACCGATTTTTTAGGTCTATGGAGGTTGGTATCTCTATCAATAGTAAAATTTAAAAAAAAAAAAACAAAAACGGAAATATAGAGTCATGCATATTCAATTTTTTTTTCGTAAAAATTCTTGGAACTTCCGGCGAGGAATCAGACAAAAGACTATGTTTGTACACGTATGGAAATACGGCCAAACGATTTCCTCTTAACTGCTATTTATACTTGTTATTTTTTGTATTTCTTGCGAGAAACAGGAACAAGGTTGTTTAGCTTTACTCTTGTAAAGTTAAGAGAGTGAAGCAAAGGGGACTGTGTACATACTACCTACATATTTTAAAGGAATGCACCCAACCAGTAGAGATTTAATTTCAGATTGCGTAAAAATGGTCGCCGCAAACATTTTCCATATTCAAACTAAATAATAAAATAAGCAATGGCGAAAAAATACCACATCAGCGGGTGTTGAACCAGCGACCTTGGTCACAGGAGAAGTACTTGTACTCACTTACAGAAGTCTTAATCAGAAAAGAAGTTCGAAAAAATACTTACTTGATATGGTTAGCAATGTAGTTTAATTTAGCTGTAGGTTAGAACTCCTCACCTCTTCGTTTAGATACCTAGACATCCATTGCAAACCAATTTCTTAAATATATATATATATAGACACGCCTGCCAACCGTTCTTTATAAAACATAATATTCTTACACTACCCTCAATCTACATACTTGAATTATGCTCATTCGTAAGAAAACATATGTCCCTCTTTAAACAAGTAAAAGACACACACACAATAAACACACGGCACAAAGACAGACTAGCGATACCGGTAAGTAAATCTAAAGGAAAAGACTTAGAAATTTATAGAAATGGTCCGTACCTTAGCGCAATCAAGATGTACAATAAATTACCAAAACTAATTACATCGGAAGAAAATGATAAAAAATTCTTTAAAAAATTAAAAGATTTACTATTGTCGAAGGGGTATTACTCGGTCAAGGAATATTTAGATGACAAGTTATAACATAAATAGCGTTTTAGAGAAACTCTCAATACACTCACCAAAATATCTAGGTACTCTAACTACTAAATTGCATCTGACCAACGCACTTGCAGTAATTATATTTATAATAATTATATTTTTAGTTTCTATTTGTTGAAATTAAACTTATCACATTTTTTTTTAATCTTTGACGTGGATGTTTTAAATTTAATCTATTATTTGTAACTATTAACATGAATTTAATTTACCTATTGTTTAATTTATATTAATTCTTTTTTTTCTGCTTGTTTTTATTATATAAACACAAATAAGAGATATAAGTTCGCAACGCCCTGCCAGGGTTCATGTATTTACCTACTAACCATCTTCTGTATGAGTGCATGTAAGCGATTAATAAAGAAATAAAGAAAATTTCATTCTTCTTACTCTAGCCTAGACAAACGATTCATGTAACTGAATTTTTCCCTTCAAAATAGTCGCCGCGCGCATAGTAATAATGTAGGTACATTTTCACGGGGAGTGAGTGACAAGGGCCTGCTTTGGTCTCACTCGACCGACCATGCTCTTACCAACTAGTGAGCTATCACGTACTCACGTATAGCTTTTCAACCCCCTACGAAAAACAGGGGTGATATATGTATAAGTTTGACGTGTCTGTGTGTCTTTTGTGGCATTGTAGCGCCTTATCGAATGGGCCGATATGTATGCGTCTATTTTAAAGCTAACTTAATCGAAATGGTTCTTAGCTGTATTTGATAAAAATCGGTTTTATGGTTTAAAAGTTATGGAGGGTCAAAGTGGGGGTTAGCTACCCAAAGTATGCAAATATTCCTAAGTGGGGTATCAAATGAAAGCTTTAAATTTGTAAATTGAGAAAACGGTCTTTTAATGAAAATCGGTTCACCGATCAAAAGTTATTGAGAATGAATCCTTGATTGTTGGGTTTTTTTTTCCTGGCATATAAACTTTTTAGAAATGATTTCTCCCAAAGGTGACGTAAAAGACTAATAAAGATACAAGTAACCAATTAATTAATTACTCATGGGACAAATCACTCAACAAATTGACTAATTTGTCCCATTGTTATGCAAAGGTCTCTCCCATCTTCTTCCACTTATCTCTTTCTTGTGTTAGGCTCAACCATCCCTTTTGGAATGCGTCGAGATCGTCTCGCCAGCGCTTTCTTGGCCTACCCGGGCGACGATAACCATCTTTAGGCAATCACTCTGTTGTGATTTAAGTCCATTTTCTTGTATTAGGCTCGACCATCATTTTTGGAACGCGTCGAGATCGTCTCACCAGCCCTCTCTTGGCCTACCCGAGCGACGGTAACCATCTTTAGGCAATCACTCTGTTGTGATTCAAGTCCATTTTCTTGTATAAGGCTCGACCATCATTTTTGGAACGCGTCGAGATCGTCTCGCCAGCCCTCTCGTGGCCTACCCGGGCGACGGTAACCATCTTTAGGCAATCACTCTGTTGTGATTCAAGTCCATTTCTTGCCGTGCATCCAACTGATATGCCCTGCCCAATTCCACAAACAACTAAACTTACTGAGTAAGCACAGAAATGGCTCTTGCAAGCTTTCTTCGTTATTCGTGCATTGTTTCCTAAAATGTTTCTATTTGTTATATTACCAAATAGAAATAGAAAAATCTCCTCAAAAAAACAGTCTTTTCCACTGTAAAAAGTTTTGAGATCTAGTAAACTCCTGAGGAGGAAGGGGGCCAAATGTGTACATATTTTATGAGTATAACCGAGGCTAGTGTGCCGCACTCTCTTCGGAGATTTAATCTGAGATTGTGCGAAAACTGTTGCTTATAACTTTTCCACATTTACCCGCATTAACGCCTTTTATGTTCTATGTCCATATAAAAATAACTGGCCAAGTGCGAGTCTGACTCACGCGAGAAGGGTTCCGTACCATTATCTATAAAAAAAAATACGTTTGTTGTATGGGAGTCCCATTTAAATATTAATTTTATTCTGTTTTTAGTATTTTTTATTATAGCGGCTACAGAAATACATCATCTGTGAAAATTTCAACTGTGTAGCTATCACGGTTCATGAGATATAGCCTGGTGACAGACAGGCAGACATACAGACAGATGGACGGACGGACGAACGGACAGAGGAGTCTTTGTAATAGACAAATGTGTAATTAGTTGTTTGCATTTGCATCTTCAAAAGAGAAAGAATTTTCATTATTAGTCGAATGCGCCTGGACCAATTAGAAAAAATCTATTTTGTTTAAAAAAAGACTTGTGAGGTGGCTTCATATAAATTTATCAAAACGGATTGTGAAGTTTGGCGTTGAAGGCGGTATAAAGTTTTGAAAAATGTCTAGTTTACAAAACAGCACCGAATAAACTTGCGAATTTGCAAAGAACTTCGTTCCTACCGACACCCATCACCTGTTTTTACCCCCGACAAAAAGAGGAGTGTCAAAAATTTGACGCTAACATCTGTCTGTCTGTGGCATCGTAGCGCTTGAACGGATGGCTTTTCTTACGTGAAAGCAACCACCCTTGCGGTGGTTCTTCATGTTGGATGAAAATCGGCTCAGTCGTTTAAAATTTATTCGGTTTGAAAGCTGGGTTTTTAATTCACCTGGAAAATAATAGATGGCGTTACGGAGTTGAATATTATGTAGTTTCGTCACTTATCACTATATGGTGTTTCAGGTGTCGGAGGTTTTTTAATTTGCCTGCAAATCGACTTGTTTCTACAGAAATACACGGCAGAGGTCTAGTTTTCTAGCAGATTCCAGATTGCAAAGTAGCTTAGTAAACTTCGGGACACGGAGGAAAAGGGACTATTGTATACATATTTTATAATGTGGCTAGAACCCGCCAGCGAGATTTAATTTGAGATTGCGAAAACGGCTGCTGCGTACTTTGCCCGTATTCGCACGCATTAGAAACTAGTTTTGCTACATGAGCGAATTGCTCTCACATCGTTTCGTTTTTAACCGAATTTCAAAAAAGGTAGTTATTAATTCGAATTTATTAATTTATTTATTAAAAAACTTTACTGTACTTAATACATAATACAAATGTTTTATATGTTAATTGTTATACGTTTTTTTTTTATGTATCTTTCCCGATCAATCGAAGACGACTGGACCAATTTAGTAAATTCTTTTTGTATGTAAAAGCATACTTGTCATGTAGTCCCACAAAAATGTTATCAAAATCGGTTGTGTAGTTTGGTCCTGATTAAATATAGATATAGTACCAGCTGTTTATCTTCCCGCGTAAATAATAAAAGTCGATCGAGGGAATTGGCGAAAGTCTTTATCGTTAAGACGAAGTGGTAGCTAAAGTGGCGCCCTCATTTGAAATAAATTGTTTAAAACGAAATATGGTAATAATTAAAAAATTTATTTATATAAATGTCTAGAAAGACCTTGAAACTATTTTATGAATAGTTTGAAAGTAATATTAGTAGTCTTGTTTTAAAACTGTTTTTTGCCAAGTGGCCACTTTTGGCGAAAAACAGTTTTAAAACTAGAAGGACTATTAGTAATAATTTCAAAGGTTATTCATAAAATAGTTTAAAGGTATTTCTAGACATTTATACAAATAAAATTTTTAATTATTACCATATTTCGTTTTAAACAATTTATTTCAAATGAGGGCGCCACTGTTTATATGAAACAGAGATATAATTTAAAATGTTGTCAAGGCAACATTTTAAATTATGTCTCTGTTTCATATCAAATGATTTATTTCAAATGGGGGCAGCACTGGACCCCGGAAAATTCAGGTATCCCCTTAAGGGGCTACCTACCGTGAAGCTTTTCTACGCACACACGCCAAAAACGGCCGTTTTTCGCAATTGTGCGTAGAAAAGCTTCACGTTCTCACTTTAAACTGTAAACAGTATTTCATAATAGTATTTTATGCAACAGTTGTATAAGAAGGTTCATAAAATGCGAGTGGCGCAGGTTACGATGCGAGCTTGGCGAGAGAGTAAGGAGACGCCATCGAGCATTTTTTGATGTACTTATACAACGTTGCATACAATACTTTTTCTACGACTACATTTACTAAAATAAATACAAAAATAAACAAAGAAAAGTATGAAATACTACCATATTTTGCTAGATACTAGGTATCTATGGAAGATTTAATTTTTTTTAATGACGTCTTCCTAGTGACCAAAAGTGCCATTTTTTGAAACATGGAGTCACTTAAACGAATGTTTTTTCATACAAAAAACCGTTTGGTCAGTGACGTTTGAAAAATGGCACCATATGTAAAAATAACCATTTTATTATGTTGGCAGTATGTTAGATCTAAAGAAAAAAATCATATAATCTATGTTCTTATATTAGTGTTCGGGACCATTTAAAAGACAGATACAGGAGTAGAAAAAATAGTTTAAAGGGTTATCTAGAGTCTGGTCAGTACACAATTTTAAATGATGTCTCCGTTTCCTATCAAATGATTTATTTCAAATGGGGGCAGCACTGGACCCCAGAAAATTCAGGTATCCGCTTAACCCCTTACATGTCACTGAGAGGAATTCCTTCCAGGTCAATTGTTTATCTATTGTTTTATTATTTGCAACAGATGAAGAGTTAATAGGACTTAATGAAGGTTGAAAATGACATCAGAGAAAGCCAAATGCTTACAACCAGCCAGCAGCAGAACAAAACTGACGGAGCGAAGGCAAATACAGAAGTGCACTAACGGAAATTAAATATTCGGCTATAACGACCTCATTTGCGCGGCTATTACGGGTATTACGACGATGTCTCGCATCAAACTTTAATGGTATGAGCGACGTAGGTACGTATGCCGCCATTTGCAGACATTTTTATCAATGTCATCTTCAGACGGGTTATTTCCTTATTACTGAGAATTTAGCAAGTAATAATATTAAGTCCCACCACAGAATAAATACTAGTACTCAGTCCTACGTCGTATCGTATGACCGAAATAAAACATCCCAGAAAATTGTTTCAAAAGTTTTTGTGCTGTTAGGTATGACTTATGACTTACCCTCATATTCATAAAAAATACAACCGTTTGCTAAACCTATTTTAGCTAAAACATGCTTTGTCCCTTTTCCTCTTCTCAATGTTTGACATTGAAAGAACGAGACAAAACATATTTTAAATAAAATAAAGGTTTGTAATTTTTTATGAATTTGGGGGTTAGTGTTTATTTATTAAACATTATTACAAAAATGTAATAGGTGGACTTAAAGACCTTTTCTACCTACAGTCAAACTACAGATGGTGCTAGCATACACCTAGCACTACTACACTACTACATTAAAGCGAATTTGGTAGGTTGGGTATAGTCATTGGACGCTAACAATCATTGGACACGACACAAAGGTTGCTTTCAAAACGGAAACAAAGATATCAGCAGTGGACAGAACAAGAGAACTTATTTATTAAAATTTTATTGTGTTCTGTCCAGTGACTGTTACTGTTAGCGTCCAAAGACTGGAAGTTTACCCTAAGTATTTTCAGCAATAACTGCAGTTTTTGTAATATTTTTGCCGCTGGAGTGCGTTCCTCACAATACTCGTTATACAACATGTATGTGTACACTACACAGTTGTCCACTTTCATATCTTCTTAAGTTTATGAGGCTGCTAGAGACGATCGTTGATACATTCTGCGGATTGTTATGATTCTACCAACCTCGTATAAATAAAGGACTATTTCTTCTTGACGACCTCCGTGATGTAATGGTCAACATACCTGTCCGCTACTCAGGAGGCCCTGGATTCGATCCCCAATCAGGTCAAGATGGAAACGATCTTTTTCAGATTAGCCTGGGTCTTATATGTTTATCTATATGTGTATTTGTTATAAAATATAGTATCGTTTAGTTAGTATCCCATAACATAAGTCAGGAACTTACTTTGCTTCCCCCCCCAATGGGTTTCCGGTTTGTCGTACCGGGGGGGCTCAGTACCCGTGGTAGCCTCGAGCCACGGGGAAGCTAAGAGGAACCCGCGAGGGGGCGCTCCTGCTGTTTGTTCCACCAGCAGTGAGCGCCCACATTGGGGCGGCGGGGGAGTGGGAAGTTCTCCCCCCACCAGGGGAGGGGCGCTCCCGCGGGCTCGGCTTCGGCCTTGAGCCTGTAGGGATGCGCCCAATGGGGCGGTGGGGGAGTGGGAAGTTCTCCCCCCACCCGTGGTGGGGCCGCCGGGAGAGGAATGTTTCATTGCTCTCCCGGCGCTTCAGGCGGGGCCACACCGCCGTGGTTGTGGTTAGAGATCGGTCGCAGAGTAGGAGGAGTGTCGGTGTTACGTTGCCGCTCTCCCTATCCTCCGCAACCGAGCGGTGCCGCACCGCATTTGCGGCGAGAGGCAAGCGGTGGAGCCTTTCATCTTCTCCGCCGCTGGGAGCCAGTTTATCTGGCTCCCATGGGTCCACAGGTGGTGGACTGCGTGGGAGTCTGCCGCCTCTCAATGGGCCCGAGGAGGTACGGCGCGTCCGTGAGTTCCGGACGCGCCGACTGGTGAGTGGGGGGGCGCTGTGACGTCCCCGCGGAGAGGCCGCTTTGGCGGCCAGCCGCGCCGGGGTTCACGGTTGTATTTCCGTTCCCGTGTCCCCGGCAAAAGCGGTTGTGATGGAACTCCGGAGGTTTTTTAGTGGGTAGGCACGTCACTCGGGCGTGGAGTCCCACATAACCCGACAGCCTCCCCCGCAGGCTGACGGGTATCCGTAACAGGGATCTTTCCTCCGTAAAAAAAAAGGAACTTACTTTGCTTAGGCTAGCTCAATCTGTGTGAATTGTCCCTATATATTTATTTATTTATTCCTGAGAAAAGCAACTAAGTATCACATATAGTCGTTGCTTTTTTTTCTCCAGTAGTTTATTAAGAACAAGGATTAAGAAATGTTATAAATAAATAATAAAACTAAAACCTAAGCTTATTACTAAAATAAGTACCTACTTATTTAAGTAATAAGCTTAGGTACATAGGGCGCACTATAAGTTTCCGGAACTGGCCACTTACAAAAACAATATTTAAAAATTTATTGCAACATTTGAAAATAGAACTCTTTGGCTGTAGAATGCAGTTTGTTTCATCTGACTGTCTTTTGTTTTTACCCTGTGGCGCCATTTAAAAAATTGTGTGTCTGCATCAACATGGATTTAACTCGGGAAAATTTTCGTAGTATGATTTTCTACGATTTTGAGTGTAATTTGACAGCTCAACAGAGCATCGCTCGGCTTGAAACAGCTTTTAGCAATGAAGCACCATGCAATACAACTGTTTATAGCTGGTTTGCAGAATTCAAGCGTGGTCGTATCAATCTCAGTGACGAATCTCGCGATGGTCGGCCGTCCACCGCTGTGACCAACAAAAACATCGATGCTGTGCGCCGTATGATTGAAACAGACAGGCATGTGACCTACCATGAAATTCGCGCATCCTTAGAAATAGGCATGAGTCAAATACAATTAATCCTACACAAACATTTGGGTGTGAGAAAGCTGTGCTCGCGGTGGATCCCACACAAATTGACCGAGGCTCAAAAAACGGACCGCGTCACTTGGTGCAGTGCCATGCTTACCAGATTCAACGAAGGTGCGTCAAATTTGGTGTGGGACATAGTAACAGGTGACGAAACATGGATTTATTGCTACGAAAACAAAGCAGCAATCGAGCGTATGGGTCTTTCAAGATGAGCCGAAACCAACGAAAGTGGCGCGCGTGAAAAATGCATCTAAGCGGATGATTGCTTCTTTTTTTAATAAAACTGGACACGAGGCTACTGTTGCTTTAGAGAATCGTCGTACAGTGAATAGTGACTGGTACACGACCATTTGTTTGCCGGAAGTTATTGACGAACTCCGTAAAAATAACCGTAAACGCCGTATCATCCTGCACCACGACAATGCTAGTTCTCACACGGCCAGACAGACAAACGACTTATTGAAGGCGAAAAATGTAGAACTCATGAGTCATCCTGCATACAGTCCCGACCTGGCACCTTGTGACTTTTTTCTGTTCCCAAAAATTAAGAACCAATTACGCGGTCAACGATTTTCATCACCAGAAGAGGCTGTCGAGGAGTATGAAAAACACGTTTCAGAGGTCACCACAGAGGAGTGGCACAAAAGTTTTCAAAACTGGTTTCATCGAATGAAAAAGTGCATAGACGCCAAAAACAATAAATTAATTTTGTACCTTTAATAGTATTTTTTCATATTCATTCCGGAAACTTATAGTGCGCCCCACGTAGTAATAAAAACAAGTACCTACATATATAGAATAAATCTCTACATTATATCTCTCGATATTGAGTATTTTTGACAGACTTCTATAAAGGTGGATGTTATCCAAAGAGCAAAAAAAAATGTTATCGATTACTAGAAGTAGCCTGGATCGATTTGGAAAATTCTTTTTTGTTTGAAAGAACATACTTGTCAGGTGGACCCATAGACATTTCATCAAAATCGGTTGTATAGTTTGGTAGTCAAATCAATTTTAGTTTTAAAAAATATAACAGCCTATTAGTTAAGTTTCCACTGCAAGGAAAGTCCTTCCAGCAGTGTTGTAGTTGTCTCTTATGATATCCAAAGGAAGAAGTATAGTTGGTATAGTCTATTTTGAGCTAAGACGATCATTTTCAGTAAACAAACCACTGTTAAAACCCCAGTAATTCGCTGCGTTATCTGGAAGCGGCAGCGAGTGCCACAGCGGCTGCATGCCGGTCGCTGCATTATGAATTTGTTCTCTTTTGTTCACAGTTTTTAATTCTACCGGCGAAATGTATTGTTCGAGGAACAAAAGTCGGGGTTACAAGGACGTCTATGGACACTGGAATGGAAATGCCATTCAGAAATGAAGCCTTCTGTCTTCATTTTGTTCAGTTCTTTAACACTTTTTTTAGCTATTTATGTCTCCCCTCTTTCCTTCCACAATCCTCTGTCTTGTGTATTTTCTCTCCAGTCCCTGTCGTAACTTTTAAAGTCGTTTACTTGAGTCGTCTGACGGTTTATCGATCCCGACCGGAGATTTTTAGCACCCCTGACGCCAGGTAAAGCTGTGGTGCCGTCAGGCCTTTTCCAGGAGTCGCCGGGCACTTGGGGCCTTTTCTTTCGTCGTAACGTCATGAGGGGGTATGGACCTTAATCCCACCGTACTGGTCCAGTGCGAGTTGGTGGGTTCGTGAGTCGTCAGAGCCTCGTCTGTTGTTTAGCAGCGAGCACCGCGTGCAGGTGAGGTTGACTTGAGTGAGGAAGGTGTTGGTCCCACTCCTTGCCCGCCTTTAACACTGGCCTCAGAAAAAAGAAAAGAACAAAGTACCAGCTGAATCTCTTTTCGTCCAGTTTGTTGGTTTTTGTGTAAGTGGCCAATACTCAATCCTATGTGAATTGAATATGTCCTCCAAAATTTTGGTTATAACAAGCTATTTCTGTCCCAATGTTGAGCAAAGGCCTCTTTCTCTCTTTTCCATGTCTGTCGGTCTAAAGTTTCTATCTTCCAGTCGCTATAGTATTTTTTTATTTCGTCGCACCATCTAGTCCTAGGACACCCTTGTCACCTTCTGCTGTTAGGCGTCCAGTCGGTAGCTATTTTCGCCCATCGATCATCAAGCATTCGGGTAATATGACCGGTCCAGTCCAATTTCAAGTTAGCTGCCCTAGTGGCTATGTTGACGACATACTATATACTATAACTTTTTAACGGAGTAGTCTTATCATTCGACGCTTGACCGCCGAACGATAAACAACTTGTTTGGTGCCTGAGGATGCCTCGTACAGAGGCGAAACACCTGTCACGTATTCGGTGTCCGATGTTGCTGCAGCCGCAGCGGACGCAGCAGTATCGGAGGAGCATGCATCTGCTGTTGGTGGCGGGTGCACACGGGCTGTTGGTGGCAGGTATGCTGGGACTAACAGTAGTGGGTGGGCGCCGGCCGGCAATAGATTGCATGAACTAATTGGTGGCGGAATTGCACAAATTAATTCAAATCATGCAGTATATAACTTTTTCATCCCTAATGAGACAGCGGAGCATTTTTTGTCTTGCGGCCCTAAGCAAAGCCCAGGGCGGCAAGACCGAAAGGCCACTTTCAGCACAATGTGGGCGATATTCAGTCCATGAATGTTTGTAAATTTCAAGTCTATGGCTCAGTGTCATTGTTGTCGGCCAAAGTTCATTTAAATTCCGAGCCCGCGAGAGAAACAGTAGCAAATATGAATTCCTTTAATCCTATTGTCAAACTGCTTTCCTCACAGCATAATGGTTGAAAGCGGCATTGTGTGTGCTTGTACGGGAACGGTTTATTATTAATCTGCTTCATGTAATCGGGGACGGGACTCTAATACTAACAACGTTTGTTTATAGACAAATACAAGTTTTTTTTTTTTAGTTAACCTCTGCTGAGCAACGGTATTCAATTCATATCGTTTACCTATTGCTTCCTTAATAATAATATATACAGGTATCCCCAATCTTCTTCCAAAAATCTCAATTGTGCGTCACTTCCAACCTTGCTTACAATACTCCCAAATTGTATGGTGGATGAAAGCGGCGTTGCGTGTGTTTGTACGGGAAAGGTTTATTTTTAATATGTTTTGGGTAATCGGGGACAGGATACTAATACTTACTACGTTTGTTATTAGCCAAACGTATGGTTTAAAGTCCTGGAAATATCATACATACACAATGACGTGTTTATCCCTTTGGGCAGACAGATAATGATGGGTCTTTATCACTAATGGAGGAGACAGAGCATTTTGTGTCTTGTGGCTCTAAGCAGACAGAGCCCAGGGCCACAAGACTCAAAGGCTCTTTAAGCGCAATATTCAGTCCATGTTTGTAAATTTCAAGTCAGTGGTTCACATCGCTGCGTAGATGTAAATCCATTGGCAAACCTATGAATTGTCAAAACAGATCACAGCTTTGCTCATCTTGGCCAGGCCTATGTCACTCTCCGTTTAGGCATCAAAAATATACATACATCATTACTACGCGCGCGGCGCGACCACTTCGAAAGAAAATTCAGTTACATGAATCGTTTGTCTTGAGTAATAAGAATGAAATTGGCTTGCAATAGATGTCTAGGTATCTAAACGAAGAGGTGAGAAGTTATGACGCGAGCTAAATTAAACCATAGTGCTAGCCACATTAACTAGATATTCCTTTGAATTAATTTTCTGAGTAAGACTTCTGTACCTAAGTACTATTACTTATTCTGTGACTTGGCGTTTTGTCTAAGTAAAACAAAGCGAATAATGGTAAAAAAATAAAGCTATCATTCAAGTATGAAAGGGGAAGTAGGTATATAAACCCTTATTCTTGACGAATCGCCTGCTCAGCCGTTTATGTTCCATTAAGTTGTTGTTTTCTTAGGAACCCGTCTTTTCATTATCTGGGATGGCTACTTCCTTCTTCATCTAAAGGGCTACGTTTAAAGTACGTACTTCAGTTGAGATGTTATTACTTTTAGCGCAGTATGTCATCGAGATTTTTTTATACAAAACCCATTCATTTACCCTCTTATTCATAAAAATTAACAACCGTTTACTAAACCTATTTTAGTTAAAATATCTTTTGTCCCTTTCCCTCTTTTCAATATTTGACATAGTAAGAAGGAGACAAAACACATTTTAACTAAAAGAGGTTTAGCAAAGGTTTGATAACTTTTATGAATATGGGGGTTAGTGTGTCTAAGTTTCAGAAAAGGTTCTGATCGTTCTAGAAATTCTTGACACTTCAGATCTTCGCATAATTCAAAAAGATGGCGACTCGGCACTATCACTCATCCTAGCTCCTAGCACACTACTAGTGTTGCAAGCAATAGTATAAAATATCGATAGTCTATCGATACTATCGATTGTCAATAGTTTGCAATACTCTTGATGCAAGGTATAACTATCAATACTATTGAATTTAGATACTATCGACAGTATTTCGACCTTATTGACGACCTCCGTGGCGTAGTGGTCACCATTCTAGTCCGCCACCCAGAGGTTCCGGGTTCGATTCCTGGTCTGGGCATGTTGGAAAATGGGCTTTTTCAAATTGTCCTGGGTTTTGGGTGTTTATCTATCTATGTATTTGTTATAAAATATAGTATCGTTGGGTTAGTATCCCATAACACAAGTCTCGAACTTACTTTGGGGCTAGCTCGATCAGTGTAATTTGTCCGTATATATTTATTTATTTTATTTTATTTATTTATTATTCGATAATATCGATAATACCGATAGTATCTAAATTCAATAGTATCCATACTATCGATAATTTTACCTTTCATCAATAGTATTTCAAACTATTGACAATCGATACTATCGATAGTCCTATTAATATTGTAACTGTTTTTCGAGGTAAACTATCAACAGTCAAACTATCGACAGTTATGCAACAACACTACTGTATAAACGAAACGTTCGTTCCTAGCGTCACATAGCACTCAATACGAACGACAGTTTGCCGGTGACACCTGTCGCAAACAATCCCGTGACACATGTCAATTTGTTACAAACAGTCGCGCGACCATAGACATAGGAGGTATAAAGATTCCGCGTCTAAGTCTCAAAAGTATAACCTGTTTTGAAACGTAGTGTCATATTTTTGTATGAAATACGCCATAACTTGCGTATGACTCCCTCTATGGGTTATAGATCTATGTGTGACTCTGAATAGAAAAGTCACCTAAACATAAGTCAATGTCATTAAAATTTTGTCGTATTACCTAAGCTCCAAACACGTTACTTTTTTATTTTTCACGTTTAGCGATGTCTCATTCTTGCAGCAGTTAATTTCCATAAAAAGGAATGAGATACAAGATGGGTTTTGTGACACATTATCTCTTTAAGTAACTAAAAAACTTTTTTTGAACGTCGTGTCACGTCGCCCGACCCTGCAGTGCGATTTCTGAAACGCGAAGTCACGCAAACGTATGGTTTTTGTATGGGAAAACCATTCGTTTAGGTGACTCCGCGTTTCAGAAATCGCACTTCTGGTCGGTGACGGTCACCGATCAGTGTCGCGGGCATATTATTTTATTTGAGGTCTAAATTCTATAAAGAGCCAAGATCTCTAGGTAATTTTGATATGTATTTATAATAATCTCCTAAAAGTCTACCTTGATGCCAAATATCATGTTTCTAGGTGATCTGGAAGTGGGTTAGATTTTTTATATTTACGACAGTAATTCAGTATAAAAATGCCAGTTTTAAAGTTAATATACCTGTAACTGTTTGAGGTACATTTAGGAAATTTTGGATTGCAGTCAACTAATTTGACGTTTAATAAATGTGTAAAATTTCATTTATGTAGGTTAAAAAAATTTGTTTCGTTTTGTGAAGAAGATAAAGTTAACTCAAAATGGTTCGTGTTAATACAATGTGTATTTTTATACTTGATCAAACTAAGTGTGCGGATATTAGATGAAATGTTATCGATAAAAAAAAACGGAAATAAATATCGTTATGTCAGTTATTAAAAAAATACAGGCACTTTTTTTAAGTTTTTTTTTTAAATCTCTTTGGTATTTGTAATTATTTTTACTTTCTCAGCTCTTTAAACATTAAAGCTTTCAAATGAAATAATTTTAAAGAAAATACACCGCTTACTTAAAGTGAAAAAAAAAACCGAAACACGACATTTACATTAAAAAAATTAAAGTGTTAATAACGATTTTTTTTCCGGATTATCGATAATATTTCGTCTAATATCCGCACATTTCGTTTGATCGAGTAAAAAACACACATTGTATTTACACGAACCATTTTGAGTTAATTTTATCTTCTTCACAAAACGAAACAAATTTTTTTAGCCTACATAAATGAAATTTTACACATTTATTAAACGTCAAATTAATTGACTGCAATCCAAAATTTCCTAAATGTATACACACGGCTACTGCCTCGCCAGTTCCTTTTTTAGAGCTTGGCTGGAAAAACGCTGCCGCGTGTCCAAATATGTAATCTGAACTAGCGTTTCGTTTTATATCTTGTTCTAACAGCGCACGATTGGCTGAAGACAGACGACCGACGACAGCCCCTCTCATCTGATAAGAATTTAAACGATGTTCACATACCGAAGCGCGTTCCCGCTTGAATCTTGAGATCTGTGATACTTTGGACCTGTGTACAACATGAATACTTGCGTTAAAGTATTCGTATAATTTTTTATGCAAACAAGAAAGTTCCTTGATACATAGCTAAATATTTATATGTTAGTATAAGTAGATGTATATGTAAGTATTGTATAAGTAGATATTTATATATAAAAGGTATATAATGTAATTGTATATTATATAGTAATATTTTATAATGTAAGTATGAATTGCTTTTTTGTGCCGCATAATTTTCTTTATCCCTATGGGACTGGGAGAAAATGCTCTTAGCATTAAGTGCGCCATTTGTTGAAAGTATATTTGTACTTTGGAACAATAAAGTTTTATAATATAAAAAATAAAATGATAGAGGCGCTGTTCATTTTTGCATACAAGACAAATACGATGTCAATACCTAAGTATACTTTAACGTAAATATTCGTGCCTAGGGTACTGAATACGGTTTCTTCTAAATAGACGGTGGAGAAGAAGTCATGTCAGGTTGACCGTTTATAGTTGTGGCGGGAGCGAGGTGATATGCTCGACCGCCACAAAGGGAAGATCTTCCCGCCGGGTATGGTGTTGCGCCTGGGGAACCGCGGCTCCGACGGTGTATCGTCGGAAGTTGTATATATGCAGCGAATCGGGCGAACTCTGAGATCAAGATGTAGGATACTGCTGGCGCCATCTCATATGCTTCTTGTGAACTATATTGTCGGTTGTCTCTTGTTTGGTTAGTTGTTGTAATTCCTCGTAGTGGCCGTAGAGGTCGCCACAAAGTGGCTGGATTTTTACTTCTTTAGTCGCATTTTACGACATTCACATAAAGAGCCGAGTGCTTGCTCCTCTTCTAGGCTAGAAGCCATAAGTCACAGTATACAACGTGGAAGGGACATACCCGTAATAAATAGAACCACGAGCTATACTGGATCACTATAGTATAATGAAATTAAAATAACAGCTAACACATTTTTTTTTTGTTTTTATTTCAATATCGGTATACTATAGTGATCTTGTACAGCCCGTTGTTCGATTTATTATGAGTATGTCCCTTCCGCGTTCTAAAGCAATATGTTTTCTATAGATTTTTTTCTACCTTCCAAAGCTCTAGAATAAAAGCAATAAAAATAAAATTTACCAGATGCTGTCTTTTCCTGCAAAGACCGTATAAACCGATCGAAGGTTTGGGCAGAAATCTGAATCACGGTAAAAGACGTTGCAACTAGCAACCCATCACTATTCTGAGTTCCTTTTCCTTCACAACCACCATCATGCCAAATGAAGCCTTTTGGGTCACAGCTCGACCTCCGTGGCGTAGTGGTCACCATGCTAGTCCGCTACCCAGAGATTCCGGGTTCGATCCCCGGTCAGGGCAAGTTGGAAAATGGACTTTTTCAAATTGTCCTGGGTCTTAGATGTTTATATAAATATATATTTGTTATAAAATATAGTACCGTTGAGCTAGTATCCCATAACACAAGTCTCGAACTTACTTTGGGACTAGCTCAATCAGTGTAATTTGTCCCTATATATATATATTTTTTTTAATTTACAGCTCTAGGCTTAGTCTACCTCTTTAGAGATAAGGACGTGCACAATACTTTATCCTATTCAAAATAAACGATGCCTGAAAAGTGTGGCCGGCGCTTTATAGTCGGAATATAAAAGACAGCTAAATCCTTGGCTCGGTCAGCTCGGCTACAAGAGCCGTTTAGGAATACGATACGATATGCCGGGCATACAATGCACGCTGAACGGGTATGTCCATATCTTTCTTTAACAAGCCCTTTGCCTCAGCGATCTGATGCATTAGTAACCCAAAGTACGGTAATGATAATATTACCGTGCCCAAAAAGAAAGGGCGAGAATGCGAATCATTAGCTAAAACCCAAACTAAACCTAAGAACTGTCCTTAAATTCCCTCCTCACAACTCTGCTACCTTTTCCTACCCCTTTCGGTACATGCAGTCAGACTATGGAACTCATTACCACCTGCTATACGTGACTCTAAAACGATTTCTGTATCTAAAAGACTATTTATTGGAATCATCTTAATTGTAACTTATAATGTTCATATTAAGTATATATTATATTTCATTCTATGTATATGTATGTTTATTTGCGGTTAGTGAAAACTCCTTTATTTTATGTATTAACACGCCTGTATGCCTCTCTTACATAAACATCTCTCACAGGCCTACTGGAAGAGATCTCTTTTGAGATAAGTAGTGCCTTTGTACAACTTTTATTTGATGCATTCTCTGTATAAATTTTAAGTAGATATACGCTAACAGTGGCCTTAGGGTCTTGCGGCCCTGAACTCTGTCTGCCTAGAGCCGCAAGACCCAAAATACTCTGTCTGCCCCATTAGGAATAAAGACGTGGCACCGAGTGGAGCTACCCAAAACAAACCTATAAACAACATGAAATGTAGAGGCGGGTGTAATTGGACGCAAAATTCGTCAGAAAATTGACAATGTTCCAAAAGTATGAAATACGGCGGAAATGAAATTGCAAAAACATCGTACAAATAAAAGGTGAATTGCTACTCGACTACGAATTTATTTTGCATTTTGTATTTTTTTTTTTTAATATTTATTTTATTGCATGCGACTGTTTTGCTTATTTCTTCACTCGTTATTCGATGGAATTTTCGCGTGTATCAACGTGTGTTAAGTTTAAATTCTGTCACAGAATTAATGATTTGGTGAAGCTCTCGCTAAAGAAAAGTTAGATAGAATTCTAACAGCTGTAATTTTTTTGACATGTCAGAGATTACAAATCTTTTCGTCCAAGCACATTTTTTATTAAATTCCAGATTTCAATAAGAGTCAGAACATCTGAGTCACTGAGTCTTTACATTAAGATATTTGTTGGTGAATGTAACCATTCTAGTGCGGCGCTCCCAATCAAAAGCGGATTTAGGCCGAGCAATATTTATGCCTCATTTCATCGCAAACAGTTGTATCAGTTTTCACAGAAGTCTGTGAAACCTATAAATGATTTAACAAATAGACAAAAAAACAAAAAATTGCTTTAGCTGACAGCGGAATACTTTACTTTTTAATTTTTCTTCTTGATGAATTACGGAAATAATGATTTTAAAATGCTTTGAGTAAAAAGATGTATTATACATGAATTAGCAAGGAGTGAATGTCACCTAAAGAAAAATAACCTGCTAACTTAAAAATATAACTTTGATAATTCAGTTGTAATAAATGTCATAACATTTTAAATATGCCAGAAAGTTTAAAAATATCTCTTTCTAGGCAAAACGTAAAAATTATTTAAAGAATTTGATTTTTTATTGTCCTTAAATAGGCAATACAAAAAAATTAAATTTTCCCATTTTGTTGGAGAGCTTTTTTAGGTAGCAACACTTATCAAAATTTCAAAATAATACTATAATAAAAATCGAAAAAAATTAAACTTCTAGACTCGCAGACGCATTTGAGGACTTTCAATTGAAGTTGACAGTCACAAAACAGAAGATAACATATTGCGGGAGATCTTCACGTTTTGATCGGATAATTGATTAAACCAAGGATTAAAGTTAGTCCGGGTTTAAAAACGGCTAGAATTTCGGCACCGAATTAATATAAATACTAATGTACAGAGCCTAAAATATTGAAAAAAAATAAAAAATATAGTTTTTGGTTGTAGATTACAGAAAAGCCGATAATTCTACTTATTGAAAATAAAGTGTTAAACTCAATATAATACGTTCACTTACGGATAATAGTTCACTAAAACACCACTAGCGCTAGTAGTAGTTAACTCGCGTCTTACTGTGAGGATTTTGGGTCAAATGTGATATTTTGTATTAATTTAAAACCTTTCCACGCGAATTCAGCTCGCATTTGGCCTGTTTTATTTTAATTTGCCTGGCAAAAGAACTTTTTACGATTCTTTTTTCTATCAGCACTCCCACCAATGCGCTAAACAGGGCCTTTGGGATTTACAATTCTGAATTATATCTACATCGGTAGATATTAAGACGTGATAGTGTGTCATCAGTGATAGCTTTCACTGATGCACGGATGAGAATCAATGTACGAACGTTTTGTTTAACCCTTTCACCGCGAACGTCGGATTTATCCGACAAACATTGTCGTGCCCATTCCGCGAGCGTCGGATATATCCGACAAAACAAAACCGCCCGTATTGCAAATGACTTAAGTATGTACATCCCTTTTTGGTTGTAGGTCAACTGATATAAAGTCTCGCGGTGAAAGGGTTAATAATTTAGCTCAAAATGTATCAAGCTTCACATCTGTTGTTTCGGTAGTACAATACTGTAAAATGCCGAAAGAACTACTATACAATGTGGACGGGACATCCCCGTAATAAATCGAACCACGGGCTATACTACAACATAATGAAATTAAAATAACAGCCAAAACTCCCGACATAGCCCAGCGGATTACCTTGTTAAAGTGGCAGTAGGCGAAACACATAGCGCGACGAACCGATGGCCGGTAGGGTAAAAATGTTCTCGAATAGCGACCACGTACGCGCAAGCGAAGCGTAGGTCACCTGGTCACACAAGGTGGTCAGACGACCTAACCAAGGTCGCTGGAAGCCGCTGGATGCAGGCCGCTATGGGTCGGTCTTTTTTTAATCCTTGGGAGAGGCCTATGTCCAGCCGTGGACTTATGCGGGTGAAATAATGCTGATGATGATTTAATATTTCTCTGTCGGGTTACAAAAATTTTATAATTCACGTAGGAATATTCTACGTTGTTATTTATTCGATAGTATACATAAAGAGATAACAAGTTGTTATTTTAGCAGTTACCCTGTACCATCCAAATAGTATCGTAATAAGGCGGTAGCCGTGCTGTAATAAGGGTAGAGGCATTTCCACCAAACGATTACGGCCCCCTAGGAGCATGCAGAAAGTCTTCATAAAATATAATAAGACTATTATCACAAAACACTGTAAGCATAGAAATAAGCCCACGACACAGGTAGGTATGGCACATCATAGGAGAGGAGTATCATTTATGTCTAAACACTACAAACGAAACTTTTCTACGCATATTAGCCAAAAGTGGCCGTTTTTCGCTAATGTGCTAAGAAAAGCTTCACGTTCTCATTTTAAACTGTAAACAGTAGTTCATAAAATGGTTTGAAGGATTATCTAGGGTCTAACCAAGACAAAATTTTAAATGATATCTCCGTTTCCTTTCAAATGATTTATTTCAATTGGGGGCGGCACATTATTTCAATTGGTAGCCCCTTAATTGGTGGTCACCAAGCCGTTTAGGTACTGGCAATTGGGGGCGGCACTGGACCCCGAAAACTCAGGTAGCCCCTTAATTGGTCACCAAGCCGTTTAGTTACTGGCTGTACTTCTGTGAGGCACGAGTTGGCCCGACTTTTACCTCTGAATTCAATTCAATTCATTTATCATCATCATCATTTATTGCATTTCATAATGTAAGTAAGTACATCAGTTCTAACTACTAAAAGTCACTGCGTTAACTCAGTAGCGAGCATTCGTACAGCAGTGGTGTGCACTCCATACAGACAAATAGCAATTTATCTACCCTGCGTTACCCTAATAATGACGGCAAAGTGAGAAATCTACCTTTTATCTTCGATATGAAGCAGTTTTCGTAATTTAGGTAATCATACCTAATTTACAAGAACAGCTTCATTTTTTATAGGGCACTGATCACAGGGCCTTCCCTATAAAAAAGCAATGCACGTCCCTGTCATACAGACACATAGAATTTGTCTACCCTGTGCTAATATAATATCGGATACTAGAGAAATAATTATTTAGCTTGATTTGCAACCGTTCTCGTAATTTAGGTAAGATTAGCGCTTACCCTATCAAAAATATTTGTGCAAGACAATGCGTACACTATAAACCCTGTCGGGTATCGCAAACAATAAATTGAACGGCAGCGAGTTTTATGACATGCAGTTAATTTTTATGACAGTTTGCACACAAACGGTCTTTCAATTACCACTACCTACTTCCAGTGAAGATAAAGATCATGAGGAAACCTGCACATTAGTTGTTACTGTATGACAGTCATTGAACGCAGCTCGAAAAATCTACTGTGTAATTAGTGACTGTCGCTTAATTACCGCAACCTGTACGGCAGTCGTCGCTTGTCTCCCGCTTCGCCGTTTGCATGATACGGGGCACGCAGTTGATATCAACCGCGGCTCGAACGGGTGAGCGGACGCGGCGGCCTTATATTGCCAATCCGTTCTGGATTTCGTTTCAAATGAGTTGTTTGGGTGTTTGCGTGTTGTTTTCTGTTTTATATAATAATTGTTTATAAGAGTAAAAATAAAATTTAATAAGTTTTAAAATAATTAGCGGACCGCAATTTGTAATGAGTTAAGAAGCTCTGAATTTATCAACTCCCAACGAAAAACTTTAGCTATTCATACGCTCGACAAGAGAGATTTACTCCATGCTACTGAATAACGTTTTAAAAATAACATTAGCCTATAATATCGAAATATAGTACCATCAATCTTTTATAGAAAGCATAAAAAAATCTACAAAAATAATAATTAGGATCCATACATACGGCCTTCTGAACTATTTTACGTTCGACGCGCGAATATCACTATTTATTACAAAATTATTAATTTTTTATCAACTTTTTTTATAACTAGAAGATATATTTCTGTACTAGCACTGTTTTGGGCTATTACCCAAGAGATAAAAACAGGTCAGCCTGAGCCCCTTCGTTCCAAGAATGAAAGTGAAAAGCTCTAATTGAATCGGCTCGCAATTTAATTGGATCTTTGAGTATTTGAGTGACTAAACAGTTGGAGTGGTCACGTTATTCAGTTATAAAGGGTGCGAAATGAAGCTCTGTTTGAGTTTTATTTATATTATACATACTACATTATTTGAATTACTTTGTGCAATTCCGCCACCAGTTATTTCATGCAAACTATTGCCGGCCGGCGTCCGCCCACTACTGTTAGTCCCAGCATACCTGCCACCAACCTATTTGGAAGTTGGTTAAAATATATTAATGCAAGTTAAAATAAGACTTTAAACTGACATTAATTAAAAACCTAGTTTACGAAAAGCTTTTATAAATAATAATAATATAAAAGTTTTTATTACAGAGTATACATAACACTTATCTACGTTCTGAATTATTTAAAATTTAAAATCAAAACACAGTTCTACACAACTAAAATTCACATATAAAAAATATTTAAAAATTAAGGGATAGGTAAGTATATTTCATGGTCCTCAAATCAAACTAAAACTTAGCTTCATCTACTTTGGCGTTTTATCTTAAATCTAATATATTATTCTACTAATTTAAGGAGCATTTTTTTTTGCATAAATAGTTTGCAAAATTTGTTTAAACATATCAGATTTTTTATGAATATAAGGGATAATGTGATAAAATTTGAGTATACTCACAATCAATCAATACGCACTTGAACAAAATAAACAAAAATTTTAAACTTACAGTGACAAGGTTTTGCATATTTTTAACTATTTTACAATATTGCATCCTCTGAAAGTCCATAAACCTTAGTACACAATGCACACACTCATAAATTTACTTATTGTGCAGCATAAAATGAAACAGAAATGATAAAACTGAAAAAAACAGTTATCACAGCGTCCTCTTTGATTCAAATTTCGCTTTTGTATTGAGAGAGGTGGCGTAGATTACAATGTGAAAGAAGAATTTGAATTTGAAATTATCTTTGAATAAATACAGTGCGGCAGGACGGCAGCCAAATAAAAATTGTTTTAAATAAAAAATACTTGTATTCCGCCCCGAACCGCCTTGGGCCTTAATTGACTTGAATTTTTCTGGGTTCTTGAAAATGGGTCCAGTGCTGCCCCCATTTGATATAAATTATTTGAAAGGAAACGGAGAGCCAAAAGTGGCCGGTTTTTGCAGATGTGATAGAAAATCTTCACGTTTTCACTTTAAACTGTAAACAGTAGTTCATAACATAGTTTGAAGGGTTATCAAGGGCTTGATCAAGGCAAAATTTTGAATGACCTCTCCGTTTCCTTTCAGATAATTTATTTCAAATGGCGGCTTTGAACCCCAAAAAATTCTTGTACCCCCTTAAGTTCGCCCGTTACAGTTTTGTAATAAAGTTTATAAATAAAATATAGAAAAAACTCTCTGAAAGATGCATTTACAACCCCATATCTCAGCAATCCCTTTTTCTCGGCAACCGAATTGGCTCATGTTTAATCATAAAAATTACATAGATCGGTTTGACAAACGTGTACAAAGCTCTGGATTGTCTCGCAGAAGACTCCAACAAGACTTAAAGTTCATAGTGAAGTTCACAGGGTTCATAGTGAACCTTTTATAAAACAGTGACAGTAGTTAGACCTGATGTAAGTACATTATGAAATGCAATAAATTCGATTGAATCCAAGTATTAAGTATTGCTATCCATCAGGGAAATACCGCCAGCCTCTTGGGTACTTTATCCCGTAACGGCAGAGACTTGAGCTCAATGTTAGTTTTATAGTTTCTTAATTAAAGTATTATACCAGTAAAAATAAAATTGAATACAATATTTATTTATTCTTCTAAGCTGCTCCGAGTCTTTTTTGATAGTAAAGCTTTTAATTTAAAATTATTGGTATTTCGTTTGATTTGTTCGTTTTTATTCCTACTAAATGTAGGAAAAAACTTCGTTTGATTTGTTTCGTTTTTTCCTACTAAATGTAGGAAAAAAATTCGTTGAACGAAATAATAATAATTTTAAATTAAAAGCTTTACTATCAAAAAAGACTCAAAGCAGCTTTAAGCTGCTTTGAGTCTGCTGCAGCTTTAAGCTGCAGCTTTAAGATGACTGGAAGAAAAGACAATGAAATTCGATGGCTTGTTCAATGACATTTATGTTTTTGGTGGGATTTATCCCACCAAAAACATAAATGAGAAAATGGGAGCCAAGTTCAAAATCCAACAAAGGAATTGAGATTTAAATGGCCATGTTCTGTAGAGAATCCTGACTGAAAATTATTCAAAAGAATCTTAACATTTCTCTCTATGTAATAACCTACTCTCTATATTTGTTTGTGACAAGATTGGAAGCGCCGTCATTACATCGGGAAGCCCCAAGTCGCCACAATAACAACTTAATCAGATCCACGAATAAGTCGCATTATTTCCGAATATGTTCCTCATTATTTTTCCTTATCAAAGCGAGTACCAGAGACGTTCTTTATGTTTCCATAGACAGTACATCGTTGATGTACTTACTTTCACGTCTTTAGGCCTAACGATGCAGTCTGAGCCCAGGGGTTGTAAAACCCAAAGGCTATATACACATTAGTGGTTTGGTGGGCACGAAGGTGGAAAAGGGTGTAATAGTGTTGTCACACTATTTCGATTCCATTTTAGGGTACAGTCAAGTAAAGCCAAAATCACTTTAGGGTAGGTTGGGTAATTACGGTAGCATTAAGTCCGCATTTTGTACCATTTATTATTGGTATTTCTTTTCTAAACAAATACAGTCCAACAAAATATCCTAAAACCTTTACCGTCTTATTATAAAACCCAGACTAATTTTGTTACTAGGTTTAAACCATTATCCGACCAAATCAAGTTGACATCTAGTAATATCACACTATCTCACCTGTCAATGTCAACTTCATTTTGGGCGGCCAATGGTTTAAACCTAGTAACAAAGTTAGTCTGGGTTTTATAATAAGATGATTAAGGATTAAGTAGGTACTTAAATAGTTGAGAAATGAAGGGTATCGAAATAGTTATGAGTGGCTAGACACATAATAAAAATGTTTTATTTTTTTGTACAGTATGGAGATAACTAACAATGATTCAGAGTGCCCCCCATTCCCTCTTTTGCTTTCATGATCGTCGCAAACAGAAAGACTTATCTACTTACACTTTCTTTATATCGCCTAAGCTTTGCCATTCAGCGAGGAAATGCTGCCAATATTTTGGGTACGTTGCCTCGGTGTGGTGCGTTTGCCAAAATGTTTTATCTGTGTAGTCTCATCAACATTGTATAAAATGTAATTATAATTACACAGTACTAGTTTTTTTTTAAGATTTCTCTGTAAGTAAAAATTTAATATTTTCTTCGAGAAATAAAGATTATTTAACCATAGTTTTAGATAAATTATTGTATTTATGTTTTCTATGTATTTATTACATAGATTTAGAAGGTACACGATGGATATACCGTACAATTTGATCAGAAAGGAAATATTTGTAAAATGTGACCAGAAACGAAATATTTTGTGTGACCTAAAAAGTGTTGAGTTTGTACCTGCTACACGAACTATCGGTAAAATAGTACGAACCTTGGTAAGAACCAAGGTAAGATAAATAATTAACACAGTTTAAAATTTGAAAAATCTAATTTTCGTGTGATCATTTTCGAGCCAGGGTTTGATTAAAATAAAACATTTTAATCAAAGATTAGCTCATAAGTTTTGTGAAAATAAAAACTTGTGTCATTGTCAAATTGATCGTTATCTGTTTTGCTTTTGTGAGGAAGACAGTTTTAGTATTATCTGTCGCACTCGGCTAGTGTGGTCTTTTTACGCAATTATTCTAGGTCTATGATTTTTTACGAAAATATTCTAGGTCTATGATTTTTTATGTTTTTTTTTCCTGACAAAAGTGAAAAGATGTCGTCTCTATATTTAACTCCCGAGTCGTCTTTGGCAAGTACAGATAAAAGCGAGTTATTCTTATAAAGGACATTTTTATGTCGTCGGAATAGGGAAATAACGGACTCATAAATGGAAGTCGGACGATAAACAAGCTATTGCCGGAGATAAGAAACTCTTTGAGAAGAAACGAGGCAAAGCGGAGATAATACCTGCTTTCCGTAGCGTATGGACTCTCGAGAATTCTGCTCCTAATAGCTTAGAATCGTGTTTGCAATATGAATATTCAATCGGAATTACAATATATATTTGTTTTTTTGTAAAGATTATACCTTTATAATAAAAGTTTTACTTGTTTTTTGGTATAAGAAAAAATATACTTTCAGAGTATTTTATCTTGTACCAAAACACTTGTATAAAAACATGACAAATAGACAACTGTAATGATCGAATTAATTTAATGTATCTATAGGTACCTACGTAGGTTTCAATACCAAAAATAAAAAAAATCTGCATAAAAAGGACAATTTGGAAATTTAAGGACACACTGTATTTTCCCGTATTCGTCGATTGACGACCTCTGTGGCATAGTGGTCACCATGCTAATCCGCCACCCAGAGGTCCCGGGTTCGATCCCCGGTCAGGGCAAGTTGGAAAATGGCCTTTTTCAAATTGTCTTGGATGTTTATTTATATATATATTTTATATAATATATAGTATCGTTATGTTAGTATATCCCATAATGATGTGTGCGGGATCGCCATCTTGGTCTCAGCGTGGTCAGGCCTATATATATATATATATACTATTATTTGTATATGTATTATATCCCTTATAGTTACTGCTTGAATCAACGAATCTAATATTTTTCCGGGAAAAAAGTATCCTATATGTTAGCCAAATTGAGTATCCCATAATTCAAGTTAAAGAAAAACTCAGTACAATACGACATCATATATATCCATAGAAAAATATTTAGGTTCGCATCAAAATCTCATTAACTTAGAAAGACGAACGAACTGACAATCAGATAAAATATGTATCTAAGAATAAGTAAAATGCGACACAAATTCAAAGCTTTTTTGTACAAATTCCCTACACATAAATTGAACCAAAATGGCGGTGGGAGAATTTGTACAAGAATGGTTTTGTTCAACTTATTTGCGTCGCATTGTATTCAGTTCATAATATAAACCAAAATTGGGACTCTGATTGATCCCCAGCTCAATAATGCATCAATGCGGCACGGCTGATAGCAATTGTAATTTCCTGGCAATATCACTGCGGCGCAGGCCCCAATAGACCCCCGCAGGCGCCCGCAGGCGCCCGCAGGCTCCCGCAACCCGCACGCTAGCAAGTTTGCAGACCACCGCAATTGATTTGTTAACTCATGCAACTCATTGGAATTATTTTATTCCTTTTTTTGTATGAAATAGTTATGGCTGTATTATATGTACTAACCTCTGTGCGTGTGCCCTTCTCTAAAAATTTAAAAGAAAGTTACGGGTAAATTGGCGCGGTTGATATGTTTATCTTGGAAAATTGTGAAGTTTACACGGGATCGTCTAAGACCCTTTTACACGTGCCTATCTATACATTCCTCTCCATCCACCGGTTGTCTAAAAGAGATCACTGATGAGACCACCCATTGTCCATAAGTATAAATATTTTACCAATATTTTACTATTATTTTTTAACTTTTGTATTGGTGAAATAAAACGTTTTTCATTCATTAATTTCATTCATAACTGAATCCTTTATTCATGCAGGCAACTTTATAGCATGCATTCGATCTCAGGGTGAAGCAGTAGCGTGCATTTTATACAGGTATGTAGAATTTGTCTACCCTGTGCCACCGTAATTATAATGTCGGTTACTAGAGAGAAATGAATAGTTTTTTGCTTGATATGCAATCGTTCAGTCTTCTCGTAATTAGGGTCAGTAATATTTAGCGTTGCATAACTATCGATAGTTTGACTACCGATAGTTGTTGACCTTGAAAAACAGTCACAATATCGATAGGACTATCGATAGTATTAAATAATCAATACTATCGATCGTATCGATAGTATCGATTGTCAATAGTTTGCAATACTATTGATGAAAGGTAATATTATCGGTTGTATCGATACTATTGAATTTAGATACTATCGATAGTATCGAATACTGTCGATAGTATCTCAATTCGATAGTATCAGTTATTCGATATTATCAATATTCCTATTGATATTGTGACTGTTTTTCAAGGCCACGATAGTATCGAGAGGCTATCGATATCTTAAACTATTGCTTGCAACACTAGTAAGATTAGTGTTTGTCAAAAATATTTGTGCTCGTCACTGAGATGAAAGGACGCCTGAAAAACAGCATATCGGTCCCTGGACCGAAACACACTTTAGTGTTGTCACTTGACAAGCTAAGGCACTCCTAAGGTGCTTTTTCAAAATTAAGATTAAGATAATTAATTTAATGAGAGATAATAAAACAATGATAAATCTATACTATAATAAAAGAGTAAAAAAAATGTGTCTGTACATTGAAAATTTTTCAAAAAAAAAGTTGTTTCGTCCGAAGTAGAACTTATAAGTTCAGTATTTGCGGACCTTCAGAGCATAACACACCAGTAAATTCTTGGTTATGTGAACGCGCCATATTGACACCAAAAAATTAAAAATCAATTAATAAAGAACTTATGACGCAAATTATTGTTAACTAGCTTGTGCCTGCGGCTTCGCTCGCGTAGGGGTGTAATTTATCAAAATCCTTTCTTAGGGGATGCCTACGTCATAGTAGCCGACGCCGCCGCCGCTGCCGCCGCTGCCGCCGCTGCCGCCGCTGCCACCGCCGCCGCCGCCGACTTCTCCGCCGCCGCTGCCGACGCCTCCGCCACCGCCGACGCCGCCGCTGCCGCCGCCGCCGCCGCCGCCGCCGCCGCCGCCGCCGCTGCTGCCGCCACCGCTGCCGCTTCCGCTCCCGCTCCCGCTTCCGCTTCCGCTCCCGTTCCCGTTCCCGTTCCCGTTCCCGTTCCCGTTCCCTCTTCCGCTCCCGTTTCCGTTCGCCGCAGACGCGCCAAAGACGGAAAATTAAATTCTCATATCGGCACATCACTACTGTCCGGCGTTTCCACCGAACTTCAGCAGCTGAACTTCAGCTTATTTAGTGTGTCATCCCCACCGAACTTTAGACACTGAACTTTAGCCACTAAACTTTGGCATAGTAAGTGAGTGATGCCAGTGAAACCGTATTTATTCCGCGTATGCCACTCATCCCCAACAATTTTCCTTTTGAAAATACACAGTTCCATATGTTAACTTGCTTTGCTATGAAAATAAGTCACAGTTTTAGAGGCTTAAAGCTGCTGATGTCGATCTAAGGACTGGTTTTTCGCATGGCCTACTTATTGTGGCTTTCTCCAGGGTTAGTAACACTTCAGCTCTTTTCATATTGGCTCCCGAAGGAAAGAATTAAAATAATATTGACTTTTAACTCCTAACACTGTTACAAGTACTTTCTCCCTCTGTCTCTCTCTCTCTCTTATTAGTTTTTATTTATATTTATACGCCGGAGTCATAAAGTCCACGCGAACGAAGTCGCGGGCATCAGCTAGTATGTGAAATAAACTCTGTAAAACTGTAAAAAAGATTAAGATTAAATTGATAAATAATAATTACCCTCATTCATACTCCCAAATAATAATCATCATAATAGGGAGACCTATGCTACCAATTTAAAGAGGGCAAATATTATACGCAAGTTGCGTCATTCTATATTAATGATTTAAGGAGTGCAGGTTTTTAGGGTTGCGTACCCAAAGGGTAAGAACGGGACCCTATTGCTAAGACTCCGCTGCTGTCCGTCCGTCCGTCCGTCTGTCCGTCCGTCCGTCTGTCTGTCACCAAGCTGTATAAAAACAGAATAAATTAAATATTTAAGTGGGGCTTCCATACAAAAAATGAGATTTTATATATATCTCTCACTTGGCCAGTTATTTACGAATACAATTTAGGAAGTACCAAGGATTTAGGACGAGAAACCACCGTGGCGCACCTTACAGCTTCCAAACTTTACGATATACAAGCTCGTTAGAACTAGCTTCAACATTGAATTAAACAATCACAAACAAGTTTGCATGTTGACAGTTTCCTAGCAAGAGTATTACAATACATTTCGCTTTGTTTGTGTAGTATGCGTTGAACAGTCAAGGGCAAAAGTCTATTTAATCGCTTCTTAATGAATTGTATGGAAGCCAAGAAGATGCAATTAAAATTTTTAAGCCATAACTTTTGTACGCGACCGTACAAACTTATGTCTGTCAGCCGAGAGTTGATAAATATTTGATTTCGTCTCAGCGTAACGATTGCCGCTTGATTATTGTTTTTATCACACTGACTTTATTCGATCCTTGTGAAGAGAGTGACGCAGCACTCTTACATACATAACAATTATCGCAATCTGTATGGCGACCGTCGCTTGTATCCAGCTTTCGCCGTTTGTGTGGCACGCAGTTGATGTCAACCGCGGCCTGAACAGCCGAGCGGACGCGGCAACCATATTTTGCCATTCCGTTCCTTAATACTCTTCTAAAGAGATGTTAGGGTGTTTGCATGTTGTCTCCTGTTTTATACAGTTAATGATTGTTTAAAGTTGTACAAATAAAATTGTATAAGCTTTTAAATAACTTTTCAATTTGTAATGAGTTCAGAAGCCTTGAAATTATTAACTCTCGGCGAACAGACGCAATGCGACTAAGGATGCAATATACAGGATTTTTCTTTTTCAGTTCGCAAATAGCAGCGTCAATACAATACAATTATTCTTCTTTTATTGCACCCTAAACAAAAGGAAATACAAACAGCAGAAAAAAAGAAGACAGAGTTATGATACAAAGGCGGACTTATCGCATAGCAATCTCTTCCAGTCAACCTTTGAGTAGAGGGAAAAGTAAATATTGAGGAGATAGGCAATGCAATGTGCGGTAGCAATCCGTGGTACTTATATATGGCCAAATTCAGTAATTTCATGATATTTTACTATTTTGCTCCAGGTAGATTTGGCCACTAAAAGCCGATTTAGACGATACAAGTTTCTTTCCTGTTGCACACTATTTTATTGAAGTAATAAATGATTTGTATGGCTGACATTTCGTTTAGACCATACAAGTTGTCTCATCATCATCATAATTTAAGAGCAGTGCTCTTGTCAGTGGAGTTACTTCTATTCTGTTCTGTTTTCCGCCAACTTTTGACATCTTGATACTCGTAAGACACTGTTGTGACCTTTTCCTCGACTTGCTTCATTTAGTCTGGGCTTTCCTCTTCTCCTTCTTCCTTCTATTATAATGCATATAAAATTGACATGTTATATGTTAAAGTTGACATTAACAACTTGTCTATTGCGTATAACGACCTCTGTGACGTAATGGTCAACACGCTAGACCTCCAATCTGGAGGTTCTGGGTTCAATCGTCAGCCAGAGCAAGTTGGAAAATGGCCTTTTTCAAATTGTTCTGGGTCTTGGATGTTTATCTATTTATGTATTTATCATTAAATATATAGTATCGTTGGGTTAGTATCTCATAACACAAGCTTAAGTTTACTTTGAGGCTAGCTTAATTTGTGTGTTTGTCCGCTTTTTCGTTCCTTTAATAAAATGGCATGCAACAGGCAAGAAACTTGCACCGTCTAAATAGGCCTTTACACTCATAAAAAACAAGCAATAATACTATGTCTCTATTGAATTTTACGCTTCAAAGATAAGAAACGGGGTGCTGCGAGTTCACAAGATAGAACATTGGCAGTAACATCGCTAATGCCATGAATATGGAGAAAGTTTGGAGCAGCCATGTCGCAATCTCAAATTAAATCTTCGCCGACGGAGTGTGACCATAGAGTTGGAAATAATTTTACGTCCCTGCGGGCGGCAAGTGCAGTTTTACGCTCGCTGCGAGCGTGAAGTTACCATTTCTTGCAGTGATCCGTACCTAATTACCTAGGCTTGAGCCCTTTATATTTAACTCCATTTTCCAAAAACAATTATACCCTATATATATTGCACAGGCAACATATATAGGGTATAACTATCTGTGACTCATTTCTCTCTCCCCATAATACTTTGCTTCGTTGCAGGCTAGGTGACGCTTACTTAACAACTTGGGTCTTACAATGTTAAGATCGCATTTAACAAAAAGGTCAGACACAAAAAGTCTTCCATTACTTCCACTTCCACTTCAGTCTGCCATGCAAGGTCTGTCACACAACATTGGTCTAGCCACCGACGACAGCCATGCGCAGCGTTCACGTAGGTATAAGTGTTACTTTGCTCGCCAAGTTTTTCCAAATCGGCGCAGACCCAGCTCTGCTCCGAGCAAAAGCTTATGAGTTCACTATAGAACAGTTCCTTGGGATGCGCGTTGAAATCTCCCAGTATAAATACACTCTCAATATTTTCGTGATCTATAATGGCGTTTATTTCGCCCAACACATCATATCAGTAAATATAGGTAAATTGGTTAGTGAGTCTGTTGGCATATATACGGAAAAAACCAGAATCGCTCGCTGTCCAATATTGGCCCTAATAGCTACAATGACATACATTTTGGCACGATAATATAAAAATAATTTCGTATGGAGGTGAAGATTTTTTTTCGATTTCACGGATGGTCCCATATTAAAAGTTGTTCACATTGATTAGTATGTTTACTCCCTTTAGGTTGATACCCCCTTTCCGTCACACGTTGTATATGTTACATGTAGTTAAATAGCAAAATATTTCATTCGAATCCGTCCAGTATTTCCGGAGATATATTTTTAACCGACTTCAAAAGAGAAGGTGGTTGACCCTGAAAAAGGCATCGCAGGTATAATTATTTCATTGGTTATGAACTTTACGTCAAAGGAATAAGGTTCGAATTAATGTGGTCTCTATTCGACTACTGCCTAGGCGAATGTACATAAATATTTTTATAAATGTTCCCGGATTACTCGAAGATGCCTAGACCAATTTGGAAAATTCTGGTTGAAAGGGCATGCTTGCGAGGTGGTCCCATCCCATATTAATTTTATCAAAATCGGTTGTGTAGTTTGGTGTTGAAATATATTGATATTTAGTTTTGAAAACTTATTATTAATTACCTATTAAACATTGCTAATAGGTATACATTTAGCACAAATTTATTAACTGGAGTGACAGAGAAGATAATTTCCAAAACTACTCGGGTCTCGGATGGCATCGGGCTTTTCTGCAAATAAAACTTCATAGACGAAATGTTCGAGACGAACATCTGCCTTCATCTCGTCTCGCGAAACTAATGAAAAGTGCTGGTAGCAGTAGCAGCTGACGTCTCAATGACATTGTTCTGTAAGTAATGTATTTTGTACACAAGGACGTTATTTTTATAGATACACTATAGGTTAAAATATCTTTTATTGACTTATAAAGATTACAATGCGACACAAATAAGTTGAACAAAAATGGCGGACTTCAAAGCATTTTTGTACAAATTCCTGACAAGTAAATTGAACCGAAATGGCGGTTATCGGCGCATTATTTTTACCTGCGCCGATAACCGCAATTTTGGAAAATTTACAAAAATGCTTTGATGTCCGTCATTATTTTATGGACGAAGTGTTAAATTGGGGAAATTTTCACAAATAAAAAAATTATGAATAATGAGAAACTAGTTCGGGCAAAGTAATAAATTATAATTAGAATATTTTTATTTCTCACATTGCCTACATATAGACATTATCAGTCTTATTATAAAACAAGGTTTAGAGATAGATCGAGTTTTAAAGTCGGTCTAAACTAGGTAACAAGGAAAATCTTATTATAAAACAAGGTTTATGTTTCGTTCTTAGGACGATCCTCGGTCTAAAGATAAACCAGCTAGGACGCTAGTTTAAGCTCCGACTAACCTAAAATTCATGACAGAAATCAGAACAAAACAATAAAATTATTGTGAAATCTTCGTAAGGCCAAAATTTTACCTGATGGCTAATAATAAATAATTATTATATCCAGGAAACGTGTTAAAACTGCCATGATTATGATATAAAAGTATTTTTATTGTTTTACAAGTTTCCATTCACTTTTCCATTCACAACATTAAAAACACGATTTTATATTTATAACACAATACAACAAACATATAAAAACAATATTTGTTAAGATTATTTACGATTTACAAACGTAAACAAAATCATAGGTTACGCTCCATGACAGTTTATTATGACAAGTTCCCGCAGACTAAATATAGAATTACGTTGTCAAAGTTGTCAACTTAGCTTCGTTCCGTTTTTTGATACTATAATTACTTTATTATTGTATA
Organism: Acrobasis suavella; assembly: GCA_943193695.1. NCBI lineage: Eukaryota > Metazoa > Arthropoda > Insecta > Lepidoptera > Pyralidae > Acrobasis > Acrobasis suavella. The sequence continues at coordinate 4,004,493 of OW971941.1, forward strand.
ATAAATTTTAGTTAGTAATCAGATCAATAAATAAGAGGTAATTGGTAAAATTATATACTTTGCACAGTTTTGAATTAATATTATTTAAAATTATTTCGCTTTTAATTAAAATACTTGCGACGAAAATATATTATTATGAAAAATGGAACTAAGTTGGATCTATCTTATTCCGTCTTTGGTTCAGGATTTGTAATAAAAGAAAGTCTAAAGTAGATTTATCGCTTGTTACCATACTAAACCCCGACTTAGATAATTCGGGACTAAACCACGATTATGGCCTTTTTTATAATAATACTGTATGGTTCTTGTCATGAGGCTTACGGGCAATCTGATAATACACAGAAAAAACGTGTGACATACGCGCGCTGACCAAAAAATAGACTCAAGGGACTGTATCCAAGATCGTAAAAAAATTCAAATTAAAAAATGAACGTCAATTGTCTCGCATAATTTTGTTTTTTTTTTTTTGCTATACTGTTGCCGAACAATAAATAATTTTAATCGACAAAATGCCAAACTATCGATAGGCTTATCGATAGCTCTTTTAGAGCAATACAACTGATAACCAACTAGACTATCGATAGTATCGATCGATGACGACAAATAAACTATCGATAGTATATTTTTTCATAATACAAAAACTATCGATAGTATCGATACTGTCGGTAATTTTGATGAATCGGTTATTACCTTTATTTCAATAGTATCGTCATCTATGGATAGCGATAGTCTAAGCTAAAGGCTATGGATAGTGGATCATCGAGCGACAGCACTAAACTTTGCAATTTTCATTGAATTCATTTCATTCATTACATTGAATTGGTTGTAAAAGGTTATGCTACTTTCGTGATTCTGTGTTAAATTGTTTTGCCCTATAGGTGATAAGCATTGTGATAATGTCCGGACAATTTGATAACTTTAAAAGTTTCGATCACACTGCATTCTCATTTTGGGCATTTTTCACAGTGCGCAGACAAATTTATAATGTCTATGTAATCAAATCGTCCATAACATATATAAGGTTACTTTATATATATATATATATATATATATATATATATATATATAAATGCGTGAGTGACGTGGAACACTCGCTGGGATAAAGTTTGAAAAAAAAATGTAGCCGGAAAAATCTTACACATTTTTTCGCGGTACGGACCGGACCAAGTGCATCAATGGCATTCAAAAGGTTAAAGTAACCTTACCTTACCTATATATATATATATATATATATATATATATATATATATATATATATATATATATATATATATATATATATATATTTGAAGACCTCCGTGGCGTATTGGTCACCATGCTAGTCTGCCACCCAGAGCCCCCAGAGGTTCCGGGTTCGTTCCCTGGTCAGGGCAAGTTGTAAAATAGCCTTTTTCAAATTGTCATGGGTCTTGGATGTTTAGCTAGCCCCAAAGTAAGTTCGAGACTTATGTAATGGGACGTGAAGCTTTTCTACGCACATCCGCCAAAAGTGGCCGTTTTTCGCAATTGTGCGTAGAAAAGCTTGACTTTCTCACTTTAAACTGTAAACAATAGTTGATAAAATAGTTTGAAGGGATAACTAGGGCCTGGTCAAGACAAAATTTTAAATGAAGTCTCTGTTTCCTCTCACATGATTTATTTCAAATGGGGGCAGCACTGACCCCGAAAAATTCAGGTAGCCCCTTAAGCAAACGCTAGATGGCGTTCGTGACCCACAGTTTATACGTGCCTTCCACGGAACCATTTTCCTTTTCGGACAACCAGTGATTCAAGACTGCAAGATTCAAGTCTTATTTTCGAGACTATTGAAATTATAAATGTATTATGTCCTTGCTTGGGCTTAATTTTACCTAGAATATTCCCTTTTTGATTCCATTGGCTGCGAATAAATATGAGTTGTTGGAGTAGGTAACTGGTATGCAGCAAGAGTGCTCTCGACTCGAAAGCCACATCAAATGCATCAAAAGCTGCCTACACAGCTTTCAGTGAGAAAATTAAAGAAACTACAGAAGTAACCAAAATGTCGCAGTTTATTTATGCACTGCGCGAATTAAAAAAGTGTACGAACACGAAGACTGCTCTCATTTCGTAGTATGCATACGCCCACGCGTGGCTGAGCTACGGTGTGATGATGTGGGGTGATAGTACGGACGCTCAAGATTTGCTGGTGCTACAAAAAAGGTGTGTTCGAGAACTGGCCAGTATCTAGCGACCCGAGAGCTGTAGACAATACTTTTCGGACCTCAATATATATACCCTACCCAGCATTTACATATTAGAACTGTGCAAATTCGTAAGAAAAAACTCAAGTTTATACTGTAAGCATATAGTGACATTCCTCGCCGATATAAATCGCGCAAGCCAAATGAATTGGTTCAAATACAGTCAAAATTAAAACTTCACAGCTCAGGACCTTATCCAATGTCGGTAAAGATATATATTAAACTGCCTAAACGTATAAAAGAAGAAAAAAATTACAAAAAGTTTTTAAAATTAATAAAAGAATTTTTAATAAATAAGACATACTATTCCGTTACAGAATATCTGCATGATTCCTAGCTCCCTCTTGTCCCATTGCAATGCCTGACAACGTACATATGTATTGAGTCAAAATATGTAAAATATTTATGCACAAATCATATGTAATGCAATGTAATGAATGAATAAACAATGATTATAACTTTACATGTCACTATCTCTCTAATCGTGGTCACTCGTCGATACATCATGACGAGTGAAATAGACTGCAAGTCTGCATCTTTGTAGCGAGTTATGACAAAATTCACCTGTTGTCTCTTACAAAAGGAATCAATCAGCTATATTTACTTGACTGCTTCCGTGGTCCAGTGGTGAAGGCGGTCGCCTTGTGACCCGGCGGTTCTGGATTTGAATCCCACTGGGAAGCATACTTTTTGAAAAGTTGTTTCCAGTCTGGTTATTGCAGGCTTGAATCACCTGACTATCCAAAAAGAAAGATGATTCCGTGTTTCGGAAGCCACGTATAAACTGTGGGTCCCGAACGCCATCTAGCGTTTGATCATGTAACTATCCAAGGATTGGTTCTGGTTTTACCCTTTGGGTTGCGGAGGTCAGACGGCAGTCGCTCGGTGTAAAAACCAGTAACCTCGTCAAATCTCCTTGCTTAGGTCGCGGACCCCGGGCTCTGAAGCGTTACTGCTGAGGATGCAACCGGGAAAATACGCTCGGATATTGATGAAATATACTTGTTCTTAACTAGTTGATTGCACTGCCAATACATGGCATTTTGCAATGTTGCCACTGTTAAAGCCGAGCCTCCACTCAATATGAACGAAGCTATTCTGTGTTCGAAAGAGATAGAGATACCCAGTTTATCTTTCTTATGATAACATAATTCTATTGTTTTTAGGGTTCCGTACGCAAAGGGTAAACGGGACATATTATTAAGACTCCGCTGTCCGTCTGTCGGTCTGTCTGTCACCAGGCTGTATCTCAGGAACCGTGATAGCTACACAGTTGAAATTTTCACAGATGACATATTTCTGTTGCCGCTATACTAAACAGATAATAAAAACAGAATAAAATAAATATTTTTTATTCGGTTAGGTTTTTCTAAATACAGCACATCCTCGCTGCATGGAATCATGTTCTAAAGTTAAAGAGATATGTTATGCTTGTGTAACTTCTCAGAAAAAGTTCTATTTATAATATTTTTTGTCACTGAACGACTGGACGGATGTAAACTATGTATTGTTTATTGAAAATTAGAAGCCAAATGGTAGGTAAGAAAAATGTAAATTCAGAGATACATTTAAAAAAAAACAACTTTCAAATTATAAAGGAGGCGCGTCTCTTCCAATCCGTCGAATAAGTGCATATCGAAGAAGGGTTTTGTCGAAATAGTGTTCTTTGAAGGTGAAGCATTAGCCCGACTGAACATACTTCGACAACACTGTCGAAGTATGTTCTGTCGGGCTAATGCTAGTCTAATATGTGCTCTGTCGAAACGATGGGCATCGAACTATTGTTTTTCGAAATTGGGACTCTGTCGAAATTCAGAATGACCCTCATATTATTATTGTACATACGAAAAAACTTACATTTGTTCATGATCAAGATTTTTAGATGTGTTTATTTATTCGGGAAATTTTAACGATTTCATAAACTGAAAATGCAAAATTTCAGTTTATGAAATCGTTGAAATTTCTGATTGAAAATGGCCTTATATTCTTCTTTATTTTTACTATTTTATATTTCAGAGCTAGCGTTCGGTATAGCAGTATTCAGTCGATCGAGAGTCTAATCGAGAAGTCTCGTACAGGTTTAGACGTAAATTCTACTCGTATGCGAGTGATGGGTGAATGAATAGGTGTAATAGAATTTATTTGCTCATTTTCCGCAAATAATTTCAATATATTTATATTTATATATTTTTTTTGCAATTGCCACTTCATGTCGACAACCGGGAACAACGGCTCATCGTAACCGTACCTACATACAATATGTATAAAAACCCTGTTCGATCCTTTTAGGAGCAACTCAGACTGTCAATATGAAATTTTCCTTTGGAATGCTTGAAACTCGAAAAAAAATCGACATTTTCATACAAAAGTGCTCGGCCAGTTCGGCAATTTGTATAAATGTGTCGATTGTTTCTTTGAGTTTCAAACATTAGCCCTATAGGAAAAGTTGTTCTTATTGACGTTCTGAGTTGCTCGTTTAAGGATTGGACAGGGTTTTTGTTATATATTGTATATAAACACAAAAAAATACTCGTTTATACGATCAAATCACACAGATTGAGCTAGCCCCAAATAAGTTCGAGACTTGTGTTTATTTTTATTTTATTTATTACAAACACAAACAGGTTACAATCAATGAATATTTCAAAGTGACAGTGTTATAATCCGCTATTTCCCAACAAGTCAATTCAGATACTTTTATCTTAAAACGTCAAAACAATCATTTCCTATGGGATTAGTATGAAATACAGGCTAATAACGACACAGTTTCTTGAAGTCAAATACCGCTCTTATTATCAGTTTTTCTGCAATATTCAATATAAAATCACGTTAAAATGAATAGGTTCAAAGACAAGTGACATTATTTAACCACATTTTATTTTCTTATCAGTACAAAATAATTTATTTTTAACCAGGAAAATACCCAATTATATATCCTTTATCCCTATCTACGAGTCCAATTGGTTTCTCGAGCCATGAGAGTGGTATAACGAGGTTTGGCGTCGCCATGTTCTAGGGACTAAGGATGATATACATGCATCGGCTTTGGTCTGCAAGCGTGATGACGTACTCTCCAAGGTAAACCTCATTCATAAGCTCTTGCAGCGTAACTGCTGGCTGGGCGGACTCAGAACAGAACAGGAAAATACCCAATTATATATTATACATCTCAAGAACACCGTCAAAACGGCCGGATCTGCTGCTGAAAATGCGGCCAAGCAAAAGCACGTTAAATACGCCTGTCTGAAACCAACTTATATTTTTGTACCTGTAGCCTTTGAAACCACAGGTACTTGGGGTAAAGAGGCAAGGGCTTTTATTAGAGAACTGGGCCGACGTATCTCTGATCGTACAAATGACTTTCGTTCCGTATCTTATCTGGCTCAAAGACTTTCCATAGCCATTCAACGAGGAAATGCAGCAAGTGTTATGGGAACCTTTGGGCCGGGAACTCTCTTAGCATAAGAATTTTGACGAAGCATGTTGCGGATATTTTTCTGTTTACAGTTTTGACGAAGCATGTTGCGGATATTTTTCTGTTTACAGTTTTGACGAAGCATGTTGCGGATATTTTTCTGTTTACTTATTTATTAGCTTTGAGTAAATCATTATACCGCTAGCGCCATCTATTATATATTTGATCTGGGTTCCACTCCAATTATATGTGTTTACAGTTGCATCATACATGACAAAGTACTACTAGGTACAATATCTATAAACCTATTTGAATTGCCGGGCTTACAACACGCTACAGAAAAAGTACTAGTACTCACGTACGCATACCTAGACATTCATTCGTCATTCTTATTACTCTGGACAAACGATTCATGTAACTAATTTATCCCCACCGGGGTGATCGCCGCGTGCGTATAGTTAAATATAATGTACGTATATTTTCGATACGTAAACGGGGAGTGACACAGGCCTGACCACGCTGAGACCCAAATGGCGATCCCGCACACATCGTAATGGGATAACATAACGATACTATAGTTTATAACAAATAAATATATAAATAAACATCCAAGACCCAGGTCAATCTGAAAAAGATTATTTCCCATCTTGACCATTCGAACCTGGGACCTCTGCAGCCTGGCATGATGACCACTAGGCCATAGAGGTCGTCGTAGTGATGATGGAAATGAAAGAATCTTTGAATTTCACACTTTTTATTCGATTAAAACAACACTTTTTACTGTACCTGTATTCACCAAAAGGCAACGAAATCTTAACTATGAAGATTGCGACGACTAGTCACTTATTACATAATACTTCCTTACACATTATGGAATAAAGTATGTACAAAAGCACAATTAAGACGAAGCGGTAGCTAAAGTGGCGCCCTCATTTGAAATAAATTGTTTAAAACTAAATATGGTGATAATTAAAAATTTGATTTGTATGAATGTCTAGAAAGACCTTTAAACTATTTTATGAATAACCATTGAAATTATTACTAATAGTCCGTGGCCAAAAGTGGCCACTTTTGGCGAAAAACAGTTTTAAAACTAGACGGACTACCAATATAACTTTCAACGGTTATTCATAAAATAGTTTAAATGTCTTTCTAGACATTGATACAAATCAAATTTTTAATTATCACCATATTTAGTTTTTAACAATTTATTTTAAATGAGGGCGCCACTTTAGCTACCACTTCGTTTTAAGTACATTGAACTACTGTAACCCGATTAAGAGTAATCTAAGTAAGTAATGATATTTAGACAACCTAATTTTTTTTCGTTTAATTCCTTTTTTTTCTATGGTAAGATACTTCGATACAAAAAAGTCCATTTAGGCAAAACATGCAATTGGCTTGTCAACTTAAGAACATAAAAGTGTTGATTGTAGACGCCTTTAATTAAAAATATAGACCATTTTTAAGAAGGTAATTTAAATGAAAAAAATCTACGTGTTATCAGGACTTTTTTTGTATAATTTTTTTACATTACACCAGAGTGACGAAACACAGTAATCAAAGTTTACATTTTTTATGCCTGCACTAAAGAACAATGTTGTCTGTCAACTGTCAATGTCTCCTGTTTAAATTATCGTCGTTATGTTGGTTGTTGTCAAATGTCTGTGTTGGTAGATGGAAGTGACAGTACAGTACACTACTGAAAGCGAAAATTGACAACTTAACTCAACGAATCTTCGTAGTGACGTCACGTATTCAAATAAGCTTGACCTTGCTTGAAAATGAAGGTCATTGGGATTTTTGCCAAATATCTAAATTAGTAAGACCTAACTTCAAATTCGGATTAAACGAAAGCTTCTCCTAAAGGCTATTCCTCGAAACGGATTGCGAATAAGATAATTTCAAAAATGACTTGACAAGCGGTTTATTATTATAGCATAAAATAACAAAAAAGAAAAAACAAATTTAGACAGCATATATCTACTTACCTAGGTAAGTAATAATATTCGGCGTACATGGCGAAAAAGAAATTACTTTTTAACTGTCACATAAAATCAGTTGTTCATCCTCCATAAAAAATTGAACATAAATAACATCCCCATTTCAGTTGGTACTATATCTGGTTCATTTTAATGGACATTCCATGTTTTCATGCGAGATATTCAATCCACAGATTAAATATTTGCAGTTATCTCGTTACATAGCAAATAAATATTTTAAAATATATAAATTTCTTCGATTCCAACAAATAATAAAACATTCTGTGTAAAAATTCAATCACTTTTCGTTCATTGACATACCTACAAAATTTGATTGAATTGCTTTAAAAGTTTTTTTTTTTTATCGCAATGTCCGATAAACCCCTCCAACATGTTCAATTACTTTTTAATTGGGTATGATGCGAGTACTCGTAGGTATGTGACTTCTCGAGTAAACAAGTAATTTAAAAAAAAGTATATTTAAAACAAACTTTTTTCAAAAACAATGATCTGAAATTTTAAAGAGCTCTTCAAGATGGGGCTCTAGATGGGGTTGCGGCGTTTAATCTTCCGGCTCCATCATCATATCAGCTCCTTGCCATCATAATATTACATTGTCACGCAATATACGCATGCATGCAAAATTTCGAGGTATTCCACTTAGGACACACATCACACATCCGTCTGAATAGCACCTGGCCTATTCCACGAAGAGCACCTAATATTCGCAGGTGCACTTCGTGGACTTAAATTTATTTTTACATTTTTGTCCACGAAGAGTACATATGATTTAGCAGCTAGTGCTGGGATTTTTATTTTTTACTTTTTATTATGAATAAAAGACATGATACAATCAAGTGGGTCTTATTAAACTTACAAGATTCAATTACAGATAGACAGTCAGAGGACAGGTGAAACTATATAAAAGCTTATAAAAACAAACTTTTTTTAACCTATGTTATCCCTCTGTTGTGCAACAGAGGAATAACATAGGTTGTGTGAACTCTGTAATGAAACGACCCTATTGAGTTTGGGTTCGTTTGATTTGATTTGAGGAGCACTTTAAGCTTTTAAGTTTCAGATAAAAGTTTGTTTTAAATAATTTTTCTTTAAATAATTTAGTACTTGTCTCACCTACGTTATGTTGTGACACAATATTTACATCTGGCGTTTATAGAACTTGAATGAAGGTATACGACAACCACTTGAGATTTTCATCAAATTTCATAAAAAAGTACTTTTTCCTATGTTACACAAATGCTGAATTCCAAACGCCCAACGTGTTGGGATGTTATCAGGATTATACTCGTATATTTCCAAACGTTTTTGATAACTGAGTCTGTGAATTATTGTTATGATAAGGGTTTGTAACTTTTTTGCTATATTTCATGGCTTAAATTTGTGAATAGTTACTTACTTAGATTTTATGAATATTGGGTGTTTTAAATTTTCACTTAAATTCTATTTATACACTCACATTTACTATACTGATAAAATATAGACTAATGACGTCATAGTTTCTTGAAGTCTGCAATCATAATCTAAAATCACATTAAAAATGGATATAATTATGACAAGTGACATTATTTTGTGACTTTATTTTTTAACAGTACCAAATTATTTATTTGTCACCCAGGAACGTACCAAATTATTATTATTTAACACAACAAAATAATAAAAGAATCCTCTCAAGAGGTTACAACAGTCCACCTACAATGATACACAAAGCTAAAATATTATAACAACTACTTCCTCTTTAGGTTGTCTGGTATGTAGTTATCCTTGCCGGGTATGCCTGTTCCACCAGAGTCCCCAAGCCAAGGGTACCTGGAATAAAAAAAACGTTTTATTTGACTCTTAATAATCCCCTTACCCTTAACTTTTCCATACAAACGTAGTCTACAATTTATTTTAAAACGACATGTCAGATTTCGGTAAAAATTTGTAATTTCAAAGAAATTGAAATTATCTAGGCTTATAATAATTTTCCTACAGTAAAATTATGAACTGAAAAGAAAATATAAGGGTGTAGAAGTTTTCCATACTGATGGTCAAATACGATATAATACACTTTATTTTCTTTAAAGTTCATAATTTTTGTGTCAGAAACCAATTATAACCCTAGATAATTGCAATTGCTTTAAAATAACATAATTTTGCCCATATCCGACATGTAGTTTCAAAATAAAACTTAAACTACGTTTGTATGGGAAAGTCTGATTCTGTCCAGGGTAAGGGGACTCTTAAGTTCAAACATACTCTTCTACCTTCTATGTCTAAAATAAATAAATAAATATAAATATATAGGAACAAATTACACTGATTGAGCTAGCCCCAAAGTAAGTTCGAGACTTGTGTTATGGGATGCTAACTCAACGGTGCTATATTTTATAACAAATACATATAGAGATAAACATCCAAGACCCAGAACAATTTGAAAAAGGCCATTTTCCAACTTGCCCTGACCGGGGATCGAACCCGGGACCTCTGGGTGGCGGACTAGCATGGTGACCACTACGCCACGGAGGTCGTCAAAAAATCAATATTACTAATATTTATTTACTGTGTGTGTCTACAGTAGTTTATTATTACTGGAAACTATAGTTACAAAGTCACCGATTCCATAGCTATCACTTTCGATTAGCACTCTCTCTGATTTAATTTCAGGGATTTAATTACCTTAGTAATATAATGTACCCATTTTAGGCACTCAAGGTGTTTTATATAAGATAATTTTCAGTATTAACATAAGTACATTACTGTTTGCCAAAATATAACATTTAAAAAAAAATTCTGAAAAAGACTAAAGTGTACTTTTTTAAATTTTAAGTGAGACATGCATTTGTAAATCTTTCTTCACTTTTTGATATTTTCACTTCGTGTGTTTATATCATACAGGGTAGACCTTTGTCTACCCTGTATGATATAAACACACGAATCACTTTCGATAAAAGTGTTTAAGCCTAGCCTATGGCACGAATCTATATGTCACTAAAACGACAAACAAAAACTCTATGATCACTGGTGCGACAGTTCTAAACGACAGGTAATTCTAGTGACAAGCAGCGACTTATCTATCTCGGAAACGATACATTGTTGGAGCGACAGGCCATTGGATCGGCGCAGCTCATTGGAAAAGGAACGAACTATGTAGAACTTAGGTTAGTTTGTCTCGACGCCAGAACTCGTTGTTGGACAGGGCCTTCACAGGCCGAGGGTTAGTTTGTTTGTTTGTTTTTCATGTGTTTTACTGGCCAAGTTGTTAGGGCTTTCACGGGGCCGAGGATCAATCAACTATGGAGAAGTCTATGCGTTAAGAAAAACGTTATAGCTTAGTCTATGGTACGAGTGTATGTCACTGGAGCGACAAACAAGAGTTCGACGAATTATGTTTATGCACAACATCCTTGTCCTAATGTTCGGTTTATGCACAACGGGTCATTGGAGTGACAAGTTATATAAGCGATGAGTCGTTGGATAGACAAGTCGTTAGAGCGACAAATCTTTTGAGCTACGAGTCATTACTTCGACTTACCTAACTCGGGCGCGATAGATTGTTAGCAGAACGGTTTATTTCACTAGATTATACTTACTGGTTAGGACAATCACTGCACGTCTCCATGTATCTGGTGTCAGTGAAGTTCGTCTCCGGCACCTTAAAGGATAGGGCGCACTTGTTGGGCAGGTTGCAGGGCGCCGGGGGCAGGTCCTTGTCGCACCGCCAAGGCTCGTAGTTGGCCAGGGCCTTCGCGGGCCGAGGGTCAGTCATCCAGGTCAGGGCTTGGGTAACTGTCACGAAATATACGTCCTTCCTGGTAAAGAGATAACGTTTTTAAGAGACTTCAACAATAGAGGATTTTCTCAACTCTATTGCATTTATGTGTATATTTTTAATGTTCGTTCCTCAAAACATTCACCGTTTTTAAATATCCGTACCAAAAGACTCCCAACTATTCCTAAGACTCCGCTGTCCGTCTGTCTAGCTGTCACCAGGCTGTATCTCATTAACCTTGATAGCTAGACTGAAATTTTCAGTATATGTATTTCTGTTGCCGCTATCACGTCAAATACTAAAAACAGAATAAAATAAACATTTAAGTGGGGCTCCCATTCAGCTAAAGTAATTTTTTTTTTTCGTTTTTTGCTCTATAAAATATCGGCAACAGTATGATGTAGTGTGCGGGGTGTATTAAATCAAACACACTCGGAGTAGGTTCGTAGGTAACTGCTTCTTTATTACTGATTTCATAGGGTTTATATATATATATATATATATATATATATATATATATATATATATATATATATATATATTGAAAATAAAGCACAAGTCGTCATAAGGTATGTTTATCTAGATCGAGAATGAGTAATCTAGCTGTTCTACATATAAAAGTTATAAGGTGTAAGTAGGAAATGAGTTCAAGTACACACACTACAACAGGTAGACGCTTGAAATATTCACAAAACATTTAGTTGTATATTCACTTTAAACATAAATAATTAAATTAAAATAAAATAAACATTTGATCGGGGCTCCCATACAATGAACGTGAATTTTTATTGATAGTACAGAACCCTTAGCGCGCGCGAAGCTGACTTGCACTTGGCTGTTTATTTTTTAACATAGGACCCCTAAATATAAGTAAGAAAAACCCATTTGTATATTTTGTATGTAAACAAAGACGGTAGAATATCGTCAGAATGCACATAGCACAGTTGTAAAACTGTGTTAGTTCAAACTTTAGCGCTATCTAAATGGGAACGCGAAAGTTGGGTGAGGGTAGTTACACACGTTCATACTCGTACATCGCGCCTCGTCGAGTTGTTCGGAGAAGTTTTTACCTTACAGTGTAATTAGAACGTGCTTTGCTCAATGTAACACGCGAAGTAAGATATTAAGGCTAAAACCGACGAGCGACAACGTGCCGTGACAGCTCGTGAACAGTGTCGCGAATTCTCACGCGACGGTCGCCGATACTGTCTCCGACCGTCACTGTTGCCGCAAACTGTCGCTGGCATATATTGTGGCTAGTCTATCGCGCCTCGTCGAGTTATCCGGAAAAGTTTTTACATGACTGTGTAATTAGAATATGCTTTGCTCAATGTAACACGCGAAGTAAGATATTAGGGCTAAGACAGACGAGCGACGAGACGTGCCAGTAACAGCTCGTGAAAAGTGATACAAATTCTCGCTCGACGGTCGCCGATACTGTCTCCGATCGTCACTGTTGCCGCAAACTGTCGCTGGCATATACTGTGGCTCGTCTATCGCGGCTCGTCGAGTTACCCGGGAAAGTTTTTACATGACTGTGTAATTAGAATATGCTTTGCTCAATGTAACACGCGAAGTAAGATATTAGGGCTAAGACAGACGAGCGACGAGACGTGCCAGTAACAGCTCGTGAAAAGTGATACAAATTCTCGCTCGACGGTCGCCGATACTGTCTCCGATCGTCACTGTTGCCGCAAACTGTCGCTGGCATATACTGTGGCTCGTCTATCGCGCCTCGTAGAGTTGTTCTTGAAAGTTTTTACCTGACTGTAATTAGAACGTGCGTTGTTCAATGTAACACCCGGAGTAAGATTTTAGGGCTAAACCAGACGAGCGACAACGTTCGTGATAGTGTGCAGTGGAAAACGGAAACCTATATTATTGAGGGTTGTTAGCCGCAACGCCTATTCAGATTCTCGCCCATTCGCTCTATTGGCTTTTACAATCTACGTGGGAAGAGAAGCAGCTGGTATATTTTACGTTTGGAAATCAGAAATCTTTATTTGCCAGTTTATTTACGTTGTTTCTTTTCTTCCAGACTGGATTTAAGTTATTTTTCATCTCATCTACTCAAAAAACGATGTTTTCATCCCAAAACATTTGGAGCTAAAGTTACTAGTTATTCTCTCAGGACTAAATTTTCTTTATCACTTGATAAAGAAAATCTCTAAGGATTAAAACCAATTTGAAAACTGAACACTAAAATAATGTTGGCAGTCCAGCAAAAAAAACAAAGAATTTCGTTTTAAAATTAAAAAATAAATGGCACAAACGTCGTTATTTTTTAAATTTGGAATACATATCGTCGTCAACATGGATGAATGAAGGTAAACATTTTTATATTGTATAAATATAAATTATATAAATAAATATATAAATAAATATAATTAAAAAAGCGCAATTTTTCTATTTGATTCAACTAATTACAAAAGTTTCAGGTTATTTGGATTGACAAGTAATTATTTGTATAAATTTAAATACTTTTTGGTAAGTTTAAGCCGATAGTGAATTGGTATCAAGTTTACATATAAAAAGATATACGCAAACAAAGTTATGAGTGAACATTTTATCGTAATATGGTGGTCTTCGAAAAATTATTAGTTAGTATTTATTGTATGAAAACGACACCAAAGGTTAGTATTAAATTGTCGGTTGAAGTCTGATTAGGTATTGTAGGTGTCCTACTGTTCTCTATATTCTGTTTTGTATTTGCTAGTTTTTCTCATAGATGGAGATGAAAAGTAGAGTGTGCTACTCGGGTACGGTAATATTTTTATCTCGGGCGATATACATGAATCCCACGCTTCATTTAGGATTCCACAGTTGAATCACTCGCTACGATCGTGATTCAACTGTGGAATCCTTCGTTTCGCTCTGGATTCAAAGTAGCGCCCTCGCCTTCAAAATATTACCTTATCCCCTTGTAGCACAATCTACTATTATTCTCCTAGCGTATGATTTAATTAAATATTGTAAAAAAGTCCGTCATTATCGACTAGGCTCGCTAATTGACTACAACTCGAGTTAGCGAGACTCGAGACAAATTACAAATCAAGTTGAATTGGAATCGCTAATTACAGCCTCGAGATTTAACCAGTGTTTTTGCTTAATTCGTTCGTTAGATTCTTGCCCTTACTCATATCATTTCGTTATATTTATTAAGTAAATAAAAAGACCTAAACTAAAATTCATTATTTCAGTTTTGTTCTTTTTTAGGGTTCCGTAGTAAACAAGGAACCCTTATAGTTTCTAGTTAGACTACAAGTACTATAAAGCTGTAATTTGGCATGAATATATCAATTAGACGGAAAAAAAGGTAAAATAAAATGTTGAAAAAACATTTTTTTTAGGTTAGCTCCCGTACAAGTAAAGTGATAAGTCAATTTTTTTTCTCGATTAACCAGTCGTTTTGGGTATCGTTGAATAGGTCTTTTAAAAATATTGTGAGTTTAAGAACACACTTTTTTTATTTTGGGATCCGTTTCTGAAATATTTGCTTTTAAAGTGAAGAAATTTGTTAGAGTCAAGTGTCTCACCCCTCTATCTGCTTAACGGTTGTATATGGACACGTAAAAAAATTCACAGTTATAGGATATATAACGAAATTTAAAGGAAAACTATCAGAGCTAAGTAGGGTTTACAAATTAAAAAGTTATAGGTGATTGACTTATAAAATGTACTCGGAAAAGGAAAATTTCATACAAATTCAGGGAAAGGTCTTTCCCACAAAGGGAAGATCTTCCCTTTGTGGCGGTCGAGCATGCCACCTCGCTCTGTCCACATATTTATTTATTGAATACTTACACATTTGCCGCTCATCGCAGGAACTTTTGGACCCCTTGTTGCAGTTACTTAATCTGGAACCAGTTGGGGTGCAGTGGACTAGTGGGAAGATCTTCCCTTTGTATCGGTCGAACATGCCACCTAGCTTTGTGTGGATATCTAACTATTTATTAAATACTTAAAGATTAGCCGCTCATCGCAGGAACTAGTGGAGCCCTCGTTGCAGCTCCTTGATATAGAACCAGTTGGTTTGCAATGGAACATTTACGTCTGGTGGGAAGATATTCCCTTTGTGGTGGTCCAGCATTCCACTTTTCTCTGTCTACAAATATTTATTAAATACTAACAGATTAGCCGCCCATCGCAGGAACTTGTGAAGCCCTCGCTCCAGCGCCTTGATCTGGAACCAGTTGGTGTGCAGCGGCATCATGTACGGAGCGCGGTTCTGCTCGTAGTAGCGGTTGAAGTCTTCTTGCAGCCACTCTAGTACCTTTGGAATAATTATAAAGAAATGAACCAGAACTTAATTCGCGCAATCCGTCTAAAGTAAACCAGGAATAGGTCGTCGTTACTGAGGCAATTCTTGAATTAAGCGAAAATGATTGTGGTAATTTTCGCCGCCTATACAAATTGACTGACTATCGGATCCTAGTTTCTGTTAGGCTCTAACGGAACTAATATCCGAAAGTCAGTTAATTAGACAATACAAGGATCTGATAGTCAATTTAACAGACAATTTGCTTTCTATAGAAACCAGGAACTAATAGTCAGTCAATTTAACAGACAATTACCTTTCCATAGAAACTAGGATCCAATAGTCAGTCAATTTAATAGACAATTTGCTTTCCATTGAAACTAGGATCCAATAGTCAGTCAATTTAATAGACAATCTGCTTTCCATAGAAAGTAGAATGCGAGAGTCAGTAAATTTAACAGACAATTTACTTTCCATATTAACTAGGATCCGATAGTCAGACACTTTAATAGACATTGCTTTTCATAGACACTGGGATCCGATAGGCAGTCAATTTTTATGGGAGGCCAACTTCGAGTATATATCCAGGCCAAATATTATTTTTTGAGCGAAGCGTCTTATTTTTGAGAGTGGCCGAAAATGCCTTCGTCCGACTGTCCGTCAGTTTGTCCGGTTGTTCTCACAGAATAAGTACTAGCACTCACGTACAGAAGTCATACTTAGAAAATAAATTTAAAGGAATATCTACTTAATGTGACTAGCTCTATGGTTTAATTTAGCTCGCGTCAAAACTTCTCACCTCTTCGTTTAGATACCTAGACATCCATTGCAAGCCAGTTTCATTCTTCTTATTCTGGACAAACGTCTAACTGAATTTTGTCCTTCGAAGTGGTCGCCGCGCGCATAGTAATAATGTAGGTATATATTCGATACCTAAGCGCGGAGTGACACAAGCCTGCCTACAGGTCGCATTTCCGAACTGAATTTTTGGCGACTCAGTTTTTTTTTTAATTTTACAAAACGGCAGAAATATGGGGGTTGAAAATATCATATTACAGCCATTGTTAAAAAATTTCAAAAAGTTATAAATCTTTTTTGTTACCAATAAGACGCAACTTTTTTGTCTACACAATTTTTTATCCGATAAACTTCAACGGGTGGGGGTTGACACGCAAGGTTTACAGCTCACAGAGAAACTAATGTTAGAACTTAGGTATATACAAGGTCTAACAAAATATACTGAAACTATTTTAAGGCTGTAATAAGGTCCATGATACTTTACAACTTTCTCCAGGGAACATATATCGAAATATTAAAAATATATTTTTAACTTCCCATACAAGTTGACCGTTGAGTTTGTATGGAAAGTCCAAAATTATTTTTCATATTTCGATATATGTTCCTTGGGGAAAGTTGATCAGTATCATGGACTGAATTCACCCTTAAAATAGTTTCAGTATATTTTGTTAGACGTTATATATGTATAAATTCTACTGCCATAGCTTGGAATATCAAAGAAAGTTAGAACGCAATCTTCTCTCAATCAGAAGCAGGATCGCGTTCCAGTGAAATATTAATTCCAACAGTTGGCGGTTATTGCTTTCAAAAGACGTGCGATAAAACGGATATTCTTATGAGAACGTTTTATTTTTACCCGGCTGCGCCAGAAAAAGCGTTTTGTTTTTCAAACTTATGTACCTATGAAACCTATTTATGTATCTAAGTATTTATGTACCTATTTATATGTATGTATATATCTCAATGGTTTTTTAGGGTTCCGTATTAAACAAGGAACCCTTATAGTTTCGTCATGTCTGTCGGCCTGACTGTCCGTCCGCGGTTTTACTCAGAGACTATAAGGGCCGTAACAGACGCGGCGCAAGTTGCGCCGCGTAACAGCTAGTGACGGGAGATGCATAAATACTCAATCAACCCATTTGAGTATTTACTCAGTAGATTGAGTAAATACCCGATAAATATCCGTATTTATCCATTTGGTGAGTAAATTGATATAAATGAGTTGCGACTCATATTTATGTTCATATTCATTATTTCATGTTTTAATGACAATTTTGAAACTTAAATCTAGTATACACTTGCAATTCTTGTCAGAAAGTGTGTGCATACGCCATAATATGCTTAAAATGTAGGTAAACGTTATATGCGACGCTAAATTATATGAAAATACCATACTAATCATACACTGAAAGTAGGCTTCTTTGACTAATTATAATTTTATGGTGGGAGGTGTGCATAGACGTAATTTTACATTAAAATAAGTAAACAGACATCATATTCGATGTCAATGTATGAGTACGCTCTATTTACTATATTTATTGAATTTAGTGAGTAAATACTCAAATGGGTACATTGAGTAATATCCACTGCCCATCTCTAGCTGTTCGCGACGCAACTTGCGCCCCGTCTGTTGCGGCACTAAGTACTAGAAATCTGTAATTTGGTGTAGGTATGTAATAAATATTAATCATGCCAAAAAGTGGTAAAATAAGCCTCTCATACAAGTTCAGTAGGAGTCAACTTTTTTCTCGACTATCTTATCGTGTAGGGTATGTTTGAATAGGTCTTTCAAAAATATTGCTAGCTTGTAAACATCATTTTTCGATTTAGGGATCCGTTTCTGAAATATTTGGTTTTATATTGCAAAATTTCGTTAGAGTCAAGTGTCCTCCCCCTCTATCTATTAAACGGCTATATATGGACATGTGAAAAAATTAACAGCAGTAATCATCATCATCATCCGAGCGTATTCCCGGTTGCATCCTCAGCAGTAACGCTTCAGAGCCCGGGGTCCGCTACCTAACCAAGGAGATTTGACGAGGTTGCTGGTTTTTACACAGAGCGACTGCCGTCTGACCTCCACAACCCAAAGGGCTAACTAGGAACCAATCCTTGGATAGTTTGATGATCAAACGCTAGGTGGCGTTCGGGACCCACAGTTTTACGTGCCTTCCGAAACACGTAATCATCTTTCTTTTCGGATAATCAGGTGATTCAAGCCTGCAATATCCTATCCAGACTGGAGACAACTTTTCTTATGTGTATATGCTTCCTATTATGCTTATGTGTGTATGCTTCCCAGTGGGAATCGAACCCATGACCTCCGGGTCACAAGGCGAACGCCTTGACCACTGGACCACAGAGGCAGTCATACATAAAAAGCAGTAATATATAAAACGAAATTTAAAGGAAATAATCAGAACAAAGTAGGGTTGACAAATTAAGTAAAAAAGTTATAAGCGACCAACTTATAAAATGTACTCGGAAAAGGAACATTTTAGACATTTTAGGGGCATAAACTGAAATTTGGCATTCGCAACTACGGAACTGTGTAGGCCGCGTGGCCCGAAACGCACTGGCCGGTTATTTTTATTACTAGTTCTTTTAAATTTTTCCTAAGCGCAAGTACAGAAGAAGCGGTAACAAAATATACTGCACCACTTTCTCTAAAAACGTCAAATTACAATTATACTGATATTAAGAAAAGATATGTAGACTGAGAATACATTGTTATGTCAAAATTATTAATTAACCTACCTACCTATTTATTTATAAAGATATATCAATAAAAACCATTCCCTTTTGTAGGGCTTACCTCATCTGAATCATGATTATGGAGTACACATTGATCCAAATAGGGGCAGTGGCCGCCCTCAAACGTTTCTACGTAGTGAGCATTGAAGGGCACCTCCCACAGACCTGAACAAAAAAAAAACATATACTTAGATGACCTCCGTGGCGTAGTGGACACCATGCTAGTTCGCCACCCAGAGGTCCCGGGTTCGATACCCGGTCAGGGCAAGTTTGAAAAATGGTCTTTTTCAAATTGTCCTGGGTCTTGGATGTTTATCTATATATATATATAGTATAAAATATCGTTGAGTTAGTATCCCATAACACAAGTCTCGAACTTACTTTGGGGCTAGCTCAATCAGTGTTATTTGTCCCAATATATTTATTTATTTAGTATTTTCACAATTAACTTACCGTCGTTTTTAACTCCTAACAAAAAAGAGGGATGTTACAAGTTTGACGACAATGTCTGTCTGTCGGTGGCATCGTAGCTCTCGAACGGATAGACCGATTTCGATGCGCTTTTTGCACGTGAAAACAAGTTTCCTTGCAGTGGTTCTTAGCTATGTTTGGTGGAAGGCGCTTGAAAGTCGGGACTTCTTTTTAAATTTTCCTGGCAAATAAGCCTGTACGTTAAAGGTAAGTAATCAGAGGAGCAACATCAACAGCCTTAATTATACTTAAGTATTTTTAATTATATACTTTTTTAAATCTAAAAACCGTCATCACCACCAAACTACACAACCGATTTTATATAAAATTGCGACATTTACAAAAAAAACCAAATCGGTCCAGACCCCTTCGAATTTAGCCTTAGTGTCCCTCCGTTGGGCAAAGATCTCCACTCCAGACTTCCATTTGCTTATCTATCTATAGCGGTAGTTTGCCATTTTTTATCGAATTTTGAGAGATCATCAACCATCTCGTTCCAGGGCGACATCTCTTTTTCGCCAGCCTGCAGGGACTCATTCCGTGGTTATTTTGGCCCACCTATCCGTGTGCATCCTGCAGATATAACCAGCCCAGTCTCACTTAAGTTTGGCTTCTTTCCTTCCCACGCAACTACTTTGGTTTTGAGCGAATGGTGGTATTTTGTATGTGGTCCGTCAGTTTGTCACCCAGTATGCTTCGTTCTATAGACCGCTGGCAAACCCCGAGAGCAAACCCGAGTTAGCAACGTTACGAAGTGTGATCCCCCCTTATCGCTAAAGCGCAAATTGGTCGATATATGTATCCTGCCCCTCTTGACTTACGGAGCGCAGACCTGGTTATTAACCTTAGCACAGAATCGGTGAAACACATAAAAGAAAATATTTCGATAACCTCTATCTTTTTGTAAGTCGTTTAAAAACAATATTTAATGTATCAAAGTTTTAAAAGTAACTAGTTCAACCAATAATGTAAATACTACGTATTTTATCTTTGCTGCAAAACTTTTTTCAAAAATAAATTAGGGTATATTAAATACACAAAATACATTTCTATTTTATTTCTACTAAACTTATATATCAGAAAATAAAATCTACCAAATGAGCTGAAAGAAACGGCTCAGACGTAAAACCAAATTGTCTTTCCAATTAGGAATTTAGGACTCCGTTAATATTTCATTTTCCCAAGTCGGAGTACTCACTAACTTTATTTGTTATCGACAGTAATTTGAGCCAAGTTATCGTCTAGAACTTCGACGGATAACCCAATTTATTTATTTCTAGAATGATTCTGCTGCTAGTCTAGACTTTGAAGTTTTTACTAATGTTTTATTCAGAAAAGAAAATGTTTATTTGGTAGAAATAAAGAAGATCGATAAAACTCTACTAGATGGTTTGGTTATATATTATGAATTATGAACGATCCTATAGTTTTTTTTTTATATATATAATTATATTATTATTAATTTGCATGTTATTATATTGTAGTATTATTTAATTCATGATTATTTAATTTTAATTATAATTATATTTGACAACTGTTATTGAATTTTATATGTTATCTATATATTTCTGTATTTTAATTTAGTATTATATAAATTTATAAGAATATCAAACAATGTAAAATTGTATATAATTAGAAAATTAATGAATGAATGATATCATATTCCACCAAAATGGTAAAAATCATATGTCGTAGCGTGAGCTACGGTGGTCGTCCGCGGACAACATTTAAAACATTTCAAAAAAAGTTATAGTAATATTACAATAAATAGTTGGACCGACTATCGGACTATCCGCAGCAAGAACGCGCTATGGTTTTGTTTGCTACATAATCGCGGACTTATTAATATTTCAAAAACTACAGAACCGATTTTGATGCCCAACGAACTTAAAAAGTCTATTAATATTTCCTACATGCCTACCAAATTTCATCAAAATCGGACCATTAAATCGGCAGTTATCGCGGTACAAACATACATACAATGTGTTTTCGCCCTCAACTCGATTTAGAGATCTTGCTCGCTTCGCTCGCTCGGTCAATTATGGGCTTTTTAAGAGTGGTCTTAAAGCGTGTATTATTGATGTGTACGGAGTTTTTTTGGGATTAATCAGGAGTGGTTTTGGAATGCATCAGGAGTGGTTTTCGTATGCATCAGGAGTGGTTTGGGAATGCATCAGGAGTGATTTTGTGATAAATAAGGAGTGTTTTTGGGATGCATCAGGAGTGATTTTGGGATACATCAGGATTGGTTGCTGGGTTGCATCAGAAGTGATTTTCGGATGCATCAGGAATAGTTTTGGAATATATTAGGAGTGGTTTTGAGATAGCAACATTACATGTTATAATGTGTCAACATTGTATTATATTATAAGTATTTATTAATTAAAAGACAATAATAATAATATAATGAAGCCCTTCTGGCGAGTAGGCGACCAATACTGTGACCGAAGCGCTGGTATCGGTAGCTTTTCTTTAAAAATAAATTAAATTTTAATATACTTTACACTTAACATAAATTATACTTATTGACGTGTAAAAGTGCCTGTAAAGGTCTTATTACTGAATAAACATTTGAATCTTTGAATCTTTTGATACAACAAAAGTGGGTTTTAGAATATGTCATGAGTGGTTTTGTTTTAACTCCATTACTTACCAGGGAATGACTTAGTAGGGCACGTGCCGGACTTGCACTCGTGTGCTATCTTGTAGTCTAGGGTGTAAGGCCACACAGGGATCGGCAGCGGTGGCACGCCCACAGAGCTGTCGTAGATATACCCGAAGTCTTCGAGGACCTGCAAACCAAATGACACAATGACAGCCACGAGTGACAGAAATCAAAACTAAAATCTACAGTTTTACGTTTCACTTTACCCAATTTTACATTAACTCTAAGCGTTGGCCTGCGACTTTGATGAATACAAATAGTTCATGCTATTTTACTTGTATCAGGTTTGAATCACTCCGGAACGGCAGCAGCGACCTGCCATCGCTCTTTCATTGTCAAACCATATCCTCCTTTATTTCAATTTGCGAAATGCTCAGTATAGCTTGAACAGAACCAAATCCTCGCGGCTGCCAGCGGCGCCGCGCGTTCACAAGCGGCCAAATTTTTTTAAAACTATTCTATGCATTTCTAAGGTAGAAATAAAGGTGACTATAGTTTGACAGTAAAGTAGGCTGCGAGCCGGTGCCATTCCGGTGTGATAAGACTTGAGGTTTAGTTATTTAACCAAAACGCTAAACGTCATTTGCTTTTTACGAATGTGAGCTGTAATGCTAAATAGCTAGAGGTTTTTCCAAAGAGCGAATTATACAATCCTACTGCGACATTAACACTGCTTTTCTAATGTATGTTTTGGTTTTCGTGTGTGTAAGTGGATAATCTGTTGACTACGATACACGTCTATTTAATGCATCTGGTGTCAGATTTTTCAAGCTGTCTAAAGGCATCTGACATGGCTTGACGAATGCCTTGGAATTATGACAGCCGGGATCTAGGCTCTTCGTGCTTCAGAAAGATGGAGGGAGCTCGTGAAATGTTTATGCCACTTGTGGTCACCCATCCAAATGCGAACCACGCCCGGTGTCGCTTAATTTGCGAACACGCTAGTAATACGTGCTCCAGTTGGGCAAGCCGACCTTTTCAATGTCAGTCTTTCCAGTGTACTACAGTTACAGAATAACTTAACCTACCTCAAAAATTCTGGTTTGGAACTCTGGAAAGATCTATTTTTGAAATTCGCTAAATCTTATCGTAACGATATGGAAAACAATTTCTATGAGATTTATATAAAATTTACCAAACCCTGACGTGATAAACTTTTGGAGTCAAATATCGAGAATCGAAATAATTTAATACAATTTTTTTAACATTATTAAATTAAATAAATGAAATAAAAAAAAAATTAAACAGATTTCATACATATCTACTTGTTGGAGTAAAATGATTTTACGACCAAATTTTATTTAAACCATTTAACATTTTTACCTTGGACTTCAACTTTGTAGGTAGATAAAGTAGGACTTAAAAAGTACCTCAAAGTGACTCCCACCTTGTTAATTTTTGGGATAATTGGTCCACCCGACGATAAATTTTGTAGTAATCCATCAAAGCTGATATAATAATAGGCTGTTCCACCTCGTTCCCATAGGAGCCGTGCCTACCGAACTCGTAAAGTAAAAAGGTCGTATATTTTTAATAGTCACGCAGGTACTATTGGGAATAGCCTAATGGAAAAAGTAGATATATTTTATGGCTTCTTGCACGATCTGACGTTCTTTTGAAATATACCTATTGGTAAAACCAGCCCAGACACAAGTCTAGGGACGAAGCCTCTCTAACCAGAGTATCTGTCGCTATTCGCCTATTGTTCTGTACAATTTGTATTTGATGAACAATAAAGATTAAATAAATAAAAATAAAACTAACTTTTATTTCGCCTACGAAACAAAATGCTTAAAATTAATGTCTACAAGGCAAGTTACCTAAGCTGCTACTCCTTTAGGAATAAAGTTGAGTTATTCTTTTTGTGTATAAACAGTATGTAGGACCATAATCTAACAAAAAGTGCATCGAAATCAAAAGATTTACCATGTCGGTATAGACGAAAAGAGAAATTTAATTTTATAACTAAAATAATTACGTTTAAGTAACTCTGTAACAAATGGATCTTGTTATCCGACAATAAATAAATTTGAAATTTGAAAAGAAAGAAAATTAAAATGTGCCAGCTGCTTCTTTTCCACCGCAGATCGTAAAAGCCGATCGAGGGAATGGGCGAAAATGTAAAACATTACATTCATCACTTTTTTGATTCCTTTGTAAGGTTCCGTACCCAAAGGGCAAAACTGGGACTCTATTACTAAGACTCCACTCCGCCCGACTGTCTGTCACCAGACTATATCTCATGAACCGTGATAGCAAGACAGTTGAAATTTTCACAGGTGATCTATGTATTTCTAATTGCCGCTACAAAAAAGATACTAAAACACAATAAATGAGTATTGGCTTCCATACAACAAACGTGATTTTTTATAGATAATGGTACGGAACCCTTCGTACGCGAGTCTGACTCGCACTTGTCCGATTGTTTTACTTTCTCGCCCAACAAAAGTGACCTTTAAGTCTTGCGGCTTACCCTGGACTCTGTCTGCTTAGATCCGCAAGATACAAAATGCTCTGATATATATATATATATATATATATATATATATCAGAGCATTTTGTATCTCATATCATACACACATATATATATATATATATATATGTGTGTGTGTGTGTGTATATATGTAATGTATTTATATATATATATATATATAAATATTGTTTGAAATAAGTGTTATTTTATATAGTAAGTTATAATTGTACAAATAGCGAATAAAGGCTTTTATTATTATTATAGTATGTATTTCATAGTTTGACAACCCTATTCCCGACCAATCCTAAATTCTGTTCCGCCGAATCCAAATTCAATTCGGTCCTAAATTAATTTGTCAGTTTCTAGTCCTCGTTACGGGAAGTAGGTGATTTATCTAGGTACATTTATAGTGAATCTTTGTTTTTATTCACAGATATTGATTATAGGTACCTCATAGGTGGCCATGCCCAACTACTCGAGTCAGACTTTGTTATAAATACGAACCGTTCGTCGTAAAATTCCCGGAAATTTCCCAGTAGTTTCAGACAGGGGCCAACCAATGGTGCACAAATATAAATAATTTTTTCATTTGTCCTGTTAACACATAAGCAAGTGTTAACAGCATCATATCATATTAACGAATTGGTGCAAATTTTATTCATTTATTTATAAAACTTTATTGATCCACAATATACAATTGTTCACAATGGGGAAGGGATGAAAATTTAAAAAACGCCTGAAACTTTTTCTATTGTTAAGAATAACATTCCTATTTATCGTAAATAAATATCTGATTTTTCGGTTCAGTCAATTAATTATAAAAAAAGTAAAAACATTTTTAATTGCAATTTCGTTCAACAATCAGCTTAACGCCACCATTTTTTTTGCCCGTCTCGTCTGATGTTAAAAAAGATGATGTCATATGACAGTTGACAACTTAACTGCCATTGCGGTAAAATAAGGCCACCATTTTGACAACTGTGACAGTTACATGACAGTTAAGCTGTCAACTGTCATATGACAGTGGCAGATAAGTTGTCAACAAGTTATGAAATTATATTACGTCAGATGAGAAAAGGCAAAAGAAATGGCGGCGTTAAGATGAATGGTGTACGAAATTGTGATTACAAATATTTTTATTCTTGATATTTTATTGATTAGACCGAAAAATCTGATATATTTTACGATAAATAGGAACCTAACCTAACCTAACCTAACACTAGAAAAAGTTCTAGGCGTTTTTAAAATTTTCATCCCTTGCCCATTGGTGGACTTAATGTTAAAAGCGTTCTCTCCCAGTCAACTATATAAACAGAAATCCAGTTGCGGTGCAAAATAATTACTAAATAAATCCTAATAAATATACCTTAATATGCCTATATTTATTATATGTATATACATACATTTGCTCGTAACATGTAAAATGAACAATGTTCTACCAAGCTGTTAAACCATTCATGCATGGCGATCATCTTGCCGGTCCGTTTTTCGTAGCCGTGTCTTGAAACCTTTTTGCTGCAACTCAATATGGTCCCAATTGCGAATCATTTTTTTTATCTAATATATCTTTAAATTAATAAAATGTATTACCTTAAACTGCGTATTTCTTCCAGGTTTCAGGAACGGAGCCCGGGCGCCGACCACATCAGACCGGGACACATTAGCGAATCGTTTCAGAATTTCGCGCATTCCAATCATCTCGCCAGCCCACTCTTCGTAGCCTTTGTCTTGAAGGCCTTGTTGCTGAGACACGGTCCCAGTCGCAATCTGAAACCAATCGAGTTCTCTTGATTGATGCTACATGCAAGTGCAGAGAACAAGATATCACTTAATTGGTCGATGTTAGGTTAACATAGTTTTAAGTTTTCTTTACTCCGATAATTGATTATTCGCTGAAAAATGTTTCGGTAAAACGAACCATCTGTATAGTATATGTAGTAGTAATGATCAATCGACAATTAAATATCCTATAAATTAAACTATCGGTTGAACATCATCTGTGACACATAGGTAATTCTATAAATAGTGTTTCTGAATGGCATTGAGAACCCCTTCACCACAGTTATGGGATAGTTTTGAATTTGATGATAGGTAATGAATTAAAACAGGAAATTATAATATCATTACCATGAATTAAACGGGTTACTCGAGGCGACATCGTGTGCGTGCGTCTTCTAGTCACATTCGCCCTGATGAAGTAACGTACTCTTTTAACTCTTTACGTGAGTAACCCGTATAATTCATGCTTATAATGTCTGTGTTCCTAATATATTAAATAACTAATATATTAAAAATATATTCTAGAAGAAGAGGGCGAGGCGTAGAAAAAATAAGGAGAATCTAATAAGAATAGAAGAGATATTATGATGTAAGATGACGATGATGGTTTTCCACTTACTTCGTGTCCGTCATGGGCGAGAGCTTGAACCATGGCGTAATTACTGCAAAAAAAAGAAGATAACTCAATTAAATGTATTCATTACCTACATTTAATTACATTTGTTGTCAATTGCTGGTTATATAGAGAAATTTTTGAAGACTGCCTCCGTGGTCCAGTGGTCAAGGCGTTCGCCTTGTGACCCGGATTTCATGGGTTCGATTCCCACTGGGAAGCATACTTTGTGAAAAGTTGTTTCCAGTCTGGATAGGATATTGCAGACTTGAATCACCTGATTATCCGAAAAGAAAGATGATTCCGTGTTTCGGAAGACAGGTAAAACTGTGGGTCCCGAACGCCACCTAGCGTTTGATCATCAAACTATCCAAGGATTGGTTCCTGGTTTGCCCTTTGGGTTGTGGAGGTCAGACGGCAGTCGCTTTGTGTAAAAACCAGTAACCTCGTCAAATTTCCTTGGTTAGGTAGCGGACCCCGGGCTCTGAAGCGTTACTGCTGAGGATGCAACCGGGAATACGTGAGGATGATGATGATATAGGGTAATTTTTGACAAGATTGCAAAATGTAGGACGACTTGTCTCCTGACTCGAAAATTTGCGGCAAGGCTTTGCGACCCATAGTTCTGTCTATAGATAAATACGTGACAGTGTGTATTTAAAGTAGAAATTTATCATATTGATACTGTTCAAGTATAGGGTAGCTTTGTCTATAATTAATAACAGACATGAATAAATGTAACAACTACAAAGACAGACAAATTTAAAAAAATCCTCGACGACACCATCTAGTGATAAATGGCGGAACTAAATACTCCAACCGATACTAAGTGCAATTGAAAACCGTAGCGTCATCTATATATTACCGGGTAAATTAAAAAACCCCGACTTTCAAGCGTTAATTTCCAATAACTTTAAAACGGTTCAACCGATTTTCATCAAACATAGCTAGGAACCACCGCAAACGAACTTAAAAAAACTGCACTGAAGTCGGTCCATCCGTTCGAGAGCTACGATGCCAGGTAGACACATATACAGACAGCCAGACATTAGTGTAAAACCCCTAGCACCCTCTTTTTTGTCGGGTGTTAAAAATAGACAGTGGGCGGGACACATAGCGCGAAGAACCGATGGCCGATGGGGCAAAAAGGTTCTAGAATGACGACCGCGTACTGGCAAGCGAAGCGTAGGACACCCACCCACAAGGTGGTCTGAAGATCTGACTAAGGTCGCTGAAAAGCGCTGGATGCAGGCCGCTCTTGATCAGTCGTTTTGGAAATCCTTGGGAGAGGCCTTTGTCCAGCAGTGGACGTTATGCGGCTGAAATGATAATGTATTGAAAAATAGATGGTAAATGGAAAAAAAACAATGCTGTCCCGACCCCGCGTAGAGTGGGATAAAGTGAGAATGAAGAAGTATGTGAATAGTATACCTGTATTCATGTGAAAGGAAGAACGTCCCTCGTATGGGGCAACCGTTGGGGTTCTTGATTTTATCGTTAAACACCTTTTTGTACTGCTCGAAGTTGTTCAGATTGACGGCGCCGTCAAAGGTCAACATAATCATTTGTGGCGTCTGGAAACAAAACGTTGATTAAAACCAACTAACATAAGTTGAAAATAAAAGATGGCCGCCTAGTCAACTGCATGGAATTTTGCTGAAATTCAATATTCTTGTGTTTTTCGGGTCGAGGAATCCGAATCTAAACTTTCTTTTGGAATCCATGATGGTGGTATAGATTATAGAATTTTAACTTACTTCGTTCATTATGTCTTACTGTAAAGCACCCACATACCACAAAGCATAACTACAGAAGTAGGGTAATAGGGCCAGAATGGGATTTCAACTGACATAGATGTTAACATATAGTTAAAAAGTTTTGATTTCTCGTCTTTTTTATCAAACTTGGATAGAACATTTATTAATTTAACGTAGCCCTGTATTTAAAGTATAATAGGCATTTCTTCGTCTGCAGTACTGTTTGGTTTTGCTATGTATCC
Source organism: Acrobasis suavella (assembly GCA_943193695.1). Taxonomy (NCBI): domain Eukaryota; kingdom Metazoa; phylum Arthropoda; class Insecta; order Lepidoptera; family Pyralidae; genus Acrobasis; species Acrobasis suavella. Next base: position 4,033,694 of record OW971941.1, read on the forward strand.
AGCGTAAATTCGGGGTTAACCCCTTTAGGATGAGCATCCTGTCTTTAAAACAAAAGCAGACGGGCAGCTGTCACTTTCCTAAGAGGTCTTTTAAGGATCGTACTTACATTTTTGAGGTCAACTGCCCTGAGATGAGCCTACCATCTTTGAAGCTTAAACAGAAGCAGAATGGCAGCTCCCGCTTTCGTCACAAGGTCTTTTAAGGGTCGTACTTACATCTTCGGGGTCGAGTCCCTCTAGGATGAGCGTGCCATCCTTTGAGCAGATGTAATAAGGCAGCTGCCGCATCGTTACGAGGTCTACTAAGGGTCGTACTTACACCTTCAGGGTCGAGTCCCCCCGGAATGTGCGTGCCATCCTTGAAGCATAAACAGAAGCAGAATGGCAGCGGCCGCTTTCGTCACAAGGTCTATTAAGGGTCGTACTTACGTCATCGGGGTCGAGTCCCCCTGGGATGAGCGAGCCATCTTTGGAGCAGAAGCAGTAAGGCAGCTACCGCTTTCGTCACGAGGTCCATTGAGAGTCGTACTTACGATTTCGAGGTCGAGTCTCCCTGGGAAGACCATGCCATCCTTTGAGTAGAAGCGTAGTACAGCAGCTGCCGCTATCACCATGAGGTCTATTAAGGTTTTACTTACGTCTTCAGGTTGAGTCCCCCTGAGATAAGCGTACTATCATTGGAGCAGTAACTAAAGGGCAGCTGCCGCTATCTTGACGAGGTCTATTAAGGGTCGTACTTAAGTCTTCAAGGTCGAGTTCCCCTGGGATAAGCGAACCATCCTTAGAGCGGAAGTAGTAAGGCAGCTACCGCTTTCGTCACGAGGTCCATTGAGTGTCGTACTTACATTTTCAGGGTCAAGTCCCCCTGGGATGACCGTGCCATCCTTTGAGTAGAGGCGTAGTATGGCATCTGCCGCTATCATCATGAGGTCTATTAAGGTTTGACTTACGACGGCGACACTGAAAGTCTTTAGAACTGGCCACTTGTAAACAGTATAATAAAAAAAAAGTTTAAATTTTGAAAATGGAACTCTTTGCCAATATTATTGAGTATGTATTTTATTAATTTGTCATTTGTTTTACGATTTGGCGGCAAATTGAAAATTGTCTGTGTCACGTCAGTATGAATTTAACGCGAGAAAATTTTCGTGTAATGGTTTTTATGACTTTCATTGTCAACAAGAAAGTCAACAAAAGATAGACTTCGATTGGCCTTTCACGATGAAGCCCCATCTCGTGCTACTGTTCACAACTGGTATAATGAGTTCAAACGTGGTCGCACTAATCTCACCGATGATCTGCGTGAGGGACGGCCTTCTACGGCGACGACTGAAGACAGACTTCTACGGCGACAACATCAGTGTTGTGCGACGTATGATAGAGACTGACAAAAGAGTGATCTATCAGCAGATTCGAGCAAGTTGAGGCATCGGTATGAGCCAAGTGCACAAAATCCTGCATGAACATTTAGCGGTCAGGAAGCTTTGTACCCGGTGGATACCTCGGGATTTGACCGAGGCCCAAAAAATCCGTCGGGTTGATTGGTGTCGTGAAATGGATCAAAGATTTAACGGAGGTGACTCAAATGCTGTGTTTGACATACTTACTGGTGACGAAAGCTGGATTTACTGTTATGATCCCGAAACCAAAAGACAGTCTGCTCAGTGGTTCCTTCCGAGGAGTTGCCAACTAAAGTGAAGAGAGGTCAAAGCGTGGGAAAAAGATGGTGGCCTCGTTCTTCGGAAGGACCGGTCATTACGCGACAATTGTTTTAGAGGATCGAAAAACAGTTACTGCAGAGTGGTATGCTAACAATTGTTTGCCACTTGTCTTGGAAAAAGTTCGGGAGAAACGACCTCGCAGTAGGATCCTCCTTCACCACGACAACGCCTCGTCGCACACCGCCGGGACTATTTGGCGACATCAAACGTGGAATTACTAGGTCACCCGCCATATAGCCCCGACCTCGCACCTTGCGATTTTTATTTCTTCCCGAAAATAAAAGAAAAACTTCGAGGAAAACGTTTTATGGACGCCGAGGAAGCAGTGGCTGCGTTTCAAAACACCGTCGAAGAGACCCCTAAAGACGAGTGGGCAAAGTGCTTTTCTCAGTGGTTTCATCGGATGCAGAGATGTATTGACGTAAAAAGACACTATTTTGAAAAGATGTAATAAAAGGAATAACTTGCTAGTGTGCTTAGTTTTTGATTTTCTAAGAACTTTCAGTTGACCCTCGTACGTCTTCAGGTTGAGTCCCCCTGGAATGAGCGTGCCATCCTTTGAGTAGAAGTAGTAAAGCAGCTGGAGCTATTATCACGAAGTCTACTAAGGGCCGTACTTACATCTTCTTGGTCGAGTTGCCCTGGTACTCATATGAGCGTGCCATCCTTTGAGCTGAAGTAGTAAGGCAGTTGCCGCTATCGGCACGAGGTCTATTAAGGGCCGTACTTACGTCTTCAGGATCGAGTCCCCCTGGGATAATCGTGCCATCCTTGGAGCAAAAGCAGTAAGGCAACTGGCATGCGGCCGTGTCGCACTTCGTAGCCAGATCCAAAGGGGCTTCTGTTATCGGCGCTGGAGCTGAAAAAATACATTATTTTATTAATTTAACTTTATTACAACTGTAATAGGCGTGACATCGTAATAGTGGGTTGATTGGTAGATAAAGCCATAGGCTTTATCTACCAATCAACCCACTGGTGATGCCGAGATTGAGAAGTCTTTTACCAGTACCAGGAGACCTCGACCCTGAAGAGGTAAGTACGGACTATGCCTGTCCACTTTAAACATTTCACATATTGTCCATGAGCATAAGCATTTGTAACACCAAACTACACCAATTTCATATTATAAAGTCCCTTTGACTTCCCGCCAAAAACTTCCGCGGCTGAACACTTTTGAATGGAAATGCAGATTTTTTTTTTAATTTTGTCTACTTTTAATATCATTATACTATAGTAATGTTGTGTCCATGGTTCGAATTATGCGTCAAATTGTTGACAATGCTCAAATTTTACCGCTGTTTTTAGTGCTTACTTAAGTAATTTAGGGAACGTTTATGCAAAATTTTATGCTTCTAGACCCAGCGATTTCAGCTGTTTGTTGATCGGTCAGTCAATATGTCAGCCAGTCATTTTATTTCTTTTATATATAGGTATAGGGATATATAGTCTATATTATTTGGATTGTAAACACAAATTATTCATATCAGACCTCTTATTTTGAATACAATAAACATATTTTAGATGCTCCAATTTGTACAATTTCCTTGCCTAAACATTAGGGACTTACAATTAATTTAAATATTGTTCGTAATGGTTGGAATGTTAACATACTGAATTATTAATGAGTAATAAATTTGCAAATTTTAGCAATAATAATAATTTATCATTCGGCATTGCATACCTAACGTACGTAATAATTTTGTTTTTGTATTTCTTCTGAAACAAGACATCATCATCAGGTTTTTTTAGTCACCAGCACTGCAGGAGTACTTCGCTCTCTGTACTACCCACGGAACAGAGAAATAGGGTACTACCAGAGCCATACTTGGCCAGAGCAGCCAAAGGACTTGGCCTACACTCTCCTCGCTAGCCAGAAGGGTTGAAAAGGTCTCATTGATATTTATAAGCTTTGTTTAACTTATATTTCGTAAGTCGCCTTCTACGACATCCACGGGAAGACTTGGAATGGTCTCGTATTCTACTCTGTCGGATATCTCACGGCGGGACAAAACATACCCATCTCAGACTGCGGATGTCGTAAGAGGCGACTAAACTACAAAGCACACAACAAACGTCGTAGGCAATTTTTGCAAATTTCTTGGAAAGTTGACGTCAGGCAGGCGGCCGGGTGTAAAACCATGACCAAACGCTTTATTCTACTTTGCATGGTTTGGCCGCCACAGGTGACTATTAACATAGAATATTTTATATGTTTTTAGGCATACAAGATGCAGTACTATAGTACTCAAGCTAAATAATGAAATGGAAAATGGTAAAAAAATACCACGTGAGCGGAAATTGAAGGACGCCACTGATCCCTGTCTTGATGGAAGTCCACTGATGGAAGTCCAGGGGGTTACTCCAAAAGCGGTTCGCAAGACGGACAAGCTACATTGAGCACTAACGTATGATGATAAAGTCTTATTCGGTTTAACATAGAAATAGGACGTCACTATCGGACGACAAACGTATTATTCAATGGAGTAACCCCCCAGGTCTTGTCAAAAAGCGCCAGATCTTCACTTCACCTTGTCCTTGGGCAACAACTTTTGCGACATTTGAATTCTTTTTTTAATATTTATAAACTGAACTTATTGCCTTGTGCCCCGAAAGTTGGGAAGACCGCTAGTGTGGGACGCCACATGTGTCGACACTCTGACGCCTTCCCATATTCACGGTACAGGTGGGAAGGCTGGCATGGCTGCAGCTACCGCTGAATCCCTCAAACGGCGCAAGTACGCATGCCTTGGAGAGGCATACATATTTGAGCCGTTCGGGGTTGAAACTTTGGGTCCGTGGGGGCCTTCTGCACATAGTTTATTTAAATTTATAGGGCTGGTCGAGGTGACCAGGGGGCTGGTAATTACTTCGCTCAAAGAATAAGCATTGCCATACAACGTGGCAATGCTGCCAGCATTCTGGGCACTCTTTCGTAGGGGAAGGATTAAAGGGATATTTTTATTCATAATTTTATATGTTTATAAGTAGTTTATTTTTAGTATTTAAGTTTATTTTAGTTAGTTTTGTTACGATGTTACAATAAACCTCATCCTTCATGTTCCCGTTTACCTCCTTTTTCCATTTCACACTGTCCACCTTTCTAAAAAATAATTTCATTTTCAAATTCAATTTTTAAAAAGTTAGATTCCTTCCTCTCATTCCTAATCATTCCACTACCATCTCTCGAGCTGATTACATCTATATCTGCATTGTTAATTTATATATATATATATATATATATAAGTATTGTGAAGTTATAATAAATAAAATAACTCTGCTGTCTATTTCTCTCAAGCTCTCCACTACGTACCTTACCTACCTCTTCATGTAGGAGCTCCAACTGCCCCAGCTAGTCCGTGGTAACCTATTTTTTTTTATTTATTTAACTTTATTACAAAAATTGTAACAGGCGGACTTAAGGCCCAGGGCCTTTTTCTACCAGTTAACCTACAGGTGATGCGGATAAAAGCTAATTTTGGACGACATGGTACATTCTAATTTAACTATAATTTAATTACTATCTTCAAGTTTTACCAAAAATACATTTAACGATAATTTTACTCATTTATATACATATCTATATATTCATAAACATACATGGAAAAATATAGATATAGACTACATAAATATTTATAATACTCTATGACAATTGGTGAAGATAATGAGCGCGCACAGCCCTCTTAAACGCTTGACGACTAGGGGCTTTGAGGATGTCAAAGGGAAGGGCGTTCCAAAGCATCACGGCTTGCTTGGTGAATGATTGATCGAAAAACCCATTCCGGCAGCGAGGCACATCGAGAAAAAGATTGTTGGAAGAACGAAGAACTCTGAGATGGGTATCACCCTGAAAAGTGAACTTGTTTTTGAGATACCTACCTACTAGGAGTTCCTACAATTTAATTTAGTTAATATTTATTGTGAATATTGTTACTACTCCCTTTCTTGTTTAGACAAACAAACTGAACTAATACAGTCTTATTATAAAACACAGACTAACTTTGTTACTAGGTTTAAGCCATTATCCGACCAAATCAAGTTGACATCTAGTAAATATCACACACTCACTTATGTCAATGTCAACTTCATTTTGGGCGGATAATGGTTTAAACCTAGTTACAAAGTTAGTCCGGGTTTTATAATAAGACGGATATAGTCTTGCATGTACGTACTTGTAGCTATAGGTCCGCATCTCGCCTCAGCTTTGAAGGTGCAGTACTTGCTGATGTCATCGAAGTAGAGTCCTGAGGGACACCGGTTCAGATACGGGTACCCGTCGACACACTGAAACAGTTCATTGAAGACATTAGTCGTGTTTTATTTACAGGCACAAAATGCTCATCGCTTTGAACATATGATTTTAGTATATATAAATGGGACTTAGCACGAACCTTTTTTGGTGGATTTAATTTTAAATGGGAGTTACATCCTATACATAAATCAAGCTTAATACTATTGGTCTGGAAATAATGTACGAGCAATCCTCGCACATTTTGGCTGCACGCGGCCACATACTGAGTATGTCGCGTGTCAGCTATTTTACTTTACATTTTAAAACTTATACCACCTTATTATAAAACACAGACTAACTTTGTTACTAGGTTTAAACCATTATACGCCCAAAATGAAGTTGACGTTGACAGGTGAGATAGTGTGATATTACTAGATGTCAACTTGATTTGGTCGGATAATGGTTTAAACCTAGTAACAAAGTTAGTCTGGGTTTTATAATAAGACGGTTTGTAACCATCATAGACATAAGGCAATAAGACCCGTCACACCCAACTACAAAATGTAACTTAACTATAATAATAAAAAGTTTATATGTAACGCAGTCTTGTGACTCCACACTAACATCTAACAACCTCTCTACGTCATTTTCAACTCTTCGTGTCTGGCGTGGGCTTAGGTGACAACCGAAGCCTGCGCCGTACAAAGAATATTGCCAAAAAAGTAACAGTATTAAAAAAAAAGATTATTGATCGAGCAAGCTAGGTAAACAAAGTTGTGTGGTCTAATAATAGGAGAAGAATATTCGTGAGGTCACAATTAAATCACAAATGTATTTATTTAGAATATCTATTGCAAGAAACTAGTCTAAATCGAACAAATTGTTCATCTTACAAATTACCTTGACATTCACCTTGACCGGTAAATAAAAAAGTTTGCGTCTGTTCGATAAAAATATTGTCCAGCTAAAAGCGTCCAACCCACATGACACAAAAAGGTGGTTTCAGTATTACTCTTCATACTGTTACGTGGAAAAATAAAATTCGAAACAGTAAAATACATTACACTTGCTTCAAAAAGGTGGATTCAGGATCCAGGTCTCTTCATAATGTTTAGTCGAAAGATAAAATTCGAAATAGAAAAATAAATTACACTTGCTCGAATTTCTATGAATAAGTGATTTTTGTTTTCTTTATTCGAAATTTATACCTGTCGTGAACCTATACGTCATTTAAAATGCTTTGTCCTGGATGTCTGACTGACGGTCAAGGCACAGCCTAAACTGCTGATTGTAGAGATCTGAAACTTCGAGGGTGTGTTCTTTGTATGACGTAGGCATTCGATAAGAAAGGATCATCCAAAGTTCTACCCCAAAGTTTGCATGGGACAACGTGATTCCTTGGTCCAATCTACTTTCAATTTTGCATAAACATTCTTTAACAGAATTGATGAAAGATGTGTTTCGTATTTTATTGAAATTCATCCCCTAACGAGGTGAAAAGGGTAATGATTTACTTCGAAGCTTATATTAATACTCCTAATGATTTTCATTTAAATTACATTTAATTTGACATATGTTTGAAAACTCAAACTGATATAAAAAAAAATTGAACTCACATAAAATCTTGGTGCAATGCAGATACTTTTTAAATTGGAATATCTTGAAAGTCACCGTATTACATTAATAGCGCACTTGAAAGTTTCTAAGAAGAGGTCATGCACTCAAAATTAAGAACATAAAATACCATTTAAAAGTCCTGTTAGAACAATTTCCGACTTCTTCGCGGACTTAATCGCGGGCAAAAGCTGGTAATAAGTATACACGTATCACGCAGACAATGATGATCTTCAAGGACTATTTTGCATTAAAAAAAACACTAAGTAATAGATAAACCGAACATTTATGCGAACATTTATAAAGCTGATAGGTATTTATCTGTATACAGTTCCTCGTCGTCGGTCCAAATTGAAATTAAAATGCATGACATCAGTTTTCTTCCATGTACATGAATGTACATGGAAGTTTTTCGAAATAGCTGCCAGACAAAAGTCGGTTTGATCCCATTAAAATTCTTAGCAAATGCCATGCCGTTTACACAACAAACATTCTTAAAAATGTATGACCAAGATCTTTCGGTTTAATGAGGTTGAAGTACTTAAATGTACTGCAAATAATAATATACTTAACAGATGTTTCAGTAGGACTCGCGCAATAGGGGGTTCCGTACTATAATCTTATAATAAATCGTTTTTTGTATGGGAATACCACTTAAATATTTATTTAATTCTGTTTTTAGCATTTTCTGTCTGTCTGTCTGTCCGCTATCTTTCACAAGCAATTAACTCCGAATCTCCTGGACCAAATCAGTTGAAATTTAGTATTGTGATCTTATCTTATGACCCAGACACAAATGTGTAAAGTAAATAAATATATAAAAAAAATTTGCCAACCTTACTGTGCCATATGTCAAATGAAAGGGCTTGTAATGAGGATCTCAAATATATTTTTGTTACGGGTATTATTGTATAATAAATAGTTTTGATTTTGATAATAAGGAAGGAAAATTGACCATCCCCTGATCTTGGCCGGTTTTTCAACTCGCACTTGGTCGGTTATAGAGGCAACAGCAATACATCATCTATAAAAATTTCAGCTGCCTAGCTATCACAGTTCATGAGATATAGCCTGATGACAGACACACAGAGAGATGGGCCGCGGAGTCTTAGTAATAGCCGTTTTTACCCTTTGGGCACGGAACCCTGAAAACATGCAGTTACACGACTATTGATTTTGACAGAAAAATCAGCGCTTCTCAAATTGATTTCCTTATTTATTATCAAGTGTGTTATTACTATCACCGATGTCATATTTTTCAAGCTGCCTAAAGACATCTGACGTAGGTCAGTGACATCTAGTGTCAATATACATTATTACACACCATTGAACTAGTGTACAAGTTTCCACACGATGTTCTCCTTCACCGGAAGTGATGGTGATTGAAAAAGACATATACAATGTGTATTTTTTATACTTGATCAAACGAAATATGTGGATAGTAGACGAAATATTATCGACAAAAAACGAAAAAGAAAACGTTATGTTAGTTATTTAAAAAATCCAGGCACTTTAATTTTTTCGTCAATTATTTTCCAACTAATTTCCTATTTGGTATTGTTAATTATTTTTTACTTTCTTAGCTTCTTAAACTTTGTAGTTTTCAAATGAGACCACTTTGATAAAAATACGCCGTTTATCGAAAAATCGAAACACGACCTTTCGAAAAAAATAAATAAAGTGTTAATAACAATTTTTACCGGTTTTTATCGATAATATTTCATTTAATATCTGCAGATTTCGTTTGATCAAGTATAAAAAAAAACATTGTATACAAACTCAGAGGTATAAATGAACAAGAAGAGGTCGCCCTGACCAGAATTATATAAGTATTACATACAGGACAGTATCTCCTAAGGTCCCACGCAATATTCGTCCCCGTTCCCCGTCCTCGCACCTCTCCCCCGTTGTCGCATCGTCGAGGGTGTTGAGCGGGTGACTCCAGGCGCCTTGACAAGGTGAGAACTGGGCAGAGGTACGAGGACAGGGAACGGGGACTAATACTGCGGGACCTTAAGAGATTCCGTTCTGTAGCCCTGGTGAGGATAGAGCCCGTGCCTCACAGACAAAGAGCCGCCCACCACACCACCGCTTTACGGGCTACCTGAATTTTTCGGGGTCGTCTGCTGCCTTCATTTGAAATAAATCATTTGAAAGGAAACAGAGAGATCATTTAAAATTATGTCATGATCAGACCCCAGATAACCCTTCAAACTGTTTACAGTTTAAGGGACTACCTGAATGGGGTTTCCGGGTTCCAGTGCTGCCTCCAATTGAAATAAATTATCTGAAAGGAAACTGAGATATCATTTAATATTTTGTCTTTATCAAGACAAAAGTCTTTATCTAGCCCTAGATTCTTTAAACTAAAGGATTAAGGATTAAAAGATGCTCAAAACCGTGCAAAGTGGAGAAGAAAAAGTCGGAAAGCGGACCCCGGGCTTCTCAGCATTGCAGCTGAGGACGCAACTTCGAAAACGCTGAGATGAGAGAGAGAGAGAGAGAGATTCTTTAAACTATTTTATGAACTGCTTGTTTTGAGTTTAAAGTAAGAACGTAAAACATTTCTTAGCACATTTTCGAAAAACGGCCACTTTTTAGCTAATGTACTTAGCTTGACGTTCTCACTGTTAGCTATAAACGTTAATTAAATAATTTAAAGGGTTTTATCTAAGGCTTGATCAAAACAAAATTTTAAATGATATCTCCGTTTTATCAGTATCGTATCTTTCAGTTAAATTATTTTAAATGGGACTTTAAATGGTAAAAAAAATGGTGGGTAAAACTTTAAATGGAACTGGCCCTCGAAAAATTCATGTATTTAAGCGATTTTCTTCAAAAAGTCGAACTTGCTTGTGGGTGGTAAATCGCCAAGATGCCCTTTTTATAGCAAGCTCCTCCCAACATTCAGAGTCTATCATATCTATACACAAGCGTTGAAATCAAGCAAGCAAGGATTTGAAAATAATAAATACTTTAAATCTATAAGGTGCATATATGCACTTGCCCATAGCAATCTACTAACCAGTGTCTACACATTTACTTTTATCGTCAATTTATTTTTAATCACGTTATTCCGGTCTCAAACCGGTCGGCTCGCATATAAAATGTCAATTTTTGTTTCCTACACTTGCGAAACTCTGACCAAGTAGCCGATTTCCGTGGTCTTTCGAACATCGGAAGTTACGTGAATCGATAAAATTCGCGTGATATCTTTTAGGTAATCCCCTATTATGAACATGAACGCAATAATTTGCGTAAGTATTTAATTAAATAAATTTAGTTGTTCTTGTATTTTTTGACTTACGTACAGTTTAATTTCATATAAACTTTTTTTTCTTTATTTATATAAAAATACTTTATCGATCCACAAAATATTTTTTTTACAATTAGCGGACTTAAGACGAAGTGGTAGCTAAAGTGGCGCCCTCATTTGAAATAGGTAAATTGTTTAAAACTAAATATGGTGATAATTAAAAATTTTATTTGTATAAATGTCTCGAAAGACCTTTAAACTATTTTATGAGTAACCTTTGAAATTATTACTAATAGGCCGTCTAGTTTTAAAACTGTTTTTCGCCAAAAGTGGCCATTTTTGGCGAAAAACAGTTTTAAAGCTAGACGGACTACCAATATTACTTTCAAAGGTTATTCATAAAATAGTTTAAAGGTCTTTCTAGACATTTATACAAATCAAATTTTTAATTATCGCCATATTTAGTTTTAAACAATTTATTTCAAATGAGGGCGCCACTTTAGCTACCACTTCGTCTTAACGCTAAAAGCTTTCTCTCCCAGTCAACTAAAAGGAAAAACAGAGATCGACTTTTACCACTGCTTACCCATGGTACTACCAGCATAGTCTTACTATTAGTACCATGGGGAATTTTTGTTGCTAGTGTATTTCTGATGTGTCTGCTAGTATTACGGGAAATTCATTTTATTTTACCCCTGAAACGAGCCTGAGAGTCAGTTTTCCTAAAAATAGACATCGATGAATTCTTGTTCAAATCAGTTCTTTTGAACGAAATAAATAAAAAAATTGGTGAATATCAATAGTGCATAGACTTGGCGCGGAGGTTAACACCATATAAATTTACTTAAAATTTTTCAAACCTAAAAACTGACTTCACCCCCAAAACACACAACCGATTTTGATAAAATCTATGGAACCACCTGACCAAAATACCCTTTCAAACAAAAAAACAAATTTAAATGAGTCCAGGCGTTTTCGAATAATCGATGAACATACTTTAAAAAAGCATTTGATTTATTGATAACCTCCTGCTTTTTGGAAGTCGGTTAAAAAGTAGATACTCAAATCATTGCACAAATCAGGCTTGTTATAGATATTGCCCATGTGTTTCTATGATGACTTCATAAATCAATCTTCGTCACAAGTAGGTACATAAAAGTAAGTAACAGGGCGACTCGCATACCTAATACAGGTACAGAAATCATTACGTCATCACTTGACTGCCTCCGTGGTCCAGAGGCGGTGGGTTCGAATCCTAATAGGAAGCATACTTTGTAAAAAATTGTTTATTTTTTTTAATAACTACATTGCATTGCACATGATCTATTCTATACAAAAAACATCACATGCACCAACAGAAGATCTCTAGGGATTAAAACCAATTTGAAAACTGAACACGAGTGTAATCTATGTAGGATCAAAAATAATGTTGGCAGTCCAGCAATAAAAAGAAGAATTTTGTTTCAAAACAAAAAATAACTGGCACAGACGTCGTGATTTCTTAAATTTGGATTACATATTGTCGGTCCCGTGTTTACCTTTTGGGTACAAAACCCTAAAAAAATGGAATCAAAATAGTGACATGGTTTAGATTCTGGCCCATTACGAGCTCGATCGGATTTTACGCTGCGCAGGAAGAGGAGGGTCTAGTACATTCTGCGTTTTTTCGTTTCTCCCAGGAGCATGAAAAGAATATAATCTAGAACATAACCAGATACATTTTCACGTCTTTATCTCTAACGGGGTAGACAGAGCCAGGCGTGTGTTACTTCCCGTTTAGGTATCGAAAATATACCTACATTATTACTATGCGCGCGGCGACCACTTCGAAGGGGAAAATTCAGTTACATGTATCGTTTGAACGAGTAAGCGAGAAGTTCTGACGCGAGCTAAATTAAACCATAGCGCTAACCACATTAAGTAGATATTTCTTTGATTTTCTTTTCTGAGTAAGTATTTTGTACGTGAGTACTTGATTTATTCTGTGACAGAGTCCAAGGCCGTAAGATCCAAAAGATATCCATATCCATAAGATCCTGTTCCCCGCAAGGGTAGGCAGAGAAGTGATAAAACGTTCCTAGAAACGTTTCCTAGAAAACTGTAAATAGTAACTAGATTTCCAGATACGAACGTTATCTTTTCATCGCATTATAATATTGTTGATAGATAAACTGTTAAAATCTTTTGTTTTTGATGTGGCGTGCGATCCGCACCCAGATAAAACGATTTAATTGAAAAACATTGTTAAGCTAACTAAAAAAGGAAATTAACATAATCTATTGCTTGATACTATGTTTGTTTGTGCTAAGTACTAATAATCTTTCTAATATTATAAACGTGAAAGTTTGTATGTATAGATGTTTGTTACTCTATCACGCAAAAACGGCTGTACGGATTGGAATGACATTTGACATGTAGATAGCTTATTACCTGGATTGAAACATTGGGTACTTTTTATCCCGGGAAAATGTGAGGTTTCCATGGGATTCTCAAAAATTATCCACGCGGGCAACGCCGTGGGTATCAGCTAGTGTTTATTATATAGTAGTAATAATGTTTGAAGTAAACAAAGGACATGTATTTCAAAAAATTGTGTTAATGTATTAATACTCTTATTGAATAGCCTTGGAAATAAAAAATATTTTATAAATAGTCACAATGGGTCTATTAAAATAAACAGACAGCCAGCGGCTTGCGTTGCATTTATACCTTTTTGGTAGAAAATTTTAAAATGTAGGAAAAACAAATGAAAATCACGCATTTTCCTAATTTGAATTTGGAATTATCTTCTTTAAAATTTAAACTTTTAAATGATACCAAAACCAGCCAGGTACAAATAGAGCCAAAGTGGTTTTATTACAAGTTCATACATACTATATGCGAAAAGACTTTTTCCCAACCTAATATATAGCCAATTAATAGTCATTTACACCTACATTTACACACATGAAAAACAATAATATATATATATATATATATATATATATATATATATATATATATATATATATATAATATATATATATCATCCAAGACCCAGGGCAATTTGAAAAAGGGCATTTTCCAACTTGCACTGACCGGGGATCGAATCCGGAACCTCTGCGTGCATTAGTGCAATATGAATATAAAAGAGACAGTTTTAGTCCAGAAAAATGCTTGACCCTGACAGTTTTGTCGTTTGATTGTTTGCAAACAAACACATCACGTTGCGCGTCATAGTAGATAAATAATTGAAAAAGTTTGTTAATTAACAATTGACTGTGTGTAGTACCTGATCAAGTGATCAGTGATTGTTGACATAATGATTTCACGTAAAAGAATCACTATAAAAACCGGCATCTCTAATAAAAACCCACAATTAAAAATACAAAATTACCTCTGTGACGACCTCTATGGCCTAGTGGTCATTATGTCGAGTTGGTCACACCGGATGTCCCGGGTTTGATCCCCGGTCAGGTCGAGATGGAAATGGTCTTTTTGAAATTGACCTGGGTATTGGATGTTTATCTATATATGTATTTATTATAAAATATAGTATCGGTTCTTCGCGCTATGTGCCCCGCCCACTGCCACTTCAATGAGCTAATCAGATGACCTGAGCAAGGTTGCAGGGAGGCGCTGGATGCAGGCCACTTCCGATCGGTCGTTTTGGAAATCCTTGGGGGAGGCCAATGTCCAGCAGTGGACTTCCTGTGGCTGATATGATGATGATGATAGTATCGCTAAGAAGAATCCCATATCACAAGTCTAGAGCTTACTTTGGGGCTAGCACAATCTGTGTAAGTTGTCCGTATTTACTTATTATTTACAAAAAACACAATTGTACATATAATATACCTCCCAAATCATTTTCAAAATGGCTGGCAGGCAACACACACCTGATCAAGTTGTGGGAGAATGCTGGATGCAGGCAAGCATTTTCCCACAACCTGCTCAGGTCACCTGTTACTAGGTGAGAGTGGGGTGTTACAATTACCTTGTCAACACTAGCACTCAATTGGCTTGCAAAAGCATTTTTGTACATATTCTAGACACGTAAATTGAACCAAAATGGCTGTCATCGGCGCATTTTTTGTACCTGCGCCGATAACCGCCATTTCGATTCAACCTACGTGCCGGTATTTGTACAAAAATTCTTTTGTTCAACTTATTTATGTCGCATTTTACACCTCTGAAATATATTGCACGCCTCATAAGCGGAGCGTTGAGGTAGTGCTCTACTCTCGACATGTCAGGGTCAAGCATTTTTCTGGACTAAAATTCTCTTTTATATTCATATTGCACTAATGCACGCAGAGGTTCCGGATTCGATCCCCGGACAGTGCAAGTTGGAAAATGCCCTTTTTCAAATTGCCCTGGGTCTTGGATGAAATAGATATATATGTATATATATATATATATATATATATATATATATATATATATATATATATATATATATATATATATATATATTTGTTATATAATATACTAACGTTGAGTTAGTATCCCATAACACAAGTCTCGAACTTACTTTAGGGCTAGCTCAATCAGTTAGTTTGTTTGATTGTTGTATTTATTTAATGCAATAATAAAAGTACAGAGATTTGAAGAACATCCCTTTTATAAACACATTTAATACTTGTAGAAAATATTTGTCAAGCGAAACATAAAAAGAAAAAAAAACATGGTTCGTGGATGTCCAGATGTCTGTATGGACTGGACGTATGTGCCACGATTACGCTCGAAATACTGAATGTATTTGTATCATTTTTTACTAGCTTCATTGCGTCACAGGATTGTTTCCTATTAAAAATTACTTTTTATTTCATTGTCGTAATATATATATATATTTTTAATGAACGTTAGGTTATATATGAGGCTTGCACTTTTGAATTTTCCCAACGTATTGAAATATTTACTCAGGAAATTTATTTAAACTAAACAAGTATCACCGTAACCACTACACTTTTTTTACCCGACCACGGCAATGAATAAGTACTAGTACTCACGTACAGAAGTCTTACTTAGAAAAGAAATTAAAAGAAATATCTACTCAATGTGCTAAGCGCTATGGTTTAATTTAGCTCGCGTCAGACTTCCTCACCTCTTCGTTTAATTACCTAGACATCCATTGCAATTCAATTTCATTCTACTCTGGACAAACGATTCATGTAACTGAATTTTCCCCTTCGAAGTGGTCGCCGCGCGCATAGTAATAATGTAGGTATATTTTCGATACCTAAACGGGGAGTGACACAGGCCTGAAGTGCCATTTTTGAAACGCGGAGTCACCTTAACGTATGGTTTTTGTATGGAAAAACCATTCGTTTAGGTGACTCCGCGTTTGAACGTTGAAACGTGGTATAATAAAAACATTTGACTTTGGGATTGTACGGAATTTATTTTTGCCAGAGCCTAGTTCGATCACTTTTTTCGCTCTATCCTAGAGCCGGCACTTAGGATGGTATAAAGGAAACAAAATATCACCACATTGGGTATTCTACTCTACACACTATCTATTCTACGTCCAATTAAATAGCGTTGGATGATATCATACATAAATCTTTGTGCCTGCCTGGTGTCGGTGACTTATTTTGATGTATATAAGAACTCTATTTTTTCGTTTACCTATTTTTTTTTTCAATGTCGTCTCTCTCACATACGTCTAATTCAATAACAACCAAATTAATTACACATTAAAAAATATATATTTAAATACCTAGTGTTCATCTAATTTTCTATGCTTCTTCTTTTCGAGTTATACAAGCTCATTTTCAAGAAACCGCAGGCTGCTTGCAGCTTGAAAGCTCATTTTTTTTTATAAAAACTAGATAATTATAATGAAGTAAGGACGTTTTGCTTTCATGATCATTTTCTATAATGACGATTTGCTCCCTGGTCTTTCTTTCGTGTATACATTTTTATTTAATAATATATAAATATAATTTTTCGGGATCAAGTGCTGCTCCCATTTGACAGAGGCAACACCCCGAAAAATGTATGTATCCCCTTAAGAGACTTTATGATTTGAGGACTAAATGTAAGGACACTTTGCTCTAAAAACCACCAACTCCGGATTGTCTCTTTTGATGGTCCGCCGTCTACACAACGCTTTCCTTGCATGATCTTCATCTGTCGCATTACTATTACGATTATAATCAGTAGCTAATCACACTGATAATCTTAATGGTGTAGGGAATATTTTGTCGATTTGTAAAGGTATAAATGCTCCGCAATTCTTTAATATGTTACCAGTTGAAGTACAATAACCAACGAGCAGAAACAAATTCCTGGAAAATCGGGATATGAAAGGCAAGTACTTCTAAGTGAAATAGCATAAGACCAAGTGCATTATAGAAATAAAGTAATAGATTTTATTATTAGTAATGCAGTGTGTATTTTTTATACTTGATTAAACGAAGTGTGCGGATATTAGGAGTGTGCGGACCCTATAAAATATGTCATAATTTGTCCAAAAGGAAAGATATTTATATATCTCTAATTTTAGTATATTTTTTAGACTTATATCTATCTATATAGTCTAAAAACGCCCCCCAAGAAAATTATCTTGTGAACATAATTATCGAAAAAAAACCAAACGAAAAAGTGTCACTTCAGTATTATAAAGTTTAGTTTAGTTTTTATTACATTAAATACATTATATTTTCAAATAAGTAGAATATATCTTGTTCTTTGATTTTTTTATAAAAGAAATAAATAAAATAAATATATAGGGACAAATTACACTGATTGAGCTAGCCCCAAAGTAAGTTTGAGACTTGTGTTTTAGGATACTAACTCAACGATACTCTATATTTTATAACAAATACGAGTACATATACATATATATAGATAAACATCCAAGACCCAGGACAATTTGAAAAAGGCCATTTTCCAACTTGCCCTGACCGGGGATCGAACCCAGGACCTCTGGGTGGCGGACTAGCATGGTGACCGCTACGCCACGGAGGTCGTCATATTATGTACAATTAGTAATAATTTTTTTATTCCTGATATTTTTAAAATAAAATATATTCTTTTATTAACATTGCTTTATTTTTTATCACCCGTAGGGCAATGGTTAACACTTAGCCACTCCGTATGTCTTGGATTCAATTTCTACATAGGGCATAATGGAAGATTGTTGGTGTTTGAATGAGTCTTTGGTGTTTAAGTAGCCATGTATTAATTAGGAATATAGTATCGTTAAGACCAGAGGTACCCAAACTTATTTTGTCAAACGCCCACTTTAAAAAATCAGTTATTTTGTAGCGCCCCCCATTTTTTTCACCATAAAAACCTGAATCACATATTTGTCTTGCCTGTAGTTTAATTCAACCTATATTCTAAACGAGAGAGCAATAATAATACATACACCAGTACATTAGAGTACCTTTTATAAAAAATAACAATAATCAACATTGTTAATTTTAAATAAAAAAATAGCAATAATAATACAATTTTACAATAATAAAGAGTATTGGAAGTGGGGACCTCACCTGCGAAACTTTAAAACACGAAATTTTTTCAGTGTTTGATTCCTTTATCGATATAAATAGCGTTGTGAATGCATTAAAATAATAAATATTAATTACATTTTTAGTTTATATTTGTACAATAAAAAAGGATATAAATATGAACTAATAAATGGATTTTGTGTAGTAAGAGGATTTTAATTTCAGTGAAATTTAAAATATGAAATAGCTGAAGTTATAAATCACTCATTGCTTAAATCACATCACCGCCCCCCAACTTTATTCTGGGCCCTTAAAGCCTCCAGCGCCCACAAGGGGGCGTTATCGCCCACTTTGGGAAAGACTGGTTAAGACAGTCACAATAAATGTTTACTTTAGAGCTATAAAAAATAAAAGATTACTAGGAAACCTAAACACAGACCTATGGCTTAAATAGTATGGTTAAAAATAAATTTCAATAGTAGTTCGCATAAAACTGATACCAGTATTTGTCATTACAGGCTTAATAATCCTGCTGCTCGCAGCCGTAACGCTTGCAAAAGGCGCCCGTCTGAGTTGGAGCGACTGTCTAAATAAAGATACAGTAAATATTTTAGTTCCGCACGAAAACTGCAACAAATTCTACCAATGCGATGATGGAAAACTAATTTCTAGAAGATGTCCAGCAAATCTGATGTTCAGTGTCGAAGATCAACGATGTGACTGGCCTGACAACGTTGACTGCCAGAACAGAGACATTCCCGACGGCAGTGATGAAGAGGAAGCTGAATCTGGAACTGGTGGGGGACACAGCGACCCAAGTGAGGCGCCGGTTATCTGCGCAGCTGAGGATTCTGATGGTATCCTAATCGCCCATGAATACTGCGATAAATACTACATTTGCAGTGATGGTGCCCCTGTTGCTATGTCATGCCCACGAGATCTCTTCTTCAGTGCTCATAAAGATCAGTGTGACTGGCCTAAGAATGTTGAGTGCGACCGTGAGAATGCGCCTCAACCTCAACCTGAAGAAGATAAAGACGATCAAAATGATAATGAAGTCGTAATCCCCGAGCCAGAGCAAGAGTCAGAGCTAAAACCAGATAACGGTCACGGCGATGACAGCGAAGAGAACAAACCAGTTGGAGCTGGAAACAGTGACCCCAGCCAAGCCCCTGAGATTTGCGCTGCTGATGATTCTGACGGCATCCTCATTGCAAACATGTACTGCAACAAGTACTACATTTGTAGTGAAGGCAGACCAGTTCCCATGTTCTGCCCTAAAGGTCTTGTATTCAACGCCAACAAAGACCAATGTGACTGGCCGGAAAATGTTGAGTGTGACCGTGAAATTGCACCCCAACCAGAAGAAGATGGCAATAATGACAGTGAAGTTGTTGAACCTGAACCAGAACCCCAGCCAGAGCCTGTGCCAGAGCCAGACAACGGTGATGGCGATAACAGCGAAGATAACAAACCAGTTGGAGCTGGAAACAATGACCACAGCCTAGCCCCTGAGATCTGCGCTTCTGAGGATTCCGACGGCATACTCATTGCGAATGAGTACTGCAACAAGTACTACATGTGTAGCGAAGGCAGACCAGTTCCCATGTTCTGCCCTAAAGGTCTTGTATTCAACGCCAACAAAGACCAATGTGACTGGCCAGAAAATGTTGAGTGTGACCGTGAAATTGCACCCCAACCAGAAGAAGATGGCAATAATGACAGTGAAGTTGTTGAACCTAAACCAGAGCCCCAGCCAGAGCCTGTGCCAGAGTCAGACAACGGTGATGGCGATAACAGCGAAGATAACAAACCAGTTGGAGCTGGAAACAATGACCCCAGCCTAGCCCCTGAGATCTGCGCTTCTGAGAATTCCGACGGCATCCTCATTGCGAATGAGAACTGCAACAAGTACTACATTTGTAGCGAAGGCAGACCAGTTCCCATGTTCTGCCCTAAAGGTCTTGTATTCAACGCCAACAAAGACCAATGTGACTGGCCGGAGAATGTTGAATGTGACTATGAAATTTCACCCCAACCCCAACCAGAAGAAGATGGCGATGATGACAGTGAAGTAGTTGTACCTGAATTAGAGTCCCAGCCAGAGGCAATGCCAGACCCAGACAACGGTGATAGCGATAACAGTGAAGAGGACAAACCAGTTGGAGCTGGAAACAATGACCCCAGCCTAGCCCCTGAGATCTGCGCTTCTGAGAATTCCGACGGCATCCTCATTGCGAATGAGAACTGCAACAAGTACTACATTTGTAGCCAAGGCAGACCAATTCCCATGTTCTGCCCTAAAGGTCTTGTATTCAACGCCAACAAAGACCAATGTGACTGGCCCGAGAATGTTGAGTGTAACAGTGAAATTTCACCCCAACCCCAGCCAGAAGAAGATGGCGATGATGATAGTGAAGTGGTTGTACCTAAACCAGAGCCCCAGCCAGAGCCTGTGCCAGAGCCAGACAACGGTGATGGCGATAACAGCGAAGATAACAAACCAGTTGGAGCTGGAAACAATGACCCCAGCCTAGCCCCTGAGATCTGCGCTTCTGAGGATTCCGACGGCATCCTCATTGCGAATGAGTACTGCAACAAGTACTTTATTTGTAGCGAAGGCAGACCAGTTCCCATGTTCTGCCCTAAAGGTCTTGTATTCAACGCCAACAAAGATCAATGTGACTGGCCGGAAAATGTTGAGTGTGACCGTGAAATTGCACCCCAACCACAAGAAGATGGCAATAATGACAGTGAAGTTGTTGAACCTAAACCAGAGCCCCAGCCAGAGCCTGTGCCAGAGCCAGACAACGGTGATGGCGATAACAGCGAAGATAACAAACCAGTTGGAGCTGGAAACAATGACCTCAGCCTAGCCCCTGAGATTTGCGCTTCTGAGAATTCCGACGGCATCCTCATTGCAAACGAGTACTGCAACAAGTACTACATTTGTAGCGAAGGCAGACCAGTTCCCATGTTCTGCCCTAAAGGTCTTGTATTTAACGCCAACAAAGACCAATGTGACTGGCCCGAGAATGTTGAGTGTGACCGTGAGGTTGCGCCCCAACCCCAGCCTGAAGAAGTTGAGGATGATGATGAAATCGTAGCACCTGAATCAGAACCACAGCCAGAACCAGTGCCAGACCCCGAAGAATGTGATGAAGAGCAAAATCCCGATGGTGACAATGTTGTCGTAATTCCCTGGCCAGAAGCAGAGCAAAATCCCGATGGTGACAATGTTGTCGTAATTCCCTGGCCAGAAACAGAGCAAAATCCCGATGGTGACAATGTTGTCGTAATTCCCTGGCCAGAAGCAGAGCAAAATCCCGATGATGACAATGTTTTCCTCCCCTCCCTTTGCACTGCTACTGAATCAGACGGAATGTTATTGGCACATGAAAACTGTAACAAGTTTTTTATCTGTAATCAGGGAAAGCCCGTGGTTTTGATATGTCCTAAAACTCTATTCTTCAATCCCAACACCAACCGATGTGACTGGCCTGTAAACGTTGACTGCGGCGAAAGAACAAAACCTATCGATCTTAGATAACTGATCCGTTCAATAAGCAATTTGTAAACTTCTTAAATGTGAATGTATATATTTATCTATTAAATCTTTATTGACCAAAAAGGTACAAAAGGTGGACTTGACGCGGTAAAGCATAATATAATATAATATGTATGTTTATGTTTAAAAATTTAGATAAGTACCTATTTTATGTATTTTCACCGATGATTTAACTTGAGTCTATTTTATACACGACTACTACTCCCTGTTTTCTTCTCTTTTCCTGTCCTGGGTCTGCTGGAAGAGATTTCTTATGAAATAAGCAGTACCTATGTGCTCAATGTTCTTACTTTGTTCGTTCCTATGTTTGTATTTTGTGTACATGAATTTCGTAAATAAATAAATAATAAATAAAAGCAGAAATAAATTAATGAGAGATAGGCGCTAGATATATAGTATTGACTGAGCTTCTAACTTGTTGTTTATAATATATCATAACAATATGGAATGCCTGTAAGCAACTGTGATTATTGACTACCTCTTGATATTTTAACCCAGAAAATAAAATATGTGCATGTCTTAAAAACAATTCTTTAATTTCAAAATACTTCATTTTCTTATCCAGTCTTATACATATAATATACTGGAATCAATTACAAGTACTTTTTAATATACTTCAAAAAAAGAAAAAGTTATCAATGCATCGAAACCTATTTGTATGTTGACTGATTATTCGAAGTCGCCTGGACATTGTGGAAAATTCTTTTTTTTTTAAAATGGCATACTTGTCAGGTGGTCCCTTAGATTTTTTTAAAATAAATATCTAAGTACAAACCGCACTGTTTGAGCTAGCCCCAAGTAAGTTCGAGACTTGAGTTATGGGAAACTAACTCAACGATATTATATTTTATAACAAATACATGTATAGATACGTGGGGCGCACTATAAGTTTCCGGAATGAATATGAAAAAATACTATTAAAGGTACAAAATTAATTTTATGTTTTTCAAAATAATCTCCCTTGGCGTCTATGCACTTTATCATTCGATGAAACCAGTTTTGAAAACTTTTGTGCCATTCCTCTGTGGTGACCTCTGAAACGTGTTTTTCATACTCCTCGACAGCCTCTTCTGGTGATGAAAATCGTTGACCGCGTACTTGGTTCTTAATTCTTGGGAACAGAAAAAAGTCACAAGGTGCCAGGTCGGGACTGTATGCAGGATGACTCATGAGTTCTACATTTTTCGCCTTCAAAAAGTCGTTTGTCTGTCTGGCCGTGTGAGAACTAGCATTGTCGTGGTGCAGGATGATACGGCGTTTACGGTTATTTTTACGGAGTTCGTCAATAACTTCCGGCAAACAAATGGTTGTGTACCAGTCACTATTCACTGTACGACGATTCTCTAAAGCAACAGTAGCCACGTGTCCAGTTTTATTAAAAAAAGAAGCAATCATCCGCTTAGATGCACTTTTCACGCGCGCCACTTTGGTTGGTTTCGGCTCATCTTGAAAGACCCATACGCTCGATTGCTGCTTTGTTTTGGGATCGTAGCAATAAATCCATGTTTCGTCACCTGTTACTATATCCCACACCAAATTTGACGCACCTTCGTTGAATCTAGTAAGCATGGCACTGCACCAAGTGACGCGGTCCGTTTTTTGAGCCTCGGTCAAGTTGTGTGGGATCCACCGCGAGCACAGCTTTCTCACACCCAAATGTTTGTGTAGGGTTAATTGAATTTGACTCATGCCTATTTCTAAGGATGCGCGAATTTCATGGTAGGTCACATGCCTGTCTGTTTCAATCATACGGCGCACAGCATCGATGTTTTTGTTGGTCACAGCGGTGGACGGCCGACCATCGCAAGATTCGTCACTGAGATTGATACGACCACGCTTGAATTCTGCAAACCAGCTATAAACAGTTGT
Organism: Acrobasis suavella; assembly: GCA_943193695.1. Lineage (NCBI taxonomy): Eukaryota > Metazoa > Arthropoda > Insecta > Lepidoptera > Pyralidae > Acrobasis > Acrobasis suavella. The sequence goes on from OW971941.1 coordinate 4,057,392, forward strand.
CTTACATGGTGCTTCATTGCCAAAAGCTGTTTCAAGCCGAGCGATGCTCTGTTGAGCTGTCAAATTACACTTAAAATCGTAGAAAATCATACTACGAAAATTTCCCGAGTTAAATCCATGTTGATGCAGACACACAATTTTTTAAATGGCGCCACAAGGTAAAAACAAAAGACAGTCAGATGAAACAAACTGCATTCTACAGCCAATGAGTTCTATTTTCAAATATTGCAATAAATTTTTAAATATTGTTTATGTAAGTGGCCAGTTCCGGAAACTTATAGTGCGCCCTATGTACAATAAACATCCAAGACCCAGGACAATTTGAAAGGCCCTTTTCCAACTTGCCCTGACCGGGGATCGAACCCGGGACCTCTGGGTGGCGGACTAGCATGGTGACACCTACGCCACGAAGGTTGTCAAAATTATTTAAAGTCGGTTTTTTAGTTTGGGGTGAAGTCCTTTTTAGTAACGAAAAATTATGTGAATCAAATAATTCAATTTTAAATACCTAACTAGACCCAATAATCTATGATATAATAAAAAGAATCGTCAAGCTATGTCAAAAGCCTTTAGACACATTGAAAAATCCTACACCAGTGTTGGCCACTTACAAACACGGAAAATAAAAACCAAGCTAGCTGACACCAAAGTTACATTACCTCAGAATGAAACGAAGTTAGAGGTAATAAACCTGAAAGTAGTTTAAACGTATAACAAATATCTCGAGATTCTTATTTTCAACCACGTGACTTTTTGGACGAAAGTTTAATCGATAGCGTCGATAATAGGCGTGACGACAGGGTTTGAAAAGAATAATTGTAATTAGTCCGTTTTTTAGATAACCTAAAAATAATGGACCCATATTTTTCTCTTTGCCAAAAAAGTAAAAATTCACAAAGATTCGATGCATCAAAATTCCGGAGTGGGGGGCTTGCGACGTCACCTCTATGTAAAAATCGTACGTAGCCGTGACGTCATGCAAAATTTCAACGCGCCGTATCTTTGTCAATTTTTGTTTCTCAGAGAAAAGAAAAAATACATGTACAATGTTTTTTAATAATCTAACCAATGGGTTAAAAATATTTTTTCTTTCGTCATGCCTATTCTAACTTAAAGTTTTATAACAAAGTAAATTTACAATCTACTATTCAGAGATTGTTAGGCTTCGTCTGGAAAGTTCTAATTAAAGTGTAATTGAAGGATACCTGATAGAAACGCCTGCAAGTGGCGGGGTCCGCGAAGTTTCCGTTCCCTTGGGTTCCTTCCGGGCAAACGAACTCTTCGGTTTCCTTGTCTTTGTCTTTCTGGCAGCTTACTGGGAATTAAAAATAAAAACATTGAGCTTCATCAGCGTTTATAGGTTCTCGTTGTTGCTCGCGGAGTTGCTTATACAATGTGAATTTTTATACTTGATCGGATGTGCGATGTGTGGATATAAGACGAAATATTATCGATGAAAAAACCGGAAAAAGAATCTTTATTAACACTTTAATCATAATTTTTTTGCAAAGGTCGTGTTTCGATTTTATTTTTTTTCTCTTTATATAAACGGCGTATTTTCTTAAAAGTGGTCTCATTTGAAAGCTACAAAGTTTAAGAAGCTAAGAAAGTAAAAAATAATTAACAATACCAAACAGGAAATTAGTTAAAAAATAATTTATGAAAAAATTAAAGTGCCTGGATTTTTTAAATGACTAACATAACGATATTTTTTTGTATTTTTTTATTGATAATATTTCGTCTAATATCCGCACATTTCGTTTGATCAAGTATAAAAAATACACATTGTATAAATAGTCCGTTTTTATTTATTTTAAGGCTTTGGTTTTTTTAAACATGACAGCCTTGTTGTAACCTAATAAATAGTTATTTAACAAAACTACCTACGCAAATATTATTCCTGCGAAAATAAAGTATCATAAAGGAAATTTATAATTAATCTTAAATTAGTAACGTAGTAAACTTCTAAGTAAACTAAAAACTTCACTTACTCGCAATTTAAAACTTAAAAAGTATCTTATATTTGCTTATTTGAACATTGCACTTTTCAATTCACAAACATCAACATTTATAATATTAACTGCATGTAGATCTTCGATTTTTATACCTCAACAAAATATGCTCATCAGGCTGAACAACGTTTGCAAAGGCGTTGTTTTTATATTTCTTATAATTTAGCTGGACCATTATGGTTCTGCACCTGGTGTATCATTTTCCATATGTTGCCCAGGCTTAACAGCTATATAAGAAAAAAGTTTCATTCGAATCCGTCCAATATTTTTGCAGATTAGCGTGTACAAACTGACAAAGAAACAGTCAGTTTTTTTTTTTAATTCTTATTCTATTGCTATGTCTCCATCGCTCCAAATGTTTTATTTTGGACTGTCATACTGAACTCCAAATTTTTAAAATATAGATGTACGAAACTTCGAAAGTTTTTGTATGGAACTTTGAAGTTTGCAATGAAGAAACTTTCGAAGTTCCGTACATCGATATTTTAAAAGTCGGAGTTCAGTATGACAGTCTTTTTTTGAAAATATCTTCAATGTACAAACACATTTTTTACTGTTTTATAATAAGTATTCATTAACAAACGCTCCTTTTCAATAACTCCAAATGATTTGCGTAACATAACTTTCTCTTTTATTAGCCAGCTCCAAAAGAAACAGTTTCAGAATGACGAACAATTGTCTAATTGCAAATACGTGATTACTTGATTAGTTATAACAGCTAATGACATGAATAATTAAATGTGAATTACGAAATATACAGATAAATTATCACGTCGCCATCCCCAACGGTGTAGACAGAGCCTAGGGACGTAAGACCCAAATGTCATGCTTAGCGTTATGGCACAGAATAATAGCTCTGGTCATATCAAAAGAGCAATTCTGTGAAAATGAATTTCTTTCGGCGTTTCTTCTCAGCAGTGGTCGTTACGAAGCGCTGGAATCGGTAGTTTTCTTTAAAAATAAATTAAATTTTAATATACTTTACACGTAACGTAAATTATACTTATTGACTTGTAAAAGTGCCTGTAAAGGTCTAATTACTGAATAAACATTTGAATCTTTGAATCTTTTAATCTAAGTATTACATACAGAACGGAATTTCCTAAGATCCCGCGCAATATGCGTCCCCGTTCCCCGTCCCCGCATCTCTCCCCCTTTTTCGCCTTGTCGAGGCGCCTGCAGCCGCGCACATAACCTCCACACGGCGCGAACAGGGGAGAGGTGTGAGGACGGTTGACGGGGACGTATATTGCACGGTACCCTAGGAGATTCCGTCAGTGCTGCCAACTCTTCTAAGCGAAAAAGTACTACGGGACCTAAGAAAAGCGCTAGATTTCTGCATTTTGGTTGAAAAATGGTTCGTATTCGAGCGCAGAATGTAATTTTTATGGGCGCTAAATTTATGAAAAACCGTTCAAAAATGGGCGCTAAACACATCTAGCGCCCAAAGCGCTAAAATGGCAGCACTGGATTCCGTTCGGTATGTAATACTCATATTAATTCTGTGGTTATGGCGAGGTAAAGCGGTGCCATGTTTGAAACTTGGAGTCACTAAACGAACAGATTTTTAACTTCCAACAAAAAAGAGGGGTGTTTTAAGTTTCCTAATGTCTGTTTGTCTGTCTGTGGTATCGTAGCGCTCAAACTAATGGACCGATTGCAATGCGGTTTTTTTTTTACATTAAAGCAAATTTCCCTGCGGTGGGTCTTAGCTATGTTCGATAAAAATCGGTGTAGCTACTTAAAAGTTATTGGGTATTAACGCTTGAAAGTCAGGGCTTTCCCTAAAAAATTGTAGATGGCGCTACAGATATCCAAGGTATCAATGATTCCACTGTACATCGCTAGATGGCGTTATTGACGTTTTCGGTCAGGGTTTTTTTTTTATTTTGCCTAGCAAATAAACTTTCGTATAGTAACACCGCCTTTCAAAAATGGCACTTAAGATTTCATTTCATGACACACGATTCAGATTTCCGCCCATTCCCTCGATCGGCATTCACGATCTGGCGTAGGAAAAGAAGCAGCTCGTACATTCTAAGTTTGTCCTTTTCTCCCAGTCTAGCATCATCATGAAACGAAACTTTAAAATTGTAATGTATTTCACCAGTTTTACTAATGTTTCTCGAATGCAGTTATTTGCAATACTGAGTGGGAATATCTTTGTAAGTAGTTCACCTTGATGCTCTTAATTATTTGTACGGAATCTAGACCAGCCTCTTGACCAGATGAACCTCGGAAAATTAAGTTACTAATAAGTGCGTTAAACTTGGTACCTACCATTTATCTAAAATAATAGGGAAGTTGCAAAATGAGTAGATTTTGATAAATGTGTCTGGTTTTGTTAACATTTACGTAAAAAAGGCCTGTATGCACAATTATATTTTTTATCGTTTCATTAACTTCTTTTGCTATAAGGCAAATCTAGTAAACGCAATGTTTGACATAGCACCCGAACAAATGTTCTTACATCACGCCTACAAAATACTACTACGTCACTCCTATCCGGTCTTTCTAAAGCGCTCCGAGACGCCGTCCATAGGCGAACGTGACTTTGTAACCTTTGTATCGTAAATAGTGAAGGATTAACCCTTAATCAAATTAAGCAATTGCCTAGGGCATCACGTCTGGGGGGGCACCAGAAGAAGCACAAAAAAAAATCCGTACTTAGGGCATCACGGCTTACTCTCACATCACCAAAAACCACACTAAAAAAGTTTCTAGTTCTAATTTGAACAATCGCGCGTTTTAAGTTGACATAGAGTCCGACGAGTCATAATCCCGCTCCCGCTTGCCAACTCGCTACCCGCTAGTGCATTCTGCAATTCGAATGCACCTGAATTGCGATCAGCCAATCCCAAACCACCCTTTCCCCGCGGGTCCCCTGCCGTCAGCACAGCATAAATCTAGTAAAAACATATCCAGAAGACCTTAACACCGAATTAATAACAGAAATTCAACGGTTTCATTCATTTGTCATAAGTAAAATAAGTTTCGGACCCAGTGATTCGGCTCGCACAAGTTTACATCAAACTCACGCACAATTGTATAAAATAATACATGATGATAAAATTGAATCAGCTTTTTCTAATGTGGAAACAGCCCTGAGTATAATATATTTTTATTGCTTATGATTACAAATTGCTCAGCTTTTTCAAAATTAAAAATATTAAAAATGAAAAAAGTACAAAGATGATACAAGAAAGGCTCGATAGTATAATATCAATAAATTATCGAGCCTTTCTGATATGTTAAAAATGTTAGACGTTAATACTGTTTTGCGTGAATTCAATGCCCGAAAAAGCCGCAAGGTGCGTTTCAATGAATAAATAATAATGCTTTGTTTTTTATTGTTGTCGCACCTACTCCACTTCTAAGGAAGGTTACATCTCATCATCTTATTTTACAAAAAACTATTTTTTTAGGCGGTAAAGGTTTAAAGACCGATTCTAGTTGACATACGGAAAGGGCGTGGATTGCTTAGGGCATCAAGTAGCCTTAATCCGTCACTGATCGGAAGAGGTTTTCGGTTAGCAAGGTAGTTTTTTCTTGGACGTGCCTATTTTTGGGAAGAACTAGGCATTTTTCAAAATAGTATTAAGCGTATAAATAATAGTATTTTATACAACAGTTGTATAAGCAGGGTCAAAAAATGCGAGTAGCGCAGGTTTCAATGCGAGTTGGCGAGCATCGTAAGGAGACGCCATCGTGCATTTTTTGACGTACCTACTTGTTCCATACAACGACTTTTTCTACGACTATATTTACTAAAAAAGAAAAATAAACAAAGAAAATATTAAAATGTTTGACATATGTTCGGAAGACACTTACAGGTCTATGGTAATTTTTTTTAATGGTCGTTTACTTCCTATTGTATATTCTAAATCTTTGTTCCTAATGACTATGGCAGTAAAGAATTGACTTGGCAGTAAAGAATTTACTTGGCAGTAAAGAATTCAACTCGGAAAGTTTTATTTTTCATGCAAACTGTTTGAACTCAGTTGTTTGTTAAGTTGGTAGTTGTGCGTTTTTTTTGTTATGTTACTATTGATCGAGTAAAATTGACCCCTACATAGATCGTTGGCGCATAGATCTAAAGAAAAGGAAATTCTAGGTCTATGGTTTGACGTATCGTTTTGGTGAAATGACAACACATGTGCTGTTATTGGGAATAAAGTATAGACTTTTCTGAAATCATGTTATCAGTTTTCTTATATTAGTGTTCGTGACCATTTAAAAGACAGATAACAGTGCAGGAGTAGAAAAAATATGTGTAAAAGTTGAGCATAGTGAACTATTCTATTTTTTTTTAATTCAAAAGGTATGTATGCCCATTTCTTTTTATTAAAACAATGTATAAAGATTTTTCAAATATTAAGTAATAAAAACTTGCTAAGCTACCTACTTGCATGCATATTGCACGCACAGAACATGCAAATATGCAAGCTCGTTGAAGTCTTTTTAATGCAACGTACTTAGTTATCTAAAAAGCGGCGAATGTACTTTTTTATTAAGAGTCCCTGTACCCTGGATAGAATCAGACTTTCCCATACTAACGTAGTCTACGTTTTATTTTGAAACGACTTGTCGGATATGGGCAAAATTATGTAATTTTAAAGAAATTGCAATTATCTAGGGTTATAATTGGTTTCCGACGGTAAAATTACGAACTTAAAAAGAATATAGTGTATTGTATCATATTTGACCATCAGTATGGAAAACTTCTACACCCTAATCTTTTATTTCTAGTTCATAATTTTATTGTAGGAAACCAATTATAATCCTAGATAATTGCAAATTTTTTTTAACCGAAATCTGACATGTCGTTTCAAAATAAAACGTAGACTACGTGTGTATGGAAGAGTCTAGGGTAAGGGGATTCTTAAGTATAAATATTTAAAGAGGTGATTCAGTAAATCATTTTGAACAACTTTTCCCAATTGTTGTATACCGAAAATCCTAAAACAAAATTTAGGTTCTCATAGAAATCGAAGTAGTCACGTGATGTCGTTACTATTAACAATGAAAATAAAAACGTATTTCGATATACATTTAAGGGAAAAAATTGTTCAAAATGATTTTTTTATTTTATTTTTATTAATGGCAACAAAGAGTCATATACAGATTATAACAATATAAATAAAAAATGTTTACATGATAGACCTAAACAGTGCCAGTAATTTTTGTAAGAATCTACTGTAGCAGAAGCGAATGAGCATTAAGTGCCTTACTAAAAAGGAGAAAACACAAAAAATAAGGGTAACAGTTATTTGGATAGTACATATGTTAAGAGTAGGTAATAATGATGGACTGAATCAGCTCTTAAAATATTTATACTTAATATTTTTAAGTTTTACCTTTGTTCTTTTCCTAGCCACAGGAGCGTTAACCTTATATATGGGTGCAGTATGTCAATTTATTGTGTTTGCTATAGTTTATCACCTCAAATTGCAGGCCTGCGCTGCAAGCATGCGATCGGTAAACATATACTTGTCAAAACAAGTTTTTGTGGCAATGTTAGCTCACGAATGTCGGGACACACTTTACGATTGGCAATTTACTGACCTATAGTAAAGTACCTAGTAAACAAAGTTTACATACCTAGCCATCGTCATATTACAACTGGCTATCAAGCTATTCTGTCTAAAGATAGTTTGATAAAACTCAAAAATAATTGGCCAAGTGCGTGTCGGGCCACGCGCAGTGTAGGGTTCCGTAGTTACGAATGCCAACTTTGAGTTTATGCCACTAAAAACGTCTAAAAACTAATTTTCTATCGAATTTGTATGAAATTTTCCTTTTCCGATTACATTTTATAAGTTGATCGACTATAACTTTTTAATTTGTAAACCCTACTTAGCTCTGATAGTTTTCCTTTAAATTTCGTTATATTTACTATAGCTATTAATTTTTTCTCGTGTCCATATATAACCGTTTAGCAGATAGAGGGGGGGAACACTTGACTCTAACAAAAATTTTCACTTTAAAACCAAATATTTTAGAAACAAATCCCTAAATCGAAAAACGATGTTTGCAAGCTCATAATATTTTTGAAATGCCTATTCAACGATACCCCACATGATTGGTTAGTCGAAAAAATAAAATTAATTTTTAACTTTACTTGTATGGGAGCAACCCTAACAAAAAAATTTTTTCAATATTTTATTTTACCAATTTTTCCGCATAATTTATATTTATACCTGTACCAAATTACAGCTTTCTAGTATTTATAGTCGCTGAGTAAAGCCACGGACGGACAGACAGACAGACAGATATGGCGAAACTATAAGGGTTCCTTGTTTACTACGGAACCCTTAAAAGGTAACAAAATATATCCAAGTAGAGTAGGAAAATTTTTCCTTTCCTTTTCTTTTCTCCCATACTCGTACCAAATCCGTTTGGCCAGCTCTGATTAGTATCAGAAGCCGAAGGTTTTTTTTCGATTTCCATTAATGTTTTTATGAAAGGTAGTAGTATCAGTAGTATCATGGCAGGACTTGCTATAAAAATTTGGCTTGTGGTTAAAAAGTATACATGTATACAAATTTACTTGAATTTCTTTTGAATAAAGTTGTCCTACTTTACTTGGATTTGTTACCTATTTTGAAAGTGCAGTTTTATCAAACTATCTTTTTAACCGACTTCCGAAATGGAGGAGCGTATCAATCCGTCGCGATCTTTGTTTTTATGTATGTTCACCGATAATTCATAGACGCATGAAGCACTTTGGAATTTTTTTTATTTGTTTTTTTTTTGTTTATTTGAAGGGGCATACTTGTAGTTCCATAAATTTTAACAAAATCGGTTGTGTAATTGGTGTTGGAGTCGGGTATAGTTTTTAAAAAAAAAAAGTAAAATCCCAACATTGATCCCCAACGAAAAGTTGTTCATACTGACGGACACAATCACCCCATTAAGAATGTGTCGACCATAATTTATGTCCTTTGTTTTGATCGTCGTAATTTATGAACTGCCAGGCAGTGCCAATATCCTAAAGCACAGGTAACCGGTCACCTTCAATGTCAACAGAGAGCCGTGTCGGTTTATAAAAACATTGGGTAAAGTAGGTACTTAGATAATGCCTACCAATTTTTATTTTGCAAATGCCGAACTGGATAATAGATTAATCATATACCTAATAATTTATCAGTTTTGGCTCCACACTGGAAATATCTGTTTTTATACGGACAAATCACACATAATGAGCTAGCCCCAAAATAAGTGAGACTTGTGTTATGAGATAATAACTCAACGATACTATATAGCAACTCTGACCGTCAATATATACAACTTTTCCTTTGGGACCAATGATCGAAACTCGAAAAAAATCGACATTTTCATACAAAAGTGTTCGGCCAGCCCGGCAATTAGTATGAAAATGACGATTTTTTCTTCGAGTTTCAAGCATCGGTCCCATAGGAAAAGTTGTCCACATTGACGGTCTGAGTTGCTTATACAAGGATCGGACAGGGTTTTTGTTACATATTGTATAATTTAATATCCAAGACTCCGGTAAATCTGAAAAAGACCACTTTTAGGGTTCCGTAGTAAACAAGGAACCCTTATAGTTTCGCCATGTCTGTCTGTCTGTCTGTCTGTCCGTCCGCAGTCTTACTCAGCGACTATAAGTACTATAAAGCTGTAATTTGGCATGAATATCAAAAAATTTTTTTTGGGTATCTCCCATACTTGTAAAATCAAAAGTCAATTTTTTTTCTCGACTAACCAATCATGTAGGGTATCGTTTAATAGGTCTTTTAAAAATATTGTGAGTTTGAGAACACCGTTTTTTGATTTTGGGATCCGTTTCTGAAATATTTGCTTTTAAAGTAAAAAAATTTGTTCAAGAGTCAAGTGTCCCCCCCCCCCCTCTATCTGCTAAACGGTTATAAATGGATACGTGAAAAAATTTACAGCTATAGAATTTATAACGAAATTTAAAGGAAATCTATCAGAGCTAAGTAGGGTTTAAAAATTAAAAAGTTATAGGCGATTAACTTATAAAATATACTCAGAAAAGGAAATTTCATACAAATTCAACAGAAAATTAGTTTTTACACGTTTTTAGTGGCATGAACACAAAGTTGGCGTTCGTAACTACGGAACCCTACTGCGCGTGGCCCGACACGCACTTGGCCAATCATTTCATCTTGACCTGACCGGGGATCGACCCCCGGACCTCTGGTGTGACAGCGTGGCATGATGAACACTAGGCCACAAGGGCAGCAGCCTCCTCTGCGCAAAGACTTTATACCATCTACTGCACCCTACTGCACCAACCAATCTGCCCAATGTGGTGATTATGGGCAAATCCTCCCTTTATTGGGAGAGGCCGTTAACCCAGCAATAAACTGTTATTAAGGATTCTTCTTTGCGTGTCGATGTCTACTCAAAACTATTGCAAACATTACGATCATGGTTTTGGCAAGCTTGGATTTTATTATTACAGTATTTTGTAAAGCTAAAAAGTATATCAGGGTGTGTGGAGATAAATAAAGATTTATTACGGTAGGTACCCAGGGGGCCTCGGCATGGCTCGGCATGTATGACTAACAGAACGTAGGCCACAAGACGAGACAACTGAAGCGATGAACTCTACGTACCTTTTCTCGAAGCGTTTCGACGTATTTTTTTTTTCGTAATCTGGTTAATTTTTTACTTAGAAACTAATTGATACATAACTTACATGTCCGTGTGAAAAACTTTCTATGAACATTGTGTATGTTTACAACAATGTACAGATTTTTCTCACAACACTTTCACAATCAGAACTTTTTATCCGTCTTGCACCAGTTGCATTGTAAAATTTTGTGAATCAATCCAAGCTTATGCACGACAAAATTAAGTTATTATTTCTTTAGACTTATTACATTTTGTGCAATACCTCTCATAGTAAAAATGGAAGTAACTAAAAGATTTTTTGTTACGGCATTATGTCATTTCGTCCCCATTTAACTCATAGTTTCGAACAATGATGCGAATGGTCAAATATTGCCTTTGAATATAGCATATCCGTCTTTATTTGTACTAAAACAGTTCACAAAAATTGTGTAGCCAAGTATATATTTTTGGAAAGTAAAAAAATTATGTAAAAAATGTTTGTGACCAAGTTTTCAAAAAAAATAGTTAAGTAATATCTATTTTACCACAAATGTGTCGACTATTTTATTAAAATATGAAAGGACTTAATTCTGTGGTCTCAACAAAATGTAATTATATTATCTTTGGCCGAAGTTATTACTTTTCATACACTTTTTTATAAACCAGTAGACAATACATCAAAATCGTATCTAATAGCTTTCACTATAGCTGTTACGTTACCATTACCATATAACGGATTGTTCAGCGCTTGCATAAGATACGAGCCGGCGCACTCCTAAACAGGCACTGGAATGCTGGCTGTTTACACTAGCAAAAAAGAAAAAAACAACTAACCGTTAGCTAGAATGGCACAAATGAGGAATATCGTCTTGTATTGAACAGCCATGGTACGCGCGCACGTTCTAAGAGGCGACATCGCCTTTCACCGTCACTCACGCACTGACTTCGGCGGACGACTCCTGCGCAGGCGGTGGCGACCTCGACGACGGCTTTCTCCACGTACCCTAGACTATCAGAGCAAACCTTGTGCGCTCATTTATTAATTAATAAGTCGATTGCGGATATTGATAATACCGAATGCGATCATGAGTTCATGACGTCATTTGGTGCAATAACAGTTTTAATTAATTCGAATGTTGTATCAAATATTCATAAAGTCGAATTTCCCTCTACTGTCCCACTGCTGGGCAAAGGTCTCCCCCATCTCCTTCCAAACATCTCGATCGTGTGCCACTTCCAACCATTCCCTTTCAAACTGTCGCAAGTCGTTACACCAACACTTCCAGGGCCTTCCTCTTTTCCTTCGGCCATCTTCGGAAGTCTTCTTTGTTACCAAAGTAGCCTACCTATCTGGATGCATTCGGCAAACGTGCCCAGCCCGATCCCACTTTAGTTTAGCGGCTCTGTGTCTTATATCGGCAATGCCGGTTTTTGAACGAAGCGTTGTGTTTGACACCTTATCGAGGATCGTGACACTCAAAACTTTATATAAAGTTACATAACATGTATAAAGTTCTCTATTAAGGTAAAGGCACTTAATTCCGCGGTGTTTTCGTCTGAAGTTAAATGAACATCAAAATTTAAGTATTTAATGTACCTTTTTGTAAATTGGCTATTTTTATCAGCAGTGACATTTATCTTAGTTTAGAAATATACTTACAGTTTGACAGTAAACAAATATTATAGATTTGAAATTATGTAAAAATATAAATAAGGCCGAGGGCCCTTATTCCGATTTAAAAATCCTAATTCCGATTCATATTGTTCCTAAATCCGAGTGTACAAAATATAAGGGAATTGAGGTGGGAATAGTGAAACATGATGTTCAAAAATCAAGTGTATTGTCTTTGGATTTAAAATCAGTCTTATTCTCAATGTTACATGATTATTAAAATGGCATCAAAGTATGATGTACTTAGAAATATGATTATATTTTTTGTTTTCTTTATTTATAAATTTTGTAGTACTTACTTATCTCGTAAAAAGGCCTTGTTCTTTATGTAACATGATTATTAAAATGGCATTACAGTATTATGTACTTAGAAATATAATTATATATTTTTTAGATAAGATACTGAACACTTTGTATTTTACTGCATCAATACCGTATTCATATAACCTTATTCCGTCTTAAATACATCAGAATTGCGTTTCATAACTCTCAAATAAGTTTTTTATTCCGATCAATAAAAAATAGAATACTTGACAATATACTGTAAGTAAATTAAAGCTTTTTTGCAATATCTTTTGAAAAATCAATAAAAAATACTCAGGATTAGAACAAAACACAGCAATATTTTAATTTTTTTGCCGTTGCTTTTACATACAACGAATTAATAAAGTACCTAAACAGATATTCTTTGACTGTAACTAATAAATACGACACCACAGTGTACCTCGGAAATAGAATTTTACATTTGTAAGTTATTCAAGTGAGCAGTACAAAAACATTAATTTCATAATCATAACAAAGCATCCAAAAAAATACAAAAAGTTAACCTCTATGAAATTGCAATTCCGTGGTATACGTCGGCATTTAGGAACCGACTCAAGTATTTGGAACTTAATGCCGCGCTCTAATATGCCACTGATCTCTATCGTCCACGATTGCAATGGACTTCCAAATCTTCACACCACTATGGGCGACCTCTCTTCGGACGACATCCTGCAGGCTCTACCTCAGCCCTTATAAAATGAAAGACGTAAGGCCTAGGTAAGTAACCATCCATACTATTTATCTATGCTGTGTTTGTAGCCCATTGTTAAAATTCTCAATGTTAGTTACATCGAAGTACGAACATTGTATGTAATCTATGAATGGCGATCGTTCCGCGTTTCTCATGGATTAGACGAGAAGCAAACAATGATATTTAATCCTTGAGATCGTTTAATTAAAAAGGAAAACATTATTTAATAATTACCCATTCATTTTTATATTACAATTATTAAGTAGGTATGTATGTATTGTTTGTTTTTTGAAAAAAAAAATCAAAAGTTCAATTTTTTTAACAATAAGCCTTAGTAAATAGGTCCTTAAATTGGTACCCTACCGAGTTTATTTTATTTTATTTTATTGGTTCATATACGTACACTTTACAAATAAAACCTTATAAAAGTAAACATAGTAAATACATAGGTGCTACATATTTCTAAAGAAATTTCTTCTAGCAGACCTGCTAGTTAATTATTATATTTATAAATAATTATACAGGGACACATAACAGTGATTGAGCTAGCCCCAAAGTAAGTTCGAGACTTGTGTTATGGGATACTTACTCAACGATATTATATTTTATAACAAATACATATATAGATAAACATCCAAAACCCAGGACAATTTGAAAAAGGCCATTATTATAATCTTTAAATTTATAGGTACTTACATTTGGCAGCATTCCCTATGTACCATATTCCTCTCATAGTCTCATATCGCATTGGTAGAGAGGAGAGCGACAACGGCAGGGACAGGGACCAATATCCACGAATGGTTCAATTAAAATACCGCTTTAAACAATATTATTTCAAGAACAGCGTATTATTATGACGGTGACGGTGATAAATAAAGAATAAATAATTTGGTAACCTGGAACTAAGTAGTCAACTAGACACTTCGCTACCTACTAAAGCCATGTAAAAAAACATGAAATCGAGTCCAACGTGTCGCTGTCAAATGTCAAAATAGTGTCATTTTGACGTTTCGATGTTGTGAACGTACACACTCTGTTCAAAGTATTTAATTACAATTATCTTATAATTTAAGCATTATATTTTTGAAATTGGTATTAATTTGATGGCAAAAACTATATTTGAACATTATGTCAACCTTACGTGAACGTCAACTAAGTAAGTTTTGATAAAACACAATTTTTTTTCACTTTGCTTTACACAGCTTATATTTTTGTATTTTTTGGTTCGCAGATGCTCTGAAGCAAATGCTAAACCTGAACCAACCCTTGACTAAGAGCGTAGCGTCAGAACCAACATGGAAAGTCCTGGTTTACGATAGAGTGGGCCAAGATATCATATCTCCACTGATATCTATTAAGGAGCTTAGGGAACTGGGTGTTACACTACATGTGTGAGTATTTTTAGTCCTTCCAAGCTTAAATAAATGTCTATAAAGTCTTAATATCTTGAATCACTTCTCCTGAGTCTCATATTTCTAAAATTCATATCATAATTTTTACTACAAGCATGCCAAGTAAATAGGCATATTTTTAATAATCGAAACATTGCATTACATGTTTTCTTATGCCTTGTCTGTCTAGGTTTGTAGTAAAAAGAGTTACTACTTCAAAGTGGTTGTTTTTGAAAACCTTGGACTTCCTGCGGCTAATATGATGATGATAAGAAGAGGTACATTCGTCCCTGCCTATCCGTGTGGGGAAGAGACTATGAATATTGTGTTAAAACAAAGAACTTTTTCAATTTTTATAAGTTGAAAGTCAAAATAATATTTCTATGTTGACTTTCATCTTAAAAAATTGTAGTGACAATAAATTAGGTAAAAATCGTAAAACAAGTGGCCTTGATAGGGTGGATACCTCCTCTTCAAACCCCACCTGCTAGAGTTGCGTAGTTTTCGAATTATGCGTGATAGAAGTTTAGTTTAAAAAAAAAACTATGATGTCACTCTCATATATGAAAATATTAAAGATAAAAATTAACTTACCTACCTACCTTTTCGCCCTCACAGTATTTATGGGTGGTTATAAAAAAAATTAACTTTACATTTCGCCCTTCCCCCTCCAACCCTCTGACCCCAAAAAAGGCGATGTTGAATGATTAATTATGTGAATTTTCTTCCAGGCAACTTCATTCAGACCGGGATCCAATCCCCGAAGTCCCTGCAGTCTACTTCTGTGCTCCATCCGAAGAGAATCTCGGCCGAATATGCCAAGACTTAGACAACGGTATCTACGACCAGTACCACCTCAATTTTATATCGCCCATCACAAGGCAGAAGCTAGAAGATTTAGCCGCTTCAGCCATTCAGTCTAATTCTGCTGTGAATATACACAAAATCTATGATCAATATCTGAATTTCATTTGCTTGGAAGATGATTTGTTTATAATGAAACATCAGCAATCGGATCCATTGTCATATTATGGTATGTATCTACTTTATTACTATTAACTGTTTTATTTTTAATAATCTTTGTTTTCCCTTTTAGATAACAAATCTTTATTTCCTTAAGTTCACTTTAAAGTATGTTGTGTTCAATGCATTATTCCGTGATACATAACCAGTGATTGGAGTAGGTAGATTGTTTTGGGGTCAATATACTAAAACGTTTATATTAATGTAGACATGCCTCCAAGATTCAAATGAATAAGATTTTTACTGGAATTTTCAAATTGTTACATGTAGGTGTAGGATGAAGAATAAACATTGGCCTTCTAAAGCCAAAAAAACTGGCGAGGAAAGACTTAGAGAAAAAGTATAGTAAGGAAGAAAGGAAAGAATGCTAAAAATGGATACACTGTGCCAACTCCAAATACATTGGGAAAAGGAACCCGAAACGAAATCCCGGAAAAAAGGGCACATCCATGTTGTGATTTCTATGACAGATCATTGCATCAAATCCATCTATACCTACTCTGATCACTGTACATTACAGACTATTGCAAGAAGTTTCCAAGTATTATTGGATTTTCGTACATACATAATTCATTGGACTTCTTTAGTTTCTGTGCTGCAATGTACTATACAATATGTAAAAAACCCTCTCCGATCCTTGTAGGAGCAACTCACACCGTCAATATGAACAATGTTTCCTTTGAGACCAATGCTTGAAACTCGAAGAAAAAAATCTTCATTTTCATACAAAAGTGTTCAGCAATTTGTATGAAAATGTCGATTTTTTTTCGAGTTTCAGAAATTGGTCCCATAGAAAAAGTTTTTCATATTGACGGTCTGAGTTGCTCCTACAAGGATCGGGCAGGGTTTTTGTTTGTGAAAACCGTTGTTTCTGTTACATATTATTTTTACTGGAATCATATAATCACGTACCTAAATTATTTTTATTTCAATAAATTTGGTTTCAGCTATCAACAAAGGGGACACTAAAGACACTGAAATGGAAACTATCATGGATCACATTGTGGAAAGTCTGTTTTCAGTATTTGTGACTTTAGGTAAGTCATTGTTTAAAAATATGTCATAGGTCTCAATGTTACATGTACTTTAAATAAGTCAAAAATACATGTGTAAGTATATAAATTGCTTTGTCTCAGGCAATGTGTGCACAGTCGTGATTGCAGTAACTGTGACTGCTACTTTACATTATTTTGCTTATTAATTTATCACTTATGAATAGGGATGTAGACTCGGTCAAAAATAAATTACTTTGGACTTGACTTGAAAATAATAAAAAGTCACAAAATAATGTCACTTGTCATTGATCACATCCATTTTGAACGTGATTAAAGAAAAACTGATATTAAGAGCGCTATTTGACTCCAAGGAATCATGACGTCACAGTCTGGTATTTCATAGAAATCCTAAAGACAATGTTGCTTTTGACGATGAGAAAAAGTATCTAATTTGACTTGTTGGTAACTGTTGAATAAAACAATCAATACCTTGGTTTAACCCTGTGGTTGATGAAGGTTTATGTTTATTTTCAGGCAATGTACCCATAATACGAAGTAGTAAAGGGAATGCCGCAGAAATGGTAGCAAAAAAGCTGGACAAGAAACTACGGGAGAACCTGTGGGATGCCAGAAATAATTTGTTCCATGGCAACACTGGTCAAGTGGGGGCATTCAGTTTTACTCGCCCCATGCTAATACTGCTGGACAGAAATATAGATATGGCAACACCTTTACATCACACATGGACCTATCAGGCACTTGCTCATGATGTGCTTGATTTGTCGTTAAATAGGTTAGTTAAATATGATTTATTACAAAAATATAGATCCACTATTGTATTACAATAGTGGATCTATTAAATTTAAAATTAGTCATATAGTAAATATATATATATATATATATATATATATATATATACAGACAAATCACACACATTGGGCTAGCCCCAAAGTAAGTTCGAGACTTGTGTTATGGGATACTAACTCAACGGTACCATATTTTATAACAAATACATAATTTATTATATATATTATATAATGTATATAGATATCTCGACCTGACCGGAGATTGAACCCGGAACCTCTAGTGTGACAGCCTGGCATGATGACCACTAGGCCACAGACGTCGACAGTATAACACTTCTGATTTATGAAGCATTCTCTTTTCTATCAGTTGCATAAAGAAGTCTTTACTCCTTAAATTGGTAGAATACTCAATATATAACTGATTTAGGCGGGCAGATTCTTTATAAATATGAGGATTAGTATCTTACCCTTTTATCGTGTTCATGTGATTCCTTGAATTTTTTTTTAAATTTGAGTTTTGTAATTTTTTATTGTAAACTACCAAAACCAAGACTGTTTGTATGTTTTCTGAATATTTCGCGGATACATTCCTGGGTAATTTTAGAGATGACAGATAAATGTCCAAGTTTGCAGCCATTCTGTTCATTCTCAATAACTAGTACCATTGAAATTTATCCCACTGCAACTGATAAATATTTATTTAAACCATTACATATATTGATGATACAATTGCGACTAGACAAAATGCGAGTCTTAGTAGTTCCATAAAGGAATGAGGCGTAATAAGGGTGTATTCATATCTAACTTTTAAAATATGAAAGTGTATAAGAATACATTTTTAGTCAGTGAAAGTCACAAAAATATTCTTGCTTGATACTTTCCGATACTGCTAAGTTGCTTTTTATATTATTCCGTGGCATAGTGGTTACCATGTTAGTCCGCCACCCAGAGGTTCCGGGTCGATTCCCGGTCATGGCTAGTTGGAAAATGGCCTTTTTCAAATTGTCGTGGGTCTTGGGTGTTTATCTATATATGTATTTGTTAAAAAATGTAGTATCGTTGAGATAGTTTCCCATAACACAAGTCTCGAACTTACTTTGGGGCTAGCTCAATCAGCGTTATTTGTCCCTGTATATTTATTTATTTATTATTAGACACAAATTCTTATATAACTTTTAAAAAGCAGTGTCGGGAAATACCCAGCAAGATTACTGTCTTTGTTTGCGAAAAGAGTAAAGCGATATCTTGCAAAATTACAATGACAATTATTATGGTACTCTCAGAGCGATAGTGCCGGAGAACACAGCTGTCCCAGTGGCTCAGAAAGCCAAGACCCGGATATGTGACCTGGACTCCAAGGACCCGCTGTGGCACGAGCACAAGGGCAGTCCGTTCCCCACCGTCGCCGAGGCTATACAGGAAGATTTAGATAAATATAGGTAAGAATATTTATTGTTCTCTTTTTTACTGTCCCGAAAGGAAAAATACATTTTCTTCCGTTCATTTTTTTTTGGAGATATCATAAGACATGCATACCATCACGCCTCTTTCCCACAGTAGTAAGCAGAGACTATGGATTACAGGTCATTACATACTAGTTAATTAATATATATATTTTTTTTACATCTTGTATAAAATTGCGTACAATATACATCTGATGAATGTGGAAAACGAAATTCAGTCTTTTATAATGTCACTCCAGCAAATAAAATAAAAAGAAATAGAAATTTTACTCAAATACTGTAAACGTTAATCTCTCACTTAACTCAGGATTCAAGCGTAGAATCCCTCTCTTCACTCAGGATTCAACCGTGGAATCCTTCACTTCCACTCTGGATTCAAAGTAGTGCCCTAACATTAAAAATGTTACCTTAATTTCCTACTGATGTGCCACAAGGGTCACGATCTGTTTCTCCCCGCATTCCATGGACAGCATCTAATTAAAAAGTTACTTTCATAAACCTGCTTTGAAATCACCAGGAGTTCAGAAGCAGAGGTGAAGAAGTTAAAAAGCTCCATGGGCCTAGACGCGGACAGCGACCTAGCTCTGAGCATGGTCAGCGATAACACGCAGCGGCTCACCAGCGCCGTCAACTCTCTGCCGCAACTCATGGAGAAAAAACGGCTCATTGACATGCACACTACCATTGCCACAGGTACATAGCTTGAACACTAGACTAAAACTAACTATATCAGTATACTTCTGGACTAAATGCCTCGAATGAGGATCATAGCTCTGAGCATAGTCAGCCATAACACCCAGCGGCTCACCAGACCCGTCAATTCTCTGCGCAACTCATGGAGAAGAAACAGCTCATTGACATGCACACTACCATTGCCACAGGTACGTAGCTCAAGCACAAGACGGCAACTAACTACTTTAACAGTCTATATCAGTCTACTTCTGGACTAAATGCATCAAATGAGGATACTTACTCTGAGCATGGTCAGCGTCAACACCCAGCGGCTCACCAGCGCCGTCAACTCTCTGCGCAACTCATGGAGAAGAAACGGCTCATTGACATGCACACTGCCATTGCCACAGGTACGTAGCTCAGGCACAAGACGGCAACTAATTACTTTAACAGCCTATATCAGTCTACTTATGGAGTAAAGGCCTCAAAATGAGGATTCTAACTCTGAGCATGGTCAGCGTCAACACCCAGCATCTCATACCAGCGCCTTCAACTCTCTGCCGCATCTCATGGAGAAAAAGCGGCTCATTGACATGCACACTACCATTGCCACAGGTAGGTAGCTTGAAAATCCAGGCAGCAACTAACTACTTTGACAGCCGTTATCAGTCTACTTCTGGACTAATTACCTCTCCTGACCAAGTGAGAAGCAATTTATTATCTAAATAGAACATTAGACCGTATTAATGGTAATACATAATGGCCTAAAGTGTATATATATTAATCTTTAACATGACAAAATGGTCTAGAGACCGCGCGAGCTCACTCGCATCTTGCACTATATGCCATTAAAGTTTATTTTCAAATGTCACAAAAATCCTCACCGCTGCGCTTCTCTCTGTCTGAACTGACCCTAATGCGGTCTCCGTGACGCGACGGGACCGTTTCGTTTTTGCGGAGCCCACCTGCCGATCCACGCGTGGACGTCCGCTTAACGCAGTTTCAAACCTGACATCACGCCTTATAAGTATCTATTTGTAGTCTATTCTTTATTCTGTCCAGCTTTCGTCTACCCTCAAAAACTTATTAAAAACCGCTTTCTTTTCCAGCTATCCTCAACGCTATCAAATCAAGGAGACTAGATTCCTTCTTCGAACTGGAAGAGAAAATCATGAGCAAAAGCAGTAGCGTGGAAAGCAAGACTGTTTTAGATCTTATAGCAGATCCCAGCGCTGGTACAGCTGAGGACAAGATGAGGCTGTTCATCATCTACTACCTCTGCACGCCCATGTCAGAGGAAGAGTATAAGAAGTTTGAGACGGCGCTTTTGGCAGCCGAGTGCGATGTCAAACCGATGGCTTACATGAAACGGTGGAAGTGAGTTAATGCTCTCTTTCTTTCTCTCTCTCTCTCTCTCTCTCTCTCTCTCTCTCTCTCTCTCTCTTTCACTCTCTTTCCCTCTCTATTTCTCTCTTCAATGTCACAACGGCCTTCGCTTGGTAAGTCTGTATCAGCCTCGCAATAATCCCAGCGCTAGTACAGCTGAGGTCAAGATGAGGCTGTTCGTCATCTACTACCTCTGCACGGGCATGTCAGAGGACGAGTATAAGAGGTTTGCGACGCCGCTTTTGGCAGCCGAGTGCAATGTCAAGCCGATGGCTTATATCAGGCGGTGGATATGAGTTTATTCCCTTTTTCTTTTTTCCCTCTTCATCTCTTTCTTTCTCACAATGGCCGTCACTTGACAAGGCTGCGTCAGTCTCGCAGCGGAACCCAATGATGGCACAGCGGAAGACAAGATAAGGCTGTTTATCATCTACTAACTCTACATGTCTATGTCTGAGGATGAGTATAAGAAGTTTGAGACGGCACTTTTCGCTGCCGAGTGAGATTTTAAGCCGATAGTATTATCTTATTAGACTGCCTCCGTAGTCCAGTGGTCAAGGCGTTCGCCTTGTGACCCGGAGGTCATGGGTTCAATTCCCACTGGGAAGCATACTTTGTTAAAAGTTGTTTCCAGTCTGGATAGGATATTGCAGGCTTGAATCACCTGATTATCCGAAAAGAAAGATGATTCCGTGTTTCGGAAGGCACGTAAAACTGTGGGTCCCGAACGCCACCTAGCGTTTGATCATCAAACTATCCAAGGATTGGTTCCTGGTTTGCCCTTTGGGTTGTGGAGGTCAGACGACAGTCGCTCTGTGTAAAAACCAGTAACCTCGTCAAATCTCCTTGGTTAGGTAGCGGACCCCGGGCTCTGAAGCGTTACTGCTGAGGATGCAACCGGGAATACGCTAGGATGATGATGATGAGTATTCTCTTATTAATTCTGTGGCGATGCCTTGTATGAGACGATGGAAGTGAGTTTATTTACTTACTCCCTTTTTCTCTCTTCCTCTCTCTCTCTATCTCACAATCGCCTTCACATGACAAGGCTGTGTCAGCCTGGCAGCGGAGGACAAAACGAGGCTGTTCATCATCTACTACCTCTACACGGCCATGTCAGAGGACGAGTATAAGAAGTTTAAGACGGCACTTTCGGCGGCGGAGTGCGATGTCAAGCCGATGGCTTACATGAGGCGGTGGAAGTGAGTTAATCTCGCTCCCTCTCTCTCTCCCTTTCTTTTTCTTTCTCTCTCTCTCTCTCTCTCTCTCTCTGTATCTCTCTCTCTCTTTCTCTCTCTCTCTGTATCTCTCTCTCTCTCTCTCTCTCTCTCTCTCTCTCTGCTGTTCATCATCTACATCTGTGCATGGCCATGTCTGAGGATGAAGTTTGAGGCAGCGCTTTTGACGGCCGATTATCACATATTTTTGTGTACTTTGCAGAGGCTTCTCAAAGATGTCCAGTCAATACGAAGGTGGCGGAACCAAAACCGTTTCAATGTTCTCGAAACTGGTGTCTCAGGGTTCGTCGTTTGTGATGGAAGGAGTCAAAAACTTGGTTGTAAAGAAACATGTAAGTTTATACCTAAGCTTTAATTTCACCTGACACGACAGTGTGATAAGTGTGATAACGTAATAGTGTCGTCATATCGACGTTTGGGCTTCAGGAAACAATATTAACTTCGTTTCATTTTTATGCACCTCACTTCACCACTGTATAGATGACGTCACATCACGATTATTAGCTGTCTTGTCAAGCCTACTTTTAACAGTGCACAATTTTTGAAAGCATATAGGTCTATTTTAGCGTTTCGTACCCAAAAGGTAAAAACGGGAGCCTATTACTTAGACTCCACTGTCCGTTTGTCTGCCTGTCTGTCTGTCACCAGGCTGTACCTCATGAACCGTGATAGCTAGACAGTTGAAATTTTCACACATGTTGTATTTCTGTCGCTGCTATAACTACAAATACTAAAAACAGAATAAAATGAATATTGAAGTGGGGCTCTCATACAACAAACGTGATTTTTTATAGATAATGGTACGGAACCCGTCTTCCCTGTCTTGTCAAAAATATTTTATACTGCGCAATTTTTTACTATAGTAGAAACTTGCTGCAAAAGAATTTGATGATCTCTAAAACTACATCCAAAACCCGCAGAAGCTGCCAGTGAGTCGTACAGTGGAAGACGCTCTCTGCGTGAGCAGCACCGGCGGGGGAGGGGAGTCATCGTCAGAGCTGAGCTGGCTCGACCCGCGCGCTGCCCGGACCGACGCGGCGGCAAGGAACAGGGCCGCCAAGCATCCCCCGCCTACCGACGCGGTGGTATTCGTGGTTGGGGGCGGCAACTACATCGAGTACCACAACCTGATGGACTTCGCTAAGGTGAGTGCCAGCGGTGCTCTAAAATAATTTGTTCCTTATATTATTGTTTCACATATTGCATTTTAACATATTTTTTATTACGCATAATATTCATACACAGTAATCATAATGACAGTTTCAAAAATATGAGACACCAAATGGCAGCGCAGTAAAATTAGGCTCATTATGCTGGTGTTATTGGATACATTTAACAGAACCAAAGAACCTGTCAACTGATGCTCCAATGCCTGACGTCACTGTGCTGCTACCTGTTGTTACATATTTCTTAAAACCCTCATTTTGTTGAATATTTTAGTTTCTACCATTTGTTAAAAAAATTATATGACTGGCTTGACTATGGCTCTTATGGACTGAGACTAAGAAAACGTATATTTACAGCAACAGGCCTCCAACGGTACGCCAAGGAAGATCATCTACGGGGCTACCACTCTGCCCAACGCTTCGCAGTTCCTCAAACAGTTGTCTCTCCTAGGAGAAGAGATCCAGTAACATTCCCATCTATGTATTATAAACATCGATGAGGGTAAATGAAAACAGTTGAAGGAAACATGAAGAGTTTGACTTTAATCAATTGGTATAAAAGAAAAAAGTTTTAATTTTACATTTACCCACATAGATTCAAAAATATTTATTATCAAATATATAAATAAGTTGGGTTGTTGATTATGAATGAATAACACAATTATTTCAACAAGTTGGCATTTTATTTACAATGACATTGAAAATATAGCTAACACCTAATAAATCTACTAATAAATTTTGATTGTTTTGAACAAGAAGTATAAAAATCTAAATCACAAGATTAGTATTAACAGTAATCAGATCTTAAACCAGGAAATAGTTTGCAGTTGTCTGCGAAATTTAACTTTGTTTAGTGTAGGTCCGAATACAAAAAAAATTCGCAACCAAACACTGTAGATTTGTAAAATTTGATTTTCTTGTGTTTATAAAACAAACTTGTCGAATTTATTTCCCAGCCCTTACACTATTGTGCTTAATTAAAACTAAAATGTGTATGCTATACCCGGACTACCATAGAAATTGGAAATAAGTACAATTCAATTTCAGTATCAGACATGTCTTGGCTGTACAGACATTAATTATGACGTTTTTAGCAAAGAGATAACCGGAGAGCATGAATGAAAAGAGTACTGAGTGTTGACAAAGCCAAAGAGGTTTGCATGTGGAGATCTATAGTCTCTGCCTACCCCATGGGAAAAAGACGTGAAAATATGTATGTTTGCTATTAGCAGGCATTTTCTAAAACCTGGCCGGGCACTAAACTCGAGTCTTGGTGGTTTCGAAGTTGGAACGTGACCACACAAAATATGGACAAGTTAGCGGGTAGCAAACCACATATGTAAAATAATAATTGTTGAATATTCATTGCTATACTAGTAACCGTTTAGCATGTCAAAAGCGGGTATTGACCTTTGTCTTAGTCTCTATTCCAGGTACCTCCATGTCCGTAAAATAAGACGATTTTTAATTGAAAGCTTCTTTTCGTATGATGTTCCGGGTATACCTAAAACATATTTAATAACCCTCGAAAAATAGCAAATATGTGTTACATTACACTTATACTAACATATATTAAAACGAGTAAATAAAATACATAAGTAGATTATGTCAAGGAACTTGAACATCTTAGCACTGTAAAATAGGTGTCAATAATATTTGTAGAGGTATAAATGTGCCGTCATACCAGACGACTACGCGGCCGAAATTACGCGCAAGGTTTTTACGTCGAACGTCCGAAATTATCCGCGGAATCTGTCATTATTGTACGTCACGTACTTACATACGCGGTGAGTACTGAAAAATCTCGGCGGCGTAATTATCTGTTAGTTTAGCGAGAAGTAAAAAGAATTTCAAAAATAAAATTTTGAAATGAAAATAACATTACGATACAAATATAAATTCAATTAGTGATCATGATATGATTTTGGCACAGTAACAAATTCAACTAGAAGGCCAACAATAGAAGGTAGCTATTTTAATATTGCGGTGTCATGCTCTTTAGGCGAAAATTGAATGTCGTCGTGGGTCGTTAAAAAAAGGATAAAAACGAATAGGCTATTTTATTAAAAAATACCTCTGAATAGAAATATTTTTTTGAAAAAAGGCAAGAAAATTGGTTAATTATTTATTTATTAAACTACCGTATTGAAAAAGGACATCGAATAAGCGTGGTCTTGACTTATCATTTTTTAGAAATTCCACCGTAGGGTGAACGATATAAAGTTCACAATGAAATGCTTTACTGTATAAAAAGAGTCTCAGTGGCGTCGGAGCCAAGTTGGTGTAATGGGCGAAGGCTTTAAGAGCGGCCTTCCCGTCTTACTTTTCATACGAACGCTCGTGCGTGATTACGGCGTTGAACCAATCTTTCTTGAACATTTTTGAACTAACAGGTATCTTGTGCGCTAATTCTAGGTCTTTATTGAAACACAAAATTTAAATTTAGAAAAACAAATTCAGTATACAATCTGCTTTTCTGCACAAATTTTACCTGAACTTTGACTGTTCATAAAGTACTCATAAATTGTAAAAGTAATAGATTTCAATAGAACCCTTGCAAATGTAGTGAAAATTTTAAATTAAAAACATTTATTTTACACACTTGTAAGGCTTACTGAAAATCACGTATTTCCTGGAACAAGTTTTATGAAATTTCCGCACCCTATATTATTCGTTCAATAGATAGTTAATAATAATACTAATTTCATTCAATAAAACGCAAACAGTGCCCTTAGGCGCTATCTCTCTCTTTTTGGTTTGCCTCTCTTTTTCGCATTATCCTGGATGAAACACCAAGCTTTTCAAACTATGCTCAAAACAGAGCGGCCGGGAAGGGCCGCTTTAAGTCTGAGTTTCCATCAAAGATGAAGTATATCAGTGTTGGACAATGAGAAAATTCATTTAGTGTTAATCATTTCTAATTTAGCTATATTGATTAAATTGTCTTAGTAGGAGATGAAGAAATTTTATTAATTATTTTTAGCAACTAAATCTCTGTTTATCCTTATGGTTGGCTGGGAGAGAACACTTCTAGCGTTAAGTCCGCCAATTGTGAACAATTGTATATAGTTAATCAATATTTTTTTTGTATAAAAATGAATAAATTTTTCTTCCTCGCACTCACTCTGCTGGGAATTTCTCCACAACTGACAATTCGCGACGGTTGATAAATCGAAAAAAATATGCGTAACACAACTCAACAAAAACGATAACGTTAAATAGAATATTTTTTTTTATAAGAAGGAATGCTTAAGAATCCCCTCACCTCAAAAACTAGTTATATGCATAGATTTATGAAATTTCTTTTAAATTGAAAAATACTGCCGAAATCTAACATGTCATTTTAAAATAAAAGCTAGACTACGTTTGTATGGAAAAGTCTGATTCTATCTAGGGTAAGGGGACTCTTAAAGTACTGCTTTTAATCTTTCACGTTTTAAAAGCATAATTTATGTTTTAATAAGGCTATAGAGCTCGAACGAGAAAATAAAGCTTTCATGTTACTGGACCACAGATATGTAACTGGTCAGAAATCATTCTGAAAGTAATCATACTGGCAATTTTTTTGGCTACTGATAGTAATTTCATTACCATATATAACTGTCATTTGTTCTTCTGGTCGACTGGAAAAGATCCCTTCAGGGATAAGTCCACCATTTTTACCACAGTATTTAAAATTGTGTGATTTATGTTTGTTGTTAAGTGCAATATTTTAAATAATAATAAATAGCTTACTATAGAATAACTTCTTTTGTTGGCCTGCAATAACAAGGGGGAAAGAGAGAGCAAACACGATTTCAATAACATTACGCTAATAACTGTGTAAATAGGGCAAGATCACAATAACACGTCCATATACATATTTAGTTTAAAACTATAACACTACAGTTTTATAGAGATATGTTTGTGCAAAACCGAAAATATCCAACTCTGGCACTTAGGGTTGCTACACACTTATTCGGGCCGGCATTCATCGGCAGAGCCAGGCGGTAAAGTCACAAGCCGCTTTACTGCAGCCCATAACTCGGCTTGGCAACTGCCGTATTATGACAATGGCTATGGCAAATGAAGATTCTTTTATGTATTAAAAACCAAACTACGCGATCGGCACAAGCCGAATGAAACAGAACAAGGGCAATAGGGAAGGGTGAACATTATAAAAACACCTGAAACTTTTTAACTGTCAGGAATTAGCGTATATAAATATCAGATTTTTCGGTCCAGTCAATTATTTATAAAAATTAAAAATATTTTTAACGCAATTTCGTTCACCATTCAGCTTACGGCGCCATTTCTTTTTCAATGTCATACAAAGATATAAAATATATAAGTGTAGATTTGCCACCGAGCGACTGAGGGTAAGAGAAAGATTCACCCACTTCAAATACATGCAATTAGAAGTGTGCCTATAACCGGACCATGAAAAAATGCTCGGTCGGTGATAGAGACAAAACACGGTACTCTTTTATTTTTCTTCTTTTAGGAATCGCAGTAATGCTTCGGCGGCACTTGTGCCTATCGTCCCGAAGCAATTCGCGGCGAATCTTCGTACGTTTTGTATACTAAAAAGTTATCGCGATAAAGCGCTGGTCACACTAGCGGCTTCATTATTTTTCACGAACTATCTGGCAATAATCCAAGATGGCTCCATCTACGTGTTTTAAATATGGACGACGACTTTCTTTTCTTTAACATGTGTGCTAAAAAATTCATAATGCATTTATTGAAACCTAAAAAGAAACCTAGAAAGAAAAAGCTAAAAATTTTAACACTATTTTATCGTTCCACTCCATTCTTACGCATTAACAACCGTGGCACCGTCGCACAGCACGCGTCCGAACAAGTCGAAAACAAACGTCAAACTGAAAACAACGCAAGTGCGACCACGCAGAGCGTGATTGTTACCGTGCATAAATCCTTTGATGTATCGCCACCCGCGCGATAGCTAACACGAAGTCCGAATATTCGGGACGATACCCGATAACGGCCGGTCACATTTGCGTGTATCATGTAATAGCACGAAGCTTCGTGACGATAGGCGCAGGTCCGGCCCAAGCATAAGACTATCTCGCTCTTAAACCTTGATGTCATATGACATTACTATTTTTTATACGTAAGACGAGACGGGCAAAAGAAATAGCGGCGTTAAGATGCGTGGTGAACGTAATCGCGACAATTTTTTTTTTTATAATTTACTGGACCGAAAAATCTGATATTTATTTACGATAA
The DNA here is from genome assembly GCA_943193695.1 of Acrobasis suavella. NCBI lineage: Eukaryota > Metazoa > Arthropoda > Insecta > Lepidoptera > Pyralidae > Acrobasis > Acrobasis suavella. Next base: position 4,086,061 of record OW971941.1, read on the forward strand.
ATAGGAATGTTACTCCTAACAATAGAAAAAAATCGAGGCGTTTTAAAATTTTCATTCCTTCCTCATTGCTTCGGGTCGGTTGTTTTGTTCGACAAATACTGCCGAACCGATAGTGTCGGCCCGCTTATCTGTGTAACTAGCCTTTATCAATACACGTAAAGAAATGAAATCGCTTTAGAATAACGTTAAATCTAGTATTTATATTCGAAATTGTGCGCAATAAAAACAACTTTAGATTAAATATGGGTTATGATTTTCCGATACAACGCGAATTTATAGCTCTTTCTTCGGCATTTATAAGGCAATGGCAAAATCTCAAATTTTACCTTATAGCAAAGTAAGCAAGGTTTAAAATAATTATGGTACTCATATCAGATAAGAGTAGCTCACAAGGCCAAAGATAATATGCGAAAGTATAATCGTGAATTTCAAAAATTAGCTTTGGTCACAGATTTGATATAAGTATTAGGTACATACAGAACGGAATCTCTTAAAGAATAAACGCAATATGCGTCCCGTTCCCCGTCCTCATACCTCTCCGTTCTTGCCTTGTCGAGGCGGCTGCAGGTGCCTGCAGCCGCCCGCTCATAACCCACCACACGACGCAAACAAGGGAGAGGTGCGAAGACGGGGAACGGAGCGCATACTGCGCGGGACCTTAGAAGATTCTGTTCTGTATGTAATACAATGCGACACAAATAAGTTGAACAAAAATGGCGGAATTCAAAGCATTTTTTACGAATTCCCGGCACGTAGGTTAAACCAAAATGGCGGTTATCGGCGCAGGTACAAATAATGCGCTGACGATTTTGGTTTAATTTACGTGTCGGGAAATTGTACAAAATTGCTTTGAAGTCCGCCATTTTTGTTCAACTTATTTGTGTTGCATTGTACTTATATTAATTCCGTGCTTTGATAGCCGTAATTAAATTGAAGCTATAGATTACTGACATTGTCTAAACATAACGTCAACCATACAAATCATAAGGTTTTTTAAAAAATATCGGTACACCAGATAGCACAGTAAAGTCGGGTACAATAAGCTGCTGTTATTGCATACATTTGACGGGGCAAAAGAACCTGTCAACTGATGGTCCAATGACAACAGTCGATTGGACCTGACGTCACTGTGCTCATATTTTTGAAAACGCTCATTGGCAAAAAAATGCGCTGTGTTAAGGCGCTCCAATTTTTTAGTTCAGTTTTTACCCTTAAATGCGTGAATTTTCCGGTTTTATATATTGTATTGTATAAATAACATGGAAAAAATAAAAAATATCTTTGCCTTGTTTTATGGCTAAAATTTAAAAAAAAAAATCTGAGAAAAAGAAATTGCCTATTAAAGACACTTTTTCTTTCTTATACCAAAAGGATAGTATAGTGAACTAATGCATTATTTATGAGCGCAGACAGTGACGTTTTTAAATTTGATAAACTATGCACTTAAGGGTTGATAAGCATAAAGCAACACTTCACATTTCCATATTCTTACTCAAGTAGATCATTCGAGGCAAAAATCATCCAGAAAACCATTAAGAAAACTCCAAAAACTTTGGAATTGTCAATTTCTGAACCACTGGTTTTAACCCGTCAGCTTCCAGACGGTCGGATCCGACCGAGAGAATAATTGATAACAATGGGTTTGCAAAATTGCGGTTGTTGAAGAGTTAAATACATTGCCCATTTAGTTGTAATTAAATTCTTATCGATTATTATAAAACCAGTAATGTAAACGAAATCAGCAGTTAAGTAAATGTCTGCCGGTCATTCGCTCTTGTTGTATCGAATTATAATTCATAAATTCTACTTACAATAACATAACACTGATAAACATTGAAATATTAAGAACTTAATTATTTGCATTACACAAAGAAACAAGGAATACATTAAATTATCATATTATGTAAACATGGCACTTATATAATTTATTTTTAAGATTCACCAAATCATTATTATATGATAACAGAAGCTACACGAAGGTACAATAATAACAGGGTTATTCCCAAGCGCCCTACTTGCTACTTTTTTTACCTTGATATAGGTATCTGGTAATTTTTTTATCCCACTAGCAAAAACGAATGACTACAAATTAAATTTCTGACCACCTCCAATGATTAGTATCAATATATTTCGCTCGTATTTCAATTAAAAACACAAGTGGGAAAAAATATTGACAATTGAAACCCCATGGGAATGGGCCGCATGGTAACAATCCTAATAAAATAATATACGATCTTATAAGTACGCAACATTATAGGGACCACAGAGAAACTTATTAAGTTACACAGATTATTAAGGCGCATTTAGACAATTATTTAGTTAACATCACTACAATTAATATTGTTAAATATTTAAGCAATTATTTGCTTTGTAACAATTAAGCGCTACTAATGAATGAAACATGATTAAAAGCTAGAATTGCACTTGCAACAAATAAAGAAAAACAAATAAAGTAAATTATGTATTTCTTTTTCGTCGTTTATATTTGTAGTATAGGATGCCTTAATAAAAAATATATAAATTTCATAAAATGGTCACAGTGATGCCCAAGATATAATAAATTCCTAATTATAGCAAGTAACTATTCTAAACAAATATAAATTCGATAAAAATAGTCATAAAGAACATAAGTAAATACTTTATAAATAAATAATTCTGTAATCAATAATACACAAAACTGTTGCATGTACCTCGCTAGACTGACCCGCATGTATCTGCTTTAATACAAAAACCTTTGAAATATTATATTTTTGTATATCCATTATTATGATAGATGCAAGATAATATGTCAATATGGGTCAGTGACCTAAAATATAAGTAAACCACGCCCATAATCTGGGATAAAGATGTGGCCAGTGGCCACCTTATCTGTATGTCAATTTTATGGGTCAATATCCGTAAGATATCCAAGTCTAACAATCTAAAACTATGTTTTGAAAACGACTTCGCCCTTGACCATTAATCTGTTTTTTTAGGTCAAAGTATTGACAATAAGCTATTAATTAATAATGTGTAATAAAGTACATGCGGGCAAATAAATTAACGTTTTAAGAATCCCCTTACCCTAGACTTTTCCATACAAACGTAGTCTACGTTTTATTTTGAAACGACATGTCAGATTTCGGTAAAAATTTGTAATTTTAAAGAAATTGCAATTATCTAGGGTTGTAATTAACAAAAGACATAAAATTAGGAACTGGAAAGAAATTATAAGGGTGGAGAAGTTTTCTATACTGATGGTCAAATATGATATAATACACTATATTCTCTTCCAAGTTCATAATTTTACTGTGGAAACCAATTATAACCCTAGATAATTGTAATTTCTTTAAAATTACATAATTTTGCCCATATCCGACATGTCGTTTCCATGGGTAAGGGGACTCTTAATCAGTTGTATAAAATCTGAAAAATATACTGAAAATATTTTAACTGTGAATGAAATCTATGATAATCCCTTTCCTTAAATAGTATCAATATATTTTTTGACACATGTACAGATGCGTACAGTATTTCAGTAAAATATTTTTTTGTTATGTGCATCACAGTATCAATTTTTTTTTTACTTTCCATTCTTTTTCTTCAGTTCAGTAGGTTTTTTAATTGTTAAAAAAATAGTGTCTGAATACACACCAATTTGTAAACAATTAAAAAAAACCCTACTGGGATTGCGTTACTGCAATAAAATAAGTTCAATGACTACAAACGGTTATGGTTGGCACAAACATAAAAATATCGGCACATTAAAAAATATAACTAAGATCCTAAAATTTTTAGTGAATTGTCTTGTATTGTTTCATAACACAATACATTTTTGCGTAATAAGTGTCAAGTTTCGAAAATACACGATTTTATATTTGTTATGACTGCTTTTAAAGGCCTTGACGCCTTTTGTACATCTTTAAAAGCAGTTATACTGTCACAAATGCTAACAAAAAAAATTTATAAACACATTAAAAAAACCAAAAAAATATTTTTTGGAGCTTTAACTTTGTATTGTAATATGGACGGAGATACATGTATTTGAATTCAAATGATGTATCTTTCCAAATATTGGTTGCTACGTTACAAAATACATTCATAAGACAAAATGCATCATAATGAAATATTATGCTTTCTCTAAAACTAATATATCTAACTTGATATTGCAATATCCATCAAAGTGCTTAATGGAATGTTTCCAATTCGAAAAGGTATTAATGGCCATAAAAAGTAAAGGCAATATAAAAATAAAGACAAGAATCAATTAAGAGTAATATTTAAAATCTTTTATTTTATTTTACTAACGATCAAATCCTTTTTAAAATATTTATAAAATATTATTTTTTAACTTTGTCATGACGTACGTCCACGTTATGCTGACACCTAGATATTTTACACCGGAATAAAGCCTCGTATTTGAAATATGGCCTGAAACGTTAATATGCGTATACATTGCGGTGTCAAACCAAATGGAGCTCTATGTATGAGTTCTAGAGCCCCATTTGCCTTGATGTCTTAATGCTACGGATGTTAAGACGCGATACGCAGAAGAGTATTCATTTTTTCTCATTTATGATTTAAGTAGCGAGGAAAAAGGTGCGAAGCTTTTCATGTAGGCACGAGGCATTCTGACAAATTCAAAATTTGAAAATGAAGGTAGTTCTAAAATTGTATATACTACTTAGACCCGGCTATTAGCGGACCAAAATATTGATATGAAAATGGAATGTTACCACTTGAAATGTATAACACCAATAATACATTTCTATAAAAGGAATGTGTAGGAAAATTGATATGACACATTTTATAAAATATGGACAGTACAGTAATTAATATACATTTAAGTCATACAAGGATAAAATATGAAATAAAAAGGTAAATTGTCTTTAAGAGAGCTGTTAGTAGAGATACAGCATTACAATGAGATTCCACTACTGAAAGCAACGGAGATGACTTTAGATAATAATTTACAGTATATTGCACTACATCAGTCTTGCAGGTCATCATTCCTTCGAATTAAGATGCCTGCAAAGTATTATAAAAGCATGTTTCTGGCACTTGGACACAACATCAATAAGTCATTAGGCCAGCGTATGAACAATAGCAAACTATTCTCAAATACACTTACACAATCTAATTGGTTTGGAATGATATCACACTTGCGGTGTCTAGCGTGTTTGGAGTCAAGCAAGCAGACAGTGCATTTGCAAAAAAGTCATAAACAAAAGTAATCCTTAACGCCATAGACATAAAGATTATATATATGTTTCCACACAACTACATTAAAATACATTAAGTTCTAGAATGAAAGACGCATGGGATCATGTGCGTCTCTTTCTTGCAAATGCGTGTTAAATAAAAAGGACGACAATGTTATAACATGATATAGGGACACCCACTCTTTGAGAACATATTTATCATTGTGCAAGCAATCTGGATTGTACTAAACTTCTCTAGTTACTTGATTTTATTACGATTTAAGGCGATTCTAAACTTTAGTCGCTCAATTGCATACAGTCTGCAAGCTGGCAATCGTTGTGGAAGCTAAAGCTGCATCGTACAGTGCGCGTGCGCGGACGTGAGCGCGAACGCAAGCGAGAATGTCAGCACGGACGCAAGAGCGGACGTGAGCGCGAACGCGAGCAAGAACGTGAGCACGGACACAAGCGCGAACGCGAGCACAAACGCGAGCGCAAAAGCGAACGAGAACGCGAGTCACTTTTTTTCTTTCAAACGTATGCGAATGCTACCGATTTTTCAGAAACTGGCCCATTTACGGTTGTCTGCTCCCGCTTGGCATAACATCAACTTACCGATAACCCAGCCTTTGCCGTCCGGCTAAAAAGCGGATCCGGCTTAAAAACACAAAGTTTTGCCTAAAACACGCTTACTAATCGCTAGTGTGATATCCCCCTAAGCTGAAGTCATATATGTACGGAGTATTGTTTTGATAACATTGAATTCAACAGTGCACTATAAACTTCACTAATTCCTCTAATTCAACTTGTGATAATCAGACAGGAAGGTTAATCAATAAATTCTTACACTAGGGATAACATATTTGTATATAATACATGTTAATCAATATTAAAAGAATTACTAGGTAGGTATTTGAAGGATTAAATACAATATTATAATAATTTGAATATAATCTTTTGTTACTAGGTAAATTGATTTAAGTAGCAACACTAGTGTGGTTGCATAGCTTAAATTTACTTACTTTTTAGCATATTTAACCGTAATTTGTAAATCGTCAACTCGCCAAATTTATAGCTATGAAATTTCTCAACAGATCTTATAAATAGGAAGTGATTATCACCTTTATCTCTTAGCATTAGTCAGTTATCTTTAAGAGAAGATTTTTTTAACCTACCTAATCATTTATTACACAAAAAATTTAAGAGTTTTGGATAGTTTAAAACAGACAATGACAACAAACATGAACAATGATATTACATGTAGGATGTCATTTTTTAATCATTTATTATTTTTTGACATCACTCAAAAGATATGAGATTCAGAGTAGGATAGAATGAAAGAAAAAAATGTTCATTACGCCACAGGCATTGTCATGTTTATTTAAGCTGCAACTATAATTATACTATGGAAGTGTAACTTCGAACATTATCACGGCGAGAAATGGCCCAGGAAATTAATATGACTGTCTGACGCAGCGTCAACTGTCAGCCAATGTCCGCTAGGACACAGAGGTATACAGCAGCCGTTGATTGTCCAGCAATTGGCATAAAACAACGTCATGGTCCTTATCATACTAGGGGTTTGCAAGCGGCTTCGCGGCGGAGCGCGCGCACAGCAAATGCATGACGAACACGTCGCGGCTGCAAAGCGAAGACGTCGCTGGCGTGTGGCGAATACGCAATGTTTTCGTAACGTAAAATACACCATACAAAATGGCGTCGACGTTGCTATTCGCAGCGATTACGTTGCGCGTCCGCAACGTATTCGCTGCGCGCCCACTCCACCACGAAACCACTCGCCAACCGCTAGTATGATAAGGCCCTAACAGTATTGGCAAAAAACAAGATGCAGTGTTAAAGTTCCACATACCTGAATGTACATTCGATGGGTTCAATTTTAATGATAATGCTTCCATAGTATTAACTAGTCCACTGTATTAAAGAGCTTTTTAATAAAGTTGTATATAAGTAGAAATGATAAAATGACTAGACATAGTCTCTTATAACATTTCGTTGATTTTTAAACATTATCTAAATATGCTTATAGATACCAATACATTAAGCAATGTAGTTTTAAAGCGCGATGTATACATACAAATCAATGGTTACATAAATGTATAGTGATGATTCAAATCTGGTCTGAGAGCTCCGGCAATGAATTTCAATTAGTCTGACATGTATACTGTTAACAAGTGCCTCAGATGCTGTGTGAATCGAGTCAATAAGATCAAGTCGATTTTGTAAAAATATTAAGTAGGTACTTATATTTGTTACAATGGGTTGGTTACAAAAAAATTGGCTAGGGCAAATAGTCTTTCAGTCTCATGGAGAGACAATCTTTTATTTAGTGGAAATAGATATAAATCATGTAAACCACAGTCACTCTAATATTGGTTACTTTATCTAATTAAAGAATCCTTGTGTGGAACCTATTCCCTCCATCTCTACTCTCTTCTTCGTCATAAGTAAATTCCTTTACATTAACAAGATTTTCTCATAGCCCATAGGATATAAGTAGTTATTTTTATTTTTCAATTTTTTTTCTCTTTTGAATTAATTTGTATTATTTTGCAACTATGTAATTATTTAAATAAATTACTTTTCTTGAAAGAGTAGTTAGCCACATGACTTTCAATGTAAGTAACCCATATGTAACAAATACAGTGATTTCATCTTAATCTCACATGGGTTTAATTCAAAATTAAGTACCTTTTTTCCTGAAGGGTATGAACGGGTGGGGTTTCTCTCAGTTATTGTTTGTTTGCGTGGGTGTTGCGACTTGAACTGCTGCTGTTCAAAGCCATCTTCTGCATTTGCCGGATGACGGTGGTGGCGTGGTACGCTTGTTTCCAGCGGGACTTCGCGAAGTTCTTCTTGAGTTGCTCAGATACGGTGCCGTGGATGTTCTTGTTGCTCGCGGCGTTGCCTGAAATCCATGGATGTGCGAGGGCTTGTCTGAAATAAATCAAAGATTTATTGTACGAAGCTTTTATTTAAAAGTCAGAATTTATTTATCTTCGGATATTTGTAGCACTTGATAACTGTCAATTTTTCTTTCCATTTCATAATAGGTTAACTGCTGCTTCCTAAGCGCAAGTACAGAAGAAGCGGCAACAAACTGTATTGCAGCATTTTCTCCAAAAAGATCAACTTACAATTATTATATTAAAGTAAGTTGTGTGGACGAGAATACATTATATTATAATTATTAATTAAGAGTGATGTCAAATCACTGCTATAATAATTATGGGGAATCGTAAAACCGAGGGAAGGGAACAAGGGAATCATAAAAACCTACATAACTGCAATCAGGCATTGGCCTGAAATTCTTGAAGGCAAGGCTTCATAGGCGTTCTAAAATGCATACAACTCTGAAATGCACTGTTATTTTAAATAGTCTGGCCAGATGGGTCATAAAGATCAGACAGGCCATAAAGCTGAAATAGTCTTCAGCAGCTGGGTCCCAGAACCTAATACCAAGTTACAGATTTATAATATTGACTAAAAGTAGAATGGCAGAGATATATGGGCTCTCAGTGCCGTCATTATCTCATAAAATATTGGCCAATTCTTGATGGAACTATATAGACTCGATAGCTTATGTGATTTTTAAAAATTCTGTAACCATACCATACTTGTAGAAGTTTGGAGAAAAAAGTTGTTTACTAAAATAACCTTAAGACTAATTAACTCTTTTGGCCAAACTTATAATAGTTGAAGTTGAATATTTATTATTATTAATTATGAATTAGAATCCACGATTACTAATAATGTGTAGGTATATATCTAAAGAACCCTTTAGTGCCGCAACAGACGGGGCGCAAGTTCCGTCGCGTAACAGCTAGAGATGGGCAGTGGATAGTACTCAATCTACTCATTTGAGTATTTACTCGCTAGATTTAATAAATAGAGTAAATAGAGCGTGCTCATATATTGACATCGCATTTGATGTCTGTTTACTTATTTTATCGTAAAATTACGTCTATACACACCTCCCACCAAAAAATGATAATAGTCAAAGAAGCCTACTATCAGTGTATGATTAGTATGGTATTTTCATATAATTTAGCGTCGCATATATAACGTTTACCTACATTTTAAGCATATTATGGCATATGCACACTTTTTCCGACAAGAATTGCAAGTGTATACTAGATTTAAGTTTCAAAATTGTCATGAAAACATGAAATAATGAATATGAATATAAATATGAGTCGCAACTCATATAAATCAATCTACTCAACAAATGGATAAATAAGGATATTTATCGGGTATTTACTCAATCTACTGAGTAAATTCTCAAATGGGTTGATGAGTATTTAAGCATCGCCCATCACTAACTGTTACGCGGCGCAACTTGCGCCGCGTCTGTTACGGCCCTTATATAGGATTGATGACCGCCGTGGCGTAGTGGTCACCATGCTAGTCCGCCACCCAGAGGTTCCGGGTTCGATCCCCGGTCAGGGCAAGTTGGAAAATGGACTTTTTCAAATTGTCCTGGATCTTGGATGTTTATCTATATATGTATTTGTTATAAAATATAGTATCGTTGAGTTAGTATCCCATAACACAAGTCTCGAACTTACTTTAGGTAGCTCAATCAGTGTAATTTGTTCCTATATATTTATTTATTGACCCTATTTTGAATACAAATCATATTTTTGAGATTCCCCCTATTCAAAATAGGGTCAAAATGCAAACATGAGAACTACCGCACCATCACACATCACACTTATCATCTCACGCAATCAAATTATTAAAAGTACTACATTTATCTGCAGCTGTATGTAATTAAATAAAATATTTAATTAGGTAAAGCTTTTTCCTTATATTCCTACAAAATGTGGCCGCAATGCGACCTAAAATAAAAAACCTTTTCTATTTTATTCATTCTTGTCAGGACCAAAAACTGTTAATTTTCTTATTTTGACATCAGTTGATAAAATTGAATGTATTTTTCATCGAGATTTCTTTAAAATTATGTACTCGCACGAACATCTAACAGAGGTGAACATGATGAAGAACGCAGCAATGACCACAAAGGAATTCAAAGACTCCACCAACATTTTCCAGGGTGGTGTTCGTGCACCAGCATTCTACAGAGACGATCCAGAACTGTGGTTTGCTCAATTGGAAGGACAATTCGCATTATCTAGTATAATATGTGACACAACAAATTTTTACCATGCGGTATACTGGAGCACAAGTACTCCTCGTCGTTCACAGGTAAAAGATGTCTTATGTCCTCCGCATGCGGCAGGCGAATATGACAAATTAAGACAGAAGCTAATAAAGCGCCTTCAAGGAGTAAAAACTAAATCAGTTACTCATGCAGGAAGACATGAAAACTCTTGCTGGCAGGGGCTGGGAGGGCCATCTGTGCCGGACGCAGTGCTAAAAACATTGTGGACTGGTGGGCTACTAACAGTTTGCAAACTATTATTGCGTCCTAACCAAAGTTAGAGCTGAATGACCATGCAGAATTGGCAGATTGGATCCATTGTTAATTTTTCTTAAAATCAGTCAACAAAAATGAATTTATTTTTTGTCTAGTTATTATTTCTTTTAAATTATCTACTCGCACGAACACTACAACATTTACAGCGTAGCATTTTTAGCTGAAACAATAAGTTTCCAATGGCTGGTGGGATTGTCTTGAGAAAAATCATCAACAAATCAACCAACATCAAACCAATATTTTACACAGATCAACCGCCATCTGAACTCCACAACCCAAAGGGTAAACAAACCAATCCTGGGATAGGTTTGAGCAAACACTAGAATGGGTTCGTTTGGAATCTTTTGTTTATACATGCCTTCCAAAACACTAAATTATCTTACTTTTTTGGAAAATCAGTGATTCAAGCCTGCAATATCCTAACCAGATTGGAAACAGCTTTTTACAAAGTATACTTCCCAGTGGGATTCGAACAGATGACCTCCAGATCACAAGGCAAACGCCTTGACCACAGGACCACATAGGCAATGTACAAATACTCAATCTGTCAATCTTATCTTAAAGTAGTAAACAAGTTCCATGCAAGCAAAAATTTTGGTGGATTGATGAAAAACTGAATTCCATTGCACAAGTTTATGATACAGAACTAAGCCCGCTTCGTGTGTACATAACTGGTGGATGCTAACAGTTTTTAATGATAGACAGATAGAATTATATTCTGCGGTGAATATCTAGTGCAAAGAAAATCTTAATATTAGTTTATATTGTGCTGTATTAACATTCAACTGTTTTTTTAAATGTATTGCAATAAATAAATAAAAATAAATAAACTGATTTAAACGGACAGAAAAGATGCATTAGTTTGGAACTCTGTATTGATAATTTGTAAAAAAAGTAAGAACACTTACTTGCAAGTGTATCTCTTGTCTACATCCACACACATCAAATGCCTTATGAAATCCTTGGCAGAATCGCTGATGTCATCCCAGTATGGTGAGTCAAACTCAAATTCACCCTTCAATATCTGTGCAAACAAGTTGGCATCATTCTCATCGTAGAACGGAGGATAACCACACAGCAGAATGTACGAAATGACACCTATACTCCAAACATCTACTGCTTTCCCATAAGGCTTCTGTGCCAGTACTTCTGGAGCCACATATCCAGGTGTGCCACATGCTGTAGCCATAATACCAGAGTCTTCTATCTTAGACAGCCCGAAATCACTGATCATGATCTTGCTTTCCTCATCAGCACTATAGTACAACAAGTTCTCAGGTTTTAAGTCCCTATGCACCACTCCTTGCGTGTGCATGTAGTCTACAGCTTCCAGCACTTGCCTGATGAGGTTCGAGGCGTCCTTCTCAGTGTACGAGCCTTTTTCAACGATCCGATCAAACAATTCGCCACCGGTCACTAACTCCATCACTAAGTACACCTTGTTTTTATCCTCGTAAGTCTCCAACAGCTGCACTATGTTTGGATGGGAAAATATCTTTTTCTCTGCTCCCTCTCCCTTACCCTGCTCACTGAATCTCTTCAAAACCCTAATTTCATTTTCTAAAGAGTCTTCTTTCCCTTTGAGAGCTTTCTTATCGATAATTTTGCAGGCGAACATCTGGCCGTTATCCTTGCTCTCTATCAATCGGACTTCTGAAAAAGCACCTGTACCCAACAAATCCTTGACGATATACTTATCCTCGATTGATGGTTGCTTCTCGGTTTCTCGCCCATCTTTCTTGGATTTTCTACCAAAATCTTTTTTACCAAACAAAGGCATTTTTGAGCCCCACTTTGCAACTTTAATTTTCACTACTAGAAATTTAAAAAATATCTACGTGCATATGGCAGATATTATTGAGACTAGATGGACAGAATATTACGATTATCTCGATTGCTAGCTTCTTTTCTCCACTAAAATCTAAACCGAACCCAATACAGCGTTGCGCAGGGCGCACAAGGTCAGACGATTTGTCAAAAATTCGCTGTAGTGTTGCGTTTCGTTCCATTAAAGTTTATTTTGTACGTCAAGCAAGATCTTCGGACATCGCTTTGCTGCGCGGCTTGTGGTGCGGCTTTTCACACGCGGAGTCACTAAACGAACGGTTTTTGTATAGAAAAACCATTCATTTAGGTGACTCCGCGATTGAAAAATGGCACTTTTGGTCGCTCAAAATATTGTCCATCAACCATGCCTTTACATTATACAAACGGAACGTTTTAAATAAAAAAAATCCAGAACTGACAGCGCCATCTATTATCTCTTTCTAAATTCATTTAATATTGCAATGTTATTGGATACGGCATATGAATATCGGATGAGTATACCCGCAATAAAAAAACTTTTGCAAAGTGACATCTTTTATCCATTTCCAAAGGCAATCTGATCTAATTACAGAATACTTAAAATGTACTGTTTGAACATTATTTTTAAGAAGTAATAACCAAGAGACAGGAAAATGTCCATTTCGATTTCAAAATGGATCATGGAGATATATTTATATAAAAGAAAAAAAAAACAAATAAAAGACAGTCTACAAAAGAGACAATTCTGTCAGCAGCAAGCATAGCAATAGGTCCGATCCAGAGAACCTAATGATTCTCCAGGGACCTAGACCCGAAAGATCAAAGCGGAAGGAAGGAAAAAATATTAGATAGAAGTATCCTACTTAACCATAGATAAGACAAGGCCTTAGGCTTTAAGTCCTCCATTACACTTGTATTTGTCTAAGAAATTAAATAAATAAATAAATAAATAAAATAGTTTACAAGAAGCCTACGAGATGGCGCTGCCAGTATCCTATATCTCGATATGAGAGTTTTGGTTGCAACTTACCACAACTGTATACTTACTTGGTTATAAGCAACCTACCATAATAAGACCTCCAACGATACACTGCTGTGGAAGATCTTTCTTTTGTAGCCAATGTTTAAAACAGTGGATATGCTACTATAGGTACTATAGGTATATGAGTTTTAAGGTCATCACGACGTCACATACATAAAGGGGTGTATTATAGTCTGTCAATCTGAACAACTTTTCATGGGAGAAATACTGGAATCTTCAACATTTGATTTATGTATATTGTTGGGTCTCTTACATATCTAACAAGTTATATCCTTCGTGATCGCAGACAGTCTGTTTGCATCAGATGCAGAAAATTTGGCTTGACATAACCCTTCAAACTATTTTATGAAATACTGTTTATATTTTAAAGTAAAAAAACGGCCACTTTTAGCAAAAATGCTATAAAAAGCTACACGTTCTCACTTAAAATATAAACAGTAGTTCATAAAATACTTTGAAGGGTTATCTAGGGTTATATCGAAGCCAAATTTCAAATAATATCTCCGTTTCTTTTTAAATGATTTATTTCAAATGGGGGCAGCACTGGACCTCAGGTAGCCCCTTAATAAAAAAAATACCGACAAAAATGAGGTTCCAATTTAATAGGCCGTTTAAATTGTGTTTAGTGAATTCGTTAATTTAAACTTTAATTAACGGATTGAAATGGAACTTGTCAAAGCAATTAGTCATTCATATAAAAATCGCTATAGTAAAGATAGATAGAGAGCGGTCCAATATTACATTTAGTTCCAATTTTTTCCACAACATGGTGAGGTCCACTACATTATTTTTACTTTAATATAAATTACAAGAAGTAAAGCTAGATAGGACTTAATTAAAGTCAACAGACTAAATACGAGTATTAAGTATCTGATATGCTTGCTTATTAAGTACTTTAAAAATTATTATTACTTACGTAAGTTGATTGGTTGCTAAACATTAATTAATATAACCTCCTTCACATCTCCTTCATCGGTCTGATAAAGTGTTTGTTTGTGGTTAAAACAGTTAGCTTTATCGCGAAGTAGGGCAACCCAATGAAATACTTTCACCCCAACCCTCTGCATTTTCCATTGTCTATGCCGCCACCCCCTGACGTCACAGTGAAAATCGACCAATCCCATCGGGCACAGTGTTCGATGGCCCTCGCGAGCGGAACTACTGCCGCGTATATCAGCCCTTTATTTTCTAAATGTTTTCGTTGTTCAACAAAATGTGCCGTCTCGATGTATTGTTGGCTGTGATCAAAATCGTTTAAAATGGTCTCTGGCGTGTCATCCCTATTGTGAATTACGTTTTAGTTTTATTTTTAACTGTTGGATTCTAAAACTACGTGAGGGGGTGGTGCCGTGATGCCAGTTCGAAAGCAAGGTGATTTATTATTTTAATAAATAATATGAAACTAGTTAACTTCTATCTACAGAACGCAAACACTCTTGTTTTAATTTATAAATATATTTTTATTGTTGTCAATGTTATTGATGTCTTGAATTAAGTAGTACTCAGGGTTAGATTCACAAAGCAAAAGCACCCTTCTGTTGTTTCATATCGATGGATAAGCACTAAGCAGTGTTGCCAAGTTGAATTAAGTTTAATTGATGTTATTAAATCTAAGCTCTATATATTATTGACAAATGCACTTGATATATTTTTAAAATGTTTAAAAATATAAGTGTCTTAACGTGTTACGACTTACGAATATTTGCAACCCTGTCACTATACTATAACTATGCAAAAAAACTAAGAAACAAAAAGAAAATGTAAATGTACTCTGTAAAAAGTACCTAACTATAACTACTTACAACCAGCATTTAACTAATCTTTAAAGTAAGGGTCGGATGTCAATAGCATTAATTTCTCTTTTATTATTTTAATTCTTAAACTACAATTTAAAAAATCGGCCAAATGCGAGTCGGACTCGCGAATGCAGGGTTCCGTACCATTATCTATAAAAAAACCATGTTTGTTGTATGGGATCTCCACTTTGATATTCATGTTATTCTGTTTTTGTATATGTTGATATAGCGGCAACAGAAATATATCTGTCAAAAAATTCAATTGTCTAGCTATCATGGTTCATGAGATACTACCTGGTGACTGATTGTGATTTGATTTGATAATTTATTGTCACAAAACCCACAGCTCTTAACTAATTTACAATATTAATATTATATTAGTAAGTACAACACTGACAGCTAATGACTGATTCACATTCTTTAGTTTCTTCTTAAATACAAAACAAACATTATTACACAAATATTACTTTACAAAGCAAAAATATTCACCTGAATAATTGTACCTACAAGAAATGAGAGTACATATACCATAATACAACCAACAAACTTGACTGCATGCCTATATCTAATGCCTACATAGACAGACGGACCATATGACACACTGACGGACAGACGGACAGTGAAGTCTTAGTAATAGGGTCCCGTTTTTACCCTTTGGGTACGAAACCCTAAAAGATGCCTGAATTAGGTTTAACAAAGCGGCTGGATCTTGACGTATCATTTCGAGATAGTATAACTTGAAAAGTTGAGACAACAGGGGTTTAATATTATTCAACGTGAAAACACTGCAGGACATTAACACGGTGCACGTCTGAGTTGCAGTATTAAGCAACAATGACATTCTAAATAATATTAAAACTATAATTGGTTTGTAATTGTATAAGTTATAAGTATTTTGGTGCATTAAAATGTTTCATATTGCTTTAAATTTGGAAATCTTTAACCCTTTCACCGCGAGACTTTAAATCAGTTGTCGTGCTCTCAGCGCAAAGGGGGCTAAATCTAAAATAAATATCTACAACCAAAAAGGGATTTGGATACTTAAGGCGGCCCTTCCCGGCCGCTCTGTCGTCAACACGCGCATAGTTTAAAAAGCTTGTTTTTTCATCCAGGGCAGTGTTAGAAAAAAAAGGCAAACCAAAAACAGAGAGATAGCGCCTTAGGGCACGGTTTGCATTATATTGGATGAAATTAGTATTATTAGTAACTATCCATTGAACGAATATTAAGTATTCACTGGGTGCGGAAATTTTATAAAACTTGTTCCAGGATATACGTTTTTTTCAGATAGCCTTACAAGTGTGTGAAATAAATGTATTTTATTTAAAATTTTCATTACATTTGCGAGGTTTCTATCGAAATATTTTTTTTACTTTTACAATTTATGAGTACTTTATGAACGGTCGAAGTTCAGGTAAAATTTGTGCAAAAAAGCAGATTTTTGGAGGCGTATACTGAACTTGTTTTTCCAAATTTTATTTTTTTTATTTCGGTAGAAACGTAGAAATAGTGTGTATATCTGTTAGTCCAAAATTTTTTAAGAAACATCAGTTACAACGCCATAATTACGTACGACCGTTTGTATGAAAATTAAGACGGGAAGGCTGCTCTTAAGTTATGTGCATGCAAAACGAGCATTTTTTGTCGGCAATATCCGAAGCTATGGGCACGACAATGTTGGATAAATCCGACGTTCAGGGTGAAAGGGTGGAAACATTTCTTGTTTCGATGTTTGACATGAGGTATTTGTCCCACAGAGGCCCACCGAGCATTAGAACTGCTGGAAGACTACCACAGCAAACTAGTCAAGCCTCAAGATCGGCAGCTACGCCTGGCTATCGAAAGAGTCATCAGGATTTTCAAGTCACGCTTATTCCAGGCTTTGCTAGGTATGTTATCTTTTTACTTCTTTGCTATTCTGCCAACTAATGTACACAGGTTAAAACAATTAGCAAAACAACAAAAACAGTACATGTTAGTTTCAGCATTAGAAAATACTTCATGGTCTTTTGACACGGCGACTGAAAAGATTAAATGTAGGTACTTGCACTTGTAGGTTTAATGTTTAGAATTTTGTGCCGATTATGCTAGAAGAAGGATAGAGTTATGTTTTTCGAATGTATGTATGTAAATTTCTATAACACGCTCAGCCTAAACGGCCTTCAGGGTTTTAGTTCGAAAGGTGTCGTTTCGTCTTAGTTGTCATAGTCTCAACGAGGTTTTAATAATTACTTGTTTATAAACTTATTGCTAAATACCCTTGAAAAACTAAAAACTTTAATTATAATTTCGTAACAGATGACAAATTTTTAGTATAGAAAAACATCAAACGGACTGCAGATTATACACGTTACATCGACAAAAAGATAAAACGATAGAGTGCATATGATATGACATAACTCATCAATTTAATTTGGTAGCCATTTCCAAACCGCAAATGATACCTATCACGCGTGTCATAACCAGTTAATTGCACAAATATCCCAGAGTAGCGAGTCGAATATGTTTTGACAACTCAGTTGTCAAAGGGATCCACTGTGTACTATGCTATAAATAGACACATCTCGTGTCGTGCCCGCGCGTCACTGCTGGTCTTGAGTCTTCCTTGACCACGAAATGCTATTGTGATCCGCCGTATTATATTTAGCTATTGCAATGAACATCGTTTGTATCTTAAACGAAATTAACATTGATTTTATATCACAAACTTTTAATTTGATGATTCAATTCATCATAAACATATAAACAACTTTAATAACATCAATAACTATACTAACTAGTATTAAGATTAAGATACGTATAACTAAAAAAAAACTAAACTAGATAAAAATAAACAATTGTATCTGAAATGAATTAACTTAAATATAACTCAAGCTTTGATCAATTATTTCAGTCAGCATGTTTCCACCCACCGCGTTTTTTGCGGAAAGTGGAAAATGTAATGCAATACAAACAATGAAGTTATTAAACTCGGTAGTTCAAACAGAACAATTTATTTATGATTGGTTATTCGACTTTTATTTTACCTTTTAAACGGATTATAATTGTGTTCATGATATATTCTATGAATTAGGAGTCAAGTTAATTTCTTTCATTCCCATAATTTATTAAAAAAATATAAATTGGTAGGTACTTACTCAAAAAAATATTATTGTAGAACTACGAATAATTTATAATTATTGATTCAGTAGCATGCCTTTACCAATTTCAGCGGTATAATGCTGAATAAATATTTCATAGAAAATAATAGTAATAAAAATAAACTTGCTTTTAGTACTTAGTTCAAACAAAATTTCCCTCCCTCAAAGAGATTTACGCTGTGAAATTTTCTCCACCGCTTGCACAGGAAATCCGCTTAGTGAAATTCTATTTCATGGTTGCAAGGTGTTTCAACTGCACACATGAATGCAGTGATTGCCTACAGTTTCATTGGAAATATGTGTAGCTAGCTAGATTCTAGATAGATTTTAGAACACACGCAGACTCATTGGATTAACCTTGTGCAGACTAGCTTTGCTTTGTACTTGATTGCCATGCAGCTGAGCATTATTGCCTTATCTGGGCTTCACTTCACACGTAACGTACTTAATACGCTGAACAATTCTATGTTGCATAAAAATAATGCATGTTGCAATTTCCTTTGTTTAATTAATAATTTGCGCCGATATTTCAAAGACAATCGTCAGTCTTGATTATCACAAATCAATATTTTTTCGGCTTCAGGTTTTGCTGGAAAAAAAATGACAGATAAAGCATAAAACACTAAACAGCACTCGTTTTATTACGTCGTTTTTACCACTCAATGTAGGCAAGTATGAAATGGATGCAATGCTAACAAAATTGGACTAAATACCTATTTTTAATATGAAAATGTATGTTTTGTGCGATTTACCATTGAGAGAGGCCTATTCCCAGCAGTGGGAGGTTAAGGCTGCGGATGGTGGTAATGATAATTATGTATTTTGCAATGTTTATCTGTTTATGTCGTCTTTTTTATCATCCAAGATCTTATTTTTTCCACCTGCACTAATGTTGAATCTTATATCATCGTCTCTTTTCGTCTTGTCATCTTTTTCTCACTTTTCCTGATCTTGATCCATAATTTTGTAATAGTTCTCATAGGTACACTTCAAAAACACCTTTTAATGTATGTTTATACGAATTTCAATTAAAAACAGTAGTGAAGCGTGCGTTCGCAAACTGCGCTGCATGTGCGATGGTCCGTTTGACCCAGATCACAATATACGGGTCACTGGGCACACCAGAGCTCGTCAATACAATTTGAGCCTAAACCTAGGATGATTGGATAGGTGATTGGAATATCACACAACTATCGAGCTACTGTGGACTTTGAATTTGCGTCTATTGACCAAAGATAGAGACGGGTAATTTTAGCTTCTGTTAAGTCTAGTACAAACGTCCATACATAAATACACAGTTGTTATTTAAGTACATAACTACCTATGTAAAACATTTTTACTTAAAGTTGAAGAATTTTGCGTGATAATTAGTTATTTTTAAATATTAACTACCGGAATAGAAGATGATGTAGAAATAAGTAGATATCTTCTACCTGTTAGATACCTAGCTCATAAATATTTTTAATATCCTACAGTCGACACTATATTTTTAATTTCGCCAAAGCAGCATGGAAGAAAAAGAAACTTTTTTTTTTACTGATGTGAAATTAATGATGGAGACAGATATTCATGCGCAAGCTCTACTCTAATTGTTTATCAGAAAGGAAATAAAATTTGTTGTTTATTGCCACTGCACTTGCACTGGTAACTCGGTAATAGCAAAGATAATATAAATACTAAATAAGAAATAGAGACAACAGAAGTAACCGACCTCTTAGAATATTTCTTACCATACAGCATACTTACCCAGCTGCTACCCTTCCCACGAAATAAGACTTAAAGATGAACTTAAACCAGGAAAACAAAGTAAACTTGGGTTCTTTTTTTTAAAGTTGCACACCGGACAGGATTTACATATTATTATGGTCCATCCAAACAACCATCGGTGAAAATGTTTGTTTATTATTCAAATATAATGGTATTGGTATCGGTAGGTCAACAATTTCATCATTATGTGAACCAGCATTGAGGTCGCCAACCGCCTCGATATCGATCTCTCGACGCGACACGACTCACGCGATACTTAACCTGCCGTAAGATTGTTCTCTTAGATAAAAAAAAATGTAGTAGGCAGGACTATGTACACTATTGATTGTGAATTAGTATAAATTATTTTTAACGCGACCTACAAACTATTAAAATTACACTACAGCTACAAACTAGTTAAATCATCTTTGTTCGACCATGTTTCTTTACTCTGGTCGTCAAGCCTTATAATTATAAAAGGGACGATTTGTCCTTATACGCTGGACTGAAGGGTTGTTGACACAGTAGATACCGGTTCTCTAGGTAATCTTTAGATGGTGTAAAGTACCTATTTCTATACAGGGTGGTGCTTTCCGATCTATATACCTCTCCCAGTCGCCTTTATGACACCCGTAGGAGAGGAAAGGGGAGTTGATGTTCTTATTTATTAATTTATCAAACTTAATTTGATTGCACATGCAGCATAGAGACGTCAAATAATAGCTTTAATCATCGAATATGTAGAAAACTATAAAGTACATTTCGATTTTCAAAAATTAGTGTTAGTAAGATTTGAGCTAGCTTTCAGAGCTAAAAGTTTAAAATGAAAACAATCTGTTATCCTGACCTTATGCCATTTGGAGATTATCTTACTTAGTTATCTTAAAGTTCAACGCATGACTTCACCTAATCACCCACTGGCAGTTATGATAACCTAATTAGTTGAAAACAATGAAAATTTGCTATCGCTTCTTCTGCTCTATATGTTCAGAAAAAAGCATTCTTTTGGTTATATCAACATACCTACTGGGAAAATTTGGGTACTTTCCTAGCGTATGGGGTACAGATTGTGATATCGTCGTTAAATTAAAGTGACGTGTTAAGTAATTATTAGGCGTAGCAATTCAAAAATGTAATGCGGCAATATTCTTATATTATTTACGAAACTTTGTAAATATTGTGTTAATTTTGTCAATTAAAATTGTATATTTATTGTTTTATAATAACTCACATTATATAAAATAGTCCACACAGATATACATATATACACTATACTCTTGTTTTTTTTTTCATTAACCTGTTTTTTTACATTTTTGGACAAAGGTCTGTCCTCTTCTTCCTTTTTATCTCTTTCCTGTGTTAAGCTCGACTCGACCATCCTTTTTGGAATACATTGAGACCGTCTCGCCAAGGCCAGCTAGGATCGTTGAGTTAGTATCATATAACACAAGTCTCGAATTTACTTTGGGGCTAACTCAATCAGTGTTATTTGTTCCTATATATTTATTTATTTATTATCTCTCGCTGTGCATCCTACCGACTGCCTGCGGCCTGCCCAATTCTTCTTTAGCATGGCGATTTTATGTCCCACGTTAAAGGTTCTTGTTTTTGAGCAATTGTGGTGTTTATTTTATAGTTGGTATTTTATCTCCCCTTTTAACTACTAGCACACTTTGCTCAATTGCTCCCTGAAAAGCTTTGAGTTTCATCTTTAACTACCTATACACTAATGCGTTCGAAAAAATCTATCGTGCAAACCGTGCACCAAAAAATCAGGTTTGTTGTATGGGAGACCCACTTAAACATTTATTTTATTCTGTTTTTAGTATTTGTTGTTATAGCGGCAATAATAATACATTGCACGTATCTGTGAAAATTTCAACTGTCTAGCTGTCACGGTCACGGTTCATTAGATACAGTTTTGTGACAGAAAGATCGTTTTTACCGACCAACCCGTTTTTACCTTTTGGGTAGGTACAGAATCCTAAAAAGCAAAGTTAAAATTATAACTCAATAACCCCGCAAAACGCACCTAGACAACGTAATTATATTATAACCGAACAATCACTTTTTTTTCCAGATATCCAAGAGTTCTATGAGCTCACACTCCTAGATGACACCAAGTCTGTGCAGCAGAAGACAGCGGAGACAATACGCATCGCTAACAAATGGGAAGCAGACAATGTGCGAGTTCGTGAGGTAGGTGACTTCTTGTGAATAGTAAAACGACAAAAAAAAAGGAACTAATTGTACCTACTCATTGTATAACTGGATGGACTAACCCATATTTATATATTTTGCTGCAAAAAAATCAAATAATTTTGTCATGTGCTCAAGGCGAAGTGAGTGTATACCTAAGTGTTCATGAAAAATAAGTTTTTTGATCGTAAATGTGAGTATGATAACCATTTTGGATAGTGTTGGGTACTAGATATACTTTTTAATTCTTTAACGAATAACCTTTGAAATTCTTGTAGCTTTAAGACTTATTTCTGCTAAAAGTGGCCACTTTAGGCGAAAGCAGCTTTTAAAACAAGACGGACTAACTTAATAACAATAAAAAATGTTCATATAAAAATTTATAGGCCTATCTCTATAAAAAAATGGTTATTATCACCACATCTACGATTTAAAAAAATATTTTTCAAATGAGGGCCCCACTTACGCCACCACTTCACCTTGATCGGGAATTGTGGATTGTTTGTGCGTTCTTCGTGTCGATTCGAAGCAGCAAAGCAGGGTGTGAATTTTTTGACCAGCCAGATTATACACCGAAGTGTAAATACACATCTGTGGCAAGTTTGTGCGTTCTTCGTGTCGATTCGAAGCAGGAAAGCAGGGTGTGAATTTTTTGACCAGCCAGATTATACACCGAAGTGTAAATACACATCTGTGGCAAAGACAGGGTAGAGTTTGAATTTCATAAATAAAAACTGGATGAGTATAAGTCGTCATCAATCGCTAAATTCAAAGATGAGTTGACTTGGGACCAAGTCAATTGCCTTGCAGGACACACAGGCACATACAATAAAACTACTTTTACGTCTGTAGCGTCAAAGTGTCCTGGAAAGTCCTTCGTATTTTGCAACCAAATGAATTATTGTAATCTATATTGTGGCACATCTCGCATCCACTTAGTGCATCCGGCCCTTTTTGCTCGTCTTCCATTCGAACATCATTTATAGCATCGTGTTTACCAAGAGCTCCACCAGTAAACGGATTATCGATAATTTTATTTTCGTAGATTTCTGCAGAAGATTTTCTTTTATTTTTGCTACACTAGTAATCCATTTTATGCTTTATGAAAACCATTTTAATGGCTACCAACTCTTAGGTATTTGAGATTGACGGTTTATAGTGAAAGACCGAAGTGGTTGAAAAATAAATTGATTATAGTATTCCTGCACTAAACTAAATAATTAACTAACGTTTAATATACTTACCAAAAATATAAGAAAATGGATCCGAAAATAATGGAATATGCTTATACGTACCGAATTGTCATACAAATATTGTTGTTAAAATTAGTATAAAAGCGCAATCACCTACTTTAAGAATTCCAAATGAATAATAGGTAAACAAGATCATTCTGAATCTATTACACATTAAAAAACAGAGTAGGGAAGAAAATTTTCCGTATATTTTCTTCAATAGGTAAAATTTGAAACGATTATGTATTACAGTTAAATTACATACTCCGTTTGATTAAGAATTCTCTTGCTCAGCAGTTTTTCAACTATCCGTTTTGCTGCATATTTTGCTGCTATTAACAAACTTTTCAAGCGAAATGAAATGAAGCTGAATCCGGGAGAGGGAAATGAGTTTATTTTTTATTAATGGACGGTATCCATTGATTTTAGACGGTAACAAGCATTTTAAAGTTTTTTGGTTTCGATCGTAACATAATACGTAGGATGATCCTGCATGTTATCGTTTGCACCGAAATGAAAATACGCAATAGGATGGCTCGATAAGTAGTAACCTATTTAAAGTAGGTATGTGTGTATACATACATACGCTTTACTTTCACACAGCACATCAATTTTAAAAAAACATTTGATTATTGAATAAAGTACCTACTTTGCAATCATTTTATGTTATTATTACAAAAGTCTATTATTTATTTTGCAGCTACTTTCAGGAGAAGAGAGTGATTACAGATCAGTATCAAATGCCTTCCTCCTGGACAACAACAGGAGAGGGGAGCCACGAAATGCATCACCTGAGTCAACAAAGGTACCAATTCTAATTTGTAGAAATTTGGATTTAATGCATATTCTACCAAAATTCAATAAAATAGGTACTACTTGCATTATTTGAATACTCTATTTTCATACAAAGCACAGGGGGTATTGTTTTAATTACTGATTTTTTCTTAATACTTTCTGCTTTTTGGACAGCACAGCTACCATCATTGCTTCTTAAATATTGTTGATCATCATGCTTGATTTATCTATTAGCGCTAGACCTAGCGTTGATCACATTTTTTAAACAGCAGATTGTACTTGGGCGTCATGCCGCAACATCTCCGCCTAGTGGAGATATTGAAGAGAAGAAGGTAATTATTGATAACAAATCTACGCAATTTAAATATTAGCATATTTATTATATCCAAGATTTAAAAAAGTAGAAAAGTTATAAGTGATTTTTTTTCCATTAAGTTACATAATTACAATGGTGAAATTCTCGAAGAAGCCTAACGTACATTGTTAATGTCAGCATATAAAGTCTAGTCTATCATGTCATGATGTAATGTAAGGAACTGGGGAATGCTGAATGTTGAGGGTCGATAATTTGATATCGACTTATAATAATCTATCTACTTACCGTATAAAATAAATTATTTTATAATATACAGTACATGTAATGTAAACTTATAGACGTGTAAAACTGCCTGTAAATGAATGTCTAATTACTGAATAAACATTTGAATTTTACTTAAAAATACATAACACCGGAAATATTGCTAAAATACATATAGCGCCATCTATAACTTAACCCTTGAACTAAAACCAAAAAGATCGATTCCATTCGGATTTTTTTTCATTTTGATGACGTGACGTGACGTCTGAAGGTGGCTGAACGCTGCACAACAAGTGGTCGGATCGGTAATGGCGGATGGTTGGTGTTTCGCGTCTCGTAGTACTATTTATAACCTAAAATATAGTACAAGTTTTCGGCGATATGTACGCTAACGTTTCGTGGTTGTGTGGTTTTGTGCCGTTAAATTTCAGAATTGTGCGAATGACGTACGAACACTACAACGGCTGAAAGTATCCTCCTAGATGATTATCAGTGAAATGATATTGCACACAAAATTTTGACATTCAAACTGCTGTTATTTCGTATTCGTCGCAAGTAAGGCCATTTAATAAACACTAATCTATTTTTAAACGTTTAGTAATTTCTTTACACTTTGGGAACGATTTAATTCTTGGTGAGACTAATGCAACTCTTGTGGATTAGTTTTTGCTTGAAGCAATCCGCTGCGGATTGTTGTACCTACATTTTATCAAATCGTCATAAATTGCACACTAATAACGTAACACGGACATTCTAATTAAAGTTCATCGCTTTGACATTCATACCATCATCGTACGCAAGTTGGTACCTTGCCTAATAATTCCCTCGCCGTTCATGTATCTACTAAAAACTCGCTATCAAAAAGGGCTCGGCTCGAATTATTACATTCATTAGATAAGGATTGCTGCAATTTTAAAGCTAACATTACCTGCTCTATAGGATTAAGCGGCAAATCGTAAAGAGGTCGCCTGCACCCTAAAGAGGTCACATACTTTGAAATGTTTTGGTGCAACTTAGTAATGGGTTCTAGGTAGAATGGTGCATGCAGATCGACATCAAAGGTGCTGAAAATGGACCCAGTGTGTAACTAACAATGCATGCAGTGTACATAGTATAATACGGATACCAGCATATACCTAAAGGCTATGCACATCTGGTCAACAAAATGACTGAGAGACGGAAGAAAAAAACTCACAATGGATTCCTACGGAAAGTGTCTTCCTTATTTAATCTTGATACGGTGAGTAACTTTGTAACCATTCAAAATTACAAATACATATCTCAAAATTATAAATACTATCTTCTAAAAAAAAGAATTTCACCATTGTAACAAAAAATATAAGCAGCCAGTATTAAAAGAAGTATTTATTTATTATCTGTGTTGAGAACTTTTTAGAGAAATACTTCTTATATCTTAATGTTATGAGTTATCTGTCTATTGTTATTTATGTTTAAATAGTTTTGTAGTTAATTTAAAAGTATAAATAGCTTGCTTAGACAGTTTTGTAATAACTTCTGATATTGATGTTTTTTGTGTTAGTACACATTGTTTTTAGAGCCATGACATGATTCATATGTGTAACTTACTTGTTATTCATAGTGGAAGCCATAAACACATCTGCTATGCAAAGTAATGTATTGGATTACTATTGTTTAAGAGCCCTAGTACCAAGATCTACATTTAGTACACACGAAGTTTGGCTACATCAAGAAACATAATAAAACAATAACTTGTCATCTCCAGGTACACAGTCTCACCCTTTTTTTTTGTTGTTTTATTTTATTAGTGAGATTGTGTCCCTTAAATTATTGACTAGTTGTTCATTATAAAAAGTGAAAATACTCATTTACTTAATACCTATAACTTGTTTATTAAATTTATTACAAAAATGTAACAGGCAGACTTACAGCCCAAGGCCTTTTCTGCCAGTCAACCTTCACCTTATAAAAGTTTTTTTTAAATAATATTTTAAATTTTTTAGTAGTTCAGAATAAAGTTTGTCCTAAACATCTAGTTTCTCAGAACAAGTTGTGCATAATGATGATTATTTTAATCTTCTATTAGCTTTATGTATTATTGCCCAATTTTCTGAAAAATAAACTGTATTTCATGAAAATCATCCAACTGTAAATATTAATTTTGCTTACAATGAAAAAGGGCAATTATTCATCTTCATAAGACAGTGTATGCCTTGCAGGCAGGTTATTAAATTTAACTAATGTTATTATAAACATTTATGCAAATTTCTTGTATTGAAACAACTTATATTTTTCTTCAATGAATTTCAGGTACACGCTGCATCACCTGAAATGAAGCAGGTAAATGAGTTTTGTTTATGTTTATTATAAAAAAATAAAGCGAAATATTATAAAAGAGCTACGCTACCAATTAGGATTAGGAATAAAGAAACGGGAGAAATAAAGATAGGCTCTAAAGGACTTGTATCCAGCTGTGTCCAATCCTTGTCAAAAGCAGACAGGTTGTTACTCCATCTTATTTTAGTCGATTGTTGATTGTTTCCCGTCTCCTGGAATCCACATGGTCGTTATGTGAGCCCATCTTTCCGGCGCTATTCCGCAAACGTGACCTGCCCATTCCCATTTCAATCTGGCACTCTTCCTTCCTACGTCGACCACTTTGGTGATGGATGGTGAAATATTTATTTAAAAAAATTGATAATATGCCATGTCTGTTGGTTAGTATGTTTACCAGCTTAAAGCTAAATCTGGGTGCTATAATCGTTACATTCTCATGAATAATAATTTTGTAATAACATCAAAAAGACATAAAGTATGTTGATACTATATTCCCTGAAATAGGGGTAATATGGAGGAAGTATTTGCAAAATATGGCTTTTCCACTTAACAGAACAAACGACAGTCATTTTTTAAAATTCTTACTCTGTTACTATGTCTCCAACACCCCATTTTTTTTTAAATATTTTCAGTTAACATAAATTTTTTTTTTACTGTTTTATTATATGTATTGATTAGCTTATACAATGATTCTGACAATATAGAAATATAATTTACATTTTTAATTGTTTCTATTCCTCGGTATCAGCCATCCTGCAGACACAACCTCCCCCAACAAATTACACCTTTCCTTGTCCCCTGCTAGCCTGGTTCATAGTGCTCCAGCCATTTTTAACCGACTTTATTATTAAAGTCATCATGTTCTAATACAAAATGAAGTAAACTAACCAGTAACCTTGTCAAATCACCTTGGTCAGGTAGTGGACCCCGGGCTCTGGAGCGTTACCTCTAAGGATGCGATGGGGAATACGGGATGATGATGAAATTAATCCTAAACTAATAACTATCCAATGAAAGTTACAGATAAACGGCATAGAGGGTGGTGGCACCGAAGTGGAACGTTTACAAGAAGATGGGTACTGGTACCTCACCGTTGTGCTGTCCCGGGCGGGGGGCGCCGGGCTCGGCTTCAGCATCGCCGGGGGCTCCGACAACCCGCACGTGGCCGAAGACCCGCATATTTACGTCACAAAGCTTATACCCGGGGGCGCAGCCGCCGCAAGCCAATTACAAATCAATGACGCCATATTACAGGTAATTTCTTGTCTTATTCTTTAAAAAACTGCATTTTTATGTCAGTGATTTAGTGCGTGTGCTACCTATAGAAGATTTATGACCATGAGATATAAATAACCAGATCAAAAAAAAGTTGGAAGCAAAGAAAAATTCTGCACTTTTGGTACTAAGGCCAACTTAATGTTGCGCGATCCACTGTCATATACGGTAAAAGCTATGGAGAGCTCTGATGTTGTACAGATGATTGCTGTGGCCCATAAAGCTGGCAGTCACACCTAGAGTTAAAAAAAGAAATTTGAAAGAAATTGGTACTTACTTTACCTGATACCTGAAAGATACTGACTAAATAACTGATTTAAAGAAAGAGGATATAAAAAAAGGATATAATCAAGCACTATTTTACTGAGAAGAAAAAGAAAGAAGGTAAAAGAGAAGATAGGGTCTTAGATGTATATCTATATATGTATTTATTATAAAATATAGTATTGTTGAGTTAGTATCCCTATCCTTGTTAAAATATGTATAAGTTTCGAACTTACTTTGGGGCTAACTTAGGGTAGGCGAACCAATGGCACGTGTGCCATTGATGGCACGCGACACAATATTTTGGGCACGTCACCGATCATTATTTTATGACGATCGAACGTGGGTGATCCTACATACGCTACGGAGTGTTCGGTGCGCGGGGTGGGGGCGTTCAGAGATGAATAACATCAGTGGTGTAGCATGGGGGGGGCGGAGGGTGCGGTCCGCACCGGGCGGCACTTTGCCGGGGGCGGCGCTGCGGAGGTGGCAGTTAGTTATCTATCAGTTGAGGAGTTGAGCTTAGAATGATACTCGTGCGCAAAAGAGCGTTCGTGAAATAGGCGATTTCTCCATTATTCTATTACGTTTTCTCTGTAATTTTTCTGTAATATTCTACCTATGTCAAAAAATGTTAATTTCACTTTTCAATTCAATAAAACTAATAAAAGTACTCTTTTTACCATGCCCAAATTTTTTATAATGGATTACAAAAATGAGAGGGCGGCAAATTTGGAATCCGCACCGGGTGCTAGTGACCTATGCTACGCCACTGAATAACATTAAAAACTCTGTTAGAAATCGTTTGACAGATGAATCCAGTTCAGCATGCATTTTGCTAAAAGTAACATCTTACAACCCTAACATAAATTATTTGTCATCTAACCTGCAGCAACAGAAGTCACACAAATACAGTAATTTAATTTATGCGTGTAATAAAAACATTCCAAAATTTACCTTTTTTTTGTTTACTTTATTTAATAAAGAGTTTTGATAGTATTTATTATTATTATTTTACAAATAATCAGAAGGTCAAAATTATATGATGGCACGTCAATGACCCCTTTAAACATTCTTTAGAAAAAATGGCACGTTGATGGATAAAGGTTCGCCTACCCTGCAACACAATCTGTGTAATTTGTCCCTATATATTTATTTATTTATTATTTACATATTATGATATTTCTTATGATAATGTAATATGCGAAGCACTGGAATCGGTAGCTTTTCTTTAAAAATAAATTAAACTTTAATATACACTATATGTAATATTAATTATACTTATTGACATGTAAAAGTCCCTGTAACGGACTTATTATTGAATAAACTTTTAAACAATTCAATGCAATATAATAAATGTTTCTGTTGTAGGTTAATGACACGAGTGTAGAAAATGTAACGCACGCTGAAGCAGTAGACGCACTGAAAAAAGCTGGAAACACTGTGAGACTGGTATGTATGATATTTTTCGTCTCATCTATTCTAAAAACTATGTTTTTAACTCAAAAAAAGTTGGTACTGAATTCCCTAGGCTGGAAAGTGAAAAACAAAAGCCCAAGGGATGATAATAATTTAAAAACTGCCTTGTATTTTACATCCTTCTATTCTGGTTATACAATATGAGGTAAAAATGTCTGCAATGTCCCTAAGCTGCTTACAGTTGTAATAACAAAAATATCCTTCTCGGCTTGTGATGATTTAAATTCAATGATTTGAAGTAAGTGACTCACCTAACAGTATTATGAAGAGATAACAGCATATAAATAAAGACTTCAACATTGTTTTCAACCAAATTTAGTCCAGCATTAGCATCTCTATCCTGTTCTTTTTGCTACTGGCAAAAATTACTGACAGACAAAGTTTTTGGTACAAGATTATACTATGGGCACAAGTATGGCCCATCATAGAAGCGGAGTATCATTTATGCCTACTACTACAAACAAAACTAGGTATACATCCGAGCACACGTTAATGTGTGTGTGTACACCCCAACACACGTGACAAGGTGAGAACGGGGGAGAGGTGCGGGAAGGGGGAACGGGGATGCATGTTGCGCGGGACCCTAGTAAGAAGTTTCCGTTCTGTGTATAATACTTATATTAATTCCGTGTTGTGTATAAAGAGGCAGATTTAAAGAAACAGAAAAATAACCGTCCTGTTTTTCGCTTAGCTTTTCTTTAAAAATAATTTAAATTTTAATATACTACATAACGTAAATTATACCTATTGACGTGTAAAAGTACCTGTAAAGGTTTAATTACTGAATAAACATTTGAATTTTGTGACCCGAAAGATGTGTGCAAATATAACTTGCATGTGTATAAGAGCGGGAGGCAAAGTAACTTCTATTCACATATTATTTTTATTACAAAAGTAACATTTTCTTACAGAAAATAAAACGTCGAGCCACAGAAGACACGCTAAACACAACGCAAGCCACAAACAAAGAGGATGCCATTGAGATTGAGCTCGTGAAAGGAGGTTCCGGTCTTGGATTCAGTATAGCGGGGGGACTCGGCAATCAGCACATCCCTGGAGACAACGGGATATACGTGACCAAGATCATGGCCGGAGGAGCGGCGCATAGAGACGGGAGACTCAGGGTCGGAGACAAACTGCTCATGGTCAAAAACACTTCGGTAAGTTTTACTTCAGATCTGTATCAATGATAGTCGGCCGATTTACTGAACGAGCCAGCGAAGCGAGCAAAGTTCTCCGAGTCTACTTAACCAATCCGGCGTTTGTGTGTATGTATGTTTGTTCGACTATAACTCAAGTATCTTTAAACCAAGCATCATGGAATTTGGTAGTGTAGATATGGCTTAAGAACGTGCAGCCAATCTTAGACGAAAATTCAATTTTTTTGTGTTTTTGACCATCTATTTTTAATACAATTTCACCAAATTTAATAAAACAAAAGGAGAATATGTTAAGATAAACTCTTTTTCTAGTGAACTCCAGCGTAAAATTAAAGTATTTTTAAGCAATTTTTTGTTATTTTGACGATTGAACTGAACACCAGATTGCAAAAATGACAGTTAGAGTTCAGTTTGGAAGATAAAATTACGATTAAATCTTTTTAATTTATTTCATATAATATTTTTAGAGGACAGAATATATTGTCTTTTAGTGTACCTCAAAGGAAAATTTTGAAAAATGATTTTATTTATATGCTTTAAAAATTTGTTAAAAAAGGTCACGTTCACGTTTTTTAGTGCAGTTTTTCTACTTTAAAAAATAGAATTTCTTCGTTGAAATTATTTTTATTATTATATAAGAAGTGTTTGCAACTAAACCTGACTTTTTATTTTATAAATATCCCATTTTTATTATTTAATACGGAATATCAAAAATGACCTATAAAAACAAGCGCGCGCCGTGTGACGATTTAGTTCGCGCCGGGCCTTCCCAACGGGTGGATGTATCGCTCGCTAGTTGCGTCTGGTCGGGGTCATTGACCATCTGAACAGAAGACTTCTGGAACGTATAGCGCGACGTGTGCAGAGTTGATCGTTTAGTAAGTATTATCATTCTTATATTTTGTAGATTGTTTTTAGGGTTCCGTACCCAAAGGGTGCAAACGGGACCATATTACTGAGACTCCGCTGTCTGTCCGTCTGTCACAGGGCTCTATTTCTTGAACCGTAATAGCTAGATACTTAAAAAAATTACCGATTATTTTTTACTGTGGCCGCTCTAACAACAAACACTATAAAATAAGATAAAATCAAAAATTAAAGGAAGTCGTCATACAAGAAACGTGTTTTTTTTTCGGCGTTTTTTATTATACAAAGGTACGGAACCCTTCATGTACGAGTCTGACTCGCACTTGACCGATTTTATTTAGTTTTAATATAGATATACATAATTTATGAAATAAAAATTAATAATTTTTCAGTAATGGGCAACAAACGTAAAAAATACAGTTGCAGTAGAAATACCAAATCTACGAAAAATGCCAGGAAAGCAAAAAGGTACTTTTTTGTAATATTTTTTTGTAGTTATATAAGTGCACTTGCTGTGCCTTGCGGTTTCACGCGCGATAATTGGTGTTGGATTTTTTACTAATATGAGTAAAGTTTCAACATCTCCGCTAAACACATATAAAATGAAGGCTTATGATTTTTAATTAAAAAAAACCCTGTGGCTTTGATCGCATGGATTTCAGTTATATTGCGCTCATGTAAAATCATCGAGATAATATGTACCAACGTTCAACGTTGACGTTTGTATTCACTGTTGTAAATACATAATAGTCTTGGTAACTAGTAGGTGTTTAAGACCTGCAAAACATTTTGTAATAAAATGTTAGGCACGAAATCGGTAAGCAACTTCGATGAGCGTTGGTCATGTATCGAATTGAAATCACCGGACTGCAACGCGCCGCACTGATGTTGTTCTCAATGTCGCTTCTATACGCTACGCTATACGCTATTCTATGCCCGTATTCTGCTCGCAACATGGACGCCGATGAAGCCATAAAACAAAAAAGAATACATTCTGGAAGTTAGATGGCTCTGTTAATACAAACCATGATTGGTTTTTTTCAAATTCAAGGGCAACTTCACATCAGGTAAAGATTGATAAATTATTTATTTTTGGTATACTAAAAATATTACAAAGCCGCGTTTGGCAACTTTACATATTTTTAATCTGGCTGTTAATTTTTTACGTTATGGACCCGTGAAAAAATAGTTTTTATACATAATTACAAATCCCATTTACAAATATAAACTTATTGTGTATTTATTAGGTATTTATATGAGTATATATTTATGTATCTATTTATGTTTATTTTACGTATGTTTATGTAGGTATATTTATTAATTTATTTATGTTTTTTGTAAAAGTATTTCTTTATTTTTGTATTTTACACACCAATTACCTCTTTCTTCCCATTTCCTCTCGCGGGTCTGCTGGAAGAAATATCTTTAGAAATAAGTAGCACCTTCGTACTATGTTTACTTTTAAAAGGTTTTATTTGTAAATTTTCAAGTGTACATGATTCTTTAAAATAAAATAAAACTTTATGTTTCAGTGACAAGTACGTTTGTCTTTTTGCTGTATGGACAGGCCCCGATTTCCCTTCAAAAACGGCAAAAATATTTAGAGACGACCATTCTTGGGAATCCAAAATGAAAGATAATTTTTACGAGAAATGCCTTTTGCCAGAGTACGTGGACCCCAGAAAAAGCAGGTCGATGCCCATAAGAGAAACCTGCTTTTATAAAATGTTTTATTCAAGTTGTAGTATTATTTATTCAGATTATCGAGATAATTTGTACTAACATACTAGAGGCGCTACCCCAAACAAAATTTGTGCTCCATTAGCAATCAAGTTTCACTACAGAATAGACACAGTAACTAGTACTTATAGGTGTTTTGTACCTACCATACTTTTTGTAATAAGTTAGGCAAAAATCGGAACGTATAAATGTTGTTTCTGTGGTCACGCTTTTCTGTCATATATATTTTGAAATGACGTTATAAGTTGACAGTTGACAGTAAAGTTTCATAAGAAAAGTTTATTATATTTTGATTCGACACTAATATTAAAATTGTTATGAAATCAGAGTTAGTATCAAAATTATTTGTCCTACTAGTCTGCGCTCGGTCTACCGCTAACACACACACAAGCATGATACGCATCGTTTTGCGTCTGTGTGAGTTAAAATCAACTCCCGCTCATAGTTTTGACTTGCTTAAATTTGAATGCGCGCTCTTAAAGAAGTTTTAAGTTCGAACAAGAGCCAAATCGGTCCAGGGGTTACGGAGACAGGTTTACAGTTCAGGGTGAACAAAAGTGACAGACAGTTCTAGCCTGGGCATGTAGAGTAATAGGTACGGTTATAGCTTGGGCATATGGATGCCAGCTGTTTTCGTTTTGGTAATTTTGAAAATCTTTGGAAGAAGCTTATGTTCAGCTGTGGACTTCACGCTGATTAACAGTGGTGATGAGCTCATACCCTGCTAGTATATCTCATTATCTTCGGGATATAATGTGTTCAAGATCATTTCTAGAGGCTGTATATGTTCGCTTAAAGAAACTAGTAGACAAGACAGACATAGTACCAAAATAGGTATCTTGTTTGTCAACCGACATACTATACGACAACTAGACTGCCTCCGTGGTCCAGTGGTCAAGGCCTTCGCCTTGTGACTCGGAGGTCATGGGTTCGATTCCCACTGGGAAGCATACTTTGTGAAAAGTTGTTTCCAGTCTGGATAGGATATTGCAGGCTTGAATCACCTGATTATCCGAAAAGAAAGATGATTCCGTGTTTCGGAAGGCACGTAAAACTGTGGGTCCCGAACGCCACCTAGCGTTCGATCATCAAACTATCCAAGGATTTGTTCCTGGTTTACCCTTTGGGTTGTGGAGGTCAGACGGCAGTCGCTCTGTGTAAAAACCAGTAACCTCGTCAAATCTCCTTGGTTAGGTAGCGGACCCCGGGCTCTGAAGCGTTACTGCTGAGGATGCAACCGGGATGCATACGCTCGGATGATGATGATGATGATACTATACGACGAAACGCTTCGAGATAGGGTAGGTGTAAAGTAACCCTACGTTCCGTTGCCTCGTCTTGGCGGGAGCACACCCGTGTCCCCGGGTACTCATTACCTGTAATCCTTCAAATAAGCATTGGAAAAATGTCACTCAAGTATTATAATACAAGGTAGTGTATTTGTAGGGTAGGATATACCTATACCTAAAGGTATTATTAATATCTGTTTAAAAATAATAATAAATAAATATAATACATAACAAATCAAACCACCACTTCATATCAACATGGTATTTGTTGGCTAATGCACGTGACATGGTATTTCGTGGTATGTAGGATGCTGTGTGGACACGAGACAATGCCCTTGACCAAGTTGTATTGTATTGGTGTTGCGTGTATAGGTCACGCGATGGTATGGTATTACATAAACCATGAGCTAACAAGGAAATGTCAATATTGTTATGAGATGAAAAATGTGGTATTTCCATATAAGAATATGAATATTTTCAAGTTTATAGCAAGTTGTAATACTTGAAAATTACTTACATGGGTAAAAACTCAAGAATTTATAGTTACATGCTGAGAAAAGAAAAAAAAATGAATGTACCAGCTTGATCTCTTCCCGCGCAGATCGTAGAACAAATGATTTTAGAGTTTCGCGGTCACAATAATTGTTATTGGTACCTACTACGGGACTTAGCGTAATCAAGGAGCACATAACTGCAGTCAAAAACAGGGATATTGATAAGTCAGCCATTGCGGAGCAAAAGTCAAAAAAGTCAAAATTCATATTTGGATGTTTGTATCACCAAATGTTTTTTTTTCTTTCGATTTTTTAATAGCTAGTTGTTGACGTCAGATCATTTACTTACTACTAAGTTTACTGCCGCCTCACAGACATAAACATCTGGCTTGGGCTTGGCGCGGGTC
Organism: Acrobasis suavella; assembly: GCA_943193695.1. Lineage (NCBI taxonomy): Eukaryota > Metazoa > Arthropoda > Insecta > Lepidoptera > Pyralidae > Acrobasis > Acrobasis suavella. The sequence goes on from OW971941.1 coordinate 4,122,323, forward strand.
CCTCTTAAAGGTTTGTATTTATACACTCACAAATGTCAAAATTTGAGTACAATCGGTACATGTACTTTATTTACAAATTGACATTCATTTAAATTTTGACATCATTCTTAATTAATAGGTAATTATGACATAACAATGTATTCTCAGTCCACATATCTAACTTTAATATCAGTATAATTGTAAGGATGACGTTTTTGGAGCAATTTTTTTCTTCAAGATAATCATCGGTTCCGTAATAAGCCTTCTCACAAAGTACTTTATTTACTTAGACTTTAAAATATTCTATCTGGCATATCAAGGACTGATTCTGGCAATTTATTATAAAACTTTATACAGTTTCCCTTAAACGATTTACTGACTGTTTTAGCCTTTAATATGGGGTAACTAAATAATTTATGTTACGTAAGTTTCTACCCGTAAAATCACCTGTTTTATTAAATAAAGCAATATTTTTTGTAACAAACATTATATTTTCAAATATATACTGGGATGGTACAGCGAGTATATCAATTTTCTTGAAAAATTCACTTAAGGAGTCTCTCGATCCTAAATAAAACGAATTGCCCCTTTTTGTAAAATAAAAATAGTCTATATCAGCTGCACTTAGTCCAGTAACTTTGTCGCCTGAAAGTATGGGGCAGTATGCGTCAAATCCGGTAGTTCTGATTTTATGCAAACTTGTTTATGATGCTGGCCTAATGAATAATCCAAGTTTGTGACCTCGAGCGCCGAACGCAACTTTGTCAAAAATCTAAAAAAACTGCGAAAAAAACGTTTATTTTTCAAATTTTGGTGATTATAACTCTAAAAGACTAGTTTTTGATAAAACTTTTAAAACGTTTTTAAAAAAGACTAATTATGCTATAATATGATACTAAAATTGTCTCTGTAGACCCAATAGTTTCCGAGATAAAGCCTTTCAAAGTTTATCATTTTTTTGAAGCTTTATGTCGGAAACGATTGGGTTTACAGAGACAATTTTACTATCATATTGTAGTAAATTCAGTCTACTTTAAAAACGTCCTAAATAAGTTTTTCCAAAAAGTAGTCCTGTAGGGTTATAATCGCCAAAATTTGAAAAAAAGATCATTTTTTGTGGTTTTTTCGATTTTTGACAAAGTTGCGATCGGCGCTCGAGGTCACAAACTTGGAATATTCATTGGGCTAACATCATAAACAAGTCTGCAAAAAATCAGAACTACCGGATTTGACGCATACTGTGATGTATAAAGTTACTGGACTAACTCCCCCATAGAAGAATCCCGTAGGACATCAGACTATGAAAGCAAGAAAAGTAAACTAGTCTAGAAGTTGCTACATCTGTCAATTGTCTGATTCTTCTAATAGCGTAAGCCGCTGAGCTAAGCCTATTAGCGAGTTTGAAATATGGGTATCCCATTGAAATTTTGAATCTACTGTGATTCCCAAGAAAGTAGTATTTTCAACGAGATCTAATTTTTGACCGTCCAGGCACATCAAAATTGGCCTGCCTCACGTTAGGAAGATTAAATCTAATGCATTGGGTCTTGTTTGCATTCAATAGAAGGTTATTGGCTGAAAACCAATTAGAAATGGCCGATAATGTGTCATTCACCGCAGTAGCATCTTCGCTATGACGGTCTATTTCAAAAATAAGAGACGTGTCAACCGCGTAAGGCAAATCATTGACGTACACTAAGAAGAGGAACGGTCCTAGGATAGAACCTTGAAGTACACCCATTTTGACAAGAGATCCGTTTGACTTTATGCCATTTATATCAACAGTCTGAAGCCTATCTGTTAAATATGATTGAATGAGGTTTATATATTTATCGTCAAAACCGTACTGACGGAATTTGAGCAAAAGTGTCGGATGATCTACGCAGTCAAATGCTTTTGAGAGATCGCTTGTTTTCCCATGCATTGTAAATGTGAGTAACTAGCGCTACCCCCGCATCGGTGGTCGATTTCCCTCCAGTAAAACCAAACTGCTGGCTATGAAAAAGGTTATGGGTGATAAAGTGATGTTGCATTTGATTAAAAACATTATCTTTTCAAACACTTTGCTCAAAACTGGCAAAATGGAGATAGGTCTATAATTGCCAGGATCTGTTCTTACCCCCTTTTTTAATAAATTAATCAATTTACTGCATTTCATTAAATTTGGAAAAATACATTTATCAATGCATTCATTAAAAATAAAAGCTAGATCATCTTTCACAAGCTGGAGACAATCATTGGATCGAGCTACACCAACCCAAAATACTTGACTCGACTGAACGCCACTATATATACCACGTTGAGGCGATAGAAATAAAAAGCATCCCAATTTCAAGCAATCCCAACAAAAAACCATTCACGAATGGACACCGTCAGTGTTGTATGTAGGGACTCGTGCAACAAACTACGAAGAAAGAGGGTAGACCGATATGGTTACCCTTGACAGCCGAACATCCATCGCAGTTCCTCAGTCTGCCAGCGACCATGACGGTCGTCGAAATATCTGGCTAAACATGATGATAATCGCGGTAAGTTCCGTAGTACCAATAACATATCGTAGAAGCTGATCGAGGGACTGTGCAAAAATGCAAATTACATTAATAAGCGATGCGGCTAGCAACCCATCACTTTTTTGTTTCCTTTGTCCACCTTCTCGCTCACCATCACGCTAAAAGTGGCTTTTGAGTCTTGCGGCCCTTGGTCTGCCCAATAGAAAGGCGTGATAGTATAAATAAAATAAATAAAAATAAAATAAAAAGCTTTTATTTCCTCATCTACAAATTTGATTTATATAAACTAGTTGACGGAACCTCCTTTTAAGCATTTAGATGCCTGTGTCAGGAGACTCCACTCTTTCTTATCTCTAACGTACGTACTTATTCTTATATCTATATTTATTGTATTACTTTATAAGCTTAGAAGTCTACGAATTAATGCTCATATACCCTTTTTAGAGTTCCGTAGTAAACCCTTTAAAAAAAGGAACCCTTATAGTTTTGCCATGTCTGTCTGTCTGTCTGTCCGTCCGCGGTTTTACTCAGCGGCTATAAGTACTAGAAAGCTGTGATTTGGCATGAATATGTATAATAATTAGGCGGAAAAAGTGGTAAAATAAAATATTAAGAATTATTTTTTTTTAGGGATATTCCATACAAGTAATGTAAAAAGTCATTTTTTTATTCTCGATTAACCAGTCATGTAGGGTATCGATGAATAGGTCTTTCAAAAATATTATGAGGTTATGAACACCGTTTTTCGATTTAGGGATCCGTTTCTGAAATAGTTGATTTTAAAGTGAAAATTTTTGATTGAGTCAAGTGTGTCCCCCCCCCCTCTATCTGCTAAACGGTTATATATAAACACATGAAAAAATTTACAGCTATAGTATATATAACGAAATTTAAAAAAAACTATTAGAGCTAAGTAGGGTTTACAAATTAAAAAGTTATAGGCGATCAACTTAAAATGTACTCGCAAAATGAAAATTTCACACAAAGTCAATAAAAAAATCGTTTTTGGACGTTTTCAGTGGCATGAAGTCAAAGTGGGTATTCATAAAAATACATATACATACATATATACACACCATATATACATATACATGTGTGTATGTATGTACATATACATACATACACACACAACATACGAACAATATACATACATCCTATATATACAGATAACATTTTTTACTTATAAACTAACAATATACAAATTTAGCATGTAAATTTGCATTAAATTTTCCACTTCATCATAACCTAATTCTTGTATCCAATTTTATACAATTTTTTTGCATTCATGCAGCTTTTTATTACCTATATTTGTCATTTTATTTATTTTATTATATAAATATGCTGAGCGTTTTGTATGAACAAACAGTACGTGTGCTAAATTAAACTTTCTTCTTTTACTATAAATTTTTTTTATCATAAGTTAAGGTTTTGTATTTTTTTACAATCAAGTTTATAATGTATAATTTTCTGATAGATGGAACATTACTTAGCATAGTATGTATGTACGTAGCTCAGTGAGATCAGGTCCAACAAGCTGCTGTTATTGGATACATTTGACGGAGCAAAAGAACCCGTCAACTGATGATCCAATGACAACAGTCGATTGAACTTGACGTCACTGTGCTCATATTAGAAAATTTTGAAGAAATTGTTTCTTAACTTTTGGACTTAGTAAATACCAAATATTTCAGAAAGGGATCCCTACATCGAAAAAGGCGATCACAAGCTTACAATATTTTCGAAAGATCTATTGAACGATACCGCACACGATGATTTAGTTAGGAAAAAAGACATTACATATATTGGCTAACAAATTTTTTTTTATTTTTTTTTTACGGTGCGGTTATAAAATTTAACTTCACTATTTGCGTTTATAACACACGCGTGTTTTATGAGCTGCTTTATATATTTACACTTTACGAGCAAGTATGTCGAAAATAAATTAATATTTTATACTGACGAATCAGACTCATGAGCTAGGCTCAAGGTAAGCTCGAGACTTGTGTCGAACTTACCTGTTCGAGAATTGCGTTAGCTTATAACTCATTACCATTCACCCAGTCATTGCTTTCATGTCCGAACGCCGCCGATGAACTATTGAAAAGTAATTCATCTACGCCCAAAACAACTTTTACCTTTACTAGCACAACTCCATATGACATTATCTCGGCTTACAAGGCTCTTAATACTAAAAAAACTGAGGACCTATGGGGTATTTCGGTTTCCGTTTTGAGCAGTATCATCGACCTGATTGCTCCTCACTTAACTTTAATATTTAATAAATGTATTTCAGAAGGTGTTTTCCCTGACTTAATGAAAGCAAGTAAAGTTATACCACTGTTTAAACAGGGATCCAAAGATGATCCGAACAATTATAGACCAATTTCAATATTACCGGCTTTAAGTAAAATATTTGAAAAAATTATATTAGACCAGCTAGTATCGTATTTTAATATTAATAAATTACTTCACTGTCGCCAATATGGATTTACAAAAGGGCGCTCTACCACTGATGCAGCAGCGACCTTAGTTAAAATTATTTACGAAGCCTGGGAGAATCGACAAGACGTTATAGGTATCTTTTGCGATCTGTCGAAGGCATTCGATTGTGTCGATCACATAATATTAAAAAATAAACTAAAATTTTATGGCGTTACTGATACTGCACTCTCTGTTATTTCATCTTATCTTGATAATAGAACTCAAAGAGTTGAAATCAACAGAGTATCCTCAGATAGTGCACCTGTGAGCATGGGTGTGCCTCAGGGTTCAATAATTGGTCCATTTTTGTTTTTGATTTATATTAATGACCTCCCCTGTCTTGCAGAAAAGTTGTGTGAAGTAGTATTGTTTGCTGATGATACATCTTTACTTTTTAAGGTTGACAGAAAATGCACAAACTATGACGATGTAAGCAATACTATGTCACAAGTACTTAGTTGGTTTACGACTAATAATCTGGCCTTAAACACACAAAAGACTAAGTGCGTTAATTTTTCACTATTGAATAAACCTAATACTCACATACCTTTGAGTCTTAATGGTCAAGTTCTAGAATGGGTACCCAACACCAAATTTTTAGGCATAACTGTAGACTGGAACTTAAAATGGGATAAACATATTGAGGCCACTGCCAAGAAACTTAGTTCGGCAGCATATGCTGTGAGGAGGGTCAGACGGTGTACTAACGTTGAAACTGCTAGGCTAGTATACTTTAGTTATTTTCACAGCATAATGTCATATGGCTTGCTCTTATGGGGTAAAGCGGCTAACATACATGCTATCTCTGTGCTACAAAAGAGAGCAATTCGGTCGATCTACGGACTAAAATCACGCGATTCCTTAAGAGAGTTATTTAAATCTATAAATATTCTTACTGTGACATCTCAATTTATTTACGAAAATCTTCTATTTGTTAAATCTAGGTTAAATAATTTCAAGAAAAATAGTGATGTTCACAGTTATAATACTCGCAACAAAAATCAGCTTCATACGCCTAAATTTCGACTTGCTAAAACTAGAAAGTCACTCTTAGGTCTAGGTATAACATTATTTAATAAACTTCCCGAAGCGATCGTTAACCTACCAATGGCTAAATTTAAAACACATGTTAAAAAAGTTTTATTGAACAATGCATACTATACTATCAATGATTATTTAAGAGATAAAAACGCGTGGATACTTCCTAAACATTTTCCATTACACTCCACACATGAAACATAAATAGCTGCATTTTCTGTTACCATAATAAGCTTACTGTAAAAACATGTAAATGCTCTGCGATCAATAAGTGACCAACATATAATTAATATTTTCTCTTGACAAGGTCTGCGAGTTCGGGTTTTTCATGCTCACTAAAATGTCCAATCCGGTGGTGGCGTCGCTGGTCGGGTCGTTGGATTCCCTCTAATATGGTTGAGTTTAACGATGGCTGATCCGTGCGTCAACTCGTGAACGGGTGCTGCCGGGAGGGACTGGTCAGCTCGGCTTCGCTTTTTTTTGACTACTTAATATTTTTTATTACGCAATTTATGTTAGTTTACTTGTTCGCAAGCATAACATGTTATAATGTGTCAACATTGTATTATATTATAAGTATTTATTAATTAAAAGACAATTATAATAATATGACAAAGCCCTTCTGGCGAGTAGGCAACCAATACTGTGAAAATGAGTTTCTTTCGGCGTTTCTTCTCAGCAGTGGTCGTTACGAAGCGCTGGTATCGGTAGCTTTTCTTTAAAAAATAAATTAAATTTTAATATACTTTACACGTAACATAAATTATACTTATTGACGTGTAAAAGTGCCTGTAAAGGTCTAATTACTGAATAAACATTTGAATCTTTGAATCTTGAATTATTTTATAAGACCCAGGTCAATCTGAAAAAGATCATTTTCCATCTTGATCTACCAGGGTTCGAACCCGAGACCTCCGGTGTGATAATATGGCATGATGACCTCTAGGCCACAGAGGTCGTCTGTGGCGATTACAGACAGGTAACTAAATAAAATCTTGTAATAGATGAGGTCTTCAAATAAGATGCAAGCAGTGGTAACCTCATTTAACCACACTTAGATTATTAATTTAGTTTTAAAATAGATTTTATTTTAGTTTTTAAACTGTATACCGGTGTATAAATAATTAATCTCAAAGTAACAACTTTTTTACAGCGCGGTGATGTCGACCTCGAGAACGTGACGCATGAAGACGCAGTAGCCGCTCTGAAGGCGACCGGGGAGAGGGTGCAGCTGGTGCTGGTGCCCGGCCCGAGGCACGGGCAGCCCTCGCCGCGCACCTCCCGGGCCAACACGCGTGAGTCATGGCAAAGATAATATAATTACTAACGTAATAGATACCCAACACCATAGAAACTATTGGAGAGCTTGTAAGTAGGCAAAACTAATAGGCGAAATTAGTACCAGCTGCTCTCACAGAGATGGCAGCACCTGACAAGTATGCCCTTATCAAAAAAGAATTTTCCAAGTCGGTTTAGGCTTCTCCGAGTAATTGGTGAACAAAAAAAACAACAAAATTTTGGACAAAAAAAAACAACTGACTTTCTTTCAGGAGTTTCTTTCATATCTCCAAAGTCCATCATATCTTCATCAAATTAAAATATGGGACCAATTTGGTACTAAAGGCTTTAAAAAAAAAGAATCATCAAAATCGGTTTTACCAGTAGTGAAGATATCGCGTAACATGTATATAAAAAACAAAAAAGAACATACTGGTCGAATTGATAAATAATCTCCTCCTTTTTCGATGTCGGTCTAAAAGAATAACAAACAACAGACATAAAAAGTTTTTCGCTATCAAGTCGCGGTAGCATATCACCGTTGATAAACTCACATTAAGTTTATTTGACCAGATTGACTAATGCTATCCCGCTCATTATCATTATAAATAGCGAGATATTGATAGATGATAGTCGATAAACGCTGTCGCCCGCCGGTGCCATGCTACGGGGGCAGGTGTTAAAATAGCAATTTTTGTTGACATCACATTTATTTGTCAACAGCATCAAGCACAGCCAACTCAGTGCGACGAGACGACGCTCCGGACGGGGCCGAAGAACAAACCCGCGTGGTTGAACTCGAGAAAGGAACTTCCGGCCTCGGCTTCAACATCGTCGGTGGAGAGGACGGACACGGGATTTATGTGTCTTTCTTATTGGCTGGAGGACCTGCGGAGAGATCTGGGGAGCTCAGACGTGGAGATAGACTGTTAGCTGTCAACGATGTGGATATCACGCATGCTACGCATGAACAGGCTGCTAAAGCTCTTAAGGTTAGTAGCTACATTGCTGCACAAAATTGACTTTTATGCCATAGAGTTAAGGTGTGGATAGAAAGGATGGTCACTGGATTGATGTGACTTTCTTACGGGGACCTGCGGAGAGATCTGGGAAGCTGAGACGTGGAAACAGGTTCTTAGCTGTCAACGATGTGGATATCACGCATGCTACGCATGAACAGGCTGTTAAGGCTCTTAAGGCGGCCCTTCCGTCTCTGTCGTCAACGCGAGCATAGTTCGAAAAGCTTGTTTTTTCATCAAAGACAATGCTAGAAAAAAAAGCAAACCAAAAAGAGAGAGATAGCGCCTTAGGGCACGGTTTGCACTGTATTGAATGAAATTAGTATTATTATTAACTATCCTTTGAACGAATATTAACTATTTATAAGGTGTGGAAATTTCATAAAACTTGTTCCAGGATATACGTTTTTGTCAGTAAGCCTTACAAGTGTGTGAAATAAATGTTTTTTATGAGTACTTTATGAACGGTCGAAGTTCAGGTAAAATTTGTGCAAAGAGCAGATTTTTGGAGGCGTATACTGAACTTGTTGTTCCAAATATTCATTTTTTATTTTGATAGAAACCTAGAAATAGTGCACAAGATATCTGTCAGTTCAAAAGTTTTCAAGAAAGATCACTTACAACGCCATAATCACGTACGAGCGTTTGTATGAAAAGTAAGACGGCGGTAAGGCTGCACAAAATTGATTCTTATATTATAGAGTTAAGGTCTAAAAAACTAAGTGTGGATGGAGAGGACTGTCACGGGATTTTTGTGACTTTGTTTGGAGACCTGTGGAGAGATCTGGGAAGTAGAGGGGACAGACTCTGCTTCAACGTTGTGGATATTACGCATGCTACGTATGAAAAGGCTGCTAAAGCTCTTAAGGTTAGTTAGGTAAATTGCCGCACAAAAAAGTGTGGATGGAGACGACGGACACGGGATTTATGTGACTTTCTGGTCGGAGGACCTGCGGAGAGATCTGGGGTGCTCAGACTTGGAGACAGACTACGCGTTCAATTCGTTCGCTCAAATGGTTTATAGACTATCGGCGCGCCACAAAGCCGGCGCCCTTGAAGGAACTGGCGCTGCCTTTGTAGCACAGCATACCTGCAGACTAGAAACCACTGAACGAACTGTATCGTGGTGATAGCGAGGTGGTATGCTCGACCGTTCAAAGGGATGCTCTTCCCTTCAGGCATGGTCCTATGACGGTGTGTTTTTGGAGATTTGTTAGTAAGTTTGGTAGTAGTAGTAAGTTGCAGCAAAAACTCGAGATGTAGGTCAGTGTAATCTCGTAGGCTTCTTGTAAACTATTTTCGCGTCTTCAAACTCTGTTCATTGTAGATCTTCAATCGACTCAGTAGTTTTTGTAGTGGCATGTAGAGCATAGAGGTTGTACAAATTCTTAAGTGATTTAATACAATATAAAATATCTCTTATTTTCAAGTTTAAACATATTGACTTAAAACTAAGCCTAAACGGAAATAAAATATAAGAAAAATATAATTTATTATCTTACGTAACCTAAACTGAACTTATTTGTAATTTAAATAATAATAAACAGAATTATATTCACATGAAAACAAATTAACATTCAATACTACTTACGGCACAAGTTAGCCAACTCAAGAACGGCTGAATTCGCAATAGTGACTGCGACATGCAGCGTTTCTTATGTAGGCAGTTGAGTTCTTTTGTTTCGATGCACCGGCGAGCGGTCAATCAGTGATCATTGGTATAATTTCCTTGTCTCGAGACACACGTATATACGTTCTCATCTCAGATCGTTCTTCTCTATACGTGGTGATTTCGCAAAGGTGAACTTCTTAAATAATAATAATAATCTTAGTCGATACGAGTACCTATGTCTATTATAGAGAAAATTTAATATCAAGTGCTATTCAAACCCGAAATTCGGGTTCCAATTTCGGACTTACGAATACCCGTAATAATACACCTTCCCGCGGAAAGACCTAGGCACATAGATATATACCTACTCGAGTCCTGGACAGCCCACAACAACTGGCCACCGGCAGCTCCACTTCCCAGCACTGGACACCAGGACAGTACCTTTTTACTTTCCCAAGTGACACAGAACTACCGGTATAGTAGGTCCTCTAGATCCACCCTGAGATTTACGCTTTGTTTTTATTTTAATAAATTAAATTTTTTAAAGCTGGAGTTTGTGTTGCTCATTTTAGCACCTCGCGCACAACGCTTTAGTCTTTAATTCGAGTTGGGAGCGAAAACATTGTTTGTGTGTATGTACCGCGATAACTGCCGAACCGATGGTCCGATTTTGATAAAATTTGATAATCATGTAGGAAATATCAATCGGTTTAGAAGATTTTGAAATATTAATAAAAATACATTGCAATCCCGAGGTCTAAATTCGCGGCGAACTACTAGTCATAGTCATATTGTCACGGCATTTTAGTTCTTAGTTCCTGGGATTAAGATCTAAAATGTAATCTTACACCATTTGTTACAGAGCACCGGGCAGCAAGTAAAACTGACAGTAGTGTATAGACCACAGGAGTACAACAAATTCGAAGCCCGCATCAACGAGCTGAAACAGCACCACACGCTTCTGCGGACGTCGCAGAAGAGGTCTTTGTATGTCAGGTTAGTATTCTTACCATAGAGTAAAGATAAGACTGTTTTCTTAGTTTTTAATTTTTAACCCCTTACGAAAAAAAAAACGGAAAAAAAGGGGGGTGTAGTAAGTTTGACGCTTATGTCTTTTGTCTTCTGTCTGTGGCATCGTAGCTATCGAACGGATGGACCGATTTCGATGCGGTTTCTTTTCGTGAAAACAAGTTCCCTTGCGGTGGTTCTCAGCAATGTTTAATGAAAATCGGTTCAGCCATTTGAAAGTTCGGGGTTAACACTTGTATTTCAACGTTTGAAAGTTAGGGATTTCCCTAGCAAATAAGAGATGCGCTATGGATATCAATTGAAATATATAGTTCCGCTACTCATCACTAGATGGCGTCGAAACTAGAAAGTCGGGGTTCTTTTTAATTTGCTAAGGAAATAAACTTGTTCATAATTATTTATCGGGTCTGGATACAAGTCCTTTAGAGCCTATCTTTATTTCTTCATTTTTAACTAGTTTCAATCAATGCTTCAAGGTAGCTTCTAGCGACAAATCTATCTTAGATGCCACTACAGTTCGCAAAGTAATATCACTAGAGCCGCACTATCACTGTCCACTTTTAAAACGGCTTTGGTAAAACGGTCTTATTTCAATTGAGTTAATAAATTGCTCGAAAATTTTTCCTCGTCTGAACTGACCCTTATCCGATGCGCCGTCTATCCCCGGTCGATTTAAACTGTTTTAATGCTTATTTCAAATTATGTTTTGATTTACAGAGCCCTATTCGACTACGACCCTGTGAAGGACGACGGGTTGCCGTCACGGGGGTTGCCGTTCCGTTACGGAGACATCTTGCACGTCACTAATGCTTCCGACGACGAATGGTGGCAGGCCAGGTAATATTATGTGCCACGCACTCTATATAGAATTCCCTTAATCGATACGATTGTACACAGAATATACGATTCACCGAGTGTCGGTAATACGAAAAAATGTATAGCCGATATATTATTTTTACTGACGGCACGGTTCGCCGAACGAATGTTCTCTATATAGAATTACCCTCAATCGATTACGCATAAAATACGGTTCACCGAACGTCTGTAATACGAAAATTGTTTAGGCGATATATTGTATTACCAACAGCACGGTTCGCCGAAAGAACGCTATAAAGAAATAATGGTTAACCGATAGCACGTTTTACAAGTAAGTAATAAATATTTCTAGTAGTGCTCTTTCGTACTGGACTGGGAGAAAAAAAAATTACAATGTACCAACTGAAGCTTCTCCTCGTAGAAGCCGATCGAGGGGATGGCGAAACTGCGATCCATGTTATTATTTATATATTTTTTTAATTCTTTTTTCAACCTTCTTGCCCATCACGCTAAAAGTGGCCTTTGAGGATTGGGACTCATTTGACACCACTTTTCCATACTGCTATCTTTTTCTGCGAAAAGCGATCGCCTTAGCGATGAGTTGCTCAGAATGACGAGTCGTCGCGATCGCTTTTATACTCGTTGAAACACATTTGAAAATCTAACCGTTTTGCATTGTAGTAGACAAACTCTTTGCATAAGTAAAACAATAAAAAAGGGAATTTATTTTTTATCATTTGTCATTCCAGACGTCTCGACTCGACGGAGGCGGACGCGATCGGCATCATCCCGTCGAAGCGGCGCTGGGAGCGCAAGCAGCGCGCCCGCGACCGCCAGGTCAAGTTCCAGGGACAGGGCACGCCCGTCAGCACCGTTAGTATTACCACTTTACCCGACTACGGCGGTGATAAAAGGAGGGTTATTTGGTTCAAAGTGGCGCCGGGAGCGCAAGCAGCGCGCCTGCGACCGCCAGGTCAGGTTCCAGGGACAGGGCACGCCCGTCAGCACCGTTAGTATTACCACTTTACCCGACTACGAGAGGAGCTCGGTGGCCCAGTGGGAGTGTGCATTACTAGCGCTTTCGCAAGTAAAGCGACACGCGATGGGTGACCGCAAGTGGCCTAAATATTTCTGGAGCTCCTCTGTGCTTTGGAAGGTACGTATAAGCCGTTGGTCCCGGCTGTCATCATTGTGTGGCAGTCGTCAAGCTTTGACTTTAGGCAGACTGAAAAATCTGACACCAGTGTTGGCCACTTACACACGAAAAACAAACAATGTATGTATGTATGAACATATATATGGGCTTATGGTTAAAAAGTCACCCTTACTGTATATTAACATTTGAAAACAAAACCTTGGAAAGAAACTAATAAATTCTCTCGTTGCTTACCTCCAGAGCCAGTCAACTCTCGAAAGGCAAAAGAAGAAGACGTTATCCTTCAGCAGGAAGTTCCCCTTCATGAAGAGTCGAGAGGACGGCAAATCTGAAGACGGTTCTGATCAAGAACGTAAGTGATATGCATTACTTTCTGCCGTATTCAATATTACTTGGTAATATTTTTTATCCCTAATGAGATAGTTTAATCTGTGATACAAGGAAGCTTCTAATATAGATCAGTGCAAGGAGGGGCGCTGACTTACCGTCATTACGGTAAGGTCAGCGACCCTCCTCGTGTAATTTTGAATAATTTCCACCCTTTTCGAACATATACGAGAAACTGTTTGACCGTAATTTTTTAAGATAAATATTAGTCTTTACCCTCAGCGGGACATTTATTTGCATCCACACTTCTTGCCGCACGTGGCATTGGATTTTTTAAGGCCCATTTTCAAGGTGCAACTTGCCTATTGCATAAAATAAAATTAAAGCAAATTAATAAAATAAATTAAATAGATGATTTGAAGTCTAAACAAAACGGCAACCATAGTCAAATATTGCTTTAGATAAATTGTATGCAACAGCAAAAAAATTTCACTGTGTAAATGGGCCTTTAGATTCGATAATGAGGTGGTTACATGATATCATCAAAATGTTGAAAAAATCGTGGATTTTTTTTTGGTTTCACTTCACTGTAAGAAATGCACACTGCTTAAATTGGGTAGCAGCATCATGGGACGCTATTAAAAAATTAATTGGGCGGAATTCATATATTGTACTTACAAGAACTAACTGGTTCAATAGGGTATTTGACTAAGTTGGTTTTTGAACAATTTTTTATACAAAACAACATGTAACACAAAAAGAGGCATTTTTAAAACATAATTTTTTTTTTCTTTTTTTAAATGGATTAAAATAATTAATCTTTGTTTTACAAATAATATGTTTTTTCTGTCAAATACCCTATTGTAACTAAGCACTCAATTGACTACTTATTTGTTTCATAAAATGTATTTATAGCATTTTTTTTTTCAAGAGATGGTTGTTATGGTGAACAAAATAGTTTCAACTCAAATTAATGCCACCATGGAGTTGATTTCTACAGAAGAACAAAAACATGTTATTTAAAAGCAATCGCAATAAAATAGGCCTTTCCACAAAACTATTTAAAAGTTAAACTTTGAACAAACACATCCGCTTGTGATTCGACTTTTTCAATTTTTTTTTTTTAAAGTTACGAGTATGTATCCAATCCATCAGTTCTCACTCGTTCTAAAAGAAAAGTTTCTCTATCGACCCCCTATTTATTTAGTTGGTTTCTTATGTTGAAGAAATTACAGTTCTCCGAAATAGTCTTTTGACAAAACGTAATTACAGCTAACAATTTTACGAGACCTGACGTTTAACCGAAAAATTAAAATCTGCATTTCGGTGAAACGTAATTAATATAAACCATAAATCTTCCCAACTAATCACGTTTGAAACGTGACGTTTTAAAATTTCTCTGTATATATGACTCTCAAAGAAACGTTACTGTGGGACAATATCAGTCTCAAATGTCAAAATATCTACATCTATCTAAAATCTCGAGTTATATCACAACTAGTGTACAACATTGTTTGTCCAAAGTATTATCTTTAACTTTGTTTTGTGGCTTTACGGTAATAATTTTGTTCCAGCTTTCATGCTTTGCTACACACAGGAGGACGCGAATGCGGACGGTAAGTGCTCAATATGTATGTCTATATATTTACTACATTCGCTATTTCGCTGTTCGTATGTAGGTCATTACATTGCGCAGTTTTTTTTCATGCGGCTGATAATAACCACTGTACTCAAAGTTAGGTTGTTATACTACTTGCCATTTAGTGTGTCAATAGTGGACGCCCAGTACTTGACAGTACGTATATTTGTCGCTTGTTTACTTTTGTTGTACTGTCCCGGTCGCTTGGCTAAAATGTGATACACTGGACAGTACCACCAAACCGTTTAAGATACTTAAAAAAATGTGTGCGACAATTTACATAGCTATATTTCGCTATTGAAACTTTTATTGGCAACTAGTGTTAAATATGGAGCTAAACGCTTTTCTAACCACAATATTTTATCTACCGTTAATCTCGGGAAGTAAATAATGCTAGTATGTTCATGATAACGTTATAAACACATAGTAGTTGATTGTTTTATCCCAAATATATATTGCCACTTAAACATAATTGAAATTTGATGCTTAATTATGCTAAAGCATATGTGTTATCATATTGACGATTAATGTGGGACGTTGTGTACTAAAATCGGTATATCTTTAATACAATCCTAATAGTTATTACTGTAGTATAATATTTGTATGTTATAGTGCGTTATTTGAATGAAGTTGGTCACAAACTGACTGAGGCTGTAACCAATATTTTTGAAACATCTTTTAAATATTTTGTATGTAGTTTAGAACTGATTGGCATTTTTTTTATTTTTTTATGAATCTAAAGAAAATAATTATCATATTTTCGTGAAAATATCATTAAAATATCAGAAATTGTTATGTCTTTAGATAAAGTTACATTATTTATTGTTAATTCAAAATTATACTGGATATGTGTGAGTAAAACGCTTGTAGTGTACATGGAGACGCATGGTGGCGCTAAACGATAGGTTTAGAAAGTATAACGCCAGTTTATGTCGCTTGTCGAATATGTTGTGAACTTTTGACGAGCTGGCGACAAGCTATACCTTTGTGTGTTAGATAGACTCTATTTTTATATTAAGCTCTTGCCATGAAAATATGTTTAGTAAAACGTAATTTAATAAAATAGCCTGACGAAGGAATAAAGGTTTTTTCTTTGTTCAGGTCTGATTTCCCAGCATCGATGCAGTTCAGGTTAATATGACATTCATATTGAACTCATTAGTGTCTCACAAGTTAGAAAATATTAGTGGACATTGTTGACAGTTTTGGGCAACTGGGCGCCGTATATACTCGTAGTTTTTAAATTTAGGTAAATTAAAGAAAAACGTATTTCCATGGCAAGCTATCAGGCCCTTGAGTTGCTTAAACATCACCTTAATATTATTGAGAGGACATGTAACAGCGGTCTATAAAACGCGTCGTGTTCGCAAGGATTTTGGGGTGCTTTTTTTTGAAATGTCTCACATTCAGTGATATTTCACTTCCAAAAATATTACACCAAATCTTTCAGATGACAATGCATTTTAAACGACTGTCATTTGATTCCTCAATAATATTGCGAATTTACGGGAACCGTATACGTCGTTTCGAATTTTTTAAATCGTTCTTAACTTAATTACTAAAATATCCACGAATGTTACCATAAATCCTTATATTGCTGTTTTCCACTTGTCATATTTTTGAGGTGGTATACTGTACTATACGTTACCTACTCAATGTCTGTCTACTTCATTATCTGAAACTGTGGTTATAATTGACGAGTACGAGTCCCATCTGTGGGAGCGTTAGTAAAACAAAAAAAAATCTCCGATACATTTATTTGCAAAAATCACTAATCACCGAATCACTGAAATGTTTCGACGAAGTGATTTCTGTGAACAGTTGTATCGCCCAAAAATTATTTTAATGCGTTCGCCTTTTGCAACTCAGGCCTAGCTTAGAGAATCCGAGTCGATGTTCCACGTGTAGTTCTTGTTGAATAAGAATGGTCGCAGCGAGCACACGGATTGGTTTGAGACACGTTCGGCCGCCGTCCCGTGCTTCTAGTTGCCTAACCGGAGCCGACATATACATGTTACATCCATAATAATTTATTTTTATTTGCTCTTTATGTTTCTAAACGCTACTCATGTTCGAAGCTACTGATAACGAAACATCACATTAAGTGACTGCAAATCCATCGGCGATATTTCACTTCTAGCCCAAGATCTTACCGTGTGATATCTATGTTGACCTGTTATTTAATCAGTACTATAATTTATCATGTGAAGATATTTTTTATTTACGAATAAGTTCCACTTCATATAGTCTACCAGGTTTCTTTTATTTTGTACTTTTTCCAGTACTCATTTAAAAATATAAAATGAGAGTTGGGTACGAAATAGTTATTGTACGACCATGTAGTATTCTTAGGTACTGTATATTCCTGTGATTGTTGAGATATTAGAAGAAAAAAAAACGTTAATATAGTTTAAAACATAACTTAAAAGTATATGAAACAAAAATACAAGACAGTCGGTTAAATAGCAGATGAACGTAGAAATCTTACGGTCTGATCTTGGACTATTCTCCCTTTTTGATATAAATAGCTCGAATCAAGCGGTTTCCCATTCCAGTCCCGTGTCTGAGTTCATAATGCCGACTATATATTAAAATTGTGTAACGTTAATTTTTCTACGTGTAGGGGAAATCTTGTATCGAGTGGAACTTCCCATGATGGAGGAGATAACGCTCATATATCTCGAGGACGAGAGTAAGTGTTGGGAGTGAGGCGTAGCTTGCGAGTGCCGTAGCCGATACCTTACCTCCCGCATTCTGGTTATGATCATCAATTAGAAATGTAGTTTTCATTTCAATAACACTCCAGTTTGTTTATTATTTGTCATACTTTCTTTATGTTCAGTTTTAATTCATAAACGCGATGAAGCCTCTCCGCACTCGATATATCATGGTGAGCTCACGAATTGTTTGGATCATGTTTCAAAATTGTTTCACCCGCTCGCGCGTCGCCGTGCGCTCGGAGACGTAGCGGCGCAACGAGCAACTTGTCACAGTTAGTGGAGGGGCGTAGGGCCACTGGAAGCACACGAGGACACTAGAACCGCCTCTGTCACACGCTGATGCTGACGCTTCAGGTCTTGGTGATAGTGGTTGCAAGGATATTTAGGCTTACTCTCAGATATTTCACACAATTGGCACTAAGAGAATTAATAACGAGAAGTTGCACAAGGTTGAAGAACTTTAGAACGCAGGAGAATTTAGGAATTAAATTGTACCTCTAGAAAATATTCGTCTCTACTCTATCCGGCGTCTACATTTGCCATACTGACTCGAATTTTCTCATGCGAGAGTGCATAACGGCACGCTTCTTTCGCGGGTGCTTTGCCACGGGTGTACGTAATAGTTTCGGGTACGAGTTTCACAACGTTTCGCCGAAAAATGGAAATTGGTTTTCGGTCAAACGAAATTTTTGCTATTAATTCATTATGAAGCATTTATATTGCGCACACTCAGAATGGAGTTCTAGATTAAGGTCAGACAGTTCGCACTTGGTATCTTCCGTTATTATTTCTCTACATGTTGCCCCGATTGGCTATTAAAATCCGTGTCCGTGAATCACTGTCGCCAAGCACTTAAGCGCCGCATGTTTGCAACGTCGCACGCGTTTCGCGCGCTTTGCTATAGTTACACGACGCCACCAGCATGTTCAGATGTCCGATTTGACCTCACGACATACCTCATTCGCGCTTGTTTTTATTTAAGAAGGCTGTACTGATTTATTTTAGAGTTAGTGTTCCGCTTCAGACGTTTAGGGCGCTGTAATTATTTTAATAGCCTAGCTGACATATTATTATGTTGTATCACGACTGTAATGCTTATTGTTAAATAAGTCGGACAAAGTCAGAATTAATCTTTACTTTGTTATAGAAATATTTTTTCAAAATGTTAAAATTTCCTATTATATTAATTCTGGCTATGATTTACCAAATGTAAAGTTAGTCTCGTTTTAGTTATAAGGGCATGTCATCATAGCAACACTTGTAAACTAGGTTTTTATTACAAAATACGATTTGTTTATTATATCAGTTAATTTATGCCACAATTATGTAAAACTTAAGACGATAGGTGTACTGTATTTTTATAATATCGATTCGTTTGATGTATGAGTGAGACCAAAATACAGCAATGATCTAGTTTCTAATAGAGATAATCTTTAGTCTTATTGGTTATAGATAGATACGCTAGTAGTTTTACTATATTTAAGCCAAGCTTTTGCAGTTGTAGTTCAATTTGTAAATTACTCTGCTAGAGTAGAATGACATAAGAACTTTTAACTTATGCATACATAATATAATTTTGTTGCCGGCAGTTTTAAGGTATGTTTACATCGCCAAAGGTAATTGAGCACAGTACTATAGGTGTTGCACGCACTAGTACGCACGCATAGCACGGTTATCAATGGATTTTGTCATTATACGTATGTCGAATACTAAACATTATACTTACATGTAATATTTTACATTCTTATCAGTCCTTTTGACTGAAATCATTTTCAAATCGATTAGAACATGCAATAGTACATTGTGAATAAATCACGTTAGAACCCGATAGTTACTGTCTATGATATCACAAGTAGGTTTAGAAGCAGAATATCCTATTCTAAAAATATATTTGCAAAATGTCCGTATGAAATGACCGATTTTCCCTGTTTGATATCTATATTTTTTATACTATCGCGGATCCCCTAAATAGAAAAAAATGTACAGTATTACTTACATCTTACCTATTTATATTCGGTTTATTTTTAAGAACAGAAATAATCGTGTAATATTATAATGACTTGTGATCTGGAAATTCTGCACCTAAACCCATTAGCATCTTCGACGAGTCTTATTCGAAGGGGTTTGTCAACGCCCGTTCGTTTTCCAGGTCAAGACGAGACGGTGTTGTCGTACGAGACGGTGCAACAGTTGACGATCACGTACACGCGGCCTGTGATCATCCTCGGACCCCTCAAAGATAGGATAAACGATGACCTAATATCGGAGTTCCCGGATAAGTTCGGCAGCTGCGTACCACGTGAGTAACGTCGCTTCTTATCTACTTTTAATTTAGGTGGCTACAGCTTAACTGAAACCGAACTTGGTTGTAAATCTATCTATGTTATGTAAGTGGCCAACACTGGTGCCAGATTGTAACGTCACTTCTTATGCACTGAATAAAAGATTCGCATAAATTCCATGACACGTGTTTTCAATCTCAACCATCAACGCCCAACAGAGCTTGTTACAATCTTTCACCAAAGACATTTTATTTTTACCTTCATCATTCGTTCAGAACGAATAGGGGTGGCGCCAGGGTTAGAAAATTATAATTGTAATTAGTCTGTCTTTTATCCAAAAATAATGGACCCATATTTTTCAGTTTGCCCAAAAAGTAAAAATTCACAAAGATACAAAGCATCAAAGTTCCGGAGTGGGGGCTTGCGACGTCACCTCTGTGTAAAAATTGTACGTAGCCGTGACGTCATGCGAAATTTCAATGCGATGTATCTTAATTTTTTGTTTCTCAGAGAAAAGAAAAAATACGTGTACAATATTTTTCAATAATCTAACCGATGGGTTAGATTATTAAAAAAAAATTAATATAAATAATATAATAATAAGGTATTTTTCCATTCGTCATGCCTATTCACAATAACCGGTCACTTAGTGTTGCCAATTTTTAAAATAGCTTTCTGTGCGTAAGAACTTGCCACTGATACCCGACCATACGAACGTACCAACTGTACCATTAGACGTTTTATGAATTTGGCAACACTAATGACAACTGCCAGTACTGTTTACAAATCGTGATTCTTAATTGCTACAACAGATCTAAAGAGTTTCCAATAGGAGTAAATGCATTGCATTAAAAGTAACACCTAATAGTACTTTTAATTTAGGTGGTTACAGCTTAACTGAAACCGAACTTGGCTGTCAATCTATCTATCTTGTGTAAGTGTCCAACACTGGTGCCAGATTATTTAGGCTGCCTTAAGATATCTAACATAGCTTTACGACTTTCTTGCTATTGTCAAACATGGCTCAAATTCAGTAGTTTTTAGGGTCCATAGTAAACAATGTACCCTTGTAGTTTCTCTATGTCTCAATCTCATGTCACAGTCCTTTTTTTATCATTTATGTTGTATTTGACGTAGACACGACACGACCTCGGCGCGACTACGAGGTAGACGGGCGCGACTACCATTTCGTGGCGAGCCGCGAGCAGATGGAGCGCGACATACAGAACCACCTGTTCATCGAGGCCGGCCAGTACAACGACAACCTCTACGGCACGTCCGTCGCCTCCGTCAGGGAAGTCGCCGAGAAGGTGAGATAAACAAACAAGACCAAGACTACCTACTGTTCAGAATTGACGTTTTGTGCGTCTGCTGATTCCAAACGAAGGCTGAAGTTCAGCCTTCGTATATAATTTTAGCCTTCGTATATAATTTTTGTATAAGCTTATACAATAAATAAGGGCAGCCCTTAATTCTTGTATAAGCTCATAAAATAATTAAGGGCAGCCCTCGTTTGGAATTTGTTTTTAGCTATGTGAGGTGTTGTGTTACTAGGGGTTGAAATTATATAAGGGTGTATCTTACTGGGAGTTCAGAGTCAAAAGAGGAAAATTTCACTCACACACTATTTATTTCTCCACACACAGTTTACATGAAATTTTACACAATAACACAGACAACGAAAGTATTTACTCTCTCGGTAGGTGCGATCGACTGCAGGAAGGTTCCACAGGCGACGATCGCTACGCGGTCAAATATGCAATCTTGCATTCTATATGATGTGTCCCTACAGCTATTTACTATTTAACGAAGAAAAAATCAAAATGTTTAGATGACATTTTACCTCCGTACGACCTCCGTGGCACAGTGGTCATCATGCTAGTCCGCCACCACGCAAGTTGGAAAATGGCCTTTTTCAAATTGTCCTGGGTCTTGGATGTTTGAGTTAGTATCCCATTACACAAGTCTCGAACTTACTTTGGCGCTAGCTCAATCGGTGTAATTTGTCCCTATATATTTATTTATTTATTTACCTATTTTACATACGTAACTTACATTATCTATAAACAAAATTGGTCAAATCCTTGGTGTATTTTAGATGATAGCAGTAAAAGAGATACAGTCTTGTGCACATATTTCTAGAAATTTACTATAGAAATTCAAAATGTTAGTCATTCGATTTTCTTTTATAGAAATAACGTTTAATCGAAACACTGACTAAACGAGATAATGTGTCCGAATTTCAGTGCGTTAAATGATTTCAAATATGAAATAAAAATATTTTGAATAAGTTTGAATAAAATATAAATGTTAATTCATTGTTTCAGGGAAAACATTGCATTTTGGACGTGAGTGGAAACGCCATAAAGAGATTGCAGGTGGCGCAACTTTACCCAATTGCCATATTTATCAAACCAAAGAGCGTAGAATCTATTATGTAAGTATATGATAATTTGTTTTTGTGTTAATATTTATGATCAATTACTTGGTTCTGTGTACGACAACAACCATGTTTGTTTTAGGGAAATGAATAAGCGAATGACTGAAGAACAAGCAAAGAAAACTTACGAACGAGCACTGAAAATGGAACAAGAATTCGCTGAATATTTCACTGGTAAGCACTATTTGGTAACTATTCAGTACTTTGTCATCAAATTTAAGAAATATGTTTTTGTCGGAGAAGTATTTTCAAAGCAGCGTCAATTCAAATGTTAGGTCTCGGTTTTATTATTTAGAGTTTACAGCTCAATGATTTTCGGATACTTTCATTTCACTTCATCAATCCATATTCTTCAAGTAATTTGTAATATTTCAAAAACAATTATTTTATTTTTCCTTATATCTCATCCCTCTTTGGTTGTAGGTATTTATTTTCGATTAACTAGGCCTCGCGCTGGGGGCACGACAACTGATATAAAGTCTCAATTAAATTAAATTCAAATATATATCTCTGTTATCATACGATATTTAGAATATCTCTTAATAATCGTCACTTTGTTTTGTTGCACAATTGTTGACGCCAAAAAGTTACTTAGAGCTAAGCTTACTGCCGCCTCCAAAGCGCTAGTGCAGAAGAAGCGGCAACAAACTGCACTGCAGCATTTTTTCACGGTGAAAGGGTTAAAACCGTCGTCGCTTTGCAGCGGTGGTGACGGGCGATACGCCGGAGGAGATCTACGCGAAGGTGAAGGCCGTGATCACGGCCGAGAGCGGCCCGCAGGTGTGGGTGCCGCGCCGCGACCCGCTGTGAGTTCCCCCGCACCCCGCACCCCGCGCCTCTGACCCGGACCACGACCACACGCAGGACCAGACACGGTTTGAACAATCTAGAATGCTAACCACAAAAATATTACCTTCGTAACATAGACGAGTGTATATTTCCGAAATTGAAATGACTAATGTTCCCCGGAGAGACTCTTTCTTACCGGCTCTCTAGATTGTGTATAACTTATTGCACGGAAAAGCTTCGGTTAAACGTTAAGTCACGCTGTTTACATGGACTATGATGATATGGCCCACGATGTTACTTTCAGCGAATTTAATAGAAAACTAGTCTCTAGGTGCCATTATTTCACATCTTTGTGTGTCACTCATCTTGCACTGTCTCGACTAATACCCCGACGTGACGATTGCTTTGTGAGTGACACAACACGGCCAATACTCGCTATCAAATCACAAAAAAAAGAAAACAAGTCTTATAAATGCATTCTAACTCATAATTCGGATAGTTCGTGTAAACCACGTAACTTTTGACCTAAAATCTGAAGATTGTTTGTAAAGCTTTGGGCACAATGGCTAATATCTGAAAAAGTCATATCAGTATGTATAATTGATAAAGCCATTGACTCGAGCAAGACATGTGCTATAAGAACCGGGTCAGATATGCTTGTTGTACCGTACCTTAGTGCCTCGAGTTCGCTCGCCAGCCGTCGCTACGCGACCCCCCATTCGTTCTCGATCGTCGATGCGTGTAGTCACTAGACCCTATTGAACGACAGAATAATCTTTGACCGATATATTTTTTCACTAAAATCTCGTTTCACCGAAATATAAGTATAGTTTCGACGAAACGTTACAATTATTTGTTGAAATGTGACTTTGTTTTTGTTTCACCGAAACAGTCTTTCTTTCGATGAAATGGAATATGTATCGAAACGTTATCGGTGCAAAAAATAATATTGAATTGGTGTGACGATTGTACTTAATTTTGGTTCAATAGATCTAGTAAAATGGCATCTTAATATGTTAACATTTTTGACACCCTTCGTCCCATAATTTGTTAACTATTAGAATTAAAAGTGTATGCATATTGCCGAGATGACAGTTATATCGATATTCGTCGTAATTGTTTTTTTTTTTTAAATTCCGTTGGATGCTGAAAAGTTTCACTATTATTTGTGCAATACTTTAAAATTTTATATTTGACTAAATCGATATTATTAAAGTCATGTCGATTGCCTGAATATATTATGTTATCGATATAATTTTCTTAACATACCCAGTTAAAGAAAGGAATTGATTTTAAAGTATGCGTCAGAAAGGAAATCAAAAGCGCTCATTGACTTATATCTATCGGTCTCTATCACTCGCGTCCACGTTTAAGTGAGTCTCGCTTGTTCAACAGCGAGACGAAACGGTAACTGAACGAGACATATGTGTAGGATAGGCAGCTCAATGTACCCTTTTGAACTATTACATACCGCTTCGCATACCTGTCTCGCTCTCGCACTGTTATAAAAGTATATTGCGGGAACGAGAAGATAAGTCCCTTTTTTAATTGAGCTATACTCGGTACGACGAGATCGACAGTCCCCAATGTGTTTCGGTCACAAAGATAGATAGTTAGATGGTGAGTGACAAGCGTTAGCGTCTCCTGATAGCAATAATCATAGTAGAGCGACGCGCGGCCTCCAACTCACTGTAGCCTCCACTGTAGTAATAGTAACAGCCTGTGTAAACACACTTGTCAAATAGTGCCCGCGAAAGTAGAAAAAAGTCAAAGTTTTCTTAAGACGAATACTAGATGGCAGTACTGAGACAAAAGATGTCCAATGACGTAAGGTCTACCACACAACAAAGAGGTACGCAGTTGCGTTCTCGTGTTTGATCACGAAACAATTTGAAATTTTAAAATTTCTTGGACCGTAATTTGGTTTAGCATTGCATAGTTGTTTCGAAATAAACATCTAGTTCATTAGATCCGAGGTCTTAGACCTTCGTACTCGGTGTTAAAATGTCTTGAAAAATGTGTTTAACACGGGGTTTGGGTTAGTGCAGTGGGGGGACTAGACCGAAGTCGCCATGTCGCTGAAACCGCGACGCTCTGCGCTTAGATAGTCATTTATTTAAATCATCTCTATAGTTTACAGTCTGATTTCTTCATCGTTTGTTAGAAATCCTACCAGATTTCATTTAGCATAATAAATTATTTAAACTAACTTAATGTAAATTTAAACTCGCGTAAATTGTTGAGCAGAGAGCTATTGTTACATAGATAGTACTCACGTAGCACTCGCTTTGCAAACTAGGCAATGTTCTTCGAACGCAATGTGTACATTGTTCATTTAATTATTTAACAAAACATTTTATCGTGCTTCAATTAATTATGTAAATTGTATATTAAAAATAAAATTTAACGGTATCTCGCAATACGTTGATTTACTGAGGTTGCTAGAACATTTTGAATCTTCATCGTTAAGATATTACTATAATACAGATAGTTATATGTGACGATCACTGAGCTCCAGTGATACTGAATTAAAATGCTATATATTATATACTAGTTGTAAACATTTGACGCTGTGTAGTCGATCCCACCTCACGCATGGCTAGGATAAGACTTCCAATCAGAATTATTTGCTCAAGCGGCAATCTGTAACCATTGAATCTCATGATATATTCTGCACACCTGACTCCTGACACACTAGACGAGGTGCGACGTTGTTTGTTGATCATTTTTATAGTAAGCAATTGTGTTATACGGTGTGAAATGTCTCACCAATTAAATAGTGTTTGACATTTATTTATTGAGAATTTTATTTTCTTACGAAGTAATAGAGTGCCCATCTGCAAATATGGCGCTTATCGCAGACGTGTAAAGCCTTCGACAATTATAGCTTTTTTTATTGTTAAGTGATATTATGATGTAATGAAAACGGGACGAAACATTACTTTACGAAATATTTTGGAGACGAAGTTAATGACAAAATGTAAAGGATGGTTTTCGAATAAGTTTTATTTTACAGGTATAATTTAATTACTTTCTTCATGTACTTAATTATTTGATTCACAATTTATAACGATTTTATTGCATGACTACTACATTATTGTTGTAGACGAAATTGAATTATTCAAGGAATCATAACTATCTTCACTTAGTCAGTCGGATAAGGTACCAAAGAAGCGATTTGATACTTGGAAGTTATATGTATTGATGGATCATATATTTTTGTGTTGCTAGTTCTGATTCCTTCTCGAAAATGTTTTATGTAAATAATCGACATATTTTTTTAATTTATTCTAAGATTCTACACTGATGTATTAACAATATTTTATATGAGAATGTTTTATTTTAATAGCTATTTATTTTAATATTAAGTAGGTATTCTATTTAATTAACGAGTGAGTTAATACGTGTAAAGTATTTTAGTGTAATTATGTCTCTTAACCTCTAGTTATTGTGTACTGTAACACATTTATTATTGGACAACCATATTTGCAGATGTACAATGTTTATGAGTTAGTGATGTTCAATAGAATAGTTTTAATAAAATTATTTACGTTGAAAATTCAATCGTTGTTTCTATTTATTTCCCTACTCTTTTCCAGGTAGAGAATAGCGTCCAAACTAGGTCTAACCGAGCAGCGGTTTTTTAAGACACTCGAAAATAAACTATATTGGTATTAAGTATAAAGTGCAACACGCGGGCGAGTTTGTGTATGCTTGCATGGCCTCGAGAGTCTTAACTTACACAGCGGCAGAATAGAAGCGAAGCGACTTTTGGAATGAAGTCTTACATAGCTTAATGAACTTTTTCTACTCCTGTACTGTTATCTGTCTTAAATGGACCTGCGACGGTCGGAGCGTCGACTTCATCAGCCCCGACCTTTCGACTTTGAGATCAATATTCACGATGCCTCTTAATATTCGGTGATCGCTCCCGGTTTTGATCTGATTGATCACTGACATCGTTGCATTTTCGTCTCTTTGTCGTTAGGATAGGATGAAGTGAATGCGTAACTCCAGCAAAATGTTGCGCCTTAAAGAAATGAGTTTTACAGATAATTAGTCCATAGTAAGCTTCAATTTGTTCAAATATAGCAAAATTTGTACATGTTGTATTTTTGGAAGTTATATAAAAAAACTGATTTTGCTGGGGTAACGTTACACCAGCATGATGTTTTTCAAAAAAAGCGTTTAGCCTAGAATCAAGTACATGTTTGTTCATCCGAATTTGTACACGTTAGAAGGGTATATCATACGTTAAAGTAACTGCTTTTTATTTGTTAGTAAGGATTTTGCAATTTTTTAAACAATAAAATACTTCGATATTTGTTGATGAATTGAAATACTTATATTTAAACAAATTAGGCCTATAAACTATAGGGGCTCCGGTTCTCTCACTCACCGATCGAAGCATAGAGAAAGAAGGTGACGCTACTACTCAGACGTCGATTTTCAGTGAGAGTGATACTTGATTCTAGGCTAAACGCTTTTTTTGAAAAACATCATGCTGGGGTAACGTTACCCCAGCAAAATCAGTTTTTCTATATAACTTGGAAAATACAACACGAACAAATTTGCTATACATATTTAAACAAATTGAGGCTTAGGCACAACGCAGACTAAACCGTGCCGCACTTTTTAGTCTGTGAAAATAGATCCCATGGAATCACATGCAGTAACGCACACGACGCGCACGACACGCGTTCTATTTTCACAGACTAAAAAGTGCGTCACGGATAGTCTGTCGTCTGCGTTGGGCCTTACTATGGACTAATTATCTATAATACTCTCATTTCTCTAAGGCGCAACATTTTGCTGGGGTTACGCATTCGATGAAGTCGATTTCGTTCTTAACAGGGGGCTGGTTCTTCTTTGCTGAACCTATCCAGGTCCACTTTCTTTGCGGCGGCTTCTTGAAGAAAGAGTTCATCGCAGAGTCCCTCTTGCTCAAAAACAGCCAGCCTACGACCCGTTATTGCGTACCCCGTATCCGAAGGTTCCTAGCCTAAACTCTCCATCGGCTCGGTTGCCCAGTTTTGCGTTGAAATCCCCCATAACAAGCGTAAAATAGGTTTCAGAAGTATGTATGGCCCTACTGATGTCCTCATACACTTCATCAGAGCGATCCTCATTTTGTATATATAAATGTATGACCTTCAGCGAGTATCTTTTAGATACTCTGAGTATCAGGTAGGTATATTACCCTGCTTGAAACTCTCGATGGTTGTGACGTTGTTAATAAGGGACTTGTGGACGAGAAACCCGACACCATGATGGGACTTCTGTTTGTCTCCTTCCTGGTGATATAGAGTAGGTAACCAGACTCTAGGGTTGTCGTGACCTCGCCCTCTCTTCGGACTTCAGACAACCTCACAATGTCCCACCGTAACTTACTCATTTCTTCATCCACCACAGCTTGTTTCTCGTCAGTCCTCAGTGTGCGGACGTTGTGTGTTACCATTTACCAGTGCCAGTCGTTAACGGGAGTGGTAGCTGGTCAAGAAATTTAACTTACACTTTTCATAGACAACCAACAGATGTCTCTGTTAAATGTTACTTGCATAGACTATAAATAGATGGCGTTGTTACAAAATAAAAAGAACTCCCGCAATGCAATGTGAAACTTGCAGGTAATTATACAATTTGAATTCATTTACTTTTTCAATTGTCTGATATAATTACCTAAATAAAACCTACGTTATTTATTATCTACCAAGCTGTTAGACGATAGTTTGATAGTAAAGTCAAAATTTATCATTGAATTTGTTTGTAAAACTGTATCACAATGGATCAAAATTCGTGCTTAATGTGTGGTAGTCACGAAATAAAACAAAATATACAGATTTTCTATTTAATGTCCTTATTATATCTCATCCAGCACAACAGTTGTCTTCTCAGAAACATAGAGGCCGTCTAAGAACTTTCTGATATCTTTGTTTTTGACAGTGGTAGACTGTTGGATGAGTGCTGCTGAGCTGGAGACATCCTCAAGTGAGTTGCCTTCTATGATCAGCTCGTCTTTCTGTTTTGGGGAGTTTATGACTGTCACTCCGGGTGCCATCTTTACCCTACGGATGTACTTCTCACCAAGGAAGTTACGGATTTCAATAAGCGTATTTCCTTCAGTGGTTACGCAGTTGATGGGGAAGTGAGCATATACAGCTCTCATCTTGTATTGGAATCCCTTGGTTACACCTGAAATAAAAAAAAGAATGTGACTAAATATTTCTTCTCAAAACATTTTAAAGGATTAGTTTGGAGGTTGGATTTTGTAGTCAATGGTATTATAAACTGAAAGACTAGAAAAACCTGACACCAGTGCTGGCTACCTACACACAAAAAATAAAAACAAGCAACTAAAAAACTTTCATAATAGTTCTCTTTGGTGAGTTGAAAAAAATTAAAAATCTATTATACTATCAAACTGCACCTACACACAAAAAATGAAAACAAGCAACTAAAAAACTTTCATAATAGTTCTCTTCGGTGAGTTGAAAAAAATTAAAAATCTATTATACTATCAAACTGCACCTACACACAAAAATTGAAAACAAGCAACTAAAAAACTTTCATAATAGTTTTCTTAGGTGAGTTGAAAAAAATTAAAAATCTATTATACTATCAAACTGCTAGAGATAAAACAGATTTTTGAGCTGCAATGTCTACATTTTATGCAAAAAGCCAATATTAGTCTTTCAAAAGAGGTTCCGGTTCAATCCCCGGTCAGGGCAAATTGAGAAACGGCCTTTTTCAAATTGTCCTGGGTCTTGGGTGTTTATCTAATATCTATATATGTATTTATTATAAAGTATAGTATCGTTGAGTAAGTATCCCATTCCACAAGCTTCGAACTTACTTTGGGGCTAGCGCGATCAGTGTAACTTGTCCCGATATATAAAAAAAAATATATATACAAAGAAAAAATAATCATAGTCCATAATTTAGCTTCAAAGAAAACTACATTTTTATAGTATTTTCCTATAAACAGTACCTGCTCTCTGATTTGACTTCTGTAACAATCTAAATACAACTAGTAGTATGCCCCCAAAGTGTGACTTTGAGATTTGTTAACAATCACATATCACAAACCTTTTAAATAATTGACTCATTCTACTGGTCTCAAATAGTATAGTACATATGTACCAGAGTTTACAAAGCTTCAATAACAGAAACTCAAGTTATCGATAAAATGGTTAGAAACATTTGCTTTTCCAAGTGGCCTCAGATTAATAAATAAAATAGCTAAACTGCTGGAAGAGATTTCTTATGAAATAAGCAATACCTATGTACTCAATGTTTTTACTTTGTTTTTTTTATGAATTTTCTAAATAAATGAATAAAATATCATCATCATCCCCGGTTGCATCCTCAGCAGTAACGCTTCAGAGCCCGGGGTCGGCTACCTAACCAAGGAGATTTGACGAGGTTACTGGTTTTTACACAGAGCGACTGCCGTCTGACCTCCACAACCCAAAGGGCAAACCAGGAACCAATCCTTGGATAGTTTGATGATCAAACGCTAGGTGGCGTTCGGGACCCACAGTTTTACGTGCCTTCCGAAACACGGAATCATCTTTCTTTTCGGATAATCAGGTGATTCAAGCCTGCAATATCCTATCCAGACTGGAAACAACTTTTAACAAAGTATGCTTCCCAGTGGGAATCGAACCCATGACCTGGTCACAAGGCGAACGCCTTGACCACTGGACCACAGAGGCAGTCTAATAAATGAATAAAATATATACAGGCAAATCACACAGATTGAGCCAGTCCCAAAGTTCAAGATTTGTGTAATGGGACAAAACTCAACAATACTATTGTAATTGACGACCTCCATAGCGTAGTGGTCACCATGCTAGTCTGCCACCCAGAGATCCTGGGTTCGATCCCTGGTCAGGGCAAGTTGAAAAATTACCTTTTCAAATTGTCCTGGGTCTTGGATGTTTATCTATGTATTTGTTATAAAATATAGTATCATTGAATTAGTATCCCATAACACAAGTCTCAAACTTACTTTGTGGCTAGCTCAATCAGTGTAATTTGTCCCTATAAATGTATTTATAATTAAAAAAAAATACTATTTTAAAACATCCAAGACCCAGGTCAATCTTAAAAATATCATTTTCCATCGAACCCGAGACCTCCAGTGTGATAGCCTGGCATGATGACCACTAGGCCACAGAGGTTGTCTAGATAACTTTAGTTAATTGACTAAATCTTAATATTAGCCTCCCCAAGGATTCCAAAACGAGCAATTGGTTGTGCCTGAATTACAATTACAATAAAAAAAATAGTAACACAAAACACTAGTTTCAATGAAGACTAAAAATGTGCAGAGGCAAAAAGGCTGTTGGAGTAGATCCAGCTCAATTACAGTTTCCAATACAATCCCTCTCAAATAACTAGGAAGCAACTAGACTAAGAAATGACAGTAGTTTTCTATTATTAAACTTCATAAATCGATCTTAGAGTTGTTTATTTACATTTAGTAATGCTGCTCTACAAGATTTAGAAAGTGTCTTCGAAATAGGTTAAGTACTTACTGAAAGATATCAAAACATTAAAATATATAGTGTCAAGTATTTGCCGGACGGTACTTCAAGTCTTACCTTTGATCATGTTCTCTACGTGAGAGCACACAGTCCTTACGGCAGCCAGCTCCTTCTTGGAACCGAACCATTTTTCCACCTTCAGGTTTCGGGGGTCCACCATGCGAATGTCTACCGCCAAATGTTTGAAATTCCTCTTCAGAACTCCTCGAGGCCCTTTCACTGTCACCAGTCGCGATTTCACGTGCACGGTCAATCCCTCTGGGATTTTAACCCTTTGGTTAGCAACGATTTGCTTCATGTTGTGGCCTAAAACAATCACAATAAACGTGATGATGTGAATTACAACCTATTTGAGTTTGACAACTTAAAGTATGTTTTGAGAAAATACTGTCGGGGACTACACTGTAATCACTTTAAGCACTGTCCTTTCACAAATAAACATATTTTAATATTACATTAGCAACGATTTATAACGATTAAAATTTAACAAAAACAGAAACCTACTTTTGCTCCACAGAAGTATCGTAAAAAAAGAAGGTAAAATGTTGCCATATACTAAAACTGAAACAGACGATTGTTGAAAAAAGATTTTTAAATACATAAAAACAAGCACAATCAGCAAAAATATACAAAAACCATCAAAAAAGAACGCGCTTCGATGATTTTAATTTCAATAAATAACAATCAGGGTAATTTCTGAAATGGAGTTTTTATTAAACTGGTAACAATTTTAACTGTCACTGTCAAATTGTCAGATTCATATACAGATAGGCACAAGTGCGGCCGAATTCGCGGCGAATCTTCGTACGTTTTGTACACTAAAAAGTGTACAACACGATCGAACACCAGCGCTTTGTCGCGATAACAAACGTTATCGCGATAAAGCGCTGGTCACACTAGCGGCTTCGTTATTTTTCACGAACTATCTGGCAATAATCCAAGATGGCCTCATCTACGTGTTTTAAATATGGACGACAACTTTCTTTTCTTTAACATGTGTGTGAAGCGCGTTGGGTAAAGATTAAGCCAAGCGCATGATCAAATGTTATGGCTAGGCGTAAGCTGTGTACACAGGAAGGAAGGAAAAGAAGGAGATCACTATTTACAGTTTATTTATGTACACTTCACACTAGCACAAACAAATGTTATATATACAGAAGGTGAATGATGTTATCGGAGTTATGGATAAATGATGCTCTCCAAAAGTATTTACAATTCCCTATTAAAATTTATTTATCACAGGAAAATTTTAAAACAAAAAGCGATAGCAAAAAATAGTTACTCGACTAGCCGCCGCACGTCAGGCGTGGCGACACCATCTTCATAAAAACGGTTGATGGCCACGCATACGCGCAGCGGTCTTTCATAAATGACAATATATTTATATACATGTAAAAGAATGTATGTCCGCTTGTATGTTGCGATTCATGAAAATTTACAATATTTACAACTTATTCATACAAAGTA
Source organism: Acrobasis suavella (assembly GCA_943193695.1). Taxonomy (NCBI): domain Eukaryota; kingdom Metazoa; phylum Arthropoda; class Insecta; order Lepidoptera; family Pyralidae; genus Acrobasis; species Acrobasis suavella. The sequence continues at coordinate 4,155,454 of OW971941.1, forward strand.
TATGTACATACAAAATACAAGTATAAAAGGAGTGGCAGTGCAGGCCACATCACCCCCCTCCAGAGACCGTCAAGGGCGTTATTAGATGCCTAGGAAACCGTACAACACGACCTGAACGTGTCCGTAGGATATCATTTCTTTGGGGTTCAGGGAGTGTATCGTGAGGTAATGACGGCATAACTGGGGTGTGTGTACGTGTGTTAGAATGTGATGGGGTGGCATGTGTGGTGTTTGTGTCACAAAGTATGTAGGCCGACTTAATGCGGTCTATCGATACCGTAACCGAGTTACCACGAATTAATATTTTGAAATTCTTGTCCCCTCTCTCTAACACTTCGTGAGGTCCAGAATATGCAGGAGTAAGAGACCCACGAACAGTGTCATCACGTATAAATACATGTGTAGCAGTTGCAAGGTCCTTGAAGATGAAAACCTTTTGCTTGCCGTGTCGAGAAGCTGGTGTAGGTCTAATATTACCTACAAACGACCTAAGACGTGACAAGTAATCAGTTAAGTCAGTGGAATCTTCTTTACTAGGATGGAAAAATTCACCAGGGAGTCTCAAAGGTTCGCCATAGGTGAGTTCAGCTGTCGAAGACGAAAGGTCTTCCTTAAAAGAGCTCCTGATACCTAGTAAAACTAGAGGAAGTGAATCGACCCAATTTGAGCTGGAATGACAGACAATCGCAGCTTTTAACTGCCGATGGAACCTCTCGATAAGGCCATTACAAGACGGATGGTAGGCCGTTGTACGTTTGTGTTGAAAGCCTACCAGATGAGAGAGACTTTTGAATAAGGCAGACTCAAATTGGCTGCCCCTATCGGTGACAATACTAATAGGACAGCCAAACCTAGAAATCCAACCATGTAGTAAGGCCTTAGCAACGACTTCAGCAGTGATTTCTTGGAGTGGTATTACCTCAGGCCATCGCGTGAATCTGTCAATAGCTGTGAGGCAGTACCTATAACCTTGGCATAAAGGAAGTGGGCCAATCAGATCTATGTGAATGTGGGCAAACCTTGCACTCGGAAGATGGAAAGAACCTAATGGAGATGAGACGTGTCGAGTGACCTTTGATCGCTGACAAGCAAGGCAACTTTTGGTCCATTCTCCGCAGTCTTTTCTGATTCCTGGCCACACATATCGATCCGTGACTAATTTTAGGGAAGCATTCACCCCTGGATGACTAAGGGTATGCAGACAGTCAAATACCTGCCGACGATATATCTTTGGGACGTAAGGTCTCACGTTCCCGTCTCTTTCTTCACAATATAAATCTACCCAAACATCTGGCAGCTTCATCTTCTTCAGACGCAATGACGTGGTGTTTTCAAGGAGAAGTCGCAGTTCAGGATCTGAAGTTTGAGCGTCCGCTAATTGATTCAGATCAACAGGCTGTACGATCTCTTCAATCCTCGAAAGGGTATCGGCCACGACGTTGTCCTTACCTGCTATGTGCCGGATGTCAGTCGTAAATTGGGATATAAAATCCAAGTGTCGAAACTGACGAGGTGAGCAGTTCTCTTTTCGTGAATGGAACGCGAATGATAGGGGTTTATGGTCGGTATATACTATGAAGTCTCTAGCTTCGACCATATGCCGGAAGTATTTGATTGCTTCATAAATCGCTAGTAATTCGCGATCGTAGGGAGAATACTTCTTCTGCGCTGGACTCAGCTTTCTAGAGAAGAAAGCGAGAGGCTGCCATCCTTGGTCCTCCTTGAATTGCTGCAGCGCTGCTCCAATAGCGTTGTCGGACGCGTCTGTCACGACTGCAAGTTTGGCGTTGCAATCTGGGTGTGCAAGAAGGGCTGCCTGGCATAGACCTTTCTTGCAGTTTTCAAAGGCTTCGCTCTCTATTGATGAAAAATACACAGGATGCGAGCCTTTTACAGAACCTTCTAAAAGTGCATTTAGGGGAGCTTGTTGGACAGCTGCACCAGGAATGAATCTTTGGTAGAAATTAATCATCCCTAGAAACCGACGAAGCTCGCGCACTGTTTTGGGCACAGGAAAGTCTTTTATAGCATCAACCTTTGCAGGGAGGGGCTTTGTACCTTCAGCTGAAATGAGATATCCTAGGAAAACTACCTCCGAGGCGCCAAAAACGCACTTAGAAAAGTTTATTACGATGCCATACTCCTGCAGCCTGGAAAACAGAGTGCGAAGGTGTTCTTTGTGCTCTTCTGGAGTCCTGGAGAAGACCAGAAAATCGTCCAGATAGGGAAAACAGAAGTCTAGGTCCCGCACCATCTCATCCACAAAACGCTGAAAAGTTTGACCGGCGTTACGTAAACCAAAAGTCATGTACGGAAATTCGTACAATCCGAACGGCGTTGAAATGGCTGTTTTGTGAATATCGTCTGCGTTAACTGGGATTTGATGATACGCCTTCGTCAGGTCGATAGTGGTGAAAATCTTGCATCCTGAAAGGCTGTGAGAGAAGTCCTGGATGTGGCGTATTGGATACCTGTCCGGAACAGTCCTCGCATTAAGCAGTCTATAGTCCCCGCAGGGACGCCAACCATTGTTCTTTTTAGGAACAAGATGAAGAGGAGAGGCCCAGGAAGACTCTGAGAGTCTGGCTATGCCACTCTGCAGCATAGAAGCAAACTCCTCTTTAGCTATTTTTAATTTGTCTGGGGCTAATCTTCGGGGTGTACAATAAACAGGCGGGCCGGGTGTAGTGCGTATGTGGTGTACTGTATTGTGTTTAGGTGTGTGGTGTGTACCGTGTGGGCGTGTGATGTCAGGAAATTGTCGTAATATGTCAAGGTAATCGGACTCACCAGTTACGGATTTGACCGAAGAAATGATATCCGACGGTCGTGCAAGCGAAGCCACAGTCGACAGACTAGTGCTATTGTCGATTAGTCGCTGGTTCCTGCAATCTACCATCAAATTATAAAACGACAAAAAATTAACACCTAAAATCGGCTTTGTTACATCGGCAACAATAAATGACCAAGCAAAGTCACGACGCAAGTCTAGGTTTAATACCAAGTTTACGTGCCCGTAAGTTGCTATAGTCGTGCCGTTAGCCGCACACAAATCATAATCAGTACGAGCCCGGCGCTCTTTACAATAAATACGGGGAAATACACAAAGATCACTTCTCGTGTCTACCAAAAACTGCAATTTAGTCTTTTTGTCCGTCACAAACAAGCGACCACTATTCACGCAATCGTCGGCCGCCATTACCGATTGCTCGTTGCGTTTCCCGAACCAAAGTCACACGGCTTGATGCATTTATCCGCCTTATCACCAAACTTGGCATGATACCAACAATTTGGGTACTTCCTATAGTTGGACTGGGATCTCGCTCTAGACCGGGAACGGCTTTGGTTGCGGTTGACTGATCGACGACGGCTGTCTCTTCCCGGCATCTGGTTAATTTTCGTTGTGAGGGCTGCGACTTGTTTAGTGAGCTCAGCGATCCGGTTTTCCACTGTCTCACTGCTCTTACTAGATGGGGTTTCTCTCGAAGTCGAAGCAACCTGACACGGTGAGACAACGTCATGGACACGGTCAGCTAACTCAGCTAGCTCATCCAGGCTTGCTCGCTGCTGGGAAGCTATGATTGTCTGGGTCCCAGATGGCAGTCGGCTCGTCCAAATTGTCCTAAGAAATTCCTCAGGAACCCCAGGGCCAGCCAAGTTCTGTAGGTAACGCAGGAATGCTGATGGTTTGCGATCTCCTAACTGCTCATGGTCCATAAGCTGTTTCAATTTCTTCTCACGAGATGCCGACAACCTCTTGATGAGCTCGGTCTTCAGTTTATCATATTTATTGGTCAACGGTGGGGAGGTGATGACGTCCTCAACCTCAGCGGCGTACTGTGCTGCCAGTTGCCCAATAGCATAGAAAAATTTGGTTACGTCTGCGGTGATATTGGCCAGCTGAAATTGGCCTTCAAGCTGCGCGAACCAAAGGGCCGGTTTTTCGGCGTAAAAAGGAGGTACCTTTACGCCGACTCGAAATGTCTCCAGCGCCATTTTGCCTTTTTGGCTATCTCCGCTCTCCGAATCACTCATTTCTGTGTTCAATGTGGGTCACCAGTGAAGCGCGTTGGGTAAAGATTAAGCCAAGCGCATGATCAAATGTTATGGCTAGGCGTAAGCTATGTACACAGGAAGGAAGGAAAAGAAGGAGATCACTATTTACAGTTTATTTATGTACACTTCACACTAGCACAAACAAATGTTATATATACAGAAGGTGAATGATGTTATCGGAGTTATGGATAAATGATGCTCTCCAAAAGTATTTACAATTCCCTATTAAAATTTATTTATCACAGGAAAATTTTAAAACAAAAAGCGATAGCAAAAAATAGTTACTCGACTAGCCGCCGCACGTCAGGCGTGGCGACACCGTCTTCATAAAAACGGTTGATGGCCACGCATGCGCGCAGCGGTCTTTCATAAATGACAATATATTTATATACATGTAAAAGAATGTATGTCCGCTTGTATGTTGCGATTCATGAAAATTTACAATATTTACAACTTATTCATACAAAGTATATGTACATACAAAATACAAGTATAAAAGGAGTGGCAGTGCAGGCCACATGTGCTAATAATTACATAATGCATTTATTGAAACCTAAAAAGAAACCTAGAAAGAAAAAGCTAAAAATTTTAACACCATTTTATCGTTCTACTCCATTTTTACGCATAAACAACCGTGGCACCGTTGCACAGCACACGTCTGAACAAGTTGAAAACAAACGTCAAAATAAATAACGCAAGTGCAACCTGTGCGACCACGCAGAGCGAATGGTTAGCGTGCTTAAATCCTTTGATATAATCGCCACCCGCGCGATAACCAACACGAAGTCCGAATATTCTGGACGATACCCGACAATAGCCGGTGCATTTGCGTGTATCGTGTAATAGCACGAAGCTTCGTGACGATAGGCACAGGAGTGCTATTTTTCATTTAAGGACTCACCGAAACACTAAACGTGTAATTTTCCAACTCACCGCTCGCGTATAAAACCATTTGATTTTGAAAAAAAAACAAAATGGCGGCAGTAGGTATGCCACGCTCCATAGTAAAATCTTCAAACCCCTTTTTGAAACCGTCGTGTCAGCGAAAAGCATATAGTTTTACGCAGAAAACATCGAAAATATGTCTATGATTTTCTAAGAATTTCACCACTTATAAAAAAGCAGCACGAAACGGAACGGATTTTCTATGAAAGGTTTCTTTGATATATTTGCGCCACAAATGTCAAAATTACGAGTGATCGAGACCACTCGTTGCAAATCCTTCGCAAATTATCATTTCAAAATGCGTCCGTTTGGAAACGCACGCGTACCATTCGTGATGTGACAAGTGATTTCAAAAATGCTACCTCTGATCAAAGTCAAACATGGTAATGAAGTTTTTGGCGGGAAGTCAAGGGGTTCAGTTGTAGTTTGCTTTAAATTATTTTGCAAATTGATTCTAGTGGACTTTATAATATAAAATCGGTGTAGTTTAGTGTTATAAATGCTCATGCTCATGGACAATATGTAAAATGGTTAAAGAGGACACTCATAGTGCGGCTGTATTGATATTTATTTGCGGACTGTGGTGGGCGTCTTTAGACGCCGTCCGCCACTCATTCGGCTATGAAAACCAGTGGACTCGTATAGATTTGTTGCCAGAAGCTCCCTTGAAGCAATCAAAGGACCGACACCAACCTTTGATTGTATAGTTAGGTTAGGGTTAGGAATAAAGAAATTGGCACCCGCGCCATTGGTTAACTAGACACTGGCAAAATAAGCTTTAACGAAGTTTAATCGCCAACAAGAATAAAAAAAAAAAATATTGGTAATCTGTCGTCAGTGGTTTTATGTCATACAAATGTCATGACTGATTGTCTGTCTTGCTTGTGCTTGTCAAATCAAAAAAACAGAGCCTGTCTGGTTTTGCTGCTATAAATTATTTAGCTATCGTTATTTGTAGTGAATTTAATAAAACTTTGTGTGGCAATAATAATAGAATAAGTCACAGACAAAACTTATCCGGGTTTGACATATTAATAAAATGTGATTCTGTACATTTGTTCCACGGACATTCCACTTCTCATGGCAGCGCAACGATAATTGATTTATAGCATAATTTCCTACCACGATGGATATACCAGTGCAAATAGCCGTGAGGTTGAAACCTCCAAGTCTTGCAGACTCCACACAATGCATTTTCAGCAACCCAGTGACACAGATCGTGATAACCGAGAGCGGGCAAACCTTTCACGTAAATAGGGCCCTGCCAGTGGATTGCACTCAGTCAAATTTGTTTAATTCGTTCATGATACCGCAAATTAATTGTTTTCTTGACGGTTGTGACACGTCTGTTGTTGTATTTGGACAGCCTAAAACTGGAAAAACATACACTTTGTTTGGTCCAGGTAAGTCATTCTATTTGATTGTTTTGTTTGCTTTATTTCAAGTACAATAGTTATTTATGTCGTAACATAAAAGGTTCCCATTAACAACGAGCATGGACTACTAGTGTGTCTAACCTACAAACAAAATAATAAACAAATACTTATATACAGACCAATCACTCTGAGCTAGCCCCAAAGTAAGTTCGAGACTTGTGTTATGGGATACTACTATATTTAAAACAAATACATATATAGATAATCATTCAAATGAGAGCAATGCAAAGTATTGGTACCTTTTAAAAATGCTGTCTCTTACTTGTATTTCTTAGCAGAACACAGCTATGCAATGCATACATAATCTATTTCATGAATTTCAGGATTTGAATGTATTCATAGTGAGTGTGACCAGGGCATTGTGCCTAGATTTCTCACAGAAATATTTCACAAACTGAACCAGATGCCGGAAAGGGAGTTCATATTGCACATAACTTGGATGCAAGTTGTCAACAACAATATATTTGATGTGCTCGGAGCAGGTTTGGTGCGTTGTTGTAATGTGGAAGAGGCTTTCCAGTATCTACAGCTGGGTTGGAGACAAAGATGTCTTGGGAATAACCATACGGTTTTCACAGTCAGCATGGAACAAAAGTGGGTTGGAACTAATGGAGTCCTTAACCATAGAATGTCTACAGCTAGTTTCTGTGATCTCGCTGCGTATCCTGATCCAGGCTTGTTCGCTTTAGAGAACATTATCAAAGAGTTGTTAGCAGGGAACCCACCTAAGCAAATCAATTATGATCAATGCATACTTACTGCGATGCTTCGAGACTCTTTCGGAGGACGAGCATTTACATGGGTCATTGGCTGTATAAGCACAGAGCCTGAAGACTACCAAGACACTTTAAAAATATTAAATCTGTGTTTATGCTGTAGAGGGATCAAGAATTTTGTCACAGTAAACCTATTTGCTGATAATAACACTCCAGTCTACACGGAAAAAACCATGATGCAGCCAACCGATAATAATTTCAACTTACAGTTTGCTACAGCTCAATGGATAAAGTTAGTGTCAAATGCTGAAGGGCTTTTTAACAAAATTTTGCAATCCAAGTCGGTATCGGAGGCTGACATGAATCAAGTCAGCGAGTGGTTGTTTCTAAAGGCCGAGTGTGACGAATGTTTGAATGCTGATGTTGGTACAGACAACAAAGATGTCGGGCCTAAGCAAGGTTTACCTAGAATAGCAGAAGACACTGAACCTAGTGAACCCAGCGAGTCAGATGTGGAGTCTGATTCGGAGGAGGACAGTAATTCCGACACTGTGTTCCAGGATAAGCTGGAAAAGTTTATGGATTATTTCAAAGAAAAAAATGATCAGCTGTTTGCTGACAGATGTGAAGAGTACCTGAATCATATTGACTCTGATGACATCACAATATCAGAAATCAGTGGATCTCAGTCTTTGCCGGTTATGACGTCACAGTCAAATTCAGGGCGCAGGCGAACCATACAGCCAGGCGAAAGCCTGTCGGGGGCTGAGCTAGAACTCCTAAGAAAAGTGGCTGCAAAAGCCATCTCCCCAGAATCTCAAAAAATAATATTAGAATCCCATAAAAAAGATCTTGATCCAGAACCTAAACTCATTGAAAGAGAATTGCTGAAAATGATTGACTCCCCCAAAATAGATGAAATATGCAAAAAGTATAAAATAACAAAGGAGAAATATACTCAGAAGCAGATTTTAGCAAGGAAACTGTCAAAAGAAATAAACAGTAGCCAGTCACAGCTTAAAGAACTTATAAATCTTTGCATAGCCAAAGAAAGGTTGATTCATGACTTGACCAAGTCTGTAAGCCATAATACTCACAACAAGCAATATTTAGATAAGGTAGAAAATAGTATTGACCATGACATTCTCAAAGAGATTAGGCGGCACGAGACGAATCTCAAGACATACAAAAAGCAAATTGAACAAATTAAAAGACAAATAAGGAAGGATGAGAAAAGGAAGAATACTTTAGATATAGAGCTTGTTAAGGATAAATTGAAATTGGATGAATTATCAGAAAGCACTACCGATGTAAAAGATTTAAAAACAAATACACTGAAACATTTTACGAATAGGATAAGCCAATTGGATAGTATTTTGAAAGAGAAGACAAATGACTTGGAGAGCTTAGAGTTATCAAAGGAGAAAGAATTAATGCTAAGGAAGGAGATTAAAAATCTTCGGAAAACCAGAGAATGCTTACATGATCAAAGATGCAATTTGGGTCAAAAGAGAAAAATTTATAAATCTTTATCGGACTCTGAGGTATTTAATTTACACTGCTTAGTAAAGAGTTGCATGCAAGCATGCAGTTTTTTAATATTTTTAATTGAAAGTTCTCTGTTTATTAAACCTATATATTCTATATGAGAGTACATACAAGATATCTTGTATTTCATCGGTAGTCAAACTTCATGGATAGTTTTACATTACGCACCCAAATGTCGACTTTGTCGTCATTTCCCTTACGTTTGTTATAAACATTAAAAAAAGAATTAATAACGGTTTCTACTTTTTTTACAATACAAAACTATTTTATTTCAGGAACGAAAGTTACTTGAATGTGAAGAGGCTATAGAAGCGATAGACACGGCAATAGAATATAAAAACAATTTGATCTGCGGGAAGTCTCCGTCTGCATCTCTGTCGGATTCTCAAGACAACAGGGACTCTAGGACCAGAGGAGAGCAGATGTTGATGGCTAGGCTCGATAAATTGTCACATGATGAGATGAAAACATTGCTTTATAAGTATTTCCAAAAGGTAAAAGTCTTTGTTAATCAACATTTTGTTTTTGTTGTTTTTTTCTACTCCTACATTGTAAACTTTACTTATGTATGGTGCAGGCCTAGGTGACAACCAAAGCCTGCACCGTACAAAACTTTCGTTCTTTGCCTAATCAAATCACTATATATGTTTATTGGAAATGTGTGTAAAGTTATTTGATGCGCTCCTTCACTATCTGTACATCTTGTTTGTTTGTAAAACTTTATTGTAGACATAAATACAAAAATACAATTTAAGAGAAAATGCACAGTACAAAGGTGGACTTATGCCAGATAGGGATTTCTTCTAAATAGGTTTTACAAAACAATCTAGTTGGATTTATCTTGTCATCGAATACGGATCTACGAACATTGTGGGATTTGTTGTTTATTTTTATTAAGGGTATTGGTAAATATCGAACTTACTTTGGGGTGAGCTCAATCTAAACGATTAGTCTGTATATTTATACAGGGGTGACTTTTTAACCACCAGCCAGATTTCGAAGCAAGTTTAGTCCATGATACTGAGCACTGATTTGTATGGAAAGCATACTTTTTTTCGTTAATTGTTTTTATGGAAAGTAGTATAAATCAAAACCTTTGCAAATTACAAATTATTTATTTTATAAATTACATAATTTATTTGTAATTTGCAAAGGTATTGATTTATTTAGTGTATTTTTCAATAAAAAGACATGTCAAGATTGTTAATGCTCTTTTTCATCTCATCTACTCAAAAAACGATGTTTTCATCCCAAAACATTTGGAGCTAAAGTTACTGGTTATTCTCTCGGAACTAAAACGTGAAAAAGAAGATCTCTAGGAATTAAAACCAATTTGAAAACAGAACACGAGTTTAATCTATGTAGAATCAAAAATAATTTTGGTAGTCCAGCAAAAAAAAAAAGAATTTTGTTTTACAATAAAAAATAAGTGGCACAGATTTCGTGATTTTTAAATTTGGAATACATATCGTCTTCAACTTGGATTAATGTAGGTTAAAATTTTTATGTTCTTTATTTCGGAAAAATAAATAAGTATGATTTAAAAGCGCAATTTTTTTGATTCAAGTATTTACAGAAGTTTTAGGTTAATGTATTGGAATGTAATTCTTTATGTAAATGTGAATATTTTTTCGTGAGTTTAAGCCAACAGTGAATAGTTATCAAGTTTACGTATAAAAATAAAAAGATATGAAGGACCACGCAAAGTAATGAGTGAACATTTAATCTTAAGTTGGTGGTCTTCGAAAAAATATTTATTGTATGAAAACGACACCAAACAAAAGTTAGTATTAAATTGTTGGTTGAAGTCTTTTAGGTATTATAGAAGTTCTACTGTTCTTTTTATTCTGTTTTGTATTTGCCAGTTTTTCTCATAGATGGAGATGAAAAGTGGATTACCGTACCTGAGTAGCACACTGCTACTATATTTTTATCTCGGATATTTTTATATCGGGCGATATACATGAATCCCTCGCTACACTCAGGATTCCACCGTAGAATCGATCGCTTCGTTCGTGATTCAACCTTGTGTAATCCTTCGTTTCGCTCTGGATTCAAAGTAGCGCCCTCGCCTTCAAAATATTACCTTAGCCCCTTGTAGCACAATCTACTATTAAACACCCAAACAAATGGATTATAAATGGCTTTGCTAATTAGAAGAAAAGTTTGATATCTACTAACCAAATCGCAAGTAGCAAGATTGGTTTAGCTATTTGTTATTCTCAGTGAAGTGAGTATATTTGTATGGCAGGTGGTGGATCTCCGCGGCGCGTGCTCGGCGCTGGAGGCGGGCGCGGCGGCGGCCGGCGAGGAGGCGGCCGCGTGGCGCGCGCGGGCCGCCGCGGCCTGGCGACACGCGCAGCGCGCGCGCCTGCACCACCACCACACCAGGTTTATACTAATGTGCACATGCACTGCACTAAAATAATAGAATAAATTAGCTAGGAGAAGCTTTCTCTAAACAGATTTTAAAATAAGAAGATGACAATTTCCGCTTTCATTACTGTACTGTCACTGTCGTCTTCCTACAATAATATATGTCAAATGACAACAACCAACTTAACGAAAGGAATTTATTCAGGTGACATGGACAGATGACAGTTGTCATTGTTTTTTTTGTGCATGCATAGGAAATGTAAAAAAAAAACCTGACGACACCTAAAATGTTTTTATTAAAATTTCCTTCTCAATATTGTCTATTTTCGATTTGACACCGAATTGACAGCCAATCACGAGTATCTTAATAACCAGTTATGTGCAGTATCATACACTACTTTATCAATTTTATTTTTAAATTGCGTTCGGAACTACTAAATTAAAGCGTTTGAATGGCGTCCAACCTATTTTAACTTGAACATTGCATTAAAGGTTATTTTCAACTAACGCGGGTAATCGAACGCAAAACCTATGTTTATTCAGCAATCAATCAATCGATGAAAACTAGGTTCTAGTCAGTGTAATATTTTCTATATCCCTATTTTCGGCTAAATGCTTGACCTACCTGTGCGACACGACTTTTCCCTGTTCTTTTACTTTATCCATGAACGACCTTCTTGGTCTTCCTTTTCCTCTCTTCGCTTCCACTTTTCCTTCCTTGATGCTTTCAGCAACTGACTGAAATATTTTTCCCCATTTCCAGGCACTTTCAATCGGTGCACAAGTACTTAGACAGCGGGAACGCTGAGCGCGCGCTGTCGCTTGGCATGACGACAGACTCGGAGACAGATGACGCGATGCGACTGGTCGACCGCATGAGGCAGCTCGCCAGGTGTCCGCCGGTGAGTGTAAACTAACATAACCAGCTTTAAACAGTCGGGTAAGGTAACGCTGAGCAAGCTCTGTGGCTTGGCATGACGACAGATTCGGAGATGGACGACGCAATGCGACTGGTCGATCGCATGAGGCAGCTCGCCAGGTGAGTGGGTCTTGATTTACTTATGACCTCTGGGTGATCCAAAATTGATGTAGACAAGCTCACAATATTTTTGAATGATCTATTCTAGAAATCATAGTCGAGAAAAAAAATCACTCCTACTTTATATGTTTGGGAGCTACCGTGAAAAAACATCATGATTTTATTAAATTTTGTCGGCTTGTTTAATATACATACACATGCCAAATTACAGCTGTCTAGTAATTAGTCTTTGAGTAAAAACGCAGCCAGACAGACACGGCGAAACTACCTTACGTTTCTTAGTTTACTACGGAACTTTAAAAATAATTAAATAAATAATAAATATAAAGGGACCAATTACACTGATTGAGCTAGCCCCAAAGTAAGTTCGAGACTTGTGTTATGGGATACTAATTCAACGAGACTATATTTTTTAACAAATACATATATAGATCCAACATACATCCAAGACCCAGGTCAATCTGAAAAAGATCATTTTCTCACTTCGGAGTGGCAGCCTGGCATGGTGACCACTAGGCCACCGAGGTCGTCAAATAAGAGGTATAATGTTATTGCATTTGTTGGCAGGCCCCCGTCATACCCAGCCAGAACCTGCGGCAGCTGATGCCGGCCACCAACCTGCCGGTCGCGAAGGTCACCAAGGAGCGGAACAAGCTGGTCATTGTGCAGCAGAACAAGAAACACTGATATTTACACTTCTTTTTGTTGGTTTTCAATCTGTTACTGATGCTGGTGTTTTGTCGTTTTCTCGAGTACATTTTCTAGTGAAGATGTATTTCTTGGCATCTTAGGGTTGGATCTCACTTGTCAGCACTTTTCTATGCTGACAAGTGAGCTGATGCTATAGCGTTCCGTCGCTCTCTCTCGCTCTGGCAAATGACGGTTCTGAGCTACAGAAAAGGATAGCAACATAGAAAGTGCTGTTCCGTGCTGACAAGTGAGATCCAACCGTTAGTCGTGTCTTACACCTACGGAAAGAGATGGAGTAGCAAGGGCGGATCTAGCTTTCGGTTTACGGAAGGGGGTCGCTATAGACATTAAGGCGGCCCTTTCCGGCAGCTCTGTCGTCAACGCGAGCATAGTTCGAAAAGCTTGTTTTTTCATCCAGGGCAATGCTAGAAAAAAGGCAAACCAAAAAGAGAGAGTTAACGCCTTAGGGCACGGTTTGGATTCTATTAAATGAAATTAGTATTGTTATTAACTATCCATTGAACGAATATTAACTATTCATAGGGTGCGGAAATTTCATAAAACTTTAACCGATACTATCCATAGTATCGATTGTCAATAGTTTGCAATACTATTGATATAAGGTAAAACTATCGATAGTATCGATACTATTGAATTTAAATACTATCGATAGTATCGAATACTGTCGATATTATCGATAGTATATCGATAGTCTTACCTTACATCAATAGTATTGCAAACTATTGACAATCGATAGTATCGGTTATTCGTTAACGTCAGGACCCCTGGACCAATAGTGAAATTTGACGTTTGTAAAATACCAAACTATACTACCTTTATGCTACTATTTGGAACCTAATTTAAAATGTTTGGTACCTCGACTAATTGCAAAAAAAAATAATTAAGAAAATGGCCAGAGATTCTGACGTCAGGATGTCTGGACCATTTTTTTTTCCTAGTTGGAGGCAACATTTTTTATTTTTCTCTTCATAAATATTAACTACCTTTTTAGTACCTTACTATTCATATGTAGTTTTATTTTTTTTTAATGCAGGAAAAATGTTACGCATTGAAGTTTTTTTTAATGCCAATTAATTTTCCTCATAAAGAATTTGTTTTAAGGATACCTATATATATATATATATATATATATATATATATATATATATATATATATATATATATATATATATATATATATATAATAGAATTCATTAGAAATCATACACCGAAATATAAAGAATAATTTTAATAAAAAAAAATGTAAATGATCAACTATCAATTATTATTATTAATTATTTCTTGGCGTATATTAAACAATGAGTAGTTATATTTTTCTTACAACTTACAGTAATTTTGGTGGACATATTGTCATAACATTGCCATTTCGAGTTTCGTCGACAATGCGATATATAATGTCCTAAATTATCTGGAGTCGAAGATGGCAAATATTCAATAACAGACAGCAAATTGTACTCCACGCCCTTTAAAGAAATTTTTTTAGGTAAGTCATTTATGCAGATTTGTTGTTCGGGGTTGGGCTCAAAAGCAACAATATTCTTTAAATTATACTCTATGCTTCTTATACCACGGTCACAGCTAGAATGTCTACAATTTGACATATTGCTATTACTACTGATCATTGAATTTGCAGACTCGCTTAATGTACTTTTGTTAAAATCAAGTGGTAAAAAAGCACATTTTCTATGAACATTATTAATAGGACAGTTTACATTTGTACAAGATTCTTTGATATCTGCACTATATATTATATCTAACAATATCCTCTCAAATATAAATGTAACGTTGCATCCACAATCAATGTACATTTTGTCGCCAATTAAACTGTTTTCAAAATATTTCTTCAGTATCTTTGTACGAGTTTTGTAAACTTGCTCTGTATCATTGGCTATAATCATTTTAATTAATTGACAATAATCATTATCTTCATTGGCATGTATGAATCGAGAAAATGCATAGTCATCAGCAACTCCTATAGCAATAGCTTGTGTTACTGAATCGAACGCGCAAGTATTCGAAATTATTGTATTTTTTTCATCAAAAGAAGTTGTTAAAGTACCATTTCTTAGTAAAATTATCTTTTTCTCCAGGACTTTTTTTACGACTTTTGATTTCCTTTCTTTTTTGGTAGCTAAGCCCCCCCAAATATATATTATATACAAATTCTTTATGAGGAAAATTAATTGGCATTAAAAAAAACTTCAATGCGTAACATTTTTCCTGCATTAAAAAAAAATAAAACTACTAAAAAGGTAGTTAATATTTATGAAGAGAAAAATAAAAAAATGTTGCCTCAAACTAGGAAAAAAAAAGGTCCAGACATCCTGACGTCAGAATCTCTGGCCATTTTCTTAATTATTTTTTTTTGCAATTAGTCGAGGTACCAAACATTTTAAATTAGGTTCCAAATAGTAGCATAAAGGTAGTATAGTTTGGTATTTTACAAACGTCAAATTTCACTATTGGTCCAGGGGTCCTGACGTTAACGGTTATTCGATACTATCGATAGTCCTATCGATTTTGTGACTGTCTTTCAAGGCCACGATAGTACCGATAGGCTAGCGATATTTTATACTATTACTTGAAACACTACCTAGCGGTTCGATCTGTTTCCCCGATAGAAAACACGCCTAGTCCAACACACTGACAACGCGTCACCGCGCGCATCAGACAATCTGCGCGGAGCTGCGGTCTACGACGCCCCCGCGCGGTGACGCGTTGTCAGTGTGTTGGACTAGGCGTGTTTTCTATACAAATTAAGATACTTGCATACAATGCTAAAACCTGCGGCCCGCGCTCCGCGATGGTGCGCGATGCAGTGTGATCACCGCCTAAAAGGGGACATTTTAAGAAAAGGACATTATAACGACTGGATAGATAACTCAGCCGAATAAAAAGCATTGATGTTTACAATTTTTTTATTGACCTAGAGTTTTATCGTTCATACATTTTCTAGTGGAAGTGTATTTACTGTGTTAATATTATAATTGCACACTCTATCACATATATCACAATGTTTCTTCTTAAATGTATCATAGTTTTAAGTGTAAATTTGAGGGTCGGTTTCAAGACTGGAAGTGGTTTGTTTTGTTATCGTATTGAAAAATGATCTTTATTGCAATAATATGAGGTTTACTTTGATTTGTAGGATTTAAGATACCAACAAAAATATTAATAATGTATGTATTACTGAATACGTAATAATAAAATATTATATAAAGCGCAGCACACCACTCGACACCCCTGAGTCGCCTGCACCGATGTTGCCCCTTTGCCGGCAACTATTGTCGGCGCGTTTGAGGGGCCCATCTAGTGGACGGCAAGCCACCACCTGCCTACAATAGTCAGTAATCATGATTATGGCAGGTGACGTTGCTATTGCAATATTCCAGCATCAGTCCATCCCAATCTCATTCCATAACCCATAGACCTTACCCTTTTTTTGCAACCTATTCAAACCTATTCAAGAGTACACCTTTCATAGGTATATTCAGGAATGGGTTTTGGCGGGAGCGCCACTTTACATCAACTTCTCCAAAGGGCCTCTACATGTTGAATCTGTATCCCCACGCACACCTCTCAAAGGACTGAGGTGAAAAGACCCGTGAATCTGAAGGGAATATTATATTAAATACAATATTTTAAAAAATGCGTGAGTGTCGTGGAACCATCGGTTGGAACGAAGCTACTTTCGTAGTATATTATTACACGCAGAAACATTCGTAACGGAAAATCTTACACATTTTTCGCATAGCCCCCATGCCAAGTCCGTACAGTCCGAAAAGGACTTTGTTCCAAAAATACAGACACTTTGATTTAACATGTGTTTTGTCCCTTTCACTCTATTAATTATTTGACATTGCAAAAAAAAAGACAAAACATACTTAACTAAAATAAGTTTAGCAACCGGTTCTTTTTTTTTTAAATGAATACATAGATCACTTAGTATCTAAACGTTTTGTCCATTTTTGAATTCACTCACACATTCAGTTACTAAAATAGTATTGTGGTCAATGGCTAAAATCAAAAAGTCAAAACATGACCTCATCAAAAGTACATTTAAGTAGGCGGTAAACTACATCACGTTTTTCGACAATACTGACTACTTCACGTCGATTGCTGGACCAATCAGTGGCTGCTGTATGACGCTGCTGAGTCGTTTTAAATATATTAGGCACATAATAAGTACTAGTACTCACGTACAGAAGTCTTACTCAGAAAATAACTTCAAAGAAATATCTACTTAATGTAGTTAGCACTATGGTTTAATTTAGCTCGCGTCACAACCCCTCACCTCTTCGTTTAAATACCTAGACATATATAGCAAGCCAATTTCATTCTTATTACTCTAGACAAACGATTCATGTAACTGAATTTTCCCTTTCGAAGTAGTCGCCGGGCGCATAGTAATAATGTGGGTATATTTTCGATACCTAAACGGGGAGTGACGGGACGGGCCTGTATGAGGGCCGTTTCGCGCAATGAATAAAGTTACTCTTCCGTTTTATAGGTCGCTGCATCTAAATGAATAGGATATTTTGTTTAATTATGAATCTTGTGTCATTGTCTGAAAGAGGTTTTCAATGCGATTAAACAAAAAATATGGTCTAAGCCAGTCGAGTCAACTGACCCTAACGGTTGGGCTACATGTATCATCATGCTAGAGCGAGAGAGAGAGAGAGCGACGGAATACATCAGCATTGCCGATTTCGATCCGTCGCTCTCTCTCGCTCTAGCAAATGACAGTTACCGAGTGATAGAAAAGGATAGCAGCATAGAAAAGTGCTGTTCCGTGCTGCCAAATGAGTCCCAACCCTAATGCGTTTCTACCGAAGGAGCGGAGTAGAAATTTCATTAAAAAGAAGTGTAAATAGTTATTTTTTTAACATACGCTTAGATCTTTCCATCTTTATAGTCTAGGCTGAAAAAATATCCACTTTGACAGAAACGCACTTTAAATTATTTACAATATTTTTGCGATTCTAAAAGACTGCTATAAATATGTTATATTACAGATTATAAATATAGAATGTATAAGTATGTGTTGTTTTAATCTATACACTAAACCTGTATGTATTTCGGTTACTATTGTCAATATTTTGATTGTATTTATGTACCTAGCTATTTGAAATCCCATGGTATGCACAGCATGCCGTCAGATAGTACTGAGTAGTAATGGGTAATGTATAGAATGTTGCCTTGAAGTTTCTGAAACGGAAGAAATAATCATTATGAAACATGGCAGAAGGTCGCAGAAGGGACGAGTGAAAAAATAAGGGGAAGCCCCTTCAGCGGACACAATCTAAAAGTACCCACAGGCTAGTAAAACCAACGGTGTATTCTCGTTGGCCCCATCGCCCGTCGTCCCATTACGTAATGGGACCAGCGAGAAATTAACCCTTTTACCGCGAACGTCGGATTGACATTGTCGTTCCCATTCCGCGAGCGTCGGATATTTCCGACAAAAAAAATGCTTGTATTGCACACAAGTTAAGTATCCGCATCCCTTTTTGGTTCTAGGTATTTATTTTAGATTTACTACCCTTCGCGCTGGGGGCACGTCATCTAATATAAAGTCCCGCGGTGAAAAGGTTAATAAAATAATTAAAATTTGTTCCCGTTGGTCCCATCCGCAATACTAGTCAATGGGGCTAAAAGGAATTTAATAAAATAATTAAATTTAATTCTCGTTGGCCCCATAAAGTTTAAAATTTTCAATGATTGACTTTATAAGAATCATATTTGTTTTAAAATCTATGAAATATTCATAAAATATCTTTC
This sequence comes from Acrobasis suavella, assembly GCA_943193695.1. Classification (NCBI taxonomy): domain Eukaryota; kingdom Metazoa; phylum Arthropoda; class Insecta; order Lepidoptera; family Pyralidae; genus Acrobasis; species Acrobasis suavella. The sequence goes on from OW971941.1 coordinate 4,174,062, forward strand.
ATTTTAGTCTTAGAAAAACAGCGCCATATCACTTCCGTGTAAAGAAAAATAAAGTGGACAACGACACGTGAAATTTTAACTTACCGTTGGCCCCAAAACATTTTATATGTGAACAATGGAATCAACGGGAAAGGAATTTTTTGACTTACGCTTTGGTCCCATAATAGGACGAAAATCATGGGGCCAACGGGAATACACAAAACAAACTTATGCATTCAGAAAGATATCGTCACAAACTAGGTATACCAACTAAGTATTATAGTCGAAGTAAAAACTTATTTTTTAATCTATGGATTTTTGTATCACTTGATAATTGTCAATTTTTCTTTCGATTACTTAATAGGTCGTTATTGACGAATCACTTATATTAATACGGTTCTTGCTCGCGAACATTCTGAGACAATATGTAGAGGTCAACACTGGTGCGAGTTGTGTACTTACAGAGTGGAGTTTGTCGATCCTCGTGAGCAACCGCTGACAGCACAGGATCATGAGTCCGGGTGTGATGCTGTCGTCTTTATGCAACTCCAGCAAGCCAAACCTTTCCTTCACTTCTTTGTACAGCGCCTTCTCGATGTGTTTATTTCTGGAAAAAAAAATTAAAATCAAATCTCATTCTTTTTTCTCACATAGGTGTGCCATTGTCGCTGAGTCATGATAAACTAATGGTTTTTTCGATTCGGTTGTTTTTGTATTCGTTTGAATATGTTCGATTTTACCGCCATATAGCCAAGCGGCGTTTTGTTCCGAACATTAATCATTCGATTTTCCAGCCCGGTTGTGTCGTATAATGCTGGCCCGCGTATGTATAACAACCCTAACACATGATGTTCAAAGAATAGTTGACGTAGATAGATAAAGGGCCGGCGCACATACTCGTATGACGAAGCGCAGCGCAGAGCATTTTTCACTGTCAAACTATTATCGACATTGTCTTCTTTGAAATAATATCCAAAATCAATTAACCCTTTCATCGCGAGACTTTATATCAGTTGTCGTGCCCCCAGCGCGAGGGGTAGTAAATCTAAAATAACCTACAACCGAAAAGGGATGGGGATACTTCAGTTATGTGCAAAACGGGCATTTTTTTTGTAGGAAATATGCGAGGCCGCGGAATGGGCACGAAAATGTTTGTCGGATAAATCCGACGTTCGCGGTGAAAGGGTTAACACAATACTTACCGCACACATGGCGAATTTGGACTAGGCTGTAAGTATTGTGTTAATTGATTTTGGATATTATTTCAAAGAAGACAATGTCGATAATAGTTTGACAGTGAAAGTTCTGCGCTGCTTTTCACGATATGTGCGCCGGTCCTTAATCTGAATCAAAGAATCTCTCGATTTTTAGGTCAGGTCGATTTCAGGTCTAGGTTCTTACATGCTGTACTCTGTCATAAGGGTTGTGGCCTCGTCGATATGCTTCCCGATGAACGCGATGAGCTCCCCGGCCGGGCACGACGACGGCGTGATGAACTGGCCTGTGGGTGACACCATCAGCGGGCCCGCCTCCCTACAAATTGAAAGTATTTTTATTAATATCGAAAGTTCTGGTACATTTTTTACCGATTTCTAAAGAGGACGATATCAATTCGAATGTATATAAGTATGTTTTTTTATGTATGTTACTCTTTAACCCTTTCACCGCAAACATCGGTTTTATCCGACAAACATTATCGTGCCCATTGCATTGCACATAACTTAAGGTTGAACTAGTCGATACTTTTTCTATACAAATTTCGAAGAGGTTTTCCTCCACTGTTTGAAATAGTACATTCAAAGTTTAACACGATATCGTTTTGTCTCATTATAAATTTTATGTGACAAAACTACATAAGACAATGTTCGTATACAGAATAGTAAAATAAAAAGCCATTAAAAAGTTATAAGCCATCAAATTTTTTTTTTCTTATTGTTCGCAACTTTCGGCGTAAAGAAGTAATAAAAGAGTGTAAAATCTCCAAAACAAAGTCCGCAACGTCACAGCTATTATCGAATATTTTAATAAACTTTATTTGTAATTGATTAATGTAGTAGTTTTTGCATAAGACTCCTTTTTCCAAGACTACGTATTTTTTTACGCGCTCGGTTTACCATGAATTATCGTGCATTTTACCTCACTGCTTCGTCCGAACACAATATTAGGTGAGACAGCATGCTTTTAGACCGCGCCCACCTGTGAGTTCGAGCCCGCGACTAGTTCGACCTTAAATATCTTTTTGGTTGTAGCTAATTATTTTAAATTTACTACCCCTTGCGCTGAGGGGATGGCACTAAATATAAAGTCTCAAGGTTAAAGGATTAAAAAATATTTTTGAAGTGAATTCTTTAGCGGCGTTGTACACTCTTTTTGTAATGGGTAAAAAATGTTAAACTCGCGTCAGGGCACGTGACCCTGATCGAAAATTCGTAAGACGGATGGAGAGTAGACAGCCGGCGCGGTGTAGGAGAGGAAGTATCCCCCTCTCTTTCTACGGCGCGGCGAAAATGTATGCCTGCGCCTGCTGTTTCGTTAAGGAGCAGAAGTGCCATTTTTCAAACGCGGAGTCACCTAAACGAATGGTTTTTCCATACAAGAAAACCGTACGTTTAGTGACTCCGCGTTTGAAAAATCGCACCACAGGGCGGTTGCGCGTGGCACGCTGTAAATAAATAAATATTGTATTCTACCACATAAACGTTAGTACTTTTATACTGATAAATTAAAGCAATTCGTGCAAAATTATTCGCTAACCATTACAAAATATCAAAAATGCACAACGTTAATATTCAAGTTTTCATTTCTGCCGGCACTCGCGGAGTGCAACCCGTCGTTTTTTGTTTGAAAGGGCCTACTTATTTTTTATCAAAATCGGTTGTGTAGTTTTCTGTTAAAATCTGTTTTAGATTTGATTTTTTCAAATCGGTCCAGGCGTCTTCAAATAATCGGTAAACATTAATAAAAAAAGAGGGATAACCTCCTTTATACAAGAAAGGTTTTCGTCATTTTATTATTGAGGAGTAAATTTGGTAGCCATAGGAAGGCTGCCAGGTCACCTAATCGAACGTCAACGAACGAGAGAGAAGGAGATTAATGATGAAAAGTTATTCCTGAAAAATAACATATATCTTCTTTCTTTATCCATACTTAAAAGTTTTTTTAAAGCGAGTTCAGTTCAGATTAAAAAAAAAAACAACTTTCCATACAACCGCGCGATCAGGATCGATCGATTTTTCAAATTTTGCCAAAATAAATGAAAAGTATGATGCATCATAGACTGACCTTAATACAAAAAATTGTGCACTGGAAAAAAAAGAGTATACAGGGTTCGGTGAAGTTGAACAATCAGCTGAGTTTCTATGGAAAGCAATCCTTTTTATACGTCTATATAATATGTTACTTGGGGAAATTAGTTCATTATCATGGCCATGAATCTACCCGTTCAGTATATTCTGTTGGATATAATATAATAACTAGACCCCGTTATCTTATCGCACTGATGTCACGTTTTTGTAGAGATTGAAACGTTTAATTTAAGTGGCTACATGAATTTTCCGGGGTCCAGTGCTGCCCCCATTTTAAATAAATCATTTGATAGGAAACGGAGACATCAATTAAAATTTGGCTTTGATCAGACCCTAGATAACTCTTTAAACCCTTTAAACTATTTTATAAACTAATGCCTACAGTTCAAAGTGAGAACGTGAAGCTTTTCTACGCAAATTGCGAAAACGGCCACTTTTGGCGTATGTGCGTAGAAAAGCTTCACGTTCTCACTTTGAACTGTAAGCATTAGTTTATAAAATAGTTTAAAGGGTTTAAAGAGTTATCTAGGGTCTGATCAAAGCCAAATTTTAAATGATATCTCCGTTTCCTTTTAAATGATTTATTTCAAATGGGGGCAGAACTGGACCCTGGAAAATTCAGGTAGCCTCTTAACGACCGTTTCTATATCGATTTTTTGATACGATATTGTTTTTGTGATCTCTAAAACCCATATAAATCCTTAAGCACGGACGATGTAGATTTGTAAGACGGAATTTGTAATCATTGTGGAAAAACTGTGATATGGAAAAGTCATCATAACTATCTAACGTCCATGGCATTTATTTCTCCCATTATTTTTTATCACATTTTCACCGTCTTTGACTTATCTGTGATATACAATGTGTTCGGTCATGAACTAGCAATAATTTAGGGACATGCTGTCGTCATCTATACGAATAATTTTTACTAAGGGAAAAATCGCGAAAAAAAAAAACGCTCTTACATAGTAATTACATACCTATCGCATAAAAATGTATGGAGCAACAAAATTTTTTTTTCGCGGTTTCTTAATTTTTATCTTTGTAAAAGTTGTTTGCATTGATGACAACAGCATGTCCCTAAAATAATCGCTAGTTCATGTCCGAACACACTGTATAACTAAAGTACATTAACATTGACATTTCGATAGTCGATCAATTGAAAGTTTCAATCCCTGAATCAAAAGAGATGTCTGTGGTCTCATAAAACTTACGGTTCGACGACAATTTCGTATTTGCTAAGGGACTCGGGCACCGAGTCCGGGAACTTGTACCCGCGCCCGTAGAAGTCGCCGAGCGACGTGACCAGCTGCCGCAGGTGGTTGCAGTACTGCGACGCTGACACTTTCGGCATGAACTTTCTGAAAAGATTTTTTTTTTATAAAATATACTTTTTTTGCTAGTCGTGCAGTGCTGCCATCTCTGTGTGACAGGCACGCAACTTCAGTTTTGCACACTTAAGGGCCCTCCAATCGTTTCTATAGCGTTGGGTATCTGTTACGTTAGTAATTATAATATCTTTGCCGAAAGTCTCAAACGCCAAACGGCCCAAAAATATAGTCATTATTTCCACTGAGTTAACCAGTAAGTTAGAGGTAGACAGCGCATATACATTGCCGTAAACCTCCAAGGCTGCTTTACGCGTGATTTTTATAATAATGACGACTTCTGTGGCCTGGTGGTCATTATGCCAGGCTGGTGGTCCTGGGTTCGATTCCCGGTCAGGTCAAGATGGAAAATTATCTTTTTTAGATTGATATGGGTCTTGGATGTGTATCTATATAATTATTTGTTATAAAATATAGTATCGCTGAGTTAGTATCCCAAAACAAAAGTCTCGAACTTACTTTGGGACTAGCTCAATCAATGTCATTTATCCCTATATATTTATTTATTTATTTTACTACATCATTACAGTCAACCTACTGGCGATGTTGAAATAAGAAGACTAAAATCTCTCACCTTCTTCTGACATGTATATCCCTGAGAATACCGGACAAGGTTTCCTCATAATTAGGTATTGAAGTAAGCGCGCTGTCTTCTTGACTCACTTTCTTTATGAGCTGAAAAAAAATCATACATACATAATATTATCACGTTTTTAGGTTACCGTACCCAAAGGGTAAAAACGGGACCATATTACTAAGACTCCGTTGTCTGTTTGTAACCAGGGGGGTTACTCCAAAAGCGTTACGCAAGACTGACGTTACTGCGTATCCGCGTTTCAGTGTCAAGTTATATTGAGTATTAACGTATGATGATAAAGTCTAATTTGGTTTGAAATAGAAATAGGACATGACTAACGGACGACTATCGTATTATATTATGGAGTAACCCCCCAGGCTCTAAGCAGACGGTGCCAAATTAAGAAGCCTTAGAAACTGAACACATTTTTTTGTACATAGGCTAAGAAAAAGTCTGGCAAAGTATTACAAAAAATACTAAAAGGAGTAAGTACTCACAGAAAGCCATTCGTTCCTGACATCTATAATGTTAAGGTACACGTCGCCGTCTAAACTCACTCCTGTGAACGCACCCAGCGCTATGGTTCTACCTAAAATAGAGCAATATTTAAAATTAGGGGCCATCCACATTACAGCTATGGGGGAGTGTCATGTCAAATGTGACAGAACGTTAAACGGATTGGAAAAAAGCGTGACAAGGGAGGGAGGGGTTTGAAAAGTCCACATTTTGCAGTACGAAGGGACGTGAGACGAGCCCAATTATATTTATTTAAAAATACTTTTTCACAACTAAAGTGAAACAATTGGGTATTTTCCTAGATCAAAAATAAATTATTTTTTTCTGTTAAGAAAATAAAACGTCGCAAAATAATGTTAATTGTCATTACTGATATTGACTTTAACGTGATTTAAGATTTATTATTGCGGACAAACTGATAATAAGAGCGCTATTTGACTTCAAAAAAAATATGACGTCATCAGCCATCATTTTTCATACAAATTCCATAGAGAATGTTTGTTTTAACGTTTAGAAAAAAGTATCTGATTTGACTTGTAGGAAAATAGCCGATTATTTTTGACACATTCCTTGACATAAAGGTAGATTTATTTTTTATTAGCACTGGCTGGCATTAGCGATATTGACTAATCGCAAGACGTGGGCTGTCTTGCTTGAGTCCTGCCTCCCGCTGAAAGCGCGAATAAACTTTGCTTTGTTTTTGAATTTTTTATCAGAATTACTTTTTCAAAAGAAAAAAATACCAAAAATATGTCAAGTAGACCCGCTTTAAGGGGATACATTAATTTTTCGGGGTCGAGTGCTGCCCCTTATTTTAAATAAATATGTGAAAGGAAACGACGATATCATTTAAAATTTTATCTTTAGTATGCCCTAGATAACCCTTCAAAAAATTTTATGTACTATTGTTTATGTATGAACTACATTTCAAATGGGGGCAGCACTGGCCCCGAAAAATTTATGTATCCCCTTTCCCTAGACAGAATTCGAGCTTTAGCTTTTATTTTGAAACGGCATGTCAGATATTGTCGAAATTATATAATTTCAAAGAAATTGCATATATTAAGGTATATAACTAGTTTTCACAATCAAAATATTTACTTAAAAGAGAATATAGTGTATCATATCATATTTGAACATCAGTATTAAAACTTCTATACTCTCATATTGAATATAGTGTATCATATCATATTTGAACATCAGTATGGAAAACTTCTATACTCTCATATTTTCTTTCGAGTTCATATTTGCCCGTCAAAAACTAGTTACATGCCTGTTCCATATATGCAATTTCTTTAAAATTACAAAATACTGCCGAAATCTCACATGTCATTCCATAATAAAAGCTAGACTACGTTTGTACGGAAAAGTCTAGGGTAAGGGGATTCTTAAGTCTTCGACTGAGGCGAAGAGGGGCGTGGGGGCTGAGGGAGGCGGCGGGCGTGTATAAGGAGCGTGATACACGCCCGCCCCTTCCCCTGGACCCCTCAAAATTAATCAAAGCGGTCGGTCTACAAACGTAATGAAGAATGTTCACTAATTTTGATTTTTAGCTTATCGTATCCGCTGTAGAAAATAAAAAAAATCTGTGAAAAAAAATATTTTGATATCTCGTTTAGATTTTGAGAAATGGAATTTTAAAATAAAACAAGTCATTATTTAAAAAAATATTTTTTTAAACAAGCCTTTATCTATAGTGATTCTCAAGACGAAACAAACGAGCCCAAACTCGATGGGGTTGCGTCGTATCATCACAGTGTTCCTATGGCCAACGTTCAGCTCCATCATCAGATCAGCTCCATGTCATCATAATATTGCATTATCACGCGATATACGTATTCTTACAAAATTTTAGCTCAATCGGAAACCGGGAAGTGGGTCAAATTCAACTTGCAAGATTTGATTACAGACAGACAGACCGACAGATAACGGGACAGGTGAAACTAAATAAAAGCTTGTAATGAGTGCGCGACGCGAGATTCCACCGGGCCAGCGTTTGATGCGGTGACGTCACATCGAGGCGCGAGCGGAGCGGGGCGTTGGAATGTGACGTCACACGATGAACGCAGGCCTCTATAATGTCTGTAAAATCATAACTACTTGGTCTTTTCAAATGAAACAAAAAATAATCTACTTTTATACTTTCAAGCAATTCTGCAAACCTAGTAACATTCTCCATTGCGTGTTTTGTTTTTTTTGAGACGTTTCACTGGTGTTTTTGAGAATTGATGGCGATTTTTTTTGTGTAAGAAACATTAATCTAATTACATACCTTCTAAATTGGACATAATATTCTCATGCTGCGTTGCCAAGGAGACGAGACTCTGCAGAGCGCCTCTGATATGACTTATGTTCCAGCCGCTATCGTATTTGACCTAAATAATAAATTATAATTTTCCTTTAGTCTACAGAGAAAGGACATTCTTAATGTGTTATACGTACAAAGTTTTTGTTACAAGTTCAACCAATACAGAGGCAAATATTTGAAATGAGAAATATGTGGCTTAAACATTTTTGTCTAGAGGAAAAAATGTTTCTATCGTAAAAAAATCAATTTCATAAAAAATTACAAACGTTTCCTAAACCTATTTTAGTTAAAATATGGAGAGGCCTATGTCCAGCAGTGACCGTAGCTGATATTATGATGATTTATTTATTTTTTTAAAAAAACTTTTTTGATCCAAAATTATACAATTGTTTACAATTGGCAGATTTAACGCTAAAAGCGTTCTCTCCCAGTCAACCATCAGGTATGATGTTTCCCCCCAATCACTCATAAAAAAAAGGTTAGCCAAACATTTGTATTTTTTTATATTTTAAAGTATAAAATTCTAGGTTAGGCTGGTTGATTCGCTGAGTACTTATATTGTATTTTTTTTCTGAATAAGAATATATTTTTTGTAAGTATTGACCCTCGTAGACATACTTTTAAAAATAACAAGCCATTAACATTTATAAGCTAGACAACAGTCATAGTAGCATGGCATCGGCGAAAACGTCAATGCAGCCTGTCGAGGTAATTTGTCTGTTGTATGTAGCGATAAAATAAGAAAAAAAAACCTAAGTAGGTACCTAGTGCACTAGACTAGACGATCATGGCTCCGTACAGTGTTCGCGGCATAGTTCCATCATTATATCAACAAAATAATTTTTCAAAACTAAAAACAGACTCCACCCCCAAAAAATCTATAGGACAACCTGGAAAGTTTACTCTTTCAAACAAAAAGATAATTTCCTAAATCGTTCTAGGCGTCTTCGAATAATCTGTGAACCTCCTACTTTTTGAAAGTCGGTTTAAAACTATACGCACGGTGTTCGTCGGGCCTAGGCACGGTCATAGCCTATGAGACGGCCCTGCCCCCTTTTGTTCCTCATTTTGAGTTTAACACACAATGCGGAAATAGTACTGGACGAAATAGATACATACATGATGCGAAAATGTGAGTGATTTAAATGCCGTGCTTTACTGTTCTGTGAAATAGTGTGGAAAGTCGAGAAAAACTTCTAGTTGAGTGGCCAATAACGAAATCTTACTATCTGTTACATACATGATGCGATACTATTTGTTACATACATCACAAGTTTACAATCCTGGTCAGCTCCGATGGAGCTCGGCCCATAGTTTGCGTAGCTCCTTCCACCGAAATACGTTATTTTAATTAATTATTTTTATATTTTAACATAAGTAACATAATCCGAACTGAAAACAATTTTTTTTAATCTTCCCAAAAAGAAATAAGTTATAAGCTTTTAAAATCTGATGGAAGGGGAAACTGTTAAGTAACAGAAAAAGGATGCAGGTACAACGCTCTTGACGTCACTGCTATTAGGTCTCGCGCGTACGAATGAGATAGTGAGAAGTTCACACCACGCTCACACTCTTATATTTGAAATGCTAATTACTTCATCATTAACTATTTAATATTGCTTGTCCGCCTCGTCACAAAAAGGCAGATTATATAAGTAGATTATTTTTATTATTTTTTTTCCTCTTTATGATATTTTAATTATTATTATTTGGATTTCATTACATAATTTTTAAGTCTGATTTATTTTTATTTTAATTTTAATTTTAATTTAATTTATTTTTATTTTTATTTGATGAACCTAATTAATATTTCTATGGACTAAGTTGTCTGACAATAAACGATTTTATTATTATTATTATTATTAACCCTTTCACCGCGAACGTCGGATTTATCCAACAAACATTGTCGTGCCCATTCCGCGAGCGTCGGATATTTTCGACAAAAAAAAACGCTCGTATTGCACATAACTTAAGTATTCACATCCCTTTTTGGTTGTACGTATTTAGTTTAGATTTAATACCCCTGGCGCTGGGGGCACGGTAACTAGATGATATAAAGTCACGCGGTGAAAGGGATGATTAACCAAATTTTCTTGCTGTTTAAAAAAATTTATTTTTGATTTATATAAAATATTTACTGAAAACAAACAGTAAAATAGCCTATTGAGATCCATCACCTTCTAGTGCACTAAATGCCTAACTATGTAGACCTGTTTTTCTCCGATACCATACTACATGCGCAGGTCAACCAAAGAGCTCTTACAAGTATGGCTACGAACTTGTTTAATACCATAAGTTTTGACTAGGTGTTCGAGTAGGCTCTTCACTTGGTCTCGAGTCGCGCTCGTGGAATCATACTTCTCTCTGGCTAAGGCACTGTTATCAGTTATCCAATCCCTGGAATACGTAAACGATTTACCATCTGAACAACTATATAAATGGTTCGAATAAAGATATAAGTTGAACAATGGGTAAGAGATGAAAATATTAAAAACGCCTGAAACGTTTTCTAGTGTTAGGAATAACGTTTCTATTTACCGTAAAAAATATCAGATTTTTTGGTCCAGTTCAATAATTTAAAAAAAAGTATATAATCGTAATTTCGTTCTCCAATCAGCTTAACGCCGCCATTGCTTTTGTCCGTCTCGTCTGACGTGTAAAAAAGATTATGTCATATGACAGTTGACAACTTAACTACCATTGCGGTAAAATAGGGTCACTATTTTTACAACTGCGACAGTTAAATGACAGTTAACCTGTCAACTGTCATATGACAGTGGCAGTTAAGTTGCCAACTGTCATGAAATAATTATTTTTGAATGTCAGATGAGAAAAGGCAAAAGAAATGGCGGCGTTAAAACGAAGTGGTAGCTAAAGTGGCGCCCTCATTTGAAATAAATTCTTTAAATCTAAATATAGTGATAATTAAAAATTTGATTTGTATCAATGTCTAGAAAGACCTTTAAACTATTTTATGAATAACCTTTGAAATTATTACTAATAGTCCGTCTAGTTTTAAAACTGTTTTTAGCCAAAAGTGGCCACTTTTGACGAAAAACAGTTTTAAAACTAGACGGACTACCAATATTACTTTCAAAGGTTATTCATAAAATAGTTTAAAGGTATTTCTAGACATTGATCCAAACAAATTTTTAATTATCACCATATTTAGTTTTAAACAATTTATTTAAATTGAGGGCACCGCTTTAGCTACCACTTCGTCTTAAGATGAATGGTGTACGAAATTGTAATTAAATATTTTTATTTTTTTATAATTAATTGACTGGACTGAAAATCTAATATTTGTTTACGATAAAAAGGAATGTTATTCCTAAAACTAGAAAAAGTTTCAGGTCTTTTTAAAATTTTCATCCCTTCCCCATTGCCTGCAAAGGCCTAATTCTTCTTTGCGTGTTGATGGTTTTTTTCTTTATTTTTGATCAGGCCAGTAGTTGGACACTTCGACGGCTTTATCATTAGCCAGTTAATTATCCAGGTTGCAGGTGGTAGAGCACCCGGGACAGGAAAGTAGATGCGCTATAGTTGTGGGGAGGAACCCCACTCGCACACGTTACGTGAGCTATGAATCATGGATGATATGACGACCTCCGTGCCATGGTCACCATAATAGTCCGCCACCCAGAGGTTCCAGGATCAAACCCCAGTCAGGGCAAGTTGGAAAATGGGTTTTTTCAAATTGTCCTGAGTCTTGGATGTTTATCTATATATGTATTTATTAGTATCGTTGAGTTAATATCCCATAAACACTAGAACTTACTTTAGGGCTAGCTCAATCAGTGTAATTTGTCCCTATTTATTTATTTTTTTATTATAGGATGCATCTGGAAACCGGTAGAGTCAGTAACGCAGACTCTAGGCTGGCCAATCCTGTCACCGCGATGGTACCCCCAAAAAGAGACCTAATTATAATTACTAAATAAACATTTAAAATTTAAATTTAGATAAAATTTATCATTTTGACAAAATAAGCAAGTATTATACTTATCATAGGGTTTGTTTATACAATAACTCTTGTCGTAAAAGATGATTTTTAATCTCGTACCTACTAAAGAAATATGCAAATACACTTAGTTATCTATATAATAGTATAGAAACTTACACAATATTATTAATCGCCTTTTTTTCTTCCACATTTCTTTTGATTTGAGTTGCATCAGTAAATTTTTGTGAGAATTCTTGGTAAGCTTTGTCGAAGTCAGCTTTATTGAAACTGAAAATGAATATTTTAACATTAAGTACGACTTTTTAATCACCAGCCAAAAATTTGTAGCAAGTTCTGTCCATTATACTGAACTTCTTTACATAAAACCAATTAACGAAAAACGACATAAAAAATTCGGCTAGCCAAATAAATCAGCGCTCCACTAAACGAATTTTGAATTAAATGAATGAAAAACACTTTATAGCACCAATACAAAAAAAAAAAATACATAAAAAAGAAGTTTTACAATTTAAAATACATAGGTGCAATGGGCGGTTTTATCACTTAGAGCGATCTCTCCCAGACATCCGGTGGATAGAGAGGAATTTAGGCAATTTCATATGGGATGACAATTTTTTTTTATCGATTTTTAATATCTTATTTTATAGAAAATAGTTCAGTATCATGAACTGAAACTGCATCAAAAATTTGGCTGGTGGGTAAGAAGTCACCCTGTATACAGACTTATCACAAGAAATAATTTATAATTATGCATTTATTAATTTAACTCTGGCGCTTTTTGACAAGACTTGGAAATCCATCGCGCAAGATAGAGATCAGTCGTATCTAGAAGGGAGGCCTTTGCTCAGCAGTGGGACAGTATAGGCTAATAAAAAAATGCATTTTTACTTAATAAAGGTTTTCAAAAATATGGAGAAACTAAATGGCAGCACAGTTAAAGTGAAGTCAGGCCCATTAAGCTGCCATTAGGATGGAGCACAAGAACTGTCAACTAATGGTTAAATGACAACAGTTGATTGGACCTGACTGACAGCACAGATTTCCCTACTTTCCAAAAAGTCAAATCAGATACTTTTTTCTAAATGTCAAAACAAACAGTTTCTTTAGGATTTGTATGAAATATAGACTAATGTCGTCATAGTTTATTGGAGTCAAATAGCGCTCTTAATATTAGTTTTTCTACTAGACATGATCATGACAAGTGACATTATTTTTTGATGTTTTATTTCCTTAACGATACCAAATAATTTATTTATGACCCAGGAAAGTACTCAATCAATATAAGTATTACAAACAGAACAGAATTGACTAAGGTCCAGTGCAATAAGCGTCAATATGCGGCTGCAGCCGCCTGCTCTAAACACGGGGAAGAGATGTAAAGACGAGGGACAGGGACGCATATTGCGTGGGACCCTAGGAGATTCCGTTCTGAATATTATAAACTTATATTCACACTGTGCAGTCAGGTCACACGGTGACACCAAGTGACAACACATTGACGTCAGGTCCTGACGCACTGTGTCGTCACCTGGTGTCACATATTTTCCAAAACCCTAATTGTACTAGTTTCTTCAAAACTTGTGACAATATCATGTGAAATGTAACACTTACTTTAATTCTGGTTGTTTTGGGCTCCTTGGAATTTTATCCACATAATTGGTGGACATATCACAGGCATTCAAAACTTTAACTATGGTGTCCCGTGCATTGCTTCCATTTAGTTGAATTTTTATCAATTTGAATACACCTAAAAATAAGACCGAATTTTGTAAATGCATGTTAGTAAAGAAAAAAATGAAGAAACCAGTGAACTTGAAGGCATGTTTAGCTGGTAGTTTAACCCTTAATTTACTGCATGGCATTAATAAATTCACAGTCCATTGTTTTACTATTGTGTCTGATATTAGCAGCAAAGAAAGCATTAAATAACTATGCTTAATTTTAATATCTAAGGGTTCAAGTTTTGTTCAACAAATCTATTTGAGATCTGCAATGACAAAGACAGTTTGTAATAACTTAGCTAACTTCTTTCGAGGAAATTGTTAAGTTTTATCCCTCAGGTAGTGCGTAAAATTCAAGAGCCATACGTGACAAGACTGGCCTGAGATGGAAATTCCAATTTTCATCCTATTCCTGTTTTCATCGTAGGTCCATTTTATACACTTTGTTTATCTTATTTTATGTATTCATAGAAGATATAAGGTCACAAACCTTCAGGCATATCTTTCTGTCTCAGATAAAAAGAAAGAGGTGGTATAGCTAGTCTACGACTGGCCTGCTGTGCCTCCAGCAATGCACTTAATTGTTGCAGGGAATTCTCATTTACTTTCTGTGAAACAAAATAAAACATAGATAATAAAATCTAACAGTAACAATACGTTTTTTAAGATTAATTTATTATTTTTATGATTTTTTTATGATTATTATATATTATATATATTTAAATGATTTCAGTGGTCATGGTTCGGTGCAAAGTTCTTAAACATTTCTTGGAAATAACAAAGATTTCTTGTTAAGAACAAAGTGCTGCAATTAACTTACTCTTTGTTCTGGATATTTTCCAAAAAGATCAGGGTGCACACTAAAATAGAATGGTCGTAGGGCTGTGGAAATTTCTGCAGAGCTCAAATATCTGCAGAGTACTCCAGAAGCACCGGTGCATCCACACCAGCTGGAAAAAATACAATAAACACGATACATACATTTTCCCGGGTCAATGAAACAAAACTGAGGGCTAGAAAATACTTTCTGGATAATGGAATAAAAGTACAAACCTGATCTTCATTCTGGAGTACATCTTGAAGATATTTGACCCAAACTATTGAATTTACGCCGAAATAAACATCACATTCACATCGATAACCTTGTGCGATTGATCGAATGACGTTTCGTGTAGGTACGTCATAGCAAAGTCAACGTCAAACTTGATAACATTCCGTTTCACACAAAATCATTATGTAATAAATCATTATGTAGCCAAGTACAAAAGGTAAAACAAGATACACTGTGGCCAGGAGCCGTCTGGGTGCCGTTGATGAAATAAGGTATATGTAAGGTAAATGTTGAGAGTTTTTGGCGGGAAGTCAAGGGGTTCAGTTGGAGTTTACTTTAAATTATTTTACAAATTGATTCTAGTGGACTTTATAATATAAAATCGGTGTAGTTTAGTGTTATAAATGCTCATGCTCATGGACAATATGTAAAATGGTTAAAGTGGACACTCATACTGCGGTTGTAGTGATATTTATTTGCGGACTGTGGTGGGCGTCTTTAGACGCCGTCCGCCACTTATTCGGCTATGAAAACCAGTGGACTCGTATAGATTTGTTGCCAGAAGCTCCCTTGAAGCAATCAAAGGACCTACACCAACCTTTGATTGTATAGTTAGGTTAGGGTTAGGAATAAACCCCCCCAATGGGTTCCCGGTTTGTCGTACCGGGGGGGCTTAGTACCCGTGGTAGCCTCGAGCCACGGGGAAGCTAAGAGGAACCCGCGAGGGGGCGCTCCTGCTGTCGTCCACCAGCAGAGAGCGCCCACATTGGGGCGGCGGGGGAGTGGGAAGTTCTCCCCCCACCCGAGGAGGGGCGCTCCCACGGGCTCGGCTTCGGCCTTGAGCCTGTAGGGATGCGCCCAATGGGGCGGCGGGGGAGTGGGAAGTTCTCCCCCCACCCGGGGTGGGGCCGCCGGGAGGGGAATGTTTCATTGCCCTCCCGGCGCTTCAGGCGGGGCCACACCGCCGTGACTGTGGTTGGAGATCGGTCGCGGAGGAGGAGGAGTGTCGGTGTTACGTTGCCGCTCTCCCTATCCTCCGCGTTTGCGGCAAGAGGCAAGCGGCGGAGCCTTTCATCTTCTCCGCTGCTGGGAGCCGGTTTATCTGGCTCCCATGGGTCCACAGGCGGTGGACTGCGTGGGAGTTTGCCGCCTCTCAATTGGGCCGAGGAGGTACGGCACGTCCGTGAGTTCCGGACGCGCCGACTTGGTGAGTGGGGGGGCGCTGTGACGCCCCCGAGGAGGGGCCGCTTTGGCGGCCAGCCGCGCCGGGGTTCGCGGATGTATTTCCGTTCCCGTGTCCCCGGCAAAAGCGGTTGAGATGGAACTCCGGAGGTTTTTTAGTGGGTAGGCACGTCGTTCTGGCGTGGAGTCCCACATAACCCGACAGCCTCCCCCGCAGGCTGACGGGTATCCGTAACAGGGATCTTTCCTCCGTAAAAAAAAAAGAAAAAAAAAAAGAGGGTTAGGAATAAAGAAATTGGCGCCATGGGTAAACTAGACACTGGCAAAATAAGCTTCAACGAAGTTTAATCGCCAACAACAAGAAAAAAAAAAGGTAAATGTTCTTACAACTACGAAAGAAGACCAGCATGGATTTCTAAGCGTAAAAGTGTAGGACGTCCCCATACAATACACCACGGAGTCTGTAGGTTTCGTCCCAGGATTTGTGATTAGATATACATAAAAATGTCCTAACTTCCACAATATTCGCAAAAAGGCCGAAACAGCCTACGAAGGAACTAAATTCAAGTGTACATATAGGTATGGCACAGGCTTGCTCGAATGTCGACCACAAGGTAGGTACTGGTACTTAGTTAAAATCATCTGTTAATTAGCCCACAATCTTCAATCAACAATACCCAAAATCGATCATTATAAGTAGAATTACTAGAGAAGTCTAGAAAACAGAATCTAAAAGGGAGGTCAAACAAGTACAAGAAGGCACAAGTAGTTAAAATCATCTTTATTAAGCCCACAATCGATCATACATTGACTCAAGTAGAATGACTAGAGAAGTCTAGAAAACAGAATCAAACTAGGGAGGTCAAACAAGGACAAGAAACAAACAAAACCCTAGTATTCGCTACAAATGCGGCCAATGTTGTTATCTCTACCAACTGCTCATAGCGAAAGCAGCAAAAATGATGTTTGTGTAGCCGTTAGATCAATCTATTTATAGCCATTCTGCGGAATCGCTGGCGTATGATAACAGAACAATAAAACGATATTGTTACATACGTAACAGCTGTTTACTAGAAGTAATAATTTGTAGGTTATCGACGCTTACAATATAAAGCATATAAAGCACAGGGAACAAACAGGCAAAAGTCTTGGCTACATAAAGGCCGGGCCTGATTAACCATTAGGCAGAGTACGAAACTGCTTAGAGGTCTCACATAAACTTGGAGCCCAACGTCCTAGGCGATTACACCCAATTTTTTTACGGGGGCGACAATCCAGTTTGTGAAGAGCCCAAAACCAAGCGTTCTGTTTTTCTCCCCTTTTTGTGATCTAGAAACTAATCTTGATCTTCGTTATCTTCGTTTTATTCTTCGTTGATCATAATATGTATGAAATAACCTCTTGAACTTCAATTTCTTAGAAAGTAAGCGGAGCGGTAACCATGTAGATACTGTACCTACTTAGTATGAGTAAGAAGCAGTGCACAGCTTAAATTTGGTTTGGTTTGTCCATTATCGGATTGTCCACTATGTAGAGTAATGTAGAGTCAACGGCACTAAAATTCTACTTCATTCCTTCAGGCCATATTCCCTGTCAAGGATTATATCCTGCCTTAAAAAAAAACATGAAGCCTCGAGTCTTGCCCAGTGGCCTGACAGCTTTTAAATTCGAGCTTACTTTCCTGGCTGCCTAAGATCTTCCAGCTTCCACCAAAAACTATTCCATCAGCTTGTAGCTTTACGAAGACATTGACATAAAGACGTTTTGCCTACTTCGTAAATTCAGGTGAAAAATATTTGTGATATATAGTCCACCTAACATAACCAGCACCATTTAAACGGATCGGTCATTTAACAGCATACATATATTTCTAGGTATATGTTACGCATTATAGTAATTTTTCGAAGCAGGGGGAGTTTTAGCCGGTAAGAGTCCTGCTTGTAAAAATAATGATAATAAAAAAACAGCATACCTAGGTATATATATATTTTTAGGTCTATGTATAGTGTAACTGTATAATCATCATCATTTCAGCCACAGATAGTCTACTGCTGGACTTCCTGTGGAAGAAAGAAGAAATTCTTGAAAGTTTAATATCTCCAAGGATTTCGATAAGAGCGAATGGAAGAGGCCTACGTTCACATTTAGCGTTTTCTCGCATATACAATACAACAATTTAGAAGATAAACTGTGTGATGCTTAAATGACAAGTGAAGCTTTTGTATGTAGGTATGTTTAGCAGACTGATTCCTATTCTACACATCGATCAATCGCATCAATGTGCGAGTACTACTGCAGCATCAAGATGAATAAATACCACGGAAACAGAAGCCAGGAAGATATCGCTAAGTGTTGTATGTTGGAGGTTAATGTGTATGAATAACAGGTGAGCAGTGGATTGGTTGAGATAAAATCTGAAGGCTGCGTGCGGGCGTGACGTGACGCAACGCGCAGGCGCAGACGCGGTAGCGCCGCCACAAAATATCAAGAGCGTAGAAGAAGGCTCTGGTTTAATGTAGAATGTTACTAGTTATGCAAAATTGCTTGAAAGTTTGTAAAACTATAGCTTGTACGAGTATGTATAAAATAGATTAATTTTTGTTTCATTCATTGAGACGTATGAAATATTCATAAAATAGAGGTTTGCGTTCAGCGTGTGACGTCACATTCCAACGACCAGCTCCGCTCGCGCCTCGGTCTCACGTCGCACTAGCCGTTCCGCCAGTAGAATGTGTCGTTCGTTACCGCATGAAACGCCGGCCCGGAGGAATCTCGCGTAAAAACTAAATGATAACAAAATATTTATGTCACAGATATTTATATTTTCAACAGAGAATTGGATGAGATAAAAATCAAAATTAGTAAAAATTCTTGAGTCTTCTTCAGATCAGAGTCCAAAAGTCGCACATCACCAGGTGCATACGAGTGTGTTTACACTCCGATAGGGTAATATCAAACTGCGAACAAGGTTGCTTCAATACTATGTTTGGCCTTTTGTGTTCTACGGTTTCGAAGCGAGTCACTCAGAAAAAGTGTTTGCGATGTGGTCTAAAACTATAGAATGCTACGCATAAACTGGACCTATCACATAACCCCTTACCTGTCACCTATTATTTGCAACAGATGAAGAGATAACTAATGTTGAAGTTTTGGAGCGCATGGGCAAAAATGATGATGAGCTCGTTGATTAAAATAAGAAAAATCTCATATCTTGGTCAAGTGTTGAGAAACCCACAAAATCATCTACTTTAGACCATAATGATGGATACAATTGGAGGAAAGTGCAAGGTGGGACGTCGCAAAATGTCATGGCTGAGGAACATCCGACAATGGACTGATATCATAACGGTAGAACAACTGTTCAATCTTGCCATGGACAAATTAAGGTTTAAAGAGCTGACTGCTAATCTTCAGAAATGAAGCGGCACCTAAAGAAGAAGAAAAAGGGTGGTTAAGCGCCTGATAATGCAACCTTTAATCTACGATAACTCTTTCAACTGTTGCTGCCGGGTGACCTTTCGTTATCATCATCCCGTTCGCTTTCAGCGGCCCATTGCTGGACATAAGCCTCTTTTTACCGGCACCATTGTATCCCATCGGTCTTAGGAATCCGTTCTAGCAGCCCGTTTGATGTCGTTGATCCTGGTTGCCAGACGCTAACTTCGTTTCTCCCATGTTAAGTCTTTTCTGTACTGGAATTATTTTGCAGAGTCGTGCACCCTGCGCCGGCTGCCATCGAGCTTCATAATTGTTACACAGACGAGTCCAATAATTAAGCGATAAATAGCAGCAGCGTGGCGGTGAGAGGAAGGCGGGCGGCAGTCGAGCGGCGGCTGCGTCGCGCTCCACACACCGCGTCGTGATGGCCCCGAAGCTCGTTCGACATTTTTCTATCGGACGCCGTAGGAATCTCACCTGACTGGTTCCCGCGCAACGCTGCGTTAGTGCGCCGCTCCGGTGAACCCTTTCGCTTGTAAATGTGCCGATATTTACATATGCGCGCTCGATCTCGCGTCGAACTTTCGATCTGCGCCCGCGAGCCGCGAGGTGACGCTCCGTGCGCGCGCGCCTGCCGCTGACGACTCGTGCCGCCCCAGCACGCTCACCTGTTCCACGACGTGCAATGAGCTACGTATGTTACCCATTTCTAGTTTCTTACTGACAGGTACCAGGATGCTGTAGCCCAGCCTGCCTTCGTAACTTAATGAACGCGGTAGTGCATGGATACGACGCGTCAAAGAGTAAGGGCGCGTTCACAATATGCTATGGCTGATGTGGTTGCGTCGTGTTTAAAGTGGTGACTTGCTCGTCAATTCAACGGTTACTTTTCTTCCTGTTTTGCTAGGTATGTGAGTAACAGTTAGGCACCTACATCACCAAACAAACAAGAATATGGGAACGTGCGCTTAGCTCGGCTGAACCCTTCGCAGCACAAAGCATGCAACCAGTTTTATGAAGCATTGCTAATATTAGATACAACCAAAGAAAATGTTTTCAAGCAAGGGCCAACATTGTTATCAACCTTAATCCCTATTCTTTGTATCTAGTGGATACTGTGTGCTCTGGTTGCTGCTCTGGTCTGTATACTTAACTGGTAGGAATACCCAAATTATTGTACCACCTAACAGATGGTGGTCGCTATCCTCACCTTCTTCCAGTGTAAAATTATGGAAAAATAAGTCACTCAGCTGTAACGTGTTTCTTCGGAAATCTGCGCAGAGCATTGCCAGACACGCACTTGGCCGATATATTCACAGTTCTCTTCTTGGCGCTTTTCAGCCAACCAGTTGTAGGGGAATCCTGGTCATTAGGAACTCGCTTCTAAAAGTTAATCTCTATTCAGGGGTCCTGTTCTAAGCTATCCTTTGGAATTGAATAATAACTCGTTTATCCACCATTCAATTTACTCTTGTACAGTACTTGCATTTTTTCAAATCAGGAATAAACTATTAAATCGTTCTTTTTCCTTCGGGACTAAAGCTTGCCGTTTAAAGCTTAGGTTATATATCCCAAAGGTAATTAAATCAAATAGGTAGTGAATTATTTGACAACATTATTGCAAAAAAAATCTCCAGCCAAAATGTAGTTCACATTAATTAATACGTTTGCTTCCTTTCGGGTTGATACCTCCCTTTCGTTACACTTTGTATTAAGTGGTAATGAATAAAATTCATGTAGCAGAAAATTAGAATGTTTATTAATGAAATGGAAAATCTAAGACATCGAGAAAAATAAACAAATAAATATGCCACCGTTACCGACAGCTACGGAAAACATGTGTTTCTCTGTGGGAATTGAACCCAGGACCCAGAGGTCGCCGAGGTTGATAAAATATTCGCGGAGCGGCACCGCTGATCGGTCAACATGTAGCATTTAATTTATATGTTAAAAATTCAATATCAGAAGAAAACATGTAAATGATTACCTTGTTCCAATTAAGACTTGCTCATCGTGAGTGACGTTTATATAAAGTTGTTATTTGTTGCTATTTGCTTGGAATGGACTTATGTTGTTGGCTCATTTAGGTACCTACTATAATGATAGTTTCGAGATTGGCTAAAAATGTTTTTGTATGACTGTCTGTCCAGCTGTTTTCGCCTACAGGTCGCATTTCTCAACCGATTTTCCTGAAATTTTGTGAGTTTTGAAAGTTATATAGAATTTTTAACGATTCGGTTTTTCGAAAATATTCAAAATGGCGGAAATATATTAATATAAATACTTAAGAAATATTAGGATTTTTTCAGTCATTTGAAATAAAATCAAAATTTCATAATTCGTTTTATACCCTTATTAAGACGCAATTTTTTTTATCTGAGCATCGTTTTTATCGGATAAACTTTACCTGGTCGGAGTGACTTGCGAGGTCTACGAGTACACAAAGGCACTAGAGCATCTGCGCGATCGAGAAGAGAACCGTGGTTCTTTCAAATAAAACCTGATGATGTAGCTTATTGGTCATATTTTAGCCCTGAAAATCCCAAACTAAAATTATCAAATTTGTTGGATTTAGTTACGTGACTTTAAAAACAAAATACTTAATTACCGCTTATGCAATTAGTCAAGATATAGTGTTGGTTTGGATAAAATTAAATAAAATTAACAAAAGAGAAATGTACATTTTCATACATCTATTACATAGTTATATGTTGCATTTTGCATAAAAATGTTTCGTCTTAAATTTTTTAACAATTTTAAATACTTTGAAACTTCACAATATCATTCATTGTACATCTTCAACTTAACGTGTTTCGGTTGTATCCTCAGTTGTGCTGCTTCCGAGTCTAGGGTGCGCTTTTCCACTCTTTCTTCTCCAACTGCGATAGGAACCATAGAGAAATCGAGAATCATTCAACAATATCCGGAACAGTTTAAACGATTTGGCTATGGTTTCACGACGAGCATGAGACCAGCTGCCTGCCTGATGTCAAATCTCTTTGGGAATGCATTTGTCCAAAAGAATTGCAACATACCGCAGCTGATTACTTTTTTTGCTGATTTTTTTTGGCCCATTAGATAGATTATTAAAAAGTATGGTAAGTATAAGTATTTTTTCTTTTCTCTGATGAGCAAATAATGTTGAAGATGCCGCGCATTTAAATTTCGCGTGACGTCACGATTAGCTACGATTTTTGACAAAAGGTGAAGTAAATCTTCCCCACTCCGAAACTTCGAAGCGGTATCTTTGTGATT
The DNA here is from genome assembly GCA_943193695.1 of Acrobasis suavella. NCBI lineage: Eukaryota > Metazoa > Arthropoda > Insecta > Lepidoptera > Pyralidae > Acrobasis > Acrobasis suavella. The sequence goes on from OW971941.1 coordinate 4,196,746, forward strand.
TTTTTTTACTTTGCTAACCGAAAAATATTTATAATCTACTAATTTTTACTAAATAAAATAATATATTTTTTTCCGAATTACTATTTCATTGTACATAATAGCTGTTTAAAAATATATTCTCGAGTACTGTGACCCCCTTACAGAACCGTAAATAAATAAATTAGTCACATTGTCAATAATAACTGTACAATCACTTGCGCAGCGCAACTGTCATGGAGTGAGGCGCAGCGCAGGCGCAATTATCTAAAACATTTAATTTATTATTGACAGTATCGCGCGGGCTTGCAATGTGTGTCGGGTGGACTTGTTCCCTGATTGTGCTATAATTGGCAATTAATGTAGATACATAGGTAAGTAGTTACGCAGACCTTAGAGCACTTTGTACCCGTGCGGACGACTGCGTGCCTTAGTTTCCTGGACTTGAATTAGTTCCCTCCTTTTTAGGGTTCAGTAGCTTTAGTGTAAAAACGGGACCCTATTACCAAGACCCCGCTGTCCGTCTGTAAGACCGTCCGTCTGTCTATCTGTCAGCAGGCTATATCTCATGAATCGTGATAGCTAGACAGTTGAAATTTTCACAGATGACTGAATATCAAATACTAAAAACAGAATAAAATAAATATATAAGTGGGACTCTCATATAACAAGTGATTTTTTATAGATAATGGTACGGAACCCTTTATGCGCGAGTCCGACACGCACTTGGCCAATTATTGTAAAGCTTAGAGGTAGATAGTGCATAAGACCGTAAATCTCAAAAGGTGCTTTTATAAATTGGTCATCATGCCAAGCTGTCACACGGGAGGTCCCGGGTTCGATCCCCGGTCAATGAATTTTTATTTATATAATGTGTTTGTTGTAAAATATAAAAGCGTTGAGTTAGTATCCTATAACACAAGACTCGAACTTACTTTGGGGCTAGCTCAATCAGTGTTATTTGTCCCTATATCATATTTATTTTTATTTTTCCACCTTCCCGCCTAATATCAAGCTAAGAGTAGTTTTTGAGTCTTGCCTTGCTGTCTGCTAAGCAAACCCTCAATGTTCCTGTTCGCCCTAGGGATAAATATGATAGTGTATGTATATCAGTCTTTCCCAAAGTGGGCGATAACGCCCCCTTGTGGGCGCTGGAGGCTTTAAGGGGGGCGGTAACGGGCCCAGAATAAAGTTGGGGGGCGCTGATGTGATTTAAGCAATGAGTGATTTATAACTTCAGCTATTTCATATTTTAAAATTCACTAAAATTAAAATCCTCTTACTACACAACATCCATTTATTAGTTCATATTTATATCCTTTTTTATTGCACAAATATAAACTAAAAATGTAATTAATATTTATTATTTTAATGCGTTCACAACGCTATTTATATCGTTAAAGGAATCAAACACTGAAAAAAATTCGTGTTTTAAAGTTTCGCAGGTGAGGTCCCCATTTCCAATACTCTTTATTATTGTAAAATTGTATTATTATTGCTATTTTTTTATTTAAAATTAACAATGTTGATTATTGTTATTTTTTATAAAAGATACTCTAATGTACTGGTGTATGTATTATTATTGCTCTCTCGTTTAGAATATAGGTTGAATTAAACTACAGGCAAAACAAATATGTGATTCAGGTTTTTATGGTGAAAAAAATGGGGGGCGCTACAAAATAACTGATTTTTTAAAGTGGGCGTTTGACAAAATAAGTTTGGGAACCTCTGATGTATATGTATGTGGTACTCCATCCAATTTATTTAGTACCTCCTTCTCATACTAACGTTGGTTGTTTGTAATAACTTTGTTGTACTATGAAAACATACAATTATATAAAATAACAACATAAAGAGTAAATTGACAATGGCGGACTTATCCCGTAATGGAATCTCTTCCAGTCAATCGGCGAATAATATACTAACAAACATAAAAAAAATAAAACTAAGATTATATCTAGCTAAAATAATGATACTAACTCAACGATACATATTTTATAACAAATACATATATAGATAAACATCCAAGACCCAGGACAATTTGCCATGAAAAAGGTAATTTTCAACTTGCAATGACCGGGGATCGAACCCGGGACCTCTGGGTGGCGGACTAGCATGGTGACCACTACACCACGGTCTTGCGGCTCCGAGCAGACAGTGTCCACGTCCGCAAGACTCAAAGGCCACTTTTAGCGAGATGGTGGGCGAGAAGGTGGAAATAGGAATCAAATAGTGATGGGTGGCTAGCCGCATCGTTTATTAGTATGATTCGCATTTTCGCCCAGTCCCTCGATCGGTTTCTACGATCTGCATTTTGGATATTCTTAGTTTTTTCTTTTTTCCCAAACCAGTATGCCTATGATTTTCATTTTCACCTTTTCTTTCGATTACTTTTACGATCTGCGCGGGTAGGGAAGCATCTAAGAGGAGCCAAATATGAAGAAAAAGAATATGTAGAGTCATTGACTATGGAGTTAAATTCTTCTTTTAGTAAACGCGCTAAAACTATACAATGCAGTACAATACAATACCCTTTATTGAAAGGAATAAATAAATACAGCACATAGTTGTCTTAAAAAAAGCGGCCAAGTGCGAGTCGGACTCGCCCATGAAGGGTTCCGTAGCAGCAAGTAATATACCTAATATAAAAGTTCTTGTAGTTCCTTGTAACGTTGATCGATGTTTTATCAATAAAAAACTACTTTCTAGATCTCGCTCAAACCAATTTTTGGTGGAAGTTTGCATGGTAATGTACATCATATTTTTTTTTAGTTTCATCATTCTCTTATTTTAGAAGTAACGGGACACACACACACACATTTTGCTACTTTGGAAGTGTCTCTCGCGCAAACTATTGAGTTTAGAAAAAAGAATGATATTATGAACCTCAATATCATTTTTGAAGACCTATCCATAGACCTATCACACACGTAAGGGCTTGAAGAAAAATTTTTATTTGCAGTTTCACTTCTAAGTATTGGGCCCAAATTTTTTTTGTTTTTGTTTTTTTAATTTTTGTGTAGAAATCTTAATGCGGTTCACAGAATACATCTACTTACCAAGTTTCAACAGTATAGTTCTTCTAGCATAGGAAAAAATGGCTGTGACATACGGTCGGACAGATAGACAGACATGACGAATCCATAAGTGTTCCGTTTTTTGCCATTTGTCTACGGAACCCGAACTAGGAAATGCACAAAAGGTGGCCTTATCGCTAAGCAAATTCATTATCACGTTTATCCCTTACAGGTTAGACAGTGCCTAGGGTTGTAAGAGGAGATGGAAAAAAAGCATAAAAAATAAATCTAACTAAGTAATATTTTTTCTTTCTTTTTTAAGCTAAAAAAGTAATTTTCTTGGGGACTTAAACTCTCTTTTGCTCACATACTTTCGATAAAATAGGTATTTAAACCTATCTTTATTCGTTAAATAAACATGTTGAGATTTATGACTGAAATCAGATTCTGCGTAAATCATAAATGGTTGGGATTTATCAGTGTTATTATAATAGTACAGCTGCTATTTAATTTACCGCGAATTATTAATGAAATATACGAAATAGTAAACAGGAAAATAAATACTTTGATTCAATTACTATGAAGTAATAAAATACTTTTGAACATGGTATATTAAAACGAGGTATTCTCTTCCCGAGTTGGAACAAGAATACGTCACGATAAGTTTTGCCACTGATTGCTCTTTTCAGTAAATTTAAGAACTTTCTCAAATAGTTCATGAATATCAAACAAAATATTAACCAACGTAGCTATTTAGTATCTCGTGTGATTCATCTATTTAATATTTTATAAATTGATATAATGAATTATTAATTCGTAATTGTTACATAAACTTCAAAAATGCATTTTTCTTAGCTAATTCAATTATACACATTGGCAACACATCAAATTCACAAGTGTCATACTGACAGTGAAGAAATTACTGTTTCCAAACTTATATGAGCTCTCGTGCTATTTACTATTTATCAGATCAAAATTCTTGGAAATAGTGGACTGAAAATTTGATTCTATTTTTTAAATGTTAAATATATTGTAAAGTAAAGATTAAGTTGGAAATCTTTATTGTAATTTATACCATAGCCTAATGGGCTGGGTAGAATAAGGGTAAGGACCATACTGAACTGGGTTTCTTTCATCATTATCTCCCCAGCAGTGGTCATTCCGAAACGACAAACAGGTCAAATTAAATAGAATGATAAAAAGTTGTACCTACTAACTGTATTGTTTTTATCTATCATCTTTTCCCCACTATAAACGTTTGAGAACCGTTTCGCAACTAATGACGTATTCTTGTTCCAATTACGTCACCAGCTGTTACGGGAAGAGAATACCAGGCGAAGTATATTATTATACGATGCTTTTGAACACATAATGTTACGTTAATTCGTTCTTTCGGATATAATCATGACAAGTCAAATTATTTTGTGACGTTTTATTTTCTTAACAGTACTAAATATATATTTATTGAACGACGTTCTTTATCGCGCGTTGCGAAAGGGGGTTAGACGAAAAAAAATTAAGACCAAAAGTTTTAACGACACTTTTTGTTCATTCAAATTTATGTAGATAATAAAAACTTGATTTTAGAACGCTGAAAAGAGTTTGAATTTAGTTAAGACCTATTTATATTTATATTTTACTTCATTCCATTCGGGTTTCCCTTGACACCTCTCAAGTTTTTTTGAGCCATAAAAGTACCCATTTGTCGTTATATAAACTATCACATCATCATTGCTCATGGGGCGGACAGAGCATTTTGTCTGCGGCGCTAGTCCTGCGGCGCTATGCAGACAGAGCCTAGTACGGCCAGATCCAAAGGCCACTTTTAGCGTGATGTTAGGTGAGGTAAGAAATGAATAAAAATAGTGATGGGTTGCCAGCATGTATGTAAAGAGTAATGAGTGTTGACGAAGCAAAACAGGTTTGCAAGGATCGTAGCAAGTGGAAATCTAGTCTCAGCCTCCCTCCTCCCTCATGGGAAACAGGCGTGAAAATATTTATCATGTATGTATGTATGTACGGGTTGTCAGCCGCATCGCTTATTACCAAAATTCGCATTTATGTTCTTTGTTAGGAACTTCATTCATATCAAATTCATATTAGTTGGCCTAAAATGATAAAAAAACGGAACTATGAAATGACGGAACATGACGATTCAAAAAACGTTTAAAATACTCAAAAGATGTTCTCGAAAATGTAAGTTTTTGAAGAATTGTACTTGTTTTATAAATAAATTTAATAATACTTTGAAAAATACGAAAATTCAAAAAACGTTTAAAATACTCAAAAGATGTTCTTGAAAATGTGAGTTTTTGAAGAATTGTACTTCTTTTATAAATAATTTAATAATACTTGCAAACCTACCAACCTTGAGAACTCGTTATGCTAAAAACGCAATATCGCGACCGAAAATACAATATTCTTTTACTACTGCGACATTTGAGTGAAAATGATGTGACGTCAATGCGCTAGTTTCCAACAAGACAAATCAGATACTTTTCTCTTAACGTCAAAACAAACATTGTCATGGGATTTGTTTGTATGGAATAGCACGTCGTGACGTCAAAGTTTCTCGAACTCAAATAGCGCTCCTATATTATCAGTGTTTCTGTATCTGTGTGTATATCGTAACACACGTTTGAAACCTTGCTAGCTTAAAAAACTGGCTATCTAGCTAGCTTAATCTGTTTGATTCTCTTCATGCTAGTGAAACACATTAAAAGGCTCAGTCATTTATAAGATACTCAAATACATTGACAGACGTAAGCGCCAGAAATTTTTGAATTAAAGGCCGTAAGGATCATCATCATCATCCGAGCGTATTCCCGGTTGCATCCTCAGCAGTAACGCTTCAGAGCCCGGGGTCCGCTACCTAACCAAGGAGATTTGACGAGGTTACTGGTTTTTACACAGAGCGACTGCCGTCTGACCTGCACAACCCAAAGGGCTAACCAGGAACCAATCCTTGGATAGGTTGATGATTAAACGCTAGGTGGCGTTTGGGACCCACAATTTTATGTCTTCCGAAACACGGAATCATCTTTCTTTTCGGATAATCAGGTGGTTCAAGCCTGCAATACCTTATCCAGACTGGAAACAACTTTTTCACAAAGTATGCTTCCCAGTGGGAATCGTACCCATGACCTCCGGGTCACAAGACGAACGCCTTGACCACTGGACCACGGAGGCAGTCAAAGGCCGTAAGGATATTTAGGGTTATTTTATTACTCATCAATCCTGACTTCCACATGAAAACTAATAATTACGTCATATACTACATTTAAAGTACTTTCAAGTAATATAAGTCTCGTCTTTGTTGAATTTAGCCAAACTTTGGGGCGTCGACTTTGCTCTTTGCAAATCTATTTCGATATCAAGAACAACATTGGGAAAACTACCAACTCACGTAGTGCGCCTAATTGAAGAGAACTGAGAATGGGGCGGCTGATGTTACATGGCCTAGGGTGGTCATCATCATCCGAGCTCTTTCTCGGTTCATCCTCAGCGGTAAAGCTTCAGAGCCCGGGGTCCACTACATAACCTAAGTGATTAGACGAGGTTACTGGTTTTTACATAAAGCGACTGCCGTCTGGCCTCCGCAACCAGAACCAATCCTTGGATAGATTTGAGCAAACGCTAGACGGCGTTCGGGACCCACAGTTTATACGTGCCTTTCGAAACACGAAATCATCTTTCAGTTCGAATAATCAGGTGATTCAAGCCTGCAATATCCTGACCAGACTGGAAACAACTTTTCACAAAGTATGCTTCCCAGTGGGATTTGAAACCACGACCTCCGGATCCCAAGGCGAACGATTTAAATACTGAACCACGGAAGCAGTAAAAAAAGGCAGTCAAAATCAGGCCTAGGGCAGTATTAAGAGCATATGAGTTTTGTGGCTCGAAGCAGAGCCCAGGCCCACAAGAACAAAATAAAAAAATATATTTTGAACAACAAAGGCCCATATCTTAGTTACTTTACATCTGTCTTACCGTACTATGCTAGTATATTCTATGCGTGTCTATGTGTACTTGTTATCCCGGGCCTACTGCGGAGCAACTAAATAAGCTTGAGCTTCTCCAAAACATGTTTATTCAATACATTTATGGCCTTCGTAAATATGACCATGTTTCTCACTTTCATAATGAACTCAAGTGGCTTCCGATCCGACGTCGCCGTGACTGGCATACCCTGCCCATGTTATACACAATTATTTTCAATCCTATCTCTTCTACCTATAGCGAGTCTCAAGGTCGTCGACTGCACAGCTCTGAAAACCTTTCTTTAAGAATTCCTTTTCACTCCACTGAATTTTTTTCGCGTTCTTTCTCAATTCAAGCCTCACGTCTATGGAACTCACTACCACTTACTATCCGACGCGCCCAAACGCCATTCTTATTTTCTAACCTTATGAAAGGTAAATAGATATCCCTTGTTTTCACTTAGTTTATTCATCTTGTACTCTCAATATCATTTTTTTGTGTGTTTTGTGTAAGATGTATATATTTAAGTAAGATGTATATGTATGTTTATTATTAACATGCCATACATTTATGTTTATTACATTGACCATCCTGCACTACCTAATTTCCCATCACTTTTTTTTTTAAATAGAGAGGTAGTCTTGGAGAAATTGCTTAGCGATAAGGCCGTCGTTTGCGCATTTTCTAGTTTTTAAGATAATTATGTCCTGTATTTATTTATTTTGTGCAATAAAGGATACTGTATTGTATTGTAGCTTGTTATATATCCTATATACTGCATCCATTCTTCCATCTATCACTTTTAACTCGTGACCTCGTGAACGGGTTTTGCCGGTAGGGACTGGTCAGCTCTGCTTCGTTTTTTTGGCTACTTAGTATTTTTTATTACTTAATTATGTTTGTTTACTTGTTCGCAAGCATTTCATGTTATAGTGTGTCGACATTGCATTTTATTATAAGTATTTATTAATTAAAAGGCAACTAAAATTGTTGTGAAAGATTTTTGGGTAGATGTCCGTATCTCACTCCATAACCCAGTTATCCGGTCCACTAACTTCCCATCCATAAAGCCCAAACAAAGTAAATCCCTCCCTGGCAATAGTTCGGCAGCTGTGGAGGACTGTCCGTTAGTGCATCTTAATTTTACATTAAGGGATAGACCTCCATAGATGCAGCCATCTCACTTTTTTAGATAAAAAAGTACTAAAAGGCCTCTTCATGTTGGCTTTGGCCCCATGAACGCCTCAAAGGCTACATGGACCCGTGGCTGAAAAGCGTATCAACATAATAATATGACAAAAGCTCTTCCGGCGAGTAGGCGACCAATACTATGAAAATGAGTTTCTTTTGGCGTTTCTTTTCAGCAGTGGTCGTTACAAAACGCTGGCATCGGTAGGTTTTCTTTAAAAATAAGTTAATTTTGAATATCCTTTACATGTAACGTAAATTATATTTATTGACGTGTAAAAGTGCATGTAAAGATTTAATTACTGAATAAACATTTAAATCTTTGAATCTTAAGATTCTGTTGGTGCTCCCACGCTTTGGTAAGTACAAACGAAATTCGTAATTATTACATACAAAGCAGACTTTTAGCGTGATGGTGGTCGAGCAGGTGTAAAAATAATCAAAATATAATAATATAGAACTTATTGTAAACGAGTAAGACACCATGCATTTATAGTTGCACGTACACATCAAAAAAAACTTACCTGCGCGTCACTCAATAGCTTTCTAATTACGTAACGGGCAAAGGAGATCGTAGCGTTCTTCCAACTTAACAGTTTTAATTGTGAAACGCCGCATGAGACTTTGTCATTTATTCAAATTATGCGAGTGCCGAACGGTTGCTGAGTCTACTGGACCGGTTGCACACTGCCTCGCGGGGTGCTCGTACAGCACACATGGACAGCCTTTATTGCCCCACGGGTTCCAACCTGCAGAACCCGTGTTGCGAAGACGCGGTTGTTCCAAAGGTGTTTTTTACAAAAGTTCCAAGTTTTGTAAAAAACTTCCTTAGACCATATAACCAATGAAGGCGACTTCTGGTGACGTCAAGAAGTCGTTAGTGATTAAAACTTGTTACCCAAAAAATCCTCTTTTATATCTATAGTATATTTTACTAGGGCGACCGAGCAAAGCTCGCGGGCGATTACTTTTTTTATGAAAATAATTTTTTAACCTCTTGTCTCCCTACATACCGAGTTTCATCAAAATCGTTGTAGCCTAGCCATTTCCGAGATCTTCATTATATATTTACAACGTATAACGGGAAGGGGGTATCAACCTGAAAGGGAGTAAACATACTAATCAATGTGAACAACTTTTACTAAGGGACCATCCCTGAAATCGTAAAAAAAATCTGCACCTCCAATACCTATACAATGTCCTTTTTAATTAAGTACAAATATTTTAAGAGGTGATTCAGTTCATCATTTTAAACAACTTTTCCCAATAAATATATATCGAAATACGAAAATTTTTTTTGCATTTTTCATAGTAACGATATCACGTGACTGCTTCGATCTGTATGAGAACCTAAATATTTTTTTTCGTATTTCGATATACATTTATTGGGCAAAGTTGTTCAAAATGATGGACTGAATAACCCCTTAAAATATTTGTACTTAATTAAAAAGGACATTGTATACATTTTGGCACGGTAGGTATTTAATTTCGTATGGAGATGAATTTATAGGATTACGATTTTTTTTACGATTTCAGTGGTGATGGTCCCATAGTAAAAGTTGTTCACATTGATTAGTATGTTAACTCCCTTTCGGGTTGATACCCCTTTCCGTTTCATGTTGTATATATACAAGAATTGCTCGTTTAAAGTATAGGATAAGAGTGGAGTTTTTGGTAACAAGAAAAAAAAAATATGATGTTTTTTTTCTGTCTATTATACAATATGTAAGAAAAACCCTGTCCGATCCTTGTAGGGGCAACTCAACCGTCAATATGAACAACTTTTACTATTGGACCTATGCTTAAAACTCGAAAAAAATCGACGTTTTCATACAAAAGTGTTCGGACGGAACGGCAATTTGTATGAAAATGACGACTTTTTCTTTGAGTTTCGAACATTGGTCCCATAGTGAAAGTTGTTCATATTGAAGGTCTGATTCGAGTTGCTTTTGTAAGGATCGGACAGGGTTTTTGTTGCATATTGTATAAAAACAGTACACTCTCACTAAATTATTTTTATTTAGGAAGGCAGATTTTTTATGGGTAGTAGTATTTTGATGAGTATTTTATTTATTTTAGAAAGAATATAGTTGAAACTTAAAAAAAACGTATTTTACTAAGTGTAAAGTGAATACATACCTAAATAGTCAAAAAATCTAAGTCTATGTATATACCTACCTTATATAGCTAGATTTGCACGTGACATTTGTGACGTCAAAGAACCCGTTCTTTTAAAACATAACTCGTTTGGATTTAAAAATAAAATTAATGATAACGATAGGTCATCGATCAGAGATAGGTTATCATGTGAGTTAAAATATATTCATCAAATAAGTTAATTTTAAAGAAGATATATCTTATCCGTACTTATTATAATATTTTTAACTGACTTCCAAAAAGGTTATCAATTCGTCGCGATCTTTTTTAGGGTTCCGTAGTAAACAAGAAACCCTTGTAGTTTCGCCATGTCTGTCTGTCTGTCCGATCGCGGTTTTTCTCAGATGCTATACAATATGTAACAAAAACCCTGTCCAATCCTTGTAGGTGTAACTCAGACCGTCAATATGAACCACTTTTCCTATGGGACCAATGCTTGAAACTCAAATAAAATATCGACATTTTCATACAAAAGTGTTTTTCCGGCCCGGCAATTTGAATGAAAATGACGATTTTTTCTTCGAGTTTCAAGCATTGGTCCTATACAAAAAGTTGTTCATATTGACGGTCTGAGTTGCTCCTACAAGAATCGGACAGGGTTTTTGTTACATATTGTTATTGTTACTAGAAAGCTGTATTTGGTATGAGTAAGTATATTAATCAGGCAAAAAATTGGAAGTATGAAATTTTGAAAAAAAAATTTAATTTAGATTCAATTTTTTTCTCAACTAACCCATCTTGTCGTATTATTTATTATCTTGTCCTATTCAACGGAATAGGTCTTTAAAAATATTTGCGCTTGTGAACATCATTTTTCTAATTAGGGATCCGTTTCTGAAATATTTGGTTTTATAGTTCAAATTTTTGTCAGAGTCAAGTGTCCCCCTGATCTATCTATTAAATGGTTATATATCGACACGTGAAAAAATTCACAGCAGTAGAATATATAACGAAGTTTAAAGAAAAACTAGGAGAGCTTAGTAGGGTTTACGAATTAAAAAGTTATAGGCGACCAACTTATTCAAATTCAAATTCAAATTCAAATGTTTATTCAGTAATTAGACCTTTACAGGCACTTTTACACGTCAATAAGTATAATTTATGTTACGTGTAAAGTATATTAAAATTTAATTTATTTTTTAAAGAAAAGCTACCGATACCAGCGCTTCGTAACGACCACTGCTGAGAAGAAACGCCGAAAGAAACTCATTTTCACAGTATTGGTCGCCTACTCGCCAGAAGGGCTTTGTCATATTATTAAAATTGTCTTTTAATTAATAAATACTTATAATATAATACAATGTTGACACATTATAACATGTTATGCTTGCGAACAAGTAAACTAACATAAATTGCGTAATAAAAAATATTAAGTAGTCAAAAAAAGCGAAGCCGAGCTGACCAGTCCCTCCCGGCAGCACCCGTTCACGAGTTGACGCACGGATCAGCCATCGTTAAACTCAACCATATTAGAGGGAATCCAACGACCCGACCAGCGACGCCACCACCGGATTGGACATTTTAGTGAGCATGAAAAACCCGAACTCGCAGACCTTGTCAAGAGAAAATATTAATTATATGTTGGTCACTTATTGATCGCAGAGCATTTACATGTTTTTACAGTAAGCTTATTATGGTAACAGAAAATGCAGCTATTTATGTTTCATGTGTGGAGTGTAATGGAAAATGTTTAGGAAGTATCCACGCGTTTTTATCTCTTAAATAATCATTGATAGTATAGTATGCATTGTTCAATAAAACTTTTTTAACATGTGTTTTAAATTTTGCCACTTATAAAATGTAAGTACTCAAGTTTATACAAATTCAACGTAATAAGTTTTTAGTGGCGTGAACTCGAAGTGGGTATTCGAAACTACGGAACCCTATACTGCGCGTGGTCTGACACACTTGGCCGGTCATTTTATGCATGTTCACCGATTATTCGAAGACGCCGGGACCGATTTAAATTTTTTGTTTGTTTGAAAGGGTATACTTGTCAGGTGGTCCCATAGAAACTTAATAAAAACGGTAGTTATAGTTTGGAGGGAAATCGATTATTTGTTTTGAAAAAATATAGACTAATTTGATATAAGTTTACTTGACGAAGCGTGGTGCGGATACATTTTTGTAAATTTTTTGACGAAGTATGTAGGCGATTTAATTTTGTACACCTTTGAAAAAATATTTTGCTTATGAATATTTGTGACGTATGTGTGGTGATTGTTATTCATTAAAAATGAATACATTTAAGGAGGTTAAGAGCGCGCAAAAAGCTATGAAAATATCAGATTTCACCCGCGCACTTCACACACCCCGCTTTCATCCACTAAAATAACTAAACAGAAGAGATACATGCCTTCGACAATTAGCCACGAGTTTAATTTTTATCTTCTTATTATTATATATACGTATTCTCTTTTGGAGTGTTTTCTGTGATTGTTTTTGTTGCCATAATTCCGATGTCGTATTTTCTTGGGCTGGAGCACAAAAGCACAGTCTTCTCGTGTCAATAGAGCGATCACGACTGATTGATGAAACAAAACGTGCGCATTACCTCGGGTCATGTGCGACAAAACGAGAGCATTCTGCGCGGAGTAAGAACGTAGTAAGCGCCCAAATGCGCCGAATTCGTTTTATTTTAATTACTCGTGAAATATTCATTATTTTAGAAAAATGGTGATTCGGCTTATTGGGAATATAATTTGATATTTTGTGTAAAAATATTGCCTCAGTAACACGCATAGTTTTGTCAAAAAAAGGATTCTAGTTGAAAATTAGACGTAACTTTGCGATTTATTTTCATTACTAAAATATTATGGTTTTATGTTTTTAACAAGACCAATTTATTTGAAATATAATGTAATATCTACATTAAAAAAACCAAGTTATTTGTGTTTTATTCTCGATTTTAAAAATCCAATATGCGATGGGCAATTTACTTATAGTCCTTAAGAACTTGGCGGAGAAAAGAGAGACATGGAACCTCCATCGACAAGAGCCCAGCCCTTAAATATAAGAAGATGATTTTATTAAATAAATTAAGTGCTATGGTGATATCTTATTATAAAATTAAGTGCCCCGGTGCATCTGTTTATCTGTAATAGATAATCCCTGAAATTACTCAGCCAATTTTGATGCTGTTTTCTATATTAAGCTTATCTCGAGGAAGATTTACATGATATAATACAAACCCGTACCGTGGTATTAATTTTATCTATAAAATTTCACTTAAAAGAAGATGTTATAAATACGGTTGGTTTTTATTTTATTTTGTTACCTCGGAACTTCATCTTTTACTGCCAGATTCAAAAAATGTTGTTTGAAAGAATATATTTTCAGATTAGTTCTACATTTTACTAAAATAGGTTCAGCATAATTGGGAAATATGTTATCTTAGTAAACGATATTGTGTAATTGGCTTTCGCGTGTTCTGTGACAGTGACAAAAATCTATACTTATAATAATCGAACTTGCTCACAAAATTTCACGAGAATCAGTTGAGAAATGCGACCTGTTAGCTAGAACAGCCAGAAAACTGGACACCACACAAAATATTTTTTGCCGAAGCAGGGGGGTTACTCCTTTAAAAAAAACGATAGTCGTCTGATAATGACGTCCTATTTATATATCTATTAAACCAAATTTATATATTAGACTTTATCATCATACTTTATTGCTCAGTGTTGCTTGACACTGAAATGCAGAAACATCCGCCTTGCGTACCGCTTCTGGAATTACCCCCCTGAAACAGAGACGTTTCGCTAGTGTTGCCAACTGTTTGCTTTAGCTAGTAGCACATCTTCTCAAATGTGACCAGATTAATATAATTTTCACCCAAAAAGGGTACTAACAGCAGTTGAATGTTATTTAGTAGTTTGGTAGTAATAAAATTGCAGGATAATCATTGTTTGATCACAATAATAAACATAACATAGCATAAATAGTGGTACGTAATTAGTGTGAATACTGTGCAAAGTCTTTTTTCAGTGGTAATTCTATCATCACAGTGTTCAAACTACAACAGCAACGCTCCCTGTTACTTCGAGCTTAGTAGAAGTGAAAATACAAAAAGACAGTCATTTTTTCTTTCGAAATTGCTCAGAAGTCTCGAAATTTTCATGAGAAAAAATGCTGGAAAAAGTAGCTAAAATATTAAGCTACAAGTTTCATTAATAACTTAGCTGCACAACTTAATACCGGGATACATGAATTTTCAGGGGTCCAGTGCTGCCACCATTTGAAATAAATCATTTGATAGGAAACAGAGACATCATTCAAAATTTTGTCTTGACCAGGCACTACATAACCCTTCAAACTATTTTATGAACTACTGTTCACGTTTAAAGTGAGCACGTGAAGTTTTGCGAAAAACGGCCACTTTTGGCGTATGTGCGTAGAAAAGCTTTACGTTCTCACTCTAAATTGTAAACAGTAGTTCATAAAATAGTTTGAAAGGTTATTTAGTGCCTGGTCAATACCATATTTTAAAAGATATCTCCGTTTCTTTTCAAATGGGGGCAACACTGGATCCCAAAATTTCAGGTAGAGTTAAGGAATAAATTAATACACTAATTTTTCGGGGTCTAGTGCTGCCGCCATTTGAAATAAATTATTTGAACGGAAACGGAGATATTTAAAATTTTGTCTTGACCAAGCCCTAGATAAAATTTAAATTGATATCTCCGTTTTCTTTCAAATAACTTATTTTAAATGGGAGCAGAACATGACCCCGAAAATTCGGAAATAGCTAAATCTAGCTCCAAAGTAGCTAAATTGGCATCAGTCGCTCGGTAAACACTCGTTAGGAAAGAATAAATGTAATGTAAATGTTTACTGGCAAATAAAAGAGGCGGCGTCATCGCCAGCAGACCGTGGCGTGTGGCAGACCTTCCACGACCCACGCTTGGGTGCTCACCAATCTCAGATCAGTCATGCTGTTCACTTGTTGTTGTAGTGTTTCATTGGCAAGCAGTTTTGAAGGTATGGCAGTCCAATCAGTAATAAACAGAGATCGGAATCACGGGTGCTATTGCTATCAAAAGTATGGATATGACTAAGAGTTCCGGGATTTCTCGAGAATCTAATTGGGTACTAAGTAAATAAAACAATCATAATTATGTGATTTCAGGATAAGTATATTTTTTTTCGATTAAAATATATCCTGAAATCATATAGTTATGGTGTTTTAATGATAAAATATGTAGTCATATCCATACTTTTGATATCATTAGCACCCGTGATTCCGATCTCTGGTAATAAAAGAATTAGGTGGGCTGAGTACGTTTCGAATTCTTCTTCTCGTTCAATAACATACGAAAATATCAAACATAGGAATTGATCATCATCATCCGAGCGTATTCCAGGTGGCATCCTCAGCGGTAACGCTTCAGAGCTCGGGGTCCGCTACCTAACCAAGGTGATCTGACGCGTTTGTTGGTTTTTACACAGAGCGACTGCCGTCTGGCCTTCGCAACCCAAAGGGTAGACCACAACCAATCCTTGGATAAGAAGGAATAGATAGATTTGAGCAAATGCTAAATGGCGTTCGGGACCCACAGTTTATATGTGCCTTCCGAAATACGGAATCAACTTTCTTTTCAGATAATCAGGTGATTCATTTCTGCAATATCCTAATCAGACTGGAAACAACTTCTCTCAAAGTATGTTTCCCAGTTTTACCCGGATCACAAGGCGAACGCCTCGACCACTGGATCACGAAGGCCAGGAATTGAATTTGATAATTATGGTTTAATTTTTCAGTATCTATTTTTCCGTTCCCTCTGTTGCACTGCTTAAAACACAAGTGGAAAAGGGCCGGACATATAGCACGATGTAAAGACAAGAGATGGACATATCTAGTCACAAAATGGCTGGGTCGAATAGGCAAAAGAAGGGTAGGAAAACCAAGGAAAAGATGGGTGGATGACATCGTAGAAGTGGCAGGAAAAAAGTGGATGAAAACGGCCAAGAATAGAGAAAAGTAGAAAAAAATGGAGGAGGCTTTTACCCTAAAGGGACTGCATGTCCAATGAACTAAAAACAAATAACTAAAATTGTAACTAGAGTGTGGAACATGTGGGAATAAAAAGCTATAATTATAATAATCTATTTTTCAATGTTGGTCTGGGAAAGACATAGGATGTACCAGCTGCCAGCATCGTAGAACCCGATAGAGGGAATGGCCGAAAAGGCAAATCTTGTGTCTTGTGGTCCTTGGCTTTATCTGCTTCGAGCCGCAAGACTCTGTCTGCCCCATAAGGGATAAAGAAGTGATAGTGTGTATGTTTGTATGTATGTTTATAAAACCAAAGGTCGGAATTAGGTAGAGTTATATATTTACTTACACTGATTTCATACAGCGAAAGAAAAAAAGGATATGCCTCAAATCCCGAGATTAATAATTTTAAAGAGCAGAAAAACCCTGTGATTTATTAAATAAGAAAGAGGTTTACTTTAACACAATTTAAACCACTGCTCGCGCGACGTTGCCAGTATGTAAAAACTAATAAAAATTGAATGTCAATTATCTTTGCTTTATTTGTCTTATCTATCCTATCTCTGAAGTTTTTATTATTATTGATTTGTAATATTGTGAGCAACACGGGATTGTCCTTTACAAATCCCGGGAAGATCCATATTAATATCAACATTTCGATGCAAGTACATAAATAACTCTACCTTATTCCAACCTCTGGTATGTATGTATATAAAACAAACACCTAGCTGTGGTTTCTCAATAGTTGCTCAGAAGTCGCTCTAAACTAGGAGTAACTACGCCTCACAAAGATTATTTAATTAAAGCATATGTGAGCATGACTGCTGATCAACAAGGTTCCTGCCTGCATAATTAAGACTTTATTCAATTACCCATGGTACCTAGTGTGACAACGTTCACCAATTCTCTCATCGGTTATATGTTCTATGTAGCATTTGAGTGAATTAGCGAAAAAACTTTAAACTGGTGCAAGTTTGTGCAAGTTGAGTCCATGATACTGAAATGTTTTTTGTAAAAACAATTATTGAAAAACAAAAAAAAAACGAAACCAATAGGGGTGACGACAGGGTCGGAAAAGTATAATTGTAATTAGTCCGTTTTTTAGATTATCCAAAAATAATGGACCCATATTTTTCAGTTTGTAATAAAAGTAAAAATTCACAAAGATAGGAACAACAAAGTTCCGGAGTGGGGGCTTGCGACGTCACCACTATGTAAATCGTAAGTAGCCGTGACGTCATGCGACATTTCAATGCGCTGTATCTTTGTCATTTTTTGTTTCTCAGAGAAAAGAAAAAATACGTGTACAATATTTTTTAATAATGTAACCGATGAGTTAAAAATATTTTTCCATTCGTCATGCCTATTATCAAAAATCGAAAAAATACTTACCGGTTTTCAATAGGTATGTTTTTCTCTGAAAATAATTTAGTATCATGAACATATCTCGCTCCAACATGGTTATTGGTGTTTTTAAAGTAACCTGTTTAGTAGTTCGCCATAGTATGATAGTGAGATTTGAGAATTATTACGTTCTAATATCTGAATTAGGGTTGTACTAGATTAGATGGACAGAGATGGATATGGGTTTTGAAAATATCAATTAAAACTAAATAAAGTAATAACTATACTACTCTAACACTAATTAATTTACCCGGCAAATAATAGATGGCGTTCTACCACTTATCACTCTATGGTGTCGTCGGCGGTGCTTTTAATTAGGCATTTTCCTGGGTCAAAAATTAACTATTTGGTACGGTTAAGAAAATAAAAAGTCACAAAATAATGTCACTTGTCATGATCATATTAATTTTCAACGTAATTTTAGATTTATTATTGCAGAAAAACTGATATCAAGTGCGCCATTTGACTCCAAGAAACTATGACGTCATTAGCTTGTAATTCATATAAATCCCATAGCAAATGTTTGTTTTGACGTTTAGAAAAAAGTATCTGATTTGACTTGTTGGAAAATTGCGAATTTTCCAGGCAAATAAACTTGTCTAGTTATAAAGCTACTAAAATACAAAAGCATTTCCCCTGAACAGTCCATCAAGCTGAATTCCGTTGAAGGTTGATGACATGAGATATTGCTCTGCAACGTTGGTTGAATGCTCTGTCTTCCACACGTCGATTTGAGCCATGATACAGGATCGCGTGCGTCGTCCGCTCTCATAGCGAGATGTCCAGACCTGTCAATTACACAAACATTATCCCGGGCTTACAGGGCGTATCCAAAGGGCAACGGGTCTTGCCCTCCCTTCCCATTGGCTGATTAAAACTCCTTGTGAAATGTACTTATTATATTGGGAGTTTTCTCTGTGTGTGAGTGTGGCCAGATAGTTTCGGAGTAATGTACCTTTTTGGTAATTATGACTTATTTCACTTTCATGAGGTCTTACGCGCCTATCTGGGCAGAGGGTGATCAGTGTTTGATCACCCTCTGCCCAGATAGGCGCGTCGCTATCTTCTCATTATCTAGGTATCATAGTACCTCATCGTATGTTCTTGTCGGTGTAGTATATTCCTTGCGTCCTGGTCTTCAGCCAAATGCTTGACTTCAATAAACGACACGACTTCTGCCTTCACTTCATTCATGAACATCCTTCTTGTCCTTTCTTTATATTTTTACATGATACGTACATAATTAAAATATGTACGTTAGCTGGTATGTACTACTAGAATTTTTGGTTACTGATTTGACAGCAGAGTAAATACGATTTGTATCTAACATCTAACCTTTCTTTCTCCTATGGGTTTAGGAAAGAGTTACCAAGCGAAGTACAATTAACAGAAGAAGGAAATACAAGAGCGTCCTATGGGTCATCTTATACCTTACTAAAATCACCATCTCGTGTGCCCAGTACAGTGTTTATAGGTAAATCCCCAGTAGTTGGTAATAATATAGGCAGTAATGGAAAAAAAGAGAAGTTTAGTTACATCACACATTCCAAAATCGATCCGAAAAAGAATCAATATGTTGGGACACTTGATGCGGCATGACAATTTTATGCGCATTATAATATAAGGCAAAATAGAAGGAAGACGGGCAAGAGGAAAGCTCAGGCATAGCTATATGAAGCAAGGAAACGGTGACAGCAATGTCGTATAAAGATTTCAAGAGGTTGGCAGAAAAAAGAAACTCCACCGATAAGAGCAACGCTAATAACGTTTATTACGATGATAAATGAAAAAAAGAAATACAAGATAAACAAAGCTTAACATCAGTGAGATCTCTTTAACCTGTTTAGCCAGCTAACAGCTTGGAGAGTGTAGGCCACATCCTCTGGCTACTCTGAATTGGATCTCGTAGTACAGAAAGGGTCGTGCCCCTGCAGATAGCAGAAATTAAAAAAAGCGACCAAGTGCAAGTCGGACTCGCCCAGGAAGGGTTCCGTAGCAGCAAGTAACATAATATATTTGAGTTCATTGAATGAAAGGTAAATTGCAGTTTACGATTTATGACGTATTAAAAAAAACTACTTACTAGATCTCGTTTAAACCAATTTTCGGTGGGAGTTTGCATGGTAATGTACATCATATATATATTTTTAGTTTTATCATTCCCTTATTTTAAAAGTTACAGGGGGGACACACATTTTACCACTTTGGAAGAGTCTCTCGCGCAAACTTTTCAGTTTGGAAAAAAATGATATTAGAAACCTCAATATAATTTTCGAAGACCTATCCATAGATACCTTAAACGTATGAGTTTGATGAAAAAACTTTTTGTGTTTCAGTATTAAGTATGGGGGAACCCCCAGAATTTATTGTTTTTTTTTCTATTTTTGTGTGAAAATCTCAATGCGGTTCACCGAATACATCTACTTACCAAGTTTCAACATTATAGTTTTATACAGTTTCGGAAAAAAGTGGCTGTGACATACGGACGAACAGACAGACAGACAGACATGACGAATCCATAAGGGTTTCGTTTTATGCCATTTGGCTATGGAATCCTAAAAAGACTTAATTATAATGCTTTTAGGATCTAGTCTGGCTATGGAACAATAAAGTGTCCCAATTAATGACAATGCAAAAAAGAATATTTGCCCCATAGATTAATATTGTATATTTGCCCCTCCCTAATCTTAAGGCTGGATCTGCCCTCCCGGACTTCATTGAATCCAACAGGAGGACGTAATCTGCTGCTATTCCCGGCGGTCGTTGATCTAATTGAACATTTGAGTGGTGCGTGTGTGCTAATGGTCTAATTAGGTACCTACGAGCCGAGAATTGGTGAGTCAACGCAGTAGAGCCATTTTTGAAACGCGGAGTCACCTATACGAATGGTTGCTCCGTACAAAATACCGTTCGGTTAGTGACACCGCGTTTTAAAAATGGCACCACAGGACGGCCGTGGGAGGCAGACGGCGTGGCTCCGCGCTGACATACTTTGTTATCGTGATTTCACCTCACTACTTCAAATATTGGCTGTTAGATAATAGCATGGTACAAACAAATATGTTACGAGTACCTTAGTTGAGGTTTACGTCACACGCAAATGTAGATAGATATGCTACAGTCGAATCGTACTAACGGTTCTGGTTTTTAACCCCCGTCAAAATGTTACAAATGGGGTGTTAATAAGGTTGACGCTAATGTTTGTATGTCTGTATGCTTGTGGCTTCGTAGCTCTCGACCGGATGGAACGATTTCGATAAGGTTTTTTTTACGTGAAAGCAAGTTCCCTTGTGATTCTTAGCTATGTTTGATAAAAATCGATTCTGCCGTTTATAAGTTATTTAGGGTTGAAGGGATACCTGAATTTTCCGGGGCCCAGTGCTGCCCCCATTTGAAATAAATCATTTGATAGGAAACGGAGACATCATTTAAAACTAAGTATGTCTTGACCAGGCACTAGATAACTCTTCAAACTATTTCATGAATTACTGTTTACAGTTTGAAGTGAGAACGTGAAGCTTTTCTATACACACTAGCCAAAAGTGGCCGTTTTTCGCAATTGTGCGTAGCAAAGATCAGTTCAGATTTTTCAATTTACTTGGCAAATAATAGATGGCACTACGGATATCAATTCCACCGGTTCTGAATACGTAGTTCCGCTACTCATTACTAGATGGTGACGGGGGTTTTTTATTTTGCCAGGCAAATAAACTATTGGCTTCTCCACTTCGCACGGTCTTTGGCATCATTGGGTGCCTATTGACATGCATGTCAGCTTCTAACTTCTTCATTTATGAGTTTGAATGAGAGCCTTCCATGTCTAGAGACATGGAAGGCACTCTCTCTCAGGCTCTCACAAAAAGCTCTCATATATCATCTTTTATTATGACATAACAATTTATTCTTAGTCCGCATATCTAATTTTAATATCAGTATACAGTACGCGTCAAATAACTCGGCGGCTCTGAACTTCGCGCGGATCGCTGCGCAGTAGACGAATACAGGATTAGGGGGGACGGTGCGCCAGGCGCCAGCTACCCCGCTGTCACTTGCAGCTAACTTCCGAGCCGCCAAGTTATTTTGCGCGATCTGTACTTAATTGTAAGTTGACGTTTTTGGAGAAAATGCTGCAGTACAGTTTGTTACCGCTTCTTCAGTACTTGCGCTTAAGAAGCGGCAGTGAACTTAGCTGTAAGTAAATGATCTGACGTCAACAACTACCTATTATGAAATCGAAATAAAAAACTGTCAGTTATAAAGTGATACACATATCCAAAGATGAATAAATTATTTTGACTTTGACTTTGAACCAGGGGTCGGTCCCAGCATCCCAGGCTCTGAACTAGAACAGCTGACTATGCAACTAGGATCATGCTTAGACGAGTTTCAAAGGATTGATACCTGTATGAAGTCGTGGTTGGCGTATGTCTGTTTTATTTATTTACCAATTAATGTATACGGGGAAAACATAAAATTATGTTTACTGTTGCTGGTATACGGTAGACTCTAACTTCCCCTGTCTTTCCCATCCCTCAGACTACAACCCTCCACAGCACACGCTCCATAATATCCCATATACTTACTCACTCGGTTTCTCGCGCCTAGTACTGGTTCAACGAGGTCTGACATGGTTGCGCTGGTAGAACGGAGCCGATAAGTACCTATATCGGCGCGAAGCTGTAAGTGCAGTCATGTTCTTTTCAAAGTGGACTAAGTTCCTACGCTCTTGCTGCAAAATGCTGGCTGGGTGAGCACAGAACTGAACTGAACTGACGGAGAAAACACAAAATTAAAGTTATACAAAGACAGTACAATACAAATTAACTTAATTTCACCATAATAGACATTTAAAAATTACAAAAGAACAAGTAACAATCGCTATACTCTTCCAGCCAACCTTTGGGTGGAGAAAAATTTATTGGAAACAAGGTCTGTACTTATTTCAAAAGAGATCTCTTCCATTATTTATATTTATGTTTTATGATAATTTGGTTTACATGCTAATCTGGGAGATAGAAAAGAAACTTAGAAGGTACCAGCTGCTTCTCTTTCCGCACGGATCGAAAAAAGCCGATCATGGAAGTGGATGAGAATTTGTATCATGTCAGTAGGCGATGCTTTATAATTTTCTATCCTAAAACAACCCTTAACGTGACACCCCATCTTCTATTAAGTTCGAGGTGTTCACCTGCACCACGGACAACCTACACGCAGCTTCCGACAATGCAATAGAAGTGGCCCGATTCTGGTCCAGTCAAGTCTTTATCGAACCATCGTATTAACAAAAAGAAGAATCTTTATATATTTTTCATAAAAACATGTGTAAAGCCAATAATGGATAGAGAATCTTATCTATTTCAACAGCTGATTCAACAAAATGTTACAAATGCCAGGTGTTGGAAAATAACACTGGTGTAACAATTTTCACACAACCATGTTTTCTTTGAGTGAAAATGTTTATTTTGCATAAAGTAAGTATTTTAGCCTTTTTAGGGTTCTGAAGGCCAAACAAGGAACCTTAGTTTCGCTATGTCTCTCTCTCCGTCTGCTGTTTTGCTCAGAGACTATTAGTACCTACTAGAAAGCAGTAATTTTTCTAGTAGGTACTAATAGTATGTACGGGATGATAGTGATAAACTGAAAGGGAATTTTTTTTTATTACCGTAGTAGCTTCTATTTACATAAAATGGGTATTTTATGTAAATAGAAGCTACTACGCGTGCGTATGTTCTTGCTCCACAGAGTATGGTATTGTTTAATAGGAGATTTAGATCTTTCAAAAAAATTAAGGGTTAGTGAAAACAACTTTTCGATTTAGTGACACTAATACGACGATCAAGCGCCCCTCTTAACAGTGATTTAAGAATCTGATAAAAAAAAACGACGGGTTGCACTCCGGGAGTGCCGGCAGAAGTGAAAACTTGAATATTAACGTTGTGCATTTTTGTTATTTTGGAATGGTTGGGGAATAATTTTGCACGAATTGCTTTAATTATCATATAAAAGTACTATCATTTATGTGGTAGAATACAATATTTATTTATTTACAGCGTGCCAGGCGCAAGCGCCCTGCGCCGCCTAAACGAAACAGCAGGCGCAGGCATACATTTTCGCCGTAGAAAGAGAGGAGGATACTTCCTCTCCTACGCCGCGCAGGCTGTCTACTCTCCATCCGTCTAATGAATTTTCGATCGGGGTCACGTGTCCTGACGCGGTCATGTGCCCTGACGCGAGTTTAACATTTTTTACCCATTACAAAAAAAGTGTACAACGCCGCTAAAGAAGTTTTCACTTCAAAAACATAAAACTTAAAAAAATACTATCACGGCTAACTTTGTAGCTTATTATAATCATAATTATGATATATACATACTTGGAAAATTATTTACAATGAAACATCATAATAAAATACTTAGATTACTTTATCTAAGTAATTTATTTTTATTTAAATGTTTTTTTTTAGTTCACATGACTGTTAGTTAGTACTGTATACACCGTAAGTTTTGCAAATATGTTTTGCAATGAGTACCTCTTCTCGAACAAATTACAAAAACGTTGTCAGTAACTAACAGTGTCGGCAAAAAAATGTGGCACCCATATGTTATTCTTCGTTTTATTTCATATATCTCGTAAATCGTACCTTACTATGCAAAAGCAAAGAACTCGCCTCGTTACCCGAACCCAACCATAACCCCTTTAACAATATCTCTCCACACAAGATGAATTAATTAAATTCATGTATATTTAGCTTATGCACTAATAATACTACTATTATTATTAAGTTTTTTAAATAATCTATACTGTCTCACTGCTGGGCAAAGGTCTCTCCCATTTTCATCCATTTTTCTCTATCCAGAGCAGCTACTGAATAATCACGCTGGAAAGCGTCCAAGTCATCGCGCCAACGCTTTCTAGGCCTACCCCTGCGACGCCGATCGATTTATTATATTTACTAGTTTTATATAATACTTTATAAAATATTTTTTTTATTTTTATATGTATTCTATTATATAATATTTAAAAAATACCTTCAATAAGGGATTTTATCTTATTTTTTTCTTACTTTGACGTAAAGCCGTGAAATGGGATAAAGATCCCTAACAGAAAAGACTTCATCTAAGGCCATAACACCCAAAGGCCACGCTTAGCGTAATGGCCTGAGATGATGGCGGACGAAAAGATGGAAAAAGGACATAAAAATACTTAAATCAGATTTTTTTTCTAAACGTCAAAACAAAAAATCTTCTATGCGATTTGTGTGAAATACAGGCTCGTGACGTCATAGTCAAAGAGTGCTCTTTATTAGTTTATCTGTAATAATAAATATATAATAATAGTATAAAATCACTTTAAAAATAGATATGATCAATGACAAGTAACATATGATTTGAGACGTTTTATCCTCTTTAACAGTACCAAACATTTTTTTTTTTGATACAGGACAGTACCCAATTCTATCTAAAATAACATTATAATCTAATATAACATTATTTGCATTTTCTTTCATACTCTCGCTGGCACACATTATTTTTTCTTTTCTACCAGACAAGCATAGAACATAACCTCCACACAAAACTGTACAATTGCCTTACTCATCACGTGGCGGCGAGCAACGGGCATCGAATCAATCGTTATTAAAATTCTAGATCCTCTTAAAACAGGTATAAAAGAGCGAACAGCTTCTAACTTTCGCTTCAGAATACCTCACATCACATATAACGGGCGGAGAGACACGCGCCAAAAAAATAACAAAAAAAACAAGAGCAAGCTTGGTTATTTGCGCGTAACGGCCCCGGTAGCCGGCCCGAGTGCTTACACAAAACACCCATAGTGCAGAACCATAGACAAAATTAAAAAAATAATATAGAATTTTCTTGTGATCAATCCACACTGGACCAGCGTGGTGTATAAGTGCGTCCGCTAAGTGACGCGGGTGCACGGCGGGTTTCAGTCTATCTCTGTCACAAACTCTACGTGCGACAGAGACAGGTGATCCGCGACGGATTCTGCTATCTCTTTCGCACTTAGAGTTTTTGATAGACATAGATTGAAACCCGCCGCGTGCACCCGCGTCACTTAGCGGACGCCCTAAGTTTAAATGAAACCCTATCTAAATGACCAATGCCAAAAAACACGACGGTCAGACGATTTGTTGGGGTATAATACTTTTATAGGGGTTTGTGGAAGACCAGACGACATTTCATTTTTTAGACGCGGGCTGCTGGGATATGTCAATACAATATGAACTTGTTAGTTGTTAGATAAAACAAGAGAAGCAACGCTATACATATAAAATATAATTCAAAAAGTGAACCCACTAACAAATTGACGATTCTAATTAAAAACTATATTTATCTTATCTCTTCCAAAGTCAAATAAATAAATATAAAATAAATATATAAATTTAAAGAGACAAATTACACTGATTGTAATAAGAATCGTAGTCGCATTGTCTCATGAGTCACTTCTGTAGCCAACTTTAATTCGTGACCGAGTGCGCCTGCGCACAGTAGCTACCTCAGTAATTTCCACTTGCTTGATCGCATACTTAAAATAATTAGTAATGGAATCATTCGTTTTGAAAGTTCTTTTCCGTTATTGAAGATTGATTGTTAATCTGTTTTGAATAAGGCATGTTTTTCGGTACAGGAATTTATTTCGGTAGGTCGAGAACTTGAGTCGAAATGAGAGTCTATATAATATAATACAAATTCAACCGAATCTTTTGAATTTGGCTCTTTACTGTAAAGGCGCCTAAATGCCTTTGAATAAGTAGTTTCAAAATTAGATAGATAGATAGATAGATAGATAAAGCCTTTATTTGTCTCACTGAGGCACACACATAAACATGTTTACACAAATCAACATAAAATCATTGACAATAAGTTTTAGAAATAAGGTGAACCGCAGTGATACAAAAAGGCAATAACTCAGCGTTAAAATTGCTCCGGGAGCAAACACTGATTTTCAGTCATCACCGTCGAGTGAGAGAACATGAGCCTGTCGGAAAGGCTATAAATTAAGATAAGTTATACCTAGCTTTAAATCGCTTTGGATATATTATTAACTACAAAGTGCCGACGTGTTGGAATGAAAAAGTGTGAAAAGAATATGAAAGAAAAAATAAAGAAGTGAGAGAGAAAGTGATGATTACAATTATAACCTACGATTCATAGTGTCCGTCATCTAAGCGACCAATTTCTGTTTTTCCAACAACAAATCTTTAATTTTTCTTTTAAAATTTAGCTTTGACTTGAAATTTAGAATTAATTAGCTGTTTACTTTTCAGACTTGGGGGATGTAAACCTAAAAAAAATTATTGCAACAAGTGGCGTCTAGAGTTTTGGTTGAAACAGAATCTGAGCATCAACAACTATGTAACAGACAGATATATATGTACTTAACTTACTTTCATGTATTTTACATCTTATCAATAAACTAGAGGAAACTACGTCGACGCTAACTATCTTGCCCATGTGGTTCCCTCATCCTGAGAAAAAAAATGAAAAAAATAATTAAAAAAGGCAAAAAATATAATTGAGAAACAAGGAGATTGGAGATAGGTTCTCTCTCATTTGGCGATTGGTAGTTACGTAGGTGTCTATTTATTCTTTACTGATGATATGTCAAGGATTTAAGTGTACATAAAAGCTCTTTTCTTGAAGGGAATACATGAATTTCGGGGTTCAGTGCTGCCCCCATTTTAAACAAATTATTTGAAAAGAAAATTAGATATCATTTAAATTTTTGTCTTGATCGTGCCCTAGGTAACCCTTCAAACTATTTATGAACTACTGTTTACAGTTTGAACTGAGTACGTGAAGCTTTTCTACGCACATTAGCCAAAAGTGGCAGATTTTCACAAATGTGCGTAGAGAAGCTTCAGGTGCTCACTTTGAACTATAAACAGTACCTCATAAAATAGTTTAAAGGGTTATCTAGGACATGATCAAGACAAATTTTTAAATAATATCTCCGTTTCTTTCATATAATTTTTTCAAATGGGGGCAGCACTGAATCGCGAAAAATTAATGTATCCCCTTAAATACCGAGTTTGTAATACACTGTATTTGTACTTGTCGACTGCCTCCGTGGTGCAGTGGTCAAGGCATTCGCCTTGTGACCCGGAGGTCATGGGTTCGTTTCCCACTGGGAAGCATACTTTGTTAAAAGTTGTTTCCAGTCTGGATAGGATATTGCAGGCTTGAATCACCTGATTATCCGAAAAGAAAGATGATTCCGTGTTTCGGAAGGCACGTAAAACTGTGGGTCCCGAACGCCATCTAGCGTTTGATCATCAAACTATCCAAGGATTAATTCCTGGTTTGCCCTTTGGGTTGTGGAGGTCAGACGGCAGTCGCTCTGTGTAAATACCAGTAATCTCGTCAAATCTCCTTGGCTAGGTAGCGGACCCCGGGCTCTGAGGCGTTACTGCTGAGGATGCAACCGGGAATACGTGAGGATGATGATGACAGAGTTTGTAATACAGACTAAGTAAAGATCTAACAAGTCATCTGTATTGATTACAATTCGATTTCACAACCATTTTTACAATAATGTGAACTAAATTATGATAAACAGTAACAATAGTTATCGTTATTTTATTATCTCTTTACACATACATGTGCTACACACAGGATATACTTAATGTACAGCAAGGTTAGTAAACGATACTGATTCCATTCAGAGACCTAGAAAAAATGTGGTAAATAGTCGAATAGTTTTGATTGTCCGGGCCTACGAGATACCTGGGCCGGCCTTCTACCTATATCTTGAATTTTCTCTTAAACTTAAAATAATATTAACATAAAAATGTACATTTAGAAAGACTTCTTACAAATCTTTCTCAATTTACATTTTACACTGCGGAAACCCCAAAACGGCGCAAGTATGGATGCCTAGGGAACGGCTTCATATTTGAGCCGTTTGGGGTTGAGACCTTAGGTCCGTGGGGGCCATCAACCCATAAACGTTTTAAATTTTTTAATCAGAAATTATGTTATAATTATTGTTATTAGGTCGAGGTGTCAGGTGACTAAAGGGCTGGCAATTACTTCGCCCAACGAAAAAGCATTGCCATCCAGCGTGGCAATGCTGCCAGCCTTTTGGGCACTTTACCGCAGGGCAATTAATCTGCATGACATTTTTATTTGTAAGTTTTTTTTTATTTTTATTTATTTAGTTTTTAGTTTTTAATTTAGATTTAATTTAGTTTTTAGTTTAATGTTACCGGTAATTAAAACAATATAGGGAAGTTTATTAATAACATTTTAAATGTTAATATTATTTTTAAGTTTAAGAGACAATTCAAGATATAAGGAGAGGGCTGGCCCAGGCATCTCGTAGGCCGAGAGTACGAGTATATTTTTATATATTACATAAGGACCTCGGTGGATTGGTGAGATTGGTAGTTTGGGTGGTGGGTGGATTACTAGTGCATTCCCAAGTTAAGCAACCCGGTCGCGGTCCGCATTTGAATGGATGGGACCACAAGTGGCATAAAATACGAGTACTTTCGAGCTGCTTCGTTGATCCCAGCGGTCATTATTGTATGGCAGTCGTCATACATAGCTTGCCTTAAGGCAGCTTGTAAAATTTGACACCAGTGTTGGCCACTTACACACATGAAATCAAAATTCATTAGGTGAAAATGCTACCAATCACTGTTTTGATTTCTAATTCCATCTTCTCGCCCACCTTTAGGTCTTTCGGCCCTGGCACGAGATAATATAAGAATAACATAAAGAACGGAATCTTCTAAGGCTGGAGTTCACCGACTTTGTCTAAAGAGCCGATTTCGTAAACGGGCATCAAATTGTAACGCCTGTTTAAACGGCCGTTAAGAAAACGAATGTTCACCACGCAAAATGAATCATTGATTAACAAATTGAACGTTATTGAATGAAAAGATTGAACAATATACGACTGTCACATTGTGAAGACAAGCAAACGCTTACATATAACAGTGGCCGGAGAAACTACACAATATGGTCGGGTAGTGTTGGGGTCGGGTCGGCTACCTGCCCTTTGGGTCGCGGAGGACAGACGGCAGTCGCTCTGTGTAAAAACCAGTAACCTCGTCAAAACTCCTTGCTTAGGTAGCGGACCCCGGGCTCTGAAGCGTTACTGCTGAGGAAGCAACCGGGAATACGCTCGGATGATTATGATGATTACAAACATAACGGAATCTCCTAAGTTCCCGTGCAATATGCGTCCCTGTTTCTCGTCCTCGCACCTTTCCCCCGTTCTCGTCTTGTGGAGGGTGTTGAGCGGACGTCTGTGGGCACCTGCAGCCGCCTCGGCAAGGGGTGAGGACGGGTAACGGGGACGCATAATGCCCGGGAACTTAGGAGATTCCGTTATGTTTGTAATCATCATCATCATCCGAGCGTATTCCCGGTTGCTTCCTCAGCAGTAACGCTTCAGAGCCGGGGGTCCGCTACCTAAGCAAGGAGATTTGACGAGGTTACTGGTTTTTACACAGAGCGACTGCCGTCTGACCTCCGCAACCCAAAGGGCAAACCAGGAACTAATCCTTGGATAGTTTAATGATCAAACGCTAGGTGGCGTTCGGGACCCACAGTTTTAAGTGCCTTCCGAAACACGGAGTCATCTTTCTTTTCGGATAATCAGGTGATTTAAGCCTGCAATATGCTATCCAGACTGGAAACAACTTTTAACAAAGTATGCTTCCCAGTGGGAATCGAACCCATGTACCACTGGACAACGGAGGCAGTCCGTTATGTTTGTAATATTTATATTAATTATGTGGCTCTGGGCTGAGTAATTGTAACGTTGTTAAGTGAGAAGAGTAAAAAGACATAAAAAATATGGCACAGTTTAGATAACACATCTGCATCGGGCACGTGCGGCTCTCGAATCAAAATAACAAGTGTGGGCACCTGCCTCGAAACTTTCATCACTCCATCATTGTTTGCGGCTAGGGCTGCCGGGCTACCGGAACTTCCCGATCTTGTCCGGATATCGGAACATTCATTCCCAATAAAAATAAATATTTAAAAATATATTAATGAAAACTAAAACTAATTAAACTTAAGCAAAATAGTCGTAAACATAGAATGATTAAAAATTAATTAAACTAAAAACAACTCAAATATAGTTTGAAGCTAATTAAACTAAATAAAAAAATAGTCTTCTTGCTTATGCAGCAATGTAGCAAGAACGCTAGCTGCGTTCTCTCGTTGGACAGCAATGCTAATCCATTGAAGCGAAAAAGTAACCAACCGCTATCATTTTACTTTACCAAATAATATTTGCATTTCACAATTATATATAGGTAATAATTTGAATTCAGACCAATTCAATGTTTGCCTTTGACTTTAGCCCAATGCAATTTTTACGAATCCTTCAAGCCTTCTAGCTTCTGGAATGGGGAGGATTTGGCATCAACATCAATGGCGAGTATATCACCCACCTTCGGTTTGCCGACGATATTGCCGTTTGTCATGGCAGAATCAATGGAAGACTTATATACTATGCTCGGAGACCTAAATCGAGTTTCCTAACTGGTGGGCCTTAAAATGAACAAAACGAAAGGTTATGTCAAATGTCCACGTTGTGCCCCTACCTGTCTAAGTTGGGAGCTCCACACTCAAAGTTGTAGACGAGTATATCTACTTGGGTCAATTGATCCAGGCAGGAAGTTCCAGCTTCGAGGAAGAGGTCTTTCGACGAATCCGACTCGGTTGGGCAGCGTTCGGGAAGCTACGCAGTGTCTTCTCGACCAAAATACCTCAGTGCCTCAAGACGAAAGTGTTTAATCAATGTGTGTTACCAGTGATGACTTATGGAAAAACGTGGTCCCTTACTATGGGTCTCATAAGAAGGCTCAAGGTCACTCAGCGCGCTATGGCTTTCCATATGGGCTATGTTCGGTGTTTCCCTACGGGATTGAATCAGAAATGAGAAAATTCGTATGAGAATAAAAGTCACTGACATTGCCCAGCGGATTAGTTCATTGAAGTGGCAGTGGGATGGCCGATGGGGCAAACAGGTTCTCGAATGGCGACCACGTACTGGCAAGCGAAGCGTAGGACCCCCACCCACAAGGTGGTCTGATGACCTGACTAAGGTCGCTGGAAAGCGCTGGATGCAGGCCGCTCTAGATCGGTAACTTTGGAAATCCTTGAGAGAGGCCTATGTCCTGCAGTGGACGTTATGCGGCTAAAATGATGAATGATGATGAATTTTTACGAAACATTAGGCTTTTAGGCCCCACAGAGCCGATCCCAAAATGCGTTTAACAAATTTTGAATTTACCGGAATTTTCTCCAATTTACTCGGAATCTGTTTTCTAATGCTGCAGCCCTATCGTGTACACTCATCACTGTGACTCGCATCCGTTTATCTCCAATATTTACTTACGCATCTTCTGTTTTACTTTCCACCAGGTGCGTAGTACAATAACAAAGTACCCACTTATCTAATAGACGTGGAAAAATTGACGATTAAAGCATAAAAAGAAGGTAAAAGCTTGATAAGGAACGGTTCTACTCCTTTGTCGGGCGATGAGTAATGCTTTTGTCAAATTTGTAGCGGGTCTAAAGATAAATTTTAGATATGAATCGACAAGTATCAGAGGAACAATAGCTAATGTGGTTTACTTTAAAATGGATTTCTTTTTCCAGAAAAAAATGGACAGAAACTTAAGTTTGTCATTGTTATCATTAAGTCTTGTGTGTGGCCAAAATGAATTAAGTGTCTGGTTTTCTGAGCAAACGAAGGGTTGTTTCACGTGTTCAGTGATCATATACACGGCAATTTGTCATAATTATAACCAAGCTGGAGACTGTAACGTGGAAATTAAATGCTGTAAAGCGGACACCATGTTCCAGACCACCTTTGAAACCTGGTATGCGGGAGGCATATGGGTTGACTAGCGCTAAGATAGGAGAGAGAGGGAACTTTTGGCTAACGATTTTAGGAGGCAAGCGGGACGTGCCAAGAGACATAAAATACTAATTCTTCTTATTTGTTAATCCCTGGTCCCGTTTTTTGCGGTCGGGCCTCCTCACTCTACGGCACTAGGAGAGTCTGTCCTGGGTTGTCTGTTCTGGCAATTGGGCTTTCCGAAGGTCTCTCTCTCGCTTTATATTTGACCACCAGGTGGACAGGGGGCGGCTTCTACCTTTCTTTAGTTCTGGCATTGCTAATGCAACTTTCCTTCTTCGCTTCGTCTTTTTACGTGATAAGAGACATACAATACAATACAAAAAAATTTATTCCACCAAAGACATGAACAATTGCGGAATATTTTTGTGTAAAGGACAAATATAACGAGGTACAACAGGCGGCCTTATTGCTGAAGCAATCTCTTACAGGCAACCAAAAAGAGAAGGAATAGAAATATATAATAGGATAACAGGTGGCGCAGTTGACATTGACGAGATTGTATGCGTTACTATGTTAGGTAGTATTTGAATCTTATTATCTGAACTAAGTAATTTTTAAAAAAGTTGCCTAAAATCCATTGCCATTGACAATATTTATCTTTCAGAATAACTATATCTGTAAATCAGAAAAAAAAGCTTACTTCAATATTGTTTTTATTGAAATATATTTGTAGAATAACAAATTGAAACGCAAACTAGAATGAATCAAAGAATACTCGTAATACATATTAGTTGAATTAGGGGCATTTCACATTTGGTTGGCTGTCTCGCTCGCACAATCAAACATTTTAAAAGATTATTAAAAAATGTGTCTAATTTGTAAAAAAGTGTTTCTTTAATATTCAATATAATTATATTGTGGATTTTAAGACATGTTTGTATATTGTGCAGACATTGACTACATCGAAAATTAGGTCATCAAAATTTTAATTTTTTTATTACCTGATTCTCGATATACACACACATAAACAATAAAAAAACATCTCTACAATATCTAACATATAATTATATTGAAAGATAATGAAACACTTTTCTACAAATGAGTCATATTTTTTAATAATCTTTAAAAATGTTTAATTGTGCGAGCGAGACAGACAACCAAATGTGAAATGCCTCTTAACAAAAAACAATGAACATGTTAGTGCGTAGGCTCACAGGTTATTCCATGCAAGTGTCAACAGGTATCTACTAATAGCTTCCTTATTAAACAATTGCATTGATCAACTAATTGCAATCACTAAGGTCTACTTTATAATTGGATACTATTGTGTAAATTGCAAATAGAATGACTGTGTAAAAGAAGTATGATCGCTTAACTTATTTACAGAGATCGGAATCAAGGGTGCTATTGCTATCAAAAGTATGGATATGACCATATAATCTATAAATAAAACAATCATAATTATGTGATTTCAGGATATATTTTAATTGAATTAATATACTTATCCTGAAATCACATAATTATGATTGTTTTATTTACTTAGTACCCAATTAAATTCTCGAGAAATCCCGGAACTTTTAGTCATATCCATACTTTTGATAGCACCCGTGATTCCGATCTCTGCTTATTTAACATAATAAGTAGCGCAAACAATAACGTCAACTAATTAATAAAAATTGTTTGAACATGGCCAAAAGACCCCATTACCAAACTGGTTGTGGAAAGAACATATTAATTAAATATGTAATAAGCATGTACAGGTTTCGACTCAAATAATGGACGTTATGTAAGTAAATGACATTATTTTAAACCGAATCTGTTGATGGAACAATTTAAAAATGTTAGTGAATACTTTTTCAAGCCGCTATTGATGTAGGTAAATGTAGGAAAATGGAGGTTTTATTTATTTTATTTTTATTGTATTAGGAAGATTATTGACATTTCAAAAATCATGAAGTCATTTATAGTTTTTGGCGGGAAGTCAAGGGGTTCAGTTGGAGTTTGCTTTAAATTATTTTGCAAATTGATTCTAGTGGACTTTATAATGCTCATGTACAATATGTAAAATGGTTAAAGTGGACACTATAGTGCGGCTGTAGTGATATTTATTTACGGACTGTGGTGGGCGTCTTTAGACGCCGTCCGCCACTCATTCGGCTATGAAAACCAGTGGACTCGTATAGATTTGTTGCCAGAAACTCCCTTGAAGCAATCAAAGGACCTACGCCAACCTTTGATTGTATAGTTAGGGTTAGGGTTAGGAATAAAGAACTGAGAAAATAAAGATGGGCTCTAAAGGACTATTATCCAGAGCCGTAAAATAATGATTAAAAAAAAAGAAGTCATTTATAAACTATTATTAAAATTTATATAAGAAAAAACGAACCGACGACGTGTTCGCAAAGATCTTTTTTTATATTTTTATTTTGTACAAGCTTTTGTGAGGTCTAGTTATCAAGACAAATGCAATACCTTAGCCCTAACTCGATGGGGTTCCGCATGTGACAAAGTTGTAAATAAAACTTCCGACTACTTTTCTCGAGAGACTACAGATCGAGGTTCTTTAAAAAGAATGTAACAGGGTTTTTCAGGGTCAACAACTCGTGAAACAGTTGTGAAGCTAGATATATTTTGGGCATAATTTTCAAACAACACACACCTACAACGTTTGAGCACGCGTTAATGTGTGAGTGAAATGTAGGGCTATCGTAGATCAACTTATTAACATATACTATTCTCTGTCATTATTGTAAAGCAGTTGTCAAACTTTGACTATGATATATTTTCCCATGTGGTTCCGGGTTAAATTATGACCACTCCATCTCCCCCTGTGAATGTCGTAAGAGGCGACTAAAAGCAAAATAGCACTAAAAGCTCGTGCTACAATAGCATTCCCAAGGAGGGTTGACGTCAGGCACGTGGCCGGTCGTAATATTATATTATTATGTATATTGTTTATTGTTTATTTATAGTATATCAAATATGGAACGTCAAGCGACGACGCAAACAAGACGACCTTCGTGGCGTTGTGGTCGCCATGCTAGTCCGCCACCCAGAGGTCCCGGGTTCGATTCCCGGTCAGGGCAAGTTGGAAAATGGCCTTTTTCAAATTGTCCTGGGTCTTGGATGTTTATCTATATATGTATTTGTTATAAAATATATTATCGTTGAGTTAGTACCCATAACACAAGTCTCGAACTTACTTTGGGGCTAGCTTAATCAGTGTTATTTGTCTAGCATTACGGCTTAGGATGCAACTGGGAATGCGCTGAGATGAGAGAGAGAGAGAGAGTTGTCAAACCATGACAGATTCGAAAAACCTCATTTCAATCCAGAGATTTTAATTATACCGAGATGCGGAAGACTATCAGGAACGTCTCGCGGCAGGGAGAATTCTATATGTTAGTATTAAGGGGCTACCTGAATTTTTCGGGGTCCAGTGCTGCCCCCATTTGAAATAAATCATTTGAAAAGAAACGGAGATATCATTTAAAATTTGGTCTTGATCAGACCCTGGATAACCCTTCAAACTATTTTATAAACTACTGTTTACAGTTCAAAGTGAGATCGTGAAGCTTTTCTACGCACAATAGCGAAAAACGGCCACTTTTGGAGTATGTGCGTAGAAAAGCTTCACGTTCTTACTTTAAACTGTAAACAGTAATTTATAAAATAGTTTGAAGGGTTATCCAGGGTCTGATGAAGACCAAATTTTAAATGATATCTCCAAGCGTATAAAATTATACATGAGATAAAATATGACTATCGATTATTAATAAAAAATCTAAGTAATTATTAAACCTTTCTTAGCTAATGGCCGCGGTTAGCACATAAAGAATCCTCGTTTGTTAAATGGTTTTTTACTGTCATCTCGATTAGGATATTATGTTTCTTTACGTGGCTTCCGGCTGCTAATAGTTAGTTCGAATTAGATAAAATGTTAATTAACAAATATGGACAGCCGACGAGTTTATAAAACTAAAATGTTTTAATGTGTATAGTACTTTTTTATTTTCTTTATCAAACGAAACTTGGGTAATTTAAAAATATTTTTTTAGTTCTAAGAATGTTGACAGTTTAAGCCTTTTTATTTAAGATTATGAAAAGCGTATTTTATTAATCATATGATTGATATGATATTTTAAAAATTTTATTTATGTGAATTTTACCCTAAATCAATTGTGTATTTTCCTGGGTCAAAAACAATTATTTGGTACATTTAAGAAAATAAAGCGTAACAAAATAATGTCGTTGACATCTGATTTATTATTGTAGAAAAACTGATATTAAGAGCGCTATTTGACTCCAAGAAACTATGACGTCGTTAGTCTATATTTCATACAAATCCCATTAGAAAATTTTTGTTACGACGTTTAGAAAAAAGTATCTGATTTGATTTGTTGGAAAATAGCGGATTGTAAAATAAGAAAAATGTGCTACGAATTCGAAGCACGGTCTACGAATTCCCGTTAAAAATATTTTTTGCTAAGTACCGTGCGTGACGCAGTATCGTAGACATTTCGTAGCGTTTCGTAGAAGTCTTTTAATAAGTAATAACTCGTGTTTCAGCGTCAGTTTTAATAGAGACATTGTTTTAGCTTTCTTATTGCATTATCATTAACATATTGTAGGTCGTAAGTTGAAGGTTTCTGAACTGTATACAGAAGTCGATAGTACGATAGTTGACAGTACCGACTCGCACGGTGTATGTAGATTGTTGCAGAATCTTCCAGAAAGGAAACACTGGGCCGCTAGAGTTTTCTCATGCAATGTTTGTTATTCTTAGCTAGTTGTGTGCTGTGTTAAAAAAAATTGTTCTAGATCTTGCTCTACTTTTCCGCATTTACCGTCTCAATGTGACAAAATTGAAATATGGTTTTATTTAAAGTCAGTTTATCGGATACAAAATCACTTCTTCAATTCGGGTCAGAGAGAAGTGCTATTTTTGAAACACGGAGTCGCCTGAATAATTACTTTTTCCACACAAAAAACCGTTCGCTTAGCAACTCCGCGTTTGAAAAATGGCACTACAGATCCTAGGGCAATAGGACCGCCGCCGAATCTTCTCAAATTCCATAGGCCAATTTGGACGAGTTCCAAGTCCAATAGAAACTGGTAGGGGGTGATTTGACGGGGTGTGGAAATGGAGGGGCGGCGGGCGGGGCCGGCACGCCCGGGGTGGCCGGGGGAGGGGGCGCGGGGGGCGCGGGGCGCCGGTGGCCGACGCCGCCGCGTCTGGCGCGACGCTCACTCCGCCCGCGAACTCTGCGCCGATCGGACGCAATGCGCATTTACTCCGCTCCGTTCCTTAACCGCGCGCGCGACCACTCCCGCGCACATGCCCGCGCTAGTGATGTTAGTGCCACCCTCAGTTATGTGCCATCGATTCGTTCGTGAACGAGTGCAGTTCCACCTGTTCCCCAAGCGCTGAATCGCGGATTTGCCAGACGACGTTGATGCGTTAAAATTTCGGGTGAGTGAGAGAGGCGAGCGTTGAGCGCCCGCGGCCGGTTTGACCGCATTATTTTCGAAATACGTACGCCGCGATCCGGTCGACCGCGCTAGAGCGATCAAAACATTATAACAACAACATTTCGACGACGTTGCCACGAGCCACTTGCGTCTCTCACGAGGCTACAAGTTTCTATCAGAATAGGAAACGAACTTCGTAATTCGAAGCTCACGATGTAAGCTCTCAGTTCCGCCACAGACTGTTACGCGTGCGCCGTGCTCTGCGCTTTAAGTGCATCTTACACTGCATCGTCGAAAACTTGGAAACTCATTGTCATAAATTAATTATGTAAATAAAAAAGTTTTATGTTCTGTCCGTAGCGTCATTTTTCTGTGATTTTAAAAGCAAGAATTAAATTTCCAATTTAGAATTCGAGCTTAATATTTCTTACTTACTATAAATTATTTTTGTATATTCAGTTTTCCTTAAAAGTACTTGATTTTCGAGTCCAAATGGAGTGTGGAATGCGTGGTGTACTAAAACGCATGCGTCGCATCCCGTTGATGTCTTTTACTTTTGGAAAGTGTTCGATCGAGAAATTCATATTTGCATTGCATGTTTATGTAACTTAACTGCTTATTTTGCTTTTATAATACGGTAGTTTTGATTAAAAACCGGCCAAGTTCGAGATGGACTCGAATACCAAAGGTTCTGTACAATATTTGAAATATCTTGTTTGAGGCGCCTTTTTAATTTTAACGTTACAATTTTAATTTATACTTTTTTATTAGAAAAGCTTTTATAATTTACGTTAGGCGAAAATTTTAAGTGACTTCTTTCTATAGTTCAAAAGATACAGTATGAGATCGAACACCAAACCAACAAATTTCTTGTATAGGACTTATATTAACTTAAATGTGCTGACTGTAGCAACTTTAGAATGTAAATATATCAAGTGTATAACTTCTGTTCAAAATATACACCCATGTCAGTGTTCGACGAAAAGACAGACATAGAGCCTTAGTAATAGGGTCCAGCTGACACCTTTCAGGTTCGGAACCCTAGAACCTATCTGCTTACCAAATGTCCAATAATTATTTATTAGATAGATACTAATTTATAGCTTTGGCTGTGTCCGACAAATTAAAACAAATTTAATTAAAATTGTAAACAATTGTTAACTTTAATGTAATGTTAATGAAGTTTTCAAAAATAAATAAATAGACAAAAAGGTACTTAGTTATAGGGCCCCGTTGGCAACATTCAGGTGCGGAACCTCTAGGGTTCCGCACCTGAAGGTTGCGGTCCTATCTGGTTACCAAACGTCCAGTTACATTTATTAGACAAATGAATAAATATATAGGGACAAATTACACTGATAAAGCTAGTCCCAAAGTAAGTTCGAGACTTGTGTTATGAGATACTAACTAAACGCTACTATATTTTATTACAAATACATATGTAGATAAACATCCAAGACCCAAGACAATTTGTGAAAAAGGTCATTTTCCAACTTGCCCTGATAGGGGGTCGAACTCGGAACCTCTGGGTGGCGGACTAGCATGGTGACCTCTACGCCACGGAGGTGGTCTAAGATATAAACAGAGACTAAGTAACAGGGTCCCGTTGGCACCCTTCAGGTGCGGAACCCTAGAACCTATCTGCTTACCAAATGTCCAGTTAATATTTATTAGATACTTGTTTGCCGCCACGCAACGAACGCGCTGCCTGTGTGTACTAATTAAAAACCTGAATTCTATATGTAGCTATATCTTTACGGTTTTTTGTAAGAACATATATATAGTAATCATAATACTACTTGTTGTTTACGTGTCTCTGGATCATATAGTGTTTAAATATTGTATATACAAGTATCACTAGTTTAAATTTAAATTTTATAATGTAGATATTATTATCATAATAATATAACTCATTGTGACGTGTCTCTGGATTATATAGTGTTTGAATAATATACAAGTATCAATAGTTTGGCCTGAATTCAACATGTAGTTATTTCATATCTATATGATCATAATACTTCTCATTATTTACTTGTGTCTGAAAAATATAGCGTTTGAATGTTGTATATAAAAATAACAAGTTTGAACCTGAATTTTATAATGTAGCTATTATTATATATACATATATGATCATAATATTACTCGTTATTTACGTGTCTCTCGATCAAATAGTGTTTGAATATTATATATAGGAGTATTGCGTAAATGACGACCTCCGTGGCGTAGTGGTCACCATGCTAGTCCGCCACCCAGAGGTCCCGGGTTCGATCCCTGGTCAGGGCAAGTTGGAAAATGGCCTTTTTCAAATTGTCCTGGGTCTTGGGTGTTTATCTATATATGTATTTGTTATAAAATATAGTATCGTTGAGTTAGTATCCCATAACACAAGTTTCGAACTTACTTTGGGGCTAGCTCAGTCAGTGTTATTCGTCCCTATATATTTGTTAGTTATTTATTGCTCCTTTGAAACCAGAATTTTATATGTAGCTATTAAGAACATACAAATACATATATCTTTATGATCTACTCGTTGTTTACGTGTATCTGGATCTTATTAGTGTTTGAATATTGTATTATTTATACGAGTATCACTAGTTTGAAAACTGAATTCTTTATGTGGTTTCTTTGTGTTTGTGTGTCATTATTTATGGTTAGCCAGAAATCAGAAATCTTTATTTTGCCAGAATACATTAAAATAGGTGTTCAGAACAATTACAGTCATTGTATTTAGCCAGTAAGCAGACGTGTTAAATATTCATAGTAAGTCAATCATTAATACATTACAAAATAACTATATTTTTTTTTGGCTTTTTGAAAGAACAATCTTTAGTATGAGCATTATACATACTAAAAGTGAACAACTCTTTGAAGCGATAAAAACTTGATGGATAGATAGATCGATAGTGTCTTAATATTGTCTGCACCTATATAACTGGGATATTTTTTTTTGTAAGAAATAACTAATATTTTTTTAATAGATATTTTTTTGTAACTATTTTTGATCATAAATACTACGTAAACAACTCCTCTCATGTTGTGTTAGCTACAAGTTACGTGGACTATAGGATTTAAGCCTTTTATTAAAAAGGCTAGTCTCGTATTAAAGGGGCTTGATAGGCTGAAAGCTTGGTTGGTGGTTAAGTTGGCTATAGTTAAGTAAGATATTAAATTTAATTTAATTTCCTTTTTCAAAATAAATTCAATATAAAATAAATGTTTAATTAATAAATATAATGGCTTAATTAGGTTAAGTCTCAAAAAATTGCTTCAGTTAGTAAAATTGAGAGGGTGCAAATAGGAGTCTGAAAACTATACATTTTTGAAAAAAATATACAATAAAAATACCAATAGGCTTAAATATAGCACTAAAAGAGTATAGGCCTAAATTTAACCCTATCGGTGATTTAGACGGATTTTTTTTCAATATTACGGACTCCTATTTGCACTCTCTCCTTGAAACTGAAGTTATTTTTTGATAAATACAAAAATAAACATAACGATAAGCTTAAATATAGGACTAAAAGCCTATAGTCCTCGGGAACAATACTATGAGTATTGTAGAAGAAGAGTTCGTTCAAAAATTTTAAGAAAAAATTGCATTTGTTTGTTATGTGTTACAATAACGTTACTGGAAGTAGAAGTACGGATTTTCTTTGTCCATTTAAAAAAGCACTCCATAAATTGGTATAATACATATGTACGATTGACTGTTTTAGGACGATAGATTTTTTATAAATGAGAAATAAAATTCAAAACGTTTAAGCCAGATTTGATTTAAATTATGGAAACACTTATAATCTACAATGAAAACAAAGAAAAAAAATTCTTAATTCCTTTTTAAAAAAAGCTCTTCTTATAACCACCATAGCGTTATCCATACAAATGTAGTCCTTTTATTTTCAAGCGCCATATCCTATTTCGGCAAATTTTTGTAATTTCAAAGAAATTGAATATATTCAGGCATATAATTAGTTTTTTAGTCAAAATAATAACCAGACTAAGTTTGTATGGAAAAGTCTAGGGTAAGGGGATTAATTATCTCCTCTTTAATAAATTATCACTTTTAATGGAGTCAGCATCAATCAAATTATCGTCTGAAGGTATACATACATGTCATTGGCTTGCAACTTCACAATTTACCTTTAAACAACCCACAGCCTACATGAATTTTTCGGGATCCAGTCCTTTTCATTTCACATAGTCTATTTCAAATGGGGAAATGGGATATGTGAAACGAAACGGAGATATCATTTAAAATGTTAGTCTCACACGGCTCTAGATAACCCTTAAAACTATTTTAAGAACTACTGTTTACAGTTTAAAGTGAGAACGTGAAGCTTTTCTTAGCACATTTGCCAAAAATGGCCGTTTTTCGCATATAAGCGGAGATTTAGAGGCGTATGAGACATTTAAAATGATATCTCCGTTTCTTTTCAAACAATTTATTTCAAATGGGATCAGCATTGGAACCCGAAAAATTAATATATCCGTTAAAAGGTTTAACTGCAAATATTCAACCAAACATATGTAGCAGAACTTATATTGCTAGCAGTACAAGTATAAGTTCTGCGACATATGTCTTCATGTGTTGATTTCTTAGTAGATCATACATGTGGTACTTACGCAGCCAAGCAAAGCCATTACCCCATTCATAAGTATCACTTTATTATGACTTGTTAACCTTACATGCGGCGATCAGTGCATCAAAACTACCTAATTAGATGCAATAAGCATAATTTTATTTACATTGTGTGCGGCTTTCAATGAAATAAATGCATGTAGTAACGATAAAATGACTACCGGTTGTAGACTGACTTTGTTTGAAAGAGGACTTTGTTTAATATTGATGTAGGAGTAAGCGTACTCATTCATCGTTCTTTCGGGAACCACATATTGTCGGGATGGGACCAGCGTAATCACTGCCTGGAAAACTGAATCATTTTACCGATTAATGACAGAAGTAGTTCTTAGATTCAGTTTGTCCGTACACGTAGGTGTATTACTCACTGTTGAGAATCAAATCCTTTATTATCTTTACCTCTGGGGATCAAAATTTTCTTTTCTAAAGTAGGAGGATTCGAAGTTATAGATATATTTTACTCATCATTACAATTCAGCCGCATAACGTCCACTGCTGCACATAGGCCCAGGGCAGTCTTAAACTAGGCTGGGGCCCTTGGGCACATAAGAATTTGGGGCCCTTTTGGAAGGAAAAAAAGCGAATTATAATATCATTTTTTTACTAAGTATGACCATTTATTGTTATCAAATACAATATGATATAATATGTCATTAATGATATTAGAATACTGCTGGTTTTTTTGGTTACGATTACGATAATGGTTTCTTTCGGGAAAAAAGTAATGTGCCCGACAAAAATGTTTTGAGAATAAATGTGTGAAAGAAATGGCCGGTCCTTCGGGGCCCCCTGAGAATGGGGACCTTGGGCACGGGCCCCGTGTGCCCTTATGGTGAAGACGGTACTGCATAGGCCTCTTTCAGAATTTCCAAAATAAATATTACACTCATGTTTATAGTAATAAATAAAAGAAGTTTATGTTAGTTTATATAAGTGTTTACTTCTCCATACATAGTTTTAATTTGATCGAATGTGAAATATGATATTAACAGTATCCGTTTTCATCGTTACAGGTGGGTCGAGGAGAATTATGCGTGGGGCGTGCGCGTGCGCAGTGGTGTGCGCGTTGGTGGCGCTGTGCGCAGCCGCGGGGCTGGACGAAGCGTCGCGCGCCGCCGCCGAGCGGCAGCTGCTGTCGCTGCTGGGGCTGCCGCGCCGGCCCGGCCGCCGCGCCGGCGCCCCGCCGCCGCCCGTACCGCGCGCCATGCGCCTCCTCTACGAGGCGCAGGGCGCCATCCCGGCCGCCGCTGCCAACACAGCCCGCTCCTATCATCACACACCCACCGAAATCGACGACAGATTCCCCGGCGAACACCGGTTTCGTCTCTACTTCAACCTAACCGCCGTGCCTAGTGACGAAGTGGCGCGAGGCGCGGACCTCACCTTCCAACGCGCCGTCGGCGTTACCACCACACAAAGACTTCTCATATACGACGTAGTGCGACCCGGTCGACGTGGAAAAAGTGCTCCCATTTTAAGACTAATAGACTCTTTACCGTTAAGGCCCGCCGAGGGCGTAGTGACTGCGGACGCAGTCGGTGCTGTGCGACGGTGGTTAGCTGAGCCTGAACATAATCATGGACTCTTAGTGCGTGTTATAGAAGAAGACTCACAGGGTACCGACGCGCGGGTACCTCACGTGAGAGTGCGAAGACGTGTTTCGGAGAACGACGAGGAATGGCGTGCGTCACAGCCTCTTTTACTTCTGTATACAGAAGACAGTCGAGCGAAGGCCGCTCGCGAGTCAGGGCAAACCCGGCTGACGAGAAACAAGCGAGCAGCGTCGCGGAAAGCCCACAGAGGGCACCACAGGC
Organism: Acrobasis suavella; assembly: GCA_943193695.1. Classification (NCBI taxonomy): domain Eukaryota; kingdom Metazoa; phylum Arthropoda; class Insecta; order Lepidoptera; family Pyralidae; genus Acrobasis; species Acrobasis suavella. Next base: position 4,241,245 of record OW971941.1, read on the forward strand.
GCAAGGAGGCACGTGAGATCTGTCAGCGACGGCCGCTGTACGTGGATTTCGCTGAAGTGGGCTGGAGCGATTGGATCGTGGCACCGCACGGCTACGACGCGTTCTACTGCCAGGGCGACTGCCCGTTCCCCCTGGCCGACCACCTCAACGGCACCAACCATGCCATCGTGCAGACACTGGTCAACTCCGTGAATCCCGGCGCGGTGCCCAAGGCGTGTTGCGTGCCCACGCAGCTCGCGCCTATCTCCATGCTCTACATGGACGAAGCGAACAATGTGGTGCTTAAAAACTATCAGGACATGATGGTGGTGGGTTGCGGCTGCCGATGACGAAGGCGCCACGCCCGGTGTGGACCTAACCTAGTGATAAATCGTGGACCCAGTGTATATATAGTAGCGGCCTCGAAAACTGTAAATATCTGTCTGTGTATATATTCGTGTAATTATAATTTTATTAAAACAAAAATATAATAAAATATATAATTTTCAAAGTAATGGTGTGATGGTTTTTATTCGTTATCTCCGCTAGTGTGCTCAACAATAGATTGTTATTTATAAAACAAGGGTTAATAATGTGCAATTATCAATACCGAGAATATTAGATAGTCTCTGAGGAGCTCGGTGGCCCGGCGGGAGTGCGCATTACTAGTGCTTTAGCAACTAAAGTGTACCGGGCGTGGTCCGCACTTGGGTCGGTGACCACAAGTGGCATAAAATTTTCTCGAGGTTCTCTATGCTTCGGAAGACATGTATAAGCCGTTGGTCCTGGCTGTCATCATTGTATGGCATGGCAGTCCTTTCCCTTTAGGCAGCATGAAAAATCTGACACAAGTGCACACACGAAAAGTAAACAGGTAGTAGTAGGTACTTATAGTATGATCTACATAGTAAAACTCAAAACTACGAAAAAACAAGGAAAACAATATTCAATGCACAAAAAGGCGTATGATGGCAACAACAGCAAAAAAGACAAAACACAAAAACACATAACATTGAAAAAAAAAGCGACAGTACAACATTCCACACTAAAGAAACTAGTAGACTAGAAGTAATGTTTCGATTTTGATATTATAGTTGAAACAGAGTCCTTCCATGCTGGTGTTTGGGAAAAAAAACTTAGAATGTATCCGCTGCTTCTTATCGTAAAAGCTGATCGAGGGAATGGAAGAAAATGTGAATCATTTTAGTAGGCGATGCGGCTAGCAATCCTTTTTCTATCATTTCGTCCACCATTACGCTAAAAGTGGACTTTGGCTTTAATTTTGTCTGCTGAGAGCCGCAAGACTCAAAATGTCTGCTCCATTAGAAAAAAGACGTGATAGTGTGAAAAAGATATTTTAAAATACCTTCATAATTGTACTAACCCGAAAAAAAATGTTTAGACTTCAACTTTTGACGAACTCTGTGTCCTAGTGGTTATCTTGCCAGGTTATCATATAGGAGGTCCCGGGTTCGATCCCCGGTCAGGTTAAGATGGAAAATGATCTTTTTTAGATTGACTTGAGCCTTGTATGTTTATCTATATATGTATTTTGTTTTACAATTTAGTATCTCATAAGCATAACACAAGTCTCGAACTTACTTTGGGGCTAGTTCAATCTGTATGATTTGTCCGTATATATTTATTTATAACTAAACAAAATCGATTTTTCTTACAATAGAAAGTGAATTAGTCTTTGAAATAAAACTCATGTAAATTACATAATGATAAAGTACACAACACATAAATAGCTTAATTAAAATTAAGCAGTTCAATGAGTAAACTAAACAAAAAATGCACATTCCGCATTGCAATGTATATATGATTTTTATAAATCCTGTTATGTTATGTGTTATACGACCTCTGTCATCAGACTGCCTACCGGATGTGTCAAAAGGTCACAGACTCTAGTCAAAATATTCAACCTCAGTAGCTGGGTCTTTAACCATGTCACATTAACGCACGTAAGGTCATCCACTAACCATGTTTATACGATTTACAATTTGGCGAATGGTGAATAAGAAAAGGGCGTGACAGTAGACTGGACGACCTGAATCAGAGGTCGTGTAGAGAAACAACTAGGTACTAGTGGTTCTGTGGGCTGTAGACCTCGCGAGTCACCACAACTCGTTGAAGTTTACCGGATAAAAAAGTTGTTAAGACTAAAAAGTCGCATCTTGATGGGTAAGTTAAAAAAGTTGCATTAAAAATGCAACTTTTATGACATCTTTGATTTTTTTCGAAATGGCTGAAATATTATATTTTTCAAGTTTTCAACCCATATATATCACATTTTAAAAATTTCGAAAAACTGGATCGTTAAAAAATTCTATATAATTTTCAAACCTTCTCAGAAAATTCTTCAAGAATCGGTTGAAAAAAAAAATACTACCTGTAGGCGGGAACAGCCGGACAGACTGACAGACAACCGGACAAGACACACTGCGCCATAATAAAACAGTAAAAGAAAAATGTGTCTTTACATTGAAGATATTTCCAAAAAACATTTGGGGCGATGGATACATAGTAATTCGGTAAGAATTAAAAAAAAAGCGTCTATCTGTTTTGCATCAAAATTTGGAAAATGAATGCAGAACCTTAAGGGTCCAGCTAAACTATAAGAAATATAAAAATGACGACTTAGCAAAAGTTGTTCAGTCTGATGAGCATTTTTTACTGTGTTATAAAAATCGAAGTTCTGGTACACCTGATGCAAAACCAAATTAATATTAAATAATAAATAAAACAAATAACTTATTGACAACATATAACACTGCTACAAGTAATTTCTTATGTATGTACATTAGTTCGTATTTATATTAAAACGAGTTATAAAGTCCACGCGAATGTAGCCGTGGCGCAGACATCAGCTAGTTTAGAATAAAATCTAGCAATTCAGACAATGTTCATCTAAGCGCCTTGCCGGTTGCATCCTCATCTGTGCTTCTTCGGAACCTGGGATGCGCTTTCCCACTTTTTTTCCTCCAAATATAATATGCATGTAAAGGTCACCTGAAGACGCCGACGACCATGCAAAATCTAGAAGAATTAGCCGAAACAGTTTAAACGATTTGCTGTCAACCCTCTTTGGCAATTGGCATTTGTGTAAAAAAATACAACTGGCTGCCGCCGGACGTCTGCCTCGAGAAAACTTTTAACCAAAGAGAGGTTCGTATTTAGTCCTTCCTTTAGTCGGCTCTTACGATATCAAGAGATGGATGGGAAGAGTGGGCGGGATTCTTATCCGAAAATCATACTGCCAAATGCGTGAATGATGAGTAGCGGAACTACCAGTACGACTTGAAATCCGTAGCGCCATCTATTTATTGCAACGAAAATCATTGACTTTCAAGCTTTTTGATTCACAATAACTATTAAATAGCTCAACCGATTTTAATGAAACATAGCTAAGAATCACAGCAAGGAAACTTGCATTCACGTAAAAAACCTCATCAAAATAGATCCATCCGTTCGAGCGCTACGATGCCACAAACAAACAGACCGACAGACGTTAGCGTTAAACTTATAACACCCCTCTTTTTTGCCGGGGGTTATAATTAAAGAAGTTTATACAAATCTACAAGTATACTTAGTCTATACAATATGTAACAAAAACCCTGTCTGATCCTTGTAGGAGCAACTCAGACCGTCAATATGAACAATTTTTCCTATGGGACAAATGTTTGAAACACGAACTTTTTTGAAAAAATTACATTTTCATACAAAAGTGTTCACCCGGCCCGGAATTTGTATGAAAATTTCGATTTTTTTTCGAGTTTACAAGGTTTGGACGGGGTTTTTGTTACATATTGTATATGCATAGTTCTCAGTTTTTTTTAATTCCCATCACGAATTAGCACTTTACAACTTAATGGATTGTCTGAATGATAGCTATAATGCTGAAGCATGAATGTTAATCCCAGTTTTACTAGAGCAATAAAAACATGTGCATTTATAAATACCCAGTTAAGTCGAGGTATAAAACTTAGAGTTAATTATAATTAACTCTTTTAACTTAAATGTTCTTGTGTGTAAGATACTGCTACTAAAAATATATAAACCGGCTTCATCCCCAAACTACACAATCGATTTTGATAAAATTTCTATGGGACCTGAAAAGTATACACTTCTTAACAAAAAAATACATTTTAAAATCAGTCCAGGCTAGAATAAACACGCTAGTCCGCCAATCAGAAGGTTTTGGGTTCAGTCGATGACCTCCGTGGCATAGTGGTCACCATGCTAATCCGCCACCCAGAGGTTCCAGGTTCGATCCTCGGTCAGGGCAAGTTGAAAAATGGCCTTTTTCAAATTGTCCTGGATCTAGGATGTTTATTTATATTTACTTTGGTATTTGTTATAAAATATAGTATCGTTGAGTTAGTATCCCATAACACAAGTCTCGAATTTACTTTACTAGCTCAATCAGTGTAATTTGTCCCTATATATTTATTTATTATTATTAATCTCTAGCCGGGGCAAGTTAGAAAATGATCTTTTTCAAATTGTCCTGGGTCTTAGGTGTTTAAAAAAAAATACATTTATTTACGGGAACTTATATATATGTAATTATCATAAAACAGTCTCGTTGAATTAGTATCTCATACAAGTTTAACTTACTTTAGAGCTAGCTCAATTAGTGTCAATTAGTAGAGGGGGGAGGGGGTGCTAAATAATCAAATATGCTACCTGTGCCCCCCTTTTCTGCAGCGGATTTTCTCCATAACGAAACAAAGAATCAACTGTATTGGAAGTCCTAGTTTCCATCCTACCTGCATTATATTGATATAACATTTTTTTATATTGTTTAAAAGCTATGTTAATTTTATCAGTCTTGTTGTGAATAGTTTTAGAGTCTTTTAAATCATTTGGTAAATCATTAAACATTTTTGCTCCATCATATAATATATTTCTATTTGTTCTAGGCGTAGTTAATTTTATTTGCTTAATGTAGTGTGCCTGGGTCTTCCTGGTACACTTTTCCCTTCTATCTTCCCTTCAATTATGTTTTTTAAGAAATCATCGTGTCGTATCAGATGACCAACACTTAAATATACGGATGACCAAAAACATTTTTACATCAAACTTAAATATCTATCCATACAAACTTTCGCATTTATAACATAAAGTACCTACGATTGTTTTGACTTTAATTTTCGCACCACATGAATTTTATAGTACAATGTTACGATACGATATGTACATATTTATTGAAGTAATTTGTATTCAAAACATATACTTTACAATTTAATCCGAAGTAGCTATAAACAAGAGTCATAAAATGAAACACGCGGGTTATAAACTAGAAATACTAAATATAGGTACATTATAGGCGTAAGGTTGGTATAGAAAAAAGAAGAATACTAAGAAATTAATGTACTCGCTGCTGCTCTTCCCAAGCGGATCGTAAAAGCCAATCGAGGAAATGGACGAGAATGCGAATCATGTTAATAGGCGGTGTGGCAACTCATCACTATTTTGATTCCTTTTTCCATTTCTCACCCACTACGCAAAAATTGGCCTTAGAAATTCGCATAATATTATGAAAAATTCACATAAGCAATATGATACAATAGTCTACAGATCAATAATATGTCCCACCAAAAAACTTAATTATTACCCTAATATTCATAAAAAATAATATACGTTTGTGAAACCTATTTTAGTGCAAACATGTTTTGTTCCTGTCTTTCTGTTCAATATTAGACATTGAAAGAACGAGACAAAACATATTTTAAATAAAATAGGTTTAGCGAACTTTTGAAATTTTTTATGAATACGGGGTAATTACAGTATAGGAGATATATAAACTTCGTGTTTTCGGAGTCTATGAAAGGACAACATATTGTTTAAAATAACAACAAAATAAGAAACTTACCTCAAAGTCTGTCAGTCTACAGGTTCTGTCTGCTTAGAGCCGCAAGAAAATGCTCTATCTTTCCCTTAAGGATAAATATATGCTTTGGAAGGCACATATTAGCCATTGGTCCCGGCTGTCATTATTGTATGGCAGTCGTCAAGCTATGTCAGATGCCTTCATCCTGAAAATCTGACATCAGTATTGGCTAATTTTGAAAAATATTGGCGTGTGTTGGATTTGAAACGGGAAAATCTACCATCTCAGGCATACGCTCTTCCAACTGAGCTATCTCCTGAAATTACCTTTCACTTTAATATGTGTCGGAAAAATCATACGCCTTTCTTTCGCCTAGCCCCAGGCTGCCAAGTCCGTGCCGTCCGATAAGGAAATTGGTTTCAAAATCAAAGGATATAAAATCTTTTCAAGTAACATAACAGCAGAATCAAAGACAAAGCTACTTACATCATACACATAAATACCCGCGAAAAGCGTGATGTTTACAATGCAGTACATCACATTACATTAACAATAACGCCCACATTCCCATAAATTGCTCGTCGGATTCTAGCTCAAAGATTAGCAGACAGACGCGCCCAACATGCTGCAGATGTTTGCGGGATTCATCATTCTCCACCTGCCTTAAATTTTGTATTGCACGCACTTGGGGCCGATTTTCTTTATTTATTTATTTATTAAATTTTAGGAAGACTTACAGCTATAACACAAATTATATAGACAAAATAAGAAATTGAAAGCCATTTAAAAGTCTCCACAAGTAGAAGTAACATAGAAAAAAGAAGATCAAGAAATATGGAGAAGCAAGAAAACAGTAGCCAGTGAAATACAATAATTACATTATTACAAGTAGCATTAGTAAATAGAAAAAAGAAATAATATACTATGTATACGAGTTTTAAAATACGAGCTTCGTTCCTAATGTTATTGTTGTTATGTCACAGAGCTGATTTCTTATTCTGCTTTTTTAACCCCCGACAAAAAGAGGGGTGTTATTAGTTTGACGCTTTATGTCGGTCTGTTTGTCTGTAGCATCGTAGCGGTCGAACGGATGGACCGATTAGGATGCGGTTTTTTTACGTGAAAGCAAGTTCCCTTGCGGTTGTTCTTAGCTATGTTAGAGAAAAATCGGTTCGGCCGCTTAAAAGTTATCGGAGATTACAGCTTGAAAGTCAGAACTTTCAAGCTGTAATCTCATATTACTCACCTATACGCTTACATAAATATATAAATACGTGTATATGTACTTATAAACTCCACACATTAGGTATCCATTTATCGCTTTGTATTATTTACTTATGAACGTAGTTATCTCAGATTTCAATCATGCATTACAATATTAATACATCTTTGACAAAGGCCTTTGTGAATAGGAGCTGATAAGACAATGTTATTAATATTAAATGGATAAATTTTAATAATTGCCAGCGATATCCTAGAAGATTCTTGTATAATACGTGGAGTTTACTTGCAGAGTTCTATGTAATGTTTCTACATCTACATACATATTATATTATAAGTATTTATTAATTAAAAGACAATAATAATAATATGACAAAGCCCTTTTGGCGAGTGGGCGACCAATACTCTGAAAATGGGTTTCTTTCGGCGTTTCTTCTCAGCAGTGGTCGTTACGAAACGCTGGTATCGGTAGCTCTTCTTTAAAAATGAATTAAATTTTAATATAATTTACACGTAACGCAAATTATTCTTATTGACGTGTAAAAGTGCCTGTAAAGGTCTAATTACTGAATGAAAATTTGAATCTTTAAATCTATGTACTTACATGGTCAGTTATTTTCCATCATGAAGGGTTTTTTTTTTACATAAAAGATATGCCATATTTCATTATTTTGTTATAATTATAATATATATTTTATATGTATATATGTATGTCTATTAATTTGTAGGTATGTATGTCGTGTATTTAAGTATTTGTATGTATATATTGTGGCAGGTTCTATATAGTAACTATTTACAGTAAATCTAACATACTGCACCGCCTATTTTTTAATATTCACTTCTCCCTCTACCCAAAGGTTGACGAAAAGAGATTGCTATGCGATAAGTCCGCCTTTGTATCATAATTCTGTCTTCTTTTTTTTCTGTTAATTGTTTTTCCTTTTGTTTATGGTGCAATAAAGAGTATTTGTATTGTATGCAACATAGAATCTCAGTACTGTCAACATCTGTTTTTTTTATTGTATTTAAATTTCAAATAATTACACTATTAAGAAGCAGTTCAAGGAGTTTTTACTTCAAAGTCCCTTCAACCACATATGGAGAAGAAGACCGGCGCAATCAGGGATATACCTGTAATAAATCGAACCATTGGCTATATAAGATCACTAGAGTATAATCGAATTAAAATAACAGTCAAAAAAAAACAAAAAAAATCGACTTTTCCATACAAAAGTGTCGCCCGCCGCTCGGGCAATTTGTGTAGGAATATCGTTTTATTTTGTTTTTGATTGTTATTATATCGTTATACTATAGTGATCTAGCATAGCCCGTGATTCGATTTATTACCATATATATACAATATATATATATTATCACGCCTGTTTACCACAGAGGTAGGCAGACTTGCTACGATCCTGATAGATCTCTTTCGCTTCATCTACACTCTCTTCATGCATGTCTGCCGGTTACAGGTACTTCTGACCTCTTCTTTTTTAGGGTTCCGTACTCAAAGGGTAAATACAATACACTAATACAATATTACTAAAACTCCGCTGTCCGTCTATCTGTCTGTCTGTCACCAGGCTGTAATCTCATGAACCGTGATAGCTAGACAATTGAAATTTTCACAGATGATGTATTTCTGTTGCCGCTATAACAACAAATACTAAAAACTGACTAAGAGATATATTTAAGGGAGGCTCCCATACAAGAAACCTGTTTTGTTTTTTTTTGCTGTTTTTTTAATCGATATTAATAAAGCCTACAGGCAGACGCTTAAAATATTCACAGAACAGTAAGTTGTATATTGACTTATATTAAAATTAATATTTAAGGGGCGAACCCATACAACAAACGTGATTTTTTATAGATAATGGTACGGAACCCTTCGTACGCGAATCCGACTCGCACTTGGTCGGTTATTGATTTAGTTAATTATTCTTTCGATATTCAGTACTATGAATCAGTAAAAGCAATAAGTATTACATTATTTTCTTTTCTTTTCAAAGTAGTCTGACTCTATTTTATAGACTAAAAGTCAATATGAGGGAAAATAGCTAAACTAACCTTTTTTGCTCCTTTACCATTTTATTCTTAAATAAATAGGGACACAAACATTGTTTGTTTGTTTAATGAATTTATAAAAAAAATAATAAGTGCTCTATATTTTTAAAACACGGCCAGAGCTTTTTAGAACACTTCCGTCTTTAAAACCTTCGAAACCTGTGTATTGCATAGGCAAGTAAAGTATGTGCATATATTCTAATTCTAATCAATATAATTACCTAAACAACTTCTTAACATCTCTATATTTTTCAGTAAGTTATTTCAACTAAACAAATATTAAAAATAGTAAAATATAAGTACCATTGCCGACAAGGAATGTCAAAGATGATACACAAATTCCATTTAGAGCGTGGCAGGTTTCGAAATTTCAAATAGTTGGTCGTATTCGGCCATACATCAAGTTTTTGCCGAACCCGCCGCACTCGGGCGGCCACCCGGCCGCCGCGTCTGCCGCGCCCGCCGCCCTACGACTATATTATCAGTAGATAAATTTAAGCTTTGTCTTTGCTTCGTATTTCGTCCTCTCGATATTTCGCTTTTGTTTTTTTCCCTTCGCCTCGGAAGGCAACAAAAAACTGAGTGGAGGCGAACGAAGTGGGTATAATTTATTTTATAGTCGGCTCACTCGTAACTCGGCGGTGGACGGCTGGACGCCGATTTATCCCCATCTCGGCGTAATTAACGTAAATGGATTGGAGGAGCCGGGCGGTGAGTGCGAGGCCGCCTCGCGCCTCTCACGACCCTCTCAGACTCTCAGACCACTCCCTAACACCGTCTTATTACGGAGACCTTGTGACTGCACTCGTGTTTGAGCTAAACCAATTAAGCGAATACTTTTCGAAACCGCAACTCGAATGAGATACAAAGAGATAGGGAATGTTCTCGATTACGCGCGCTTGGTTCCCAAGCGACTTATCCCTGGGGGAATTATAATTGTTTTGCATTCTTGCACGGGTATAAAAACAAAAGGCTGGAGCGGCCCCCCGTGCTGCCGAGGGCTACAGAGCAGACCAAAGTCTGACGACTCGCATTCCCTTGAGACAAAAAGTTACGGATGAATCGACTCGGCTCGCTTTCCTCTCAGGTGGGAACGATTTATTCTCTGTCTTATTTATACATACTGATGTGGTAATACCTTTCTTTGCTTGATTTTATTTATCAATGTTTGATTTTTTGTGATCTTATTTATATTCGTACGTATAATAATAACAAAAAGAGGTATAAAAGTTTAGAAAGTTTTGATCATGTTAAAACTTTTATAATTTATATTAGTTTTTTTCAAAAGAGTTAAGATTTGTCTAGCTAGACTGATGAGATTAGAGTAAACGTAGTGTAATTTTAAAAGATGAATTTTTGGTGAATAATGGTTTAAACCAAGTATTAAACTCCATGTTTTTAAAAAAAATGAGATGCGTTTAATTTGGAAATCGAAATAATATATCATCAGAATTTCAGTGAAAGTTACGCAAAGTCCTGAAATGTATACCTATGTTATTTTGAAAGTCAGCATCTTTGGTATTATGTGACATTTTTTTTTAAATTAAGTATAAAATAGCTACCTATACGTCTCTCATCATCATCACGCATAGAATGTCTCTTAACCAAAAAAAAAAACAGCAAAATGTTGTAGTTTAAAACTGTCTTGGCGACCAGTAAAATGGTAACAATTTTGGCGCTTCTTAGGTTTTGTTGCTTCCAGTATCTACTACCTAACCGTTACAGATATAGATGAAATATTTAACTGCAAGCGTTAAGGGTCAGATCAAGTAGAGAACTGCGTCATTGAAGTGTCGTCATAAGTACAAATCGCATAAAAATATTAGAACTTTTTTCGCGAATGCGAAAGTCATGCATTGATTGTTTCGACTTACATAATTACCACGTACCCCTACGGTGTAGACAGTGCCAACTTTTAGCGTTATCACCGTTAGTTGAAATGTTAAAATTAATAATGACTGGTATCGACCTCACCCATTGATATTATTAGTTGGGTTTTCGCCAATTCCCACGATCGGCTCCTACGTTTTGTACGGGAAGATAAGCAGGCGTACAGTCAAGTACCAAGATACCTGACCAGGCCCTCTGCTTATATCTTGAATTTTCTCTTAAACTAAAAATGATATTAACATGAAAATTTATATTCAGACAGATTTAAAATTAAGTCTTTCTGAATATACATTTTCATGCTAATATTATTTTTAGTTTAAGAGAAAATTCAAGATATAAGCAGAGGGCCTGGTCAGGTATCTTGGTACTTGACTGTACATTCAAAGTTTTTATAGTTCAGTACTTAAAGGGTAATAACGGGACCCTATTACTAAGATTCCGCTGTCCGTCTGTCTATCACCAGGCTGTATCTCATGAACCGTGATAGCTAGAGAGTTGAAATTTTCACAGGAGATGTATTTCTTTTGCCGCTATAACAACAAAAATACAAAAACAGAATAAAAAAATTATTTAAGTGGAACTCCCATACAAATAAACGTGTTTGTTATATAAATTTGTACGAAACCCTTCGTGTGCCAGTCCGTCTCGCACTTGGCCGCTTATTTACTTATCTCCGAGACTAGCAGTGGAAGAGCAACGTATTAAAAATACATGTTTGAAATAACTCGTTATCCATTGGAGTATCAGATTCCACATTTGAATAATTTGTTACGACGAAATACCTAACGGAAATTTGGGATTCGTCAGGCGTAATGCAGTGAGCGCACGCGCATCGGTGCCGGCAAATTGTTTGTTACAATCTCACAATGTTTTCATGCAAAAGTAATAAAGTAATATGAAGAAGAAACCAGTTTAATTTGTGCATTCTTGGAATATTTGAGAGCGCGCGGTCGATGGCCGCGAAGCAGCGACGCACCGATACCGCCGGTGTAAAATGACGACAGTGCAGAGTTCGGATGATGTGTTCTGAAAAATATTATTCTACTAGCTGATGCCCGCTTCGTTTGGGTGGACTTTATTTATGACTCCGGCGTATCTGCATCAAGTGTTCCAGATCTCAGATTTTTATATCTCAGCATAAAATGATAATCAATCAGGCTGAACTGCTAAGGCGTCATTTTTATATTTCTTATAGTTTAGCTGGACCATTATGATTCTGCATCAGGATTCAAAATTAATTATACCCTATATGTTGCCTAGGTTTAACAGCTATATGTCAAAAAAGTTTTATTCGAATCCGTCTAGTATTTCCGGAGATAAGCGTCTACAAACAGACAGATTAAAAAAAACTTACTCTGCTACTTTCTCTTCACTACCCCATTTTTTTTAGTAAATCTAGTAAATGTATACTCACATATTATTTACTGTTTTACGATATGTATTAATAAATAGGCAAAAAATATAAAAGTCCAACATACAATATTATTAAAGCTAAAGTGAGATCACCTAGTCATCTCAATATCTATCAAATACCTATTTGATAAGTGATGAGGTAAAACCGTGATAAAATACCTAGTTACTGTGCTAACCATGCCGTAACCTTTAACCGTGTCAAAAGTGGACATAGAAATAAAAAATTAAAAAATCATATTTTAAATTGTAAATTCTCTATGGAATAAGACCATATCTGAAGGAAGAACCCCTCTCATTGAAAATTATACCAAGGCGCAACGCTGCACAAACTTTAGAGGCGCTGTGTTTTCGTACTTTTTTTTAGTCAGGGTAAAAAAACAATTCGCATACAATATTTTTTTAGCAATCCATCTGATGGCTCCTCATAAATTTTCAGTCATCATGTCTATTGACGACAAAAACAAAATTAATAAGGAGTTTGCCCTAAACTGTGAATTTGCGGATACTTTACCTCATACCCATATTTTAGCAACCCCTTCACTTTAAATTAGGTTGATATTCAAACTATATTTTCAAAATTTCGAAGTAAGTTCTTAGGAGTAAGTCTGGTTCATAGGATTTTTTTTGTTGCAACGTTACAACTTGCAGTTTTCTATGGCTAGAGGTGCTATAATAGCTACAGGTATACCAATCAACCAATTATAACAAGACTCTTGATATACAAAATCATACGTCAAAGATATCATATTTTTTGGTACTATTCGCTGCACTATTGTAACTTGGCACATATGGCGCGATAAACTGCTGATTGCTGACCGCGTACAGGACTGTCACATTGAACTCCGACTCTTAAAATATCGATGTACGGAACTTCGAAGTTTTTTCATAGCTTAAAAATCTAATTTCCAAAATATTGAATATAAAGTTGTAATAACAAAAATCTAAAAACTATTTTGAAAAATTAGAGATAGTACCAACCTTATTTTTAATGTTTGAGTGCGACCTACTTTTCTTTAACCAAATTGATGTACCCGACAGGGTCCATAAATGATTAAATTGTATTGTTAACATCTTATGTTCTATATGGTTTGCAATAAACGTAAATAAACGTATTATCTATCTATCTATCTATCAATAAAATATTGAATATTGAGTATTGGCGTACAGGAAATCATCTTACTGAGTATACTCAGAAGACCTGAGCAAGGTAGGATTTAGGAGATAAACATTGGATCCAGGCAGCTACTACTCTGCACCTGCAATTTATTAATACACACGTTATTCTTCTGCACTCTAGATGTTTTGTGTTGATACCACTGATACACAATCCGTCTTATTATAAAACCCAGACTAACTTTGTTACTAGGTTTAAACCATTATCCGAACAAATCAAGTTGACATCTGGTATCCCACTATCTCACCTGTCAATGTCAACTTCATTTTGGGCGGATAATGGTTTAAACCTGGTAACAAAGTTAGTCCTGTTTTTATAATAAGACGGATTATGTTTTTATTTACACACTAGCTTTCGCCTACGGCTTCGCCAGTGTATCATTCGTGCCGTAGGGTTTATGATCTCAAAAACCTTAGTGCTTTCAGATTTTTTATGTAGGATATCTCCATACATGTTTATTCCAGATTCTTGTTAGTTTGTAAGTGGTTGCAAAGTGAAATACACATAGTATTTATCTACGTTGTGTTTCCCTATTTTTATACGACTAAGTAAGCAAATAGTCATGCTGCCTACTGCTTAAATTATTTATTATTGATTAATAGGTGTATCTCATATGAGGAATAATATCATCTGCCGGATTTTATAAATTTTTTACAAGGACACCTTCTAACAAGTAATTTTTACAAAAACTAATAATCCGACGGCATTTGTTTTTTTTTTATTGTTTTGATGTACCCAGTGTCACACTCACAGTAAATACAAATCTAACGACACCTTTAAAGCTAAAATCCATCGAGCCGTTCAGGCTGCAAAGCGTGCCAAACATTTGAATTTGGCGCCAAAATCAACCTTTTTTTTTATTTTTTATTTTGATATACCCAGTGTCACTTTTACAGCAAATACGAATCTAACGACACCTCTTAAGATAAAATCCATCGAGCCGTTCAGACTGCAGCGTGCCAAACAATTATACATATATACATACATACTCTCGAAAAACATAACCATTTGTCAGGCGCAGTCGGGTAAAAAAAGGGAGATTGTAGTTTTTTCGGAATTTCCAAAAGATATTTTAAGTGACTACCTAGTTTGACCCAGTGGTGGATTTACCAATAGGTTGAGTAGGCTGAAGCCTAGGGCGGCACATTTTAGGGGCGGCCTGTTTGAGGCCAATTTCACCAACCCTAGTGCATCGCTGTAGTCAAGTAGGTAAAAGGGTGCCTTTGACATATTATGATATTTCAGTTAACGCAGCTTTGGGGCAGCAAAATATGAATAACGGCAAATGTGTCACTCTGCCACTGGTTTGAAATTTTATTTCTCTTCTGCTTCTCCAATATTTCCATTGTTTTTTTTCAATGACTCAGTGTCCGCGAGAAAAGAAGTGCATGAACTAAAATAGACATCAAGTCAGTCAAAATAGAACATCTAAAAATAATTTATTGACAAGGTATGAAAATAGGAGAATTACATATTCGGTGTGAAAAAGTCATAGCGCATTTCCAGATGCGTTGTTTGAATATCGAATTTGAGAGTGTGTGCGCAATTTGGGCTCTTTTGATAAACATTTTGAACCCTTACTTTTAAGAATTAAAGTCTACATTCGTTTGCGGAATTGTTATAAAGTAAAAAAAAATAACAAAGTCGCGTGCCGTTGTTCGAATCTCGCGCGTATGCGTTTGTTTGTCTCGTGCACTTTGATGAATAAACGTGTAGATGTAGCAACAAGATATACGTTTAAAAATCGAATACCCATCTACGGGAGCCCATCACCACTAACAATGTACATATTTTTGAAATGTGCTAATTAAGACCCTTGTTTTGATACCACACTCTATGTCGAAACAAAACATTTCTTTTTACTCGCACTTTTTTATTAATAAATTTTGGTGCAAATAAATTGTAGCCTATGTCATTCGAACAATATTGACGAATCGATTGACATCTTTTTGTGAAAATTGGCTAAGCGGTTAGGATAATACGGTGGAACAGACATAAACACCCATATACATAACATAAACTCCTAAAATCATTACCCTTCCGTTTGGCTTTGCCATAGTCGTAGTAAAAAAAGGTAACACACAAACATTCTATTATTTTATTTATTTATTTATATAACTTAATTGAATCACAATATACAATTGTTTATAATTTGGCGGACTTAACGAAAACGCTTAAGCACTTCAGAATATTTTAGGCCTATTTAAAATGAAGCAACTTAAAAAAAGATTAGTTGTTTAAATTTAAACAACTAATGTTTGTGGAGAACATGATTTTAGCGACAGGTTAAAAGTAAAAACTAAAACTGCTTAAAACCAGTTCAAATCAGTCAAGGACTGCCAAGACGTGGGTATGTAAGAGAGGTCATCAGTTCACTCCATAGTTTAGGTTGACTGATAGTTCTACTTTGGAGTTTGTATTTACTTTTTGACACTTTTAAGCTTTGAATTTTCATTGCAGCGTCATTTTAACTCGTTCTCAGTTGCATTCTTAGCTGAGTTGATACCAAATAAAAAAATGTTGGAGTCTGACATTAGTTTTAAGTAAAAGATCTAACGTCAATGACTACATACTTGATTTTTGATTTGACTTTGACTATCAAGGATGCCTAAAACTGCGCAATTGTAATGCAGCATCTCTATCAAATGTAACATCGTTGGGTGTTGTGCGCACCTCACTCAAATACTCTCTGCCAACTTTCACCGTAAGGGCGGCGTCACATAGTGAAACAACTACACCCAATTGGGTATGAGGAAATTAAGAGATGTGTATCTTTAGGTATAAATATTGATCGATACATTACAGTGTTTCCCTTTATCCCTTATGGGACAAACAGGGCCCAGGATAGCTAGATTCGAAGGTAATTCTCAGTAAAATGATAGAAAATGCTAATCACAAAGTGTGTCACTAGGTTGTTATCCCATTGCCTTATAGTTCCGTCCCCAAAGGGTGAAAACGGGACCCTATTCTTAAGACTCCGCTGTCCGTCTGTCTGCCCGTCTGTCTGACAACAGGCTTTTTCCCATACAACAAACGTGATTTCTTATAGATAATGGTACGGAAACCTCCACATGCGAGCCCGACTCGCACTTGGCTGGTTTTACGGCCGCAAGACCCAAAGGCCACTTTTGGCGTCATGGTGGGTGAGAAGGTGGGAAAAGGAACCAAAATATGATGGTTTGCTAGCTGCATCGTCTATTAACATGATTCCTATTTTTTTATGTTTCATACGGGTTCCCTTCGCCGTTCAGAAACACTATTTATAAAATTTTGTGGTGACCATACTGCACTGCGCACCATCGCCGTGTCGCGGAACGCGATGCCGCAGATTTTAACATTGTATGCAAGTATCTCAATTTGTTTAGAAAACACGCCTAGTCCAACACACTGACAATGTGTCACCGCACGAAAGCGCGTCCCGCGCGCAGATTCTGCCAATCTGCGCGGAGGCGCGGTGCTTACCGCGGGGTATAATAATACACTGCTTCACAGTACCGCGCGTGTTTTGATGCGTAAAAGTGATTATTTAGCGCGGGGCTGTATACATGCTGCTCCGCGCGGGAAAGCAGATTAACTTTTAGGTGAAGCAGATCTGCATCGTCGTCGCCGCGTGCGGAATCTGCCGGTTCGCGCGGAACGCATTGCCAGTGGGAGAATCGCCTAACCGATAGTATAATTAGGCGAATATTGATTTTCTTAATTTCTATCAACCCGATCACACAGAAAGCTTTTTTGCTACATTACTAAATCGCCTGGTATCTGCCCACAATATTTGGATAATTGCTCGTGGCAACCAATTCATTAAACATTATTAACACTTGATGATGACTCAATAATAATATAACATAGGTACTATGATTCGCTCAAATCTTAACGAAATATGCTAATTTAGCAAGATAACTGGTTTTTAAACCTACTGACTTTTAGAACTCGCAGTTATGCCTTATCTATACACGTGTGTATAGTCTGTAGTAATAAAGCTAATTTAGAAATGGGTTTGTTCGAATCTTCTAATACTATCAGTGAATCAAATCTAAAGTCTATTCGCAGAGATTTAATAAATATAGGGCTTCTTAATTATTTAAACTGATACAGATTTATTTTCACAATTTTAAATAATTATTAATTCTATTTAACAGAAAACAACACGTAAACACTCAAAAGACTCATTCGAAACGCATTTCAAAACGAAATGGTAATCAAGGTACTGTATTATTAAAATCGGGCACTTTTATTTACATGTAATATTTTGTAATAGAGTTCTTATGACTTGAAGCTTCGTTTTTAGGTTTCCGTAATGAACAAGGAACCCTTATAGTTTCACCATGTCTGTCTGTCTGAGACTATGCCTACGTAGTAGCAAGCTGTAATTTTGTATGGGTATTGTATATTGATCATGCCTAAAAAGTGGTAAAATAAAACTTAAAAAAAAATGACTTTAAAAAAAACTTTAAAAAAAAAGTGTAATTTTTTTTCTCGACTAACCCATCGTGTGGTCTATCGTTGAATAGGTCTTTCAAAAATACTTTGAGCTGTGAACATCGTTTTTCGATTATATAGGAATCCGGTTATAAAAAACTTCTTGGTTTTATAGTGAAAATTTTTGTAAGAGTCAAGTATACCCTTAATCAGCTAAACGGTTGTATATATTGGACACGTGAAAAAAATCACAGGGGTAGTATGGATATATACATATAATGAAACTTAAAGAATAACTATCAGAGCTAAGTAGGGTCTACAAATTAAAAAGTTATAGACTACCTACATATACAGAAACATTATACTGAAAAGTAAACTTTCATATAAATTTAATAGAAAATTAGTGTTTAGATGTATTTAGTGGCGTGAACTCAAAGTCGGTATTCGCAACTACGGAGCCCTACACTGCGCGTGACCTGACACGCACTTAGCCAGTTATTCTTAGGTACATATACATGCAAATTATTTAGTTTTTTACCCAGAAAATTATCAAGTTCGTTATATTAATGACACAACACATTATGATAGTGTTATCAGTATATACATATTAATTGAAATCCAAACATAATTAAAATAATTGGAAAACGCGTTAAAAATAAATAATGGGTGTTTTTTACCTATTTTACGACAATCTATTTCTGGAAAATTATCAATGTTTTTGGCCGGTTGTTTGGAATTTGGAAGATATCACTATAAGCGATAAGACCGCCCATTGTACTTTAGTATTGTCAATTGTTAAACTTCTTTTTTATGTATTTTTGTTTTAGTGCAAAAAAGAGTTTTTCATTCATTAATTTCTTAATTTTTATTATTTACTTGCATTTTACATAAATGTACTTAAATACATACAGGGCAGGCCTGTGTCACTCTCCGTTTAGGTATCAAAAATATACCTACATTATTACTATGCGTGCGGCGACCACTTCAGAGGGGAAAATTCAGTTACATGAATCGTTTGTCCAGAGTAATAAGAATGAAATAGGTATCTAAACGAAGAGGTTAGGAGTTCTGACGCGAGCTAAATTAAACCATAGCGCTAACCACATTAGGTAGATATTTCTTTGAATTTCTTTTCTGAGTATGACTTCTGTACGTGAGTACTAGTACTTATTCTGTGTACAGGGTGACTTTCTAACCAACAGTCAAATTTTTAGAGCAGGTTCAGTGTTCTATTGCCGAGCAGATCGTTAAAGCCAATCAAGGGATTGGGCGACAAGGCAACGCATGTTAAAAGGAGATGGGGCTAGCAACCCATGACTATTTTGATCCCTTTTTCCTCTTTTTTGCCCACAATCACGCTAAAGGATTTTGAGTCTTGCGTTCCTGTGGTGCGATTTTTCAAACGCGGAGTCACTAAACTTACGGTTTTTTGTATGGAAAAACCATTCGTTTAGGTGACTCCGCGTTTGAAAAATGGCACTTCTTAGCTCTGTCTGCTTACCGCCCGCAAGACGCCAAGTGCTCTGTTTGCAGGGTTGCCAAATATGATCTTATTTTTCCGGGATATTTCTAAAAAAAAGCGGACGTTCCGGGTTGCCGGGCAAAGTTGGAGTTTTAGAGTCGAAATCGAAATAAAAATTTTGGCTGTTGGATGGTTGGAAGATCCACCTCACGCACTCACTCTCAGACTCTCACACAAGCTTAAGTTGAGTGACACGACCGTTGACACATACCTACAGACCGCAGCAATATTTCCTTGTTGCGTCGCCGTAACTTGGTAAAAAAAAAATAGTACCTTTTCATAAATTTCCGGGACAGTAAGGTGTAATTACACGGGACCACAGGCAAAATTCCGGGACAATCTCGGAATTCCCGGCCATCTGGTAAAAAAACGACATACGTATCAGATTGAAATAAATGCGTTTTGGAAAAAAATTGGCCAAAATTAAAAACTTGAATGAATTTAAAAGAAAATTTTAAAACATTAAAAACTTCAACACACTATATTTTCTTTCAAGTTTATATTTTATCTGTGGAAAACCTGATTAGGATCCTAGATATCGGTACTTACCTATCCAATTCCTTTAACATTACAAAATTTTAATCGAAATTGATCTGTCGTAATCTAGGTATAGTATTTTTGTTTGGAAAAGTCTAGGAGAAGAAAAACGTCATCATACTGGTGACGTAAGGTGCTTTTGTTTCCAAGAAGTGTATGAATTCCCTGTCATAAAATCCAGATAAGAAAAGTTCTGTTTATCCCCCGATTTTCTTCATTCTTATGAATGTACGTTCATGCGTGGCCAAAATCATGTGCTTTACTTTTATGAAGCTTTTGTGTTTTGGATCCTTCATTAGCCATTTGTTCTGTTTACATATGTGTAAGTGGCCAATCTAGTGTCAGATTTTTCAAGCTGCCCAAAGGCATCTGACGACTGCCATACAAATGATGACAGCCGAGACCAACGTCTTAATGTGCTTTACGTACACGGAGGAGCTCGAGAAAATTGTAGGTCACTTGTATTCATCCAAGTGCGAACCACGATCAGGTCTTAACTTGCGAAAGTGCTAACAATGCGGACTGCCTTTGGGCCACTGAGTTCCTCACAAGCACAGAATACAGGTTCCTAAGTATGATTTGGGTTTTACTTTCCCACTTATAAAATAGATATCGTAGAACGTAAAAGTATACCTAAAAGTCGGATTTTCCTGGTTGGCTCGGAGAACTTAATTCGCCTCGCTTGCTGATTCAATCAAAATCTATACCACCGCCATGCGCCAGTCGGACGGAGTAAAAAAGGCGTTAATTTCGGGTCGACGGTCGATCATGAGCACATAGAGCGTGCGAGCCGAAGCGAACCGGTGTTGCGCAATAAGGTCGCCGCCAAGGACGCGAGTTCGACGGAATAAGGCGCTGTTTACGTCTGTCTAGCGTAGCGTCGAACCTGCGAGCGCCTCCCGCATGGCAACGTAGCGCTAATATAACGTTCTTCGTCTTATATAGCCTATATCAGTTCAATTTTGGACTATGTGTGTTGATTGATGATTTTCTGGCTCATTTTGGCCTCTGCGTTTCAATTCTTTCTTTTGTTGGCTTTTTGTGACTTGTGTAGCCTAGATTATTGGTAAGCCAAGACTTCCTTCACATAATATTAGTGATAGGCTGTAGGTGGTTCGAAGCTACGCTAAACGAACTGAATGCTTCAGTTCGTCTAGCGTAGCGTCGAACTTCCGACCGCCTCCCACATGGCAACGTAACGCTAATACTACTTTTTTCTCTATACAGATTACAGCCTATATCAGTCCTCTCAGTCTATGTGTGATGATTGATGATTTTCTGGGTCGTTTCGGCTTCACCGACTGTTTTCTCATGCGTTTCGATTCTTTCTTTTGTTGGCTTTGTAGTGACTAGTGTATCCCAGTTTTTTGGTTTACTCCCTTCACATAATTTTAGTGGTAGGCTGTAGGTGTGTGGTCTAGCCTTCAGTCCCTCTAGCCAAGCATCGAATCTTTGAGCGCCTCC
Source organism: Acrobasis suavella (assembly GCA_943193695.1). Taxonomy (NCBI): domain Eukaryota; kingdom Metazoa; phylum Arthropoda; class Insecta; order Lepidoptera; family Pyralidae; genus Acrobasis; species Acrobasis suavella. Next base: position 4,262,764 of record OW971941.1, read on the forward strand.
TTCATGGCAACGTAGCTCCAATTAATACAACGTTCTTCCTCTTTACAGCCTATATCAGTCCACTCTTGGACTGTGGTGATGATCGATGATTTATTGGCAAGTTTCGGCCTTGTCGAATGTTGTCATGGTTTTCAATTCTTTCTTTGGTATAGTGACTTGCCAGTCGATCCAGTTTGTTGGTAAACGTGCGATAGCATAGCGTATTGTGCACGCCAAAACTCCGTTTACATACCTCATTATAGTGGTAGGCTTGTAGATGGTCTAGCCTTCAGTTCGTCTAGCGTAGCGTCGATTAAGGTCAAACCTCCGAGCGCCTCCCGCATGGCAACGTAGCGCAATAAATGTTCTTGTATCAGCCTATATCAGTCGTCTCTTGTGCTACGGTAATGATTGATGATTTCTTGGCAAGTTTCGGCGTTATCATTTCTTTCTTTGGGGTATAGTGACTTGCGTAGCCTAGTTTTTGGCATACTGCACTCGCCAAAACTCCGTTCACATACCTATTAAAGTGGTAGGCTGTATCTACGAACTGAAGACTAGAACATCTGGTCTAACCTTCAGTTCGTCTAGCTTAGTGTTATGATTAAGCCGTTGAACCGCCGAGCACCTCCCGTATGGTAACTTAATGCCAAAACAACATTCTTTCACTCTACGGTCTATATTAATCCATCCTCGGACTATTTCCTAGCTTGTTTTGGTCTCGCCGACTGTTTTTTCATGCGTTTCAATTCTTTATTTTATTGGCTTTATAGTGACTTAAGTAGCCCAGTTAGTTGGAAAGCCAAGACTTCGTTCACAATAGTGTTTGGCAGTATATAGAGGTTGGTGGCCTAGCCTTTAGTTCATCTAGCGTAGCGTCGAACCTCCGAGATCCTCCCGCATGGCAACGTAACGCTAATAAGCATTCTTCCTCTATAAAGCCTATATTAGTTCGCTCTTGGGCTATGTGTTTAATTGATGATTAAATTCTTCTTTTGTTGGCTTTGTAGTGACTTTTTTTTTTCTTTTAAAACTTGGTTTCTTGTTTGTTTGTTGTTAACATAATTATAGTGAAATCGTCTAACATTCAGTTCGTCTAGCGTTAGCATAGCTTCGAACCTCCGCCGAGCGCATCCCATTCTTCCTCTCCAAAGCCTATGTTAGTCTAGAGATTTTGAATGATTTCCTGGCCGGTTTCGGCCTCGACGACTTTTGTCATGCGTTTTGTTTATTTCTTTGGATAGGCGTTTCCATTCTTTCTTTTATATAGTGACTTGCACAACCCAGTTTGTCGGTGAATGTACAGACTACATAGATACGTTAAGACTCCGTTTACATAGTTATAGTGGTAGGCAGTGAGTATAACAATCAGGTGAAGCTCGGTGGCCCGGCGGGAGTGCACATTACTAGCGCTTATCGGGCGTGGTCGCACTTGGATGGGTGACAACAAATGGCTAAAAATTCTAGAGCTCCTCCTCGCTTCGGAAGGCACGTATAAACCGTTGGTCTCGGCTGTCGTCAAGCTATGTCAGATGCCTTCAAACAGCCTGAAAAATCTGACACCAGTGTTGGCTACTTACACACACGAAAAAGAACAACAAGCAGTAGGTAGGTGTACCTACATAATAAAACTTTTAGCTGTGGTTTTACCAGCTGCCTATCTGCCGTCAACCTTTTTGTCAGTGCAGTTTTTGCACAAGACGTTTGTCAAGAAAGAATGTTGTTGTTCTATTCTAGGCCGAAAAATTGGTGTTCAATAATTTTCCCGGTGCGAAAAAATCAGTTCAAAATGAAACATAACGATCATATCAGCTGTTTTTATTTCCGCTTTAAAAGCTGCTGAAGGGAAAGAATAATTTGAATCATATCATAAAATAGGGCCAGCTAGAAGTATATACTTATATTAATTTTATTTTCCTCGCTGAAAGTGGCCTTAATTTTCCGGGGTCCAGTGCTGCCCCCATTTCAATTAAATCTATTGAAAGGAAACGGAGATTTCATTTAAAATTTTGTCTAGATCAGACCCTAGAAAACGGCCACTTTTGGCGTAGAAAAGCTTCATGTTCTCACTTCAAACAGTAAACAGTTGTTTATAAAATAGTTTCAAGGGTTATTTAGGGTCTGTTTAAGACAACATTTTAAATGATATCTCCGTTTTCTTTCGAATTATTTTTTTAAATGGGGGCAGCACTGGACCCCGGAAAATTCAGGTAGCCGCTCAAGGGCCATTTGTCTACCCTGTACTGAGTAGGTAAAATTTGGGCCATATGAGGTCATAACCCTTAAAATAAAGGTGATTAGAATGTTACAATTTTCTGCAAAGATTACGGAGCTTGAACGTCTTTGGCGTTCAGTTATAAAAATAAACTATGGATAGAGGTCAATTAACGAGTAGCTAACTGTACAACATTAATACCTACCTCAACGTCGCATACACCTCTAATGTGAATATTAGTAATCATTTTACTCAGAATTATTAGTTTTTTAATTTATTAAGCTACTAACTTTTGTATTTAATTTATAATTAAGAATTCACCTTCTTATAGTATCGTGTTTGTCATCATTATAAATAGCGTTAATTAAAATAATGTTTGTCATCATTATGGTTCTCAGAAGTGTAATCCTTTCATTTGTTTTCTTTTGTAGGGAAAGAAAACTTCCATGCTAGATAAATTAGAATTTGACATGTCGTCCAAAATTAGCTTTTATCGGCATCATTTGTAGGTTGACTGGTGGAAAAGGCCGTGGGCCTTAAGTCTGCTTGTTACAATGTTTGTAATAAAGTTAAATAAATAAATATCAATAGTGACTCAAGGATGTCACCATGCGATGTCGAGAAGTAATACCCGAAATAGTTTAAAGTATTTGACACTAGTTTTACGACCGGCTTTCACAATCCACCAACACACAATCTTTCCAAAGAGGGTTGGGACGATTGTGAGTGTACTGTGCTGTGATCTCCGTGAAGAAACAAAAATTTTGGTGACAATTTGATATGTGTATCTCATTTCATCATCATCATCAGGTCTTTTAGTCTCCACTGCAGGAGCACGACTCTCTCTGTACTACCAGAGCTATACTTGGCCAGAGGACTTGGCCTACACTCTCCACGCTGGCCAGACGGGTTGGAGAGGTCTCATTGATATTTATAAGCTTTGTTTAGCTTGTATTTCCTAAGTAGAAGGCTACGGCATCCACGGGAGGACTTGGAGTGGCCACTCCACTTTTCTACTCTGCCGAAATCCACACGATTATCGATTATCGATTACGATGTATCTCATTTAAATAAAATAAAATACAGTAAAAGAAAGAGTAAGAATCCGGCTTTTGTATAATGTAAACGTATGTATATTTTGATAGGATCTTCACGAACTTGAAACTTGAGCCAAATCTGTCAAGGGGTTGCCGAGATGTGGGGTTCGCGAGTTCACAGTTCGGGGCGAACTACTAGTCATAGGAAAGAGACCTGACACGATTTGATGATAAAAGATAGGTAGGTAACAATAATAGTATAGATTAGTGTTTGGATATATTGCTGTAATGCAAACCGGTTTTCAATCTGAGTTTGTGCCACTGTGGCGATGACAACTGAAGACTGGCCAATGATTGATCATGTCCGAATACAATAGAGGATTAAAGGACGCGGTTTAAAGTTGTCGACAGTTGGCGTAGTTGGTAATAGCTTCTATCAAGACCCAAATAAAACTTGTAGTATAATATTGTACAATTTCCACCTAACTATTGACATGCTTTCTTCTGAAGAAGGGCTTGACTGGCAGAGAAGAGATCTTGAACTCGATCTCGAGAAAATCTGATACTATATGTAGTATTTTTAAGCCGACTTTCATAAGGAGGAGATTGTCAATGCGTCGTAATCGTTTTTTTATGTATGATCACCGATTATTCGAAGACGTCTGGACTGCTCTGGAAAATTCCTTTTTTTTAAAGGGATACTTGTCAGATGGTCCCATAGAAAATTTATCAAAATCGATTGTTGAGTCTGGGAGAGATGTCAGTTTTTCGTTTTAAAAAATTATTGATAAACATTAGCGTTTCATCCCCGCACTCGCGTTTACAGCACACATTCCTACATACTTAATATATCTCGCACAAAAGCAAGCATCCGCCGATAAGGACTTTACTGGAACTGACTTTACTTTTTACCACGTACGACCGAACTGTGGAATCAACTTTCTGCAGCAGTGTTCCCGGACCAATATGACATTGAAACCTTCAAGAAATGAGTCTATATCTTCCTGAAAAGCCGGCAACGCTTCTGTTATACCCCTGGTGTTGCAGTTGTCCATGGGCAGCGGTGATCACTTACCATCAGGTGATCCGCTTGTTCGTTTGCCGCCCTATAACATAAAAAAAAGGAAAGGACCTTAAAATTGCAATTTTATGCCAATAAAAAGGTTGTAACGTTCAGAAATGTTTGTGATTTGCCTCCAAACAAAGTGCCATATCCACGATATCGATACATCGTTATGTGCGATGTGGCAGAGTGAAAGTGGCAGCAGCTTGGCTATTGGCTCGAAGGCCGACCGCACCGCGCGGCAACTACGTAAATAATATCCACCGAAAACTATTACACGAGTCACCGGGGGCCCAAGTGCGGTACAACATATTTCTGTGTAGTAGGTCACGAATTAATTCAATTTTTAACAAAAAACAAAACTGACTTCATTATCTTCAGGAGTTCCTTCCATATCTCCAAAGTTCTTCAACATATCTTCACCATAATAATATGGTCAAACTTGGTAGTAAAGGCTTTTTAATAAAAAAAGAATCATCAAAATCGGTCCACGTTTGACGAAGATATAGCGTATATACAAAAAACATACAGTCGGATTAATAACGTCCTCCTTTTTTGAATTTGTTTAAAAAAATCACGTCTTTATCCTTAACGGGGTATACAGAGTCTGCGGCTTTCAGGGGATTTTTCAAACGCCATTGGCAGTACGATATAAGCCGCCTCTTTCTACTCTTGATATTTTGCCAGTCTACAAACCACGGGTTTGGGCAGATACAAGGCCATGTGGTTTGGTGATTGGCATGTAGATAGCTTATTATTTTATTTTTATTTTATTTTATTTGTTTGTAAGATTATCGACTACAACAACAGTATATGAGCTCGAGATTTTTTAAGCCACTTTTTTTGTGGTCACCCATCCAAGTGCGGACCACGCCCGGTGTCACTTTACGTGCGTGTGTAGATATAAATAAATTAAGGTTTATCGCTACGAATTTGATATTAGCTTGACAACTGCTACTTATTGAAATGCCAATTGGTTGAAATTGTGTAGTCGTCGCCTCGTCGGCACGGCACAATTCGGCACAAAAGATGATGCGCCTTTGTCGGCATGCCGAAGGCGTGCTAAACAATTGAACAAATAGACTATATTTTATAATAATGACAGACTGAATCACCCTACATTTCATTCACATTCAGCCTGTGTACGAAAGTCGAACATTGTACCTTGTATATATTTGTTTGTCAATTTACTCAAAATGTATCAAGCTTTACAGAGGTGCTAATAATTTAAAACTTTCAAGTATAAGTATAAAATAATACACATCTTTTGTTTTGGAAAACGTAAGCAAAAACTAAAAAAAATGATCTAGTGACGAATGGCAATGGCGATGTCATACCAGACTTAGACCTCTTGATAACTCGTAAACAACTTGATTGATTTGATTGATTCGTTTATTAATAAACATACTCCAAGAAATAGTTCGTTTCATTGGGAAAGAACACAATTACAAAATCTATACATTTCAAAATTTCCATGACATGAACAGTCATGTCATGGAAATTCTGAATTGTATAGATTTTAATTCCCCTAACTCAGACAGACGTGTTTGTCTGTTTGTGGCATCATAACTCCCGAGCGGATGAAGCGTTTTTAATTAATTTAATAAATTACATCTTGTAATATTAGCTATGTTTGATATTAATTGGTTAAACTGTATACAACTGGTGAACGTAGACTTTTACCAAGTGCGACAGAAAGAGGGTTATGTTTTTCGAGTGTATGTATGTATGTATGTATGTATGTATATTTCTTTTTCACTCGTTGCAGCTTTATCGGCTTGATATATGGTGAGGTGTCGTTGACAAGGGACATTAGAGTCTATCAAAATTTTATCAATACTTAAATCGACCGTAATGTCCCCTCTTCAGCCTCCACTTACAACTACGCAACCGATTTGTATACTTTCTGAGGGTCCTGATCCTGACAAGTATGCTCTTTCAAATAAAAAAAGAGTTTTTCAAATTGGTCTAGGCATCTTCGAGTAATCGGTGAACATAAATAAAAGATTCCGACGATTCTCATCCTTTTTGAAGTAAGGTTAAAAATAAAAATTTTTTTGCGCGAATGTATCTTTTTTTTATTTCAATACCTTTCCAGACGCGTAATCAAATAGAGGATTTTGTGAAAGAATTAAAAAAATATGTACAACGATTATGTTCTATTGTAATTTGAAACGAAAAATCTTTACCTATGAAATTGTCGCTCTGCAGTACTGGCCATTTCAAAGCAAAATAATTTTTGTTTGGCCAAGAATTCTAATTCCAAATTAATTTTATTTAAAAAACATGGAATTCTTTTTCCAATAATAGTCATTTGTTTATTGATAAGTGTTACATTTTCATCGCATTTCAATCTTTTTCGTCATCATGGATACGTTAAAAATTCGAGTAATTATGGAATATGAGTACCGTCGTGGCAGCAACACGGCACAAGCGGCACGCAACATCAACGACGTATACGGAGCTAACACTAAAAACCAACGCACCACCTGTTATTGGTTTGCTCGCTTCCGTTCTGGAAATTTCGACCTGAAAAATGAACCTCGCGGTCGTCCGAAGACTTTGGTCGACAATGACGAATTAAAGGCGATTGTGGAAGCTGATGATACACAATCTACGGCTGAATTAGCAGCAGCTTTCGACGTTAGCGTCAAAACAATATTGGTCCATTTACGTCAAATTGGCAAGGTAAAAAAGCTTGACAAATGGGTGCCCCACGAACTCAATGATCGCGACGTGCCTTGCACTGCTCAACAGACACACATATGAAGGAATTTTGAACCGCATTGTTACCTGAAAAATGGATTTTGTTTGATAACCGCAAGCGCTCAGCAAGTTGGTTGGATTCTGGTTCAGCACCTAAACAATACCCTAAACGAAAACTTACCCCTAGAAAAGTGATGGTCACTGTTTGGTGGTCTAGCGCCGGTGTGATTCATCACAGCTTCTTACCAAACGGGGTGAGCATTACTGCAGATGTGTACTGTGAAGAACTGAACACAATGATGGAGAAGATGGCACATCTCCAACCAGCATTGGTCAATCGCTCCTCTCCCCTGCTCCTGCACGACAACGCGCGACCTCATACTGCACAGCAGACGGTCTCCAAGTTGCAAGAACTGGGGTTGGAAGCTCTCCGTCATCCGCCCTACTCACCAGACCTTGCGCCTACAGACTACTACTTTTTCCAGAATTTTGATAACTTCTTGGCGGGAAAAAAAATTCAATACCTGAGAGGCAGTACAAAATGCCTTTGAAGAATTTGTTGCCTCCCGTCCAGCTGATTTCTTTAAGAAGGGCATCAATAAACTGCCACTGCGTTGGCAAAGATGCGTTGATTGCGTGGGTGAATACTTCGATTTATACAAATAAAAAATACATGAAAAAAATTCGTTTAATTTTTTTCATACAAAACGGCAATTTCATAGGTAAAGACCTAATAAATAAAAAAAATCTCGCTCATGCGAGCGTATTCCCAATTTTATATTAATTTAATATTGTTGTAGGTACGGTTATAAATTTTTTTACGCTGTCAGTTTTCTTAAATTAATTAAGTTCTTGTTATTTTCAATTTAATGAGTTGTTTATTGCATAAAATATGTCCTGATAATAGAGTCTACATATTGGACATTTTGGCAAAAAGACTTGTTGATAAGTTGGGTTTTTGTGTTCCTTTTTTGTGCGCATGCGTGCAATGCGTGCAAAAAAATTTTACTGCCTATAACAAGCTATCAAGGTGGAATATAATGATTGTTTTTTTGTAACTAGCTGAGCTTGGAAGCAATCAACAGGGACAAACACACATTTTTTTTGCGCAATTGTACGTTAAGTCATTACATTTTTAACAAAAAAAAAAGTATTTCAAAAGATACTTCTGTATCTCCAAAATTACTCATCACATCTTCACCAAATTATGGAAAAAACTTGGTAGGTACTAAAGGTTTTTAAATGAAAAAGAATTAATAAAAATCGGTACACAGGTGGCAAAGATATCGCGTAACATACATACAAAAAACATCGGGTCGAATTGATAAACTCATCCTTTTTTGAAGTCGGTTGAAAATATACCATACTATTCTCATACCGTCTTATTATAAAACCCAGACTAACTTTGTTACTAGGTTTTAACCATTATTCGACCGAATCAAGTTGACATCTAGTAATATCACACATAAGTTTTTTTTTCTTATGACGACCTCCGTGGCATAGTGGTCACAATGCTAGCCCGCCACCCAGAGGTCCCGGGTTCGATCACCGGTCAGGGCAAGTCGGAAAAAAGCCTTTCCTAAATTGACATGGGTCTTGGATGTTTATAAATATTCGTATTTGTTATAAAATATAGTATCGTTGAGTTAGCTCAATCGGGCTAGCTCAATCAGTGTTATTTGTCCATATATATTTATTATTTATTCTCCGAGACTAGCATTTTGCATCAAAGACGTTTGTGTCTTACCTCGATATTCATAAATGTTAACAAACGTTTGCTGAAGCTCTTTTAGTTAAAATATATTCCGTCTCGTTCTTACTTTTTTGAATATTGAAAAGAGGGGGCTGAAGATGTTTTAAATAAAACAGCTTTAGCAAACAGCTTTAATGAATACGAGGGTAAGTCTTTTATCGTCTCTTACGCATCACAGGAAGAGTGGTCCTATTCTGTAAACCACCGACAAAGATTGAATACAATAATATATTTACCAATATTTTGCAAAACGATTGCATGTAATGTCATGAGTGCTTCACCTTGCTTATCGACCGAGATAGTGACGAGGCAATCAACAAACATTTTTCGAGACCTCTGCCGTTATTTAAGAAGTAGGCTTAGCAGGCAGCGTCGACGGCGCGCGGCGCGTCACTTGCTGACGTGGCCCGTGACGTAGCGAAGTTCTCAGAGTTCTATTATGGATGCCGGAATATCGATACTTTTTATCGAACAATGCCAAACAGTATCGATAACTGTTTTATAACAATTATTAGCTGTTGAACGATAAATTTATCTTTTATTGAAGGTTTCATCATCGGTATACATCCATGATCAACAAAGGTTAGGTTAGGAACTTTATGAGGTTTAAAAATGCGCGTCTTTGGAAACGCTCGCGCAAATCATTCGTTGTTTGACTCTCGCGTTCAAACTTGGGTCTCCAGGTTTGTTCATAAGTTCAGAAAAAAGCAGCTAAGTGCAAGTCGGACTCGCCCATGAAGGGTTCCGTAGCAGCAAGTAACATAATATGAAAGTTCTTGTACTTCGTTATAACTTTGATCGATGTTTTAATAAACGTACTAAAAAAAACTACTTACTAGATCTCGTAAGTACAAACCAATTTTCGGTGGAAGTTTGCATGGTAATGTACATCATATATTTTTTTAGTTTTATCATTCTCTTACTTTAGAAGTTACAGGAGGGCACACATTTTACCACTTTGGAAGTGTCTCTCGCGCAAACTATTCAGTTTAGAAAAAAATGATATTAGAAACCTCAACATCATTTTTAAATATCTATCCATAGATATGCCACACGTATGGGTTTGATGAAGTTACAGGAGGGGCACACATTTTACCACTTTGGAAGTGTCTCTCGCGCAAACTATTCAGTTTAGAAAAAAATTAAATTAGAAACCTCAATATCATTTTTAAATACCTATCCATAGATATCCCACACGTATGGGTTTGATGAAAAAAAATTGAGTTTTTTTTCTAAGTAGGTATGGGAAACCACCAAAATGTTTTTTCTTTTTTTACATACATTACATTTTCTAGTAGACAAACCAGTCGCATATCCTCTAATCTGTGCTGAAGATGAAGTTATGTGATGTGCAGTTAGAGTACCTACTCGAGTCTCTAAAAGCCGCATCAAGTGTGCGCGGTTTCAAAACATCTACAATTATTCACAGCTCGAAACAAGTTTGAAACTTAAGTACACCACGCCTTTATTACGTTGGAAAATTCAAATTCCCAAGACTATATGAACTCTGTGGTGTTTTTTTCTCAATTGTTCAATTATAATATTTCACTTTGACGTCGTGAAAACCACAAAAACAATTTTTCTTTTGTCTTGGGCTTGTTTATTTCCTACTTTTCTACATAATTGCATTTGCCCATATGCATCCGTAAGAGCCGTATGGTGACGTCGAATACAAATTGTCATCATCGTTTTCTTCTCCAAAGAGGGTCGTACAACGACGGCTAAGGAGGGGTAGGTAACAGAGTACGGGTAGCATCTTCTTCTGTGGAACAACTTCTTACCATCTACTGCGGTTATCAAGCCAATGCGCTAGCTGTGTCATAGTAGGTAGCTTGAAAAATATCTGACCAATTTCGGCCACTTATAAGCACGAAAAACGAAACTAATCTATTCTACGGTAATATCGTTTCGAGGCGATCATCGCAGAAAGTAAACGCCGAAAGAAACCCATTAAGACAACTAAAAACCCAGTTTCGGACTATTGTATGCGGATCTCCCGAAGACATTCCGTCACGCTCAATAAATCACTTTCAAAATTGCAACTGCATTTTTCTCAAATATAAATATTCAAATTATAGAATCCGGATGTAAATAAATCTTCTAGCAACGCAAAAGCTGGCCGCCTCGGGCGGGCGAAGCTCAGCAACACGGCAATAACGGGCAATTACAGCTCGAGTGGCCGGGGGGGAATTCCGGCACAGTGCGGGCTCACCCTAATTAGCGTGCGATGTGCTTTGCCTTTGTCTAACAGTTCACCTTGTTGGCGACCTCGACTTCTTTAATCGTTTGTCGATTCGTACAATATCTTTATATCTAACTAATGGGGAAGACAGAGCATTTCGGGTCTCTTGAGGCTCTGAGCCCAGAGCCGCAAGGCCCAAAACAGGACTGTCTGCCCCATAATAGTGTATAGGGAAGTTGACTAAAAAAATGTTTGGCTCATTAGATAGATTATAAAAAAGCACGGTATTTTTGCTTTACGACCTCCGTGGCGTAGTGGTCACCATGCCAGTCCGCCACCCAGAGGTCCCGGGTTCGATCCCCGGTCAGGGCAAGTTGGAAAATAGCCTTTTTCAAATTGTCCTGGGTCTTGGATGTTTATCTATATATGTATTGGTTATAAAATATGGTATCGTTCAGTTAGTATCCCGTAACACAAGTCTCGAACTTACTTTGGGGCTAGCTCAATCAGTGTAATATGTCCCTAAATATTTATTAATATATTTATTTTATATTATCTCTGATTAGCAAATAATGATGAAGACACATCGCATTTAAATTTGCGTGACGTCACGATCAGCTAAGATTTTTAACCAAAGGTGACTTAAACCCGACTCCAAAATTTCGTAGTACTACTACTAGTAGCCTTCGGGATCAGGCAACATTGCCTGATATGGCCAGCTCTCAGCTGGTAGAACTATTTTAAGGGCAGTTCAGTCTAAAATACTTTTATCATGTACGACGAACTGTGGAATCAACCTCCTGCAGAAGTGTTCCCGGAACGATACGACATTCAAACCTTCAAAAAACGAGTTTATATCTTCCTGAAAGGCCGGCAACGCTTCTGTTACACCCTTGGTGTTGCAGTTATCGATGGGCAGCGGTGATCACTTACCATCAGGTGATCCGCTTGTTCGTTTGCCGCCCTATAACATAAAAAAAAATGCTCAATATAAGTTCGGAAAAACCGAGAGTGCAAGCCTCATATCGCAAATTAAAATAAATAAAAATTATTAATTATAATTAATGAATACGGAATAAGATCATCAATTCATCAAAGTCATTTTCAATAGGGAAAACTCCCTAAGCTGTTATAAAAAAAATGGTGCAAATACATTAAGTATTTCAAGCGTAATCATGGTACAGTCAGCCAAAGAGATACCTGACCAGACCCTCTATCTATATCTTGTAATTTTCTCTTAAACTTAAAATACTATTAAGGGGCTACCTGAATTTTTCGAAAACCGTTTCTTTTCAAATGATTTATTTCAAATGGGGGCACCATTTGAAATAAATCATTTGAAAAGAAACGGAGATATCATTTAAAATTTGGTCTTGATCAGAGCTTGATAACCCTTCAAACTATTTTATAAACTACTGTTTACAGTTTAAAGTGAAAACGTGAAGCTTTTCTATGCACAATTGCGAAAAACGGCCACTTTTGGCGTATGTGCGTAGAAAAGCTTCACGTTCTCACTTTAAAATGTAAACAGTAGTTCATAAAATAGCTTGAAAGGTTATCCAATTTTAAATGATATCTCCGTTTCTTTTCAAATGATTTATTTCAAATGGGGGCAGCACTGGTCCCGAAAAATTCAGGTAGCCCCTTAACATGACAACGTATATTCAAAAAGATCTTATTAAAAACTTTCTGAATATACATTTTCATGTTAATATTATTTTCAGTTCGAGTGAAAATTATCTTCTTTTGCTGACTGTACATACGTCCTTCCGGACACCTACAAATATATTTTTTTAAATCATTGTTTTTATAATGTAACTTGTCAAATATTTTCTACAAGTATTAAATGTGTTTATAAAAGGGTTGTTCTTCATATCTCTGTACTTATATTATAGTATTAGTACAACATGAATACAATAATAGAGAAAAAAATGCTTGACCCTGACATGTTGAGAGTAGAGCACTACCTCAACGCTCTGCTCATGAAGCGTGCAATACAAAAATAACTGTTTATTTTTTGAATAAGTTTGTATTGTAGAGTTCAAATAGTTCGAAAAGGTGAGTCATGAGAAGACCAAAAAGTATAAAATTGAAATAGAGTTACATTCTTCGGTGAAATTGTTGTAACGATTACATAAAAAATTACTGCCGAAACCCGGGATTGAACCGGGGACCTTTAGATCTTCAGTCTAACGCTCTCCCAACTGAGCTATTTCGGCGATACTTATGATTCTCAAATAAAGAACTGGTAGGTACAATACTTATCTACTCTTTTTTTAAATCAATCACAGTTCATATAAGAATTTGATAACGAATGTAGGTATGTATGATTTTGTTTATGTTATCTGCTTATAGTAGTAAAGTAACTTTGTGGTAACATGATGCAAAACCATAGATCTAGATTTAATTTACTGCGTAATAAGACCACGCTAGCTAGTCATCCTCACAAGAGCAAAACAATGAGACAGCCCCGGATCTAAGAGAGGGGGGGGGGGTTACGCCGGGGCCCATGCCCCGGGTGGTGACGTCAGAGGGGCGGCAAAATCGAATATATCCATCCTATGCTACCGATACGGAATGGAGGCGGCGTCTGGTTACTTTTGAAGAGTATAAAAGTTGTTTACTACTCAAAAATGTACAATCGCATCTCGGTCTGAATCTTATCTGACTATTACTGTCTGCAACCCCCCCCCCCCAGGAAGGGTACTGTTCCGGTAATAGTAATGAAGTAAGCGGCAAAACCAATTAGGGGGCGGCATATTTACATATTTTGCCCCGCCTCAAAAAATTTTTAGTTCCGGTACTGCAATGAGACAAGTTTTCATACAAAACATATAAATCAAATATCACCCTGGCTCGATCATTTTCCTACGAAATTGTAAACTGTGTTTTATCTTATCTTGAAAAGATGGTTTTATTTAGTAGGTACAAATACAACCCTTTTAAGGTCACACAAAACTATATAGTTTCTGATCACATTTTACAATACGCTAAATCCATCTTGTACCTCCTAAATCTGCGAAATTATGGTGTTGCCAAGCTAGACAATATTGCATAAATATTGTACAATATTTTCTACAACTAACAGCGTACCGTACCACGGAAAGACCTTTTTCACTCCAATTTCACTGGTCTAGGGGGGTGGGGGCTGCAAATAGAAGTCTTGCTCATTAAAATAGTACTTACACGGACGAAATTATTACGGTAGGGACAGGTGACAGTACAAATCGCATAAAACTTAAAAAAAAATACACTGGAGTAGCATAAATCATCTTAAAATATTGTAGAAAAACAATAATTATTGTACATTTCCCAACACTGGTACAAAGTTCGAGGTACAACACGCGTAAGGATGGAACTCATCTTTGGCCACCACCGCCTCTATAAGAACTACATTGTATGTATCATATTTAATTAAATACATTTAAATACATATGTATTGTATTTGACTGCATCCGTGGTCCAGTGGTTACGGCGTTCGCCTTATGATGTGGAGGTCGTGGGTTCGAATCCCACTGGGAAGCATACTTTGCAAAAAAATGTTTCCATTCTTGCTCAAACCTATCTAAGGATTTGTTCAGGTCTATCCTTTGAGTTGCGGAGGTCATATGGCACTCGCTCTGTGTAAAAACCAGTATCCTCGTCAAATCACCTTGGTTAGGTAGCGTACCCCGGGCTCTGAAGCGTTACCTCTGAGGATGCAACGGAGAAATGCGCTTGGATGATGGTTTGAAAGCATTTCTTCATGTGGACTCTAGAGATCTGATAAGTTTATTTTCCATTACTATTAAGTAGAGTTAACCACCGTACGTTTTAAAAGGAACTTTTTACCACGAACGACCGAACTGTGGAATCAACTTCCTGCAGCAGTGTTCCCGGACCGATGCGACATTGAAACCTTCAAAAAACGAGTCCATATCTTCCTGAAAGGCCGGCAACGAATCTGTTACACCCCTGGTGTTGCAGTTGTCCATGGGCAGCGGTGATCACTTACCATCAGGTGACCCGCTTGTTCGTTTACCGCCCTATTACATAAAAAAAGAGTTAGCTTATTACACACTAAATAAGAAGAAAGAACGACGAGTTAGAAAAACGGGCGCGCTAAGATAACTAGAGAGTGGCGTGGCGGTGTGGTGGAGGTCTTATTTTACGCGATATCGCTTCTGGTTCCGCTGTTTCCGCGAAATTAGCTTTCAGCGAAATTTACGAACACTAGGAAACCGAGTAAGTGCCAGTTACATTAGATACACTTTATTTTACTACTATAGAAGGAATATTTTTAGCGAATGATTTAACACTGACAGTGACCATAGTAATCCGCTTTGTCTACATATTTTTTTACGGTTCCGTACCCAAAGGATGAAAACGTGACCATATTACTAAGACTACGTTCTCCGTCTTTTCCTCTGCCGCCTGTCTAGTTCTAGACAGTTCAAATTTTCACAGATGATGTATTGTATTTCTGTTGCCGCTATATTAACAAACACTAAAAACAGAATAAAATAAATAGAAGAAGAAGAAGTGCGCGAGTCCGACTCGCACTTGGCCGGCTACCTTAAAATTGCTAGAGTATTGCATTTTAGTACATTTAGTATTTAATACTCCAACAACTCAACACACATACTGTTTAAATTATGCAAGATCATAAAAAAGAAAACAATTATCTCTGGCGTACGTGCCTGGCAAAGGCGTTCTCCACATAAGGCCTTGCTTGGTGAGATACGAGAGGGTAACCGGCGCAGGCGCAGATTCGCGGAAGCGCGGCGTCCGCGCGTCTGCGCAGGCCAGCACCTGCCCGCGCCGCTGGCTATTTATAAACCGTACCGCCATAGACTAACGTGACCATGGGCCATATAATCTGCCTACGAAATCGGTGTTTTCTCAAAACTAAAAACCTGTTCACCCCCAAACTACACAACTGATTTTTGTAAAATTTCTATAATAATAAATAAATAGGGACAAATAACACTGATTGAGCTAGCCCCAAAGTAAATTCGAGACTTGTGTTATGGGATACTAACTCAACGATACTATATTTTATAACAAATACATATATAAATAAACATCCAAGACCCAGGACAATTTGAAAAAGGCCATTTTCCAACTTGCCCTGACCGGGGATCGAACCCGGGACCTCTGGGTGGCGGACTATGATGACCACTACGCCACGGAGGTCGTCAAAATTCTTTATAGGACCAGCTGACAAGTATATCTTTTCAAACAAGTAAATATTTTGTTTTTAAATTGTTCCAGGCCTTCCTCTATTTCTGTTCCCATTTCCCTTCATGTCATCAACGTTTTTCGCTCTTCTCATAACCAGAGATTGGACTCACGGGTGCTATTGCTATCAAAAGTATGGATATGACTAAAAGTTCCGGAATTTCTGGAGAATCTAATTGGGTACTAAGTAAATAAATCATAATTGTGTGATTTCAGGATGTTATTTTTTTTCGATTAAAATATATCCTCAAATCACATAATTATGATTGTTTTATTTATAGATTATATAGTCATATCCATACTTTTGATAGCAATAGCACCCGTGATTCCGATCTCTGCTCACAACTAACTGTCGCATCTAAAATAGTGAAATTATTCTGTGAGTGGTTCTACAGCGTACAATATCTCTAAGCACGCTTGTATAGAAGCCTTGTCCATGTTGCAAGCGCAGCCGCCGGCAAAATATTGTGTTTACTAGCTTTTTGCGCAGCTTCTCTCCTCATAACGTATTCCACGTATAACCTGCATAATTTGGGCCGTAGCTAGAGAGTGGGAGGGGTTTAGAGGTGTAAAAAACACATACCTATTAAGATTTACAAGTTTTTTAAATTATTGTAGAAGTAAGTAGGTATTTTGAAAAAATATGTCCGTAAGCAGGCCTGTGTCACTCACTTTGTTTAGGTACCGAAAATATACCTACATTATTACTATGCGCGCGGCGATCACTTCGAAGGGAAAAATTCAGTTTATGAATCGTTTTTCCAGCGTTATATAATAAGAATGAAATTGGCTTGCAATGGATGTCTAAGAATCTAAACGAAAAGGTGAGGAGTTCTGACGCGAGCTAAATTAAACCATAGCGTTAACCACATTAAGTAGATATTTCTTTGAATTTCTTTTCTGAGTAAGACTTCTGTACGTGAGTACTTGAACTTATTCCGTGCCGTAAGTTTTGATTTTCCTGAAAGTTAGACGTAGGATTTTATTTGTAGGATTTCTTATGTTTTTTTTTTTTAATATATAATCTTAATCTTAAAAATATAATCTTTATTTGATTTTCCATTACTTATTTAAAAATATGTCTTGCTGATTTTTAATATT
The DNA here is from genome assembly GCA_943193695.1 of Acrobasis suavella. Lineage (NCBI taxonomy): Eukaryota > Metazoa > Arthropoda > Insecta > Lepidoptera > Pyralidae > Acrobasis > Acrobasis suavella. The sequence goes on from OW971941.1 coordinate 4,280,020, forward strand.
CTAAAGTCTTAACCGATGTAATCTTAACGGAAACTTCATGGACCTCGATACACTGCGCTTAGTGCAAGGTCAGTTTAATTAGTTGAAAGTTTAAACAAACTGTAAACTTTAACTTCGATTTTGGCAAATAAATAAATATTTATATATTATTTATTATAAGATTTTTTTATATTCTTCTATTCTTTTTTTGCGAAAGCTTTATTATGTGAAAACAAATTTAAAAAAAAAAAATTAGGTATAAAGACCCGTTATTCCACAAAGCAATCATTTACGAAAAGTAATACCCTTTGCCTGGAGTGCACAAACCATATGAAACAGAAACCTAACTTGCGTTGCGTAAACACGCAAGTCTTAACTCTGGCTACGACCACATTAACATTTACAATAACAAACTCTTAGATATTTTCCATTAATAAGGTTATTTATAAGGAAACAAATCAAACCAGATGACTCGTCTAATGGAGTAGCCATGTTAGTCTTATTGATCATACATGTCATACAAATTGAAGCTATTAATTACTTAATTGAAACTTACTTGCGTCAGATTAATCTTACTTGTACGGGAGATTGAAAAGAACTGGATAAACTGGTTAAAAACATTGCCGTACTCGACAAATAAATTACTGAAAAAAAAATAAAAAATAAAACGAAGATGTTTTTATTTGGGATCCCTTGATTCTTCTAAATTATTAATTAATACGTAATATAATTAATATAATTACAATATTATAAAACTTTTTTACTTATTATATATGCATTATTCATTTAATGAAATATAGTATCGTTGCGCTAGGATCCACGTATATATATCGTACACAAGCTCAAGTTTACTTTGGGGCTAGTTTAGTCTGTGTAGTTTGTCCCTATATAACGTGGAAGGGACATACCCGTAATAAATTAAACCACAAGCTATACTAGATCACTATAGTATAATGAAATTAAAATTACATACAAAACTTTAAAAAAAATCGGAAATTCCATGCAATAAGGTGCAGCCGCTCGGACAATTTGTATAGGAACGACGAATTTTTTTGGTTATTTAGTTGTTATTTTAATTTCATTATACTGTAGTGATCTAGTATAGCCCGTAGTTTGATTTGTTGTATATTAATTTTATATATTTTTTAATTTTATTATATTCATTGTATGGTTTTAAATACTTATGTAGGTCGTAGAGACAGATTTATTAGTTTGGTTTTTAAGCGAAATCATTGGAAAAAATATGTCAAATAAGATAAAAAAGTATTGTGATCATCGTAATATTTTTTGCGTATTTCTTTTCTGTCATAGTCACGTTTTAGAAGCTTTTACTTAACTTGCAATATATCTTGTATGTATATCTTTGTTTAGGTAAAATATTGCTAAAATTCTGCATACTTCTGTACGTCGAAGGACAATATATTATTATGGAGTCAATGAGCTGTTCTGACGATGCAGCCGGGAGATATTCGACAGAACTCAGATATAAAACAATATAAACTCATTGAGTAGAACTCGTTTGATTTCTCTTGACCAGCACTTTATAGTAGACGACGTATAGGGTCTGGTCACGAAGACGGAAGGTGGTCGATGAAGCTCAGTAATACAACGACTCAACTTCATCGAATTTGGGTTTATTGTATTTGTGTTAACAAGAACAATAATGTCTTCTCTCATAATCCGATTTTTAGGATCTGCCGCGTATATAACAACCTCTATGAATGTTTTAATTCAGATCAAGTACCTGACATCTATAGTTTATCACTGAATAGTTTTAAGCACAGAATCCGTCAATTATTGTCTTTAACTTTCAAATCATATTTACCACCTAAAATATGTAGCTTTATTATTTAATTATATTATACTTCAATGACTATTTTGTATAATGTATATTGTCAACATATATAGCTGTGGACATATAAATATAAGGTAAGTACATATACTTACCTTATATTTATATGTCCATAGCTTTATTATGTTATTAATTTATATAATGTTTTCTTGTGAGTAAATAATGTTTAACATGCTGTGCGCACAATTTTTTGGTTTTGCAACTAGACATGTTTCTTTTATATAATTTGTTTTGTTTAGCAGTGTTGTAAGACTGTTTTGTGTGCCAATAAATAAAATAAATAAATAAACATTGATCTCACAATAAAAAATAGTACAAAAATGTATTAAAAAAAAACTATTTATTTAAAAAAATATTTAACCTCTTTTTCCTATGTTTGTTTTTCGTGTATGTAAGTGGCCAACACTAGTGTTAGATTTTTCAGGCTGCCTAAAGGCAACTGACGTAGCCATACAATGATGACAGCCGGGACCAACGGCTTTTACGTGCCTTCCGAAGCACGGAGGAGCTCGAGAAATTTTTGTGCCACTTGTGGTCACCCATCCATGTGCGGACCACGCCTGGTGTCGCTTAACTTGCGAAAGCGCTAGTAATGCGCACTCCCGCCGGGCCACCGAGCTCCTCTTTTTTTCTATAGAAACCGCTGACTTAAACGGTTACAATGCAGTAGCCGCGGTTACCGCCGGCCACACATCGCAGCAGAAAAATAAATATTATTTTAAACGATCACGCATGTTTGTCGGACATGTTGACGTAACAGTGTTCGGCGGCCGGCTCCCGTACTCGATGTTTGCTGAGCATGTGTGAACTGTGAGTTAAATCGGGGAAAAGTAACCGGTATCAATTTCTTACTAAACCGATGAACGGATTGGAATTATTGTTTGGCATGAATATAGCTTTTTTCAACTTAAACTTTTTATTTTTGGCAGAGCCACGCTACCGGCAAAACTCTGTTTTGCTAGTAGCATGAATGGGCCGGCTCGCCCGGGGAAGTACCACACTCTCACAGAAAATCGAAGTCTGAGTAGTAGCGTCACCGCTTCTATGCTCCGTTCGGTGAATGAGAGAGCCGGAGCCTATTCTGGGGAGGGCAAAATCCTGAAAGGCCGGCAACGCTTCTGTTACACCCCTGGTGTTGCAGTTGTCCATGGGCAGCGGTGATCACTTACCATCAGGTAACCCGCTTGTTCGTTTGCCGCCCTATAACATAAAAAAAACATGTGAGATTCATATGGGATGGGATTACTTTTTTTTACGATGCGGGCAGCTAAATAATAATACATACAGCGTGACGAGATTCATAACGGATGGGATTAAATTTTTTAATGGGCAATCTCGGGCGTCAGCTAAATAGTAATACGTAAAACGTGACTAATAATACCAGCCAAATTTTTGCAGCAAGCCCGGACCATGATAAAAGTTCCATAAAAACAATTAACGAAAAATAATTGGCTTTCTATACAAGTCTGAATTTCAAATTTCGCAGAAAGTATGTCGAGAGGGAGAATAGGCGAAAAAATAAAAAAAATATATCAATGGGGGACGTGGTCCCGTCCCGTCAGTATTATATATTGCAGACGTTCTGAAAAAAGGTGAAGTAAGGAGTACTTATAACCGGAGAGCATGTATGAAAAGAGTAATGAGTGTTGACGAAGCAAAAGAGGTTTGCAAGGATCGTAGCAAGTGGAAATCTATAGTCTCTGCCTACCCCCATGGGAAACAGGCGTGAAAATATGTATGTATGTATGTTTCTCCAACTACGCGTTCACTTTAACACTGAATAAGTTTTTTGATAAAGAATATTTTTTGTATAAGCTTTATTGTGAGACCAAAGTACTTATTAAAACCAATAACATAAACCTAAATTCAATGGTGTTGCCTCGTTTAATTACTGAGTTCCATCGACCACCTTCCATCTCCGTGATTAGACCCTAGGCATCGTCTACCGTAACGTCAAGAGAAACCAAACGAGTCCTACTCAATGAGGATATGTTGTTAAATAACTGAGTTCTGTTGAATATATCCCGGTTCCATCATCAGAACAGCTTATTGACTACATACTACTGTATTGTCATCCGTCTTACGTATGCTAAATTTCAGCTCAATCGGTTTAGAATAACTAGTTGAAAATTGAATTGCAAGATTTGACCTAAACAAACATACATTAAAGGGATACCTGAAATTAGAGTCTAGTGCTACCCCCATTTGAAATAAAAGATTTGTGAATGATAGGAAACGGAGACATCATTTAAAATTTTGTCTTGATCAGGCCCTAGATAAACATTAAAACAATTTTTTTAAAACTACTATTTACAGTTCAAAGTAAAAACGTGAAGCTTTTCTACGCACATTTGCGAAAAACAGTTACTTTTGTCTCATGTGCGTAGAAAAGCTTCACGTTCTTACTTCAAACTGTAAACAGTCATTAATAAAATAGTTCGAAAGGTTATCTAGAGCCTGGTCAAGACAAAATTTTAAATGATGTCTCCGTTTCCTTTCAAATTATTTATTTCAAATGGGAGCAGCACTGGACCCCGGAAAATTCAGGTAGCCCCTTAAGGTTGCGTCTCACTTGTCAGCACGGAGCAGCACTTTTCCATGCTGCTATCCTTTTCTGTCGCTCAGAACCGTCATTTGCCAGAGCGAGAGAGAGTGATGGAACGCTCTCGATCCTCTCGCTCCTTAAAGATATATTGCAAGTTAAATAAAAGCTTGTAAAAAGGTCATTGGGTCTTATAACCCTGAGCTCTGTCTACCCCGTACATAATAAAGACATGATTAGCAAGTATTAGTATGTGTAAAAGTTGTTCACATTGTCAAGTGCCTTGACCCCATCTGGCCACACTTCCTTACAAACCGTCGGCAAACACTACTCATTTACAAAAAATGTCTAATTGCCCACGGAATGTGATAAAACAAACGCTAAGTAGAACTTGTTAGTCAAATTGTAAAGTGACGCGTTGCGACGAGACGCGATCGTCTGGCGTTGTCCTAATAGAATGCAAAAAAGCGGCCAAGTGCAAATCGGACTCGCCCATGAAGGGTTCCGTAGCAGCAAGTAACATAATATAAAAGTTCTTGTAGTTCGTTGTAACTTTGATAAATGTTTTAATAAACGTATTAAAAAAAAACTACTGACTAGATATCATTCAAACCAATTTTCGATGGAAGTTTGCATGGTAATGTACATCATTACCATCATCATTTAGTTTTATCGTTCTCGTATTTTAGAAGTTACAGGGACACACACACACACACACACACACACACACACACACACACATTTTACCACTTTGGAATTGTCTTTAATAAAAAATTATATTATATTAGAAACCTCCATATCATTTTTGAAGACCTATCCATAGATACTCCACACGTATGGGGTTGATGAAAATGAGAGTGTCAGTTCTAAGTATGGGAATCCCCACAATTTATTGTTTTTTTTTTCTATTATTGTGTGAAAAATTTATGCGGTTCACAGAATACATCTACTTACCAAGTTCCAACAGTATAGTTTTTATAGTAAAAAAGTGTCTGTGACATACGGGCGGACAGACATGACGAATCCATAAGGGTTCCGTGTTCTGCAATTTGGCTACGGAACCCTAAAAAGCAATCATTGCAAATACGCGTGAATTTTACTCATATGAACGCTGGCAATGGCATGATTTTCAAAAGCGATGGTTGTACGTTGTATCGCTTATTCGCACGAATATCGCTTTGATCAGTCTTCTTCTTCTGGTGTCGAAAGCTTGAAATAAAATCAATTTTTCCCTCCAATAGGTTGCCACTTTCACAGCGTTGTCAGAGGCCTCATATAGGTCAAGCTTAGTGCAGCTGGTGGGGCACGATGGGCAGGAGAGGAGGTGGAGGAGGTGTTATAGTCTAGTCGTTATGACCACATTGACACTGTGTTGCAGTTGGATCAATATTCCTCCACCGGGCTAAATTATGCCTGCACCAGCCTCCCTCAGTTCGGAGTCGGTTTTCCATATGGCCCATGGTAGCTCATGACCCGGTGGTAGTGCCTCCGACGGTTAAAATAAATCAGGAGGCTGTGATCAGTGATGTTGTATTATAAGATAACGCTTATGTTTTCGACTTGATTTTTAAACTTAAATTTAGTTGAATAAACATTGAAAAATAGTATTGAATTTGAAACACATACATAATAAAATAACCAGCCAAGTGCGAGTCGGACTCGCGCACGAAGGGTTCCGTACCACATGTATAAAAAATCACGTTTGTTGTACCTATGTATCCACTTATAGTATTTTATGCAACAGTTGTATAAGAAGGTTCATAAATTGCAAGTGGAGCAAGTTACGATGCGAGCCTTGGCGAGCATTGTAAGGAGACGCCATCGATCATTTTTTGACGTACTTATACAACGTTGTATACAATACTTTTTTTACGATTACATTTACTAAAATAAATACAAAAATAAACACGATATACTACCTACCATATGTTTGGTAGATACTAGGTATCTATGGAAGACTTGATTTTTTAAATTGACGTCTTGATTGAGTGACTAAACGTGCCATTTTTGAAACATGGAGTCACTTAAACGAATGTTTTTCATACAAAAACACGTTTGTTCAGTGAATCCACGTTTGAAAAATGGCACCATATGTTAAAATAACGATTTTATTATGTTGGCTGAGTGGTAGATCTAAAGAAAAAAAGTTATAGGTCTATGGTTAGGAGTATCGTTTTGGCGAAATAACGACACATGTGCTATTATATTAGGAATAGACTATAGACTTTTATGAAATCATATAATCTATGTTCTTATATTAGTGTTCGGGACCATTTAAGAGACAGATAACAGTACAGGAGTAGAAAAAAATATTTATTTTATTCTGTTTTTAATATTTGTTGTAATAGCGGCAAAAGAAATACATCATCTGTGAAAATTTCACGGACGGAGGTTGGAGTCTTATTAGAAGGGGCCCGTTTCTACCCTTTGACTATGCAAGTCAAAGTTGATAATATAATTGTCAATTTTTCTTTCGATTTCATAATAGGAAGTTTTAGATGTCAGATCATTTACGTGCAGCTAAGTTTACTGCCGCTTTTTAAGAGCAAATGCAGAAGAAGCGGCAACAAACTGCACTGCACCATTTTCTCAAAAGACGTCAACTTATAATTTAAAATTAGATATGTGGCTGAGAATGCATTGTTATGTCATAATTATGAATTAAGAATTATGTCACATAGAAATTAATGTCAATTTGTTAATTTAGTAGGTACGTACTGAATGTACTTAAATTATAATATTTGTGAGTGTTCAAACAAATCTAAAACATGTTTTATCTACACCTATGCTATAAATCCTCTATAAAAGTTTCTGAAACAGTTAGCTTATTGCAAACATTAAAACACTCAGTGTCATAGTAACCGTTATATCACTTAAACGAGTGTTATAATGTTGTACTAAATTTCATTATGCAACGCAAACTCAATCCCTTACTCATCAAACAGCTACATTTTTATGAATTAAAAAAAAATAACATTTTCATGTACGCGCGGTCACTACCACAGCTCCGTAATTTAAAAAAGGAACTTATTGGTTATTCGAATTCACGTCGTATCCCTCCATTTTTGTTCGATATTTACTAATATCGAACAAAAATAATTTGCATTCCAATAATTGTACGATCCAAAATTTAAAGAATGATTACAATAAATAATTTCATTATTACCTATACATACAGTTAGTTTGTATGAGATACTCAGCAATTAAACTTACCAGGAATTTACACAACAGTTCTTAACACTGTACAACACTCTATGGATTTAAAACCTTTTATAGAGGATTCATATGTTGGTGTAGATAAAGTTATGTATGCAACTGTAATAATTAGGTATTAAAACACTCATGTGATACTATTATCACACTCGGCTTTGCCTCGTGTGATAAACCAGCATTCGTGTTTTGATACCCCTTGTTATACTACAGTTGCATAAATAACTATTAACAGATGGGATCTCTTATATAAATAAATATGTAATAGACTTAAACGCATTTTTCCGTAAAGTAGGAACTAATCGTATATATGAAGTTTATGAGTACCTAGTATATGACGAGGCTGTATATTATTTAGCATACCTTGTTAGGGTGCGACAGGCTGATGTCATCTTACTATCGGAAAAGATACATTTGCATGGAAAATCTATAGGAGAAACGAATAGAGACTCCATAAACGATTAAGTATGACTTATGTCACATAGAATACCTATAATTAGTTACTATTATGCAATTATATTTCTAAAGCAGTTTCTATCAAACACTGTTCCATGCTGGTCTAGGAGAAAATAAAAAACTGAGAATGTACCAGCTGCTTCTCTTCCCTTGCAGATCGTAGGAGCCGATCGAGGGAATGGGCGAAAATGCGAATCATGTTAATAGGCGATGTAGCTAGCAACCCATCACTACATTGATTGCTTTTTTTATGTCATAGGGCGGCAAACGAATAAGCGGGTCACCTGATGGTAAGTGATCACCGCTGCCCATGGACAACTGCAACACCAGGGGTGTAACAGTTGCTTTTCCATCTTCTCGCCCACCATCACGCTAAAAGTGGCTTTTGAGTCTTACGGCCCTGCTCGGTTAGGGATAAAAGCGTGATAGTATGTATACAGGGTTACTTTTAATACACCAGCAACATTTCGGGTGCAAGTTCAGTCCATGATACTGAACTACTTCCCATAAAAACAATTATCGAAATGTCGAAAAAAATCGACTTTCCGTACAAATCAGCGCTCGGCCTTATAACTGGAATTAGTATGGGGAGGATTTAGTATGGGAGGTCGATTTTTTATCGATTTTAAATAACTTTTTTATGCTCCCGAAATGTTGCAGGTGTATTTAAAGTAGCTTTGTATATGTATATACTGGTCCGGCTATTCTTTTGCACTTCGCCTGGTGATGAGATGAGGTGAGATGTGATTAATTTTTTTTTGCGTATTAAATAGATTATTATAAAGTATGGTATGTAACATATTTTATCCTTTCTCTTTATTTTTTTTATCTCTTTATTTTATTAGAAAATAATGACGAAGATACGGCGCATTTCAATTTCGCGTTACGTCACCGTTTTAACCAACGGTGACGTAAATAACCCCCGCTCCGAAACTTCAAAGCGCTGTATCGCTATGATTTTTTCCACTTTGCTAAATGAAAAAAAAGCGCTTTTAGCGTTAAGGGGCTACCTGAGGTCCAGTGCTGCCCCCATTTGAAATAAATCATTTGAAAAGAAACGGAGATATTATTTTAAATTTGGCTTTGATATAACCCTAGATAACCCTTCAAACTATTTCATGAACTGCTGTTTACATTTTAAAGTGAGAACGTGTAGCTTTTTGTAGCATTTTTGCTAAAAGTGACCGTTTTTCGCAAAAATGCTATAAAAAGTTACACGTTCTCACTTTAAAATATAAATAGTAGTTTATAAATAGTTTGAAGGGTTACCTAGGGTTATATCAAAACCAAATTTAAAATAATATCTCCGTTTCTTTTAATATTATTTATTTCAAATGGGGGCAGCACTGGACCTCAGGTAGCCCCTTAAGTTCGCCTATTGTTCTGTACAATTTGTATTTGATGAATAAAGAGAAATAAAAAATATGAGTCCTTTATTTTTGAATAATCAAAGATTCAAGATTCAAAGATTCAAGATTCAAAGATTTAATATTTAAAGATTCAAAGATTCAAGATTCAAAGATTCAAATGTTTATTCAGTAATTAGACCTTAACAGGCACTATTACACGTCAATAAGTATAATTTACGTTACGTGTAAAGTATATTAAAATATAATTTATTTTAAAAAATAATCTATTTGAAGGACTAAATAAAATAATATATTTTTAAACAGTCCTCATCCCTATTGCTGGATTAATCAGTGACTGCTGTGTGACGTGTGACGCTGCGTCATGCAACAGTTATCAGGAAGTTTCCAACAACTCAAATTAGATACTTTTTTCTAAACGTCAAAACAAAAATGTTCTATGGAATTTGTATGAAAGACCTTTGACGTCATAGTTTCTTGAAGTCAAATAGCGCTCTTATTGTCAGTTTTTCTGCAATAATAAATCTAAAATCACTTTGAAAATAGATATGATCAATGACAAGTGACATTATTTTGTGACGTTTAATTCTAATAATAGTACCAAGTAATTTATTTTTGACCCAGGAAACTTCCTAATTTTACAAAATTTCGGGGGCAGTTTTGCACGATGATAAAATGTTTGAAGATACTCTTCCATAGTTTAATAGTTCGATGCTTGTCGGTCCATACGCCAGACTCTGGAATGTTAATTAAGTAATAAACTTTTTTTCCTACAACATCTTGTAAGCATAAAAACACAAAAATACTATTATGCTGCTAAAAGATATTACACACTTACGAGTATGTTTCCATAGACAGGGCATTGCTAAAATTTTTTTTACAATTCCTTTTATTCATAAAGTTATACTGCTTTTATTACTTAATACTGTCATGTCATTATACCTTTGTTTATTTTGATGTACGTACACTGGAAGATTGTTTTTTTACCCAACTGCGCCAGAAGGAGGGTTATGTTTTTGGATAGTATGTACGTATGTTTGTATGTATAATTGTTTGGCACGCTCTGCAGCCTGAACGGCTCGATGGATTTAGCTTGACAGGTGTCGTTAGATTCGTATTTACTACACAGGGTATATCAAAATAGAAAGAATACAAAAAAAGGCAGTCGGGTTTTTTGTTTTTGTAATAATAACTTGTTCTTTTCTAGTGCGTATATTATTACCTAAAGCATATTCAGTCTTCATTTTTCATGCTGATCTGAGATAAAAGAAAACTTTACTCATGCAGATCGTATAAGCTGATCGAGGCAATGGAAGAAAATCTGAATCATGTTAGTGCACTCACTACTATCTTGCTAGCATTAACACATCACTATTATGATTTTATTTTTCTATTTTCACATTCACTATTAAGTTATACTTATATAATAAATAATAAATATATACGGACAGATTAGTAACTTATCATCATATCAGCCACAAGAAGTCCACGGCTGGACTTATGTCCAGCCCAGTCGAGGCCTATGCCTCCCTCAAGGTTTTCCTAAACAAACGATTGGAAGCATCCAGCGCTTTCCTGCAACCTTGATAAGGTCGTCCGACTACCTAGTTGGTGGGTGTCCTACGCTGCGCTTGCCGGTACATGGCCGGCATTCAAGAGCCCTTCTGCTCCATCGGCCATCGGTTCTTCGTGCTGTGTGCCCCACCGACTGCCACTTCAATGAGCTAATCCGCTGGGCTATGTCAGTGACCTGATACTAACTCAAAAGATAATATATTTTTTACTATGTTTTCTGTATAGGGTGACGGGTCTCTATATACCTACCCCGTAAGAATTAAAGACGTGACAATATATCTCTATTAGTCTAAAATCTAAATACATTCCCTACCAAAAAGTATTGCAAAATACCCTAATAAATTCATATACGAAATCAAAATATTCTCAGACCACAACATATAGTTCAGCATAATTATGTTATTAAAGTACTTAATTTTTTTCGCGAGACATATACAATACAGCTAAAGACTTAAATACTTTTTTATTTTTATTTATTATTTAATATTTATTGTTCATCAAAAACAAATTGTACAGAACAATAGGCGAACTTAACGCTAAAAGCGTTGTCTACCAGTCAACCTTTGGGTTATACAGATAGTCTAAATGTGGGTTGCAAGACTTGCAAGACAAAGTAAAGCACATAAAAATCGATGTAAATAAATAAGTATATACAGATAAATACAATAATATAATATTTTCCATATACATACATATATACTAATATACATTACATATACGATTTTTTGTTCTCTTCTAGTTCCTTCTACATCCAATCTAAGTGACTTCTGATGCCTCACTAAAATTTTGATCCCAATATCGTCTCTATATTTGATTAATTCGTGAACCCTCTTTGCTTAAGTACAAAAGATAAAAGTAAATGATCGGTAACTTTTATTGCTGACGGAGCAATGCATATCTTAACGAGAATGTGAGTACGGTGCCCGCTCGAGGCCCGGGCCAGAGGCGTATTTATTATGACCGCGAGGGAAATGGCTCGGGGCTGCGTAGCTATGGTGGGCGGAATATTTTATTGCTGACGGAGCTATGCATTTCTTAACGAGAATGTGAGTACGGTGCCCGCTCGAGGCCCGAGCCAGAGGCGTATTTATTATGACCGCGAGGGAAATGGCTCGGGGCTGCGTAGCTATGGTGGGCGAAATATTTTATTGCTGACGGAGCTATGCATTTCTTAACGAGAATGTGAGTACGGTGCCCGCTCGAGGCCCGAGCCAGAGGCGTATTTATTATGACCCCGAGGGAAATGGCTCGGGGCTGCGTAGCTATAGTGGGCGGCATATTTTATTGCTGACGGAGCTATGCCTTTCTTTACGAGAATGTGAGTACGGTGCCCGCTCGAGGCCCGAGCCAGAGGCGTATTTATTATGACCGCGAGGGAAATGGCTCGGGGCTGCGTAGCTATAGTGGGCGGCATATTTTATTGCTGACGGAGCTATGCCTTTCTTTACGAGAATTTGAGTACGGCGCTCGCTTCAGATCCGGGCTTGTGGCGTATTTATTATGACCACGAGGGATATGGCTCGAGGTTGCGAGGCTATGGTGGGCGGTTTATTATATTGCTGACGGAGATAGCTCCGTCAGCAATAAAATAAACCACACCGTATACCGTACCAACATTTTCGTTAAGAAATGCATAGGCATTTCTTGTAAAATGCCATTTAAGGTAAGCTATGGTCCACCTATGGTCAGTCAACAAAGATTAAAAACACAAAGTCATATTTCATATTTCATTATATAGTAAAAATTGTTCACATTGATTAGTATGTTTACTCCCTTTCGGGTTGATACCTCCTTTCACGTTGTATTTAAGAACCTATGTTACTATTTTCCCTTTTTTTAAAGTGTATGGAGTGGAGCGTCAATTATTGAAATACGCCACCACTCGCGGCTATGCATCTCCGAGAGTAAGTGCACGTACTGTTAACAGGAAAATAGAGACAGATACAAATGGAATCCTGATCGCCAGCATTGCTTGCACTTGGTTCTCGTTGGTCGAGTCTAGCAGTGAAGAGCAAAAGGCGAGTAAATGATCAGTTGTATCGATACATTTTATTGATTACGAGAACGCGTTATGGCGCAAGCGAAGCGCCTCCGTTCTATACGTAGATTGGGTAAAATGCTTTCTGCTTGCTCGGCTGCTAATGTTAGTCTGCCCGGCTGTTCTCATCAATAGGTCGCATTTCTCAACTGAATCTCATAAAATTTAATAAGCAGGTTCAAAAATCATATGGAATTTCTAGTCGATAATTTTTCTGGACAATTTTTATTTTTTGATGTGAAAACTTCTTTAGCGGCTTTGCACATTTTTTTGTAATGGGTAAAAATTTTAAACACGCGTCAGGACACGTGACCCTGATCAAAAATTCGTAAGACGGATGGAGGGTAGACAGCCGGCGCGGCGTAGGAGAGGAAGTATCCCCCTCTCTTTCTACGGCGCGGCGAAAATGTATGCCTGCGCCTGCTGTTTCTTATAGGCGGCGCAGGGCGCTTGCGCGTGGCACGCTGTAATTAAATAAATATTGTGTTCTACCACATAAATGATAGTACTTTTATACTGATAATTAAAGCAATTCGTGCAAAATTATTCCCTAACCATTTCAAAATATCAAAAATGCACAACGTTAATATTCAAGTTTTTACTTCTGCCGGCACTCCCGGAATGCAACCCGTCATTTTTTTATACTTAGTACACTTTGATCGAGTCTACATTGAGTATTTGAAATAAATTATGTGTGGACCGAATTAAAAATCAGGTGTAAATTTATCTGATAGTTATTATTTTAAAAATAAGAGCACGTACGAATGCGATTACAGATTTTTTTCCGTCAAATAGATTTTTAATTACTCTGCTATAAATATGTTATCACCTTACCTGGTAATGTATGCTTTAGACATCAAAATTTGCTATATAAAAATTACAAAGTACTTATGTTGTAAAGTTGTATAAAAATTACTTTGTGTAAAAAAATACTTTGTCATTTTCTATAAAAATAACTTTGTTATTTTGTTTGAAAATTACTTTGTTAAAACTTTGTTTTATGTTGCAAAGTAATTTTTATACAAAATGACAAAGTATTTTTTATACAAAATGACAAAGTAATTTTTATAAAACTAATTCGACGGTATTTCTTATTTTTGTTTAACACTGGTGACCGTCAGACGGCAGTAGCGTGCATTTCATACAGACTCATAGAATTCGTCTACCCTGTGCCAACCTAATATAATATAGGATACTAGCGAAAAAATATCTTAGCTTGCTTAATTTAGGTAAAATTAGTGCCTACTCTGTCAAAAATATTTGTGCACTTCACTGTCAGGCGGTCGAGTCATAAATAATGTAAAGTTCTTTATAATTTTACAGGACTTTATACTGACCTTGCTACATTTACTATCAAACTCTCATCGATCAATGTAAACCCTATTACCGCTTCTACTAGTAGACACTTACACAAGATAAGTTTTTAGTGCTTATTTTTTCAGTAATGGAAAAGATGTAGGTACCAAGTAGAAGGTACAAATTGCCACAGGGTTGGGCATATTCAGGGTTGAGAATGATAGTCAAACTTAATGCATATAGCTGGTACACCAATAAGGGATAATTTTGAAAATATCTAGTTACTTGGTCTCTCTATGATCCGAGGTTTACAACTTTGATTAATTCTTGCATATAGAAAGCACTCTGATTACAAAAAATATTTGCAACAGTTTGAGAAAAAATAATTAATCAGCAGTTTTAATTGACCGAGCCAGCGAAGCGTCAAACGTTGACAGTTTTTCAGTTTGTCTGACCGTCTGTTCTCGCCTACAGGTCGCATTTATCAACTGAAATGTTGTGAGAAAGTTCTAAAACTATATAGAATTGTTTTGTCGATTCAGTTTTTTTAAATTCTTCAAAATGGCTGAAATATACTGAAATGTTGAAAAAGTTCTAAAATTATATAGAATCATTTTGTCGATTCAGTTTTTTGAAATTCTTCAAAATGGCGGAAATATACTGAAATGTTGAAAAAGTTCTAAAATTATATAGAATCATTTTGTCGATTCAGTTTTTTGAAATTCTTCAAAATGGCTGAACTATACTGAAATGTTGAAAAAGTTCTAAAATTATATAGAATCATTTTGTCGATTCAGTTTTTCGAAATTCATCAAATTATCATATTTTAACCATTTTGAGAAGTTTTCAAAATGTTATAAAACTTTTTGTTGCCCTTATTAAGACGCAACTTTTTTGTCTGAACAACTTTTTTATCCGATAGACTTCAACGGGTCGGGGCGACTTGCGAGGTATACAGCTCACAGAGCCACTATAGTATTACCATTTCAATTTTTTTTCGATTATTCCTAGGAAACACTCCGTTTGCCTTAACCTTTCCATTAGTTGTGAACATTTTCTGTTATATATAAAACAGAATCAGATCGTACCTTTCTACTTAAAAAATCGACTTCTTCTTCTCTTCTTATTATTAAAGAGCTAAGCTCTTGTCTGTGGGGCAACCAATGCCTTCCATCTCTCTCTTTCTAAAGTCCACTCCAAAAAAATCGACTAGTAACCGAAAACTAATTTGCTATTTTTTTCGGTTTTACCTTTTACCACTCTAGAAGAGCTGGCTAAGCGGTTTAAACTCAATGGTGCCATTTTTGAAACGTGGAGTCACTAACCGAACGGTTTTTTGTATGGAAAAACCATTCGTTTAGGTGATTCCGCGTTTCAAAAATGGTATTTCTGGCTGAGTGTCTGTGAGGCACGAGTTCGATCCTCACTAGGCTTGACTTGTACTTACCTCTGAGCTTGTACTCAAGTACAGTCAAGTACCAAGATACCTGACCAGGCCCTCTACTCATATCTTCAATTTTCTCTCAAACTAAAATACATATTAACATGAAAATTTTTAATCAGACAGATTTTTATTAAGTCTTTCTGAATATACATTTTCGAGAAAATCTAAGATATAAGTAGAGGGCCTGATTAGGTATCTTGGTACTTGACTGTACCTACGGTAATTTTCGGCTGCCACCACTTGCTACCAGTTAAAGAAAACATCGTGAGGATCCTAGTGGTAAGCCCATTTTAACATTAGAGCCGTGCGATTTTCTGCCTTTTAATTCAACAGTCTGAAGGCTATCTAAAGATTCTATTGGTTTAATTGAATTTTCATCAAAACCGTATTGACGAAATTTAAGAAAAAGTGTCGGATGATCTACGTAATCAAATGGTTTGGAGAGATCACATAAAAAAATATAGCTATTTATACTATTTTTATAAAAGGTTTTAATACTTATAAGTCAACTGTTTTCTCCAACTGTGGAGGGACTGACATTCTGATATACAACCTTCGCTTAGTTCAGATACCAGTCTCTCAAAATGATCTGCTAACATGTACCTATGTCAACGATATCATTATGTTATGTAATATAATGTAAGATTGTAGAAAAAAAATATGAAACCTTGAAAAAAAAATTGTAATCGCACTCATTAAAAAGAAGATTACCACTCTCGTGTCACCACGAAATCGACTTATAATTCAATGCAAGAATTTCTTAACATAACAGAAATTCGGTGTACAAATATTGACCATCTTGTAAGTCTATATGAACGGTAATCATTAGAATGTTGACTGATCAAAACATCTGGAATGATGAGTAGATCGGGCATTTAAAGGTCATACGTATACATTATACAAACACACTGTCAAATATTATCCCTAAAGACAAGAAAATGTTGTGTTCTATATTTTCAGAAGAAAAGAAATTAAGGTAACCTACTAGTTCTCTAAAAAGTAGAAAACAATACCACAGAATAACTACTAGTACTCACGTATAGAAGTCTTACCCAGAAAAGAAATTCAAAGAAATATCTACTTAATGTGGTTAGCGCTATGGTTTAATTTAGCTCGCGTCAGAAACTCCTCACTTTTTCGTTTAGATACCTAGACATCTATTGCAAGCCAATTTTTTATTACTCTCGGCAAACGATTCATGTAACTAAATTTTCCCCTTCGAAGTGGTCGCCGCGCGCATAGTAATAATGTAGGTATATTTTCGATACCTAAACGGGAAGTGACACAGGCCTGACAATACTGCTGAATTTAGTTAGGATGGCAGTGTGATAGTAGACGATAAGGCGCCGCGAGTGACGCCGCGCCGCCTGCGCTTTGCTTGCGCCACACACTGTCATGCACGATTGACAATAGTTACATCATTGACATTTGACGTATGCTTATCATTATGAATCTACATTTAATTCAACAATGTTGGTTTAGTTTGGATGGTAGTGTGATAGTAGACGATAGGGCGCCGCGCCGCGAGTGTTGCCGCGCCCACCTGCGCTGCGCTTGCGCTACACACTGTCGTGCACAATTGACAATAGTTACATCATTGACACATATATAGAATTATGAATCTACATTTTATTCAAAAATGTTAGTTTAGTTTGGATGGTAGTGTGATAGTAGACGATAGGGCGCCGCGAGTGACGCCGCGCCGCCTGCGCAGCGCTTGCGCTACACACTGTCATGCACGATTGACAATAGTAACATCATTGACACAAACCTATCACCATGAATCTACATTTAATTCAACAATGTTGGTTAAGTTTAGATGGTAGTGTGATAGATAGTAGACGATGGGGCGCCGCAAGTGACACCGCGCCTCCTGCGCGTCTCTTGCTCCACACACTGTCGTGCACGGCACGGTTGCCAATTGTTTTATCATTGACCAACATTACACTAAATGGTTTTTTTTTTTTTTTTAACTACTACCTCCAACTTTATCGGAGACTGTGTCTACTATTACTCTTTCATTCCAGTTCTATCATTCATGCTTCTCGTACTATCACGCTTCATACGTTTTCCTTTCATTCATCGTCTTGTGCGCTCTACGGGTGGGATGCCCGTCTATTTCAATCCTATTCTACCTTGGTTCTTTTTATATTTATTCAGGGGGCTTTTCAATAATTTTACTCGATTTTAAAACGACACGATTTTCTTATTTCGTACATTAACATCTTTTTTATTATTATGTGTACATGCGTAATTTTATTTAATTACAATCTATTTTTTTGGTTCCAAATCTAAGTTTCTTATTTTCTAATGGTTTACAATGTACTTATATCTAGCATTTTGTATTACTGTTATATACTATTTATATCATATGATGTACTATAATATTTAACTATATTAAGTCATCATATTCTTATCACTATTCCTTTTATTTACTACCTTAACTATTTTGACACAATATTCTAGAAAACTAAATTTATCTTTACTAGCTATTAGTGCTGGGAAGTTTTCCACTGACATTTTCATTTTCAGTACTTGCTCTACCTCATATCTTTTGTTATTGAAAACTGGGCATTCGGTGAGGTACACTAAATGGTTTAACTCAACAATGTTGATTTAGTTTTGATGGTAGTGATGAAATAAGGCGCGTGATAGTTTTCACCTGTCTCGTTGTCTGTAATCAATATTGCAAGTTCAATTTAATCTACTTTCCGGTTTCGGATTGAGCTGAAATTTTGCTCACATAAGTATATCGCGTGACAATACAATAAAATGATCTGAACTACTGATCTGATCTGATCTGAAAAGAACTGATCTGATGATGGAGCTGCAAGGTGGTCATAGCATCTCTGTGGTAAAAACAATAGCCCGTTTGGGCTCGACTTATTTGTCTTAAGGAGCACTTTAATCCTTTTGTATCATTGTTTTATATAAAAGCTTGTTTTAGTAAATATTTGTTTACATAATTACTTCTTTCATTCTTCCTAGCCATATGTATCTCTTATGTTAGCATACTGGCATGCACGCACCCACCTGCGCACCACCGACTTGCGTCATCTTCAACTTAAAATAATAAAACTGGTTTCGATTGTGATCTGTGGAGTATCGATTATGCCCCGGCGGCACACCTGGCAGGCAAGCCCGCGACCCCGCTGGCATGACACCCGATACCTAACCGATTTAAGAAAAAAACCATTCCATATTCAACATTATCTTTTTACGACTGAATCTCGACGTTCATATAAAAATTCTATAGTTATTCAATAATTTAATTAATTGATCGCTCCTTTTGACAACTCAAGATGTATTAGTTACATTGTTTAAGAACCATTCCATATTCAATACTACCATTTTACGACCGAATCTCGACGTTCATATAAAAATTCTAGTCATTAGTAATTTAATTATTCAATTAATTGTTCGCTTTTCAAAACAGCTCAAGATGTATTATTTAGGAACCATTTCATATTCAACATTACCATTTTACGACCGAATCCCGACGTTCATATAAAAATTATACTTATTAGTAATTAAATATTTGAATTAATTGTTAGCTCGTATGGATAAGTCAAGATGTATTGTTTACATTGTTTATAAACCATTCCATATTCAACATTATCATTTTATATCAGAATCTCGACGTTCAAATAAAAATTCGACTTAAGTACCTAAGGCAATAGTAATTGAATTAATAGTTTGCTTCGATCTTGAAACTGAAGATGTATTGTTTGACAACCCTATAATTATATCAGACGATGGTCAGATGTCTTGAAGAAGAAATGCGGTTCTTACTGAATGAGACTGGCAAGAAATAGGGAAAAGTGGAAGAAACTGGGGGAGGCCTACGCCGCAGAGGCGACTTCCAAAAATGTATAATGGAGTGGAAAGTTTATATTTACGAGATGTTTTTATAGTAGAATAAAGGCTTTTTCTATTTTATTTTTTATTTATATTTCGGCAAGTCCTTGCATGATTTGGTCGATGTCACCCTTCCAGCTTTGAAGTTTAGGGCTTTGGGCAAACGGCCGCGTGACGTTTGTCAATCTTTGTCACCCTTCCGGCTTTGAAGGGTTTTGGGCAAACGGCCGCGTGACTTATGTCAATCTCTCACACACAACCGACAAAAACTGCCGCTCGACCGTCGGCGATTGTCGCCGATAACCAGCGAATATCGCCGACTGTCGCCGACGGGACGACCGACGAAATAGGTCAACGACGGTCGGCGCGCGGTAGCGCTAAAACTGCGAAAATTGCAAATGTCAAGCTATTTCAGATTCATAGCATCATCAAACCTAGACCCTATTTCATATCCATCCATTTAATACGAATTTGCGAGGAACCAAGAGGTGAGCTTGCCTTCTGAACGTTTCCATGTTTGAAAAATCCTTCTTCTTCTTTTCGTATCGATGGTAAATAAATAAATATATAGGGACATATAACACTGATCGAGCTAGCCCCAAAATATGTTCTAGACTTGTGTTATGGGATACTAACTCAACGATACTATATTTTATAACCAATACATATATAGATAAACATCCAAGACCCAGGACAATTTGAAAAAGATCATTTTTCAACTTGACCTGACCGGGAGTCGTACCCGGGACCTCTGGGTGGCAGACTAGCATGGGGACCACTACACCACGGAGATCGTCAAATTACGGTATGTTTATATTTTAGTGGACCAGAATTGGGCCACCTGTATTGCATTGTCGGAGGCGACATATAAGTCATCCAAGGTGCAGATGTTTGGACACCTCGGACATGATATAAGGGGGGACATGGTTTGTGGAGAGAAGCCGCACACGCACTGTTTGTCATGCGAGCTGCTCAGTATTTTCTACCTGACTAAATTGTCTTTGCTGCAGCCCACCTGGGTTCGCAGTCTGTTGAGCGCTTTCCAAGTAGGCCACGGCAATTCATGGCCAGGAGGAAGTTCCTTGCGTGGTGGAATAAAACTAGGCACAGTGTGGCCTCCCTCCCACAGATTTAGCCTGGCGTCTTTAATGTTGCACTCTAGGCCCTAGAGTGCAACATTAAAGACCTAGGGCATTCGTCATCCTATCTACTCGCATCCCAAATTTCATAGAGCCGATCAAAGAAGCTTACTTAAAAATGAATCTGTCATACCGGAGGTCCCGGGATCGATCCCCGGTCAGGTAAAGATGGAAAATGATTTTTTCAGATTGACCTGGATCTTGGATGTTTATCTATATAAGGTGTAACAAAATATACTGAAACTATTTTAAGGGTTGATTCAGTCCATGATAGTGAACAACTTTCCCCAAGAAACATATGTTAAAATATGGAAAATAATTTTTGGCTTTCCATACAAACTCAGATCAGCTGATCGGTCAACTTGTATAGGAGGCAAAAAAATACTTTTAATTTTTTTACATATGTTCCTTAGCGAAAGTTGTTCAACGTATCATCTTATACAATATGTAACAAAAACCCTATCCGATCCTTGTAGGAGCCGGGCCAGCCGGGCCAGCAGAACACTTTTGCATGAAAATGTCGATTTTTTTTCGAGTGCCAAGCATTGGTCCAATAGGAAAAGTTGTTCATATTGACGGTCTGAGTTGCTCCTACAAGGATCGGACAGGGTTTTTGTTCCATATTGTATATGCATTTGTTATAAAATATAGTATCATTTAGTAAGGAACCCTTATCACAAGTCTTGAACTTACTTTGAGGCTAGCAAAATCTGTGTAATGTATCCCTATTTATATCTCAGCAACCGCTTGACAGTCTCACGTTCGAATTTAATATGTTTTTAGTTTGTACTTACATACATACAAACGTCGGATTTGTCCATGTTGACTCGAAGAACTTCGCTGGCTTCGCTTGCCCGATCAATAAACGTTTCGTTTGTTGACATTTATTTCTCCATAATGGCCCTTTCATCTCATTCGACGTAGTATGCTCTGTATGTGACATGTGTTTTTAAACAAAGGACTGGGGGCAATGACCTGCCCTTATTCGTTCAGCCAGCGAGGCGGCGCAGGCGCAGGCCGCTGTGGTGCTATTTTTCAAACGCCGAGTCATTTAAAGAATGGTTTTTTTATATGGAAAAACCATTCGTTAAGGTAACTCTGCGTTTAAAAAATGGCTCTTCAGTTCGCAAAGCGACCAATATCTGTCACGTAATTTATTTGCACTGTAAACGCTTATCACTAAGCGAAGGTAGGTATTTTTAGAGATCCTCGAGCTTTTTTAGGATCCATTGTCCTGACAGATCCCTTTAAAATTTTACTTACAAGAAAAATATATAAAGTTCCTTCTTTATTTGATTTTTTATAAATGTAATGTCACGAAAGCCTTGAATTAATGATATGGCCAAACGTTGAGTAAACAATATGGGCTGTTTCAGAGTGTCACATCATAATATACAATAAATTCATGAAATAGTCAGACATATAATGAAATAATCAATTCAACTATCCACGACACATACATTGATGATGTTTAATACCTTTCAATGCTAAGTTCCAGTGCAGTATGATACGGTCTCTCTATGATAATAAGAAAGCCAGAGTTTGATGCTTGGCAAGAATGTTATAAGGTGTCAACTTGTATTATGTTGGTTGTATTATATTATAAATATTTACAAATTAAAAGACAATAATAATAAAATGACAAACCCTTTCTGGCGAGTAGGCGACCAGTACTGCGAAAGTGAGTTTCTTCTCAGCAGTGGTCATTACAAAGCGATGGTATCGGTAGCTTTTCTTTAATGAAAATATTGAATTTTTTGAAAAAATGAAAATATTTACGCCTCGTCACTCCCTAAATACCGAGTTTCATCAAAATCGTTGGAGCCGTTTTTATATACATATACATGTAAATATATATGTATAATATTTATTTACATATATATATATATATATATATATATATATATATATATATATATATATATATATGTAAATGTAAATAATAATACATATATTTTAAACCTATACTTTAAACGAGCAATTCTAGTATAAAGATTTATATAAGTTCAGTAAGTTTATATAGTACCCTACCAGACCTAATCTACAAGGGTACAATACAAAAATATGACGAAACGCTTTGAGATAAATTTCCAAAATTAAAAACCTTTCGCCCCCAAACTACACCACCGATTTTAATAAAATTTCTATGCCACCACCTGACAAGTATGCCCTTCCAAACAAATAAAAAAATTCTTCATTGGCCCAGGGGTCTTCGTATAATCGGTGAACATACTTAAAAAAGATCGCGACGAATTGATAACCTCCTCCTTTTCGGAAGTTGGTTAAAAAGTAAGTAATGTGTCCTGCGCTTCTGTTGTCTCGTCTTTGGGGCTCTGCCGTGACACAAAGTAAAATATTTATTTAAATAAAACAGCTGTAAATATCTACTGATATGGCCACAAGATGAGACACACTCTTGACCGATTTCAAATATAATAAAAAATAAAAATAATTTGCCCGGACTCAGGTGGGCAGGCTCTTCGATTTTTAATTTGCGGAGAGCTATGTAGGCGGACATTATTTAAATCAAAAGAAACTTGCGAATATTAAAAACATTATATTTTGATATTTCGATGGAATGGTCATCGATATTTGTGGAAATATTAAGAGTGAATTTAATTGGTCGGTTTTATTTAGTCGGTTCTGGCTGGCGCTCTATTTTTGAAACTGGGAGTCGAAAGGTTTTCTGTCCATTTTCTAAGTGCCGCTTTTTTAAATCATTCAAACCGTTTCGACCAGTCGTAGCTCGTAGCACTCGTAGTCTTTTGACGTTACGTTTATTGTCAAAAAACATGTCATTTTATTTTGTTTGTAGGAATTTTATTTTTGTTTTTTTTTTTGTTGAATTTTTCCTCTTCGCCCGAATTAGGCCTGTGTCACTCCCAGTTTAGGTATCAAAAATGTACCTACATTATGACTATGCGGGCAGCGACAACTCCGAAGGGGAAAATTTAGTTACATAAATCGTTTGGCCAGAGTAATGAGAATGAAATTCGCTTGCTATGGATGTCTAGGTATCTAAACGAAGAGGTGGTGAGTTCTGACGCGAGCAAATTAAACCAAAGCGCACATTGAGTAGATATTTCTCTGAATTTCTTTTCTGAGTAAAATTTCTGTACGTGAGTACTAGTACTTATTCTGTGCTTGAACTGACCCTTTTACGTAAACATTGCACACTTCATAAAATAAAAGAAATATTAAAAACCATACACAATTAAGTTTTAAATTAACTTTTTAACTATACATATTCTCAATCGACGATATAAAAATATGGTACATATTTCGTCACTTGAAACTCTTGAAAGGCGGCTTTACTTTCTGGAAGTATATCTGTTCCATGGAGAACCCCATTTCAAAAATAGGTGTCTTGCGGCCAGGTGTACGAGCAACCTGTTCGATCACAGTATCATGTTACATAGGTTTCACATTAGGAAATTTATACGACGTCTCAAGTGACTACCGACTGTTAATTATTGTTTTATCGATGAGATAAATTATTATAATATTAATAGGTTCCAAGAAGAATTTGCAAAACAAGGTGATTCATCGGATATTTTGCACAGATGTGCGCTCGCGCCGCGGGGTGCAATGATTAAATTAAGTGACATTTCATTTGGATTTTTCAGTACTAGGGAAGAAACACCAAACTAGACAATAATTATAATGTCATTGCTTATAAAGCCAAACTATGTAAAAATAAAAATTAACAGCCTGCAATCTAGCTGAGGTTGTGTTTTAACCCTTGTTTAGTAAGTCTAGCCTCTTACCCTCATCGAAAGATCCCGGTTGCATTCTTGGCCGGTACAGCTTTGGAGATTTTCTTCTCTATTTCGCAGTCTCTAGGCTTATGCTGATAACTTGAATAAAAAACAACTTTCAAGTACAAGTTGTCCAAAATGAACATCCTGTTATAATTTTACACTGACCTCCTACATTGAATACTTAAAGGTTAAAAATAAATTCTTTTGTAGTGATAAGAGAATAAAACGTCATAACGTATTGTCACTTGACATTGATCATATCCATTTTCAATGACTGATAATAGGAACGCTATTTGACTCAAGGGCGGATCCAGGAGTGGGGTTATGGGGGTCATGTCATTTTAAATTGCGATAATTAGATGTATCCTAATATAAGATTTTTTTTTATGTTAGTGTAGCGACAGCGGAAAGATCGTTCTCTACGTTACGAAAAATCAAATCGTGGCTAAGAACTTCCATGGTTGAAGAACGTTTAACCGGACTGGCACTTCTCCACGTCCATAAAAACGTACCCATTGAAGTAGATGAAAAGATAACGCGTTTCGGAAGAAGACTTAAAAGAAAAATTAATTTTGTTATTTAAAGATATGTATTTTTAAGTACAGTAAGTACTTACGTACATTAATAAAATATCTACTTTTTACTTGTATCTATGATTATAAAAATTAAATTATAACTTCTTGTGACTTGATCACGACTCTGTGACCCCCCACCCCTGGCACCAAAGCTGGATCCGCCCTTGATTTGACTCCCAGAAACTTTGACGTCCCGACGTGTTATTTAATACAAATCCTATTGACAATATTTGTTTTGATGTTATGAAAAAAATATTTGATTTGACTTCTTGAAAACTAGTGGATTGCTCATTGATCAAAAACAAGCAAATTTATATAAAACTAGCTTTTGCCCGCGGCTTCGCTCGCGTCGGGGTGGAATTTATCAAAATCCTTTCTTAGGGAATGCCTACGTCATAGTAGCTTTATGCATGCAAAGTCTCAGCCCGATCGGTTTAAAATTGACAAAATTTCATACAAACTTTCATCCCCTATTTTATCCCCTTGGGGGTAGAATTGATCAAAATCCTTTCTTAGCGGATGCCTACGTCATAACATCTACCTGCATGCCAAATTTCAGCCCGATCCGTCCAGTGGTTTGGGCTGTGCGTTGATAGATCACTATGTCAGTCAGTCAGTCACCTTTGAGTTATATATATTTAGATAGATTTAGATAAGGAATTGAAGTTAAGTCAGCGTAAGTCTAAACTGTCTGCAATATTAAGAGGGCTATTATCTCGGGCGGGGCGGCAGGTGCGCCCGTGTCGCGCCTTTATGTCAAAGGTCCTCGAGACGATAAAGCGTCCGACGTTATGTCTGCCACGACTCGACGCCGACGGCCATGCGGAGTGGGCAAGTTTTCCATCATTATCTACCGAGCGAGCGTAGCGAGACTAGCAAGCAACATCATCCAAGTCTACTTGGACACAGACAATCCGGTGTATGTATGTACGAAATTTATGTTAGTGTGTATTAGCAGTTCACCCTAACGTATTAGACAATTGCTGCACTGATAGGGGAAATGGTTACGTAATATAAGATTGATCAAGAATAAAATAGTTAAAACTTAAGGGTTTATTCCAAATGGCAAGAAATGACATGTCCTACACGCCGAACAGCTGATTATTGCGTACTAAAATACTTTGCCTAACTATCGTCGTAATGTTGAATGCTGATTGTATAAAATCGCTATTCAATTACCTCGAACAATGTAAATATATTCGATTCGACGATGATTCTAGCATCTTAAATCAGATCATGTTTGGTAGGCGAATAGATGCCACTAACAGTATTTTCAAGTTGGAACATGAGCCAATCGGTCAAAGAATTGCAATCAAAGTATGTCAGTCGACGACCTACGTGGTGTAGTGGTCACCATGCTAGTCCGCCACCCAGAGGTTTCGGGTTTGATCCCCGGGTAGCTGCTCCAAGCTGGAAAACGGCCTTTTTCAAATTGTTCTGGAACTTGGATGTTTATCTAAATATGGTATCGTTGAGTTAGTATCCCATATCATAAGTCTCGAACTTTAGGACTAGCTGAATCAATGTAATTTGTCCCTATTTATTTATTTATTAATGTCTGATTTTAGGGCTATTACCTCGCAGGTAGGCAGGTGCGCCCACGCTGCGCTTACGTGTCAAAGGTCTCTCGCGGGTCTTCGAGATCCGACCGGCCGTCGCTATGTCTGCCATAACCACGTCATGTTTATATGACACGATTCAACGAATCACAGAGTCGGCAATTTTCCATCATGATGATATTACGCAAACATTTTGCTAGTACCTACTAAATTTAAGATCTAAGATTTGTAAAAGCCATAAAATTGGGAAATTAAACTATCGTAAGGCAAGTTTGGTACCTATTAACTATTAGTGTTATTTCATACCGAATCTTTGATCATCTTGACCTGTTCAAGTTAGAATACGTGTGAATTTGTAAATTTTTCAGACAGGCATAACACATGACATAGTCTAGGCGGCGATATCAACTTTCTGGGTGCATATTAATGTTACCTTGGCTGGTAAGAAAAGCTTCTAAATAGGCGATCCTTCCAGACCAGAAAGATGAATCCTAAAATGTTCAGTTTGCATAAAGTTGAATTTTTAAATGTTGTATCCCAAAATGTTGCATTTGAAAAAGTTGAAGTAATTTTTCACAAAAGACTGAATTTTGAAAAAAGTCTAATTTTGAAAATTTTTTGAACTCCCATGGGAGACATGATAGTATACCTTGTATGAAGTGGCATGGTACAGCAGGCAGTGCCCATCGATTTAACGTGTCCGCTCCATACATTAGTCAGTATATTGTTTGTCAATACACTGCATTTCATTTGCATAACCGATCCGAAGGAAATATTACTTAGGTACGGACAGGTCCGCGCGCTCCGCCGTGCGTTTCCATTTTGCAATACCTACTCATAATCAACACCAACACGAATTAAAAAGAGTACAGAAGAGACATTTAACAAGTCCGATTGATATGACATCTGGCCCGATTGATATGTTATGTATGCAAACGCCGACAAAAATCCACTATCAACGTAAATCAGGAATAGTACAGATAAGACGCCATCTGTTCAGATTGATAGAATAATCGGGCAATAAAATTGAACTTAGCCAATATTCAACTCTAAATACTTAATTTATCATTATTCGTCGATGACTAATCATCGATCAAAATTTATTGTGAAATTCTTAATTAAAGTACAATGTCAATTGATACGAAATGTTTAAATACATATAAAAAAAACAGTGTCCGAGTATCCAGAAATCGTTTCAAAGAATATTGGGACTCTGTCGAAATATTTAACTGTCGAAATTCAGAATGACACTCCCTTTTCACAGGCCACCATTTTGTGTATGTCTGCTTTATATGTAACTCTCTGCATCTAAGAATCATTATAAATTGTGATTCATGGCCTATAAATTGGCAAGTAAGAGTTGCTCGTCAGAAATCAAGATATTTGAAAAGAACCGCACGTTGACACTAGTGACCCAAGACAAGACCAAAATGGATTGCATTTGTTGAGAGGCCCAGGGGCCTTACTTCCCATCACACTGTTTCGAAATTATTGGTAGTGTTCATGCATGATTAATCCTTCTACATTCTTTATATTTGGTAGCACGATACCACACCCTATTAACATAAGTATTTACGGCTGTACAGTAAATCAAGACATAAATGCATGTACTCTACACTCAGAAGATTAGATACGATCGTTTATCCTGAGAATATTTAAATAAAACGATTTCTAAGTACGTCTAATTATAATATTGTGCGTATTTTATCCATGTAATAGAAGATCATCGATGAAGTAACATTCTGCGAAGATTGCTATTAATCCAACAAATGTAATTAGTTTTAATTAGTTTCACCTGGCCCGTTGTTTGTGTGTCTGTAACCAAATCTATAAATTAGACCCAGTTTCCATTATGTGATTGAGCTGAAAGACATACTTATGTAAGTTGAGGGACAATGCAATATAACGGCACCAACGACCTGATCTCCTGATGATTAAGGCATTTCTGTGATAAAACAACATAAGAACCAAATTAGGGCTCGATTGATTCGTCTTGAGGAGCACTTTAAACTTTTTAGTTAATTGTTTGTTACGTCTAACGTTTCGTATATAACTAAAATCCTTCGTGGTCGGACCACTAAGGATGTAACTCAATGTATAATTAATGTAACGTAGTAATTATTTCACTTTTATTGGTAGCTTCTACAAGGATTGAATTCACTATCTCATAATTTAATTAATATCATAATTAGAGACGTGATTCATGGTTTATTTGAATAGTTGGATTTTTGTGTGTGTAAGTGGCTAACACTGGTATCAGATTTTTCAAGTTGCCTAGAGGCATCAGTAATAGCTTACTGATGGTAATGTCATGGAATGCGATAATAAAATATAATTTTTCAATTAAGCAGAATAATAAACACCGATGATCGATGAATAAAAATACTATTTACTAGTATGTTCTTAGTATATAAATTATCTATTGTTGGAAATCAATTAATCAAACAATAGACCAAAGTCGTAGTGGATAACACGAGCCTGTGGATTGTTAAATTTAATTACCGGGCATATAAAATGATTTACACTGTACCATACATTACGTTTGATGATAGTTGACGGGGAATAAAGAGGCTTATTAATTTCCTGTCAAACTGCCTAAGAGATAATGCAATCTTTTCTCCCGCGTAAAATGGACGCTTGTCTCGGCGCACAGTTTGTGTAGCCCTAGGGTTAAAAGTACCTATTGTCACTATAGGTGACGGTTAGCATAAGGTGGAAAAGGAAATAAAATGTAGTCGTGTTTCGGATCTTGATTTTGCACCTTTGCTTGATAAGATGACAACTAACACATTCTGGGACACTCCGCCAGACACTTCGCCAAATGTTTTGGGATGAAAACATCGTTTTTCGAGTAGATGAGATGAAAAATTAATTTTTATAGTATCCGAACGAGTCTAGCTTCAATTGATCGCGTTTTACTTCAACGGTGAAATCCGCCCGTAGTGGTCGGTTCCCTGTTGAACCAGGTGAGTTTGATGCTTGTTTGATGGCAGCTAGGTCACGCTCACGCATGCGCGGTGCAGTAGCTGACCTTGCGGCCGCGCGGCGCCGCGCCGGTGTCGGGTTGCGGCCACATTGCTGGCGCGCGGCGCGCGTGCGGTTCACCCGCGAGACGGAATGCCCCCATCATCTGATAGCTCGCACCAACATCTGATACAAGAGCGTCGCCAGGGAAGTTGGGCTAACTGGATGATAAATAAAATAAATATATTTATAGGGACAAATAACACTGATTAAGCCAGCCCCAAAGAAAGTTCGAGACTTGTGTTATGGGATACAAACTCAACGATACTATATTTTATAACAAATACATAGATAGATAAACATCAAAGACCCAGGGCAATTTGAAAAAGCCATTTTCCAACTTGCCCTGACCGGGGATCGAACCCGGGACCTCTGGATGGCGGACTAGCATTGTGACCACTGCGCCAAGGTGGTCGTCTAATGATGGGAAATGTATGCATTATTGGATTTGATCATCAGCATCATTGGCAGCCCTATACAGGGTGATTCTTTAACCACCAGCAAAATTTTTGAATCAAGTTCAGTGAATGATACTTGTTATTATTATCCTTCAGTTTCACGGGTCTTTTCATCCCGGTCCTTTAAGAGGCTTGAGAATACAGATTCAACACGTAGAGGCCATTTGGAGAAGTTGACGTTATGTGGCGCTCCCGCCATAACCCATTCCTGAGTATACCTATGAAAGATTCCCTTGAATTGGTATACTCAGGTGATCCCTTATTATTATTATTTTAAAACTTTATTGTACATAAAATATAATAGACATAAATTTCACATAATTCTGAACACAGTGGTACAAACAAATGGTGGACTTATCCCAGAAGGGATCTTTTCCAGTCGGAAAACAAAAAACTAAGGATAATGATACTTCAGTATTAAGTAAGTAGTTCACTACTTTCTATAAAATGATAATTGGCCAAGTGCGTGTCGAGCCACGCGCAGTGTAGGGTTCCGTAGTTACGAATACCAAATTTGAGTTCATGCCACTTAAAACGTCTAAAAACTATTTTTTATTGAATTTGTAAGAATGTTTCCTTTTCCGAGTACATTTTATAAGATAGCCTATAACTTTTTAATTTATAAACCCTACTTAGCTGTAATAGTTTTCCTTTAAACTTCGTTATATACACTATAGTTAAGAATTTTTTCACGTGTCCATATATAATCGTTTAGCAGATAGAGACACTTGACTCTAACAAAAATGTTCACTTTGAAACCAAATATTTCAAAAACGGATCCCTAAATCGGAAAACGGTATTCACAAAATTTTTTTTTCATAATATATTTAAAAGACCTATTCAACGATACCCCACGTGATTGTTTAGTCGAGAAATAAAAATTGACTTTTCACTTTACGTGTACGGGAGACAGTCTAAAAATTTTTTTTTTTTTTTTTAATTTGCCACTTTTTCCGCATAATTAATATACATACCCATGCCAAATAACACCTTTATAGTACTTATAATCGCCGAGTAAAACCGCGGACGGACAGACAGACAGACCGACATGGCGAAACTATAAAGGTTCCTTGTTTACTACGGAACCCTAAAAAAGATATTAAAAATAGATAAATTATTTTTGTCCTCTCATACAAAATCCGTTTGCCAAGGGCTGAATTTTAAGAGAACCCGCTTTTTTGTTTTCGTTAATGGAGTAGATGACTGG
The DNA here is from genome assembly GCA_943193695.1 of Acrobasis suavella. Taxonomy (NCBI): domain Eukaryota; kingdom Metazoa; phylum Arthropoda; class Insecta; order Lepidoptera; family Pyralidae; genus Acrobasis; species Acrobasis suavella. The sequence goes on from OW971941.1 coordinate 4,311,360, forward strand.
GTCAAAAATAAATTATTTGGTAAAGTTCATAAAATAAAAAGTCACAAAATAGAGTCACTTTTCATTGATCATATTCAATTTCAACATGATTATAGATTTATTAATGCAGAAAAAGTGATACTAAAGACGCTATTTGATTTGAAAAAAGCATGACGTCACACTTTTGTATTTCATATAAAATTTTTGTTTTGACGTCTGGAAAAAAGTGTCTGATTTGACTTGTTGTCATCTAACTGATTGTTTTTATGGAAATTTGTTCAGTATAATGGACAGAACTTGATCCAAAGTTTTGGCTGGTGGGTAAAAAGTCACCTGTATGTCCCACTGTTGGGAATACTTTTGGGTTAGCTCAATCTGTGTGATTTGCCCGTAATAAAAAAGAAATACACTTGTATTGAAATATTCACTACAATACTTATCACGTATTTATCCCAAATTGGACAGGCAGCATTTTGGATCTTGCGGGTCTAAGCAGACTGAGGGACAGTGTTGCCGTTTTAAGTTTAGGAATATCGCTAGACAACTGTGAAAAATTTACTAGATAATGCAAATTTTGAGTTAAAACAGAAAAGTAGAAAAAATATTTGCTAAAATATATATAATCAGATTTTTAAGTCGTTAACTAGAAAATTCCCCAAGATCTAGCAACAAAGTCACTTAAGAATCCCTTTACCCTAGACTTTTCCATCCAAACGTAGTCTAGCTTTTATTTTGAAATGACTTGTGAGATTTCGGCAGTATTTTGTAATTTTAACGAAATGGCATATATCTAGGCATATAACTAGTTTTCGTCAGTCAAATATGAACTTGAAAGAAAATATGAGAGTGTAGAAGTTTTCCATACTGATGGTCAAATATGATATTATCGACTGTATTCTATTTTAAGTTCATATTTTGACTGTGAAAACTAGTTATATGCCTGAATATATGCAATTTCTTTGAAGTTACTAATTTCGCCAACATCTGACATGCCGTTTCAAAATAAACGCTGGGCTACGTTTGTATGGGAAAGTCTGATTCTGTAAGGGGACTTAAACGGCAACACTGGCCAGGGAGCCCATACAGAGCGCAAGACCAAAAGGTCACATTTATAAATCTCTAGCAGGCTGTCCCTCCCTGTCCTCTCTTTAGCTATGCCCTTGATCTGATGCACTCTCCAAGACGCGCCTGAGATGCCGGACACGCATGTAACATTAGAGACGTTTGATTTCGACGAGAGCCCATGAGAACGAGCAGAAAAGCGTAATCGTTTGCATACTTCGCCTGCTTTTTCCACTTGAGTGCGTATACGGAGATGCTATTATCACTGATTTATTGTTGTGATGGATTTGGACATTTGATGGAAAATCTCCCGTGTAGAAATTATTTTTCGAAAGATCTAACAATATGAGTATAAGAATAACATTTATAAAAAATCTCTAATCATTTTTGAGAGACAACCTGTAATTTACAGATGAAATAGCACATTCTATGAAAATTCTGAAAAATCTCTACTATAAATTTTATTGTGAAAATTCCATACAACTGAAAATTAACAGCCCCGACTATTAAAAGAATGCGCTGAGATGAGAGAAAATAGATTTTTACTATCGCAGCTTTTGTTATGTACTATAAAAAATTATACTTAAGAGTATCCTAGACTACCTACCTCTTACTCTTGACAGAATCAGACTTTTTCATATAAACGTAGTTCAACTTTTTTTAGAAGGGCATGTCAGATATCGTCGAAATTATGTTAATTCAAAGAAATTGCATATATTAAGGCATATAACTAGTTTTCACAGTCAATATATGAACTTAACAGAGAATATAGTTTAACATATCATATTTGACCATAATTATGGAAAACTTCTACACTCTCATGTTTTCTTTCAAGTTCATATTTGACCGTCGAAAACTAGTTATATGCCTATATATATATATACGAAAATAAATATGCATACGAAGAAAATGCATATATATATATATATATATATATATATATATATATATATATATATATATATATATATATATATTTAAATTACAAAATGCTGCCGAGATCTCACATGTTATTTAAAAATAAAAGATAGACTACGTTTGTATAGAAAAGTCTAGGGTAAGGATTCTTAAGGGCCAGCGCACATATGGCGAAGATATTTATTATAGACATTGTCCTCTTTGAAATATTATCCAAAATCAATTAACAAAATACTTATAGCCTAGACGAAATTCGTCGCATATGCGTAAGTATTTTGTTAACTGACTCTGGATACTATTTCATAGATAACAATGTCGATAATAAATTGACAGTGAAAAATGTTTGCGCTGCGCTTCGCCATATGTGCGCCGGCCAAAAGTTATCTTGATGATATTATTAAATACTATTTTTTCATGAAGGAACATCTCTGCGGAGCAAAATCGTAGCTCTATATGTATTTAACAGCTCTCTCCCAAACCACCTGACAACTTACTTAAGTATATCACCACACAAGACATGACACCAATTCAGCTATTACAAATTATGTATCCAGTTCTAATAATAACACAGATAGTTTGATATACAGTGGCATTAACACGTCCCCTGGTATTGAAGAGTTATCTCTTTGGCACCGCTGGGTTCCGCCTTTTTAAAGGCATAATAAAATTAACCTAGCGAGCGAAGCGTCTCAGTTTCGAGATTGACCAAAAATGCTTTTTTTGTCCAGCTGTCAGTTTCTATTCGACTGTTCTCGCCTACAGGTCACATTTCTCAACCGATTCCCGTGAAATTTTGTGTGAAGGTTCAAACATTATATAGAAATTGAACTTTTCGTTTTTTTTCAAAATGGCTGAAATTTTGGTTTGAAAACTTAAATTGGTATAAATATATTAGCCATTTCGACAAATTGTTCGATTTTCGATTTTCTCAATAAATATTGAGTAAAGTTATTTAATGAGCTGTATCATCCCTTATAAAAATTTATGTAGAACAATATTTTCAATCTTCTGACATACATTCTCATTTTCCTGTCTACGGACTATTTTCTCAATCCAGAAAAGGGGTTTGTTTTTCTTAATACTAAGATAAAAAAGCAAACTGAATGACAGGAACAAGCGACGGACAGTGACGAGTGGAAGAATTAGGGGGAGGCCTTTGCCCAATCATAGGACAGACCAGCCATAGGCTATTCATAAAAATATCAAATAATAGAGCCAAAGGAACACGGCTTAGCAATTGATCTAATTGAAACGGAGCATGTTAGGCTTGCGTTTGAATATTCTATAGCCGTTTAACATCGTAATTAGACTGCCTGCGCCTGCGCGCTCTAAATAGATTCCTTCAATTAATCTGCCTAAAGCCTAAACACTGCCATAAATTATGTTAAAGCAATCATAGAACTGTAATTCTATTATTAGATTATTACTCATATATCTATAGGTCATCTAATACGACACGACGATTTTATAAAAAAACATCATTGGAGGGAAGATAGAAGGGAAAAGTGGACCAGGAAGACCCAGGCATAGCTACATGAAGCTAATAAAGGAGAAGGTGAACGTCGTGTCGCACAGCGAAGTAGAACGGCTGGCGGACGAGAGAAACAAATGGAAGTAAATTCAGTCTCCACCGACAAGAGCATAGCTCTTAAATAATATAGATAGATAGATCTACAGAAGAATACTACATCATATACAGGGTCTAACAAAATATACTGAAATTATTAAAAGGCTGAATTCATCCATGATGATGAACAACTTTCCTCAAGGAAGTGGCACCAGTATTGAATCCTTTTGACAAAAAATACACTTCTGCAATAGAGAAAGTGCAAAGAAAATTTCTGCGTACTCTGTATTACAAGTGTAATCGAAGTTACCTAGATTATCCTCAGCTACTCGGCAAGTACAATTTATTGACTCTTGAATCCAGGCGTAAGTGCCTTGAAGCAGTATTTCTATTTAATATAATCCATAATAAAATTGATTCAATTCGTTTAGTTAATAAACTGTCTTATACTGTCCCACGAAGAGGGAGCCGCCACAGGCTCTCTCAGTTCTTTGCGACGGCCAATTGCCGTAATAACGGTGGTCTTCGTTCACCAATTCGTCGTATGCTTGAGTTTCATAATAAATTGTTCGTAGGAAAAATAGACATATTTAGTTGTGAATTCCAAAAATATAAAAAACTGCTCAACGCTGCTTTGACTGAGCATGATGTTAGTTCCTTTTAAGTTTTTAAGTTAACATTTTCTATACATCCTTCTAATTTTCTCTTTTTTTTTACTTTACTGATTTCTTTGTAAGCACATATATTTTATGTAATACTCATTGTTAGAATCCTGTAACTATTACCTCTAGTGGTTACTTTATAATTAAGACGCAAAATTTAAACTGTGAATAACGTAGTGTAATATTATATCTGTTAGATATTAAAGCCTTTATAATGTAACTGTTTGTTGTTCCTCAATAAATAAAATCTAAAATCTAAAGGAACATATGTGCCGCAACAGACGGGGCGCAAGTTGCGTCGCGTAACAGCTAGAGATGGGCAGTGGATAGTACTCAATCTACCCATTTGAGTATTTACTCACTAGATTTAATACAATAAGACATCGCATTTGATGTCTGTTTACTTATTTTTACGTAAAATTACGTCTATGCACACCTCCCACCAAAAAATGATAATTAGTCAAAGAAGTCTACTTTCAGTGTATGATTAGTATGGTATTTTCATATAATTTAGCGTCGCTTATAACGTTTACCTACATTTTAAGCATATTATGGCGAACGCACACACTTTCCGACAAGAATTGTAAGTGTATACTAGATTTAAGTTTCAAAATTGTCATGAATACATGAAATAATGAATATGAATATAAATATAAATATGAGTCGCAACTCATATAAATCAATCTACTTACCAAATGGATAAATAAGGATATTTATCGGGTATTTACTCAATCTACTGAGTAAATACTCAAATGGGTTGATTGAGTATTTATGCATCGGCCATCACTAGCTGTTACGCGGCGCAACTTGCGCCGCGTCTGTTACTGCCCTATATCGTATCAGCTGATGCGAGTTTCTATACAGATACATACAGAAACATTTTCATGTCTTTATCTCTGACGGGGTAGACAGAGCCCAGGGCGGTAGGACCAAAAGGCCATACTTAGCGTGATTATGGGCGTTAAGACAGAAAAAGGAATAAAATGGTGATGGGTTGCCAGCCGCATCGTCTGTTATCATGATTCAAATCTCGCCGATTTCTATGGAAAACAAAAATTGTCTTTAAACTTTCCAAAGAAACAATTAATGAAAACCGAAAGAAAAATTCGGCTTCCCACACAAAACAGCGCTTGGCCAAACGAATTTTGTATTAGAGGACAAATTTTTTTATTGCTTTTAATTTAACTTCTTTTAGAAACTAGTTCAGTATCATGAAGTGTACTAGCTCCAAAAATTTGGTTGGAGGGTATTCAAAATTCTAAATTCTAAATTAAAATGTTTATTCAGTAATTAGACTTTTACACGTCAATAAGTATAATTTACATTACGTGTAGTTTATATTGAAATTTAATTTATGTTAAGGAAAAGCTACCGATACCAGCGCTTATTAACGACCACTGCTGAGAAGAAACGATGAAAGAAACTCATTTTTACAGTATTGATCGCCTACTCGCCAGAAGGGCTTTGTCACATTATTTTTATGTCTATTTTAAATAATAAATACTTTTAATATAATACAATGTTGATACACTATAACATGTAATGCCTGCGAACGAGTTAACAAACATAAATTACGTAAATACTAAGTAGTCAAAAATCGACTCCGGTAAAAAGTCACCCTGGTAACGGTAGCTTTTCTTTAAAAATAAATTAAATTTTAATATACTTTACACGTAACATAAATTATACTTACTGACGTGTAAAAGTGCCTGTAAAGGTCTAATTACTGAATAAACATTTGAACCCTGTTTATCAATATTGTGTTCCTTGGGAAAGTTTATTCTGTATCATGGACTCAATCTACCCATAAAATAGTTTCAGTATATTTTGTTGGACCTTATATTAGAACCATATTGTCTCAACAAGAAGAAGATGTAATCAGGACACATCAAAAACAGGCCTATAAAAACCCATATCAATAATTCTGTAAATTTCTAAAATTCATTTGAAATTTAAAAAACATTAATTAATTACAACAAAACAAAAAACTCAATTTAAAAATTAAATTAAAAATAAAAATAAGACTAAATTAAGATCTTGTCTGATGTCTATCTCACGGATGTATGACGGAAGCAGACCGCGGGGCCAAAGTTTAAGGGGCGCCAAAATTAAGCATTTCTATCTATTATTGCCTTTGCCTGCGTTTTATACCGGGAGAAGTTTTAACTTCAGCCATTTTTTTTACTGATTGTTTAGTCTATTATAATAAAATGTGAAATAAATACAAGACAATCGCATTCTACTTAATGTTTTCATGGAATGTTATATATAACGTTCAGTACAGCTTTTGAGTCGTAAGCAGCAGAGCAGCAGATAGTGTAGGTGAAACACCGGCTTGAGGCTGATTTAACCAGTTTATACTGGTTTTGAAAACTCGGCATGAGATGCGGCACGTCCCTCGCGCGTCTTCTCCCTGCCACGCACTTTCCTTCTTTCACCTTCACCTTTGGTATTGCTAGCAGTTAGACGTTCCAATGTTGTTGTGTTCGAATTATTAGTAAAATAAACTGATATCAATAATAATATAATAAAATAAATGAACGTCAAACATCTGTTTTTTTTTTTAATAATCAAAATGGTTCATTTCTTTATAATAAAACATTGATTTTATTTTTCTAATTTTTTGACTTTTGACTCTACTTTTGGCTCTTTTTCACATTAATGCAAAGCTCAGGACAGTAACGAGGGCTGATACTTTTTTTAAAAATATGCTAGGTGTTTAAAAGTCAGCTTTCAAGCTATAAATATACAATATGTAACAAAAACCCTGTCCGACCCTTGTAGGAACGACTCAGACCGTCAACATGCTTGAAACTCGAAGAAAAAAAATTGACATTTTCATACAAATTGCAGGGCCGGCCGAACGCTTTTGTATAAAAATGTCGTTTTTTTTAAGTTTCAGGCATTGGTCTCATAGGAAAAGTTGTTCATATTACATATTCATATTACATCATGACCTCTCTATCTAAACGTATTCGCGGATGCATTCTTAGCTGTGACCTATATATAAACATTTAATTTTTTTTCACAGCTAATTTCGGAGTAATTTGTAATATTGCGCTAAGGCATACTTAGTTACGAGTAATTTTAAATATTTATGAAAACTCGCAGAGAAATAAATATGACACCTAATCTGCCTAATCATAGCCATAAATTGTAATTCAATTTGCAACTGTATAGTCCATTCGTTCAAATGGTTTGCAGTACACCTGAAAGCTTCAAGAAAGCTTTCTTTCTGGAAACTATAAGTAAATAATACATATATTTTTATTAATAATAAATATAGGGTTCCGTAGCCAAATGGCAAAAAACGGATCCTTATGGATTCGTCATGTCTGTCTGTCTGTCTGTCCGTCCGTATGTCATAGCCACTGTTTTCCGAAACTATAAGGATTATACTATTTAAACTTGGTAAGTACATGTATTCTGTGAACCGCATTAAGATTTTCATAAAAAATAAGAAAAAAAATTTTTGGGGGTTCCCATACTTAGAACTGAAACTTACAATTTTTTATTTTCATTATACCCATACGTGTTTGGTATCTATGGAAAGGTCATCAAAAATGATATTGGGGTTTCTTATATAATCTTTTTCTAAACTGAATAGTTTCTGCGAGAGACACTTTCAAAGTGGTAAAAAGTGTCCACCCCCTGTAACTTCTAAAATAAGAGAATGATAAAACTAAAAAAAAATATATGATGTACATTACCATGCAAACTTCCGGCGGAAATTGGTTTAAACGAGATCTAGAAAATTTTTTTTATACGTTTATTAAAACATCGATCAAAGTTACAACGCCACAAGAACGTTTATATTATGTTACTTGCTGCTACGGAACCCTTCAAGGGCGAGATTTACACATTCGTTTACAATGTACTCTATGGGCAGTGTCTTTGATGGAGACGGCGCCACAGAAATGATTTAAGTTTACATACAGAACAGAAACTCATACGGTCTCCGCGTTTCCGTTTCCCGTCTCCGCCCCTATTCCCCGTTGTCGCCTCTTCGCGTATGTTGGAGGGCGAACACACACATTGACGTGTGCACGGATGTATAGTTTCGTTTGTAGTAGTAGTAGGCATCAATGATACTCCGCTTCTATGAAGTGCAATAACTGTGACGGCGCAGAAAATAGTAGTAAGAGGCATTTCACATTTGGTTTGCTGTCTCGCTCACACAATGAAGATTTTTTAAAGATTATTAAAAAATAGGTTTCATTTGTAGAAAAGTGTTTCATTAACATTCAATATAATTATATTGTGGATATTTTAGACATGTTTGTATATTGTGTAGACATTGACTACATCGAGAATTAGGTCATCAAAATTTAAAATTTTTCTCGATATACACACACATAAATAAAAAAAACATGTCTAAAATATTTTTCATATAATTATATTAAATGTTAATGAAACACTTTTCTTCAAACGAGACACATTTTTTAATAATCTTTAAAAATGTTTGTTTGTGCGAACGAGACATCCAACCAAATGTGAAATGCCTCTTAAGAAAGTGAAGCGGTGGTGGGCAAGTGGTTTAGGCATTGGCTGTGCGTCTTTGAGGCACGGGTTCGATCCTTGCTAGACGTGACTTGTACCTCTGAGTTTGTACTCATGTACTGTCATTTTCTATTACCAAAACTTGCTATCGGTGAAGGAAAACATCGTAAGGAAACATGTATGCTAGCTCACTAGTGCACAACGCCTGTTGTCACTAAATGACAGTCATGCCTTTAAGCAGTTTGAAAAATCTGGCACCAGTGTTAAGGGGTTACATGACTTTTTCAGAGTCCAGTGCTGCCCCCATTTGAAATTAATTATTTGAAAGGAAACGGATATATCATTTAAAAGTTTGTCTTGACGAATCCCGAGATAACACTTCAAACTATTTCATGAACTACTGTTTACAGTTTAAAGTAAGAACGTGAAGCTTTTCTACGCACATTAGCGAAAAACGTCCACCTGGCACCGAAAAATTCATATATCCCCTTTACCAATTACACTCGACGAGAGAGAGTTCATCTTTGGACTAGGGAAACCTGGAAAGCGTGGCTCTGGCTGCTTCGAAGCTCAGAGAAGGATGCCGTCGGGAAAACGCTAAAGCAATAAAAATAATAAAATATCTTTACAATAAGTATATTTATAATTAGTATAACAACTAAGTTTGTATAAACAAGCTGCTAGTGGTGTCTATTTTTAGCTTGTTTTTTTTTTACTCGTAGCTAGCGATAAATAGCTCCCTGCAGTTTGCATGGCTTGGAAGTAATGATTGCTATTACTAAAGGTACATTTTCATTTCATCAATCTGCGGTAAAATTTTTATTATTCTATAATTTTATCAATTTGGTTGATTGTTTTACTGTAGTAAAAGTATTTGTTTAAAAATATGATTTGGAGACCTGGACCAGAAGTCAACATAAGTTGCTGAAAAACCAAAAACAGAATTCTGGTTAAGTTACGATAATTATGGAATTAATTAAAAGAATAAGGTTAATATCTATCACTGACATTTACCTTACTTGAAACAAATTCACCAAATTTTCAAATCATATAAATATTTATTGAGAGAAAAACAAAATACAAATTAAGGGGATACATGATTTTTTTGGTCCCGTATTTGAAATGAATTATTTGAAAGGAAACAGAGATATCATTTAAAATTTTGTCCTGAGTATGCCCAAGATAAATAAAGAAAAAAAAAATATAACCCTTAAACCTATTTTATGAACTACTGTTTATAGTTTAAAGTGAGAACACGAAGCTTTTTTTCGCATACTTGCCAAAAGTGGCAGTTTTTCGCAAATGTGCGAAAAATGTTCTAGCTCATTAACCATTAATCACACTGTAAAGTAAACTCAAATTAAAAATAAAACATTATCTTAATTATTAATTTAATAATCTAAAAGATTTTTCGTGCGTCATGCTGCCCAAACACTGATTGCAATTCTTCTCTGAATAGCTATGACAATTCGTTTAGCAAATTTAATTAACTTTTAATAATTTTGAGACACCCAATTCTCCCGATCGGTCATTTTGGAAATCCTTGGGGGAGGCTTATGCCCAGCAGTAGATTTCCTGTGGCTATGATGATGATGATGAGACACCCCATTCCTGGTGCGAAGTCCAAAGCACTGCTCGAGGGTCCGTTATCAAGCGGTCACTTTGATTGTTTCATTCGGGCCTGTCCCATGACAGCATGACGAATGATCTGATGCAGGCCGGTGATAAAACACTGCCACTAGTTTCTGTGTCCTGTTACAGAAGAGATTTTATACAGAGTGTAAAGCATAACCGCTGTGTGTAGTTACAGTTATCAAATGCAGCATTAGGTCCATTGTGGTACTGAAACCTCATCGTTTTCATAGGAGGAGTGTATGAAAGAAACTCACGGGCTAGCATGGACGGAGTGGACTCTCTATCATCTGTCACTTGAAGAATTCGTTTCCAGGACGCATACAGGGACCTCCATCCCAAGTAGCGATTGAAATTTTGAAATAAATTTTTGCGAATACCTTTTCCCTAGCTATAAACAGCTATAGCTAATATTCTTTTTTAGTTCAACCGTTAGTATATAATTTTTAAAAACTAAAAACCTATTTCTCCCCTAAACTACAGCACTGATTTTGATAAAATTTCTATGGAACCACTTGACAAAGATACCCGTTCAAACAAAAAGAAAAGAATTTTCCACATCGGTCCAGGCGTCTTCGAATAATAGGTGAACATACATAAAAAAAAGATCGCGACGAATTGATAACCTCCTCTTTTTTGGAAGTCGGTTAAAGACTATTTAAATCTGCGTCCAATGCGTGTTCGGCTATGTCCAATCCAGTACTGTCCAATATCCTCAGTATTCTGATGTACTCATTGACTATAAATGTGAGATAGAACCCGTTTCAATTAAAACGTTTTAGTAATCAAATTACCGATGCAGTAGGTTTTGATCCTCAGTCCATTCAATTGTGCTCTTTGAACACATCCTTACCAATTAAGTAAAAAGCTTTGTCTCTGTGGCTGGTCTCCACTGTGGTCCTGTCACCAAAAAACAAATAAGTCCTAATGATCGATCGGTAGAGCGTGGACCCCTTAAAACACGGGTTATCTCGAGAGAGGCAGGTACTTACCTGTTGAGAGGTGACTGATTTGTCAAAAGTTGCGCCACATTCTTTGTTCTTTACGTGGCGTTATATTCAAAGCATATTTATTATTAATTGAGTATTTGAGTATCTGAAATTGGTAGAAGGACGAGAGTCAAGACTCACTATAAACTAGAATATTTTTATGAGCTTTTATTTAGTTTCACCTGTCCCGTTGTCTGTCGGTCTGTCTGTCTGTCTGTAATCAAATCTTGCAAGTTAAATTTGACCCACTTCCCAGTATCGTGTGACAATGCAGCCGGAAGGTGGCCATAGGAACTCTGTAATTTAACGACGCAATCCCATCAAGTTTGGGCTCGTTTGATTCGTCTTGAGGAGCACTTTAGATAAAAATTCGTTTTAAATAATATTTTTTATATTATTACTTGTTTAACAGCTTAAAACACACTAGCCTAGTGCGACAGATAATACAATAACTTTCATCCTCATAAGAGCAAAAGAGATAGCGATCAATTTTGCAATGAGACAAGTTTTCATAAAAAACATGAAAGCCATTATCATTATCACACAAAAACTGGATTTTCAATTTGTAAACTGTGTTAATTCATACGTTATATTACTTTGGAAATATAGTATGGTAATTACTAATACAACCTTTTTAAAGTCACACAAAAATATTGAATTTCTAGTCACATTTTGCAATACAGTATATCCATCTTGTACTAAATCTACGACTGACATAGCCAAGGCGGTAACGCAAAGGAAAAGGTGGGTGCGCCATGTATGCCGAATCAGAGATGAACGTTGGTGAAAATAAGTGTTAGAATATAGGGACCTAGAACTGGTCGCAGGGGCGTTGATAGACCAGTTACTAGATGACGATGTGGTCAAAGTTGCCGGAAAGACGTGGGGAAAGCTCCAGATCTAACGGAATGGCGTGCTTTGAAAGAGGTATACACTCAGTATTGGGTTATAATCGGCTGAAGAAGAAGAAGATTGGAGTGTCCTCTCAGCTAAGCAATGGCTTTCTGCTGTTTATTGTTTAATTAAGAGCCATTAACGCTTCCAAGTCATCACGCTATCTGGGGGCACGGGAGTGCCAAGACGAGCCGAGCGGAGCGCAAGGGCACTGCCTACATTTTCTCGAAACGTTTTGTAATTTTTTTGAACTCTCATAACTTTGGTTTGGATGATGTCATCTCTTTCTAGGTCTGCCTTAAATACACAGCATAATTATTAAATATAAAAAATCAACATATTTTATCATGGTCAATATTTTATTCAGTTTACATAAATACAAACTGGGTTCCATCGGATGGCTACATGAAAAGTGAAGACCTGGGACGGGACGATGAAGTGAAATAAGTAACATAAATTAAACCGTAAATACCAATAACGAAAAGTATTGGAGGGGTATTAGAAAAAATCTGAAACCCTTTGTACAACGTGTAACAGAAAAAGGGGTATCAACCCGAAAGGGGTAAACATACTAATCAATGTGAACAACTTTTACTATGGATCCATCCCTCGTAGAAATCTTCACGTCCATACAAAATTAAATACGTAGTGTTGTGGTTCGTGTAATGTATAAAGGTGCAGATTTTTTTTACGATATCAGGGATGGTGCTATAGTAAAAGTTGTCCACATTGATAAGTAAGTTACACCTTTCCGTTACACGTTGTATATTTTTGAAACACAAAAATGTAAACATAACCTTCATATTTATAGGCTCCCGCCTAAAAGGATACTCCGACACATTATGTATAACTACTTAATAGTACAATAAAACAATTTTCAATTTTTTTAAACAAAATAATTACGTCATTTCCATACAAAAGTGTGCAGCCGCCAGGGAAAGTATGAGAATGTCGATTTTTAGTTTTTTCGTTGTTAATTTAAATATCATTATATTAGATATACTTCTTTATTAGAAAACACTAATTTTGACAATATTTAAAAATAACCAAACCAAACCGGCTAAACCAGATAAAGAACATAATTAATCTATTATCTAAAGTGTCCAATTAAAACGTGGTCAAACATTGAATTAAATCGAATTACTTAGTGACTAGTTGCAAAACATTAGTAACTATTAAATGGTACTGGCTTTTATAGCTTTGTGGTTTTCCGTAAGGATACTCATGTCCTTGTTCGATTTATTTATAACGTACGTACCTATTTATAATTTTATCAGTATTCAAAAACTTAAATAGCAATGAAGAGTCCCAACGTAGTCTAGCTTTTATTTTGAAACGGCATGTCAGATACTGGCGAAATTATGTTATTTAAAAAAAATTGCATATATTAAGGCATATAACTAGTTTTCACTGTCAAAATACATAAATAAATAAATATATTAAGAGGGACAAATAACACTGATTGAGCTAGCCCCAAAGTCAGTTCGAGACTTGTGTTATGGGATACTAACTAAACGATACTATATTTTATAACAAATACATTTATAGATAAACATCCAAGACCCAAGACAATTTGAAAAGGCCATTTCCCAAATTGCCCTGACCGGGGTTCGAACCCGGGACCACTGGGTGGCGGACTAGCATGGTGACCACTACGCTACGAAGATTGTATATAGATTAAAAGATTTAAAGAGAATATAGTGTATCATATCATATTTGACCATCAGAATGGAAATCTTGTGCACTCTCATATTTTCTTTCAAATTCATACTGACTCTCGAAAACTAGTTATATGCCGAAATCTTACATGTCGTTTCAAAATAAAAGCGACGTTTGTATGGAAAAGTCTAGGGTAAGGGGACTCCTAAGCCATATCTGATTAAGTGTGATGAAGTAAGGCTTTAACATTTTTCGTACCAGCTTTTATTGTGATTCGTTATTATTTACCAAGATAAATGTAATAAGCCCGAACTCAATGGGGTTGCGTCAACTTTCGTCGTTTGATTACAGAGTTCCTATGGCCAGCTCTATTATCAGATCAGTTCCATATTATCATAATATTGTATTTTCACGCAATTTGTGCATTTTACCTCTATCGGAAACCGGAAAGAGGGTCAAATTAAACTTGCAAGATTTGATTACAAACGGGCAAACAACAGGACAGGTGATACTAAATAAAAAGCTTGGAAAATATATAGATAGAGCAGGACCCCGCGACCTTCATTATTTCTACGATGGCTAAAAACTTATCTATGTAAGTATAGTCACAAATTTAAATACAATCCCCGAATACGAATGTTGGGTGATTGGGTCGTACTGGCTTTGGTAGACATCAGGTGGTAAGGGTGTACTAAATTTAATGTCTATGCTATCCCAGTGTAAAATTTAGTTTTAAATAGTATATTTTATTCATTATAATGTTAGAAATCACGTCGCATATTGCCAGACATTTTGTGCGGTTCCATCCTCTGGCAAGTATCCAAACTTGTTAGTAACACTATTTATACCATCATATTATCTTATAAAAGCTTATTAGGGTTCCGTACCCAATGGGTAAAAACGGGACCCTATACTAAGACTCCGCTGTCTGTCTGTCTGTCACCAGGCTGTATCTCATGAAGCGTAATAGCTTGATAGTTGAAATTTTCACACATGATGCCGCTATAATAACAAATACAAAAAAATAAGAATAAATCAATATTTAAGTGAGGAATACAATACACGTGATTTTTTATAGAAAATGTTACGGAACCCTTCGTGCGCGAGTCAGTCTCGCACTTAGCCGGTTATTTTTATATGCAAATGTTATTTATTTGGGGAACTACTAAATGTTATTTCCTCAGCAGCCAGACAGTTTCGATGGTTCCATCATCTTGCCAGACATATTTAAAGTTGTTTGATTTGTCTGGAACTGTAATTTTATGGATTGCGCGTAATGTTTACATGATGATGCGAGACGTGAACGGAATATTTTCATTAGCACTAAACAAATAAGGAAGGAAAACAAGCCAAGACCGAGTTATGAATGAAATAAAAAATTAATGCCATAATTAGCACCAACTGAATCATACTGAGAATCTCACATTATAATACTTAATAACTTTGCAATGAATGATTGCTCTGATCTCATTATTTGAATCCACGTGTACTATGATATAATCGCGTGTTTAATGCGTGTTTGAGTTCATTGACTCCTTATAATTATTCTGACCCTTGTTTTATTTCTCCACAGGAAACAATGAAGAAAGGCCAGGTTAATGCACTCGTTCTGAAAATAAGAAACATTCGCATAATATACTTACTATCGCATAGTTTCGCTGATGTAGGTCTAGGTTGGCTTGTCCAGATTCTGCCGAAGGTGAGCTTAGTCCCCAAGGGCTTTGCAGACTTTTAAAAAATAACTTTATTTTAACCACAACTAATACGTGGGACACTCAGAAAGTTTTGCGAAAATATAAAATAGGGTTCTAATGGTTTTTTTTTTTATTAAATCTTTTCAAAGTACTCTCCATCAGCCTCTTTACAAAGTTTCATGCGTCTGAACCAATTTTCGAAAAACTTTTTCCAGTCCGCTGCTGGCACTTCGTTTATAGCCTGCTTTCGGCGTCGAATTTTTATTTTATTATCGGGAATAAAAAAAAGTCACATGGTGCTAGGTCAGGACTGTAAGGAGGGTGAACTAGGAGTTTGACCAGCGTGTTGTCCAGGAAGTCTCTCGTTTTGAGCGCGGTTGGGGCGGGCGCTTTGTCGTGGTGGAGCAGTAGCCCGCGGAGCGGGCTTGGTCGTTAGTTACTCACAACAGAGAAAACTTCTGGCAAGCCAAATGGTAGTTTACCATTCGGCGTTGATGCTTCTTTGATTCCATTAAGGAATTGACACTAAGTAGCCAGTCAAATTGAAAAAGCTCGCTATCAAAATCTTCCCCCCGCTTCTAGATCGCTTCACTTTGGTAGGCATTGATTCGTTTTGAAACACCCAAACCGTTGACTGGCGATTCGTTTCTGGATCGTATTGATAAATCCAGGACTTATCACCTGTAATGATGTCGTAAACACGCCGATACGAGCCTGCTTTAAATTTGTTTATCATATCGCGGCACCATTCCACCCGGGCTTGCTTCTGAGCATCTGTAAGGTTGTGCGGCACCCATCGTCAAACTATCCTCTTCACGCGAATATGCACGTGTAGAATCTCGTGAAAGCTTCCTGATTCAATCTGCAGGATGTGGTGATCTCCTGATACGTAACTCGCCTATTGCCGTGGATTATTTTTTTCACTGCTAGCACGTTTTCAATTCAATTCAATTCAATTCAAATCATTTATTGCATTTCATAACGTACAACAGTTCTAACTATTAAAAGTCACTGTCTTCTATAATAGGTACACTATGAACCCTGTCGGGTATCGCAAAACAAAAAGTGGAACGGCAAGCGACATTTATGACATGCAGTTAACTTATAAATATAAATGTTTACAAAATATTATTGAATAGTATATGTATATTATTATTATTATTAGTATTTATTAGCAAGATTGTGTGATATTTATTATTTGTAAATTATTGTCAAGTTATAAGTTTAAATGTGATGTCAAAGTTTATTTGTTAAGTAGGTATTTTTGAATTGTCAATTTTAATTAAAAAATTTATCGTTAAAATACTCGTCCAGTTTGTAATACGTTTTATTTACTAGAATTAATTTCAATTTTTTTATAAATAAGGAACTTTTTTCTTCATTTCTTAAGCTGTCGGGTAGGGCATTATAAATTTTTATCGTCATAGCTAGCGGGCCAGACTTAAAAAGTTCTTGCTTGGAAGCGGGTGTCACTAGTTTATTTTTTTGTCGTGTGGGATATCGTCAATTTTTGTGTAAAACTGGGGATGTTTGCGTACAAATTTACATGCTTCTAAAATGTAAATACAGGGTAAAGTTAATATTTCTTCCGTAACAGCACTCAAAGGGCGACCACATCTTTCCTCATCCCCCAAAGTTAGTCGACCGCTCTTGAATTCGTTATACCAACGTTAAACGGTTGCCTTGGAAGGGCTTTCACCCATAAATGCCATTTGAAGCCTATCGTAAGATTCATACGGTTTCAGACGACATTTGAAATCGTAAAAAATCATAGCGCGAAAATGTTCTCGGCTCAGATCCATTTTTCAATGAGACATGATAATTTGAATTAGTCCGCAAAAATTATTACTTATAAATAATTATATTTTCAAATAAATTGTAACTGACCAGTCTCACATACATAAAAACTTTTTTTCGCAATACTTTCTAGGTGGCTTGGTATATACTATATTTTTTAAATGAAAACCCCACTTCTTCCCCAGACTACACAACCGATTTTGATAACATTTCTATGAGACCACCTCACACGTATGCTCAAACAAAAAAAGAATTTTCCATACCGGTCTAGGCGTCTTCGAATAATCAATGAACATACATTTAATAAAAAAAAACCAACGAATTGATAAACTCCTCCTTTTTTTAAGGCGGTTGAAAATTTTATACGACCGAATAATACGAATTAAAAAACTTTCAGTGAAGCCAGCATTCAGTTCCACTCACTTAACTATCCTTGTTGTGTTCAAGTGGCCAACACTGGTAGCAGACTTTTCAAAACCGCCTAAAGGCATCGGACATAACTTAAAGACTACTATACAATGACGAAAGCCGGGACGAACGACTCAACGTTTCTTACGACGCACGAAGTAGCTTGAGAATATTTTTGTGCTATTTGTGGTCATATTTAAGGGTCCACAATCCACACCCAGTGCCACTAGGGTTGGGACTCATTTGACAGCACGGAAATGCATAATTTTCTACGCTGCTATCCTTTTCTGTTGCTCAGAACCATCATTCGCTTGAGTGAGACGGAGCGACGGAACGCTTCAGAAATGCCATTTCTGAAATGCGGACTCACCTAAACGAATGGTTTTCCCATACAAAAAACCGTTCGTTCAGTGACTCCGCGTTTGAAAAATGGGACCACAGCACGGTCGGTGCTGAAGCGTTCCGTCGAAAAGGATCAGGGGAAAGTGCTGTTCCGTGCAGACAAATGAGATCCAACCCTTAAGGGTCCTCTTACCCTAAACAGAATCAGACCTTCCTATACAAACGTAGTCTACGTTTTATTTTGAAACGACATGTCAGATATGGGCGAAATTATATCATTTCAAGAAATTGCATATATTGAGGCATATAACTAGTTTTTACAATTAAAATATGAACTTAAAAGAGAATAATATTCGCTTTTAAGTTCATATTTTAATTGTAAAAACTAGTTATACCCTATATTATAGGGTATCATATCATATATTTGACCATCAGTATGGAAAACTTCTACACCCTTATATTTTCCTTCCAGTTTATAATTTTACGGTAGGAAAACAATTATAACCCTAGATAATTGCAATTTCTTTAAAAAAAATTGTATTTACCGATATCTGACATGTCATTTAAAAAAAAAACGTAGACTACGTTTGTATATATAAGTCTAGGGTAGGGGGATTCTTAACTTGCAAAATCGCCAATAATGTACGCCCCCACTAAGCCAACAAGCTTCTTTTCCAGTTTCCGCAAAATCTGGTTTGACATGGGAAGTGCTTGGCACCTCGTACAGAGATAATCGAAACTTCATTGCAATTTAATTAATTGCTTTTTAATTGCAATTTGATATAATTTGTTTACTATTACGTGTATCAATTGTTGTGTTACTGGATTTTTTAATAATATTTTAAGGTGTTTGCTAATTACTGTTGTATGATGTCAAAATTAAGCAGTTCACCATTAGTAAATGAACTGACATGGTAAGTTTGCAACAGTTTTTAACACTCTTAATATAACTAGTTTTTAAGATCAACTCCAACTTGTAGACAGGTTGACTTTTTAACCACGAGCCAGTTTATGGACCAAGTTCTGTCCATGATACCCTATTTACAAAAAAAACATAGATAAAAAAAAACGTCACTCTAGAACTCTATTAGGAGACTAAAAGGCATGACGAACGGAAAAATATCCTATCAGTTACATTATTAAAGAATCTCTCTCTTTTCTCTGAGAAACAAAAAATGACAAAGATACAGCGCATTGAAATTTCGCATGACGTCACGGCCACTTACGATTTTTACATAGAGGTGACGTCGCAAGCCCCCAATCCGGAACTTTGATTCTTCGTATCTTTGTGAATTTTTACTTTCTTGGCAAACTGAAAAGTATAGGTCTATTTATTTTGAATAATTTAAAAGACGGATTAATTACAATTATACTTTTCTAACTATGTCGTAACCCCTATTACAGATACTATACACATACTCTTTCATGTCTTTATCTCAAACCAGCCCAGACAGAGCCTCTAAGCACAGGTATGGAACTTCATAGAAGCGAAGTATCATTTATGCCTTCCTTCCTCCTTACCTTATCCCACTTTACGTGGGGTCGGGACAGCATGTGAGTCTTTTCCATTCCCCTCTATCCTTTGTCAAGGCAGTTGTCACATTCTTTTTATCCATATTGTCCTTAACGCACTCCATCTACTTTTTCTTTGGTCGTCCGATTTATGCCTACACTAATACAAACGAAACCATACATCCGTGCGCATGGCAATGTGTGTCTGGTCACCCGCTTAATTCCCTCGACAAGGCGAGAACGGGGGAGAGGTGTGAGGATGGGTAACGGGGACGCATATTGCGCGGGACTTTAGGAGATTCCGTTCTGCATATAATACTTATATTATTTACCTTCAAAAACCAGTCGAAATCTTCCTGAAAGGCCGGCAACGCTTCTGTTACACCTCTGGTGTTGCAGTTGTCCATGGGCAGCGGTGATCACGTACCATCAGGTGACCCGCTTGTTCGTTTGCCGCCCTATAACATAAATAATAATAATAATCATTCTGTGCTATAAAGCCGAAAGCCTTTACCGCTTTAAGCATGATAGCTAGCTGAATCGCTTCTTAAACATGATTCGGATTTTCGCCCACTTCCTTGATCGGCTTCTACGATCTGACCGAGAAGTGAAGCGGGTACATTTTAAGTTTTTTCTTTTCTCTCAGACGTGTATTAAAAACAATTTTCTTGTTCTTACATATGTATGTGAGTTATTTTTTTTTATTATACTTAAAAGACAATAAAAATACAAAACCAAACACACAAAGGCAGACTTATCCCTTTAAGGGATCTCTTCCAGTCAACCCAAAATCAGATGAAGACCTCCGTGGCGTAGTGGTCACCATGCTAGTCCGCCACCCAGAGGTCCCGGGTTCGAACTCCGGTCAGGGCAAGTTGGAAAATGGCCTTTTTCAAATTGTCCTGGGTCTTGGATGTTTATCTATATATGTATTTGTTATAAAAAATCGTATCGTTGAGTTAGTATCCCATAACACAAGTCTCAAACTTACTTTGGGGCTAGCTCAATCAGTGTTATTTATCCCTATATACTTATTAGTTCTTTTCAGAGAGCTCTTTGGTTTAAAATCGCACAATGACTGCGAAAATGATAGAATACTTATCTATAAGGATACTTTTGATTAATCTAAACTTAATGTAAGCGTAATACGATATGATATCTTAACAGCATTTGAATGACAATTAAACACATTTGTATCTGACACTGGAATATTTGCAAAAATAATAACTTATTGACGCGACCGCTTGGAGGACCAGTCTCCACCACTCCACCACATAAACACAAGTAGTCAACAAACGATCTCTACATCGCTTAAATATACCTTATGACTCTGTATTAGGGTATATTTTTGAATAATTCAATAAGAAAGATAACCGCATTTATATTTTTGTAGTGGCGTACGTGAGATTATCGGAGGCGAGTTTTGCATACCGCAAGCCACAACTATAAAATACAATACATTATGGTCGGACCAGCGGCTCCCGTGTTACGTACTATGTGTGCTTTAAAAGCACATTAATATGCGATATTAGACCACTATCAGCGTATTTTAGGTAGATACGTAACGGTTAGAATTTTTATGTTTATGCTAATAAGTAGTAGGACACCTGCAACTTTTAGTATTGGCATGTGTTTTAAATACAAGTATTTAATAAAAGTATGCAAAGTAAGATAATTGGACAAACATAAATATTTAATGGTATAGTATAGGTATCATTAACTAAATTAGTCATTAAAATCCAAACGCGTCATAGTAAAAATTGGCCAAGTGCGTGTCGAGCCACGCAGTGTAGGGTTCCGTAGTTACGAATGCCAACTTTGAGTTTATGCCACTGAAAACGTCTAAAAACTAATTTTCTTTTGAATTTGTACGAAATTTTTCTTTTCCTAGTACTTTTTATAAGTTGATCGCCTATACTTTTTTAATTTGTAAACTCTACTTAGCTCTGATAGTTCTCTTTTAAAATTCGTTAAATATACTATAGCTGTAAATTTTTTCACGTGCCGAACGAAAAATGTTCACTATAAAACCATATATTTCTAAAACGGATCCCTAAAAACGGTGTTCACAAGCTTATAATATTTTTGAAAGACCTATTCAACGATACCTCACATGATTGGTTAGTCGAGAAAAAAATTACTTTTCACTTTACTTGTATGGGAGCTACCCAAAAAAATATTTTTTTCAGTATTTATTTTTCCACTTTTTCCGCATAATTAATATACATACCCATGTCAAATCACAACTTTCGAGTACTTATAGTCGCTGAGTAAAACCGCGGACGGACAGACAGACAGGCAGACATGGCGAAACTATAAGGGTTTCTTGTTTACTACGGAACCCTAATAAAAAACAAACGCCTAAGATACTTAGGGCTATCGCAATCTGTGTCATTTGGCCGTGATCTATATAAATAAATATATATATACGGACAAATCACACACATATAGATAGATCAAAGATGGTAGTATCTTTGCCCATTTTGTTCTAACTTAATGGTCAGGCAAAAAATATGCGTAGATATTTGACCAAATTCTAGAGGTATTATCATCATCACGCACGATCAATCCATGATTTATAAAATTAGACATCCAAATTGGAATATTTCATCACACAAACAAAAACAAGTGTGAAAAAACGAACACACAAAGGATACGAATGGGATCTACTTGGTCCAAACGAGTCTATCGGTTGGAATCGTGATACAAATCAGATATCTCATGTCCATTCCCACCATAGACCTAGAACATTTTACTACGTCATAGAATTTAGCTACCTATTCTATTCCCATAAACATAAATTAGGGTTGTATCACCTTTAACTCATTGGTTCAAGTCGCGATCGCGTATTTGTCATCCTTTCTTATTATTTCATTATTTAGTTTGAGTTCTTTAGTACTGCATCTTGAAAGCCCTAAAAAAACCCTATAAAAATATCGTGACACAAATCCAACGTTTTAAAACATCGTTATCAGCGCACCCACTCTAATCTCGCGGCAATAAAATGCCGATGGCCAGGAACGGGTCACCTCGATAACCATAAATTTGGGCCGAAACGGATGGGACAAATTTTTATAATGGGTCTCCCCCATTTGGGATGCGAGTCGCATTAATGACAGCCTAACAGTTTGTTTTAACATCATTATAGGAGCGTATCGGGCATTCCATCGGATGATCGGAGTACCTGCGCATGCACGGAGCACACCGTTGTAGGTAGAACATATGTCGGGCCGTGAACGTCTTGATACATCGTCAGATAGCTGAGATATCCCGATCACAATCTTAAGCCTCATTCTCTGTCAATTAGAGCTCATTTGGAGACATGATGAGCGTAACCGTCGCATATTTCTCGCTGAATAGTTTCCTCGTATAATATGGAGAAAGTGTGACACGAGCAAGGGTGTGTCGTAATTTGATTTTAGATATTTTCTTGATTCGAATTTTTCCTTAGTCTGATGTCAATTTATTATCTTAACTTGCTTTATATTTGGATACTATTGAGAAGATTTTAAGTGAAATAAAAAATTCAACCTAACTTTTTTGATTAATTTACAATATATATTAGCCAAATATGTCTGTGATCATCATGAAAGATATCTCTCTTTCTCTTATAATTTTTTAAACTACACAGACTTAAAATTATGCTACGCGCATTTAAAGTTAGACATTAGATTTAATAACACAACTCATTAAACAACACAACAGTAATTACATAACACTCGTGTAAACATAATTAAACAAATTAAATAAATTAACGTCGATCGTGTTTTGTTTTCCAGATTCATGTATAAGTACTAGCGCATGTACCTATTTACCTTTCATTTAGCTATTCAAATATGCAGGTATGCACGTTCCCGCCGCCGAGTCTGCTTCATTCGAATACATAACACTGGAATAATATTTATCTTGTTAAATAAAGTCAAAGTCATCATCAGTTACTTACATTTTTATTGTAAGATAGGAACTATAAATGATTTTATTATGTGTGTGAAACTTATAGTTCGAAATTTCCTCTTGGGAAACTCTTCATAAAGAGTTTTTCAATTTAGTACCACCTGGTATTGGAGTAGAGGTTCTCGTGGGATTGTCAGAAAACCAATTACCCTATATAACAGGGCAATAATTAGACTGAAAGCAAATAACAAAAAACTGAAATAAAAAAAATTAATAAATACTTACATTTCCAAAGACTTACCGTCTTGTTATAAAACCCAGATTAACTTTGTTATTCGGTTTAAACTATTATCCTCTCAAATCAAGTTGACATCTAGTATCACACACTATCTCACCTGTCAATGTCAACTTTGATTTGGGCGTATAATGGTTTAAACCTAGTAACAAAGTTAGTCCTGTTTTTATAATAAAAAGGTTTAAGTTAAATAGGTACGCGCCCACTAACCAAGCTGTTACTTTGCTCAACGCCTTGATTGCTCGAATGCTAAATACAGACATTTTTAGGACAATTTCAAAAAAAAAATTAATATTTGTAATTGTTATTTGTCAATTTTGTGATAAGTATTTACGTTTTGGGTAACTGTAAGTGCACGGGGTAATTTTTATCAATAAAGATTAAAGAATTAATATAAAAACTAAAATCTACCTAAACGCATATTGACAAAGGAACATCCTCTCACCGCAGTTATCAAAGCGTAAACAAATAGGTGAAACTCTAAATATTTCTCGGCAACTCATCGTTTTATTGCCGACATTAGACACTACCTGTTAACCAGAATTACGACAAAAACAACTTAAATAAGAGGCCGACGCAGCGTCTGGCGCGCTCACGGGCAAAACAAATAAAATGTTAAAAGGTGAGCGATGCATTAAGTGCGTATAAACATGTTTCTGAAGTGTCAATATTTGCGGGCACTTTCCCATGGGAACCCAGCCTCGCTTCGCTAAATCATCGGGTCGCGAACCAACACTTCTTTTTTGCTATTGAAATGTCAATTTCTTTGCCGTCCTTTGAAACCAATTAAAAGTTAACTTGTTTTGGTTATTTATTAGAAGAATACAATGCGTAACTTTAAGAGTTAATGACTTCAGTTCTTTTCATCACATGTTCAGTTGTTCATACTATTAAAGTTTATTTTTCTCAGCTTTTCTGTTATTTGGGCCACCTTTAACAATACCCGGCACGTAAGTAGAACAAAAATGGCGGCCGACGGCGCATGTTCAATTGGAGATAGAAGTGTTAAGAGAGATTTTTTGGTCTTTCTTCAATCCTGAAATCATTCCTATCTGAAGTTCGGATAGAAATGTTATAGAAATGTAATTCTAAACTGACAAACAACGTACAACAACGACCGCCATTTTTGTTCAACTTACGTGCCGAGTATTCTACTTTCTCGCCTAGCTGTTCCTCTCACATTCCTACTTGTTTTTAATTCTATCCTTTTATCACTCCACTCATCCCATCTCAATATTCGTCGTATTTTATCCGTCACCTTGGTAGCCCAACATTTTGAACTGTATCAAACAAACGGTCTTCACTATGCAATTTATTTAACCGACTTCAAAAAAGGAAGAGGTTATCAATTCGACCCTTAAATTTTTTGCCCTATTACCAAGATTCCGCTGTCTGTCCGTCCGTCCGTCACCAGGCTATGTCGCATGAACTCTCTATCTATCACGCTAGACAGAAAAGATGATGTATTTCTGTTGCCGCTACATGTAACAACAAATATTAAAAACAGAGTAAAATTAATACTTAAGTGGGAATCTCATACAACAAACGTGGTTTTTTATAGATAACTACGTGCGCGGGTCCGACTCGCACTTGGCTGGTTTTTTATTTTATTTTTATATGTTTGTTATAACGATATATTTGCCACTTGTGAACCTATTTTGATGATTCTTTTTCTTTTGTTTTGAAAGCCTTAAATACGAAATTGGTCCCATAATCATTTGATAAAGATAAGATGAACTCTCAAGATATGGAAAAAAAACTTCTGAAAGAAAATGAATTTTTTTTTGTTACAAATTTAATTGTTAGGGTGTAAGAAAATTATGGTTTTACAATCCTCAATTACAAGTTATTACCAAATGACTTGTAGGTAAGTTGTAACCTGTGGTGCCATTTTTCAAACGCGGAGTCATCAAAACGAATGATTTCTCCATACAATAAGCCGTTCCTTTTTCTTTGGTGACTCCGTGTTTGAGAAATGGCACCACTGGTTGTAACCATTTAACCATACCAACGGACAAAGGTTCGGGGTGGGTCCGGTCTGAAGATCACGCATATTTGTCGCGTGATGTCAGGTGGCCGGCAAAAAGAGATAAGGTAATTGTAAATGCGTGTAGCTGTCGCTCGGATATATGGCTGGTGGCTTGCGACCGCTGGTCACAAACCCTCGGCAACCAAGGCCATTTTGGTAAATTTTATCGATTTTAACTGAGAATGATTCCTCACAAAAACAAGGTTCAAATCAAATGTATTAAAATATCATCTGAAGTGTAAAGATTCGATAGAGTACCTTAGTCATAATCATCAGGTCTTTTTGTCTCCACCGCAGGAGCATGACCCTCTCTGTACTACCAGAGCTATACTTGGCCAGAGCAGCCAGAGGACTTGGCCTGGACTCTCCTCTCTGGCCAGACGGGTTGGAGAGGTCTCAGTGATATTTATAAGCTTTGTTTAGCTTGTATTCCCTAAGAGTACCTTAGTATTCTGTTTCTTTACCTTTGCCAAATCGTTCTAACCTGTTACCAAATTAAAAAAAAAACACTGTGGAGAACTGAACAGACATATAGGTTTTTTTTTACTTATATTTATTTACAGTAAAAATGACAATGAGTACAAGAAATAGAATGCCACTTGACATATAAAACCAATTTAACCAATAATAAATGGGGAGTCGCCCGAGGCAGTGGCCAAAGAAATTGGGATGACGATTTCGGCGTCATGCTCGTTTACGTGACGTTTAACGTTACGTTCGGTGTTACGCTCGTAAACGTTACGTTTTGGTGTTACGCTTGTGAATTTTATGTTTCAATATAAAGCTAGCGTACGTAACGTTTTACGTTACGTTCAGTATTTGTCCTCGTGAACGTTACGTTTTAGTGTCACGCACGCGTACTAACTTTGAAACACTTAGTTGCAAAATAATAACAATTTTGCTTAGTCCTTCAGGAAATCGACTAATATAGAATATAGAAACAATAATTATTCATTCCCGTAATCCCGTTGGATGGACGAGTAAATATTTAAATAACAGTCATGAACTGAAGCAAAACATAACCGCATTTACACCGCTCAGTTGAATGCAGCGCACGGTGTGACTGCCGTCGTTTGCGGTCAATATAATGGGTCAAAATTATGAGTTCTGTCCTTGCCCATGTGGGAATGTGCAAGCTATTACGTCACGTGACCGTCCCTCTAATTACGTGTCGATGTGGATGCACAAATTATAGCCTGTCGAAGCTACAAGGGCCGACCATTTCAAACGGAATGGCTTTGATATTTTGGTCTAATTGGTGTACGATTTTTGACTCAAGATTTATAACGACAGGTGTTGTGTGACTTTTGTTTGTGTATTTCGGAGTTTCTTACCATTTGAATGAAAGTGATGGGCGTTAGAATATTGAACTAGGTACTTACCTATACCTATATTACAGTCAGTTAAACAGACGTGTTTGACATATTTTTCTAATGAGAGACGGAATATTAATCAAAATATTTAGTAAGTACTTACTTCTACCTTTAAATTAAGTAAATGTGCTCTCAATTTATCGCAGGTTGACTGGAAGAGATCCGTAGATGGGGATATCCCATTAAAGAAGTCCGCCATTGTACTAACATATACAAAGAAGAAGGGACATACCCGTTATAGATCGAACCATGGGCTGAACTAGATCACTAAATTAAAATAACAGCCAAAACCAAAAAAAAAAAAAAATAGCGACATTCCCATACAAATTGCCCGGGCGGCTGCACACTTTAGTATAGAAATTCCATTTTATTTTCCTTTTTTTCGCCTGTTATTTTAATTTTATAATACTATAGTGATCTTGTATAGCCCGTGGTTCGATACACTTATAACAGATACCTATGTCCCTTTCACGTTGTATTTGCTCTTTCGAATTTGTTACTGTATTTTGTTCTTTAGTGGTATTGTTATTTGTTACCACTAATACTAAACAATCAAAAAAGTGTTTTTAAATCAATAGACTCTATAAATACTTACCTACACGTATTATAAGCCAATTCCTCTCTACTAAAAATAAAAATTTGTGGACTTACAAACTTTGTTCCAGTTGCTAGAGTATACAAACATCAATAGTTATAAAAAGTGAGGTCCTATTGGTGGAACGAATTCTTCGGCACTATTTTAACATAAAATAGAAATCGTTCCAATAAATGTAAGTATCTAGTAGCAAGTCAACAATTAATGTAATGGTTACACAATACTTAGCATAATAAAAGATTTGGACACCAACATCAAACAAGCTCCATTATGTTTAAGACATCAAAATCAATTATTATTCTCCAAGTGGACTTATTCTTCGAGTTATTTATCATTATGATCTCCATCACAAAAGGACGACAACACCGAATAACTTATTTATCCCATCCACGGGATTTTGTGTCTTATATCAAGGGTATCTAATGTAGTTATCCTGTGATGATTAAGGAACTGGTGCCCAGAGCGATTTCGGTTTGGGATACATGAAAGCGTGCAAAGGATTTGGACTGTTTACGGCTTCGTGGGTGGCTGTGGGCGTGGCATCTTTTATCTTACTCTAACATATCGAGATTCCCTATGTCTGTCTCACGTCTGGCCGCTCCCACAGGACTTTTCTTGTTAACATGTTTTTTGCTCCTCGAAGTGCTCTGTGGAATTGTGAGGCGAGCAAATATTTACTCACGATTTTGAAAATCTTGTTACCACACTACCGCTTAAAGTAGAGATGATGACTTGTTGTTTGTTGCTACATAATACCGTTTTGGGTTATGAGGTAGCATAATAGAAGGAGTATGTTGTCTTTTGTCAGTGTTGTTACATTTAAAGGATGCGATGAAAAGTTTCAAACTGATGTAACTCAAGCTATACAAGCCCATATACATAAAATGCGTGAGTATCGTGGAAAATTTAGATGGAACGAAGTTTGGAAAACAAATCGTGCCGGAAAGAAGTGACGGAAAAACTTACACTTTTTCGCCTAACCCCCATCCTCCAAGTCCGTACCATCCGAAAAGGAACTTCGTTCCAACAATATGACTACCTCAACAATTAATGGAAGCCTATGCAACAGGCAAGAAAAAGGCATGTAAATACATTTGCATATAAATAAATTGAAGCGAGGTGACGGGCAAGGCTTAAACAAAACATCAACCATACAAATCATTAATTGCTTCAATTCTATAAAATGCAACAGGCAAGCATGGTTTCTTGCACTGTATGTATAAATGGAAGTCTGTGACAACATTACCACTTTATGAGATCATATGGTAACTATAAGGCTTTCTTTACAAGTGTTACCTACATGCGTTACTAACCGCCCTGGCCGTTTGATGGCAGCAGAGTAGAATATGTCCAGATAAATAAGAATGAAATTGGCTTACAATGGATTTTTAGGTATCTGAACGAAAAGCTGCTGAGTTCTGCGCAAGCCAAATTAAACCATATCGTAACCACATTGAGTAGATATTTCTTTGATTTTCATTGCCGAGTGAGGCCTCTGTACTTGAGAACAAGTACTTATTCTGAGGTAGAATACGATTTGACATAAACCCTTTCGTCACCCACGTATGTCGTAAGAGGTAACAGGGAAATATAGGCAACAGAGAATTGTCAACTTTAAACAATTATGATAGGTACTCATTTTAATCCTTAACGCAAAAAGAGGGGTATTTATAAGTTTGATGTGTCTATGTGTTTTTTTTTTGTCTATATGTCTGTCTGTGGCATCGTAGGTCCTAGACAAATGGACGGAGTTTTTTCGTTTAAAGCTGACGTGGTCGGGCGATTCTTAGCTACATTTGTGTCAGGGCTATTTTATTTTTTTCACAATATTTCTTGTTACTTTTTAATTTACTGAATGACACCGTAGTTAATATTTAATTCCCATAGCTACATCCCATACATGTAATTACCCATCCAAATACTGCGTGGAATGAATAAGAATCGGCAGGTAGCAATTAGGATCGCTCGTTAGTTCGAAAGGTAATTTCTTTATCGGCCGCGCGTGAGGTCCGAGACACAAATTACTTAGAATACAGATGGGGATCTTGATAGATTTACCTTTGTTGGTGATACCCATGTCAGAAATCTTCTTCTTAATATGCCACATTGCCGGAACGGGTTCTATAATGATTCATTTGTTGTACAAGCTGTGCGGCTTAGGAACGCTCTCCCTTTCAATATTCGGAAAGGTAAAAACTTGTTTTGCGTTTAAAAAGGCAGTGCGTGCACATTATCTCCGAAAACTGTCAGTGGCTTTATAAAAAGTATTTATGTAGTTTATGTATGTTATTTATAAGGAAATTATTCATACATGTTTATTTTTGTGTAGGTTTATTGTAGGTATCTAATATATATTTACGTATAAATGTAGCTTTATAATATGCAATTTATTTGTATGTATGAGTTTGGGAATATCAATATACATTTTATTTTTATATTCCTTGCTGTACTTACTTACCCCCAAAAGATTGCTTTCTCAGCATCACCTGTGGGATGACTGGTAGAAAAGGCCTCAGGCCTTAAGTCCTGCATTTACATATATTTTCTAAATAAAGTTTTTTTTTTAAGTTTATGTTATGTATCTATTTCTTTTTCTTTAATAAATTATTTAAGAATAATAATAGATTGATAAAATTCTTTAGCTGATGACAATATAGTCAAAATCTGAATATATTTGAAAACTTCCAGAGAATAAAAATGTTAGTTCCAAAATTACAAATTAATTAATATAAAATAATAAAAATACGTCATTTAAAACCCGCCCTTAATGTTTCTGGCGCAAAGGTGCCCAGTACACTAGCGGCATTGCCGCGCTGTATTGCAATAGCCATCCTTTGCACCAAAAACGTGTGGGAGCGGGAGTCCCAGTTCTTTTCAGCTATGCGGTGCCCTAACTCGCTAATTAAACGCTTGGCGTCTATGCCCCAGCAGCCCATAGTTTCCACAGCTATTGGCACAAAAGAGTAATGTGGCCATTCAAAAAGTTATCAACGAAGTAAAGTCTCCACTTAACATATGGTACCTGGACGACAGTACTATTGGTGGCGACCCAGAGGTGGTCCGGCAGGACCTGACAGCTCTCATCTTAAAATTCAAGGAGCTGGGATTGGAAGTGAATACCTCAAAATGAGAGCTTTTTCCCAGCAGTGCTGAAGCGCGTTCTCATGTTGAAGGTTTTCGTGTTCTCTTGCCTAGCCTCGCTGAACTTTCCCCACTATCTTTTAACCTCTTAGGCTCGCCCATATTTCTCGAGGCAGTTCCGAAAGCCATAAAATCTCGTGAGCAGCTCCTGAAGACGGCCCAGCCTACAGAATCTGCCTGCTCATGTGGCGATGGTTCTACTGCGAACGTGTTTTGCGGTGCCAAAGATAAGCTGTTTGTTGCGAACCGCGCCAACGTGGCTGTGCCCTCAAGAAATGTTTAGCTTTGATGGCACCTTAAAACGTTCAGTGGAATCGATTTTGAACGTGTGCCTCAATGAAACACAATGGAGCCAGGCGACCTTACCAGTACGCTTCGGTGGACTTGGAATTCGGTGCGCGCGCGATGTTGGTCTGCCGGCTTTCTTGGCCTCGGCATATGGGGTTGCGGGACTTATTACTGTCATTTTATCTCCCAATGGTGACAGGGTCAGCATACCTTATGTGCCTGAGGCGGTGACTGCCTGGTCGGCCATTAATCCTGGTGCACCGTCTCCAGTAGCCCTCCATGCTCAGCGCGCTTGGGATGCCGTCGGCGCTAAATAAAGTTAAATAAATAGATTAAACAATGTTACACTTTATGCATTTTTCCTGGCGTCACCTAGAAATCACCTAAGCGAATGCGAAAGCGACTCCGCGTTTGAAAAATCAGAACAGAAAGGAAGATGGAGTGAGATTCCGTTCTGTATTGCATTTTTTCCGCGGTTTTGTTTGATTGTTTGTTTTTCGTGTATGTAAGTGGCCAACACTGGAGTCAGTTTTTTCAGGCTGCCTTAAGGCATCTGACTTAGCTTGACGACCGATAACAGCCGGGACCAAATCCAAATCACGGAGGAGCTCGAGAAATTTTTGTGCCACTTGTGGTCACCTTGTGGCTCATCGCACTTCCCTCATGTGTAAGTCTTTCAAAGTCCAGGCTATCCTGCTTTGAAATACTCTTCCGGAGTCTATAAGAAGAGCTTCTAGTCGTTTGGCTTTCAAATGTGCGGTACATAAATTGTTTCTACCACAGTCCTAGTCCCAGTCATTCTGATATACAAATGTATTTAAATTACATATATATCTATTAAAATGTATGTATAGGTATTGATATTTATATTGTATTTTATGTATGTTGATATATATTATATGTTTAATGAATTATTCTTCTATATGTACGTAGATATTTATATTTTATTTAATTGTTCATGAATTTCATGACGCCAGCCACACATATTTTCCGCTTGGACTAATGGTCGACCGGGAGAGAATGACATATGGCATTAGATCCGCCTCTTGTGTTTTTTTAAAATGTGTAATAAAGCTTAAATAAATAAATAAGAATTGAAAGTTCTCTTACAATAATACACGTATCCATAGTCACCAAAGGATGTCGAAGACGGAATAAATTGGAAAAAGCATCTATCAACAATGGAGTATTCTTTTCTATCCTCGACATGTGTGTCCAAACTCCACAGCCTTTGGCATGCCGCCGCGGACCTCCCCAACACGGCAACACCTCCCCAAGAATCTCCAATCTGTGGGGTGAATCACCACGCACCTTCAACACGAGATAAAATATTTTAGCACTAGTGTGACATTTATAAAGTCAAAAACATTTAAAAATTTGTCACATACTAACTTACAGCACGGACGGTCACCCGCTTCCGCGAGATTACGTTTCTGAATAAATAAATATTTACGGACAAATTACACTGATTGAGCTAGCCCCAAAGTAAGTTTAAACTTGTGTTATGGGATACTAACTCAACGATACCGTATTGTATAATAAATACACCGATAGATAAACACCCAAAACCCAGGACAATTAGAAAAAGGCCACTTTCCCTGGTTGAGGGTCGAACCCAGAATAAATGAATATAAATGTGTATCATTTATTTATTTAAATTTGATTGAGTCGAAAAAACTACAAAAGGTAAATATAAATATAAATATACAGGGAAAAATTACACTGATTGAGCTAGACCCAAAGTAAGTTCGAGACTTGTGTAATGGGATACTAACTCAACGATACTATATTTTATAACAAATACATATTTAGATAAACATCTAAGACCCAGGACAATTTGAAAAAGGCCATTTTCCAACTTGCTCTGATTGGGGATCGAACCCGGGACCTCTGGGTGGCGGAGGAGCATGGTGACCACTACGCCATGGAGGTCAAAGGTAGAATTCTCTCAATGTCGACAAGGAGAGAATTAAGTTTATATTGTAGCCTTCTGTAAAATATGGATAGACTAGCTGCGCCCTGCGGTGTTACCCGCGGTACATGTAAAAAGTAGTCTATGTGTTAATCTAGGGTCTCAGTTTCCTGCATACCAAATTTTATCAAATTCGGTCCAGCGGTTTGCGCGTGAAGAAGTAACAAACACACACTTACGAACTTTCGCCTTTATAATAATAATAATATATATAGTATGATAATAAAATAAGGTTTAATTGTATTGGTTTGTAGCTACGAATCTGAACTTGACAACTGACATACAATAATGAGATTCAGAATAAGACGGTCGTGTAAAATGTGTAGATCTACATAGCCCTACGTTTTATTCACACATACAGACGGTGTGTATAAACAATTTGTTCATGGTTTTTTTACAATCTTGCTCAAATGTATCAAGCTTCAGTTGTAACTTAGTTTAGAAACGGAAATCTTTAATCTAAATTGTGGTTTTTACGAGAAGTTTATGGTCTGGAAAACTTTTATTGAACTTCATATATATTTCTATCCATATTAATGTATGTCGATCATACATTAACATCATACTTATATGATGCTAAAACATCTCACATACGTCCAAAATTTGCGAGAAAATAAATCGATCGAAAATCATCAGTACAAAAGATATCAACGCGTCATCATAAAGCCATAATTTTTGGAATGAAGTTCCTTTTCGGACGAGACGGACTTGGCGGATGGGGGCTAGTCGAAAAAAAAATTTTCGATTACGATATTTTTTTCAAACTTCGTTCCAACCTTCCCCGACGCTCAAGCATTTTTTTAAGAAACTTTAAAATTAAACATAACAATTATAAAATTTAAACTCATTTTTAATTACTTGTAATAAAAAGCTCCATATAAAAGGAATAATGAGGACTCCAGGAGACGAGAAACGATCAAGGGGAAAGCTAAAATGAGATAGAGTTAACGACTTGCCTGCTTTTGACAAGGACTGGAAAGAAACTAAAAATTGAAATAGCTGGAAACAACAAGGAAAGGCCTTTGCCTAACTAGTAAAAAATGAATAGCTCAGTAGGAATCAAAGTTAGGGGACCTTCATCTAAAATGATCTCTTATTTTTTAATCATAATACAAACCAACGTTAAGAAAGTTTTTTATTTATTTATTTGTCTTTGGATATTTATGTCACTTGATAATTGTCATTTCTTTTTTCTTTCGATTTCTTAATTGTTAGTTGTTGACGTCAGATCATTTACTTGCAACTAAGTTTACTGCCGCCTCCAAAGCGCAAGTACAGAAGAAGCGGTAATAAACTGTACTGCAGCATTTTCTCCAAAAACGTCAACCTTACAATTATACTGATATTAAAATTAGATGTGTGGACTGAGAATACATTGCTATTTCATAATTATTAATTTAAAATGTCAAATTTGAAATTAATGTCTATTTGTATAATATTCATGTACTGATTGTACTCAAATTATGTCATTTGTGAGTGTACAAATATAAA
The DNA here is from genome assembly GCA_943193695.1 of Acrobasis suavella. NCBI lineage: Eukaryota > Metazoa > Arthropoda > Insecta > Lepidoptera > Pyralidae > Acrobasis > Acrobasis suavella. Next base: position 4,346,053 of record OW971941.1, read on the forward strand.
CCTTTAAAAGGGACCCGCGCCAAGCTCAAGCCAGAAGTTTTTGTCTTTAAGATAATCATCGGTTCCGTAATAAGCCTTCTCACAAAGTACTTTCTTTACATAAGCTTTAAATTTTCTATCTGGCATATCAAGGACCGATTCTGGCAATTTATTATAAAACTTTATACAGTTTCCCTTAAACGATTTACTGACTGTTTTCAGCCGATAATACGGGGTAACTAAAACATTTATGTTACGTAAGTTTCTACCCGTAATATCATCTGTTTAATTAAATAAAGCAATATTTTTCTTTACATACATTATATTTTCAAATATGTACTGGGATGATACAGTGAGTATATCAATTTTCTTAAAAAGTGGTTTGATAACGAGTATAATTTTTGCCACAGTTTACGAAGGTAATAAGATGGTAAAAATCATGCGGATCATATACTTGTTTGTTTGTAATAAATTTAATGTACTATGAAAACACACAATAACATAGAATAACAACATAAAGAGTAAATTGACAACTTACTATACTTATTATGTCGTATTAAAAAACATAGACTCATTTATTTAAAAGTTTTAAATTATTATCCACCCAAATCCAGTTGACATGGACAGATGAGAATTGAGATAGTGTCATTTCGAAAACGTCAATTTGTTTAAGATTTTACTAGATGTTAAGTTATTTAAGGTGGATGATTATGAACCTAGTATTATGACTTAATACTAGGTTTAAACCATTTATGAAAACGTACTCCATTGTAAAATACGATCGAACTTTAAAGTTAGTCTGATGGGTTTTAAATAAGACGGATTAAGTTTTTATCAATGCATTGGCTATTTACCACGTGGAAAATTGAGCCGCGGGCTATACTAGATTCACTATAAAGTCTAATTCAATTAAAATAATAGTCAAAAAACTAAAAAAATAATCGGCATTTCCATACAAAAGTGTTCTTGTCAACCACCCGGGAAATTGGAATTAAAATTTTGTTTTTGACTATTATTTTAATTTCATTATTTTGACGACCTCCGTGGCGTAGTGGTCACCATACTAGTCCGCCACCCAGAGGTCGCGAGTTCGATCCCCGGTCAGGGCAAGTTGGAAAATGGCCTTTTTCAAATTGTCCTGGGTCTTGGATGTTTATCTATTTAAGTATTTATTATCTAATATATAAAATTCTCGTGTCACAGTTTTCGTTGCCATACTCCTCCGAAACGGCTTGACCGATTTTGATGAAATTTTTTGTGCTTATCCGGTATCTATGAGAATCGGCCAACATCTATTTTTCATCCCCCTAAATGTTAGGGGTAGTCCATCCCTAAATTTTATTTTTTATTTTTTAGACAAAATTTTTAATTTCTATTTTTTTGATACAACATACAAAAATACATACAATCCTCAATTTTGGCAAAACAACGTTTGCCGGGTCAGCTAGTAAAATATAGTATCACATAACACAAGTCTCGAACTTTGGGGCTAGCTCAATCAGTGTTATTTGTCCCTAGATATTTATATTTATTTATTTATTACACTTTAGTGAACTAGTATAGCTCCTTGTTCGATTTATTATGGGTATGTTCCTTCCTAGTTGTATAAATCTATAGACATATTAAACTAAATTAGTAAGGAGCGCAGGTTCTACTCCTTCGCAACCTGCACTTATAATCCCATTAAAAACTTATGTTCATAAGTCATCACTTTTATAATGCTTTTAAAGAACACAAGTGCTGACATGTCCAAAACCTTCTTCGTGAGAACAAATCAATACCAAAACAAAAAAACGTGAGTCACAACCATGAATCACAATGCATGCACCGCTAGCTAACGTTACTCTGATAATGTGATAACGGAAGGACGCCAAAGCTTCAATTGTTAAGGTATTAACATTTCAAGTTGGCATTATAACAAAGCTTCTTTTGCCTAATGGTTCTTAGTACAGAAGCCTTGTGGAATGCCGCTGGCGCTTAAAACACAATGCTGATTAGCTCCGAGCACAAACACAGCCTCTCCACATAATATAGAGCGACAAAAAAGCCAGGGAAAGTTAACAGGTACACAAAAGCTTTGGCAAGGTTTTGAGATAATGCAAACACGCAGCTTGAGAAATATGCGACGCACGGTTACGGTACCCTTCTGTGAAGTGGACACACGTAGGCTTTTGTCTCTGGAATGGTGTTATATTTCTTTATGAGTTCAATTTGTTTATCTATATTTTTTTAAAACTATCAACCGACTTTACCCTCAAAACTACACAACTGATTTTTATAGATAGATAGATAGATAGATAGATGTCATTTATTCCTTAGAATATGGTACACAATGGTGTTATCAGGTACAAGTGCGACATACTCTGCCTATTAGGCGTAGGAATATTGCAGTTAAATTTATACATTTTTAGATTTGTCTAAATACTGAAATTAATTCTGCTCATTTAGTCATAATAGTATTATATAATCATCAAATATCTACTTCGAATGTCACAATTATTGCACAATATTGAATTTTAACATTTTACCCTATGAATTACATTTAAAATTTTAATCGATTTCATGAAAACAATTGTCTAATAGCCAATTAAATAAAGTTGATTTAAAAATTTTAATACTAGTAATTTCTCTAATTTGACTCGGTAAGTTATTGTACAATTTAATTGCCATACAATAGACATTGTCACTGTAGAGTTTTAGTCTCTGGGTTGGTATACATAATTTCTATGGAACCCTCTGACAAGTATACCTACTCTATCAAACGAAAAAAGAATTTTCCAAATCGGTCTAGGCGTCTTCGAATAGGTAAATATACATAAAAAAAGCTCGTGACAAATTTATAACCTTGAAAATTGATATAATAACTCGTGATGAATGCAAAATAGTGCCGCTTTTCTTGTTTGTTTGTCCAATATTTAAGCATACAAACAGACAGATATAAATCTGTCTGTTTGTATGCTTAAATATTTTAAAATCTCTGAATGAAATCATTTCTTTTTGTTCTTCCTGATGCTTCTCTTTTCGCACAGATTGTTAATGCTAAGCGAGGAAATGGGCGTTAATGCAAATCATATTAATAGATAATGCGGCTAGAAGCCCGTCACCGCCTCGATTCTTTTTCCACCTTCTCGAACAACAACTCGCTTAAAGTGGCTTTTGGGTTCTGCGGCCCTAGTCTGTCTGCTAAGAACCATAAGACCCAAAAGACTCTGTGTGCCTCGTGAGGGATAAAGTCATGATATGGTTTGGTGACATCCGTGGCGTAGTGGTCACTATGCTAGTCCGCCACCCAGAGGTCCCGGGTTCGATCCCCGGTCGGGGCAAGTTGGAAATAAGCCTTTTTCAAATTGCCCTGGGTCTTGGATGTTTATCTATATACGTATTTGTTATAAAATATAGTATCGTTGAGTTAGTATTCCATAACAAAAGTCTCGAACTTACTTTGCAGCTAGCTCAATCAGTGTTATTTGTCCCTATATATTTATTTTAACTATTTAGGTCCAGTTGGGCAAAAGCCTACCCTCTTTGTTTCCAATTACTTCAATCCTTAGCTGTTTTACTCCATCCCTTGTCAAAAGCGGACAACTCGTCCCTCCATCTCATCCTAGGTTTTCCTCTGGATCTCACTCGGTATGTTGGAACCCATGTTGTTGTTGTGTGGGCCCATCTTTCGGGCAACATGCGGTAAACGTGACCCGCCCAGTCCCACTTTAATCTAGCAGACTTCTTTCCAACGTCAACTACTTGCGTTGCAATATGTATATTTACGTAATTAAAATATTAACTCACTGAAAATAAAATATTCATCCAAAGATCAAATGTCCAGAATGGAGTTAGCCAAAAAAATATGTAAGCAAATGGTAATTAAAATGTTTTAATATACTTACCGTTGATTAAATCTCACTCGGAATTCCTATCACAGGTGGAATGTGACAATTTGTTTTAGTTCTTTTTTATGTTTTGTGTCGTCTAGAAGATTACTCCTTTAGTGTGATGCTATCGATTTAAAAAGCGCTGATTTTTCTGTCAAATTTAATAATTTAATTTAATTTAATTTGCAAGGTGTAGACCTCGCGAGTCACCTTCAATCCGTTGAAGTTTATCGCATAAAAAAGTTGTTCAGACAAAAAACGTGCGTCTCTATAAGGGTAACACTAAAGTTTTATGATATTTTTAATGTTTTTTTTTATACATACTACATGATCAGGTTTTTTTTATAGCCGAAATACGACTTTTTAAGGTTTCAGTTTTTCGAAAATGTTTGTGATAGATAATCCCTAAAATTTTCGAAAATCTGAATTGAAAAAAAAAACATCTATATATTAAATTATCGAAGCAGGACACCAAATTTCACGAAATCGATTGTAAAAAGCGACCCATAGACCAGAACAGACAGACTGACAGACGAACTTATAGACGGACAAAAGCATTTTGGGCCAATCTCGAAACTTAGACGTTTAATTACACGCTCAGGCATAAAAACTACTTTCCTAAAATTGATAATTTCGCACAACATAACTGATTTATAAAAGGGGGATTTTTATGAATGTGATGGTTATAGACTTCTAAAGCCGTATTCTCAACTTACGATACGTGTATACGAATAATACTTTACTTTAGAGAAACCCGTATTATTATCAGATTTGTGGTTTTGGACAGTATCTATCTAATCGAAAGCAAACTAGGTTTTTTTTAAATAATTACTTATGATAAATACGTAAATTAGCTGATCAGCTGATTCGAAATCCTATAGAAAGAAATTAAATCATATTCCGATTCAGTTCCTTGGGGAAAATTAGTCCCGCGGACTTCGCTCCCCGTGGAAATTTCGGGATAAGAACTATTCTATATCCTTCCCTGGGTCTCAAAATATATCCATACCAAATTTCATCTAAATAGGTTCAGTGGCTGAAGCGTGAAGAGGTAACAAACAAATATACGAACTAACTTTCGCATTTAAAATATAAGTTCGGATGGGATTGGGATATTAGAGGCGTTATAGTTATTACTGATGTTTAATTATTTAACATAGTTTGATAGTCCATCTACTCCCAAATGAAATGGTAGTTGTATTACTAGAATATATCAAATATTTTAGCATAAACAATCCTATCCTAACTTATAATGCAAAAGTGAGTTTGAATGTTTGTTACCTCTTCACGCTTCAACCACTGAACCTATTAAGATGAATTTTGGCATCGATATAGTTTGAGACCCAGGTTAGGACATAGGATTTTATCCCGAAATTCCCACGGGGAGCGAAGCCCACGGGCACGGCAAGTTTGACATAAACGTAAAAATTATGACAAATAACACTGATTTAACAATGATGCCATTTTCATACTGATAGAAAAAAAAAGGATCTCCTCTCCAAAAGTATTTACATGACTATAATATTGTTTATGAATAAAGGACTATAATATACTATTAATTTCTCACTTGGAATGTCTAGTGACGCATACAGGTAGAATGCGACAATTTGGGCCTGGGTGTGGGGTGAAGTGGCGCTAACGCACCATCCACCATCTTTTGTCCACCTTAGCGCCGCCATAAAAACGGACACCGACGGAAGTTCGCCCACAAAGCGAATGCCAACGAGCAAAAAATTTAAAGAGAAAAAAAAAGAAGAATGGCATTGTGCGGTCAAGCGGCCGACTTGTAAAATTTACAACAGCTCTATTTTGTTTACCTACCTGCTTGACTCCACTTTATTTTGTCCGGTAATTGGAGGCATTTGACGATGACTTATTAATTTATTGACCATAGTTTCGCCTCAGTTTTTATGGAGGTGCTAAAACGTTCTTCGATCACCTTTGTGCAATCGCCTTTAGTGCCCTATTTTTTGCTCTTGTCAACGTTATTTAATTGTGATTGCATCCAATGGCGTTTTTTGTTCTCTGTTTTGAGTCTTGCAGTCTATACTGTATTCAGATCGTTATACGTAAAGTTGTTTGTTCTCTTACTTACTTACTATCCTGGCTCAGCGACCCAAAGTGAGTCTTGGCCTCCAGCACAAAATAAGTACTAGTACTCACGTAAGAAGTCTTACACAGCAAAGAAATTCAAAGAAATATCTAATCAATATTAGCGATATGATTTAAATTAGCTCGCATTAGAACCCAGCACTTTTTTCGCTTAGATATCTAGTTATAAATTGTTAGCCAATTTCTCTGGTTTAATTCTGGACAAACGATTCATACCTATAATTGAATTTCTCACTCCGAAGTGGACGCCGCGTGCATAGTAACAATGTAATTATATTTTCGATACATATGTAAACGGGGAGTGACACAGGCCTGCATCCAGCACAAGAGCACGCCAGCGCTCTCGGTAGCTCGGTACTGTGCTAGCTCTTGCCTTATAATCTCGCAGTCCATGCTGTATTCTGAACATTATGCGTAAAGTTCTTTTTTCTCATAATCATCATGATTTCAGCCACACAACGTCCACTGCTGGACATAGGCCGCTCCCAAGGATTTCCAAAATGACCGATCAAGAGAGGCCTGCATCCAGCGCTTTCAAGCTACCTTGGTCAGGTCGTCTGACCACCTTGTGGGTGGGTGTCCTACGCTTCGCTTGCCAGTACAATGTCGCTATTCGAGAACCTTTTTGCCTCATCGGCCATTGGTTCTTTTTTCTCGTGTCACTATTATGCCGGTGTGACTTAAAGTATTTCAGATACTTACAGATATTAAAAAAAGACAATTAATAAATCTTGGCACCACGGGCTCCGAAACTTAGGCTGCAATGCGACCAGGACCTTTACTCCGAAACCGAATTTTATATTTAAATACCTATTATATCACCAAAGATCATTTAAATCTTCGAAAGTAGCAAAACACAACAATTTCCCACGTACGGCGTTTTGTAGTCTTGTACAAGACTACAAAACGCCGTACTCATTTCATGTCATACAACGGTGACACCTTTATGTGACACAAGGCTGACCTCAAGGAAATAACATAAAGAACAGAAGAAGGGACGGTGACAAGAGATTCCTTTAAAATATTAGTTGTACTAGCTGGGAAGGCCTAACGTGGGTACCAGATACAGCGTCCCTGCAGCCGAGCAAACACAGGGCTCACGTTGCGGCAGCTCCATTCGATGCTCAACAAAAAATACTTGTTAGCCTCCAAACATCCTAAAAAAATTTCATCATTTTTAAATTGAGTTACAAAAGGTACAGGATCAATTCATGGCTATCTTTTTAGGGTTCCGTACCCATAGGGTAAAAACGGGACCCTATTAACACAGAGTACTATATACTACTACTAAGACTCCGCTGTCCGCCCTTCCGTCCGGCCGTCCGGGCCGGTAAAAATATATTTTTGTTGCCGCTATAACAAATATTGGAAATAGAATTTCCTATGGAACCACCTGACAAGTATACCATTTCAAACAAAAAAAAAAGAATTTTCCAAATCAGTCCAGACTTCTTCGATAAGATCGGTGAACATACGAGTACATAAAAAAGATCGCGGCGAATTGACAACCTCCTTCTTTTTAGGAGTCGGTTAAAAATAAGGAGGTCTGACAGGTTTGCATGACATCACAGGGTCAAAACAGAGTACTACTTATTTAAAAATATACTGAATCATCTGTCATTAACAGGAGTGTATTTCACGGCTGCCTATCAGCACGCTGTGTTTCTGTTGGAATTTGTGCCTTCACTAAATGATTATTGTCTTTGTTTCTTTTTGTGTGCGTTGAATCGAAACGTTAAAACATTATTATGACTTTTATATTATGGAGGGCTCGCGGCTTACTCGTACAGTCGACGATAGAAGTTATTGCATGATTTTTTTACCATTATACAGGTTGTATCGATGTTAAAAGTTAGTTAGGTCCATATGTTTAACATGTTCATATTGACGGGGTGAGTTACAATTCAAGTATGAAGTTGCTTTTGTGACCACGAGAGCGCTCGAAGCTATTGCGAGGGCAGAGCGCGATTGAGGTTTTTGCGAGGACGAATCGCGATCGAAGCTTTTGCGAGGGCAAAGCGTGATAGAAGCTTTGGCGAGGGCTAAACGCAATCGAATTTTGTCAGCAGGTTCAATAAATATACTTGATATTTTGTCGATAAAGTTTTTGATTTTTTTCTCAAAATGCCAGAGCTTGTTGGCGCGGTGAACATTAATTCACTTTTAAACTACTATTTAAAAACTCACGAGGTCTAAATCTCACAGAGCGACGAGTTTTTAACTTACTTCATAAAATAGGGCGGCTTTTTTATGTATGTTTATCGATTACTCGAAGACCCCGGACCAATTTGGAAAATTCTTTTTTGTTTGAAAGTGTATACTTGTCAAGTGGTCCCAAAATTTTATCAGAATCGGTAGTGTAGTTGTGTTGAAGTATGTTTTTAGTTTTGAAAAATTGTATGTTATGAACGTATATAAATTATGAACTTCGGCTCTCTGATTTGATCATCTACTTTTGTCGTCAGCTGTACTTACTTACATATAGCCTATAAAAGTATTTAAGTGTGTGCGTGAAAGTGTGTTTAGTCTTTGTGTTTTTCCCGTACAGTTGATTAAGTATTTTATTTGATAGGTACCTACTTATAAAGTTGCGTTAGTTTTTCAATATGTTCAACATATAATATATAGGGACAAATAACACTGATTGAGCTAGCCCCAAACTAAGTTCGAGACTTGTGTTACGGGATACTAACTCAACGATACTATATTTTATAACGAATACATATATCTAAGATAAACATCCAAGACCCAGGACAATTTGAAAAAGGCCATTTCCCAACTTGCCCTGACCGGGGATCGAACTCTGGGTGGCGGACTAGCATGGTGACCACTACGCCACGGAGGTCGACAAAAACAATACCTAGTATGTGTAAGAAAGAGCAAGTTAATTTAAAAAATATATATCGACATGATTGATGATATTCATTATTTAGTTTACTGGATATTTTTTACTTCACATATAGTATTTTGTATCCTTTGGGTGACAGAGACATTTATATTCCTTTTGGAGAAAAACAAGATGGAAAACCGACCTCAAGAAGGCTATATCTTCTTGAGGAAGTATCTCTTTTTCGCACGTGTTAGTGTAATATACGACTTATTGATTCTTCGCATCTAGCCTTTAATAATAAAGAAGATATAGCCTTTAACAAACCTGATTGAAACTGATACTGATTAAATATACTTACTGAATGAGTAGAAAAAAAATGCTATTTCCGTTGAGCCCGGACAATATGTTATCGATGAGTTCAGAAGAAACGTAATCACATACGAACAGACATAGCTCCGAGAACGCCATACATGCCATCATAGCAGTGAGTAAGGGACCTTGCACACTCCTTTATTTTTCTACGGGAACATTTTCTTCCAGTGTGTAATTTTTGTAGTAAAGTTCTTCTCGAGTCGAAAGAAATACATAAAATAAATAAATAAATATATACGGAAAAATTATGAGCATTATAATAACAGATTCAGCTAGCCAAAGTAAGTTTGAGACTTGTGTTATGGGATGCTAACTCAACGATACTATGTTTTATAACATATACATAGATTAGATACATATCCAAGGCCCAGGTCAATCGGAAAAAGATAATTTTCCATCTTGACCTGACCGGAGATCGAACCCGGGACCTCCGGTGCACCAGCCTGGCGTGTTGACCGCTAGGCTACAGAGATCGGCGAATACATACATTGAGAGATGGTATACTTACGTAATGCAGCCTCTATTGCTAACGTCATCTGCTTTTCTGTTGTGACTGCTGTTGTTGGTCGTCAATTTGCTTCTTGACTAAGGCTTCCCCCATCTTTCCATAGTATTCAGCAGTATAGTGTGACAGCAGAGAAGAAAACATTTGTCTTACAGTAGACGGAATTTCTTTGTACAGAAGACGCCGCTGCCCGTTCTCGGACCAGCGTAGTAGTTATGGGCATATCCTCTCTTTAGCCTTTAGTCCAGCAGTGGACTGCTAGGTGCAAATTTTCTGGCTGCTTTGGACAATTATTGCTTCAAAAGTACAGAGAGGGTTGTGCTCATACAGTGGAGAAAAGAAAAGACCTTATTATAGTGATGAATCTAGCTAAGTATGAATAGTGTTACATGAAAGCACACGTGTGCACACGATCCTCGAGAGTGCATCGGTTAAAAGGCTCGACGAGAAAAGTTTCCAAAAGGATTGGGATGAAACTAAAGGAAATTCTACTAACACTAACGCATAAATGACCCGTGTAAATACAGCAGCTATTGATTGACCAGAAACTGGCGTAAAGTAACGTCCAAAGACCTGATGAAGTTCGCTGAATCTAGCAAGAAAAATAGCTAGAAGCTATTAAAAGCATTCGTGTGCGTGCTTGCGTGGTTATAGGAGGCTCGATTAATGGCCGAAGAAAAGTTGTTGAATCAACGGACAGTTGATTGACAGAAAGTCCTCCACAAGCTTCCAAACAGACTTGGATGTAACTAAAGAAAATCCTGCTAATATTGTAAATAATGCTGCGTCATACAGCAGCACAGAAATTAGCTTTAAAAGATCTGGTGATGATTAGTAAGATTGTTTGCTAAGTCTAGCAGGAAAGATAGAAGAGGGGAAAAGAAGGGAAGGACCAGAAAGACCAAGGCATAGCAAAGTGAAACAGATAAAGGAGAAGGTGAACGTAGTGTTGCACAGCGAAGTAAAACAATTGGCGGACGAGGAAGAAAATTCATACATCACCGACAAGAGCATAGCTCTTAAATATACCTAGATGATGATGAATCTAGCAATAAGTATCAATACATAGTTAAACGAATGTGAGACAGAGTTACTCACGTAAATGTCAGCTAGTGACTGACATGTTTCAATCTCATCCGACGGTCTTCCTCAGGACGAATGTGATTAGGGAGATTTTTGTGTCGGGGTGAGGTCGGGCGCATTTCTAATTTTACGTGAGTAATCCGTATATCGCATCAATGACCCGTGTATCGATGAGCCAGTAGCTGACTTTTTAAGTGAGTATCTAACCCCAATATCGCATACTAATAGTATCAATAGTGGTGTATGAGAAAGCACACGTGTGCGCACGATCCCCAAGAGTGCATCGGTTAGGAGGCTCGACGAGTTATTAATTTTATGGAGTCGATGGCCGCTCGCAGCTGCCGCGGTCACTGCCACGGCGTCGCTTGCATCAATCAGGGCTGCAGTCTCTGTCAACAGTTCAACACTATTCTTCTAGAATTCTTATGGAACAGTGTCGAACTATTGGTTTTTTTAAAGTTTGTATCTCCTTAGGATTCAAGGGTTTTTTTCATTCTAGTCTTTTTGGGAGGCTTCCGTGGGTGACTTTACGTCAATCAAAACTGTCCTTCTACCATATTCATTCTTTCAACCCTTTCTTTATAATAAAAGGTAGAGGGGTAATTTTCTAAATTTGGCAAAGTGCGTTTGTTTTTATTTGTAAGTAACCAATATGCTTTATAACAATTTTTAATTCTTTGGTCAATGACGTGTTTAATTTTTGAATCACAATCATGGCAAAATTTGTTTAAAAAATAAGTTGTTTTTGTGGTTATGTTGTTTTCCACATACTATTCGCTGTAAGTTTACAGAATTATCGTCAAATAAAAAATTATTACCTAGGAAGACCCGTATGTAACATAAAGAATATATACACCAGTGTTTCACCACCGTAATTGTCTTTTATTTTTTGGTAGATCTGTTTCTAGTTTTGAGGACTTTGACTCAAAATTAAAAAGAGATCTACCGTTCCCCTTATGAGCCTTTACGATCTTTGCGGGAAGAAAAGTAGTTGGTACATTTTACAGGTTATTTTCTTTTCTTACAGACCAGCATAGAAGAAAATGTCAGTTATTTACGATAATTGCGGTAACCTATCGTCATAAACGTAAGAATGCGCTTGCTTGAAAAACAACAATAGTTCGTGTATGTACCTACTCGTAAGTACCTGCATTCCCGGGAATGTACCATGTGTTACAATGTAAATGGCACATTCGTAAACAGGTGCCGGGGAGAAAGGTACCCAATCTTTTAACGCAGAATAACTATAGGCTAGGATTCAAACATTATTCACCCAAATGAAGTTGATAGTAACGGAGTAGAAGGTGACATATTGCGAGAAGTTTTCTTGTTTTGGACAGATATAAGTATCAAAGAAATACTTTTTAATTTACCTTTTTTTGGCAAATTGGAGATCTTCTCAGGTCAAATATGCGATATATTTGACCTGAGAAGATCTCCAATGAAAGCCTGTGAAAGGCTTGTAGGGAAATGCAAATTAAGAAGCAGATCATGCGCTGCAAATGGATGTGGATAGGCCTTACGCTTGGCTATTGTTGAACGACCTGCCTCCTGCCTGATGTCAACCCCTTATTGAGAGTGCAATTGTAGCACAAGATGATTTTGATTTACGTTCCTATAGCCCTATAGTCGCCTATCACTGGAAGACATATAGTGGTCCTATTCTAAGCCAGAAGCCACTCCGGTTTTTAGTTGTAGTCTCTGGGAATCACTTCCTTAATAAATGCCTAGAATTCTGTGTCTTAGGTAAATGAGACGGAATAGAAATTAGTAGAAATTAAACTCAAGTAATAACGATATGTTGTCAAAGTTTTCAATTTCAAAATGGCGGAAAACATACCTACCTAAAAATTTTTTTTGCTCTTTGATACCTACTTATTCATGAAAAGTCACGTACTTAACATCGATATGGGTGTCATTTTCGAATTTAAAAAAAACTTTCTTTATTTGACATCCGTACGATACGCAAAACCCACTTTAGGAATCACTGGCATAGAGAACCTGAATTGTAAGTGCCTGTACCACACAAGTCACCTTACACTACACATTGCATATGTACGGCGTGCATTACTCGTTTAACACAGCGGTGTGTTAACCATTACTGTTCTAAATCACCGATGGGATGATGACATGGATGTTTGTTCAAGTTATGCAGGTGGATGTCGACGTGTTTCGGTACACGACACAGGTGTAAGCTGCCGAGACACGCGGGCGACACTCCGGAGATGATATGGTGATTGTAGCCGGAGGAAATCTTGGCTGTTAACTGAACTTTTAGATTTGAATACCATAATGTATGTTCCTTCCACGCTGGTCTGAGAGAAAAGAAAAAAACTTAACCTATCAATCAAAATTTTGTTGTTGAAAATGTGAATCAAAATACTAGGATAGGTAATATAGGTATTGTATATTAAGTTTCAGCTTTTACATCGTATGTCTTATACTTAAAATAGTGTCATCTTGTTCACGTGCTATATCTTATACTCAATTGTTGTTTTTGTTTATAGATAAGAAATAGCTGTAAGTTTTCCGAAATAAATGTTATGTTATAAGGTTATGCGGCTAGCAACCCATTACTAGTTTGATTCCTTTTTCCACCTCATCGGCCTTAGAGTCTTGCGCCCTTGGACTATGTCTGCTTAGAGCAGCAGTTTTAAATTGCTCTGTGTACCCCATTAAGGTTGGGTCTCACTTGTCAGCACGGAGCAGCACTTTTCCATGCTGCTATCCTTTTCTGTCGCTCAGAACCGTCATTTGCCAGAGCGAGAGAGAGTGATGGAACGCTCTAGATCCTCTCGCTCCAGCTAATGGACAACCGTTACGGATAAGCAAGTGATAGTGATGTATGGTATGTTAGTCGTGTGGTGATTGCAGAGTAAAATACAACTTCTTGCCATCCCTTTCCTTTCCCGCAGTTGACGTAAGAGGCGACTAAGGGTTTTTTTCGAGTAATCGGGAAACATGCATTCGAAATGTTAACTTCCTTTTTGATGTCAATTAAAAACTATTTGGATGTGGTTTCACGTCAGACTGTCTGCCTGACGTCAATCCTCCTTGGGAATATGAGCCTACGTGTAGTGTACTCTTTTGATGTTGTTTTTTAGCCTATGTACAGTCCTCGAGGGACAAGCTCCGCTTTGTATAAATTTGAGTGAGCGCTAAAAGTAGAATCAGTCAAAAAATTACATGAAAATAAAATCAGTGTTTTATCAGAAAGAAATGAACCATTTTTCAAACACGATCTTATGTTAATTAGGGTTCATGAGATACAGCCTGGTGACAAACAGACAGATAGACGAACAGTGGAGTCTTAGTAATAGGGTCCCGTTTTAACCTTTGTGTACGGAACCCTAAAAACCAGTATAAACCGGCGCGGGCCGTCCCGTGCCTCAAGCCGATGTCTCATCTACACTATCGTGTGCACGCACACAAATGCAAAGCTGAGCTTATACATATATTTTTGTCTGTATGTAGGAACGAATAACACATGACAAATAATTCCCACAGTTGGGCAAAGGCCTTCCCTTCTTGCTTCCACGATTCACGATACAAGGCAGCTTGCTGCCATCCACTCATGTAGCATTCAATGTCGTCCCTCCACCTCTTCTCCGGCCTTCCTCTACGCGGGCGTCCTTCTGACATACGACAAACATGTCTGGTCCAGCCCACTTCCACGTCAACTTTGCCGTCTTGACTCCTACATCACAGAATAAATACCAGTACTCACTTACAGAATTCTAGTCAGCAAAGAAATTCAAGAAATATCTATTCAATGTGGTTAGCGATATGGTTCAATTTAGTTCCCGTCAGAACTCAGCACCTTTTCGTTTAGATACCTAGAAATACAATGCCAATTTCATTCTTATTAAGTAATCTGGACCAACCATTCATATAATCGAATTTCCCTTTCCGGAGTGGTCGCCGCGCGCATTTTAATAATGAATGTATATTTTATACCTAAACGGGTGTTCTACATCGACAATTTTGGTCTTAGAGCGTAGTTCAGTGTTTCTTACTCTATCGATTTGATTGATATTGACACTAAAAAAATATGTAGATACCTACTTACCTTGAGTAGGTAGCATATATGCCGATCTACTTATACTTAAAATCTTGGGCGCGCCTCTTTATCTCCCCGTGGCTTCATAAAATCGTAAAAACCTTTTATTTCTGACGGTGAGACACTAAGAGGTTTCACGGACTTTATTGGAATTTATCATAAGCATAAAATGTATCAATAATATTGTTTAAACTAACGTGAGAAAGAGTTAATTTCGAGTGAAAAGTGTTTGACGGAATGAAACTAGGTATCTATCGTTTTACAAGCTTTTATTTAAGGGGCTACAAAAATTTTCCGGGGCCCGTGCTGCCCCCATTTGAATTCAATCATTTAAAAGGATACGGAAACATCATTTAAAATTTTATTTTGACCAGGTCTTAGATGACCAGGACCTCATACGCCAAAAGTGGCCGTTTTTCGCAATTGTGCGTAGAAAAGCTACACGTTCTCACTTGAAAATGTAAACAGTAGTTCATAAAATAGTTTGAAGGGTTATCTAGGGTCTGGTCAAGACAAAATTTTAAAAATGTCTCCGATTCCTGTCAAATAATTCAGGGGACACCTGAATTATTTGACTTGCAACGTATCTTGTATGTATGTATAAAAGTTTATTTAGGTCAAATCTTGCAACTCAATTTTCAACTAGTTTTCCTTAAGGCTACCTGAATTTTCCAGGGACCAGTGCTGCCCCCATTTGAAATAAATCATTTGAAAGTAAACGGAGACATCATTTAAAATTTCTTCTTGACCAGGCTCTAGATAACCCTTGAAACTATTTTATGAACTAAGTACTGTTTACAGTTTAAAGTGAAAACGTGAAGCTTTTCTACGCACAATTGCGCAAAACGGCCACTTTTGACGTATGTGCGTAGAAAAGCTTCACGTTCTCACTTGAAACTGTAAAAAGTAGTCCATAAAATAGCCTGAAGGGTTACCTAGGGTCTGGTCAAGACAAATTTTTAAATAATGTCTCCGTTTTCTATCAAATAATTTATTTCAAATGAGGGCAGCACTGGACCCCGGAAAATTCAGGTATCCCCTTAAAAACTGATTGAGCTGAAATTTTGCGTACTTGGTATGTCGGATGACAATACAATATTATGGAGTCCATGAGGTGATCTGATCATGAAGTCGGGAGATATTTGACGAAAGTCAGTTATGAAACAATATAACCTCATTGAGTAGGGCTCGTTTGATTTGTCTTGATGAGCACTTAATGGTAGATGACCCCTAGGGACGGACACGGAACGTGGTTGATGGAACTCAGTAATAAAACGAATGACAAGTGCGACTGCGGTGCTGTCCAGTCAATGTCACATCTACTGTCCTGTCCCATATGCCCTACATCCTGCACAATGCAGGACCTCAATGAGGCAAATGATCGGGCAGTTGCCGTAGCCAAGCACTGGTCAAACTTGTTATGAAAATATTTTGATTTTGTATCGCCATTCGACTCGAAAGAAGAAGAAGATAAAACGACGCTTGGTGGGCACAATGGTCTTATTTCTTTGGCTTCACAATAAAAGCTTGTACAAGAAACGTAGTTTTTTCAAAAACACTTATCTCATGTAAGTACCTACCTATGTATGGTATGTTTAATTATTATGTACATATACTTACTTTCTGGCTGTATGACACATACTTGAAGTGGTGTGGTGATGCAGTTCGTCAGTATCTTTTTCCAATGTTTCAGCATTTAGTTTCATAATAATGAGAAATGGAAAGAAACCGGAAAATGGACTTCAAGATGTGCCGTCTGTAGGTAAGTACATCACAACCAGTATCAAATCTCAAATCTGGTCATGGACATAGGCAAACAATCCTAATTCTATATACTTATGTGGTAAGTCGAAATTTTCTAATATGAAAAAATATTTAATGTCTTTTACAGGGTAGTAAGTAAAGTTTAGTGATGCATATATGATAGTGTTATAAAACTTATAAAACTTCCCAAAGTAGACGGCATTTCCGACTGAATTAAACAATAAGATGTTTCGTTTGGTCTCGATATTAAATTATCACAGATTAGTGATGTGCCGCATTGTTACAGTCTCCATTCATTCTGGATGTTAGATTTGAATATAATGACGGCTTAGGACGCAGAGGTAAGCCGCGGGCGCATCGCGAATAGGATGTCCATAGGAACGAATAACACCGGATAAATAATTTGATAAACCCTAATGAGAAAAAAGCAATCACATTCAAAATGTAAAGCAAACTTGTTATTTCAGGCGTAGTAAGTACTTCTAATAAAATATATTTTATCCAACTTTAAGGCAACGATGCTCTAAGGATGCAAGAATACGTTAATTTGATAGAGAGACTTGTACATATTATTTCCAACAATCCCGACATTTAATTTCTAAATAGCTATAGCAGATATTTGAAAGTAGTTTATTTTTTATTTTTTATATAAACCTACGTATCATAATCCCCATTTCAGCAACAAAAAGCAACGACCTAAATCTTGGTCTTGAATCTCACTTCACTGCTGAAAATGTAGGCCCCGTTTCTAGTTTCCAAAGTTGCATTTTCAGCGCGAGTGTGATAGACTGGGAATCCTTTGCTGAAATTCAGATGGTGATTACAAAACCAGCAAAGTATTTAAAATAAGCATCTGAATTACAGCAATGAATTCTCACCCTTAAGGCCGGTTTACATATTGACAAGTGACAAGTGCGTCTGACAAGTGCCAAGTGAAAGTGCGTGTGAACAGGCACAGACAAGTGACAGTGAAAAGAAGTCTATTCTATTCTTTGACAAGTAGATGCTTCCTTCGCTACGTCGCGTTTCCCTCACTCACCTACCGCTTCTGCTGCAAAGAGCTTACTACATATCCACTTGTCAGTGACGTGTGAACACCTTCTCACTTGTCACTCTAGTGAGTGTTACTTGCCACTTGTCGTGTAAACCAGGTTTTAGTGTGGTCACCCCAGCCGCGGATGGGCTCAGACGAGGCGGCAGCGGAGCGCGAGGGCGGCGGGAGCGCTGCGCGCGGCCGAGACGGCGAGTCTGCCTGATAAAGAAGGATTTTATCCGCTCGATTTAGCATGAAATTGGAACACAAAGTGAATAAAGCCACAAGATTGTAAACATTATGAGATTCCCCTTTTTTATTGCGGCATTCGGCTTATTTACGGTCCTCTTTTTATTGGTCACCGGTGTCTGGCTGTACCCTATTTATTACCTTGTTAAACTCTAGTTAACGAACCGATCGCTCAGTACAGTCCGCTACATGTAGTTAATTGGAAATTTATCGCTTTACCTCGCAGAGCTTAATTGATTCGCATTGTGGCCGATAGTAAAGTGGACTGTACGGAATTCGAGAATTCAATCTCAGATATGTATTTTCCCGAGATTTAAAAGCTCGTAAAGTGGAAGTGGGTATAAATCACGGATGTTATAGGTTCCCACGCGGCCGGCCGGTCGCGTCTCCAGAATGAATGACTCACTAAACTCAGCTTCATTTCCACAAGTCATAGTGCAATTAATAATATGCGGCATCCTGTCGAATTATCTCCCGACGTGGCAGGGGTCCGGGCGGCTTTAATTTACCACAATGGAAATGGGTTCTGAGAAGCGTCCGCCGAGGCGGGTCGATTCTTCGACGAAAACAAACAGAAAATAATTATCATAAAGATGAAGAGTGGCCGCTCGAGCCTGGCCTGCTAATGGGAGGCCACCTGGCAGCGGGCCCTCCGCCTCCGGCGCGCGTGTGTGCGTGCCAACACACATTCCTCGGGCCACAGTGTCGCTAGCTGGAGGGGCAAGTTCGTATAACAGGAGGATTAAGGTTAGGGAAGTCTCGACAGTTTCAGTCTCGCGAACTAATACAACTGAATTTACAAAATAGTTACGGGACTTTGAGATATGAGACGTCCAACCCAAACCCTAAGGAGGATGTATGAATAAGACTAATGACCGGATCAGAAAAGTAACATTCTAATTAGTCTGTCAGTTAGATTATCCAAAAAAAATGAACCATATTTATCAGTTTATCGAAACGATAGACACAGAAGATGATCCCTTATCTGACTGCGCAGTAACACAAACTGTATCTTCAACAACGGCAATATCACAATGAAAACGGTACAAAAGCTCTTGACTCTACGATGAATGTGTGAAATTATTATAATTTTTTTATATCCAAGGGGGAGCCCCTCCCTATCCTTGGAACTCCAAGCAACAGCACTAAACACATCCTCAAACCGAGTACACCATAAACGTGATTTTTCTGATTGGAAACGATCTCGACTCTCACGCTATAGGCCCTGAGTGGACGAATTTGAGATAATTAAGGTGTTTTAGTGTCTTACAAGAAGTGAATGACTACACTATCAAAGTCTGATGACAGCATTCTAAGATGAATCACAGGTCTTGTTATATTTACAAGGCAGCTAGGCAGAAATACTCTCACAGGGTTGTAAACCGATTTTAATGATGCTTTTTTATTTGAAAGCCTCTAGTACCAAGTTGGTCCCATATTAATTTGGTGAAGATACGACGAAGAATTTTGGAGATATGAAAGAAACTCCTGAATTAAATAGAAGTCGGTTGTTTTTCTTTTTTGTGTAAAATTATTCTTAATGTAGCATCTAAATGATTGTTACAATAGGGATGTGAGCTAAAATTTTTAGTACATTACATTAGATAGATTTTATATAAATAGTATGTTACTTATACGTTTTTTTTCTTTCCCTTGATTATCAAATACTGACGAAGATAGGTATAGCGCAATTAAATCTCGTGTGACGTCACGATCAGCTACGATTTTTAACCAAAGGTAACGTAAATCGCCCCCACTTTGTATATTCTAAATCTTTGCTCCCACTCCGAAAGTTCTAAGCGTTGTATCTTTATGAATTTTTACTTCTTTGCTAAACGAAAAATATGGTTCCTTTATTTTTGGATAATCTAAATGACTAACTAAATAAAACAATATCCGTCTTTTTATAAAACCCAGACTAACTTTGTTACTAGGTTTTAACCACTATCCGACCAAAATGAAGTTGATATTGACAGGTGAGATAGTGTGGTGTTACTAGATGTCAACTTGATTTGGTCGCATAACGGTCTAGTAACAAAGTTAGTCTGGGTTTTATAATAAGACGGTATCAGTCTTATTATAAAACCCAGACTAACTTTGTTACTAGGCAGAATTGGGCGTAGTTAACTACTTTTGTGTAGTTTGATTACAAATTACAATTACATGTAGTTAACTACAAGTAGTTGAAATTAAACTACAATAATTGAAATTACTGTAGTTGTAATTTGTAATAGTAATTAAGTAGTTATAACTACAAATTACAATAAGAATTTATTACCGCGGGCGTGTATTAAAGGTGTTGTATTTCGAAATTGTAAGTGTAAAAAGTTGTAAGCAAGAAACGAAAATTAAAAGTAAGTAAATCTTTATAAAATATATAGTTTCAAAAAGTAGTTTGTAATTGTGATTACAACTACTTTTTGTAGTTTATAGTTCAACTACTTTTTCAATTAATTTTTGTAATTATGTAGTTGCGATTACTAACTACAAAATGTAATTTTAGTTAGTAATTAGTAGTTAAATTACATTTTGCCCAACTCTGTTACTAGGTTTAAACCATTTTCCGACCAAATCAAGTTGACATCTAGTAGGTAATATTAGACTATTATTATTATCTGTCAATATCAACTTAATTTTGGGCGGATAATGGTTTAATCCTAGTAACAAAGTTAGTCTGGGTTTAATAATAAGATGGTATATGTTTTACCCAGACCACATCCCTATTAAATTTTTTGATAGATACCTATCAGCAACCAAAACATTTAGACAAGCTTCTGCAGTTTTGTGTGAATCACTCGAAAACTTCAAAGCACCTGCCGAATATAAAGATAGCTATGAGTCAGCAACTCAGCGTGGAACGAGAAAACGTTAGTATTTTTCTTTAGGGATTTATAACTTTAACCTCCTTAGTCTATGGTGTAACACTATTTATGTCTAGTGATAAGTATCTATACAACACCATTCCTAAATGTCCATATTTTGTAATAAATACGGCCTTTGGGCTTTAAAGAAATTCGAACAAGGATTTTGTTAGACCCTATTTATACTGAAATACAATTTTGCTTCGTAGACGAATTAAAAGTTACACACTTTGATCATAATTGCTTATAAAACTAGGTAAGTGTAAAATTACTTATTAGTCTTAGATTAACAGGCGAGATTGTAATAATATTAGCGTACATTCAACAGTATGTAGGTACGTTAAGAAAGTGAAAAAAAAACTCAGATCATAAAGTACAATATTTAGGGTAGGTTCAATTCTACCCATGATCTTAAATATTTTTTTAATATAACTTACTTTGGTGTTAGCTCAATCAGTTTAATTTGTCCTTATATAGTTATTTATTTAATGTAGTTTTATTATTCGTTCTATGTAATATTTTTAATTGTCGTTTATAATTGTATATGCAGTAAGTACTATGCAATATGTACCAAGAACCCTGTCCGATCCTTGTAGGAGCAACTCAGACCGTCAATATTCCTTTTCCTATGGGACCAGTGCTTGAATCTCGAAAAAATAATCGACGGTTTCATACAAAAGTGTTCGGCCGGCCCGGCAATTTGTATGAAGATGTCGATTTTTTTTTGAGTTTCAAGCATTGGTCCCAGACGAAAAGTTGTTTATTTTGACGGTCTGAGTTGCTCCTACAAGGTTCGGATAGGGTTTTTGTTAAATATTGTATACTCGAAAGCCAAGTACTTGTTAAATGGTCTAAACAACTCTCAAAGGTTTACGAAAGCCAGATATAGGCCAGGTGAAGACTATCGTATTTATTTTCATTAGGTTAGGTCAAGACAAGGTTTCCATACGACCGAAGTTTTCCAGACAAGATGTAACAATCTTTAGTCAAAAAATAAATAAATATATACCGTACATCTATATATAATATAATAATATATAATATTCATAAAAAAATATGTTCCGTTTTCTAAGGCTACTTTAGTTAAAATATGTTTTGTCTCGTTCTTAGTATGTCAAGTATTTAAAAGAGAGATAAGGACAAAACAAAAGACTTAGCAGACGTTTAATATTTTTATATATAAGATGGTATTAATTATGTATGTACTTATTTTTTATTGTCAATGGATATCTTTCAAATATCTCTTGTGATTTGGTAGACCAAGAAGGTCGTTCATGGATGAAGTAAATGAAAAGGTAAAATGTCCTCCGAATTGATTGACTTCCGAATAGTGTCGTATTCGGAGGTCAATCTTCTTCTTATACCTATTTAAGAGCTGGGCTCTTGTCGGCGGAGTGCTTTCCATGTCTCTCTTCGCTAAGTCCTTTAACTCCTTGCACATTTACGCGTTGAATTTTTCTTTTATTTAATCGAAATATTTTCTTCTGGGTTTTCCTACTGCTCTTTTTCCTTCCATTATTATTTTAAAGAACGTATCGTAAATTCGTGACGTAGTAGACGACCAAACATTTTCCCTCTTCTATTTTCTATAATTTGTCTTTTCTTTCCCACATTTTATTATACCTTTTCGGTCCAACTTACTTTTTAAATCTCCTCCAGCACCACATTTCAAACGATTTTAATCTATCTCTATATTCTCTATTCTTTTACAAAGGAGTACTCCATAAAAATGTTTTGATAAATCTTTAACGTAAACTTTCTTTGATACTAAGGTCAAGCATTTAGCCGAAAATAGGGAGGTATGGAAAATACTTCATCGAAATGAATCTAGTTCTTTAATTGATAATAATCAGGTATGTTTTAAAAACTCAGGATTTACTTATTTCCTTTAGGATCTGATTGTCCTAGGTCACGGTATATCTTAAAAATTTACATCTGTGCTACTACTACAAAACAAAGAAAAAGTAAAGTAAGTATATTCGAACTCTGATGACCTCCGTGGCGTAGTGCTCACCATGCTAGTCCGCCACCTAGAGGTCCCGGGTACAGTTCGATCCCCGGTCAGGGCAAAATGGCCTTTTTCAAATTGTCTTGGGTCTTGGATGTTTATCTATATATGTATGCAAATATTCGATATAAAATATAGTATCGTTGAGTTAGTATCCCATAACACAAGTCTCGAACTTACTGGCTAGCTCAATCAGTGTTTTATTTATTTTTATTTATTATTATTCGACTATTTAGGTAGGTAAGTACCTACTCTAGTAGTACAGTAGTCTTCACTGCAGGAGAACGACCGAGAATCGCCAAAGGACCTAATACAATGACAATGATATAGGTAAGTACTTACCTAAATGCACTTAGTGATATTTACGACAATATCGGCATTAAAACTAATTTCTTTTCCCACACCACTCTCATGCTATTCCGTGTAACGTAATGAGCCTCCTTAAGGATTATTTCCTTCGGGCTCTGTGAACTATTGTTAAGCTTTAGAGTAGCCACAAAACAAAGCCCTTACATAAGTACTTACTACTTAATCACTATTGTTTCGGATATGTAACTGTCATTATCGGTAATCCTTGTTCCATGGTGTACCGTTACAGCAATTGTTACCTTAGAACCACCGATAACAGTCCTTTTACTCCTGGGTTGGACTTCCAGCATCGACGACCAGTGAACGGTGTCTCTTCAACTGCCTTATCTTCGTAAGTATTGAAGGTTATTTTTAGTATGTTAACAGAAACAGTAAGTTCGGGTACAATTGAGTTTTAGCTGGAAAAAGATCATTAAAACGGCGCCTACCAGTTTTGTATAAGACAAAAAGTATTGTGCGCTTCAGAAGTGGCATTACCGATGGTCATTATAAAAGTATCATAATCTATATCGTTTCAAAGGATCGCACATTTCGGCGATAACTTTGTCTCGGCGATATTTTAACACTGCGACCGCCATCGAACTGTGAAAGCCTGCGATAAAATACTTAAATTCTTCGGCTTCACTCAATGGCGAAATACCGCCGCGTACCGGTGGTCCATTAAGTTTGGAACAATGGTCCACTCCAGTTCTATTGCCCGTTTTATCTAACTTGACGCAGATTATGTGAATTCTGTGTTTTTTTCAACGTTGCCTAATAATGGTGTCATCGTTATACAAAGGGAGGATTGTATTTCGGCACTTCTTTTGTGTTTAATGGATTGATTAGGTTGCGCGTCTGAAATTGTTCTACTTTTTATGTCTAGTGACTAATAGAGTAGATAGGTATGTACGTTTCGCCGTGTGGTTTCCGGCCTGGAATGGGCATGTCTTCTACATTTGACTTTATCTCTAGTTACAACCATTCGGAAGTTCCGGATTGATCCCCGGCCAGAGCAAGTAGGAAAATTACCTTTTTCAAATTGTCCTGTGTTTTGGGTGTTTATCTATACATTTTATCATAAAACAAAGTATCGTTTAGTATCCTTAGTATAGTGAATTGTCCTTATAGGACGTACTTTAGGTATTTATTTATTCAGTGGGCAACTAGAATATGGGGTGTAATGTGTACTAGAAGGGTGCTCGTGACAGAATCACCATCAGGTAAGAGTGTAAGTATGCCTCTTCCAGGTCGTAAAAATAACTTTTAACTTTTGCATTTATGCTAATTGAAACAGGAATATGACGCAACATAAAACCTAAGTCAAATCATAAAACCTAAAACATATTTCAGAAACTTAAAAGTTCACTGCCATGTTTCATATAAAGAGATATTCATAAATTAATAACAAGTCACGGGGCTACATTAATTGATATAAACTAAGGCCCATAAAAAGCCATACCGTAGGTGATATTCGGGAATATCGGGAAGATCGTGTGGTGTCGAGAATTTTATCAATAACGTTGCACAGCGCCCCCTGCTGAGCTTGAAGGCAACTTGGGTAGGCTCAATGATGCAGAGATAGCTTTTGTTTGTCTAAATTAAGGGGATACATGAATTTCTTGGGGTCCAGTGCTGCCCCTTTTGAAATAAATTATTTGAATGGAAACGGAAATATCATTAAAAATGTTGTCTTGATCAAGGCTAGATAACATTTCAAACTATACTATGAACTACTGCAGTTTATAGTTTAAATTAAGAACATAAAGTTTTCCTACATATTTGCGAAAAACTGCCACTTTTGGCAAATATGCGTAGAAAAGCTTCACATTCTCACTTTGAACTGTAAACAGTAGTTCATAAAATTGTTTGAAGGGTCATCTAGGGCATGATTATACATACATACATGCATATTAACACGCCTGTTTCCCACAGGGGTAGGCAGAGACTACAGACTTCCACTAGCTACGATCCTGACAGACCTTTCTCGCTCCATCTACACTCATCACTCTTCATGCATGCCCGCCGGTTACGGGTACTTCTGACCTCTCCTTTTAAAACCTCGTGATCAAGATAAAATTTTAAATGATATCTAAATTTTCAAAAGGGGCAGCGCGGGACCCCGAAAAATTCGTGTATCCCTTATTTCGATTCTGTTTTAACCGATTTCCAAAAAGGAAGAAGTTACTAATTCTTCACGATCTTTTATTTTACATTTTTAGGTATGTTTGGAAGAAATTTCTTAGGAAATAGTAGCAAACGGGATTTCCAAAACGATCGATCGGAAGCGGCCTGCATCCAGCGCCTTCCTGCAACCTTGCTCAGGTCATCTGACCATCTAGCAGGTGGGGTCCGCGTATACTTTACGAACCAATAAAATGAAACAAAAGGTTTCATCCAAAAGCTCCAGCAACACAGCATACCTACAGCATCAACGTAAGTCTAGTTGGTAGATTAGCTGTTTATTATCGTATGATAACCAGAATATTTTTTCAAATTTTAAAAACCGACTTCGCCCTCAGTTACGTAACCGATTTTAATAAAATTTATATGGGGCCACCTGATATATTTTCTAAAGAATTTTCCAAATCGGTCCAGGCGTCTTCGAATAATCGGTAAACATAAGATAGTGAAGAATAGATAACCTCCTCCTTTTTGAAAGTCTGTTAAAAACATATCATAAATATTGTGCAAACCGTCTGTTTTCCCGATACAGTCGGGAGCGCGGTGAGTCAATGTTTATCCAGGTGTATAACCTTGGCATCTTCCAGAACCTAGGAGCTTTTATAGGGTTACTAGTTGTGCCCGCGGGTTCCGCTTCCTGTGGGATTTTTGGGATAAACGTCTCCTTCCCTGGTTCTCAAACCATATCCATACACAATTTCATCTTAATAGGTTCAGTCGTTGAAGCGTGAAGATAATAAACAAACAAATATACAAACACACTTATACGAACTAAACCGTTCGAATTAGTGTAGTGTAGTGGCAATAAAAAAATTGCTTAGTGCGGTCATAGTGTAATAATTAAAGACACACGAACAAAGTGCCTTCCTTCTTTCCAGTCTTTCACCGCGGGACTTTATATCAGTTGCCGTGCCCCCAGCGCGAGGGGTAGTAAATCTAAAATAACCTACAACCAAAAAGGGATGTGGATACTTAAGTTATGTGCAATACAAGCATTGCTTTTATGTCGGAAATATCCAACGCTCGCGGAATAGGCACGACAACGTTTGTCGGATAAATCCGACGTTCGCGGTGAAAGGGTTAATAGAGACAGTAAGAAAAGTGCCGATGGACACATTCTTATACACTATTGCTTATAAAACTAGGTCAATGTAAAATTACTAATTAGTCTTAGATTAATAGGCTATATTGTAATAATATTAGCATCTTATTCAATAGTATGTAGAAACGTTAAGAAAGTGAAAAAAAAAACTTTTTACGTAAGGGCTTTATTTACTTTTTTAGGGTTCCGTACCCAATGGGTAAAAACAGGACCTTATTACTAAGACTCCGCTGTCCGTCAGTCAGTTTGTCACCTGGCTGTATCTCAAGAAACGTTAGCTAGACAGTTGAAATTTTCACAGATGATATTTTGTTGCCATAGTAACAACAAATACTAAAAACAGAATGAAATAAATAATTACGTAGAGCTCCCATACAACAAGTTGTCTGGAAGAGATCGCTTTAAGCGATAAGACCGCCCATTGTACTCATTTAATTTAAAATTATTTATTTGTGTTACATTTTTTCTTTTGGTGTACAATAAAGAGTTATCTATCTATCTATCTATCTATTAATAGATAATGGTACGGAACCCTTCGTGCGCGACTCGCACTTGGCCGGTTATTCATAATATGTGTGTACGAGTAAGTAACACATTTAAAAAAAATGGGTGATATCCGTTATTGCTTTTTGAAAGAAGTTATAAAAATGTTAGGTACACAATAAGTAAGTAGATAGTCTTGATTGAGTACCTAATTAGTATCTAAGTATATCCAATATACAAGGTGTATTTTTTAAATTCTTGATATAACGAAATGTACCGATGTTAGACGAAATATTATCGATAAAAAACGAAAAAAAAAATAATAGTTTTGTTAGTTATTTTAAAAAATCCAGGCACTTACATTTTTTCGTCAATTATTTTTTAACTAATTTCTTGTTTGGTATTGTTAATTATTTTTTTTTTTTCTTAGCTTTTTAAAATTTGTAGTTTTCAAATGAGACAACTTTCAAGGAAATACGCCGTTTACTTAAGGGGCTACCTGAATTTTTCGGGGTCCAGTGCAGCCCCCATTTGAAATAAATCATTTAAAAGGAAACGGAGATATCATTTATAATTTTGTTTTGATCAGACCCTGGATAACCCTTCAAACTATTTTATGAACTACTGTTTACAGTATAAAGTGATAACGTGAAGCTTTTCTACGCACATACGCCAAAAGTGGCCGTTTTTCGCCAAGACCAAATTTTAAATGATATCTTCGTTTCCTTTTAAATTATTTAATTCAAATGGGGGCAGCACTGGACCCCGAAAAATTCAGGTAGCCCCTTAAAGAGAAAAAACTTAAAATCAAAAAACGAACTTTAGAAAAAAATTAAGTGTAATTAACGATTTTTTTCCGTTTTCGGTCGATAATATTTCGTTTAATATCCGCAGATTTCGTTTGATCAAGTATAAAAAATACACATTGTATAGTTTTTAGGTCAGTAGGGATCTCCCGGTCACGTTCGCACGCGGCGACCTCGACTTTGCTCACAGATTACAAAACAAACCAAAATAATTAGCACGTGTAATTCAGTGGAAACAAAACAAGACCGTATTTACTTGCTTGGTTATTATTTAACATTACATCGAAACGAAAAACAGCGTGCTCTGTTTGTAAACTGACCGAAACCGGGAGCCTTGAGGAGTGCAGCTAACATGAGCCATCTTTTACATAAATTTTCATTGTAATTCACACCTTATTAACACACGCAACAGTTTATAATCCCGAAACATATTAAAAACATTGTTAATCTGAAACAGTTATGGAAGTTACAGCAATTTAGACTTTAAAGCTAAGGGGTAAGGTTGAGTTAAGTGTGGGAGCGAGGAATATTCGGGAATCGAATGTGTTTATCCGTAAATCACGCTCATTGTTTGAGTAAACTTCTATTTCGATGCATTACTTTGAAGTGCTCGCGGCCGGCGATTCCCGCTAAACATCTTTTCTCGGTAGCGAACTGCGCACTTAAATCTTTGGTACTTTTAAATTATATTTTTATATCATACCCACACTTTATAATATCTACTTATCTTGCGTAACTTGATTTGTAAACGCCTAGCAAGTTTGTTTGCTTGGCAAATTAAAAAACCCTCGACGGCGCCATCTAGTGTAAGTGACGGAACTACATAATGTTCTAACCGATTTTAAGTGGAATTTATTATAACTTTATGACATAACAATGTATTCTCAGTCTCCATATCTAATATCAGTATAATTGTAAGGTTGACCTTTTTGGAGAAAATACTGCAGTACAGTTTCAAACTATATATTTGTTACCGCTTCTTCTGTATTTGCGCTTTGGAGGAGGCAGTAAACTTAGTTGTAAGTAAATTATCTGACGTCAACAACTAAGTACCTATTAAAATAATTGGCCAAGTGCGTATCGGGTCACGCGCAGTGTAGGGTTCCGTAGTTACGAATGCCAACTTTGAGTTCATGCCACTAAAAACGTCTAAAAACTAATTTTCTATTGAATTTATATGAAATTTTCCTTTTCCGAATACATTTTATAAGTTGATCGCCTATAACTTTTTAATTTGTAAACCCTAATTAGCACTGATAGTTTTCCTTTAAAGTTCGTTGTATATACTATAGCTGTGAATTTTTTCACGTGTCCATATATAACCGTTTAGCAGACAGAGGGGACACTTGATTCTAACAAAAATGTTCACTTTAAAACTAAATATTTCAAAGACGGATCCCTAAATCGAAAAACAGTGCTAACAAGCTCATAATATTTTAGAAAGACCTATTCAACGATACCCCACATGGTTATTCGAGAAAAAAAATGACTTTTCAATTTACTTGTATGAGAGCCACTCGAAAAAAAAAATTGTCATTAATTTATTTTACCACTTTTTCCGCATAATTAATATACATACCCATGCCAAATCACAGCTTTCTATTACTTATAGCCGCTGAGTAAAACCGCGGACGAACAGACAGACATGGCGAAACTATTAGGGTTCATTGTTTACTACGGAACCCTAAAAACGAATGAAAAAAAAAATACTATTATCAAGTGATAAAAATATCCAAAGAAGAAAAAAAAATGATATCCGTAGCGCCATCTATTATTTGCAAAGTCAATAACAAAACCCCTACTTTAAAGCGTTAACACCCAATAACTTTTAAACGATTGGTCCGATTTTTCATGGCAAGAACCACCGCAAGGGAAGTTGCTTGCACGTAAAGAAAACCGCACTGAAATCGGTCCATTCTTTCGAGCGCTACGATTTTACAGACAGACGGACAGAGAGACAGACCGACAGAAATTAGCGTCAAACTAATGACACCCCTCTTTTTGGTCGGGGGTCAAAAAGGCCCTAGATCTGGCGTAGGCTTTCTCCAGAGCCAAGCTTAGGCGTGACAGGTGTACTAGTGCGTCTTAAGAGTCCCCTTACCCTGGACAGAATCCGACTTTCCCATACAAACGTAGTCTACGTTTTTTATTCTGAAACGACATGTCGGATATGGGCAAAATTATGAAATTTTAAAGCAATTGCGATTATCAAGAGTTATAATTGGTTTCCTACAGTAAAATTATTTACAACTTGGAAGGCGCACATACCCGCAATAAGTCGAACCACTATACTAAATCTCTATAGTATAATGAAGTTAAAATAACAACCTAAAAACTAAAAATAAATTCGACATTCCCATAGAAACTGCGCCGGTTGCATAGTTTTGTATGGACATGCCTATTTTTTTTGTTATGGCTGTTATTTTAATTTCATTATACTATAGTGATCCACTACCACTATAGCCTGTGTTTATTTTTATTGTGGGATTTCCCTTCCACGTTGGATGTACGTCATGTACGCTATGGGAATGCATGAATTTTTTGGGGTCTTGTGCTACTCCCATTTGAAATATATTATTTGAAAGGAAACGGAGCTATTATTGGTCTCATCGTGCTCCAGATAACCCTTCAAACCATTGTATGAACTACAGTTTAAAGTGAGAACGTGAAGCTTTTCTTCGCACATTCCTTTTTTCGCAAATGTGCGAAGAAAAGCTTCAAGTTCTAAACTGTAAACGGTAGTTCATAAAATAGTCTGAAGGGTTATCTAGGGCATTATGATATCAAAATTTTAAAAGGTATCTCCATTTACTTTCAAATAATTTATTTCAAATGGAGTAAGAACTGGACTTCAAAATATTCAATGCAGTAGCATTGAATTATTGGCAGTAGCGTTGAATTGGGCCGCAAGCTGCAAGTATTTAAATAAATAAATATATAGGGACAAATTACACAGATTGAGCTGGCCCCAAAGTAAGTTCGTGACTTGTGTTATGGGATACTAACTCAACGATACTATATTTTATATCAAATAATATATAGATAAACACCCAAGACCCAGGACAATTTAAAAAAGGCCATTTTCCAACTTAAAATTAACAATTTAGTCTAATACAAGTATGTATTAGACTTATACTTGCAGCTTGCGGCCCAGGGGCAATTATTTTGTATGCCAGGGTGACGATGTAAGCACGAAAGTGCTGTCTGAATTTAGTATAAGTTTACTCCTGTACTGTTATCTGTCTTTTAAATGGTCCTGAACGCTAATATAAGAACATAGATTATATGATTTCAGAAAAGTCTATAATCTATTCCTAATATAATTGCACATGTGTCGTTATTTCGCCAAAACGATACTCCTAGCCATAGACCTATAACTTTTTTTCTTTAGATCTACGAGTACCATACTGCCTACATAATAAAATCGTTATTTTAACATATGGTGCCATTTTCCAAACGTGGAGTCACTGAACAAACGGTTTTTTGTATGAAGAAACATTCGTTTAAGTGACTCCATGTTTCAAAAATTGCACTTTTGGTCACTAGGAAGACGTCAATAAAAAAAAATTAAGTCTTCCATAGATACCTAGTATCTAGCAAACATATGGTAGTATTTCATGCTTTTCTTAGTTTATTTTTGGATTTATCTTAGTAAATGTAGTCGTAGAAAAAGTATTGTATGCAACGTTGTATAAGTATGTCAAAAAATGCTCAATGGCGTCTCCTTACGATGCTCGCCAAGGCTCGCATCGTAACCTGCGCCACTCGCATTTTATGAACCTTCTTATACAACTGTTGCATAAAATACTATTGTAAAACTATCACAATATGAGAGGTAAGGGGTGCATGAAAGGAGCCTCCCCGAGTGACGTACTGAGCCCCCCTGTACGTCCGGCGCACCCTGGGCAATCTGCGAGGACAGTCTAGTCTGTAACGCAGATTGGCTGATCCTTTCGCCACGAAACAATTCGACTCGAGAAGAAGAAGATGAGAGGTATTATTACAAGTTTATTTGCCAGGCAAATTTAAAAAACCCCGGCTTTCAAGAACGCCATCTAGTGATTAGTAGCGGAACAATATATTCCAAATCCTGAGCGCCATCTATTAATAATAATTGTTAGAAAAATAAAAAAACCCGGACTTTCAAGGGCTAACTTCCAATAACATTTAAACGGCTGAACCGATTTTCATCAAACATAGCTATGAAAAGTCCGCATCGAAATCGGTCCATCACGACAGACAGACACATAGACATGAGCGTCAATCTTATAACATCCCTGTTGTTATATATACGACATAAGATCTAATATATAAAATTCTCGTGTCACAGTTTTCGTTGCCATACTCCTCCGAAACGGCTTGACCGATTTTGATGAAATTTTTTGTGCTTATCCGGTATCTATGAGAATCGGCCAACATCTATTTTTCATCCCCTTAAATGTTAGGGGTAGTCCACCCCTAAATTTTTTTATGGCAAAACAACGTTTGCCGGGTCAGCTAGTTTACCTATAAAATAATATTAATGCTTATAAGGAGCTCGGTGGCCCGACGGGAGGCGCATTACTAGCGCTTACGCAAGTTGAGCGAGACCGGGCGTGGTCCGCACTTGGATGGGTGACCACAAGTGGCACAAAAAATTTCTCGAGCTCCTTCGTGCTTCGGAAGGCACGTATAACCCGTTGGTCCAGGCTGTCATCATTGTATGGCAGTCGTCAAGCTATGTCAGATGCTTTTGGGCAGCTTGAAAAATCTGACACCAGTGTTGGCCACTTACACACACGAAAAACAAACAAACAATGTTTATTGAACATTCGTCAAAAAATAAATGTAGATTTTTATCATTTAGAGAAAATAGTTCATTGCATATGAATGCAGCGTTTTCATCCGTGTCTTGTCTCACATTCTTTTTAACATGTATACCAACGACCAACCCAGTTCCCCTGGCACGGAAAGATTCTTGTACGCTGATGATCTTGCTCTCACTTCTCAAACCACGACCTATGAAAGTGCTAAGTACAATCAAACAAAGGCACTGGAACACCTAGGGACTTATTACAATGATAACGCCTTACGACCTAATCCTGCAAAAACACAGCGCTGCGTATTTCACATCCGGAACAACCAAGCCAACGAGAAGTTAAATATTACTTGGGGAGATGTTGTAATTGAGCACTGTGCCAACCCTTCACAGAAATATTGTTCCACTTAAAGAACAACCAAATTCTTCTAGACTCCAAATCTGGCGGGAGCAGTATGCTCCACCCCCTGATTATATCCAACCTTCAGAGGAGCTACCACTAGGTCATAAACTGCCATGGGCCACATGGAGGAGCTTGAATCGCCTCCGAACTGAGGTAGGTCGATGTAGACACAACCTGGCGCGCTGGCGCTACATTGACCAAACAGAAGCACAGTGCCAGTGTGGTCACGATGACCAGACTATGCAGCACCTCCTCTCATGCCCTTTGTGCCCTACCAGCTGTACCATGCTTGACCTATACTCTGCCTCAGAGGAAGGCGTAAAAGTGGCAACGTATTGGAAGAACAAAATTTGAAGTTTGAGCCAGCGACACGATAAGAAGATCCGTTAAAAGCAATTATATCATAGAAAGGTAATTTTCAGTCAACTGACAGAAAACATAATAATTAAAAACTAAGTTTAAATACAACAATAACTATATTAATCTAATTCTAATAGTACACTAATACGTTTCTTCAATAAGGAACTCTGTGACTGACTTCCGGTATCTGTCGGGGAGGGTGGCCACCAGCTCGCTCCTCGTCAGCCAATCGGCTTTGGACTTTGCTTTCCCGCTCTTGTAGTTAGCATAGTAGAAGAATACCTGGAATATGTGTTAATGTTACTACATCTGATTGGTCCCCAGTTCGACTTCAACATTTGAAAACCTACAATGCGATACAAATAAGATGAACAAAGATGGCGGTCGTCGGCGAATTATTTGTACCTGAGCCAATAAACACCATTTTGATTCAACCTACGTGCCGGGAATTTGTACAAAAATGCTTTGAAGTCCGCCATTTTTGTTCAACTTACTTGTGTCGCATTGTACAAGATTGTGGGTTCAATGCCCTTCCACTACGCTGTACATTTTAACCTTTTTAAACCCCCGACAAAAAAGGGGGGTATCATAAATTTTACATGTTTGTGTGTCTGTATATCTATCTATCTATCTGTGGCATCGTAGCACTTAAACGAAGGACCGGTTTATATGCGTTTATTTCTTTGTTTGAAAGCGATTGTTGTTGGCTATGTTTGATGGAAATAGGTTCAGAGGGTTAAACGCTTGAATGTATACGTACAACATTATTTATTAGTCTGTGGTAATGTAGGTAAGTATTTTGTTAAAATATAAGTTCTCTCAGTTTAAATTTTAGAGTTTTTGCACCATATTTCCGAAATTTACGTATGTCAGCATCACCTGTAGGTTGACTGGTAGAAAAGGCCTACGGCCTTAATTCCGCCAATTACAATTCCATGTAATAAAGTTAAATAAATAAATAAATAATGTTGGGGGATTTTTAATTTGCTTTGCAAAAATACTTGTTTTACGATATACTAAAAGTGCGTTAGTTTAGGTATTTAAAAGAGTGTAAACAATCTTGACATGTCTTTTTATTGAAATATACACTTTATAAATCAATACCTTCGCATTTACAAATTGTTTATTTTATAAATAACAAATTACATAATTTATTTGAAATTTGCAAAGGTATTAATAAATAAAGTGTATATTTCAATAAAAAGACATGCCAAGATTGTTTACATTCTTTTAAATACCTGAACAAATGGACTATAGTTGCATTTTAACCAGAAATGATGCAGCTTTTTGTGAAACAAAGAACTTGTGTTTTCTTATGATACCCATAGTAGTAAGAGATTAAATTTTAAAAATTACTGTTATTTACTTTATTTGCCAGGCAATATAAAAAAATACCCCAACTGTCAAGAACGCCATCTAGTGATGTGTAGCGGAACTACATATTATAATTTATATCCGTAGCACCACAGAATAAGTACTAGTACTCACGAACAGAAGTCTTACTCAGAAAAGAAATTCAAAGAAATATCTACTTAATAAGGTTATCGCTATGGTTTAATTTAGCTCGCGTCAAGTCTAGACAAACGAGTCGCCGCGCGCATAGTAATAATGTAGGTATATTTTCGATACTTAAACGGGGAGTGACACAGGCCTGGTAGCCCTATAATTTTTTTGCAAGGGAAAACCCTACCCTCCAATAACTTTAAAACGGCTGAACCGATTTCAACCGAACAAACATAGCTAAGAACCGACTGCCTCCGTGGTCCAGTGGTCAAGGCGTTCGCCTTGTGACCTGGTCATGGGTTCGATTCCCACTGGGAAGC
The DNA here is from genome assembly GCA_943193695.1 of Acrobasis suavella. Lineage (NCBI taxonomy): Eukaryota > Metazoa > Arthropoda > Insecta > Lepidoptera > Pyralidae > Acrobasis > Acrobasis suavella. Next base: position 4,381,088 of record OW971941.1, read on the forward strand.
ATACTTTGTGAAAAGTTGTTTCCAGTCTGGATAGGATATTGCAGGCTTGAATCACCTGATTATCCGAAAATAAAGATGATTCCGTGTTTCGGAAGACACGTAAAACTGTGGGTCCCGAACGCCACCTAGCGTTTGATCATCAAACTATCCAAGGATTGGTTCCTGGTTTGCCCTTTGGGTTGTGGAGGTCAGACGGCAGTCGCTCTGTGTAAAAACCAGTAACCTCATAAAATCTCCTTGGGTAGGTAGCGGACCCCGGGCTCTGAAGCGTTACTGCTGAGGATGCAACCGGGATGCATACGCTCGGATGATGATGAAACATAGCTAAGAACCACCGCAAGGAAACTTGCTTTCACTTTTAAAAATGCATTGAAATCGGTCAACCCGTTCGAGTGCTATCGCGCGACCGACAAGCATTGGCGTCAAACTTATAACAGCCCTCTTTTTTGTCGGGGGTTAAAAAGAAACATGAAGAAATTACCTTGGCTCCAACTTTTCCATTGATGTCCGAGGGATACTTGTATTTGTAAAATCCACAAGGAGCATTAGACAAGAACTGAACCTTTAATTCCGGTCCACATTTCTCTAAAAGTATTCTTTCTGCAGTCTGAAAAAAAAAAGTATACTCACATTAAACAAATATACACAAGCTGAGGACACAGATATCTGGTTGTGTCAGGGTTACTTTTTAAAACCAGCAACATTAATGGAGCAAGTTTAGTCCATGATCTACTTTCCATTAGCAAAAAATCTAAAATCGAAAAACAAAATTCGGCTTTCCATACAAATCAGCACTCGGCCAAACGGATTTTATACAGGAGGTCGAAATTTCTTTATCATACATACATATTATCACGCCTGTTTCTCACAGCGGTAGGCAGAGACTGTGGACCCCTACTTGCTACGATCCTGAATTTTGCGCCAAATCTGCGCCAAGTTGAATCTACTGTGACATCACATAGCCTACAGGCTGTATGACGTTAAATACCAGCAGACAGCCAAAACGCTTCAAACGGTGCCACATTTATCAAGGTATCATGGACATTATTAAAGATGCAAGGGAACAGATAATACATACATAAATAACAGCGAAACACGTAAAAACTTTTGGCTTCTCTGTAGTGGGGTACAAATAGGAATTATAAAATTAAGAACTTTTAATTAAGAATTTTAACTACAGTACTAAAATGTAGGAATATTCAAAATAGTACCGTATAATTTTATGGGCAACTAGCATTTGAAATGCATAAAACGCAAATAAAAAAATGTACGGCGATCTCGTGAAAAACATATTTCTATTCCGTTATCCAAAACCAGTGTGCTGTGCTACTTAAAAACATCTACATAGTTTTTTGTTGTAATTTTACACGCGATTTGAATGTACAGTCAGCAGAAAAAAAGTATTATTAAAAGCGTTTTCTAATGTGTAAATGCTGTTTGTTGCTGACTGTACCATTGATCTGGTTTGAACATGGATCTGATGATGTAAGTAGTTGTACTTATAAGGATCTCCACACATGGTCGACATTGTTCAGCAAGCATCCTTACATTTTTCGGGGTCCAGTGCTGCCCCTATTTGAAATAAATCATTTGAAAGGAAACGGAGATATCATTTCAAATTGTGTCTTGATCAAGCCCAAGATAAACTATTTTATGAACTACTGTTTATAGTTTGAAGTGAGAACGTGAAGCTTTTCTACGCACATTAACCAAAAGTGGCCGTTTTTTCGCAAATGTGCGTAGAAAAGCTTCACTCTAAACTGAAAACAGTAGTTTATAAAATAGTTTGAAGGTTATCTAGGGCTTGGTCAAGACAAAATTTTAAATGATGCCTTACTTTCCTTTTAAATGATTTATTCCAAATGGGGGCAGCACTGGACCCCGAAAAACTCATTTATCTTCTTCTAGTGATGTGGTTTGTGTGTGAAAGTGACCAAGATTGGTGTTACATTTTGTAAACTGCTTTAAGGCATCTGATATAGCTTGAGGATTGCCCTACAATAAAAGGTAGGACCAACGGCTTTGCTAGCCTTCTAAAGCTCAGAGGAGCTCAAGAAATTTTATGCCACTTGAGGTCACCCATCTGCGTGCGGACTACGACCAGTGTCACTTAACTTGCGAAAGCGCTAGTAATGTACAAAGAAGTGATAAAAAACACCCGTAACCGAAGGGGATGTATGAAGAGATTGATGAGTGTAGATGAAGCTAAAGAGGTTTGTCAGGATCGTAGCAAGTGGAGCTCCATAGTCTCTGCCTACCCCCGTGGGAAATAATAGGAATGATATTATGTAAGTATGTATCATACACCCATGGGGCCACCAAGCTCTTTAGTAGAGTCACAGAATGAAAATAAGAGACGCATACTGCGCTGGACCTTAGGAGATTTCATTCTGTATGTAATACTTATGTTTATTGGTAGAGTGAATCAATGTGTGTTACCAGTGATGACTTATGGCTCTGAAACGTGGTCCCTTACTATGGGTCTCATAAGAAGGCTCAAGCGAAGCGTAGGACACCCATTCACAAGGTGGTCAGACGACCTGATCAAGGTCGCTGGAAAGCCCTGGATGCAGGCCGCTCTTGATCGGTCGCTTTGCTAATCTTTGGGAGAGGACTATGTCCAGCAGTGGAGGTTATGCGGCTGAAATGATGATGAATGATGATGGTAGAGTGAAGTAAAGTATAAGCAGGCCTGTGTCACTCCCCGTTTAGGTATGGAAAATATACCTACATTAATACTATGCGCGCGGCGACCACTCCGGATTGGGAAATTCAGTTTTATGAGTTGTTTGTCCAGAGTAATAAGAATGAAATTGGCTTGCAATGGATTGCGAGCAACATTAAACTAAATCACTAGGCACGTAAAACTGTGGGTCCCAAACGCCACCTAGCGTTTGATCATCAAACTATCCAAGGATTAGTTCCTGGTTTGCCCTTTGGGTTGTGGAGGTTAGACGGCAGTCGCTATGTGTAAAAACCAGTAACCTCGTCAAATCTCCTTGGTTAGGTAGCGGACCCCGGGCTCTGAAGCGTTACTGCTGAGGATGCAACCGGGAATACGCTCGGATGATGATGACTAACCACATTGAGTAGATATTTCTTTGAATTTCTTTGCTGAGTAAGACTTCTTACTAGTACTTATTCTGTGGTAGAGTGAAATAAGTATGAGTACCTGTCGTAAGGTTTCGCCCTCTTTCCACGGCCCTTGGGGCAGCAGTTTAATTTTATCTTTGCCTAGTTGTTGTTCAGTTACTAACACTAAATGTCTCTGTAGACATCGCTCTGTGGATGACTTGTCTCCTTTCTTATCTGCTTCTGTAATAAAAAAATATAAAATCAGAAAATTCATAACAAGAAAATTGTTTAAGGGGTAATACATGATTTTTTCGGGGTCGAGTGCTGCTCTGATTTGAAATAAATTGTTTGAAAGAAAACTGAGATCTCATTTAAAATGTTATTCTCATCATGCCCTAGATAACCCTTTAAGACGAAGTGGTAGCTCAAGTGGCTCCCCCATTTGAAATAAATTGTTTAAAACTAAATATGGTGATAATTAAAAATTTGGTTTGTATGAATGTCTAAAAAGACCTTTAAATAATTTTATGAATAACCTTTGAAAGTAATATTGGTAGTCTGTCTAGTTTTAAAACTGTTTTTCGCCAAAAGTGGCCACAGAAAAACAGTTTTAAAACTAGACGGACTATTAGTAATAATTTCAAAGGTTATTCATATAAAATAGTTAAAAGGTCTTGCTAGACATTCATACAAATCAAATTTTTAATTATTACCATATTTAGTTTTAAACAATTTACTTCTAATGAGGGCGCCACTTTAGCTACCACTTCGTCTTAAACTATTTTATGAATTACTGTCAATGTGGAAGGTCATTGACTACTGTTTACAGTTTAAAGTGAGAATGTAAAGCTTTACTTCGCACATTAGCGAAAAACGGCCACTTTTGGCAAATGTGCGAAGAAAAGCTACACATTCTCACTTTTAACTGTAAACAGTAGTTCATAAAATAATTTATCCAGGGCATTATGTAAATAAAATTTTAAATGATATCTCCGTTTCCTTTCAAATAATTTATTTCAAATCGGAGCAGCACTCGACCCTGGAAAAATTCATGTATCACATTAATGCTGGCACCAGGTGGCTGGTCGTAAAACCATGGCTAAATCTTTTTACAGATTGATTGCTAAATACACAGTATATGTTTTTGGTAGATTAAATGGATAATCCTTTAAATTGATTAAAGAATAATAAATTAAATAAGTTAAAATAATTAAGAAGAAAAGTTTTATTAAGTTTTTTATGGGGCAAATTAATAAATCCCCGACTTTCAAGAACGCCATCTAGTGATGAGTAACGGTACTACATATTCCAATTGATATCCATAGCGCCATGTATTATTTGCTAGACAAATTAAAAGACCCCTATTTTTAAGTGTTCACCCCCAATAACTTTTAACTGGCTGAATAAGTCTCAGAACTTGCTTTCACGTGAAAAAACCGCATCAAAATCGATCCATCTCTTCGATGCCACAGACAGACACATAGTCAGGCAGTCATTAGCTTTAAACTTATGACACCCCTCTTTTTGTCGAGGGTTAATAGAATTGAGGCCAAATCCCTGCCGTCACAGGGACAAGTATCCAAGAGGCTGATGTAGATCTAAATATATATAACTCAAAGGTGACTGACTGACTGACATAGTGATCTATCAACGCACAGCCCAAACCACTGGACGGATTGGGCTGAAATTTGGCATGCAGGTAGATGTTATGACACAGGCATCCGCTAAGAAAGGATTTTGACCAATTCTACCCCCAAGGGGATAAAATAGGGGATGAAAGTAGTAGTATGTATGAAACTTTGTCAATTTTAAACCGATCAGGCTGAGACTTTGCATGCATAAAGCTACTATGATGTAGACATCCCCTAAGAAACGATTTTGATAAATTCCACCCCTACGCGAGTAAAGCCGCGGGCAAAAGCTAGTTACAATATATACCTGTCTGAATATCAGCAAATTTGAACTTGGCCAGTTCTTCTGTGGCTGCGTCTTCAAAGTCCTGTGCCGTGATCTTACTCACAGCGTCTATATCCACATCTGCTGACTCGTTCTTTAGCAGCTCAGCCTGTGCTCTGAAAATTTATTGATTAATCTAGTATTCATTGATTTAATATATTTCTAAATATATTTCTTCCAGACCAGCGTCTGAGAAAAAAGAAAAAACTTAAGAATGTACCAGCTGCTTCTCTTCCCGCGCAGATCGTAGAAGCCGTTTAAGGATGGGCAAAAATGCGAATCATGTTGTTAGGCGATGCGGCTAACAATCCATTTTTATTTTAATTCCTTCTTCCAACTTCTCGCCCACAGCCATGCTTAAAGTGACCTTTGAGTCTTGAGGCCCTAGGCTCTATTTGCTTATAGCCACAAGACCCAAAAAGCCCTATCTGCCCGTTTAGGGTTTGGGTTAAAATGTTATAGTATGTATGTATTATCACCAATTGCATGGTTTTTAATTTTTTTATGGCTGCAGTAGAAACATACATTCTTAAAAGTTTTAACTGCCTATACCTACAAACTAGATGCTAAATGTTGCTTTTATCTAACATTAATAGAAACAGAACAGAGTTCTAAGTTATGGTGGTATAAAAAATCCTTACTCAGCGAATTAGCTGTATTACAGAACTACTACAGCTCAAGCTGAGCTCAAGAGAGATCAATCAAAAGATCGAGCAAAAGTGTAGTGCTATAAAATAGTGTTTACAGCACTGTTTAGTGACATTGCTAAATAGTTGAGTTGACCACTATTATTCAGCTATTCAGTTTTTTATAAACACTAACTCAGCTTTTATTTAACTATAGGCTGAGTAAATCATTTCTTTTTCTACTGTTTGTTTTGCTGGTTGGGCTATAACCAGCAGGCAGTCAAAATGCTTCTTTATTATATCTTTAAAGATGCAAGGGAACAAATAAATAAATAAATATAGAAACATAGCAGCAAACTACATAACCCTCCTTTGGCTTCTCCGTAGTCAGGTAAAAAGATAAGAGCGAAAGACAGTGTGTGTGACCATAAAATGCCAAACAAGTAGTTCATAAAAAATATTTTTTTAAAAGAAGCTTTAATCTAAGGCTACCCCTAAACCTACAATAACATTGTACAATACATTTTATTGCACAATAAGATTGAAAGGCGCTTTGAATCCAAACGATCAATAAAATTGCACAATAATACAATTTTTTTTTGCGCAATGTTTTCTGTTTAGTATCGAAGCGAAGCAACATGGAGCAAGATTTAGCTGCAGCTGTAGTGATACTACTGGTAGCTAAGCGTAAAAATAAACGAACACGTCGTTGGTCGAAAGAATGGTTCAAGAAAAGGCAAAAATACACCCACGAACATCTTTTAAAAGACTTGATGTTAACTGAGAAAGCAGACTTCAAAAATTATGTGTGGCTGAACTTTTAACAGTTCAAAGAGCTGCTAGAATTGGTCACACCATTAATTGAGAAAAAAAACACAAATATGAGGGAAGCAATACCACCATTTCAACGGCTTTCAATAACATTACGGTATCTAGCGACTGGAAATACTCTGGAAGAGTTAAAGTTCAATAGTGCTATTTCGCCACAAAGTCTCTCCATGATAATTATGGAAACCTGCGATGCGATAATACATGTTTTAAAGGAATTAATCAAGGTAAATAAAGACTTTTATCTTCTCATTTATTTATTAAACATAACATATTAACTTATTGAATCTACGTTCACCATTTAATCATCAGCATCATTTTCCTGTAGGAAGCTCTTTTCATTTATTTATTTAAACTTAATATTTTGACTCATTGATTCATCATTCACCATTGAATCATCATTCACCATTTAATCATCAGCGTCATTTTTCTGTGGAAAGCTCTTCTCATTTATTTATTAAACTTAATAAATTGACTCATTGAATCATCATTTACCATTGAGTCATCGGCATCATTTTCCTGTAGAAAGTTATTCATGATGTACTGATAATCCTGTTGGAAATAGTTACTACCTCCAACAGGATAATTCTGCTGGTTATGTGGCAGCTGCACAAGTGGAAGTTCAGAATTTTGCTGTTGAGAATAGTTGATAAGATACCGAGGCGATGGTGTGCTGCTGTAATTTGTTGGAGTTGGCGTGGATCTAGTATATGTAGGAGATGGAGTCATCGTAACTGTTGGAGAATTGATTTTTACCGAATTGCGGTGTAAAAGTCCTAATTGTCCTTCCATAATAATGGCAGTAATAGCATTTTTAGCAAATATTTGTTTAGTTGTTTCCATTTTCTTTAAATCTGCAGCACAAGCCAAAGCCCAGTTTTGATGTTCATCTGGTTTCTCTCTAAGACGGTTAGTTTCCAATTGAAAAAGTTCATCTTCACATTTTCTTTTTAAATTTTTGTCTTTTGTCTTCGGGACTGCATAGGACGTAGCTGGTGCTTGATCCGCTGCAACTATTGTAGTACTCTCCTAAAAAAGAACTATATTTTTTTTATTTTATTTCCAGCTACCGCAAACAGCCAAGGAATGGGAACAAGTTGCCAAGGACTTTGAGACCCAGTGGAATGCCCCTCATGTAATCGGCGCTATAGATGGTAAACACGTGGAAATAAAGAAACCTCCTGGTTCTGGATCATACTACTACAACTACAAAAAACATTTAGTATTGTGTTGATGGCGGTTGTAAATGCCAACTACGAGTTCATTATGGTTGACGTTGGGACTAATGGTCGTGTATCAGATGGAGGTGTGCTGCAGAATACAATATTTGGAAAGCACTTAAAAAAACTCCCATACTTTTTTGTTGTGGATGACGCATTTCCAATGTCTCAAAATTTACTGAAACCATATAGCCAAACTGGATTAACAAAAGAGAAAAGAATTTACAATTATCGAATATCGCGAGCTAGAAGGATGGTTGAAAGTGTTTTCGGTATACTAGCTACTCGTTTTGGAGTATTTCAATGAGAATTTTCTTTTGATCCTATAAAAGTAAGGAAAATTGTTTTGACTTGTTGTTATCTACACAATTTTTTGAGAAAATTCCGTTCCTATTTGTCTCCGTCACTCATGTTTCGCGAAGATATCGAATCAGGAATATTAGAACCACCATCTGAAGAAGTATTCCAGTTGACACCATTACAAAATATCAATAAAAAAAATTCGCTGAATATTGCGAAGCAAACACGGGATGAATACAGTGCATTTTGTAACAACGAAGGTGCAGTTCCTTGGCAAGATAAAATGTTATAATATGTAACACAACTTTTTTATTAATTAATAAAAAATAAAAATAAAATAATTTACCTGTGTATAATTACTGTCCAAAGCAGAATGTTCACTTTCTCGTTCCGGACTACATATAGACTGAGTATCCTTGCTAGACTGTGAATCTGATGCAGATTCCTGATCTTGTAAAAAACCCATTTCATTATAATACCATAAAGTAGGGTGGTATATGTCGTCTGGACTAGATCCGGATTTCCTCGACTGGAGGTGTTTCTTAAGTTCTTTCCGGTAGTTAGTTCTCAAAGAATTGAATTTTTTCTTGACATCATCTTTGTTCGCCTGTGGAAACATCTCTTTGTATTTAGACAACAATGTTTCATATGCAGCATTTTTTTTATCACGGTCATGATATTCTGTGCTCTTGACATTCCATAGAGTCGGCATTTCTCTGTACAACTGGATACATTCGATGATAAACTCTTTTTCCCTAACTTTTGGATTCATTATTTCCGCCATTTTTGCGAGTGAGCGCGCGCGCCTTTTCTCCTTCACGAGACCAAACAGACTAAAAAAATATTTTGCAATACTGACCCTACACGACGCAATTAAAAAATATGGTACAATAAAAATTAAACTCACGCAAACTTTCATTCAATCACTGCACAATATTCAATATTATCCCTATCAGTCAATTAAATTGCACAATATGTCATATTGTGCAATAAAATTGATCGTCCCACCTAAAACAATTAACTCTTCTCCCAATGGGGTTGCATCATTTGATTACATGGTACCTATGGCCACCTTTTAGCTCCATCATCAGATCAGCTCCATGTCATCATAATATTGCATTGTCACGCGATATATGTATGCGTGCAAAATTACAGCTCAATTGGAAACTGGGAACTGGGTCAAATTTATATGCAAGATTTTATTTGCAAGATTTAAGGAGGACCGACAGACAACGGGACAGGTGGAACTAAAAAAAGCTTGTAAAAACTAGACTTACTTGTCGTTTTCATGTTTCAACTCATGATCAGATTTTAAACTCTTCTCTACCTCTATTGCATAGAGCATATCTTTGTATTTCTTCTGGATCTCATTTAGGGGGGGAGTGACTACTGGTACTCTCTCCACACATATTCCTGTGACAATATCCCATGAAGGTTTGGCACTATAACCTGCAAAAAAAGGTAGTTTCTAGGTATGGTTGCCAGGTCACCAATCCTAATAGCCGAACAGACCAGCCAATTTGGCCGTACATTTGGGTAAATTGACTGGACACCCTACATTATTGAGGATTTTATGTGTAAGTATTAAGAGGTACGTACAACAAAAAAAATTATGAGAAATTAAGCTTTTTGATTATTACCATAAATCTCGTTAAATTCTAATGAAATAAAATCGAATGCCAAATCAGTCTAATTGCTTTATAATAAATCAGTCAGATAAACATTTATCAACATTTTTAAATTATTCTTAAATGTGAAATGAATTTCACAACATTTTTGAATTCTCTTAAATTCTGCGGGCGCGACCGACAGTCTACTCGCCTGCACTGCACTCGGCCACGCTCGGCGCTCGCTTCGTTTGCAAAAATTAAATGTAAAAAGCATAACAAAATCCGGACAAGCCTGATACCGTTTATTTTGGCCGGACACGCAATCAAAAAGCCTAACTATGTCCGGCTTTATCCGGACGCCTAGCAACGCTATTTCCAGGTCATGCTAGTTACATTCTGTAGGTAGATACCTATTTTGAACATAGTTTTAAAACAGCAAATTGAAAAAAAAGATCATAAAAGTACTTACAAAACAAGATATTGTTTTAGCGTTATAAGCGGGCCAATATTGATAAAATAATATACCAAATGTCCACTTACCTCTTACTAAAAATCGTTGACAAACCTTAAGTTCTGTAAGAACCAAGGATTTAAATAACATTTTTGCTGTCTGTATAAATTATTTTATGCTAAGTTTAATTAATTTATTTGAGTGATAAACGCAGTTAAATTAAAATTTTAATAAATTGAGCAGAATAACATAACCTATTTGCCCAAAGAGAATTCAATCACAAATTATATAGTATGTAATTCAATGTATTTGCCATTAAATTTTGATTAGACTGGATTAGATGTTATGTATCTTGACTTGACAATTGACATTGACATCTAGAATTTTTCGAGAGTAGGCAAAAACATCTGGAATAAGATAAGATTCACCTCGCCAGCGATGGCATTTTTTAAACGCGGTGTCTCTAATCTAATGGTTTTGTATGGAAAAAGTCAGAAATGCATTTTTCAAACGCGGAGTCACTTAAACGAATGGTTTTTCCATACAAAAAACCGTACGTTTAGTGACACCGCGTTTGAAAAATCGTTAGCAGAGTAGGAAGTTTAAAAAAATCTTACTGACTGACATTGACATTGTCAAATGTCAGTGGCAGTCATAGCAAACAAGACAAAAATGTCTTGATTGCGAAAATCAAAAAATTAATGATCAATGAAGCATTGTGATGTGATTTGTGTTTTTTGAAGGTCTAAGTTTTTATCTCTTATATTCGGCTTATTATCGTGCCGATAAATGACTATGATATGATAGTGATAATGAATGGCCCTAGTACAAAAGCTTATTGTGTTTGACAAGTGAGGCTGCCGCTGAAGTCAGGTTATTTTCGCTTAGGATGGAGATGGAGACGGTCGGCGATCGGAAGTGTTCCCTGGATAAACCTCCAGAGCTTGGGCTAAAGTTGCTGCTGAACCATGAGTATCCGTTGCAGAGTAAGCAGAACATCAAAGTTAGACCCAACCAAATGGTAGACATGTTACCGCTTTCGGCAAGGTAAAGCAATTTATTTACTTATAGAAATTAGTTTGAATATTAAATAAATAGTTCATTTAAGTATAAGACACAATGTACTTATTTTTTCTTTTTGAGTCATGAATCTTTTTTGAGAAAACACATTCTCAAAAGAAATAAATGATTATTCTGCAAAGCTTTAGCCTGATTATCTAAACAAAATTTGTTCTCCAGCAGTTTGAGCTGATCAAAAAATTAAATTATAACTGCCTTTTAACATAGGCATATTATTATTTGTGTGATAATGAGTTTTAATGTATTATTTTCCTTGAACTATAGTAAAATTAACATGTAATTTAATACCTACATTAGTTGTTGGCTGACAAGAATGTTTAAAACATAACGATCAAGACTTCTAACTTTTTAAAATTCTACATGAACTTAAAATAAAAATTAGAAATAATGAAATGTTGCTAGTAGCAACATTTCACTATTTCTAATTTTTATTTATAAAAATACCCTAACTAACCCATAAAAGAAGTTAGAGAAACTGGCAAGAAAAAGCCAAAGATGTAAAGGCTAGAGAAATTTCCTACACTAGGCTAACTCTAGGCATACAATTAATAAAAGTATTACATACTCTAGGCTCCACTGAGAGAGTTGCAGGGCTGTAACTGCTGGTAGAGAGGCCTTTGCTTTCCAGTTTTGCTGTAATTTAATTAGCCATTGATGTGTCCCACTGCTGGTCAAAGGCTTTCCCTTCGTCCTTCCACTGTTCCCTATTAATAGCAGCCTGCATCCATTCTTTCATGAAGCTGTTGATGTTGTCTTGCCATCTCCCTTGTGGTCTCCCAATATGTCTGTGTCTCTCTGGCACCCTTAGGGTTGCCTTAACCCATTCTTACACAATCTTTATCCCAAATGAAGCCGACAGAATTTTGGGTGATGCAGCTCTAAGCAGACAGAGCCCAGGGCCACTTTTAGCATGATTAATAAATAAATAAATATATACGGACAAATAAAACTGATTGAGCTAGCCCCAAAGTAAGTTCAAGACTTGTGTTATGGGATAATATATTTTATAACAAATACATATATAGATAAACATCCAAGACCCAGGACAATTTGAAAAAGGCTATTTTCCAACTTGCCCTGACCGGGGTTCGAACCCTCTCTGGATGGCGGACTAGCATGGGTGACCACTACACCACGGAGGTTGTCAATGATGAAGGTGATGGTAGGCAAGAAGGTGCAAAAGGGAACCAAAATAGTGATGGATTGATAGCACAATGTCTTTTAACACAATACACATTGTTACCTATTCTCTTGATTTGTAAGTTACGAAAAGCAGCTGGGTTTTTAGTGTACATTATTTTTTTATCTGGTGCCGTGTTATGCCGGCCCAGAATAGGACCGACTTAAGGAAAAATAAAGCATTAAAATCATGTGCAACAACAACATTTCCGAGGAGCTTGGTAGCTCCGTGTTGTTGCATATTTCTAGTGCAAGTAAAGCGACACCGCGCATGTTCCATGCTTGGATGGGTGGCCACAAGGGGCATACAAATTTCTTGAGCTCTTCCGTGCTTCGGAAGGCACGATAAGCCATTGGTCCTGGCTGTCATCAATGTATAGCAGTGGCCAAGCCATGTCAGATGCCTTTAGGCAGCTTAAAAAATCTAACACCAGTATTGGCCACTGAGAAAATTTAAATAGATCCCAAGATTTGTGCTCAGTATGTTGGTCCACTTTTTAGGCTTGCACATTTATCATCGTTTTTATTAGCTTCTAGACTATCCTTGTCTTAAAAAGTATAACAAAAGGTTTATTGTCACCAGGTACTTAAAGTATTACATGGGCAGGAGAATACACAAAAAGAAGCCTATCATGGACTACATACACATGATTTCTGCTCAAAGAATGTATGGTAAGTTATTCCTTCAACTAATTTGGCTTTATTCAAATAAACTTGTACAGTGGGCCACATAGAAAAGTATACCACCAATAGAACAATTACGTAGTACCAAAAGTATAGAGGTAGTATACTTTTCTGTGTGGCCCACTGTACAGTGTATTTGCCAGGAAAATTTAAAAAAAACCTGACACCATCTAGTGATCAGTGGCAGAACTAAATTACATATGCCAACCGAATTGAAATCAGTATCCCCATCTGTTATTTGCCAGGTAGATTAAGACCGTTTACCCCCAATAACTTTTAAATGGTTGAACCGATTGTAAACTAACAGACTAAAAACCAAAGCAAAGGAACTTGCTTTGACGTTAAAAAAAACTGCATTGAAATCGGTCCATCTGTTGAGAGCTATGATGCCACAGACAGACATTAGCATCAAACTTATCTCTTTTGTAACATATTCGTTTTTCTTCTTTTTCATTGGGGGGTTAAAAAAATCATCATATTTCAAGTAAAACTGTACTCTGTGTATATTTTTATCATTATAATTTTTTATTTCATGTGGGTGAGTACTGGTTACTCCCCTATATGAATAAAAAAATGTAAAATTAATACTTGTCAAAGATTGCCAGTCTGGTCTGGCGACAAATGCAGTGCACTTTTTTATTCCATCATAAAAAAAATTGAGATCATAATGGACATTTTACTGACTTTGTTTTTTGTGTTTCTCCACACACAATTTTTCCTTCCTAAAACTACCAAAACTTCAATTTTCAAGTTTTTTCCAATTTTTATTAGTGGGTTTGTGAATCGCTGACAAAATTTGGGAACCTTTGTCTGGTGATTGATTATTGTCAAACTATAGGTACTTATTTAAAAAAATGTATTCTGGAATATAGCTATGTGCAGTATGTACTCGTCACTAAAAATTTAGAGTTTGAGCTTCTTCTATAATGAAGTTACAGAGGTGTCAAAAGTGCCTCGGGAATGATACTGTCCGTGCGGTGCCCCCAGATGTTTGAACCACAAATAATAGGAATAATAATTCGACCATAGATACAGAGTTTTCAGTTTTATATATGTACATAATTAATTATACAAAATCTAGATGTGGTAACTCTATTGCTGTGCATCTTTGTGATACTCCCTTATCTAAAATTGGTTCAAAGGTGGTTCTAACAGGTGTTCAATCAATTTCATATCTTTTAATTATCTTTAAATCTGTATGATATGCTAAACAAACAAAACCAAGGATATGAATAAATGTATATATATAACTCGAAGCGCAACTATTTTGAGGCGCACCTTAAGGCGGCCCTTCCCGGCCGCTCTGTTTTCAACGCGAGCGTACTTTGAAAAGCTTGGTGTTTCATCCAGGGCAATGTTAGAAAAAGAAGCTAACCAAAAAGAAACAGATAGCGCCTAAGGGCATGGTTTGCATTCTATTAAATGAAATTAGTATTGTTATTAACTATCCATTGAACGAATATTAACTATTCATAGGGTGCGGAAATTTCATAAAACTTGTTCCAGGTGATACGTGTTTATCAGTAAGCCTTACAGTTATGTGAAATAAATGTTTTGTATTCAAAATTTTTATTACATTTGCGAGGTTTGTATCGAAATATTTTCTTTAAAATACTATTAATGAGTACTTTATGAACGATCGAAGTTCGGCTAAAATTTGTGCAAAAAAGCAATTTTTTGGAGGCTTATACTGACTTTGTTTTTCTAAATTTCAATTTCTTTTTTCGGTAGAAACCTAGAAATAGCACACAAGATACCTGTGAACTCAAAAGTTTTCAAGAAAGATCAGATACAACGCTATAATCACGTATGAGCGTTTGTATGAAAAGTAAGACGGGAAGGCCGCTCTTAACTACTTCTCGGAGGATGCGCTTCGAAGAATAAAATTTTAACTCCTATTTGAATTACTATCGTGAGCGCAACTAATAGATGCTCTTTGAGGAATATCTCAAAAATATTAAAATTTTATTCCTCGAAGCGTACCCTCGTTTAAAAAGTACGCTCCGAGGAATAGTTAAGGTGCGCCTCAAAATGGTTGCGCTTCGAGGAAAACCCCGAAAAAATGTGTTGCTTAATCTGTTGTGAAATTTTGTATAGTTTACCGCTCAGTAAACAATTTGTTTTATAGGCGTACTATCTTCCAGGTTGTCCAATAGGAGGCATCGGAGGAGGCACCATTGGCAGAGGGTTTAAGGGAGAATTCTGCCGGTTCCAACTGTTCCCTGGCATTTACGAATACGTCACGGTGCCAGAATGCCAGTTTATAGTTAACATCCGCAACGATAAAAGGGAGACCATTTTTCAGTCCGTTTTGTCTACCTATGAGTAAGTATATTATTTTACTTTATACTTTCTACAAAACGTGCTATATTATACATAATAATATAATTAAACAACTGGGCTCACAATTTCCGTTTATATAGTTTATTTTTTGTAATACTTATCTTTTGGGTCAGTTTAGACAAAGAGGAAAAATGCACGAGCAATTTACTAACTCGATTGAAAATGAGACCGTATTGCCATAGCCCTAAGTGGATGTTTAAGAGCTCGCTCGCGTCTTGCACTATATGCCAATAGTTTAAAGTTTCGAGTGTCATAAAATCCTCCCCGCTTCGCTCCTATCTGTCTGAACTGACCCTTACGTGGACAGAATTAGGGTTGCCGGACATAAAGGCCAATTTAGCAAAGTTGATGGCGCTATGTAAAGATGGAAACATGAATTGGTAGTAATCTAAAATAGAAGTATTGATGCGAATCAAGGGACCTCTTCCGTGCTTCTGGACTACAGTTGATACAATTATAAGACAAGCTGACCAAGGTCACTAAAAAACTCTGGATGCAGGTCACTTTATATTGGTCATCTTGGAAATCCTTGGGAGGGGCCTATGTTTAGCACAACTCTAGACGTTATGTTTCTGAAAGATGATGAAAAGTTTTATATAACCCTTTCACCGCGAGACTTTATATCAGTTGTCGTGCATTCAGCGCGAGGCTTAGTGATTCGAAAATGAATACCTACAACCAAAAACGGGATGTGGATACTTAAGTTATGTGCAATACAAGCAGTGGGTTGTCGGAAATATCCGACGCTCGCGAAATGGGCACGAAAATGTCTGTCTGATAAATCCGATGTTAGTGGTGAAAGGGTTAAATTACCATTTCTTTTATTTCTTACAATTTTTTTAATATTTTTATTTTAGCAAACCAAAAAAGGCTCCTGCCTCTTGGGAATGGAACCTGGATCCTGCGGAGTGCGAATACACGGCACTGTACCCTCGCGCGTGGACCACTTACGACTTATCCAAGTACGGCGTTAAGCTGGTGTGTCGACAAATATCGCCTGTGATACCACACAATTATAAAGTAAGATGTATTTATAATCATAGAAGTTTGAATTGAACTGTGTGTTTTCCGACTTAGAATAAGATCACGCCTCCTCTTTCTCTGGATATCGTAAAAGGTGACTTAAAGACTAAATACAAACATCCTGTACTCTCGTGCGCGGACCACCTACGACTTATCCAAGTACGGCGTTAAGCTGGTGTGTCGACAAATATCGCCTGTGATACCACACAATTATAAAGTAAGATGTATTTATAACACAGGGCAACAAGGTTTTTGGTACGTTAAAACTAAAAGCTGTTTATTACTTAACTCCGTTTGTAAAATACGAACCCAGTACTAAAATATGCCTAACAGCTCTCAATTTTATGATATCTGACGAAGAAAACTGCAATTTTTATAATTTTCAAACAATGATTACCTTAACGTTCAAAAATGTTTATTATTTCATTTTCATTTTTGTATTGAAAATAGCATGGCTAATAGCTAATTCAACTTCACATATCTTTGCAAAATAAAAGGTAGGAACATGAATCAAATTCTGTTTTGAAGGCAAACGTGAAACTTAATTTTGCAATCTAAAACTGACTCTTTACAATTTTGGATTGTTATAAATATCACCCCTTCAAAATATACAAAATAACTAAATTTTAAGTTTTAATGAAAATAAATTTTCCACAAATTTGAGCTAATTAGTAAAAAACAAAACTAAGTTGATAATCATCATACAAAAGTCTACTGAAAATACTGATTTAATTTCAGGCACCATTAAATATATTCATTTTTGTTGCCCTGTGTAATCATAGAAGTTTGAATTGAACTGCGTGCTTTTCGGCTTAGAATAAGATCACGACTTCTCTTTCTCTGGATATCGTAAGAGGTGACTAAAAGACTAGATACAAACATATCTGTCAATAACTGCATTTTCGATCAGCACTGCCATCAGACAGCCGACCAATTGTAAACTTCCCAACCATGTTAAATGGATCCCGCATTTTTATTACCTAAGAGCGAATTAGTCGATATTTTTTCCATACAAATTAAGGAGGGAATTTCCTCCATTGTTTGACATTATACATTTAAAGTTTAACATGATATTGTTTTGTCTGATTATAAGGTTTATCTGTACGGATACAGAATAGTAAAGTAGAAAGTCACTATAAAGTTATGAGGCACCAAAGATTCGTTTTACGCAACTTTCGGCGTAAATAAGTAATAAATAATTGGCCAAGTGCGTGTCGGGCCACGCGCAGTGTAAAGTTCTGTAGTAACGAATGCCAACTTTGAGTTCATGCCACTAAAAACTAAATTTCTATTGAATCTGTATAAAACTTTCCTTTTCCGAGTACATTTTATAAGTTGATCACCTATAACTTTTTAATTTGTAAACCCTACTTAGCTCTGATAGTTTTTCTTTAAATTTCGTTATATTTACTATAGCTGTAAGCTATAGTAAATATAACGTTATAGTTACTATAGCTGTAAGCTATAGTAAATATAACGAATTGTGAATTGTGAAAACAAATTGTGAAAAACACTGTGAATTTTTTCACGTGACTTTATTTAACCGTTTAGCAGATAGAGGGGGGGGGGACACTTGATTCTAACAAAAAATTTCACTTTTAAACCAAATATTTCAAAAACTGATCCCTAAATCGAAAAACAGTGTTCAAAAGCTCATAATATTTTTGAAAGACCTATTCAACGATACCCCACATAATTGGTTAGTCGAGAAAATAAAATTGACTTGAATTTATTAGTATGGGAGCTACTCCAAAAATTTTTTGTTTTCATATTTTATTTTACCACTTTTTCCGCATAATTAATATGCATACCTATACCAAATTATAGCTTTCTAGTACTTATAGTCGCTGCGTAAAACCGCGGATGGACAGACAGACAGACAGACATGGTGAAACTACAAGGGTTCCTTGTTTACTACGGAACCCTAAAAAGCGTAAAATATCCAAAACAAAGTCCGCAACGACGCAGCGTAACTATCAAAGATTTTAATAAGCTTTATATGTAATTGATTGATGCAATAGTTTTTGCATAAAACCCCTTTTCCAAAGGGTTTTACGATGTTTTTACGCGCTCGGTTTACAATGAATTATCGTACATTTCACCTCACTACTTAGCCCGAACACAATGTTAGGTGATGAGACAGCATGCTTTCAGGCCGCGCCCGCGACTAGTTCAACTCAAAACGGTATTTGCAAAATTGAGTGACTTTTAACATGTTTATCCTCAATTATCTTTTTTTTAGAAGAAAAACCCAAAGCTCAGAGTGATTACACGTCATACTTTCGCGACAGCGCTTTTCGCCATTGCGAATATTTTAGGATTTTTTTATGAAATGAAATGAAATCTTTATTTGCAAGGGTCATCCAACAATTTACCGCCTCTATAACATAGGCATGCAAAAATTTTTAAAACATGTAAACGCTCTAATGCTGCGATTGGTACGCGAAGACGAGAAAAAGACACAAAAGCTACATACACCTCTCCCCACGTTCGCGCCTTGTTGGACAGTGTTGAGCCTCGACAAGACTACAAAGGGGGAGAGGTGCGGGGACGGGGAACGGGGATGCATATTGCGCGGAACCTTAGGAGATTCTGTTCTGTATGTAATACTTATATTAATTCTGTGACTAAAGACTTCTGTTAATGTATTCCACCTTCAATAACACAAAGGTTATTTATTTACCATTGTTTCAGGACAGCAGTTTACCTTGCGCAGTGTTTGTGTTTTCGGCCGTCAACGTGTGTGACGAGCACAGAGATGTATCTATCACATTGACGTGGACCGAAGTTCTGGCTGGACCTAACAAGAAAAAGTCGGTTGGTTAGTTGATATATTGATATATTTCTTTAAATCCGCAGTCGGGTAAGCTATGGGCTTGAGTTGAGTCACGCGGATGTTCGCAGCGATAAAGATAATTATTTACCAAACATTCAAAGTTCAGTCTTTTTCATTCATGTGTGCGACTGAGACGGCAAAATATAACTATAATATATTGATATTATTTTTAATTACTTCTTATTGTCCTTGAATGATGTCAAACATGACTTGAATTCCAAATTTCCGTGTAGCAAAATATTAAAATAACATTGTTATCAATTTTTGACGTACAATTTCTAAATCTAATTTATATTTTCTGACTAAATAACATAAAATTTTTGTTAATTTCTACTTAAATAAGTACCTATAAGTTGGCAACACCCTGCCAGGGTTCATGTACTTACCTACTTCTATTTCTATCTTCTGTATAATGTAAGCAATAAATAAAATTAAAGAATAGTGTCAAACTACAGAATATAACTACAACCGTATTATGACTGTCCAGTTTAACCATTTGCGATTATGAGCGTGATCATTTATAACACCAAACTTAGCACATTTCATATTATTAAGTCTACTTGAATCATTTGCAAAACAATATCAAGCAAACCCCAACTGAACCCCTCGAGTTACCGCCGAAAACTCCTCCGTTCTGTTTTTAACTGTGATTGTGTGTGTACCTAATTGGGTACTTTCCTGGGCCAAAATAAATTATTTAGTGCTGTTAACAAAATAAAACGTCACAAAATAATGTCACTTGTCATGATCATATCAATTTTCAATGTGATTCTAGATTTATTATTGCAGAAAAAATGATATAAATAAATAAATAAATATATCGGGACAAATTACACTGATTGCGCTAGCCCCAAAGTAAGTTCGATACTAGTGTTATGAGATACTAACTCAACGATACTATACTTTATAACAAATACATATATAGATAAACACCCAAGACCCGGGACAATTTGAAAAAGGCCGTTTCCCAACTTATTGTAAACGCCATTTAATTTCAAAGAACTATGACGTCACTTGCCAGTATCTTATACAAATCTTTGAAAGTTTAAACTAACGAATGCGCTACTTTCCAACAACTTAATCAAATACTTTTTTTAAACGTGAAAACAAACACCCTCAATGGGATTTGTATGAAACACAGGCTAATGACGTCATAGTTTCTTGGAGTCAAATATAGCGCTCTTGAAATCAGTTTTTTTGCAATAATAAATCTAAAATCACGTGGAAAATGGATATGATCAATGACAAGTGACATTATTTTGTGACGTTTTATTCTCTTAACGGTATCATTTAATTTATTTTTGACTCAGGAAAATGCCCAATTGTGATATTTCATTTTGAAATATTTCAAATTGAAATATTTCAGGTAAACTTGAATTAGAAAGATACGCCGAAGACAACACGTGTGGTGTCACGCTCGAGCAACGAATAGCCGACACTCTGTGCACCTTCACCATAGCCAAGAGAAAGCAGGACAATGAGACTATCCACGAGGGATATTGTCTATGGAGCTCTGCGAAGACGTCGAGCTATGTTTGGGATTGTATAAAATTGAATGGGAGGTTGGAACCCGATCCCAGTCTCACTCCGCCCCCGCCCGGGGTGAATGACAAGGAGAAAGAGAGGGAAGAAACAGAGAAGAAGGATAAACAGAAAAAAATATACAAATGTAAGTTTTTTTTACTCGACTACGGCAAAGCCAAGAAGAAAGTCAAAGTCAAATATTTTTATTCAATGTAGGATAAATTTATCTCTTATTGATGGTATTTTTTTATACAATACAATACAATACAAAAAACTTTATTGCACCAAAAAACATTCACATATTCGAAATACTTACAAAATAAGGGTAACAATGTAATGAGGTACAAGAGGCGGCCTTATCGCCGAAGCAATCTCTTACAGGTAACCAAAAAGAAAAGGAGTGCGAACTATATAATAAGATAACAGGTGGCGCATAATAGTAATATAGTAATAAATACAATAACCAGTTAACATTGTAATTATACATAATATACAACATAATAAATAACTTAATATACATATAACTATATAAATTTACATACCATGACACAATATAAATAAACATAATTTCATTATATACATACAAATAAATAAATAAATATATATATATATATATCACAATGATTCAAAATAAACCAGTACACGATGCTTAGACAGGAAGAGGGAGAATACTGTAGGGGAAAGAAATTAGTTACACAAGACTAAGAAAGTGATTTTTAGTTAGGGTTTTAAAGTTGTTCAACGTTTTAGCGTATCGAATGGATAGAGGTAGGGCGTTCCAGAGTCGAGCAGCATAGACAGTGAAAGAGTATTTATAGAAAGTGGTCGAGTGAACTGGAGCATCGAGAAGAAGTTTATCTGCACTACGCACATTTCTAGAAAGCGTTTTAAAGAAAAAACGTTCCTTGAGATACCCAGGATATGTAGGATTACATTTTTTATTTATAAGTGCAAAAGCTTAAAACTACTAGCGTTTTGAAACGATCACTGCTGGGAAGATTACGCCGTAAGAAACCCAGTTCAGTATTGCTCCCTACCCCGAAGGGTAATGATTTTACCAGTCTATGTAAGTATGTGGGTATGTATGCCTGTTCCATCGTACCATTCGAATCGCTTGTCCAATTTTCACAAATGATATGTCAATGGATTCGTCATTATTGTCCGGGTGACTTAGGCTACAATTTGTATGCAAAATATGTATATAACGAATGTTATATATAAAAAAGGGGAGTATTATTTTTTGGTTCTATATCATGCGGGGTATCAAATGAAAGGTCTTGATTAGCACATTTCAAAAATATATATGTACATTGTTAGCCGAACATGACTCCCGTAGTCGGGTATTCATTTTCAAACGTATATTTTGCTATGATTTTCCTCCCTAACTTTTACATGCTGGTTTGGGAAAAAAGAAAAATTTTGAGTGTACGAGCTGCTTCTCTTTCCGCGCATATCGTTATAGCCGTTGGGGGGAATGGGCAAAAATCAAATTATGTTTGTGGCTAGTAGAGTTGCAACGGATATCCGGTCACTATCCGGTATCCCACCTATCCAGCACTTTTTTGCTCTCAGGTCGGATGCCGGATAGTCATTGTCATGTTTTTTTATAAAATACTACCAGATTTTCTCATTACTAATAACACGTCGGTCATTACGCGCAAAGTAGGTAGCTATTTTATAAAACAATTTGTTATAAGTATATTATTGTCTTCTAACATCTTTAGATATAAGCTTATAATTAATATAATTATGTAAGTACTAACGTATATAAGATTGAACGTAGATGTATGCTCTCCGGACAAACCTACGTGGTTTTTGGATAGCATAAAAATGTACTTTATGTTATTTGGTGAAAATAAATAAATTTAAAAAAAAACGTAAGACTCAAAGGCCACTTTAAGCATTATGATAGGCGGGGAAGGTAGAAAAAGGAATCAAAATAGTGATGGATTGCTAGCCATATCGCCTATTAACATGACTCGCATTTCGATTTTGAAGCTTTTATAGTCAACTGAAACATTCAAAAAAATTTTCCAAACCAGCATGGCAAAAGTAACTTAGGGTCAGTTTAGACAGAGAGGAGCGCAGGGGAGAGGATATTTTTATGACACTCGCAAAATAAACTAAACTAACAACGTGGAAGGGATATACCCGTGATAAATTAAACCACGGGCTGTACTAGATCACTATAGTATAATGAAATTAAAATAACAGTCAAAAACAAACAAAACAAACATGGCATTCCCATAAAAAAGTGTGCAGCAGCCCAGGGAATTTGCAAAGGAAGTTCGTTTTTTTTTGCTTTTTTGACTTTAATTTTAATTTTATTATACTATAGTGATCTAGTATAGTCCGTAGTTTGATTTATTGCGATTACGTCCCTTTCACATTGTATATATATAAACTGCAAAACGCGAGTATGCTAGCTAACATACCCGCGTTTTGCAATTTATGCGACTGTGCATAATGAGGGGCATTACAACACGAATGTGGGTTTATGAAACGAGCCTAAGGCGAGTTTTATAATAACATCACATGAGTGTTGTAATGCCTAATTATGTATAGTTGCATACACTACTTTATCTACACACATAAATATCATAGTGCTCTAAGATAGGTTCAGGAACCGTAGGGAATTGACCTGAATTACATTATAATTTAAAAATAATGTAATAAAAAACGAATTGAACACATACAGATTAAATTATTTATTATAATAATTGTAATAATTATTATCAGTTGTACAGTGAGATATAGTTAACGGTCTTGATTGAGTTGCATTTGAATTGGGGTCTTGTTTTGGAGCTGAAGAGCTTGACGACGGTGGCATATTTATATTTATTTTGCAACTTTTTAACTATTTATAATTTGTTTCAAACAAATGACAACTCGGAATGGCGGCGTTTCGAAATTCGAATCTGTCATTTTTTTAATCATAGACAAACGAATGAACGCCCCTATTATTGTGTAACTAGAGATGAAATGTCGTGCGATTTATATTAAAAATATACTTAATTTGGCATTCGTCTTGATAACTGTTTTAATATCTATAGATACTAGAATAGACACCCATTTGAATTTGAGAGCTGTCCCAAATTAAAACTCATTACCTAATGATTTCAGGAGTTAATGTTATCACTACGTCTCCGTTAATTCCTACTGGTTGGTAATGCTGGTCATTGCCTATGGTTTCTGAACGCATTTTAGAGCACTTATGAAATGTGCGTAGATAAACGTTTATACACTTTAGGCTATGGTAATAAGGTCTTATTTTCAACAGAGTTCCTTACGCCTCTGATAAAATGCAATAATTAAAGTACGTGGTATGTTTAAAGGTGACTCCATGGCCCTGTCAAGCGTGATATCTCTGGACCCGGGGGGAACGGGTTCGACCGAGTTTTGCCTGGCGTGGGACATGCCTATCATCAAATATAAGAAGGATAAGAAAATACATAAAAGGTAATATGTATATGTATTTATTTCTAGTGACGTTGTAAGTTTTTAGCAGTCAGTCAGTTTTTTCCAACACTTGTGTTTGTTTTTTCAAGCTGCCTATATGCATCTGACACAGCTTGCGGACTGCCATAAAGCGACAACCGAGACCAAAGGTTCTACGTGCTTTCCGAAGCACGGAGGAGCTAAAGAAGCTTTTATACCACTTGTTGTTAGGTTCTTATAGACCTAGCCTTAGGCCGCAAGAGCCAAAGGCCACTTTTAGCATGAAGGCGGACGAGAAGTTGGGAAACGGAATCGAAATAGTGACGGGTTGCTAACCGCAGCGTCTATTACATGATTCACATTTTCGCCCATTTCCTGGATCGGCGTTTAAGACCCGCCCGGGAAGAGAAGCAGCTGGTACATTCTAAGTTATTTCTTTCAGACCAGCATGGAAGAGCATACGATGCTTGTGCTTCCGAGTTTTTTAGTCGCCATTTACGAAATCCACAGTAAGAGATGGAGTGGTCCTATTCTAGGCCGGAAACCACATGGCTAATTTGATGTTCTTTTTTATGTGAACGCCTTTAGTACCAAGTTAATCCCATATTGATTCGGTGAAGATATGATGAAGAACTTTGGAAATATGGAAGAAATTCTTGAATGAAAATTAAGTCAGTTTTTTTTTTTTTTTTTGTTAAAAATATAATTATTTCCAGGTATTATACAAAGTATTTCGGTAGCGACGGGATCGCGGGCGCTGGCATAGCTGCGTACGCCCTCAGGAGCTACAGGAGCTGGGAGAAGCAGCTCGCCGAGTGGCAGGACCCCATATTCACTAATAGGTCAGTGAAAACAAATAGTAATTACCGTTGGGCCGCCACTCCTCACACTCGTCCTGATTATGATCGTCTAAATCCATCGAAACCCGCGTTCCCGACTATTACCTGAGACAACCGTTTGACAATATTTATAATAGTAATTTGAGTACAGTAATAATTTACAGTAATATATGTTTGTCAGTTTTTTTTAACTATTGAATGGATTTCGATGCATTCGTTTTCAGAGTAAATCATTTTTATGGAAAATATACCACTTGCGTAATCGAGTCGGGTCGATAGGAGGATAAACTTACGGGGTTGTTTTCTCTAGTGCCCAAATTTTTACAGACATGTTAATCATTATATTATACTGATTACATTTCCCAATGAACGTATAGCGAAACCAGTTATACAATATGTAACGAAAACCCTGTCCGATCCTTGTAGGAGCAACTCAGACCGTCAATATGAACAACTTTTCCTATGGAACCAAGGCTAGAAACTCGAAAAAAAAAATCGTCATTTGCAATCGGGCAAAAAAAAATCGGGCCCGGCAATTTGTATGAAAATGTCGATTTTTTCTTCGAGTTTCAAGCATTGGTCGCATAGGAAAAGTTGTACATATTGACGGTCTGAGTTGCTCCTACAAGGATCCGACAGGGTTTTTGTTACATATTGTATATTGAGGTTGAATGGTATAATCAGTTTGGCTATACAGTTCGGTTTTGTAATCGCGCCCAGCATTCGCTAGGCTACCAGTTCCTATTTTATTACAAGCTTTTATTTAGTTTCGCCCGTGCCATTGTCTGTCTGTCTGTAATCAAATCTCGCAAGTTAAATTTGACCCATTTCCCGGTTTTCGATTGAGCTGAAATTTTGCATGCATACGTATATCACGTGACAATGCAATATTGGCTTGTTACATTTGTCTTGATAAGTACTTAGGCCTCACAATGAAAGCAAGAACAAAAAAAAATTATTTTTTTTCAAAAAACTTTTAATGATTGCAGCAATATACCGGATTGGTTAAAAAGTGCCTTAATGAACGAGCTTTACTTTATTGCGGACGGCGGGACCATATGGTTCGATGTGCACGACGAGTATCCAGAGAGCGATCCCAGGTATTTTTTTTTTTTTCATTAGATAAAGCGAACAATATCCTTTAAATATTTCGTACAGTACGGACTAGGCGAAAAAAATAAGATTATTCCGACACATTTTTCCGTCACGAATTAAAAATGAAAGGTGATTTTACAAGTTTGATTATCTCGTGCATAGCTCTGTTGGTAGAGCGTTTGCATGAGATTGTCGATGTTGCCGGTTCAAACCCAGGACACGCCAATACATTTTTTTTTATTTCAGTGATTTTAATTATTTATTTTTTTAATTATATGGTTTTTGATTTATTATTATTAATAAAAAAAGTGTAAGATATTTCCATCTTTACTACGAAAGTAACTTCGTTCCAACCGATTGTTCCACGACAATCACGTTGTTTTTTTTTTTTAAATCATTTAATAAATTACCGTGTCCTGAGGTAACAAACACAAAATTGATAACTCCTGTTTTTGAAGTCGGTTGATAATAAAAAGAAATGTTGTTTTCAGGCATGACTTTGGCGTGTTTGGGTATTTAGAAGGACACGAGTATAGGATGTATAGCACGTACGATGTCCACTTCTATGCCTCTTTTGCTTTGGCGCAGCTGTGGCCTAATCTACAAGTAAGAAATATTTTTTTATCTGTAGCGGGTCTAAGGCACAGTGTGGGATTTTGCTATGGTTCTGAACACGTTCAGTTTAAATTCTCATTTGATGGATAGATCCATCAAATGTGAATATAAATTCCGATATTTTTTTCATGTGCTGGTACTTAAAAAGATTGTCTATAATACTGTTGATTTTGACGACCTCCGTGGCGTAGTGGTCACCATGCTAGTCCGCCACCCAGAGGTCTCGGATTCGATTACCGGTCAGGGCAAGTTGAAAAATGGCCGTTTTCAAATTGTCATGTGTCTTGGGTGTTTATCCATATATGTATTTGTCATAAAATATAGCACCGTTGAGTTAGCATGCCATAACACTAGTCTCGAACTTACTTTGGGGCTAGCTCAATCAGTGTAATTTGTCCCTATATATTTATATTTACTGTACTACGATTAAAAAAAAACAATGCGTGATTAGAGATATAATGCATTTCTAAGGTTTATATGGAATTTGCTCGCGTTTTAAAATATCTTTTTAATTAAACGGAACAAGCCCATGGTTTTTTCGTGAAAGTTTTAGTTCTTACTTAGATTCATCAAATGAGAATATTAAATGAGCATGTCCGGAACTAAAGCAAAATCCCACACTGCGCGAGGTGATATGTTCGACCACCACAAAGAAAAGATCTATCTTGCCAGGCATGGTGTTGGGGCGTACTCTGCGTTAAACTCGACCACGTGACGTGTTCAGTCTTTGTCACAAACTTTATGTGTGACAGAGACATGGCATCACGCGACGTATTCTAATATCTCTTACGCACGTAGAGATTGTGACAGAGATAAAATGAACATGTCGCATGGTCACGCCTACGCAGCATACGCTCTTGCACCTGGGGAACCCAAGATGTTTTTATGCAGCCAATCGAAGAAACTCTGAGATCGAGTTGTAGGATGTGTCAGAGCGCCATCTGGTCTTTTCATTGTGAACTATTGTGGTCGTATAGGAGCTTCAACTTCTTGTGTGTTCTTGAATGGTGGCGTAAAATGTCGCCACAATATCTTATTCTCTTGAAGAATAAAAGAAATGTAGAATCCGCTATTATCCAGCAAGTCAAATCAGATACTTTTTTCTAAACGTGAATACAAACATTTTCTATGGGATTTATATGAAATACAAGCAGATGACGTCATAGGTTCTTGGAGTCAAATCGATCATGTTGTCAGTTTTTCGGCAATAATAAATCTAAAATCACATTATGGTCAAAGACATGTGACATTATTTATTTACTTTAAAAAAAATTTTTTCGTCGTTTTATTTTCTTATGAGTACAAAATAATTTATTTTTGACCCAGGAAAATACCCAATTTATGTACAAGCTGATGTAAAAACTGATCGCGAAAATGTGTGAGGGTCTAGACCAAGTTATTTAACGATGTAGCTATCAGTCCCGAGTGCATATTTTTTGGCATAAAGTGTTGGGAAAATATCTTTTGGCAAAATCATTTTTGAGAGTAATGCGTTATCGCGCAAGTAAGCGACACTGGGCGTGGTCCGCACTTGGATGGGTGAGAACAAGTGGCATAAAAATTTCTCGAGCTCCTCCGTGCTTCGGAAGGCACGTATAAAGCGCTAGTAATGCGCACTCCCGCCGCGCCACCGAGCTCCTAACAACGCTATTTGACGCTTAGAAACTGTGACATTATTATATTTCATACAACTTCCATAGAAAAATTATGTTTTGACGTTTAGAAAAAAGTATCTGATGTAAGTTGGCAAGTAGCGAATTGTTGACGTCGAAATAAACGACTAAATAGAGCGTTTACTTTCACAGGTGGTGCTGCAGTATATGTTCCGGGATACTATTACGCTAGAAACTGTGAAATTTAGGCCGTCCTTGTACGATGGGAAAACGGTGAAGTTCAAAATCAAGGATTCCATTCCTCACGATTTGGGAGACCCAGGTAATATAGTCAAAATAAATAAATAAATATTTTAACACGGTTTTACTCACGTTGTGTAGTGGGAAAACTACACTTTCCCTGACTTACACTCGCCCTGATGATATTCGTCTAAACCGATCGAAACTAGTCGGCTTTTTCCGACTACTCTACGTGAGTAAAACCGTGTTTAAATATTTAGTCATCTTACATTAGTTTCAATATAATATTGAATAAATAATTTACTCAACCATAGGCCTCCCCCGAGGTTTTCCGAAATGACCGATTGGAAGCGGCCTCCATTCAGCGTTTTCCTGCAACCTTGCTAAGGTCGTCCGACCACCTAGCAGGTGGGTGTGCTGCGCTACGCTTGCTGGTACGTGGCCGCTATTCTAGAACCCTTCTGCCCCATCGGCAATCGGTTCTGCGCGCCTACTGCCACTTTAATGAGCTAATACGCTGGGCTATGCCAGTGACCTTCGTTCTTCTACAAATCTCTAATACAATAGGGTACAAGCAATCCCAAATAACAGTCCCTACAACAAATTAGGAAGATAGCATTTAATTTACCAATAACTCCGTATTATATCGTATTTTCTTTTGTAGTTATTCGTAGTAAAATAATTAACGAATAAAAAAAGATTTGTTTTTATTTATTGATTATTTCGCTTAATTATTTACGATAAAATATGTTCTAGAAGCGTCTTTCAGTGAAATAATACGGAAAAAGATTGTATTTGAAAAAAGAAACCACTGCTAACATAAATTGAACCTTAAGTCCAGGTAATAAAGTTCAAAACAGGTTATATAATTCTACTGCATTACGTTTCCAGAGGACGTCCCATTCTCAAACATAAACGCGTACAACATCCACGACGTTAGCGAATGGCGAGATCTAAACCTAAAGTTCATACTCCAAGTGTTCCGCGACTACCGTTTGCTCCGGGGGCATACCGCGCCGTTCGGCAACCAAAGGTACCGCTCCATGGCCTTTATCGATGACGTCAGGGACGGGACAGAAGACGACCTTTACTCCCGCTCCACGGGACAGGCGGAGACGGAAACCGAGAGCGAAGCTACAACTGTCATGGAAGAAACACCAGTCGTTAATGTGGACAAGCCGTACGCGGTGGGCGATATACTGGACCTGCTTTATAAGTATGTTTGTTGATTTGTGTTGTCTAGATGCAGCGAACTAGAACACTATGGAAGATATAATTGAGAGTTTTCAAAAATTTGAGACACCAGATGGAGCACAGTGAAGACTTTCTTTTTTATATTAGATTATGGATCCAGCGTTTTCAAAACAATAATTTTGCCAAGGTCAAGGTTGAAGATGACACGATAATGTTGAGATAAAAACTAAATTTATTGTCAATCCGCTATTTTCCAATACGTCAAATTAGATTTTTTCAAAACGTCAAATAAAATATATGAAATACAGGGAGATGACGTCATAGTTTCTTGGGAGTCAAATAGCGCTCTTATTATCTGTTTTTATGCCAAGTAACATTATTTTGAGACGTTTTATTTACTGATCAGTACAAAATAATTTATTTTTGACCCAGGAAGATACCAAATTTACCGGTACCAGTGAGCTTGAAGCAACCTAAAATAAACAAACATGTAGAGTTAGTAACAAAGAAGGTTCAATAAGCTGCTGTTATTGACCGAGCCAACTAACCTGTCAACTGATGGTCCAATGACAGTTGGACCTGACTTCACGGTGCTGCCATCTGGTGTCCTACATTTTAAAAAACTTTCAATAAAAACAGCCCACTAAAGTTTATATAAAACAACTACCGCATGTGGCAGTGTCAACAGGGCAATGTCCGCTATGACGCAGCGACATTCAGCAGCTTCTGATTGGCGCAGCCATTGGCGTAAAGTAACGTCAGTAACGGTATTGGTGGAAAACGAAATGTAGTTTTAAGTAACGCCTACTTAAATGTAGTTTTGATTGGGTCATTTATTGTGCTTGATTATGCTTTCATAGTATTAAAGTTCGCTGTCTAGATGGGCTAAATGTTAACAGGGCATTTATTCAATCATTTCATTCCTCATTGGCTTCTTCTCTTTCTTTACTATAGCCATTTCGTCTCATCCTGTGTTATTTCTTTCCAGCTTTGTTTAAAAAGACATAAAACTCGTTTCTTAACTTAAAGAAAAGCAATCATGAACTAACATCATTTTTGAAAACCAAAAACAGATTCAACGCCAAACTTCACAACTGATTTTGATATATATAGGGACAAATGACACAGATTGAGCTAGCCCCAAAGAAAGCTTAAGCTTGTGTTATGGGATACTAACCCAACGATACTATATTTACAAATGTACCGACTGACCCTTTTTGTGCCTTTATTCCAACATTTAAATTTTTTAAATAATTCCAGGAACACGGAGGGGGAAGTGGAAGGGGGAGGGGAGCACGAGGAGCCCCGCGACCCCCCCGCGGCGGTGTGGTACGCCGAGCGGTACCTCGCGGACATGTACGCCGCGTGTGTCGCCCTGCTGCGGCGGGCGAAGCTGTGGGACAAAGATGGCGACGGCTTGATCGAAAATGGCGGCTTTCCGGATCAAACCTACGATGCTTGGGTCATGACGGGGCCTAGGTAAACATTTTTTTTTCCAAATCATTTAGCTTTTTATTTTAGGTAGGCCCCGGAAGCGTTGGTGTGACGATTTGCGACAGTATAAAAGAGAATGGTTGGAAGTGGCACACGATCGAGATATTTGGAAGGAGATGGGGGAGATCTTTGTCCAGCAGTGGGACAGTAAAGGTTAATAAAAAAATACTACTATATTACAAAATAAATACAACGGAATACACAGCATTTTGATGAACCACTGTTGTTTATAGTGAAATGCTTTAAAAGTTATTCTACGTTAAATTTACGGTTATTAAACACAAATATTAAAACAAATACCTACCAAACTTAAAAAGTTATTGTTGATGATGTGACAATAGTTATATAGTTAGCTGGGCAAACACGTCAAAAGTTAAAGGTTAATTAATCAATATCTTCCAAAAAGTATCTTTTTAATTTGAATGTATTTTTTTTTCGGAAAGTTGTTTCTTTATCTCACCTGGCAATGAGTTGAATATAGATAGAATAGTTATCATCCTTCGAGCGTATTCCCGGTTAACCCCTTACCAGCGGATAGACAAGACGCTTCCAACGACACTTAATTTGTCCATGTATCATGGATATTATCGAAAATACGAGAATCATCATCATCACCCGAGCGTATTCCCGGTTGCATCCTCAAAGGTAACGCTTCAGAGCCCGGGTCCGCTACCTAACCCAGCTAGATGGCTTTCAGGACCCACAGTTTATACGTGCCTTCCGAAACACGGAATCATCTTTATTTTCTGATAATCAGGTGACTCAAGATTGCAATATCCTAACCAGACTCGAAACAACCTTTCACAAAGTATGCTACCTACTGGGATTCAAAACCACGACCTCCGAATCACAAGGCAAACGCCTTGATCACTCGACCGCGGAGGCAGTCAGTTAAATAGGATAGTATTCTGGGTCAAATACTAGATTGTGCTACAAGGGGTCAAAGTAATATTTTTAAGACAAGCGCTACTAAATCCCGAGTGAAACGAAATTCTACGGTTGAATCATGAGTGAAGCGAGGAATTCACGTATATCGCGGATCGCCCGAGATAAAAATATTACCGTGCCCGAGTAGCACACTCTCTTTTTCATTTTTATTTTATTTTATTTTATTAAACTTGATTGTTCCAAACTTTTAACAAATGGCGGACTTAATGCTAAAAGCATTATCTCCCGGTCCCATAGGGATAAACAGAGAAAATTATGCGGCACAAAAAGCAATACAATATACGTACTTACATTATAAAATATTACTACATAATATACAATTATATACCCATTATATATAAATATCTGAATAATTATTTACTTATACAATACATACATACATTTAATTATACTAACAATAAATTGCTATGAAGAGAAGAACTAAACAAAAATGACTTTATGAAGAAAGGGAGTTTAAAAGGTGGGCGTGAACTTTTCTTTTAAAAGAGAATTTGGTAGAAATTTTTCTGATGTCAACTGGTAAAGCATTCCAGAGCCGTGAGGCTTGAAGAGAAAATGAGTTAGACATAAAATTAGTCCGGTAAATGGGGATAAAGAGCTGGCGTGTCTCATTAGAACGAAGTTGACGATTATGAGTGTCTGAAAGATAATTGAATTTGCATTTTAAATTTTCATCTCCATCTATGAGAAAAATTAGCAAATACACGTCACGAAAACTTGATTTGACTACTAGATGAAACTTCATATTAGAATTAACTCCAAGAAATTAGACGTCACGATTTGGTATTCTTTGGGGCTGGCCTAATCTGATTATTTGTCGCTTTGAACTTTATTATTGCAGACATATATATTCATGATTGGGGTCACTGGGGACCCCCATGGTATGAATTAGACTTATCAATATTTTTTATAAGGCTTGGTGCTCGGTGTATAATCCTACTTTACTCAGCCAATTTTATATGCCTAGATAACTAAACTGTATTTTCATTCACAATTTTTACGCTTTCTTTCCAGTGCTTACTGCGGTGGTCTCTGGATAGCGTCCCTATGCGCAGTGAAGACCATGGCCCACGTCCTGGGACACGAGGCAGACGAGCGGGAGTTCGGCAAGATGCTGGAGCAAGCGACGCAGTCGTATGAAGAGAAACTGTGGAATGGCGCGTATTACAAGTTTGATGTGCGGGAAGCGAGCAGTCGAACTGTCATGGCGGACCAGCTGGCTGGACATTGGTAAGAAAGTATTTTTTAGAAAAGATCTAGCGTCCTATATGTAGAATCTATATGCTCTGTGAAGATCAAGAGCACGAGGCAGATGAGCTGGAATACACCAAAATGAAAAAAGGGACGCAGTCGTATGAAGCGAAGCTGTGGAATAACGAGTATGGCAAGTATGACGTCCGGGAAGGAAATAGTCACCGTCATGGCTGGCTGGACATTGGCAGGAATTTATTTTTTAAAAAAGATCTAGTGCCTATTGGTAGCACCTATACGGTCTCTGAAGACGAAGGTCCAGATACTCAGACACGAGGCAGACGAGCGGGAGTTCGACAAGATGTTGGAACAAGCGACGCGGTCGTATGTAGAGAAGCTGTGGAATGGCGCGTATTACAAGTTTGATATGCGAGGAGCGAGCAGCTGGCTTTGAATTGGTAAGATATAATTCTTTTGAAAAGATCAAGCGGACTATAGGTAGCGTCTATATAGTTTCTGAAGACCAAGATCTAGATACTCAGAGACGAGGCAGACGAGCGGGAGTTCGGCAAGATGTTGGAACAAGCGATGCGGTCGTATGTAGAGAAGCTGTGGAATGGCGCCTATTACAAGTTTGATATGCGAGGAGCTAGCAGCTGGCTTTGAATTGGTAAGATATAATTCTTTTGAAAAGATCAAGCGGACTATAGGTAGCGTCTATATAGTTTCTGAAGACCAAGATCTAGATACTCAGAGACGAGGCAGACGAGCGGGAGTTCGGCAAGATGCTGGAGCAAGCGACGCGGTCGTATGTAGAGAAGCTGTGGAATGGCGCCTATTACAAGTTTGATATGCGAGGATATAGCAGCTGGCTTTGAATTGGTAAGATATAATTCTTTTGAAAAGATCAAGCGGACTATAGGTAGCGTCTATATAGTTTCTGAAGACCAAGATCTAGATACTCAGAGACGAGGCAGACGAGCGGGAGTTCGGCAAGATGCTGGAGCAAGCGACGCGGTCGTATGAAGAGAAGCTGTGGAATGGCGCGTATTACAAGTTTGATATGCGAGGAGCGAGCAGCTGGCTTTGAATTGGTAAGATATTTTTTTTTTAAAAGATCAAGCGGACTATAGGTAGCGTCTATATAGTCTCTGAAGACCAAGATCTAGATACTCAGAGACGAGGCAGACGAGCGGGAGTTCGGCAAGATGCTGGAGCAAGCGACGCGGTCGTATGTAGAGAAGCTGTGGAATGGCGCGTATTACAAGTTTGATATGCGAGGAGCGAGCAGCTGGCTTTGAATTGGTAAGATATAATTCTTTTGAAAAGATCAAGCGAACTATAGGTAGCGTCTATATAGTTTCTGAAGACCAAGATCTAGATACTCAGAGACGAGGCGGATAAGCGGGAGTTCGGCAAGATGCTGGAGCAAGCGACGCGGTCGTATGAAGAGAAACTGGAATGACGCGTATTACAAGTTTGATATGCGAGGAGCGAGCAGCTGGCTTTGAATTGGTAAGATATTTTTTTTTTAAAAGATCAAGCGGACTATAGGTAGCGTCTATATAGTCTCTGAAGACCAAGATCTAGATACTCAGAGACGAGGCAGACGAGCGGGAGTTCGGCAAGATGCTGGAGCAAGCGACGCGGTCGTATGTAGAGAAGCTGTGGAATGGCGCGTATTACAAGTTTGATATGCGAGGAGCGAGCAGCTGGCTTTGAATTGGTAAGATATAATTCTTTTGAAAAGATCAAGCGAACTATAGGTAGCGTCTATATAGTTTCTGAAGACCAAGATCTAGATACTCAGAGACGAGGCGGATAAGCGGGAGTTCGGCAAGATGCTGGAGCAAGCGACGCGGTCGTATGAAGAGAAACTGGAATGACGCGTATTACAAGTTCGATGTGCGGGAAGCGAGCAGTCGAACTGTCATGGCGGACCAGCTGGCTGGACATTGGTAAGAAGAAGAATTATTTACACACACCGAATAGCACTCTCTATAGCCCATTGAGTGACATTGACCCCTAAGGAAGATCTACCTTAAAACTGGAACTTTATGCCTGAATATTCTTAACATAAAACCTTATTTGCAGGTACCTCCGCGCTTCCGGTCTACACGAGTCGGTATTCCCAGAGGCGAACGTGAAAAAGGCGCTTCAAACCATATACGACAACAACGTGCTTAAATTCAACGAGGGCCGAATGGGGGCAGTGAATGGTTACGTCACCGGTGCTAGGGGACACATAGACACTACAGCGTTACAGAGCGAGGAGGTGTGGACGGGGACCACCTTCGGGCTGGCATCTTTGATGATATATGAAGGTAAAATAATAAAAAAAAAAAAAAAAAACAACATTAAGTTTGTTCGCCGGGAGTTGATAAAGTTAGGATTTTTTAACTCATTACAACTTTATAAAACAAAAAACAACGCTCAAACATCCCCACAACTTACTCGAAGCGCATTTAAGAATGGAATAGCAATATATGGACGCCGCGACCGTCCGGCCGTTCGGGCCGCGGTTAAAAACAACTGCGTGCCTCAAACCACGATAACGGCGAAAGCGGGAGATAAGCGACGGTCGCCATACAGTTTGCGATAATAAAGCGACAGTCGCTATTCTGAGACGAATCATAATATTTATCAACCTTCGGGGAACAATATTAATTAAGCTGTTGGTCCCAGCTGTCATCATTGTATGACAGTCGTCAAGCTATGTCAGATGTTTTTAGGCAGCCTGAAAAATCTGACACCAGTGTTCGCCAATTACACACAAGAAAAAATTTAATATTTTCTCTCATGTCTACATGTGAATAGGTGACATAATTATGTTCTTTAAACCAGCGAACTGTGGAAAAAATCGCAAGCGCAAAAAAAATTACCCGTACTATCGAAGAAGGCTTCTGTCCGAGTAGTGTTTTTCGAAGGAAAAACACATTCGGACAGAACCCTTCATCTTCATGTTTGTTGTCGAAGTTTGTTCTGTCGGACTAGTCGATCTGTCGACTAGTCCAACAGGCCGTATTACATACACGAAAAACAAAACGTGCCGGCAGATATTGGCAGATGTCGTATCTGCCAAGATTTGCCACATGTCACTGATCGCTCTCTCTTTTGCTCTTGCGAGGGTGATCGTTCTTGAATTGATTTTGGCAACGGTGGTATTTAAAAAAAAAACTATGGGAATAACTTGCATCAGTGTTGGCCACACGAAACAAAATAAACGGCTAAATACGGTCGGACTCGCGCACAAAGGGTTCCGTACCATTATCTATAAAAAAATCACGTTTGTTTATGGGAACCCCACTTAAATATTATTTAATTCGGTTTTTAGTATTTGTTGTTATATCTGCAACAAAAATACATCTCTGATAATTTAACTGTCTAGCTATCGCGGTTCATGAGATACAGCCTGGCGGCAGACACGACATACAAAAGGACGGATAGAGGGACAGCGGAGTCTTTGTATTAAAATCCCGTTTTTACCCTTTGGATACGAAACCCTAAAAATTACGTTTTTTGTATGGGAGCCCCACTTCAATATTTATTTAATTCAGTTTTTGGTATTTGTTGTTATAACGGCAACAGAAATAAATCACCTGTGAAAATTTCAACTGTGTAGCTATAACAGTTCATGAGATACAGCCTGGTGACAGACAGACAGATGGAAAGCAGTCTTAGTAATTGGGACCCTTTCTTTGGGTACGAAACCCTAAAAACGTTTGTATTTTGTTTCAGGAATGCACGACGAAGCATTCGTGACCGCCGGCGGTCTCTACAAGACCCTCTCCCAAAGTGGCCTGGCCTTCGAGACCCCCGAGGCCCTCTACGAGAACGGCAACCACCGCTCCGTGGCCTACATGCGGCCTCTGGCCATCTGGGCCATGTACCAGGCCCTCGTCACCAGGCCCCCGCCCAGGCCAGCCATGGCTAACGGCCAAGTGCATCAAGATAAGCCTTTATAGCTGTATATAAAATTAGTAACACCATTTGATGAGAGATTTTCTGACAGGTAATAACCTAGCGGCCATGGTATAATAAGATAAGGTATTCCCTTCCCACGATGGCCTAAGACTACGTCACGAATGTCACGATAAGTGTTGCCACTGCTTGTTCTTTTCAGTAATTTTTAGGACTTTCTCAATTAGTTAATGAAAATAAAATAAAATACTAACTTACATTTTATTCAGTTAATTTATATATATATTTATATTAAATTATTAGTAAATAATTGATTCGTTAAGTAATGCATTTTGCTCAGGTAATTCAATTACACACAGTGGCAACACTCCCAACTGATGACGTATTCGTAGTCCAATCACGTGATCAGCTGTCGTGGGAAGAGATGCCGAAGTATTAGGGTTGGGCTTCATCGTAGCACAGCCATGCTGAATCGTTCCTTCGCTCTCTCTCTCGCTTTAGCGTATGACGGTTCTGAGCGACAAAAGGATAGCAGCATAGAAAAGTGCTGTTTCTTATTATACCACGCTATCGGCAAACTGTCGCTATTGATAGAAATTTGTAGAAACTATAGGCCTTTGCCCAACAATGGACAACACTTAACACTACAGGCTCATAAAAAAATATTAAACTAGTAGTATGCCCCGAACTTCCTACGACCATTTTATAACCTCATATCTCAGTAACCGATTAACTGATTTAGCTCATGTTCGAACTTTAGGCCGAAGAGACTACGGTCCAAAGTAGCCGGTAAAGAAAGCACTTAAAGAAAAGCACTTTATAATTTATATTTCTTAATTAAAACGCTTTTATCTTTTTACTATACTTACATAGAGTAATTAAAAAAGAAATGAAAAATCTGGCTGAAGAAAAGCACTTAATTATTTTTCCTTTATTAAAATGCAATTCTCTTTTTACTACCCTTACATCAAGTAATTAAAATATAGAAAATATAAACACGACCGCGTATATAAAATATAAAAATATCCGCCATTTTGTTATTTTGAATTTTTGATATAACTTGTGACACTCTGACGATAAGCGTTTTCTAACGACACCTCTCAAGCTAACCTCCATCAAACCGTTTAGGCTGACAATGAACATACATACATACAACCGAAACCTTCTTCCGGCGCAATCGGGTAAGAAGTTATTGGGCCTCGCCATGTTGCGGAAAATTTCGGAACTAAATTTAACATAGGACCGCCCCTAACACAGATTTAAAAATAACCGGTGGCGCCATCTATTCAGGCCCACTCACTTATTTGTTGACCTATAAATTATATTATTGCCAATATTCGGAATTTACTTACAATGCGACACAAATAAGTTGAACAAAAATAGCGGACTTCAAAGCATTTTCTACAAATTCCCAACATGTATATGAACCTAAATGGCGGTTCTTGGCGCATTATTTGTACCTGCGCCGATAGCAACCATTTTGGTTCAATCTACGTGCCGGGGATTTGTACAAAAATACTTTGAAGTCCGCCATTTCTGTTCAACTTATTTTTGTTGCATTGTACTAGGGTATATTCCCAAGGTTTATTAATACCATACCACGGGTATGGCACTTCAAAGAAGCGTAGTATCATTTATGCCTACTACTACAAAGAAACTATACATCCGTGCACACGTATATGTGTGCGTGTTCGCCTCGCAACACACTCGACTTGACGAGAACTGGGGAGAGGGACGGGGAACGGGGTCGCATATTGCGCTGCGTAAGAGTTTCCGTTCTGTATTTAATACTTATATTATTTCTGTGACTATGCGGGATATTCGATCAGACATAATAAAAATAACAATTGATTGCCTGCAAGTGTCCAGTTCTCTTATACTATAAAGGAAGAAATTTTATTAACAATTTAAAATGGTAAAAAACAAGAAGACGTATTGTTTTTTACTATTTAAAAAAAACATATAATTTGCACAATATTATCTTTTTACAATATAATATTTTCTTTCATATATAAATTAAAGAAAAACCTGACTGGCTGAAATATATATTTAACGACTGATCAGTAACTCACAACTGAAACCGCTGGGCATTAAATTTTGCACAAACGTTTCTTAAATTACGTAAGTGTGCACTATGAAGGGAATTTTAAAAATTCACCCCCTAACGAGTTGAAATGAGATTTTGAAGAACAATTTTGAAGTTAGAAATGCAACAATGACTTATGAGCTCACGGTTCAAAACAAATTTACCTATGTCACTATTAAAAAAATATCTAAGTGCGCAAAATAGGGGCGAAAGTTTGTATGAAAATAAAAGGCTAATCAGCGGGGAAATGTGAGGATTGTCGAAAATATGACCGCGCGGGCAAGGCCGTGGGCTTCAGCTAGTATGTGATAAGTAGTACTTATTGTGTGTAAAGTCTATTCGCCGAGAGCTGATAGATATTAGAATTCGTCTCCGACTAGCGACTGTCGCTTAATTATCGCTAATTGTATGGCGGCCGTCGCTGATCTCCCGCTTTCGCCGTTTGCATGGTACGAGGCACGCAGTTGATGTCAATCGTGGCCCAAACGGACGGCGGACGCGGCGGCCATATATTGCCATTCCGTTCTGGAATGCTTTTCGAATGAGGCGTTTGGATGTAAATATTTAGCGGGCCGAAATTTGTAATGAGTTAAGAAGCCCTTTATTTATTAACTCTCCGCGGACACACTTTAGTATGTTTGATCGATTAATGATTGTATTACATGGATGTAAAACAAAGTAAACTATATAAACTATGTGCAATAAGTGACAGACTTTACTTTGACCTGACAATAAAATCCATTTTTACTGGAAGTTTGACATAAATGCAAGCCTAACAGTAACAAAATGCCAATGTATTGTTATAAAAATGTGTTTTATAAAAACACCCATGTATTCTCGATGAAATTGCGTATGCCAAAACGAGATAGTTATTTTCATTGTAAATCATCTCTTAGGTGATATCATATCGCCTAACTTTTTTTAGGGCTTTCAAAAATATGAGACGCCAGATCTACGACCAACAGAATGAAATCATGATATCATATTAACAAACATGTTCTCATGAAATGAGGGTTTTCAAAAATATGAAATAACTAGATGACACGCTTTGATAAAGCGAGATAGTCTTATTGAGATTTCTAAAAGAAGAAAAAGAAAAGAGTGCCATGTTTTGTCTCTATCACCGACCGAACATTTATTCATGTTCGGGTTATAGGCACAGTTCAAATTGCATATATTTAAAGTGTGCATATAACCCGACCATAAAAAAATTTACGTGGAATCAAATGGCAAATCTACACTACTTGTATATTACTAATCTTTGATGACAGCATATTAAGTCCAATAAGTTGCTGTCATTGGATACATTTGACGGAGCAAAAGTACTTGTCAACCGATGGTCTAATGACAACCGTCGATTTGACTCAACGTCACTGTTCTGCTATCTGGTGTCACATATTTAAAAAAAAAACCATTGACAGCAATTGAGATATTGTCTAAATTAAGCGCGTTGATACACACTCACTCCGGATTCCGGCCTTTATGAACTTATTGACAAATAATATCTGATCAGCGCCATCTATCCAACAATTTTAAAACTATTTTAGCTTTCTAATGAACTTTCAAAACATTAAAAATGGCAAGAACTTGCACTAAATATTGTGTTGTCTGTTTGAATGAATGTTATTGATGACTACGCATCCTATGCTTTATTGAAATTGTTATATTTGTAAGATACATTAGAAATGAAATGTTTAATATTGTGATAAAATTCGTGCATTTTTATTAATTAACGTTTTTACATTATACCAATGAAATTGCAACGAGAGTATTATGTTTTATTTATGTTGTATTTATAGTTTTTAATTGTGTAAAACATGTGTTTGATAACTTTAGGTCGTAGCTATCTAAAACAACTTCAGAGCATCGCGATTCTCGTCTCGTCACGTCGCATTTCCATTTTTCCATAAAACATACTCTGTGTATGTTCGCGATTCTCGTCTCGCCACGTCGCATTTCCATTTTTCCATAAAACATACTCTGTGTATGTTCGCGATTCTCGTCTCGCCACGTCGCATTTCCATTTTTCCATAAAACATACTCTGTGTATGTCCCTCTTTTCAATTTCAGAATATGCGCGAAGTTTTATATTAAATTTTATTAAAAACTAAAATTAAGATTAAAATAACTACTTACTACAATACACTACACACTAATAAAAAAGGCCCGGTAATTCTTTACCCTGCAGCAACTTGCCCAGAAGGCTGGCAGCGTTGTCACGTTGTATTGCTTATTTTCTGATCTAGATATAGGCCAGCCCTCTGGTCACGGGAAACTTCAATTAGTTCCTTTCGTTTTTCTTGTATTGTGGTGAGTAGTTTTTTAAATCTTTAAATGTAATATGTGCATTTTTTTTGTTCCGATTTTTGAATTTAGTTTTATATTTAAAAATGCAATGCAGTGCAATAAGCCGCGTACAGCCACTAAGATTTGCAACTACAATTAATGTAGTAAGGAATTTTTTTTTTGTGTTGCAGCGGCAGTAATATTATTTACCAATTGATTCACTTTTACTTCAGATTAGTGCTGTCCAATCCAAGTTTAGTTACGAAACATTTACACTGTAAAATCAAAGTTGTATTTATTTTTGTCAGAACTCAATATCAAGAAGACGTCACTGTCAATGTCAAAATGGCGGCCTTAACTCCAAAGAATAACCCACAGAGCTTTATTCAAACTGAAGTGTAATTTTTGAAAAGCGGAGTTACTAAATGCATAGATTTTTCCATACAAAAAAACCGTTCGTTTATTTACTCCGTGTTTGAATATTGGCCCAGCTAATCTGAAATAAGGAAATGAACGAATGTTTCGAAAATAGTTTATTCTTTACGCTCCCGCGGCTCTTTCCGATCAACTAACAAGCCTGAGTTCTTGCAATAGCTACGACCTATCTACATATTCTACTATTAAAGGTCTCCATACATCAAACTCTGAATGAATTTTATTATATTTGGCATTACAAAATTTGATTTAGTTAAAGATAAACATAAGATATAGCTAATTTTGTTTGCCAATCATGTGCTACAAGATATTACATTTAGTTTCGGCCAATAATTTTTACCATCACCGGTGTGCAAATTTTGTCAGAAAAGCTATCAATTATCATAATACTATAAAAATATACTTGAGTCTTTAAACCTTTTACAATTTAAACAAAGTCAATTTACAATTTATCAGATAAGAAATCTTTAACACTATAATAACATTTATCCACCAAAAATTAATTATCTTCTTAAACAAAGTCAAATTTAATTCTTTACATTGTTTCGGTATTTTATTACATATTATCGGTGCCATACCTAATAAGTCTAATAACACTATCATGTAATAATGCAGTTTTAGATGAATGCATGCACAATTGGTCCTCACGTCGGTTTCTTTCTACTGTATTAGATACTTGAGGAAACAGGTGAGAATTACTTTTTACAAAATATAGCTGTTTCCAATATTGCAAGAAACCGTTTTTGCAGGTTTTTGCCCAAGTGCGCGATGTTCATATGGTTTCTTCAGACCTGGTCGTTGCGGCCCAGGTCGTGGTCGTGACTGTCTAGTGTGCGAGGTGCCTTAGTACTTGGTTACGTTATCTACCCGAAACAATTACATTAAGAGGACGCACCGTAAAAATTGGTGTTTTCTATTCGTTATTTCTCCGCTAATTTTAGATATTTGGAACTGATAAATTGCTAATAGCATACTAGACCATTTTTCCAACATTTTTGTGTCAGGATATACGATTGGTTAATTTTTGTAACACAAATTCGGTCATCAAACTCACCTCTGCCAAAACATAAATTCTTATTTCAGACCAACGAGATGAACTTCAGCTTTGAAACTTTTTATGCGGATTAGCAATTATACAATCTTAATAATTGTGGTTGGAATTATCGGAAATGTTAGAGTTTTTAGTTGGAATTGAAAAAACGGGTGACTTACGAATCAATTTTGACAGATTTAGGAAAACAAAAACACAGACACACTTTTACCAATAACGTCCACCATTGTCAATTTACTTTGTATCCCTGATGTATGGTGACTTTTAGGAGTTTTAACCCAAGATTGGGTATTTAAATACAGATGCCAAATAAAAAACGTCAATATATACGAACTTATAATTTATTTTCAAGTATGTAATACGTACATAAATGCAATTTTGGAATACATTAATAAAAAAATAAGAAAACATATTTTATTTTTATTTTTCCCACTGCATGCTTCCTACGCAAAAGTAAAAACTAGGGGAGTATATTTTGTACTATTTAATTAAATACGTATATGGTAAGGTAATGATAATAAATAAAAAAGAGTTATCGACAAGTTATTTACAAAATGTACAGTGTAACATTCAGTCTTCGATCTTCGATGTTCTTCGGAGATATTGGCTTTTCAAATTGCGAAGTTGACACTTTGGTATTGCAACTTGAAGTCTAAGTACCTAGTTATATAGCGCCATTAACCCCTTGTATGCCGGAATATCAGGCATAATATTTAAACAATGCGTTCTCGAGAAGATACGCAACGGCATACGAGAGGTTAATGTATCGACGGAGTAAAATGTACTAAATAATAATGTTGCGACACACCGAGTTACATACAGTGAAAATAGCATCACCATGAAACTAAATAGGGAACCCTATTGAGTGCATGGTAAGGCCGCGTTCCGATAGGCTAAGTCAACAATAAGCTACTAAGTTTGTGTTGGACAATATTTTAAATGAAGAACACAATAATAAAAGGAAGTCTTTTCGGAAACAGCAAGTAAATTAGTTATGAAATGAGACAGAAATTAGCATTTCAAATATAAAAGTATGAGCGTGGGGTGGGGACATCTCGCTATCTCTTTCGTACGCGCAAGACCTAATGGCAGTGACGTTACGCGGTGTATGTGCTTTCTTTTTCTGTTATTTGACAGTTTCCCCTTCCACCGGATTTAAATAATTATTTTTGTTTTCGGTTTCGTATTATGTAACTTTTTGATATGAAGAAGATATAAAACGAGTCAAATACCGAATTGATCATGCCTTTATTCTACTTAATTGACACATAATTTATATAGGGGTAAAAAAGGGGGTTAAACGTGCGT
Source organism: Acrobasis suavella (assembly GCA_943193695.1). NCBI lineage: Eukaryota > Metazoa > Arthropoda > Insecta > Lepidoptera > Pyralidae > Acrobasis > Acrobasis suavella. The sequence continues at coordinate 4,425,577 of OW971941.1, forward strand.
GCAACGATTATAGTCCTACAAACAATACTCGAGTCGGAGAAACAGCACCAACTTAGTTAATAGAAAACGATTTGACATCAAATCTACATTTGCTTTTTATTATTAAAAAAAACGCGAATGCTCTTAAATTATTAATTCGTCTATGTCACTCGGGATAATTTAACACTTCTAACGATACCTCATGCAACTAAATGAATTTAAAGGCTTTTCGAAGTTACGGCAAAATAAATCCACATGTGTACATGAACAGTAAAAACATTATACTCCTTTTTGGGGCAACCATGTAACAAATATGGTTTGGTATCCCATGAAAAACGGAAAATTAAATTTATTATCTATCTTATATAAAAACAGAAGATTTTGAAATTTTAAATGTTTAACCCCTAAACCTGTCACATTAGGAACGCAGCCTTATCTGTTACCCTGGATGTATTGATTGCTAGATGTGCCAGGGCTCAACATTGATTTTCTTGCAGCTGCGCAATGCAGCACGTGCGTTGTTGTTTACAATCGCAAAACGGGAATTTGCATGTATCTACCTATTGACATGTCAGAATGTCTTTTCGGAAACAGCAAGATTAGTTATTAAATGAGACAGAAATTAGCATTTCAAAAATAAAAGTATGAGCGTGGGATGCGGACATCTCGCTATCTCTTTCGTACGCGCCAGATCTAATGGCAGTGACGTCACGCGGTGTATGTGCATTCTTTTTCTGTTATTTGACAGTTTCCCCTTCCACCGGATACCTACCTATTCACATGACAGAATGTCCGATATACAAAGTCTATGGAGAACTTAGCGAACTCCATACTTTAATTCCGCCAGCTATAGGCTGGCTAAAAACCTACTATTAATTGTTAAAGAATCCCTAGACAGGATCAGACGTTCCCATACAAAAATAGTCTAGCTTTTATTTTGAAACTGCATGTCAGATATTGGCAAATTTATGTAATTTTAAACAACTTATATAACTAGTTTTCACAGTCAAAATATGAACTCAAAAGAGAATATATTGTAAGTAGGTATCATGTCATATTTTTGACCATCAGTATGGCAAACTTTTACACTCTCATACGAGTACTCGAGTTCATATTTGACTATAGAAAACTAGTTATATGCCTAGATATACGCATTTTCTTTAAAATTACAAAATACTGCCGAGATCTCACATGTCATTTCAAAATAAAAGCTAGACTACGTTTGTATGGAAAAGTCTAGGGTATGGGGATTCTTAAGGATTCGTGCAGTAACATCCGCCATAAGATATGATGAGCTATTCAAATGTTATTTGATTTGTCTTTCCACTGCAAATTTTGACAGCGAGTTCAGTCTATAATATAAGTATGTTATGAGTATTACGGGACTTACCGCGATTAATATAATTTTTAGCCAGATATTTCGTGAAAGTCTGAGAGCGACCATGACGACTGACGGGTCGCGCACGAAATATAATAAAATTATATTAATCGCGGTTAGTCCCCTAATACTAATAAATTTGTAATTGTGACCGCCAAACTCGAATCATACATGATGTAAATAGTTACATTTTCTAAGGGATGTTAAATACGAAATAAGTTTTCACCGTCCAACACAAACTCGCAGCAAAAGCTTGCCACTGGCATTAAATGTATTTAATGTACCTATACAAATTTCAACTATAATTCTGTGACTGAGATGCTTTTTACAAAAATTCTAAAGAATTTTAAAAAATTTGATAACAATAAGAAATAACAATGGTATTGCAGGCACTTACTGACTTTATTCGTGAAGATTTTGCTTATACATCAAAAATTTTTGATTTTAACAATTTATTTATTTTCAAACTATACAATATGAGGGATCTCGCGCACCAGCTGTCCAATAATACCAAGACTTTTGGGCACGATTTACTTACTAGGTATACAAAAGATAATTCGGCGAATCGTCGAATACTTGTAATAAACTTTAGAAACATTTATTAGTCACTGGATCAGTCGCCATATTGGTCTTGTGTCTGCATGGGGCCGTTAGATTTATAGTCATAACATAATGACTATAAATCTAACTAAACTAAACTAAACGTTGGTTTAGAATTTGGACGAAGTAGTGCGTGAGATCCCTTTGACATTCAGACGGTCACGGCAGTCAGACAGTCATATAGATATATATCTAGAGTAAAATGTACAGAGGGCTTGGCTCGCAGGGTCGCATGAATTTTTCACAGTCTAAGTGACTCACAGTTACAGTGAATAAGTTCAACTAACACAACTCAGAGTTTTACAGTCAAATTGCGCAAAGAAGTGCGTATGGGAGGTAAACTTAACCGCGCAGGACATGAATGTTTGTTATGCATATTTTGATTTGTATTATTTAGCACATAGGCAATCAACGCATCTGGACGTTCAGTCATGTGAACATTCGCATTCAGTCACAGAATCATTTCGCGGAAGGAGAGTGACTCGGTGGTTTATCTCTAAATGACATTTCTTTTTTACAGGCACTGGAAAAGAACTAAAAAGCATCGCAATCGCGTGCGCATCTTACTCGACATTTTACATCAAAAACATCAGTTATAAACTCCCGTAGCATGGTATCGTTATATACTTGATAAACGCAGATAAAGTTTGAATCACGTGACGGACTATTGCGATTCCGCTCGTTATTAGATATTACGAAGAGCGAGATAGTACTTAATAAATTATACATACTATCTTTATTGCAGCTTTATTTGAGCATTTTGGGTCTTGTTGTTATCTTGCCTTGTCATTTTGGTTCGTGATAGATGAGAACGCTCGATAAACGCTGTCGCCTGTGCTATGCTACGGGGGCTCACGACAATTCTACGTGTGCATAACCGATAAATACAAATACAAATTTCACGTGTGTGTAGCCGAAATGTTCATATACATGTGCGCGCCGTCTCTATCGTCGCATCTCGGTCGGTCCCTCGCAAAGTTCATCCGCAAATGCGTGCTTCCGTGCGCGTCTTCGCAGTCGAGACGCTCGCGAGATGCGGAGGCTTCGCGCTCGACTATAGTCGCCATGTGGAGACTCCTGCAACAAGGCCATTTGCCAGGCAAATTAAAAAAAACTCCGACTTTCAAGTTTTATATCTAAACGCCATTTAGTTATGAGCGGAGGAGTTAATATCTATAGCGCCATCAATTATTTGCCAGGCACACTTTAAAAACTACGCCTTTCAAGCGTTAACCTCTAATAAATTTTTAACGGCTGAACAGAGAACCGTTAAATGGGAACTTGCTTTCACGTAAAGAAACCACATCGAAATTGGTCCATCCGTTCGAGCGGTACGATGCCACAGACATTAGCTTTATATAAGTTTAACGCTCTTTTTTGTCGAGAGTTAAAAAATAGTATGAGCGAAACCAAGAAAAAAATTAAAGGATGGAGAGGGTGAAGATACAAAACTTTTTATAGTGTAATCGAAAACTTGACAGAGGAACCAATTGTCGCATAGGCGTCCCACAAGGTAGTATCATTGGGCCCACTCGCTGTTCGTTTTGTACTTAATTTGGGCTGATTATTGGTAAGGTTTTTTTTTTATTTTTCAACAATTGCGTCATTACTTAATTAATGCATACAGGAATCAAAGTGATTCATAAATTTTGTTAATTAAAAAATATAAGTTTGTTTCGCGTTAATGGAAAAAGGTTAATCTCAATGAGGCCTAGCCTGCAACGGAGAGGAAAAAAAAAGGAGACTCATTTTAAGACGGAATGATACGCATATGATGTGTGCAAGATTATTTAACGTAAGATTACCTATTTTCATGTTTGGGATGTCCAAAGGTAGTGAACTGCGGGGACCCGTTGACGGGTCGCGGGGGCGGAGGGATCAGATAGTCGTCCAAGTGGGAGTCTCCGTCGCACGAGTGCATCGTTAGGGTACTAGACGAGATCTGAAAAGAAGAACATTTTATTTGTATGTTGCCTAGGTATATCCAGGGCCGGATTAACCATAACAATATTATAGGCAATGCAATTTTCTTTACTCTTTTCTTGCTTTTTTAAATCCATTTTTTCTATTACAGAAGTCAAGTCGATCAGATAGACTCCAAATTTGGCATAAACAAATTTAAATAAAATCGTTAGATGAAACCTTTTTTGTTGACCCTCAGTCGTTGCGGGGCCCCTAGGCATTTGCCTAATCCGCCTTATGGATAATCTGGCCCTGACCATAGTGACTATATCTACGGATTCCCATTTCTCTAAATTTTCTTTTCAACTGAATCCCATATTTACTGATTTTTATGTCTAGGTAAAGATTCAGGGCAGTATCCAGGGGGTTTTGGGGATTCAAACACCCCGCCGAAATTTCAGAGCCAACCAAAAGGGGCATCCATTAATTACGTCAGGTGATGGGGTCAAGCAAAGTCTCACCAAATTTAACCTGGGGGAAAGAGGGATTTCGACAAGTATACGTACCTTTTTCTTTCAAAAATTATGTAAAAATGTGAATTAGATCAGATTATAACTTATTATTTCTTGTTACTCCTAAGTTGTATATAATTAAGGGTGACTTTTTGACCACCAGCCGGATTTTTGTGGCATGTTCAGTCTATGATACTTTCCATAAAAACAATTAACGAAAATCGAAAAAAATAATTCGCCTTCCCATACACATCAGCGCTCAGCCAAACGGATTTTTTATGGGAGGACTTAAAATTTTAATCAATTTTTAATAACTTTTTTTTATATAAATAGTTTCAGTGTCCAATTTAAAAAGTCACCCTATATAAGGTGTTGTACTTACAATAGACCTCGCTTTCTCGTCGATCTCTGATTGCACGCTGTTGGTCTCTGTAACACTTCCTCCGCTCACAGTGCTCAGACGGCCAGACGAGGAGGAACCTGAAAATAATGAATAATTAACGTCATGGCTTTGAATTGAAAGCCTCTTGTCGGTGGAGTATGAATTTTCTTCCATTTGTCTGTCTCTCAGCCGTCCGCCAGCCGTTTTACTTCGCTGTTCAAATTATTTTTCTTCGAATTTAAGGCTTAATCTTTTGGTCTAAGAGACGTATGTATAATTTTTTTATTCAAAAAATCGATTTTCCTCTTTTTCTCCAAGATCCCATCATCAGATCGTGACCTAATATAGCCAAGAGATCACCTGTAATGTATGTATACACTGTCAAACAAAAAAAATACTTTTTCTAATTTCTCCAGGCGTCTTCGAATAATCAAGAAATCTCATCATAAGATACCTAAGATAAGCATGATATTAAATCTGAACGTAGTTGAATATAAAAAATACTTACTTTCACTCAAACTACTATTTGGTCTTGTGCTTCCATTTCGCTTCTCAATCGTACCATTTACATTTTCGTGGTGGTGATCTACAAACAAGACAAATTCGTATATTAGCATAGATATGAGTAGGTATGTAGTTATAAAAGAAAACTTCTTATCTAGGATCTACTTACTTTTGCTTTTGCCCTTGGAAAACATCTTCTTCACTCTCTCGAAAGGCGTAGGTCGCTTCATGTGGTCTTTGATCTTCTGCTGGATCTTATCGTATTCCTCCCTCATTTTGTTCAATTGTTCTTGCTTTTCCTTCAGAGACTGCTGCGTCTCGTTCCTATTCCTCCACTCCATCACTAGTTTCTCCACCTCAGATATCGTAAACACGTTATTCTTAAAATCGTTAATTATTTCTGCTAACTCCTCCTGTCCTGTTAAAGGACAACTCTCTTTTCCACTCTTGACGCTGCCACTGCAACGCGCTTCTTTGGTATTCAGATTTATTTGGCTAATATCACTTGTAGGAGTATCAATATTAAAAGTCTTTGACTCTTCGGTGGGGGAATATAAAAATATATCGGACTGTTGTGGCATAAGTCGAGAACTGTTGGCGTATAAGTTGTTTGGTCTGAATTTTGGACTCTCGACTTTTATGTTCGATGGTTGGACTAAGTAGTCGTGTTCGATGGCTTGCTGAATCCTGCCTACGGTGTCATCCATTAGCGGGAATTCGTTTTGGTAAAACTGTTCTTTGACAGGTGGTAACTTCAGTGTCGGTCGTTGCTTCTTCTCGTCTTTAGGTTTCTCTGGCGTTTCTTCTAGGTTCTGTGTGCACACCTCGCTGAAAGGATCAGTCGATGTTTCAGGCTTTTCAGCAATTTCTAGGACCGGAGAATCAACGGTGTCTCCCGACTCTACAATGCGCAGTTCTTTAACCTCTTCTGGACTTTCATCCTTATCATTATCTGACATGTTTTTCAAATAATAATACATGTTGGAGAATTCATTTATTTTCTGAAACCAAAATTGAAACATGTCAATATCGAATACACTTTCATAGTACGATCTTGAGAATTATTTATTTCATCAGATTCAGAGATTTAAGAGATCAGATTGAGGTAAACCTAGTTACCTATTTGCAAGGCAAATTAAAAAATCCCCCGACTTTCAAGCGGTTATCCAAAAAACTTTTGAACCTCTGAACCGTTTTTTATTAATCATAGCTATGTACCATTTCGATCAAGTCGAAAACTGCATCAAAATCAGCCCATTCGTTTAGGCGCAACGATGCAACATACCGATGCAGATACACAGACACGTCAAACTTTTAACACCCCTCTCTTTTAGTTTGGGCTTATAGTGTGTTACATAATAATTATTTGTCCTAATTATTATGTAACACACTATAAGCCGCAAAATTGTTGTGCCCATACCGCAAGTGTTAAATATTTCCGAAAAAAAAATGCTACTACACATAACTTAGGTATCCACATCCCTGTTTGTTTGTAGGCATTTATTTTAGATTTACTACTCCTCGCGCTGGGGGCACGACAACTTATATAAATTCTCGCGATGAAAGGGTGTAAAAGACTATATTTAGTGCTTACCAGATGGTCAGAGAGCATGTCAGCAAGGCGGTAGTGCTTGTGGTCCCTGGCCAGATCAGCCGGCGTCCTGTGGCGGACGTTCCGCAGGGCTACGGCCGCGCCGCCGCCCGGGCACTCCAGCAGCTGCCAGCACACCCGCTCCAAGCCGAATCGAGCTGCCCAGTGCAGTAGAGTGGGGTATTCTTCGCCACCTAGATAGATATATATAAGTAAATTTACATTTTGTACCTGTTTTTATTTTTTTACTTTTTAGATTCAGGCCTTTTAGACCTTTAATTAGCATTTATCAGTCCCCTGCTAGACTGATAAATGTTGGAGGATAATCACCATGCTCGGTGCGGCGGGTGAGTAAACGCAGTTTTAGTATTACATTCTTAATTACTTCTACCTTCACTTAGACGCCTCTTACGACGACACCTGTGGGAGCATGTAGATTACAAGAAATCAACGATAGTCTCGGCCGCAATAAGCGCATTGTTTTGACCTCTCAGTGAGAATTCCTATGATTGTAGATAACTATAAGAGTGATGTAAACTTAATAAAGATATGGTTTCCTTTTAGTTGGGTGTATGTGCTTAGTACTTTTCTTATAATAACAGTAACATTTAAGCAGCTTGAAAATCTAACACTACGTCCATTTGTGTTGGATCTTAAAACACGAATTCACGTGATAAACAAACAAACAATAACGAATTTTTATAGCTTCTTCTGCTACGAGTTAATGCGTGGCCTTATTCCTCAAAGGCATATCTTCCGATATTTAAATACCGATCCTTTCATCCTTTTTACCTGTTACGTGCGTCGCTTTATCCGAATTTTCGCGAATAAATATTTGAAGAGGGTGTATAAACGAGCGCAATTTGTTTAAATTGCAACATGGACGAATAGGAATTTGTATTATACGATTTGCAAGCCATCAAACTTAATGGCTTGCAAATTTTTTGAGAATTGGACGCATTGTTTTTATCTACAAATGCGTCCAATTCTCAAACAATTTGCAATTCTCAAATGAGTCTTATATATATTTTTTAAAATAATGTAAATTTTTGAACTCACTAATAAATTTACCTACCTGCTTAGTTTAGATAGGTACCTACTTAGGTCTTACCTATCTGCTTAGTTTAGATAGGACTTATAGTGCGTTTGTTTAGGTATTTAAAAGAATGTAAACAATCTTGACATGTCTTTTTATTGAAATACACTTTATAAATCAATACCTTTGCAAATTTCAAATAAATTATGTAATTTATAAAATAAATAATTTGTAATTTGCGAAGGTATTGATTTATTAATTATATATTTTAATAAAAAGACATGTCAAGATTGTTTACATTCTTTTAAATACCTAAACAAATGGATTATAGGTCTTTGATCAATCGTAAGCAAATTCAAGAAATGTAATACTCTATGAGTCGCTGTCTAAATATTAGGTTCTTACCTAACGTATGCTTCCTTATGCAAGATTTCTAGCGCGATATAGCTTCATGCGGTTTAGTTTTATTATGGTTCCCAAAAGAAATGTTTACATTCTAGTTTTATGCAGCTACATGCTAGGTTTTGAGTAAGTACAAAAAGCAGATCGGACCAATTGCGAATAACACTAATTGCGCCTAGAGGGGTGAAGGTACTTACTTGACACATCAGCCTTTGGATTAAACTGCTCGTTCGAAGCCAGCAGGTTGAAGTGTGGGGGGATATTCTTCTGGAAGGCCGTCAGCATCCAGCTGTCAAGCTGTTCCTTGCTGGTGGTCTTGAAACCGAGCGTCTATAGCGCGAAAGAAAAAAATAGATTAGCGTAGTAAGATAAAATTAGGTAAGGAAGTATGATCCGATACGACACTTCCGTACGGTGATGAAAAAAAACTTATAGAATGTACGTAGAAGTCGGGCAAAGGAATGATCACATTGTAAATGTATATTTAAACGGGGCTTAGCACGAACCTTTTTTGATACGTTTTAAGTTTCGTGCGTTTTCGTTTAACGGTTCGTGCTAAGCCCCGTTTATACATTAATTATGTTTTCAAAGCACGATAGTTTCAAAACCCATAAGGGAATGATCGTGAGAATTGACTACATATAATAGCTACATTTCCAATCACCTCTGAATCCCCTTTTCAATGTATTTTAAATTTTTATTTTTATTTTATATCAACAAGCTAACCATTGCCCTTGAGTATTGTGACTCCGCTGCTCTGTCTGTCTGCGATATTGAATCTGAATCTGTTTATGATCCAGATGGGCAAAAGTCAATATTTAAGTAGTGTGCTGTGCCCTATTAGGCAGGACCCTAATAGAAAGATTGAAAATTTGAGAACTGTAAGAGCTTCATTCACATGTAACTACGAACATACCTACGGTACATGTGTATTCATATCATTTATATTTAGATTAATTATGTATCTATCTGCATAAATAAATAAAGCCTCTTTCAGAAACTAGAAAAATATTTATCGTAGAAAATCTTAAATTACAAATCGAAGGGATAGACCATCTATTTTATAATTAAAACAGATCGCAACCCTTCGTCTTTCATCCCACGCGACATTTAGAAATAAATATATCTAAAGGTTATTAAAAAGGACAAAGTGCTAATACAGATTTATATTTAAAAAAAAAACTACAGACAGGGCCGGCAATTTATTATGGAAAATAATGTGAGACAAATTTCCAGCTCTCGCAGCATGACAGATCAGAACCCTTTTCAATTAGGTACATTTTCACACATTTCCTGCGTTATTTCAGCTACTATGGCTCGGATATTTAATTTTAATTGGTCCTAAATAGTATATTTTTTTAATAAATACTTTATTATTGTTATATTTCATTAATAAAAATTTTAATAATAAACCTGTTATTTGCCGATCCTTTATGTTTTGTATCTAAAATGTTGCTCAGACCGTATCTAAATTAAAAATTTTGTTCTTGCGTGGGAAAACTAAAATTTTGGTACTTTATTGTGTATTTCCCTACAAACTATACAGGTATATGACATTTCAAACACCAACCAGTTATTTGGAGCAGAGTTCTATGATACAATCCTACTCGTACTTTGCGTAAAAAATATTTCTGAAATATGTTTGAAATTTTTCCGCAGACCGTAGCACATCCGCCGAGGTAGGTAAAGTCTCTAATAGACACATTTGCAGACAACTATCAACATTTCTAAGTTAACAAATAAGTTGAAACGATGCCTAAAGTGCACCGCTTCTACTTATGGTCAATGTAGCTGCTCAGCTTATAGCCTATCAATAAAATAATTTCCCTTCATCGAATATTGCACGCTCTAAACAAATAATCTACAATGACAGATCGATGGTCTCACGGTCTAGTACCAATTAGCAGGTGACATTTCATGCGTTATCTTTTTACAATAGATAAAACGTTAATCGAAGGACAAAAAACACAATAAGCATGAAAAAATTATATAATCCTAATATTTTGTAACTACTTATAAGAGACTGCATCGCTGTTGGTTTGTCAATAAGCGAAAAATGAATCCCCCAATTTATTGATATAGCGCCCTCTTTAACCCCCGACGCAGAGAGATATTATAAGTTTGACGCCAATGTCTGTCTGTCTGTCTTGGCATCGTAGCTCTCGAACGGATAATCCGATTACGATGCGGTTTTTTTAAAAGTGAAAGCAAATTTTATTGCGGTGGTTCTTAGTTTGATGAAAGTTATTGGGGTGAACGCTTGGAAGCCGGAGGTTTTTCAATTTACCTGGCAACTAAACATGTTGTCCCTTAGGTAGGTATGGTAAGCCTCAGAAATGGAGTCCCGATTTCTCATACTAATTGTATAAAAATTGAGACTCCATTTTAAGGCGTACCGTACATAATTGCCTACTTATCGCTTATCGAGTATAACTCCTTCACTACCAATATAATCAATAAAGTTCAGTCGTTAGGCCTTAAGAGCGAACTACTTGACACTTTTTCTTAAAAAATTTCAGAGGGGATTTCCTACTCTGTTTGACATTGTTCATTCAAAGTTAAATGATGTCGTTTTCAGGATAGTAAAATAAAAAGCCATTAAAAAGTTTTTAAAAATTTTTACGCAACTTGCGGCGTAAATAATTGTGTAAGTAATCAAAGAAGTGTAAAATCTCCAAAACAAAGACCACAACGACCCGGCGTATTTATCGAAGATTTTAATTAACTTTATTTGTTATCGATGAACGCAGTCATTTTTGCATAAAGTACCTTTTCCCAAAGGGCTTTACGTATTTTTACGCGCTCGGTTTACTATGAATTTATCGTGCATTGCACCTCACTGCTTCGCTCGAACACAATGTTAGGTGAGACAGCATGCTCTTTGGCCGCGCCCACCTGTGAGTTCGAGCCGCTGACTAGTTCAACCTTAACAGGCACTTTTACAAGTCATTAAAATTAGATGGTACATTGTGTGTAGGTAATGTTAATAATATGGTTTATAAAGGGGATACATTATTTTTTTGGGATCCAATGCTGGCCCATTTGAAATAAATTATTTAAAAGGTAAAGGAGATATCTTTTAAAATTTTGTTTCGAGTAAACCCTACATAACCTTAAAACTATTTTATGAACTCTTGTTTATAGTAGAAAGTGAGAATGTGAATCTTTTCTACTTACATTACAAAAAAGTGGCCGCCGTTTTTCGAAAAATTCAGGTAGCCCCCTAAAATTAAAATTTGATAGGTACTTTATTGTAGGTACCTATCAAAAGTTTTGACCGTGCGGCATAGTGCCAAGAACGCTGACTGTATTTCTTCTCTCAATAGCTATACTGATTCATTGAAAAATAAAGCAGTCAGCCAGTTTTGTGTAATGTTAATTTATGTTTAAATTATTCTAAAGAAAAGCTTCCAGTGAAATAGATCAAATAAAAAGATAACTTACTTGACAGATAAATTCGAGAGGGTGGTCTGAAGCGCGTAGAAGCTGGTCGAGTTCCCTTAATCTGCTTTCACACTTGATCTGCCGACGACCAAGGGACTGTCCGTTCTTGCTGACTCGTACCCACACCAACATTGAAACATCCAAGCAGGATTCTGTGAAGGAAAAAAAGCGTTGTAGCAAAGAATAAGCAAGTTATTTTATTTATATTATACCTTTCAAATCTGGGGAAAAAATGTCAGGCCGTATGCGTATGACGTCACTGCCATATGGTCCCACCACGCTCGCACTTTTCTTCATAATAATATTTAAAACGCTTTTATTTCTGTTTCATTTAACCATTTTTCTGACCTATTTTTTACAAGCTCGTCCTAAACTGTAAGTGCTTTATATTTTTGTTAATCTTTCTGATTGCCCGCGATACAGGCTTGTACCTAGTGCGGGAATCTTTGATAATCATGGAGTGTAGTGTTCTCTTGTAAAATAAATGATTTTGTATTTTTTGTAAGCTTTTATTTATCTTACAATGTATGTTGTATGTATGTTTGTTTATGTCAAATCTTGTGGCTCAATTTTCAACCAGTTATCTTCAACCGATTGAACTGTAATTTTGCATACATATATAAGTCGGACGACAATACAATATTATGGAGTCAATGAGCTGTTCTGATGATGGATCCGGGAGGTACCCGACAGAACTTAGTTATATAACAACATAACCTCATTGAGTAGAACTCGCTTAATTTGTCTTGATGAGCACTTTATGGTACACGATGTCTAGGGTCTGATCACGGAGACGGACGATGATCGATGGAAGTCAGTAATAAAACGACGGAATTCTACGAGGATGGGCTTATTTTATTTGTCTTAATAAGAACTTCGGCCTCACAATAAAGCTTTTACAAAACAATAAAATAAAAAAAAAACTTGTTCTTAGTGTTATTGGTTGTTTCTTATTTATGTCCAAAAACAAATAACTTAGCCAGTCCACGATGGCTCGTGAATTTCAGCGCACTTCGCGCATTGCCTTTAGGTAAGTACTTACATGTAGCATGTAAGTAGTTTGTGTAAATGCCAATTACTTTAGGGTTCACTAAGGGTTACCCTTTAGTAACCCTTGGAGTTGGAGGACTAAAAGAACCTTTTTTTAAGAAATTAGTTTTATGACATTTACTTCACATGTTAGATATTTGTTCCTTTAGATTCCTGTTTCAACGTCGACAATCCGATTTAGGATGTCATAGTAAATGTATATTCAAAAGGGCACGTAAAAAATTATGCTTCTTATTTAAAGATATTTAGAGATAAATAAAAAACATGTATCGCAGTTCCAGAAAACAAACCAGCGTTCTTAACATTGTTTACTACGCCAGAGTATCCTTAGTAGGTCTCAATGATGCTAACAATGAATCCTCGTATAGTTCGTCCTCATACCGGCCTACAATACGGCTACGTAATGTCACCAAATTGGACTGTCGTGATGATAAGACTCTACGCACACTACATTAATAGTGGACTCTATAAGCGGATAGGCGAGCAGGACGCTTTCATTATGTTTAGGAACATTTAGCTAGCAAGCAGTAGGGTTCAATAAGTTCTTACTTATTTATTGAAATGAAGTTCCTTTTCGGACGATACAGACTCGGCGAATGGGGCTAGGCAAATAAAAGAGTAAGGTTTTTCCGTTACTTTTTTCCATCACGATTTTTGGAACGAAGTTCCTTATAGCGCGTTGCGAAAGGGAGCTAGATGGAAAAAATTAAGACCAAAAGTTGTAACGATACTTTTTGTTCATTCAAATTTATGAAGATAATAAAAACTTGATTTGATAGAACGCAGAAAAGAGTTTGAATGTAATTAGGCCTATTTATATTTATATTTTACTTCGTTCCATCCGGGTGTCCTTTGACACCTCTCAAGTTTTTTTTTTTTTTTGCAAACATCTTTCCCACCGAGTTTTCCACGACACTCACGCTTTTATTTATTTTAATCATTATTGACCACATTTACAAAAGGTGGACTTAATGCTGAAGCATTTTCTATCAGTCAGCGTTTAGGAATAATGTAACGTAAGTACATAGTCATCAACAATACTAACTGGTGATGATTGATGGAGATGTTCAGAAAAGATGTTCGGAATGTTGAATTGAACTGCTCCGTACGTATTTATACTTACTTACCTATTTAAAACGGACCTTGTGTGGGTATGCTACATAAGCGGTGGTGTCCAAGTGGTTTAAGCACTGCGTCTATGAATTTTTTCGTCAATAAAGTGCTTCGATTAGTTTAGTTCGGTACATTATTTACATAATCTTAATTTATCTGTTACGTTACTTAATGACATACATACGTCTCTTTCCTTTTGGGGTAGTTAAACAAACCTTTTAGCGTTAAGTTCGCCAACTAACAAAATATAAACAATTGTAGGTATACGTTGTGGATCTATAGTTTTTTTATAAATAAATATATGATTAAAAAGGAATCAAATAAGTGCTTTCTAGCCACATCTCCCATTGACAAGATTCGTCAGAACTAAGCCTCCTCCCTTGTTTGGCTTTTACGATCTGTGCAGGACTTCTACATATTTTTTCTTAGCTAAATCACATTAGCTAAATGTTTCGGGTGGGATTAGATCGTCTAGTGTGCGGAGGCTTTGAATGAGCTTTCATTAAATTGTTGCGTCAATAAAGTACTTCACTTAGTTTAGCTCAGAGCATTCTTTATTTAATCTCACTTTATCGGTTACGTAACTTAAAATGACGGAAATTGAGTATTGACAGTCTTTTTGAATTGAGTTTACCTTTTGCTTTATTTTATCCTTCTTTCGTGAGAACACGAATTGAAGTGTGCGCAGCACAGTCTCCTTTAAACTCTCAATTCCTGTTCATAGTACTCATTTCTATTCTAATTCTTCCTCAGTTCAAGCAGTAAAACTTTGGAATGGTTTGGCATTGGATATTCGTAAAGTGCAATCATTGAAAAAATTCAAAGATTTAGTGACGTCCCATTACCTTTCCTCTAGCTCTAACTAATATCTCTTTACTTCTTTTCTTTTCACTGGCTACTTTCACATACTTTTTTTAATGTTCGTACTAATTTTATGGTATATGTATTTCTATTACTTTATAGTTCATTTATATGTTATAGTATGTACTCCTATTATTTATTGGTATAATTATTATATTCTTCTACACTGTAATACTCTAACTGTGCCAACTCCCCCACATCTTTTATAGTTTTCTTTACCCAAAGGTTGGCTGGAAGAAATCGCTTTAGTGGTAAGCCCGTCTTTGTACCTACTAGATTTGAAATGTACTTGTGATTATGGTCATACTTAGTTAGTGCAATAAAGAAATTTTATCTTATCTTATTTTGTGTTAAATACTGCCAAATGTCAGCCATCTTTGGCACCTCTTCCTCCGTGCTTATCATGACATGACGTCAGCATGTCTGTTATATTGATTGTTTAAAATTTATTAAAAACAGTGCTACCATTGTAAATCTTGTGCTAAATAAATGTGGTAAACTATATAGTGTGTTTGTGTATAGAAGTCTCCTCTACCCGTTCAAAACCTATACAATAAAGAGATCAAATAAACAAACAAAACAATCAATATCATTGCTAAATGCTATATTAGTAAAGTTGGCGATCTAGGGAATGGGCGAAAATGTGAATCATGTTATTAGGGGCTGCGGAAAGCAACCCATCATTATTCTGATTTCTCGCCCACCGTCACGCTAAAGAGGCCTTTGAGTCTTGCGGCCCTGGGCTCTATTTGCTTAGAGCCGAAAGACCCACGATGCTCTGTCTGCCCCGAGACGTGATAGTATGTATGTATTCTTTATTCTTCACTTATCTCACTTTATCCGTTACGTAACGTAACTTAGTGACGGCAAGCGCTGAACGGCGAGCAAAAAGCTTTTATATGTTTATAAAAGCTTTTTGCTCGTCAGATTCTGGGAACGGAGGATAAAGGAAAATCTTGCTACAAACACTTTTTACTTTACTTTAATGTCTATTTTTATAATCGCGTTAATAAACAGTTTAATGAAAAACGTGTACCTACTGTAAGTTATTTAGGTTGAAGCGCTTACCTGACAAGTTTATTTATTTATTTATTTATTCTCCACTTATTCTATTAAGTTAAAAAAAAATGGTTAGTTGAGTTACGTACGTAAATAGGAACGAAATTGCTCACTTATTTATTATTTGTAAACAAAATGTTTCTTTCGGTTCTAATTCTAGCTTTTCTAAATGTGTAGGTAAATTGGGTACACCAACGCATCAAAGTTCATGTTTTCGTATCAAATATTTTTCACAGAGATGGGGAAAATGTAATCAGATTAATGATTAAGGATTACGATTACATTTTGTAATCTTCAATCATGATTACAGTTTAAGGAAATTAATCGAGAAAGTAATCATATCGATGATTAAAATGATTATTAGTCTGTAATCGTAATCTTGATTACTTTTGTGATTACTTTTCCTTATTGATGAATACTAAGTACATCGAAGAATTAAAAAAATAAAATAGTTATTCGTCAATGTCGTTGAAGTTTTCGAGGTCGTCGAAGTCCATGTCGAGGTAGTTGAGTTCGTCGAGGTCGTCGCGGTCGTCGAGTTCGTTGAGGTCGTCGAGTTTGTCAAGGTCGTCAAGGTTGTCAAGGTCGTCGAGTACGCGGAGGTTGATGTCGACGACGTCGAGATTATCGAAGTCGTTAAGGTCATCCGGGTCGTCAATTTCATTGAGGTCGTTAAGAACGTTGAGGTAGATGTTGAGGTCATCGAGGTGTCAAGTTGGTCAAGGCCGTCAAGGTCGTCAGATTGAAGTTGAGTCGTCCAGGTCGTTGAGGTCATCGAGGTCGTTAAGGTTGTTGAGGTCGTCGAGGTAGATGTTGAGGTCGTGAAGTTCATCGAGGCCGTCCAGGTTGTCGAGTTCGATGTCAAGGTTGTTGAGGTCGTCGAGATCGTTTAGGTCATCTAGTTCGTTGAGGTCGTTGACGTCGTCGAGGTCGATTTTAATAACTTTTTTATAGTAAGTAAGTATCATGTTCAGCATCCTTGATTGAACTTGCTTCAAAATTTTGCTGGTGGATAAAAAGTCACCCTGTATATCGAAATATGAAAATTAATTTTCGGCATCCCATACAAGTTGATTGAACAGCTGATCAAATTTTTATGGAAAACAAACAAATTTCGTTCATATTTCGATGTTTCTTGGGGAAAGTGGTTCTAGTATCATGGACTGAATTCATTCCTAAAATAGTTTTAGTATATTTTATAAGACGTTATATTTGTATTTAAATAATGATAACCCCATCCAAATCGGATGAGCAGTTTTTGAGAAAATCGCGGTCATACAATATACATGCAGGTCGAACACAAAACCTCATTTTCTTAAGTCGGTTGAAAAAAATCAATCATGCTTATGCATTTAATCTAGATTACATCAGTAATCTAGTTTAAATGCATAAGCATGATTACATCAGTAATCTAGATTAAATGCATAAGCATGATTGGTTTTTTTCAACCGACTACATGATTACAGTAATCATACTGTAATCATGACTAACGATTACATGTAGTCATGATTGAAAGTAATCAATGATTAAAAGTAATCATTATTGATGTAGTCATAATTACTTTCAATCAGATTATTAATCTGATTACAAAAGTAGTTGATTACGCCCAACTCTATTTTCTATGCATAAAGCCACAAAAAATACGTGCAATTCGACTGCTTATTTATACATTGCCCTTTTCTAATATTACCTTAGGTATATATATTTTTTTTATTTTATTACTGAATAACAAACAGTTACATAATAGTGTATTAGTTATCTTACAGATACAATATTGAATATATATGTGTTATTAATTACATAACCCACAACGTTATTCAAAGATTAAATTATATGCATACTATAAAATAAGTTGCCACTAGAAGTACTTATAAATCGGATAAACGATAAGAAAGAATATTTGAAAAGATTATCAATAAAACATTAAAGGAACAAAAAGCAAACGATTTACAAGACAGAAAAATAAATGATTGTGTGAATAATTAATTACAAGGCTTCATATCTAGGTCTTTAATACTATAAAAATTGATTTCTTATATTCATATAGCTTGTCTGTGAATATATCTATATTTTCGTTAAACAATATATTGTGTGACTCAACCAAACGACGCTTTGGTGATCGATGACCAGAATTTGTTCGACACGTAACTAAAGAAAAGAGCGGTCGGGAGCGAACTATATTTCTAGGTCTCCAAGTTTTCCTAATTTTCTAATATTTATGGATTTCTAAAATATACAGCAGAGTTAGAGGGTGAATGTGGAAGGCTGTCAATCCATTTAGTATCGTATCCAAAAAGTCGTTATCGTCTTCGTATATTTTCATTATCATATAATCGTCAAGAAATATCATATCTTAAAATAGGCATTTTATTTGATAGACGTTTTGTTCTCTAGGCCATTTACAGCTTAAACAACTTGCTTTGTAGACATTCATTTTTAGGCATTTTGTTTCGTAGACGATTCAAAAGTTAGATACTCTGATCATAAAGCCATAAAATATCATAGATAGGTTATTTCAAAATATCAAAATGTAAATTGATTATTGCCAATATATACTTTGTTTCGATCTCTTATAGTGAAGCTCATCAAATAGAATATAACCACCCCTACGTTTAGCTCAAAGAACAATAAACATAAAACATCTCATAAAAAATCTAGGCCTTTGGTATGACTAATGCTGACGTACCTGGTATGTCAAATTGCAGCGTGTATGGATTCCTCTTCTTAAAGGTGGGGATGTGTATGACCTCGCCCTTCTTGTCTACCATGATCTTGATGCTGTCTTCCTCTCTAATGGGGTCGTTGAGGAGCGCTATCACCCGACTTTGGCCCTGGGTAGATTTAAAACAGAATTAGATTTAATGATCATGGGAATCAGGTAGATACGATACAATATACCTACCTACATACGTGCGAGTAGGCACAACCAACCAATCTTCATCACGTCATGAACATTAATATCATAATCATAAAAGGCTTGAAAAATCTGACAACAGCGTTGGCCACTTACTTTCAAACACGAAAACAAACAAAACGAAAAGCTTAATTTTTTTTTCAAGCTTTTATTTAGTTTCACCTGTCCCGTTGTCTGTCGGTCTGTCTGTCTGTCTGTAATCAAACCTTGCAAGTTAAATTTGACCCACTCCTGGTTTCCGATTGAGCTGAAATTTTGCACGAATGCGTGTATAGCGTAACAATGCAATATTATGTTGACATGAAGCTGATCTGATGATGAAGCTGGACGATAGCCATAGGAATTTTGTAATGAAACGACGCAACCCCATCAAGTTTGGCCTCGTTTAATTTGTTGAGGATCACTTTAGAAAAAAACCTTGTTTTAAAAACTGTTTTTACAAGCTTTTATTACATATTTAAAAGGAAATAATATTACATTGCCTTGATTGGAAGAGACCTGTAGGCACGTTAAGGCCGATAAAGAAAAATAATCATATTGTCTTCTTCTCCTTTCGTGTCGATTATATTGTCATCTATAGTGACTAGAAACTATAAACCTACTCTACAAAAAATAGTGGACCTCTATTGTTTTTACCCATGATTTCCCTTCGTGTTTTCGTCCCCTTAAACCCGTTATTACAGGATTTATTTCTGGGACAAAAAATAGTTTGAGTCAAATATGTTAAAAAAATCTTGTTTAAGTACCTTTTTATTTTTTTAGCATAAGATCTTGTTATTGTTCGCTTTATTTCCACGTAAAGAACGGAAAAACAGACACGCACATCACTATAATGTCCTTCAAAATAAGTCTTCCTTTGTTTCTCTAGCTGAGTCAGAAACGTACTACCTAAGTACTTACGCTAAGTACCTATTATCTTAATCTGTCCTGTCGGCTTCCTAATGAGATGTGGCTTTCACCCGGCCCTGGCCTTGGGAGATAATTAGGTTAAAAGAATTCTTTGTCTAAATGATCTAGCTGTGAACGCTGGGACGAGTAAATGTTTAAGTCTAAATGACGTTAAATCCCCAAAGTTAAAATGAGCTTGGAAATACATTTACCAATTCCAGACTAACTTATATTCCTCGAAAATGGAAAAGTCTATGATTTATAGTAATCAGAGTTATAACAATTATTTTATTCCTTTCTATATGATATATGAAGAATTTTGTTCTTTGTACGTCACGACGTTCACATACTCCTTTATTTTGCTCATGTAGCTAATGCCTGGGTATTTCTGGTCCTCTTTTTCCTTCTTACTTCCCTTTCAATGATATTTTTCTTTTTAAATTGTAAATATTTTATAAAAATATTATTCCATGGATCTAGAACTTTTTTATTTTCATTCTATTTCAACTTACTTTGTAACACGATGTTTCTTGCAACATTTCGTTGCAAAGCTCTATGTCTCTTCAAACAAACATTGGCAGAATCACCAAAATCTCCAAGCATTTTTTTTTCATTTAGCTAACGGTGTCCCATCCTGGGCAAAGGCCTCCAAAGACCATCGATACATTGGCAAGCATTATTAAAAAGAAAATAAAGGCTAAAATACATACAATTTTGACTTTCTTCGGCACAATGGAGAAGCTGGTCCGGTCCGTGGCGGTGTCCTTGCAGTCCTTAGTCCTGAGGATGCCCACGGCAGCCGTCAGGAACGTGTCCACGAAGGTCGTGTCTTTCTCGCGGACCGTCATCATCTGCCACTGGTCGATTGTGGGGTAGTCTGAAATTGATTTCAGATCAAGAACTGACTAATGCTGACCTGCCGGACCTCAACATGCAGTTCGTCGACAAAGTTATAAAAATAAGCAGATAGCTTCATCCTTCCTTTCGATTCCTTCGATTCCTTTCGATTGCTTCATCATATAAACGTTGAGGCAATCCAGTTCCTCTACAACACGGACATGGACTTAAACGAACTAAATCGGTCGAACTAGTGTAGTGCAGTTATAGTGTAATAATTTAAGACACAGGAACCAAGTGCCTTCCTCTTAATAGAGACAGTAAGAAAAGTGCCGATGGATACATTCTTATACTATTGCTTATAAAAAAAGGTCAATGTAAAATTACTAATTAGTCTTAGATGAATAGGCTAGATCGTAATGATATTACCGTACTTATTTCATTATTTTTAGGTACGTTAAGAAAGAAAAAAAAAAGATAACTACGGTCATAAAAAAATTTCGGCATTTCTATACTAAAGTGTGCAGCCGCCCCGGCAATTTGTATGGAAATGTCGAAATTTTTCTTGGTTATTTGGTTGTTATTTTAATTTCATTATACTACCGTGATCTAGTATAGCCCGTGGTTCGATTTATTACGGGTATGTCCTTTCCACGTTGTATATTAAAACACTAAAAAAATACGTCTGTAAAAATTTGAGCGATGGAGACATAGTAATTCTCAGAGTAAGAATTTAAAAAATGTCTGTCTGTGTATACACGTAAATCTCTGGAAATACTGGACGGATTCGAAAGAAACCTTTTTGTTATATAGCTGTTAAGCCTGGGCAATATTTAAAGTATAATTGATTTTGGAAATTGGAAAGATAAGATTGGCCTTAGCAAAAGTTGATCAGACTGATGAGTATTTTTTTGTTGAGGTATAAAAATCGATAATCAGGAACACCTGATGCAGAACCAAGTTAAAGTTGTTTAGCATAATATAATAACATAAGCTGGGAGTACCTCCACGTGGTGGAGGTGGTAACAGTTTGAGTAGTTCGTATTTAAGTATATTAATACGCCGGAGTTATAAAGTCCACGCAAACGAAGTTGCGGGCATTAAATAGTAGGCAATAAGTAAGTATGTTTCTTATAATTATGTACCTTCACAATTATTCGCAACAATGTGGCTCTTCTCAACTCCTAACAGCATGACCAGTATCTTGTCGGCTTTGAAAAGGCTTTCGCAGCTGGTCTCCCGCCTCAGGTCCGCCATCTTGGTGGCCAAGATCGGGCACATGATAATGATCTGCAGCTGTGCCTTCGTGAGTTTGTCCAGCTTGTCTTGGGCGTCGGATGAGAGCAGCTCTTCGGCGGTCACTGGTGTGACTCTAGAACAATATATAGGGTTATTGAATCCTATACAACGTGTCATATGTGTAATAAATCAGATCACTGATCACTTTCATCATATTTTTGTCGCATATCGTCCACTGATGGACATTGGCTTATCCCAAAAAATTCCAAGCTGATCACTATGATAATGAAATTAAATTAATAGTCAAAAACAAAAATTAAGCGGCATTTCTTTACAATATTGTTCAGCCGCCCGGGCAATAAGCAAGAGTTTTTTTTACTGTTATTTCAAAGTCATTATACATAGGTACTTTAGTGATCTAGTATATCTCGTGGTTTGATTTTAGTATTATGCATATGTTACTTACGTGTTATATACAACTTTTTTTTTAAATTAAAGGCCTACGACGGCGAAGTAAATTTGATTAAATAATAATAATAATAAATAATAAATAAATAATAAATGTATATTTATTTTCCTCCACAAAAAAACTTACTGTAACTTAAAAGGTAAAATAAAACTTAAAAATAATTAAATAATAATCAATAAAAGATGTGGAGAACTGGTGCCTATGATAGGTTTCCGAAGAACCTGTGTTACGGGTCACCAGGACTCGTCATCAACAAAAAAATTAATGAATTCCAACATATTAACTACAGAGAAATAAACAAAAATAAAAAAACAATAAAACACTTATAAATGGAGAATGTAAAAATAAAAAGAAAAATACCAAAATAGAACTAAGTATCGCATATTATATACTCTATAAAGAAAAAACTAGCAACACACCTAAAAATAGCAATTTATTATCACATTAATAGTCTATGGAGGCAATTAATCTTTTTTCGGCTATAATTTTAGCTGGACAATCGGGGTCACCAGTTTTGTGACTGCACGGTTTTTTGTAGTGCAGGCATGTTGCACACTTTGGCGGCTCAGCAGTTTTCGTACATGTTTTTACCGAGGTACCTATTAGCCCACAATGACCGCAAGTGTCGGTATCGGCTCTGCATGTCTTGGCCGCATGTCCATACTGCTGACATTTGTAACACCTAGTTACTAAGGTGAAATCTCTCACGGGACAGGACGACCAATTCACGAACAATCTGTCCTTGGTTATTATAGCCTTGCGTATTTGTGCCGTAACTTCGATGATGTAGTTACATGACTGGGAGTCCTTCTTTCCCGATTTATGACTTAGCTTAATAGACGTCAAAAAAGTGTCAAGAGAGATGGCTTGAGGGTCGTCGGCTAGATTTTGGTTGTATATGTAATGAAAGACTTCCATTTCCTGCATAACCGAGGGCACTCCGATGACGACTATTCTTGGCTTTCGTTTATACGGCTCATCCACGGTGAGGCCAGAGGTCTTGAGATGCGATGACTGTTAAGCTTCTCTATGTCAGCCTTGGTCTCGGTGCTGATAATAACACCACCGTTCTTGGTTTTGCGCAAACCTCTCACATGCAACTTCATTTCGTCTGGTTTTATAATCGTTTGCACGAGGGCTTTCGTCTCTTCGCTGGATTTCATCTTGTCACAGGGATAGATAGCCACAGAGCTTGTAGTGGTTGGCTGTACATATTTTTGTTCACCTTTCTTAACCATATCAGCGAAGGACACTGCTCCCGAGGTAGGTTTTGTGGACTCCTTGATGGTTTGTTGGAGGTCTTGAAGTTGTCGCGTGAGGTCCTGTTTTTCCTCGAGATCTTGGATGGTGGAATGATTCAGAATTGCTTTCTGCTTTAAAGACTGATAATGGATGGCCATTTGCGATGTTCCATGACCTACTTTTCGGCACAAATTGTGAATACGCAGTTTTTGGTCTGAATTTAACTTGCCTTCTGTTGAAATGGTACAAACCTCGTTCAGGCACTGCTCAATTTGTGTCATCCAGTTCTGGATTTCCGGAGTAGATACGATTGCTACGGATTCATCCTGCTCCTGTTTTTTCCTGGGCTCAGGTTGCGGGGGTGAGCGCACGGGTGTGGGCGGAGGGCTGCGGCGCGTCAACGCGCTGCGGTTAAAGGGACTGTCCATGACTCTTCTTTATCTGACACTCTTTTAAAACATAACTTCGTCGTCTTAATAAACGCTTATGTAATTCACTAGATATAAGTAATAACACTGGTTACTATGCAGCAGTTTTGTGCTAAGGTAGTTCTAGGTCACGGATTAAAATTTAATGTATGATTAAATTTCTCTTATCTATGTGAGCCGACCGAAAGCCGGTCGAAATGCATTGTTTAACTATTGTGTCAGGTTTTTTGGAGGGGGGAGGCAAAAGGGATATATTCGTCGATTTTGCTGCCCCTCTGACTTTTCCGCCCGCACCCCTAGATCCGGCCCTGCAGACAACTAGCTACAAGTACCTGTAGTGGTGCCTGGCTCTCTGGGACATGATCTTGTCGAAGCTGGCCACCAGGTAGTCCGACCACAGCGCGCTCTCCGGCGACCCCGAACTCCACAGTATCGCGATGTCTTCCATTTCTGGAACAAATCATTTTTTTTTAATATGTAATTTTTAACCCTCGACAAAAAAGAGGTGTTATAAGTTTAACTCTAATCTCTGTCTGTCTGTGGCATATTACCTCTCGAACGGATAAACCTACTTCGAAGAGGTTTTTTTCACGTGAAAGCAAGTTCCCTTGCGGTAGTTTCTAGCCATTTTTGGAGAAAATCAGTGAAGCTGTTTAAAAGACGCTTGAAAGTCGGGTTTGTTTTAATTTGCCTAGCAAATAACAGATGGTACATCGGATATCAATTGAAATATGTTGTTCCGCTACTCTTCACTAGATGGCGTGCTTGAAAGTCAGGGGTGTTTTAATTTGCCTGGATTATAAACTTGTTAGTATTACGTATTATCCTTCAGTCGGTGGACCAAAGCAGTAACGGAGTGATGGCCGAGACATGGGAACAGACCAGTAAGGAAACCCTCAGCCCGTAGGTCAGACGATGTTGTGAGGTCGGCGGGAACGTAGGTAGTGGATGAGAATTGTGCAAAAAAGGGAGGCCTATGATCAACAGTGGGTTGATGTAGGCTGAGAATGATAATACAACCTAGTAGGGACATACCCGCAATAAATCGATCCACGGGCTATACTAGATTACTATAGTATAATGAAATTAAAATAACAGTCAAAAAACAAAAATGAATTTCGGCATTTCCATACATGGGAACGTCGGTTTTCTATTTTGGTGACTCCGCGTTTCAAAAATGACACTTCTGGATGATATCATTGAATCATTGAACGAATGTATCGATTTCAACAGCCATTGCAATAAATACAGCGAACTGTGAAATATACGATCGCCAAAAAGGGTAGGAATAAGGGCCCCTTGTGAGGGATATTCGAGGCATGGAGGATGACGTCTCCGACATCGGAGAAGGTCATTGCCTGCCGGAACGAAGTGCAGTCTCGCTCGTAAAGCCCGCACATGTCATAAAATACATCTCAACTTTTTAAACAAGATATACGTTTAAAAACCAATACCCGACTACGGGACCTATGTTCAGCTAACAATGTATACATTTTTGTAATGTGCTAATCAAGACCTATTATTTGATACCCCACTCGGTATAGAAACAAAAAAATATATTGATCTCACTTTTTTGTACGTATCATTCGTTATACACTTTTTTGCATACAAATTATAGCCTATGTCACCCGGACAATAATGGCGAATCGATTGACATAAGTATCATTAGTGAAAATTGGACAAGCGATTTCGTATGCTACGGTGGAACAGACATGCATACCCACATATATACATACATAGAGTGCTAAAATCATTACCCTTCCTCTTGGCTTTGCCGTAGTCGGGTAATCACAAGGATTACTTACTCAAACTCCTAACAATATTGAATTTGTCGGAGGCAGTCGTATAAAAAACGAAGCGAATTGTCGTCGAGTCGTGGAAAGGACAAATTGTTTGTTAGTCAAATGATTCGGTGGAGAAATTATCGTCGGAACTAATTGCACAATCAATTTACTGCACGACGATTTATTGATTCATGAGAACGACAATATACTAAGACAAAATAGAAGGAAGAAGGGAAAAACCCCGACAAGTAGGAAGAACTCCACCAAGAAGAACGTTGCTCTTTAAATTACATGAATGAATTCAATCTGAAATACTTACGTCGATTTTGCTTTCGCTTTCACAATAAAATCTATACATATGAAAACTTACACTAAAACTAAATGAAAACTACCTTTTTCTACCTACTGATACGCTGAAACTACAAGCAAAAAATTTTTATAAATGCCAAAAATACTAATAATAGGGCAGATGCATATTTTTTTTTCAATGTCCTAAAAATAGGCACGTCCAAGAAAAAAAAGTACAATAAGTCACGTCCGCCTTTATGCGGCGGCTTATGTCGCATTTGTAGGCGTGATGTAGAATATTTTTCGGGTGCTATGTCAAATATTGCGTTTACAGGATTGGCCTCATACAAAGTATATATATTTTTTAAATCCTATGGTAATATTATTTTTTAAACTTTTTATTACTTCTAAAATTGACTTTTTTAATCAACTAAAAACCAAAGTTAATGATTCGATATAAAATATATTTGTGCTTAAAGGCCTTTTTTACGTAAATGCTTACTAAATCAGAGACATTTATCAAAACCTACTCATTATACATTTTCTTTATTAAATCATCGTTAAAATGCTATCTACGTAATAATAACTACTTACAAACTAAACATTTTAAGCTTTCTCATATTTATAGTCCGCTCTTGTTCTGTTTTCACTCTGCATTCGCAATTCCAGCCCTTTCGTGGCACTTGAAGTCAATTAACTTAGCTTCGTTGATTAATGAGCGCACTGCATTTAAAATTAGATACGGGTAAGAGCATGCACTTGTAAATTCAAATGAAAGAACTACTCTTAACCCTTTTAGGAGTATCGGCCCAAAAACACACTTCCATACATTTGTGTTGAGCCCTACGTGAATGAAAACATACGTTGGGTGTTAAAACTTTTATTGCATCCAGCGGTGCGGGCGCAGTAGCGGCGGTAGCGTACAGAGCGGTTGGACGACCGCCCAGGGGCACTATTCATAAAACGGCCCAGATAGCTTGTGACGTAGAAGGCATCTTTAGTCATACCCGATTTGATTAAAACTTTGGACATACATACAAATAATTAATTGATTTCATGACGTTGCGTGTGTTAAAGTCATTTTAATTAAATCACAACATAGAAGACCATAGACAGAACGTTGTAGATGGAAAGAGTAGAGCCGTTTGTCCAGCAATAAGATATTATTATTAATATTAACGGTATGTAATTATATTATTATTAACGGTCAATTAACAAAATATTGACTTACATTTATATATATATTTTAATTTAATTTATTATTGAAACAATAACACATAGCATTAAAATAAAATATCAGTAACAATAACATTATTTTAGAATCGTTGGCCGCATAGGTTTGAACAGTACCTGGACGGAGGGTTACCTATCTCGGCCACGGGCGGTAGTAGTCCTAAAACCAT
The DNA here is from genome assembly GCA_943193695.1 of Acrobasis suavella. Lineage (NCBI taxonomy): Eukaryota > Metazoa > Arthropoda > Insecta > Lepidoptera > Pyralidae > Acrobasis > Acrobasis suavella. The sequence continues at coordinate 4,452,882 of OW971941.1, forward strand.
CGCTGCGCAAGCGCATCGGTTGCTTACAAAATATGCTATGCACCGCGCGCACCGGAAGCGCGTACGGATTTATACTCCCACCTCTGCCGCCAAATGAAGACCCGACTAAATGTAATATCCGTTTCCTAAATAGACAAACGTCTATCGGCGTCGCCCGGAATAACGATGCCCGATTAGATGCAGTGAGTTCAATTTTATGCTAAATAGCTAGCACGTTGGAATTCCATGTTTTAGAAGCAAATTATGTCATTATGAATATCTAGCACCTTTTTGGATAGCTTGAATTTCAACTAATATAAGTCAGCTTCCCGCGGATGTTCAGTTTTGATCCGGAATTTTGTCTTCATGTAGAAAAGATTGCTTAGGATGGATGAATTGATTGAACTTTAGGCAAAAAGTCCCGGCTTCGTGCGGATATTCTATTTGAATCTGAGAATATGTTTGCGTTTTTATTTTTTAATGTTAACTAGGTATATTTAAACTAGCTAAGTAAAATTCTATAATTGTAAATTAAAAGTATCTTAAATTGTTCAGTCAATATGGACGTACCTAAATAAAAGTTCTAGTACTAGTACCTAAAGCGAAAAGCACTTTTCTTTATACTTGCTTTACAAACTACAATTTTATTATACGAAACCTTACGAAACATATAAATCCAAAAATCTCAAATTGACCTCATTCGTTTGTAACAACCATTCAATAAGACAAAACCCATTAATTTCCACCGAAAAATGGTTCAAAAAGCCACCTGTCAAACTAGCAGCCGTGGAAACTACCATTTCTGTCGGCACATCAAAGCCCGGCCACTGAACTGAAAACTAACACGGCGAGGTGGTACACGAAGCACACCGTAAATGTTTCCACATAGTTTTGCGTAGCATCTCTGCTACTGTCAGTATTATTAGACCGTAGAAGCATCTTTTGAGGCTTTATTTGGCAGGAATTTATGTGTTTATAAGAGAGTCTGGTAGAACTTTTTTTAATAGCCTATACTCTCTTAGGCATAGACAATAGCACTTCCTAACTGCACATGATCGGGGAGTCACCGCGATCAAACACTGGTCAAATTTATTATAGCCTTTCGGCTCGAGAAGAAGAAGAAATAGACAACAGGAAAACGTCTAGTACGCCGCTGATCTCTATCTTGTGAGATGGACTTCTAGGTCTTGTCTAAAAAGCGCCAATTCACAACACTACCTTTTGTTTGGGCAACCTCTCTTGCGACGCCAACCTTGTAGCCTGGTAGGTCTATTGTGACGAAAAGTCCTGTGCGGTTAGATCTACTGGTACGACAAAGTTGGTATTTTAGGTCAGGTAAGGCTAGGACCATAGATTAAGATTTTCTTTTTTGACAATAGGTCAAGCTCATTAAATTATACTTTATATCAAAGTCCTGTCACAAGATCAAACCGGTAAAATTTCTATTGGCACATCAAAGTGCGGCCATAATATTTTTGCATAATACTTTTATTTAGGCAATGTTAGGTACATCGGCGAATAAAACGATACGTCAATTTACCATTCATAGGTCTCATGGTATAGTGGTGGTTAGTGGAAACTGTACCATTTCTGTCGGCACTTCAAAGCCCGGCCACTGAACTGAAAACTAACGCGGTGAGGGTACAGCACACCGCACACTCCGCCCTAAATATTTCCACGTCGTACATCTGCTTCACAACAAGTTTTGCGTAACGTCTACCTCTTTTGGTATTAATAGATGCATCTTTCATGGCCTTATTAGGCAAGAATTAGGTGTCTATAATAGGTAGGACCGTAGGAAACATTTGTCCGTCCATTTTGTAACCAAACTTTGCTATAGAAGCGTACATTAAGAATTTTTGGATTTACGGGTTTTTAATGAGCCTTGTGTCGTGATCAGTCCAAAATCGTAGAGGCCCTTTGGTCAAGTTGATGTTATATGACGCTCTCGACACAACCCATTATTTTATATTCTAGCCCAATAGAGTTATTAATATTATTATTATATAGAGTCCCTTAATACTTTGTTTGTCAAAGTAAACTACATTGATAAACTTAGCGACAGATCTAATAGGTACTCTTGGCCTTTAATATGGAGGTAAAAGGTTATTTGATTTTTGATAAAAAATCTTGTGCCTATGATACTTTCAATTTTATAGAAAAATCACTATAAAATACTTAATGAGACAGAAAATATTCGTGTTTTTAATAAAACTTAATACAAAAAATACAGATTAATTATCCCTAATGGGATATAGACAGAGCTTGGATCCGTTAGAATATTGCGACCTTATTTATTAATTCAAATCAAGCCAAATGTGTTTGATACGTGACAAAGTAACTTTTATTTAAATTTTTCAGGTCGGAAAAAGAACATTGAGGCGTAGATTGATGTCATCAACATGTTGATTGGTGTAATTACGGAAATGTACAAACAAATGTGCTATTTGCACAAGTACTAAGGGCCCTTACTGTTTGTACAAAATATAGGGCACGTGTGTTGATGACAACAAGGATTCATTCAATGGCACACGCAATTTTTTTTTTCTACGCATTACCTACACCACATTTAAATGTAAATAAATATATATGCACAAATCACACAGATTGAGCTACCCCCAGAGGCGGCGTAAGGCGTGGGCTGTGTGGGCCACCGACCACGGCCTCGCGGTTCAAAGGGCCTCGCGCGTCACAGTCTAAAATAAATTTGAAAAAGTATGGAAAATCCAAAAGTACACGCGCGCCACAAGAGTTTTCTTATTTCCATTCTTTGGCGCACGAAATGAATGAGAATGAAGCAGCTTTGGTAATTTTATCTATTAAAGTAGATATAGGTTACGGACCAAATCAGTAAAATCAAAAGTAGAAAATTTCTGTTTCTTTAATTTTTTTATTATTTTTGTTTAATGTTCCAAATAAGTATAGTAAAAATTTAATTGAACTTTTTAATTTATCTTTTATAAGCTCTTCTTCGTGCACCATCAAATGCCCCGCGAAATGTAACTTGCCCACATTAAGTTTAGGTCTTGCGCCGCCACTGGCTACCCCCAAAGTACGAGTAAGTTCAAGACTTGTGTTATGGGATACTAACTTAACGATACTATATTTTAAAACAAATACATAGATAAACATCTGACACCCAGGTCAATCTGAAAAGATCTTCCATCTTGACCTGGCCCAGGGATCGAACCCGGGACCCTAGGTGACAGCCTGCCATGATGACCGCTAGGCCACAGAGGTCGTCATTGAGGACATAGTACTTATGTATCTTCTTCTATACCTAATGATAAAAGAAGAAACTGAGTAGCTGGCATATTGATTGATCGATCAACGCAAAGCTGAAACCGCTGGATTAAGAAGCACAAAATTTTGCACAAACGTTCCATAAATGACGTAAGTGTACAAAAAAGATTTTTGGAAATTCATCCCCTACGGGTTTGAAATGAGGGTTGAAAGTTTAAATGAAACTTGAGCAATTTTAAAGTAAGAAATGTAAAAATTGACATACGAGCTCATGGTGTAATACAAGAGTTTACTGTATCACTATTTTAAAATAACTGTGTACGGAACAAAGGTACGGGACTCTTCGTTTGAAAGTCTGACTCGCGCCAAGTGCGAGTCAGACTTTCAAACAAAGGGTCCCGTACCTTTGTTTTTTTTTAAATCACTTATGTTGTATGGGAGCCCTTTACTTACACTTTATTTATTTTATTCTGTATTTAGTATTTGTTGTTATAGCGGCAACAGACAGAAATACACCGTCTTAGTAATAGGGTCCCGTTTTTGACCCTTGGAAAGAGGTAAAATAGGGGATACAAGCTTGTATGAAACTCAGTTAACAACGGGTAAGCGGGAAAATGTGAGGATCGTCCAAAATTTGACCACACGGCAAGTCCGAGGGCTTCAGCTAGTTAAATAATAATAAATATGTAAATGTATATTTATTTTCCTCCACAATAAATAAAAATTCTTACTGTAACTTAAAAGTTATTCAAAATAAACATATTTGTAATTGAATAATCAATAAAAGATGTGGAGAACTGGTGCCTATGATAGGTTTCCGAAGAACCTATGTTACGGGTCACCTGGATAAATAAAGTCATATTCGCGAAACAAGTAGCAAAATGAGATGAATTTTCAAACTGCCGTAGTTCATCATACCAACACTTGTTCAGTCTAATAAATTTGCATACTAATATAAATTGCTAGACAGTTGGACATTTATGGTTACTTACGAAAACTTTGTATAATTGAAACTAAAATTACATCCCAAGGGTTTCATTTTTAGACTTCAATTATCAAATTAAGCATACCTATGAAATTCCACGTCCCTTAAGGCGAGTGATAACAGAATCAACTGTGGAAATAGTTGGAGCTTTAGGGTTCGATACCGTTCGCCATTTTTCATTTAAAATTCATCGAACAAAGTAACAAAGGGGTTTTCAGTATTCTTTGTGCATTTTCTCTTTGTGGATTACCTGCAGAGCTTTATAGAGCGAGAAGCGAGGTTGTATATAAGATTTTTTAATAGTGTCTGGTGTTACAATATTATAGTATTATAAAGTATTTTGATTCCTTTTTCCTTCTCGCCCACCGTCAGGCTAAAAGTGGCCTTTGGGTCTTGCAGCCACAAGACCCCAAATGCTCTGTCTGCCTCATTAGGGATAAAGAAAAGATTGTATTAATAATTGTATCTACCGTAAAAATAAGAAAATAAAAATGTGTAAATATATAATACTAGATGTGCCCGTGGGCTTCGCTCCCCGTGGTTTCGGAATAAAAACTATCCTATGTCCTTCACTGGGTCTCAAAATATATTCATACTAAATTTCATCTCAACAGGTTCAGTCGTTGAAGCTTGAAGTGGTAACAAACAAACAAATGTACAAACTCGCTTTCGCATTTATAATACTAGACTAGATGGGACTAGCTGTGCCTGGAATATTAATGAGGATAGGATTGGGATGACGACCTCCGTGGGATAGTGGTTAAAACGCTAGTCCGCCACTATGGAGGTTTTGGGTTCGATTCCCAGCCGGCTAGTTGAAAAATGGCCTTTTTCAAACATAGTCTTGGGTCTGGGTGTTTATCTATACATATTTCTTTGGTTTGGTTGGTTTTGTTTCTTTGGCTTCGTTCCCCGTGGGAATTTCGGGCTAAAACTGTCCCATGTCCTTCCTTGGGTCTCATACTATATTCATACTAAATTTCAACTGAATATGTTCAGAGGTGGACGCGTGAAGAGACGCTAGATTATAGTTAGGAAGTTAGGATTACGATAAAAAATAGTATCATTGAGTTACTACTTATCCCATAACACAAGTTTAAAAAAAACTTAAAATAAAATCTAATTCTTTGAGTCTACTTGAATGATCATTAAAGCGAAATAAGCTTTCTGCAGTTCTAAAACCTACTCGTAAGTATATGTCTGAACTCAAGAATTTTCCCTCGTTACATCACTACAAAGAGCTTTCCAACACAATAAGCTCGTTGATATTGATCGAAGAAAAGCTGCTTGTTATTCACAATGTTTAAACTCGACTGAACTGAATGAAGGTTAATGTATTTTAATCAAATTTACACTATAATGAAACTGCGTTTTTGGGATAATACGGATGATCAAGAATATCCTTGACATTCCTAGATGTGATCTCCACGTGCATTTAACAATTGATCTTTGTGATCAAATCAGAAATAAGGAAATTCGTAGTACATAGCCCTGCGGATTAGCTCATTAAAGTGGCAGTGGGCGGGACACATAGCGCGACAAACCATTGGTCAATGGGGCAAAAACATTCTCGAATGGCGACCAGGCAATCACCCACAAGGTGGTCAGACAACCTGACCAAGGTCGATAGAAAGCGGCGGATTCAGGCTTAGCATCAAATACTTTTTACGTAAATAACCAACACTATATCTATTACCTCTTCTTCTCCGTCCGTCTCTCCATCTGTCTGTCTGTCACCACGCTGTAGGTATCTCATGACCATGATAGACAGTTTAAATTTTCACAAATTATGTATTTCTGTAAAAATATATACTAAAAACCAAATAAAAAAATATTTAAGTGAGGCCTCCCAAACAAAACATGATTTTTTATAAATAGTACGGAACCCTTCGTGCGCGAATCCAAATCGGACTTGGCCTGTTATTTTCTTTGGTTTAATTTTTATAAAATGGCAAACAGATATTCAGGTAACAAAATCTATAGATTTCGTAGAAGCTTTGTAGCCGTGTAAACTCGTAGCGATCGTAGAAGTCCGTCGTAGCTTCGTAGCATTAATTTACTTTACTATTAATTATTTATAAAATTGTTATTATTTTTATTTGCCATTTTCGGTGCTTTACCGACTGAAAAATAGGGATGGTAAAAAGTTTGACTTGTCTGCTTATCTGTCTATCTGTAGTGTCGTAACTCCCAAATAAACGCACAAATTTTTCTAAGTTTATTTTATGTATTTGAAGGTTGACTAAATGAGCGTGCTTTTATAATCAAGCGTGAATATACCAGTTGGTTCTCCTCCCACACAAGTCATAAAAGCCGATAGAGGGAATGGTCGCGAATTATGTTCAAAAACGAAGCGGTTGGCAACCTATATACTGATTTGATGCAAGTATTCGGTCGGTTCTTTCAACTCCCTCTCTCTCCTACTTCCTGACTGCGAATATCTCCTACACTCCTATATCCCTATTTACGTCTCCAACTAGTTTTTCGAGCTATGAGAGTGGTATATCGAGGTTTGGCATCGCCATGTTCTAGGGACTAAGGACGGCTTTGGTCTGCAAGCGTGATGACGTACTCTCCAAGGTAGACCTAGTTCATACGCTCTTGCAGCGTAACTGCTGGCTGGGAGGACTCAGAACAAAACAGAACAGAAAGGCGATTAGGTTGGCAACCTATCACTATGTTGATACCTTTTCCACTTTCTTGCCCGACATTACACTAAAACAGACCTTTGTCTTTTGGCTATGTCTACTTAGAGCAGCAGGATCCAAAATGATAAGGACGTGATAGTATGTATGTTGTAAATCGTTTTCAGGGTTCCGTAGCCAAATGGCAAAAAACGGAACCCTTATGGATTAGTCATGTCTGTCTGTCTGTCCGTCCGTATGTCACAGCCACTTTTTTCCGAAACTATTAGAACTATACTGTTGAAACTTGGTAAGTAGATCCATTCTGTGAACAGCATTAAGGTTTTCATAGAAAAATAGAAAAAAAAAATTTGTGGGGCTTCCCAAAATTAGATGTGTTAATTAAAAAAAAAACCATTAATCCCGTACGTATGGAGTATCTATGGATAGGTCTTCAAAAATGATATTGAGGTTTCTAATGTTATTTTTTTCTAAACTTAATAGTTTGCGCGAGAGACTCTTCTAAAGTGGTAAAATCTGTGTCTCTGTAACTTCTAAAATAAGAGAATGATAAAACTAAAGAAAATATATGATGTACATTACCATGCAAACTTCCACCGAAAATTGGTTTGTACGGGATCTAGTAAGTAGTTTTTTTTTAATACGTTTATTAAAACATCGATCAATGTTACCACGAACTACAAGAACTTTTATATTATGTTACTTGCTGCTATTTAATTACTTTGTTACCTATCATCCAAAAACAGTGTACATTTGCATTAAATGTTCTTTGTCTAAAGTGTCATCTAAGTAGTATCTACTCTACTCATACGATACCACATTAGACAAAGTCCCGTTATCATGAGTTACAACTTTGTTTATTGTCTATGCCGTATCTCCAAGAGACGCGAGACTGTTCCGGCGTTATCGCGAGCGACCGCATCCAAGGATAATTTCTCCCGTGGGAGGAAAATTTATATTACGCCCGTAATTTAATAAACTCTGTTACAGCTCTTCCTTTATTAAGTCTTGAATAATAAATCCAGCGCTACAAAGTGGATAATGTTGCTGAAAGTTTCTTCGCTTTTTCAGTTACTGAGTAGTTAGTACTTGGAATAAACTACCTGAAGAAGTCGTCGCTGCACCTTTCATAAATGCATTTAGAAATAGACTCGACAAATGGATAAGGACAAATAAAGTGTCATTAATTAATTGATGAACTGTGAAAAGACCTTAAGGATTCTCAGCACTGTGTATAGACATATCAGCTCGAAGCTGATCATTTATAATAAATAAATAAATTATTTAAGAAGATGCAACACTGAAGCAATCGGCTCGATATACCTACCAATTTTATTGTTGTTTTCGAATAAATACTTTTTCTCTGTTTATCCCTATGGTTGAATAGGAGAAAATGCTCTTAGCATTTAGTTCGCCATTTGTTAACAGTTAATTTTACTCCAGAAAAAGAAAGTGTTAAAAAAAAGTCTGCCCTCCTATATCAGAATATCGTTATAGGAACTATATTACTTATTTTAAGAGATGTTTCTGCAGATTTTTTATAATAATTGGTTAAAGTCCAGAGCAAACCCATACGAATCTTTCGAATCCATTGTCTCAAACCACACACAATAGTAAACACTTAATTAGGATGCCGAAGTATTTAACATTAACATGGTAATGATAACGGGAGTCAATTAATTTATGGTAAACTTTCCCGTTTATGTACAAGTGCTTAATAATGTCCTGACTTGAATGGATTACAAGATCAACAAACAATGGATTACAAGATCAACAAACAAGATAATTTTCTTTGTTAACCTTACATTGCCATGCAATATAGTAATGCGGTCAGCCTATAAATAAACAGCATCTAACAGCCAAACTTCGTATGAAAAAATGCTCTCAAAATTGATATTGGTCTCAAGATTTAATTAGATCATTTAAAATAATCTCTTAGCGGCGACATATAATAAGCGCAATAGGTACATAGTAATATTTGCTTTTATTTAGTTTGCTGTAACTCCCTTATACATATAAATAAGCAGAGTAGACTTTACGATTTATTGAAGTAAGTACTATAATAACTTTAGCTTTATAGTTTAAGTAAAGTTTTCAGCTGAAATAAAGTTTGGCATAAACAAAGAATAGATCGAAAATAATTCATTTTAGTATTTATTTCTGAACAGCGTAACTAAATCCTTTTTCAATTACTCATTGTAGTTCTAAATTTTAAGTTTACCTGAAAAACTGAAACAACTAAGTTTAAATAACAATGAAATTGACTCCAGACTAGAATTTTGATCATACTTTATTATAAAACGAGTAAAAATAAATATGTATCATGAATATATATGTTATTCGGTCATTCCAACCATAGAAGCAAATTCACGATCACACTCGTAGCGAATTCCTCGAAACCCCAACCTCATCGATAGATATAAATCTACAACATATTGCGGACGCCATAAACTTATAATTGTGACTATGTAAACTCGAGATACAAGCGATCTAAGGGAGCCAGTTACCGAGAACAGGACTAGAGTAGGTCCATTGGTATTCTGGTGGCGAGTACATTATGGGAGCTACTTCGATGCATGTAAATGATGCCATGTTTATTCAACCGAAGGAGCTACCCTGCATGGCTAATGTGCACTCAACACCAAAAACACGAACCTTCTCTCCATTTGGACGACAGACCGTATGGTTTTGTGCCATGAAGCCTTAAAGAACATAATCCTTCGATCGAAAAGGTGACAACGGTAAAACGATTTGGTGTGTCTTTTTGACATTGATTTTATACGGTGGACATCTTACAATGACAACCGAGTTAGAAACTGAAACTGCGTTGAAAAAAGAACAATGAAACATCATAAAACTTAAAAGCTTTATTAATTATCTTCAAAGTTCTTCGGACCAAATGAACGTTCATCTTCAAAGGAAGATAACATTTTAAAGAAAGCTTGTAACGTTAAAGCTTAGCTTTCAACGAGATATTTTATTTTATGTACTTATTAGAACAAAGCTTGTTTTCTACTAAGATCGTCGGAGGAGAGCTGGTATGAAATCTTTGTTTTAGAATTTTAATTAAAGTTATTTAATTGCACGTTAACTCAATTACCACACTCAATACCTAAACCAAGAATGATATTAATGAACAGTCAAGTGTAATAAGTGTAATAACTTAATTGTGATAAGTATCTACATATATATTTTGTATTTTATAGTACACAGAGTGACCAAAAAATACAAATAAAAAATTCTACTCACTCATGTCACCCATTGTTTCGGTCCCCTGATCCATGGTGGCACTGTTCACAGATTTAAAGTGTCATTGCATTCACGCGAACACTAGAAAGCGCACTAAATATCACAAGAGTCCTGCTACGGAGGCCGAGGGCCGAGGACAGAGCCCGAGTAGCGCGCGCGCCGTCCCGGCGCGACGAGGATGGCTGGCGTCAGGCGGCGTGCGCGGACGCACTTCGCATACTAAAAAGCCGTCGCGACGTTAATCGCAAGTATCGCGATTTGCGAACCATCTGCCATCCCATCCCTCTAATCTCCTCAAACAAATTTGGGGCCGAGTATCAATATTCTCGGAACGTTATCGAAGACCAAACACGTTCGCAAACACAACACGTCCCGATTGTATTCTATTGTACCCGCGTTTCTAAGATGTCTTGAAGATGTTGCGTTCCCGAAGTTTGATAAGGTCGAGGTACTTTTGTAAACTTCGATGATTTAGGTTTGTTTGATAAAAAAAGCGTTACTTTCCTCGATAAAAACAAAGCAAACAGCGAAACTCAGATAGAAACAAATGGGAAGTTTTTTCCAGTAGTGTACTTAAGCCACAATGTTAAAATACTTATAACCATAATTCTGTGCTAAGATTCCAATCCAACATGTGTGTGAAAAGTATTTTGACAACTATGTATATACTTTAAAAACTAATACCCGTCTACGGAAGCTATATATGGCTTACAATGTATATTTTTGAAATGTGGTTATCAAGGCTTGATCTTTCATTTGAGACCCCACTCGATATCAAAACCAAAAAATATATTGTTGACTCACATTTTTCTATATAACATTCGTTATATATATTTTTACATTCAAATTGTAGCATACATATTTCACCCGGGCAATAATAACAAATTGATTGAAATATCATTTGTGAAAATTGGACAAGTGATTCGGATGCTACGGTAAAGCAGACATTCATACCCACATGCATATATAGACTGATAAAATCATTACCCTTCTTGGCTTTGCCGTTGTCGGGTAAAAATGAGAGATAATTTATGACGAGCCGACGACTACTAAGAAATGAAACGCAAAATTGACTCATTAATAATCAGAATACCAAACTAATGAACAAACATCATTTGATGATGAATGTATTCGTCATTATTCCGTAACGTCTCTCGAATGTTACCAATTATCACATCACTCTTCCTGTCCGATTGATACCAATTAGTAAGTTGTAGTAGGCAATTAGTAAGTTGTAGTAGGCAGAAAAAGGTCACGTCAGGGAGATATGAAGAATCAAAGTAACCGCGCGCGCGGCGCGCGCTTCTCTTTGTATTTTGGAACATATGTAAGGGTTATCGCACATGCAGTGGGCGCAAAAAGAAATTAAACAGAACTATTGATCTGTTCTGTTCTATTCTGTTCTGTTCTGAGTCCGCCCAGCCAGCAGTTACGCTGCGAGAGTTTATGAATGAGGTCTACCTTGGAAAGTGAATCATCACGCTTGCAGACCAAAGCCGTTATGTGTACCGTCCTTAGTTTGTCGAGCTTGGCGATGCCAAACCACGTTACACCACTCTCATAGCTCGAGAAACCAGTTGGACTCGTAGATACGGATAGGGAGTGTAAGAGATATTCGCAGTCAGGAAGTAGGAGAGAGAGGAAGTTGTAAGAACCGACCGAATTCTTGCATCAAATTAGTATGGGGAGGATAGATATTATACTTGATATGTAAATTGATCAGATCTATTGATCTAATAAAATATTTAAAACTTTATAATGAAATGGTTTGAAAAAGAATAGATTACTCGTACGTTCGTTAGTGAAAATGCCACAATAAATCAATTAAAAATAAGTTATTATTTAAAAAATACATATTTAAAACAAGTTTGTATTTATAACAATGATTTAAAAGGTTAAAGTGCTCTTCAAGTCGAATCAATCGAGTCCAAACTCGGTGGGGTTATGTTGTTTTATCACAGAGATGCCATAACCAACTTCCAGCTTCATCATCAGATCAGCACCATGTCGTTATAAAATTGCATTGTCACGCGATATACTTACGCATGCGTACAAAATTTCAGCTCAATTGGAAAACGGTAAGTGGGTCAAATTTTACTTGCAAGATTTGATTACAGATGACAGACAGACAGAAAACGAGACAGGTAAAACAAAACAAAAGCTTGTAAAAAATGATTAGCTATAATTAGCAGTTCAAGCTCTGTCGTGCTTGGAATGTCCTGTTTCCACTTTTCAGAACCATAAAATTATAAATGTCGGTAAATTTTTAAATTATACATTGATTTTAAAATTTTATATCCGGGGGCACGGGAGTGCCCCCGCCAAGACGAGACAGCGGAAGCGCAGGCCACTACCTAGTACCTACCTTTCCTCGTACCGCTTCGTAGTATTTTTGTAAGATTCAGTTACACAAATATATTTATTACTTTTTAGAAAGCTAAATTTATTATGTAGATACCTATTAACTAACGGTTACATGAAGGACTTGGCTTTTGTGAAGGGATCTTAAATGCATCTTGGGCTTGCACTGTTATCTAAGGTCGAAGGGAGCAACGCTCTCGTATCTGCCCTATGATTGAGTTGTTTATGTACCTTATCACACTTCCACGTCTTGTGTTTCCCAATAATAGATTTTAGTGCGTAGGTTTCGTATGATGCCGCTCTCGAAAGTACCTATAACTTATAATAAATATGTCTGGTCACATACATTTCACTATTTTCCTAGAAGTAGCCTAGAAATCATATCTCTGAATGTACCTATATTAGATATAATGACATTTCTCTTCGTGTTTTAATAGTTTGGTTTTCTAACTAACATATTCGAGAGAATCCGGCGTTTACTGTAATGCTTGTACCTACAAATATAGATATATATTATACATACATACATAATATACATACATACTATCATGATATTATTCCTATAATGGGGCAAACAGAGCATATTGGGTTCTCACGGCCCTAAGCAAATATAGGCGGGGAGCCGGTAACACTGAAAGTCCCGTCATAGCGAAATCAAAAATTTTTATTTAAATTAAAGTAAAAAAAAAGGAAATTGTTAAAAAAATGTTTTACCGTCATCGCGGATTTTTTTTTATGTATTCGAGAGTAAATTTTATTGGCTTTTAGAAAAAAATCACGCAAACCTCTTTTTCTTGCCGGAAGGATCTGGCATACTCATTAAGTGTGTGATGAGCCATCATGCCGGAAACTTTTTTGTTTTCTTTATATTATTTGCTTTTATGTAATTTTTTAAAATATCTTGGTATGCGCGCTCAAAAACTGCCGGAAAAATCCCGCATACCATCTTGAAGTGCATAAACTATATTAGTATCTACTCCAAAATGTATGATGTTCTATACATTTATTTTGCAGTAAATGCTTTTTGTCAAATTACCGTTGTTTCATAATTATTATGATCTCGTATATTACATCAATAATAATTATGTTTATTGTAAAATTATTCTTGTTGATGAATGTTTTTTTACATACATAATATAGTTTAGTACAGGAGAATAGACTATATAGCAGGGTCTATTGTCTTGTATGGATGAAATTTTACCCTTGCACACATGCACAATATTTGCATGATGGAGAAATTTTAGCCCTCATCACACACTTCTAATGGGTATGCCAGACCCTTCCGGCAAGAAAAAATGGTTTGCGTGATTTTTTTTTAAAAGCCAATAAAATTTACTGTCGAATACATAAAAAAAATTAATATCTGCGATGACGGTAAAACATTTTTCCATTTTTTTAATACTTGTTTTTACATTATTTCGGCAATAGAAATCCACGCATACCGAGCTTAAGACGAAGTGGTAGCTAAAGTGGCGCCCTCATTTGAAATAAATTGTTTAAAACTAAATATGGTGATAATTAAAAATTTGATTTGTATCACTGTCTAGAAAGACCTTTAAACTATTTTATGAATAACCTTTGAAATTATTACTAATAGTCCGTCTAGTTTCAAAACGGGTTTTCGCCAAAAGTGGCCACTTTATACTTATATTATAATTTATATACTATATTTAGTTTTAAACAATTTATTTCAAAGAAGGGCGCCACTTTAGCTACCACTTCGTCTTAATTTATTCCTATACTTATATTCTATTTATATAAATAAAAAAAATTTGATTTCGCTATGACGGGACTTTCAGTGTTACCGGCTCCTGGGCTAATAGGAGACCAGGGCCGCAAGATTCAAAGCCAACTTTTAGCGCTTGGGCGAGGAGTTAAAAAGGATCAAATTAGTGATGAGTTCTCAGCCGCTTCGCCTATTAACTTTATTCACATTTTCACCCATTTCAAGAGTCTGCGCAGGAAGAGAAGCAACTGGTACATTTTAAGTTTTTTTTCTCTCCCAGACCAGCGTGTAAGGAAATATGATTAGGTCATCATCATCCAAGCGTATTCTCGGTTGCATCCTCAGCGGTAACGCTTCAGAGCCCGGGGTCCGCTACCTAACCAAGGAGATTTGACGAGGTTACTGGTTTTTACACAGAGCGACTGCCGTCTGACCTCCGCAACCCAAAGGGCAAACCAGGAACCAATCCTTGGATAGTTTTGATGTTCAAACGCTAGGTGGCGTTTGGGACCCACAGTTTTACGTGCCTTCCGAAACACGTAATCATCTTTCTTTTCGGATAATCAGGTGATTCAAGCCTGCAATATCCTATCCAGACTGAAAACAACTTTTCACAAAGTATGCTTCCCTGTGGGAATCGAACCCATGACGTCCGGGTCACAATTCGAACGCCTTGACCACTGGACCACGAAGGCAGTCAAAGGAAATATGATTAGGTATGTAGATAAATTTAGCAATTATAGTCCATAGTCTCTGCCTACCCCTGTGGGAAATAGGCGTGATATTATGTATGTATGTAGGCAACGTATTCACAATTTTTTTATACAGTAACGTGTGAATACGTTGCCTCCAGGGGCGGGTCTGCTCCGGAAAACTATGAAATCTGGAACCTGTTATGATGAATTTGTTAACCAAATTCATCATAACAGGTTCCAGATTTCATAGTTTTGTGTTCAACCCAAATACCAAATTACCTAAACCACTTATCGGTATTAGGTCAGCATTAACACGTGGAAGATTGGTTTTGTTCGAAAAAATCCAACATATTTTCTATCTAGAGAGCTGATTTGGAAACATGATGATAAATAATAATAAACTGATAAACAACTTTTTTACGCACAGCGTAAAAGCCTATCGAGGGAATGGGCGACAATGCAAATCATGTTAATAAACAATGCGGTAGTAATCACAATTTTAATTCCTTTTACCCGTTTCTCGCCCACCATCACGATAAAAGTGGGTCTTGCTTTTACGACTGGAGCGGGAAGAGAAGCACCGTAGTAGCTGGTACATTCAAATTTTCGGAGAGGATGCATTACGGTAGGATCTCGCTTGTCAGCACGGAACAGCACTTTTCTATGCTGCTATCCTTTTCTGTCGCTCAGAACCGTCATTAGTCAGAGGGAGAGAGAGCGATGAAACGCTATGTATGTTACTAACTCCATATTTTTATACCGCCAGCTGTAGCAGGCCTGTGTCACTCCCTGTTTAGGTATCGAAAATATGCCTACATCGTTACTATGCGTGCGGAGACCACTTCGAAGGGGAAAATTCAATTACATGAATCGTTTGTCCAGAGAAATAAGAATGAAATTTGGTTGCAATAAATGTCTAGGTATCTAAACGAACTGGTGAAGACTTCTGACGCGAGCTAAATAAAACCATAGCACAAACCACATTGGTTAGATATTTCTTTGAACTTCTTTTTTAAGTAAGACTTCTGTACGTGAGTACTAGTACTTATTCTGTGGCTGTAGACTGGCTAAAAAACCTACCACTAAATGTTTCGGGTTCTTGCAGTAACATGATGACGAGCACCGTTAAGTCCACCTTTTGTACCATTGCGCAATAAATATTAATTAAATAAAAAAAAATGGTTTAAATGTACTTACATCAAACACAAGATGTGTCAACATAAATTCGCTTACCTTTAAAAGGAAAGTTCTTCGGCCTTCTCTTCTTCACACTGTCGTCTTCTTTGGTGTTGAATCTCGGTGGGGGCATTCGTGGTACTTCACTGGGGACCGTTGTGACCTCTCCGGTGCCGCCGCCGCCCGTGGCTAGGTACCCGCCGACGGAGTGTCTCCTTCGGCCTTGAAGGGGGATGGTGTAGAACACTTCTTCTCGCTCCTGAGGCCCATCTGGTGTTAAGACTTTTGCACATATCTTGCCTTTCCTGTACAAAATAAATAATAAAAAAAGAAACAAAAAAAATTAACAGACTTCAAAAAAGAGAGTTTTAAAATAAAAAACATTAGAAAAAAATTTTTTTGCTGATTACTCAAAGACCAATTTGAAAAATTCTTAAATCGGTTATGTAGTTTGGTGTTAAAGACGGTTTTTGTTTTCAAAAATTCTAATATGTCTTTTTATTTTAAAAACATACGATGACGAGACGAAATGGTTAGATATTAAAAGAGCCTCGAATTGCTTTGAGACAAGTATGCTACGGCTGAGCCTTTGTTGTTTTTCTTTTACTTGACTTGGCGGTCCCAGACCGGTGTGGAAAATGCAGCGTGTGTACTTACTTTATCCGTGGAGCAGTAAAAGTGTGTCTCATATCACCAGGCGCACAGTCTCCAGGTCTTGGCTCTCCTTTCAAGAAGGCCTCGGCTTGTTCCGGCTCCTTAGCTGACAGCGACCTCAATAATGCTCTGAACTCTTTCCTCCTTGGACTCTCCGGCTCTCGACGTCGAGGGGACCCCAGCGGCCGGACCGAATCCGGCCAGACACGGCTCGGGGCGGACCGAGAGTATTCATTGGTTTGAGACTCCGCGCTGTCTGTTACATCTTTGTCTGGCAACGCGAAGTACGACGGATTGTCTGAAACAAACAAACAAACAAAATTGAAATGTTTGCCACTTTATTATAAAACGTTAGTAATAGGATACTGATCATTTATTAAATGAAACGCATCAAACTTTAAAAATTAATCCAATAAATAACTCACTACTTAAAACTACATTTCAAACTTAAAACTATACTTATAATAAAAACTTAAGGGGATACCCGAATTTTCAGGGGTCCAGTGCTGCCCCTATTCGAAATAAATCATTTGATAGGAAACGGAGACATCATTTAAAATTTTGTCTTGACCAGGCACTAGATAATATCTTATAGGCTATCTTAAAGGCTAGGCTATGTTAAAGAATTTCCGGTGGCCGCTTAATCTTCTGCACTTGCGCTTGGGAAGCAGCAATAAAATTAGCTGTAACTAAATCATCTGACGTTAACAACTATCTGTCTGCGTATACCCAGTTGTATCCTCAGCGGTTACGCTTCAGAGCACGGGGCCGCTTACCGAACGTAGACCAGAACCAATTTTTGGATAGGTTTGATGAGCAAAGGCTTGGTGGCGTTCGGGACCCAAAGTTTATACGCGCCTTCCGAAACACGGAATCATCTTAATTTTTGGATAATCAGGAGATTCAAGTCTGCAATATCCTAACCAGACTTGAAACAACTTTATGCTTCCCAGTGGGATTCGAACCCATGACCTCCGGATCACAAGGTGAACGCTTGACCATTGGACAACTACCTATTATGAAATCGAAAGAAATGTGACAATTACCAAGTAATACAAGAATTTCTTGATCTATGAGTGATGCAAATATCTAAAGATAAATAAATGTTTTTTAACTTTTTACTTTGACTTTTGACATACAACGCTGTGTTACTTGAAAATCTCATCAAGTAAAAAGACTACCGGTGCGAAGTGAAAAAGAAAAACTGACATCCTAAAACTAGGTTATTCCCAGTTTAAGCCTGTAAACAAAGTACGTAAAGACAACAACACTAATTATGGCTCGCAATAATTATTCAAGAAGACGTTTCCGCGACGTCCTAAGTCAAATGATCATTACCAAGAATCATATTCGAATCCGTCCTTCGGCGGTCGGTCTTTTGGACTGTTCGTCGACAAGACGTTTAGTATATTATCCACAATTTGACCTATGGTTTTTACACCATTCACCGACAGAATAAGGCAGTTTCTTCATAACCGTTCACCTATGGTTCTCACACCGTTCGCCGACACAATAAGGCAGTTTCTTGATAACCGTTCACCTATAGTTTACACACGTCTACAGAATACTCGTAAGTCTACCATCGCTAGCTACCGCTTACCGACTGAAGCTCGAGGGAATTATTCAATAACGCCAATGAACTAACGGCTCTCCATTACGTCCAGTGGACGGGACCTACTTTGGAAGCCGGAAAATGCGAATTGGAGGCAATCTTCTTGGTTGGACTAGGAGACGTAGACGCAGCTACGATCGTGGGATTCGAGGTGTTGTTTTAGATGAATGGTTGTGTTTTGTTGACATTATTATATTTCTAACTTTCGGCGTATGTGTCATATTCAATCTATCGATGCATGCAGTATGTATGTGTAGTTGATAGATAAATAGATTAACACTGATTGACCTGGCTTCAAAGTAATTTTTAAACTTAGCTCGAAACTTCCTTGAATATCCCATATTGTTGATATTGCGATGCATTATTGACTTAATTTGAAGATACGTTATGTATCAAGTAACTACTTTAAAACAAAATAATTACGAAGTACCAGAAAACGTTTTACCAAAAAAAGGGTAACAAGGTTTTGTAACAAATTACAAAAGATAGTATACATAAAGATAGTAATAGACTCGAAGTTCTTACAAAAAAGCAATACTAAATAAAAAGTGGTTCAGTTCTAAATAATATTTAAAAAAAAACACCTAGTACAGAATAACTAATTACTACAAATCGTAGATGCTCTTTCAATTTTAGCAAGCTCTATCAATAAAATCAACCCTAGAGCATAAGAATTTATTAAAAACGACTTTTGGTGACAACAATCAACTTACAAACTCATTCTCAAAAAGCAAGCTTTCCACTTTTTGCCGCCCGCATGTGGGGAGCATATTAAATTCAAATCCTCGAGGACAAGGGAATAAAAGCGGCCCTGGGAACATGTGGCGGACAAAAACAAGGAACTAACAATAGTTGGCTGATGGCTCCGAATCTCCGAAACGCTGGGCGTGATGCTTTACATGTTACTTTGAAGGCAGTGGTTCGCAAACTTTTTTTTGGGGTGGTTTTTGAAAAATATATATTAAAAATGCTCCTAAATCTCCAGAAAAGGCAGATGCCGAAGCTATATGGCTTTGAACTGAAACCAGTTTGGACTCTTGAATAAACCAAAAGTAGGTTTGTACAAAACTAAATTAGGTACTACTCTCTGCAAAACTCTGCATTTCAACTTCTCCTTCCACAAATAATGTTAGAACTAATTACAGTTCCAATTATAGACTATCTAATCGAAAATCTACGTAGCTTGAAGTTTTCTCATTTAATGTCAGCTAGATGAGAAAACTTCACAAACATACGAGCCGAGCTCAAGTAAAATGTCAACATATTTACCTAATATGTTGAAGCATTCGCAGAACTTTTGCATGTTACCGGCACGCTGGGCACATCACACTTTGAGAGCCACTGTCCTATTATTTAGTGTCATTAGCAAAATAGCCGGGTGGTGATGAGTACGTCTGATTTAAATGATAATTGATGATTTTGGCCACGCGTGTGGCTGTGATAAATGGAGTTTTAATATCTAATAACGTGAACTGATTTATTTTTACATGGTAGGTATTTATAGAGTTAGATGGAGGGATAGCTCCTGTGCAAATTGTTACTTCTGTTAAGTGTGTTAAGTGTGTGACAAATCAAAATGTTATTACTAAAAATATTCTTTTAACATCAATACATTTGATCAAAATTGATAAATAATTTGGATGGTATTATGTCGCCTAAGAGATTTCGATATTACATTTTTTATTACATTTTGAAATTAGTAATTACATTAGGACGAAACAGTTCATTAAAAAAAAATACATTTTAACCATTGAGCTTTTACCATTACAATTTGCTGCAGTATATTTTTTTTTTTCTATATTTGCGCATTTTAATTCATTGTTTAAAAAATTAACCACAGACCTAATTAATTTTCGACAACACAAACATGAAAAAAGTTTGACGTTTGCTGTCTTGAACACTCATACTGTAAATTGAATTCTGGCTAAATGCCGAAATAGATTTTCCTCTTATCTATTCCGATCACAAAAATTATTAAAAAAAATTGCTAACCTTCTGTATTAGAGATGGCGTAGCAACACACCACACACAGTGTGTCTGTTATTAGTGTTATTTTTAACCAAATTGTCATTGTGTTGTGTATGTTTTTTTTCCATACAAATATACAACTTAAGAGGAAAACACCTTTAATAATTTCTATTAATAAATAATAAAGGATATTTTAATTACATTATACTATAGTGATCTAGTATGCCCGTGGTTTGATTTATTACGGGTATGTCTTACGGGTGTTTTAACTTTTTCCACGTACGACCGAACTGTGGAATCAACTTCCTGCAGCAGTGTTCCCGGACCGATACGACATTGAAGCCTTCAAGAAACGAGTCTATATCTTTCTGAAAGGCCGGTTTTGCAGTTGTCCAAGGGCAGCGGTGATCACTTACCATCAGGTGACCCGCTTGTTCATTTGCCGCCCTATAAAATAAAATAAAAAAAAATGTCCCTTCCACGTTGTATTTACTGACATCGAGACAATATATATGTATATGTATACAGGGTGATTTCAAACCACTGGCCAAACTGGAGCAAGTCCTGTACGTAATACTGGACTACTTTTCATGGACACAACGAAAAATTAAATGTATTCGGCTTCCCATATAAGTCAGCGCTCTGCCAAACGGATTTTGTATGAAAGGAAAAAAAATTGCTACAGACTAAACTAGCCTCAAAATTTGTCTGGTGGACAAAAAGCATAGTCACCCTGAATATACTTAAGTTTAGTAGGTACATAATATCTCAATGCCTACTAAAAATTTTGACGTTAACGGCTACGCTCGACTGAGAGATAAAATTTCAATAAAATGTAGAGCAAAAAGAGACATTCTTTATCTTGGAGCAAATACATATCAACTTCTATAAAACGTATTTACGCAAAGTCAGGCGGTAACCAAGAGACCCTTTATAAAATTATTTATTAGGAACAAAAAAAAAAGACATGGGTATTTGGCGCCAATAAATCGCCATTTTTTTTTTTTAGCTAAAATTCGTCAAGCCTTAGATGGCAGACCATGCCAGAGAAATAAACTAACTATCGAAAAACATAGGTAACCCTTCTTCTGGAAGCCATAAAAGCCTAATGAAGTAATAATGCAGGAAAACCAGTGCAGATAAGTAAATACTAATTTAATTTAATCTTAGTTTAAGAAACAATCAGGACATCTTTGTATCTGAATACACAGAGTAGTTGTGTAGAATCCGTTACATCTGTTCGCACACAGCATCCGTTGTCTGACTGGATCGGATTCTTGGAAAGTTAAAAAGATTCTCTATGAGTTTTGTGAATAATCTGCTTGAGTTCGGGTGAATGACTAATTTTATTGTTCGTGGTATTTCTTAAAGATCGTCCATCTTTGTAAACTATTAAATTGATATAGGAATACCTGCATGTAAGAAACTAAAATTACATTTCCATCTGTAAATATTATTTTATTAAAATAATAATAATTATTTATTTATTTCTCACCATAACCACGAAATATTACAACAAATCTTAAAACGAATTGACAAAATATATCTAAGATTCAAATGTTTGTAAAATAATTTGTTTGTAATAAGTATTGTTATAAACACATATGTACTATAATAATAATAGATACATACATAGATATAGATGAAATTATAAAATATTTACCGTTATATTCACACAGTTAAATTTGTTTAATACCTGCAGGTACTAATTTAACTTAATGACTTTTTCGGTTGAAAATTTCAAAACATTAAAAAAATGTACGTACCTAGAAATAAATCTTAAGGCTATCAAACTAAATTGACCGCAAGGGAAAGAACTAAAGCTTCAATAACCTAAAGTAATATTTGATCGTAAAAATTTCAAGAGTACGCGTCGCCCCTATAAATAAAGTCTCTATTTCAGTCCGTTCTTTAGACGCTGCTTTGAATTTTAATTTGATTTTTACTACCATTTATAGATTTACTTCCGGGGAATAGGAACAAGCTATGCTTGTGGCTACTTGTGGTAATTTAAATACAATAATTTTCCAAAATAAAATACTAACTTCGGTTCGAATGACAATCACAGAAAATCTAAATTTAACCTGATCTAGGTGTGTATTATATCAATGTAAAATATTTTAATTAAAATTTGATTCATCAATGTCATAAAGTAAATTTAAATAATAATGTCATTTTGGGAATTGACTCGGGTATATACACATATGTATGTAATTGATGCTTTCAATACCTTTTCCTCGTAAGATCATTGCGTAGTTTCCAAAGCTGGTGGAGGTCTATATTAGGTGTATTGGTACACTACAATGTGTATTGGTTCGATCAATTGCAATTAGAAGAAAATGAAATGTAAATCATTGACATAATATGTATGTAAATCTAAAAAAAATTGGAATACGAGACTTGGTTGAGAAATGAGAGAACAGCTAGACAGCCGGACATACAAATATGGACTAGGAAAAGAAATTATTTAATTAAGGCCGTCAACTAGATTATTTTAAAATAAAGTACCGATATTATTTCGTTTAGCAAAGTAGTAAAATTCACGAAGATACCTACAGCACATCAAAGTTTCGGAGAGGGGGAAATTTTGGTCACCTTTGGTTAAAAATCGTAGCTGATTGTGACTTCCCGTGAAATCTTCGCCATGTGCTAATCAAACGAAAGGAAAAATACGTATACCATACATATCTTTTGTAATCTATCTAATGAACCAAAAAAAAACTTTTTCTCTCTATTCTGCCCAAGCTGAAACGGCAAAGATTTTCTCGCGCTTCGTGCTGGATCGGTTAATCATGTTATGTTATGTAATACTTTATTGTACACCAAAAAATAAAAAATAAATATATATCATGTTCAATATTTTATCTAAATATAGGTAGGATGTAAAGCACAATAAGAGTATATATTATGTATGGAAGAAAAAAAATCAGATTAAGAAATTTTAATTACGAAATTCTATAAGTTTGTAAACTCAGGCATCTGGGAGTAAATTATAAAAGTTATACAACTGTGAAGCTTCGGGCGTGCGGCGCCCGTATTAATGAGGAGAGGAATAGAAACGCGGCTTCGAGCTTTAGGGAAAAATCTTATGTTGAAACGCTACCTTATTAAGAAAAGAAAATACAAAGTATGTAACAAACATAGATCTAGTTTTTTTTTTTAATGCGTGAAACAAAATTGCTTCATAATAAAAGTAATAAATACTTGGCAGAAAATAAACAATAAGTAATTTAAAAAAAAAAATGGACGCCATCGTCTTCAAATCTGTATTGGGAAATTGTATGAATAAAATGTTTAGTTAAAGAAGTAGAAAATCCTAAAAAACTATACCACGACATATGTTAAAATTACCATAGTAAAGCAGTCGTATCTTTTTATTATTTTTGTATTAACTTGTTATACAATATGTAATATAGATCTGAAAATATTGTAATACATCACTGAAGAAGCTACCTGCAAATGCCCTCAATATTTCATTTAAGTAACCCTTCATGTTAAGTGGATAAATATAGTGTTATTTGTTTATAGAAATATAACTATACGTCATCACTTCAACAATATCTTTGTATGTGTTAAAGTAAAATAAAAAGAACTTACTAGTAGCTCGCAAGCAGTAATCGAACTGGGGTCCCATGGCAATGGAGCAACCGGTAATCACCATAACACTAAACACGACACATCTCGGCGCGCGCGCCTCGAGCTCTGCGCTTGCGCCGGCAATCTCGAGCGTGGACGCAGGTGGAGCTTTGAAGCTCGAAAGCTCATGGGATCTACGTTTCGTCTACCAAATTTTTAGGACACTTGGCCGAATCATCTTAATTGATGGTTTGGTCAGTGTTTTTAATTATTTTTAAATTCAAAAGCTTTACGTTTTTTGAACAGTTCCTTAACTTGACATGAGGTTTTTGAAAAAAACAAAAAGCTGTATACATACAAGAGGATTCCCCGAAAACACTCAGGTTTATTTAAACAATGAATACGAAAAGCTTAATTTAAAATTTCAAAAAATAAACTGTTCAATAACATAAAATATTGTACAATCTACTTTAATACAGTGATTGTACAATATTTTATCTTCTGTGAAAAACATGTAAGTAAGATAAATTAAAAAGTATCGATAAGCCGAAATATGGCCGAAACGTCAGTAAAATAACATTACAATTAAATGTAACAATTCGGCCAAGTGGCCGTAACCAGCCGAAACATTTAGTAGTCGAAACGTCAGTTACCCAAAAGCTCACACGTGCGGAGTTTTTGAGAAAGCTTTCTTAGCACGCGCGGCAGGAAACGCCGTAGCCTGCGCCCGCCCCGATTTATATCCGAAGTCTTGCATCCGCTGGTAGCTAGGTGCGATGTTTGTAAATAAGTCCTACTTTGTTGATATTACTGACGCTCGTGCATATGCATGATTTACCCTATCGGGGTTGGCCCGACGTGAACTCCATATGCATTGCGTGATCGTTAAGGCTATTGGGTGTGCAATTGTGCATTCCTATTTAACTATGAGTTATCAGGCGAGATTTAAGCTGTAGAGTAGTCATCACATCATTGGGGCCACTACACTCGATTTTCCAATCTAAAAGTAAAAACCAACTTGACCCCCAAACTATACCACCAATTTTTATAAAATTTCTACGGGACCACCTGACAACTATGCCCTTTTAAACAAAAAAGATTTTTCCAAATCGGTCCAGGCGTCTTCGAATAATCGGTAAACATACATATAAAAGCATGAATTGATGACCTCCTCTTTTTTGAAATCGGTAAAAAATAGTCTGATTCTGGTAAAATCTAAATATATATAACTCGAAGGTGACTGACTGACTGACATAGTGATCTATCAACGCACAGCCCAAACCACTGGACGGATCGGTATAATTTGGCATGCAGGTAGATGTTACGATGTAGGCATCCGCTAAGAAACGATTTTGATCAATTCTACCCCCAACGGGATAAAATGGGGGATGAAAGTTTGTATGAAACTTTGTCAATTTAAACCGATCGGTCTGAGACTTTACACGCATAAAGCTACTATGACGTAGGCATCCCCTAAGAAAGGATTTCGATAAATTCTACCCCTACGCAGGCACGTATCCAGAATTTCTGTTCGGGGGGGGGGGGGGGATAAACTTACACAAAAATTACAATTTGAAAAAAAAAGTGAAAGTAAAAGTAGTCAAGTCACTGTTGTCGATTTTTGACTCGTATCATATTTGAGTATCCTGTTGCCGCTAGCAGCCATTACATTAAGCACATTTTCAAAATTTGGGGTTAAATGCGGAATGAAGGGATAAATAGAGGCTCTAAGTTGTAGACCGCGCGAGTCACCCTGACCCGTTGAAGTTTATCGTGCAAAAAATTGTTCACACAAAAAATTGCGTCTTAATAAAAAAAAGTTACATTTTAAAAAAATTCTCGTATTGGCTGATATTTTGAAAGTTTTCAATCCCCATATTTCCGCTATTTTGAAAAGTTTCGAAAAAGTGAATCGACAAAAGAATTCTATATAATTTTTAAACCTTCTCACATAATTTAAAGGGAACCGGTTGAAAAATGCGACACGTAGGCGAAAAAAGCCGGACAGCCGGACAAATTGACAGCCGGAAAAAAGCATTTTTGGCCAATCTCGAAACTGAGACCCTTCGCTCACTCGATTAATAAAGCAACGATATCAATGATAGAAATCAGGTCTCTGTTATTGGTTAACGATTTACCAATGCCATGCCAAACATTAAATCGTGTAAGAAAGATTCACTGGAGGAGTTGCTCCGAAATATTAGATGTCTAAAAAACAGTTTCTTGCAACGCGGCGCGGGTGCAGGAACTGCAAAGAGGGGCGCATGTAGAACTTCATAAGTCAAGTGCAACTGATGCTTGCATAAATGTCAACTCTAATCGCGGGCTGACTGTCTCCTTACTCGCCAATTTTAAATTACTCCCATTTTTATATCATGTCATTATTATGTTACGCTTACGCCAGATTTCGGGGGGGGGATAAATCCCAACTATCCCCCCCTCTGGCTAGCTCTTGCCCTCGGCTTCGCTCGCGTAGGGGCCCTACGCGAGCGAAGCCGAGGGCAAGAGCTAGTTACACATAAATGCATTTCCAAAGAGGGCGTCTACCCTCTTCAGGTCGGTCGTACTAATCGTTTTAAATTGTTCCGGGTATTTCTTCTGCACTCTTAGGTGATCATTGATATGCCTATTGGATTTGGAGAAAAAAAGCGGGAAGGCATTCGGGCTTCGAAGCATCACAGCTGATGAAGAAACTTGGGGTGAGGTTTAAAAAATTTAGGTAAAGGTAAGGTAAAAAGTCATTTATTTTCTCCATAAATCACACAAAAATACAGTATAAATGTTGCCAGCACTGATTTAAGGAGACTCTGGAGACTGGAGTTAAAGACAAGACCTGTGCCACAGTTCTTCAGTGCTCCCCGGCTTTTGGATATGACATACATATTATTGTTAAATAAGTACACCACTTATTCTAGAATGGTATTTTATTATGTCATAGGGGCGGCAAACAAACGAGCAGGTCACCTGATGATATGTAATCACCGCTGCCCATGGACAACTGAAACACCATTAGCTTTTGATGCCATGACAAGAGCTTGGGTCTTAAATATGGAAAATACAAACATGATGGTATTGATACATTTATTGTTTTTTTAAGTTATTTATAAAAATTCCCTCGTGTACTGAACATGTGTGTCGAGCTCGGATGTCGGGCCGCAGTCGCGCTCGTGCATGACAACGTATTACATTTTCAATCTCAAATCTCGAAAACCAGAGCCAGGTGCCATTTTAAGACCGCTCGATACATTTGCGTACGTATTTTTCAAAATATTGCTTTTGCATCGTGCTAAAAATAAATCGTTTTGTAGATTTTCTGATGTAACTCCATTGTAGTAATGGTGCCTAAATTTTGTAGATATAATGGTACGGAACCCTTCGTGCGTGACTCGCACGTGGCTAGTTAAATTTTTATATTTGTATGTCCGTTATGGCCGCTGCAATGATAAAACTGATAAGTATGTAGGTCTATGCAATGTTTTTACAACTAGGAATAGATAAGTGCTATTGTTAAATAATTATTCATATCTCAGAACGAAACAAACGGATTTTCTATGGACGACTTCTTTTTTAAGATTTTTAATTACATTTTTGTGAAAAATAGATAGTTTTTATCCTGAAATTACATTAAAACTGTAGAATACGAGTAGAACGACACAAAAATCGCTCCCTCAGTTGGTGGAAGTAAAAAAAATACAGCAGATGTTGGTCGGGCGGTGTTTACTTGCATCTGCCGTAAAACAAAGCTTACGCTTGCACTGCACGGATTAACAAAAGACAAGATGGCCTGTCTGTTTAAACCATGATTTTTTTTTGACGAAATTGAGAAGAGTTACTTACTGAGTTTAGTTTTTGTTGAGAACGAATAATTTTTATTATGTATAATTTTTTATGGTAATTGTTTGTATAATTTTCATCTATACCTATTAGTTGTAAAGCTTAGAAAGTAAGAGCTAACTAAACCGAAGAAAAGTAACATATCTATTGTGATCTATGTCATTTTTTTCACCCCCAAACTACATAACCGATTTTGATAAAATTTCTATGAAACAATGAATTCTGTTTTCTGTTGTGTGTCTTTTGTATACTGTACCCACTCTCTACCCTGTGATGTAAAATTGTCCTCATATTTCAAGGTTGACTGGAAGAGATCCCTATCTGGAATAAGTTTACCTTTGTACTGTTCTATAATTCTAACCTGTATTTTTGTCCTGTGCTTATGTACAATAAAGATTTTACAAACAAACAAAACAAAACAATCCTTGGAACATCTTTCTAACAAAACAAGAATCATCAAAATCAGTTCATAAACAACGAAATTATCTGCGAACACAAATAAAAAAAAAGATATATATACGGTAGAATTAAGAAACATCCTCCTTTGTTGAAGTCAGTTAAAAAGATACTTGTATTGCATGTATAAGCTATAAGTTGCAAAGTCAAAATTACTGTAAACTGTAATAACTATTCAGTCGCCAGCATGCACCTAATAATAACAGCGAATTTGTAAATTTGGGTGACTTGATTTGTTGTTTTTTAAACGCAGAAGAATTTTTATCCGTTATTAATATCCGTTAAAAGAAAAATTTAACGTGAAAACATATAAAGAGGGTATAAGAATTTGGCGGAGGAAAGAGAGACTTGAAAAGCACTCCACCGGTAAGAGCCCAGCACTTGAATGTAAGAAGATGTTGTTACCTATCCTCTCAATTAACCTAACATATAAACAGTTGAAATTCCTTCCGTTTACCTTCAGATATTTACAAAAACGTTACGGCTTATTGCAAAAAATTTAAAACATTCTGAAAATGCTATTCGATGCAGAGTTAAAATGCTGAGAGGTCAAAACCCGTGGCATACCAGGAACGGCCGAGATTCGGTTTATTTTCGCCGCAGCACATCAACGGCTAAATAAACGCTCATTAGTCACCCTTACGCCTAACATTCGTTATTATAACATTTCATGTGTTTACAACGGTCTGGACCACTCCCTTGATAATGAAAAATAATTAATAATACTCATCATACATTAACAAAGTACTTAAATAACATAGACGACCTCCGTGGCGTAATGGTCAACACGCTAGTTCGTTAATCCAGAGGTTCTGGATTCGATCCCCAGGCAGGGCAAGTTGGAAAAGGGCCTTTTTCAATTTGTCCTGGGTCTTGGGTGTTCATCTATACATGTATTTATCAAAAAATATAGGTAGTATCATTGGATTGGAACCAGAGATCAGAATTACGGGATAGCAATAGCACCCGTGATCCCGATCTCTGGTTGGAACACAAGCTTAAGCTTACTTTGGGGTTAGCTAAATGTGTTTTTCGTCCATATATATATAAAAATATTTATTTATATTTAACAAGATAGGGAAAGCTCTCATCTTGATATTTATGACAATATTTTCCAATCTTATTTCCAATATTTTTATCGTCTCACCTACCATCACACTTAAAGTGGCTTTTGAGTCTTGCGGCCCTGGGGGGTTACTCCATAAAATAATACGATAGCCGCCTGAAAGTGACGTCCCATTTATATGTCAAACCAAGTTAGGCTTTATTATTATACGTTAGTGCTCAATGTTGCCTGACACAGAATCGCGGATACGCAGTAACCTCCGTCTTGCGAACCGCTTTTGGAGTATCCCACCTCTTTAAAAATTTTGACATTGCAAGAACAAGACAAAACATATTTTAACTGATATAGGTTTAGTGAACGCTTGTATTTTTATATATGAAGGTTAGGTTTTATTACAGGCTGCCTGGTTTGGCTTTAAGGACAGATTTAGTCCATGCTACTAAACAATATTCCCCTCAAGTCCTTTAGAAAATATTATTTAACAAATATTTTAAAGTTTCGTTCACGCAATACTGACGAAACTCAAAATCAGACAAATTTCTCTAAAACACTTATGTTGAAATACGTACAAAAAAAAAACTCTGGACACAGTCTGCCTTAGAGTCGCAAGATACAAAAGCCTCTGTCTGCCCCGTTAAGGGGCTACCTAAATTTTCCGGGGTCCAGTGCTGCCCCCATTTAAAATAAATCATTTGAAAGGAAACGGAGATATCATTTAAAATTTTGACTTGATCAGTACCTAGATAATACTTCAAACTATTTTATGAACTACTGTTTACAGTTTAAAGTGAAAGCTTTTTTACGCACATATATATGCCAAAATACATGGCTGTTTTTCGCAATTGTGCGTAGTAAAGCTTTACGTTCTCACTTTAAACTGTAAACAATAGTTCATAAAATAGTTTGAAGGGTTATCTAGGGTCTGATCAAGACAAATTTTTAAATGATATCTCTGTTCCTTTCTATTGATTTATTTTAAATGAGGGCAGCGCTGGACCCCGAAAAATTCAGGAAGCCCCTTAAAGATAATGACGTGATAGCATGTTTGTATATTTTCCAATCTGAAACAAAACCATAGCTGTGGTATTTTACTTTTTCACAAGAGTAACTCACTCAACATTTAATACGACTATTTTATTTTCATCCGCGACATTGATGACACGTCTAAACTTTAGCCGTCTTATTATAAAACCCAGACTAACTTTGTTACTAGGTTTAAACCATGATCCGCCCAAAATGAAGTTGACATTGACAGGTGAGTGTGTGATATTTCTAGATGTCAACTTGATTTGGTCGGATAATGGTTTAAACCTAGTAACAAAGTTAGTCTGGGTTTTATAATAAGATTGTAGCTGTTTTGTTAAACGACTACTTAAATTTTCCGAGGTCCTGTGCTTCCCCCATTTGAAATAAATCACTTGATAGGAAACGAAGACACCATTTAAAATTTTGTCTTGACCAGGCACTAGATAATCTTTTAAACTATTTTATGAACTACTGTTTACAGTTTGAAGTGAGAACTTAAAGCTTTTTTACACACAGTTGCGAAAAACAGCCACTTTTGGTTAATAAGTAGCTCAATTGCTATTCCACTTTCAAAGGCTGCTACAAAAGACCCCCGAGATTAGACAAATAAACAATTTCCTTTATAAGCAAGTTTAGTCGATGTATGTTCCTTATATTATTTCTAAAAACTCAAAATTTCGATCTTCCATTACGATAAAATTTTGCAGATATATTTTAATATCTTGTTTGTTTTTGGAACTATTGTCAGTTAAATATATTATATACTAAAATAGACTGAAATTGCTATAAAATTGTGTTCTATACGAGTAAAATAAACCATATTCTATTATTATACTCGGCTCACTTATTTATACCTACGACATCCTATTTAACAAAAGCTGATCACGGACTTCCTTCGTGACACTTTAGGAAGCTCGTAGTATAGGAGGGAGACATCTGTTTAAAAAAATGAAGTGGAGCTTTTTTCGGGAGCTTCCGTTTCTTTACCGTGCGAAAGCTCGATGCTGACGTTCACATTTTAAATCCGTTTCCGATATCCGAGATGAAGTATACATACGTACCTATTTATATTATATACATACTTTCACGTCTCTATTTCTAATGGGGCAGAGCTTTCTGACTCTTCCGGCTCTAACTAAGCAGACAGAGTCCAGAGCCACAAAACTCTATAATACACAATAAACAAAGAAATATAAATATAATTAATAGATTCAGGTGTTACTTTGCGGAAGTCAAAGTTACATACTACATGATTTGAATTACTTTGTGCAATTCCGCTACCAGTCAGTTCATGCAAACTATTGCCGGCCGGCGCCAACAGCCCGTGTGCACCAGAGGAAGTTCGAGACTTGTGTTATGGGATACTAAATCAACGATACTATATTTTATAACAAATACATATATAGATAAACACCCAAGACCCAGAACAATTTGAAAAAGGCTATTTTGCAACTTATTTACCCTAACCGGGTATCGAACCCGGGACCTCTGGGTGGCGAACTAGCATAAACACTACGCCACGAAGGTCGTCAAAATATAATATACTAGCTGACTCGGCAAACGTTGTTTTGCCATATACTTAAATAGATTGTATGTATTTTTGTTTGTTGTATCATAAAAAAAAACAAATTAAAAATTTTGTCTAAAAAATAAAATAAAAATTTAGGGGTGGACTACCCCTAACATTTAGGGGGATGAAAAATAGATGTTGGCCGATTCTCATAGATACCGGATAAGCACAAAAAATTTCATCAAAATCGGTCAAGCCGTTTCGGAGGAGTATGGCAACGAAAACTGTGACACGAGAATTTTATATATTAGATAATATACATACATAATATATAATAGACATGAGCGTAGATCTTAAAAATAAGAGCTATGCTCTCGTCGGTGGAGTATGAATTCTCCATTTGTCTCTCTCGTTCGCTGTACGTCACGAAGTTCACCTTCTCCTTTATTTGCTTCATGTAGCATGCCTGGGTCTTTCTGGTCCACTTTTCCCTTCTATCTTCTAGCGCGAAGGTCGATATAGGTATCAAAAAAGTGATAGTTGCTGGCCGCATAGCCTACTAATATGATTGGCATTTCCGCCCATTCCCTCGATCTGATTCTAAAATCTGGAAGATAAGCAGCTGGTACAAATTTTTTATTTTCTTCCACACTAAAATTAACGAGATGTGTTTTCTAACGTTCTTGTATGCAGGATTTTTACAACCTATCACCTTTGTTTAGTAATTATATAATCTTTGCCTTTGTTAACGTTTCAATGTTATATTATATCATTACCACGCTACATTCTTAGACTCTTTACGCTTTTGCTGCCTGAACCAATTTGCAACTACTTTTTACACCTTTTGCACATTACCTAGTTTATGTCTTGTATTTATTTAGCTTGTGCAATAATAGGTATTGTATCGTGTGGTACTTACCTTACCAGGTTCCTATTTTAAAAGCTCGCCGCTACATCTCTGATCTCTGTTAGCACAAACCAAATATTGTGCAATGGACCATAATATCCCATACAAAAACATTATGCTTTTGTGATGCCATGCATTTGTGCATGGACTCGAACACTGGGCTCAAAGGTCAACAGTCGATCCGGACTCCGGCCGGCTAAACCCACAATTGACTACTTCCGGTTGCACTCAACTAATTCATAAGTAGTGTACTCGTGTCTATGGAGATGGTACGTACTTGTGCCTGAGACTACCTACTTATACCGGATCTAAATGTAAAGTCGACACATATACTTGAAGAATGATCTTAGAAGCATCTCGGCCAACTTGGAAGTGGGTAAGTAACGAAACGTTCAAAAAAGTGCATTTATTTCTATGGTATCAAAGTCTTCAAGTAATATAAAAAGAAAGTTATACATGATTGTTTAATAACCAGCCAAGTGCGAGTCAGACTGGCGCACGAAGGGTTACGTACCCACATATAAACATAAAGTATATTTATTAAAAAATATATATCTACAAAAAATCACCTTAAATATTTATTTTATTCCCTTCTTAGTATTTGTTGTTAGCGGCAACATAAATACATCATCTGTAAAAATATTAACTGTCTAGAGATACATCCTGGTGACAGACAGACAGATAGACGGACAGACGGACAGTGGAGTGTTAATAATGGGGCCCCGTTTTTACCCTCTGGGTAAAGAACCCTAAAAGTATACTTATAGGATTGTTTAAAAAAAAAAGGTTTGCAATGATCGTAGCAATTGGAGATCCATGGACTCTGCCTACATGCCTGCATGGGAAATAAGCAATTCTTTTATGCTTGCGTGTGTAATGTAATATGCTAAATGAAGAATATAAAGAATCAGATATCAACACACTGGAGAAAACAGAGAAAACATTTTCCATTTAATCGGTGTAAAGATGAAAGAGTCGATTTCCTCTTCCGTTACAAATCCATAACTTCGAATAAGTACGTTATTATTATAATCAAAATCTGTGCCGACATAATCGACATTATCCAGATACCTTTGAGTTTGTTACTTTTGCAGCCACAGCTTGCTTACTCCACAAAGTTCATCGACCAACCCCAGAAACGGATTTCAGACGCACCTCGATGTAGGGCAACGAAGAGTGACTCATTAATTACGTGAAAATTAAAATGAAATGTTATCTGACATTTCAGATTTATGAAAATCTCAGAACATCCAATTACCGAAAACATTGGAAGTGCTTTATGTTTTAAATTACTGCAACAAAATAGAAGTGATAATCAGTTCAGACAGACGTAGAAGCAAAAAGATATTCAGATGCAGTTAATTAATAACGATATTTCTGTAGGCACCGCTTTAGGAAAACTACGCTAATAGGTAATTGATATGTTCTCAATGAATAAATTACTTAGAAAAAATGCTGTTTTGTTCTATTGAAGATCCGTAATTTTATTGCTTAATTTACTGTAAGAAACATATGGCTATGCAGGTAGACCACTGGAAAAAAATACTCCGTAGTTCACCTGGGTGGACTGCCAGGTGGACTACGGGAACTAAAGGGTTCAGCGTACAAACAGAGAGGAAAAAGGCTCGACCGAAGAATAAGACCGTATTAGTATTACCATAGCCTAAATTGTATAAACATTTAAACTTGACAAAATGCTCTCTCGTGTCTTGCACTTGCCACTTGAAAATAAACTTTAAACTATTTGGCATATAGCCAATCACAAAAAAATCCTCTCTGCTGCGCTCCACTGTGTCTGAACTGACCTTTATGTTCTCAGGGTTGATGTACGTATATTTACCTAAATGAGATTCTTTATCCTGCCATAACTCCGAAATCTTGAATAGATTTGAAATAGAAATATTTTTAAATGAAAAGTACATAGTTTACGAGTAACTTGGTAATGGATTTAGTGGTGACGTTTGTTATGTTTGTTCAAGCTTCTAAATTTCACGCTATTGTGGTCTCTAACACAATAGTAAAACACGTCAACGTTGGAAAAAAACAGACATATTGGGTTTGTCGCCCAGGTAATCTGCACATTTTTAACCCCCGATGAAACAAGTAGGTAATTATCATTATCAATAAACTCAACTGCTTTTTTCTGTTTTTTTTTTTAATTATTTTATTTCATTTTGATACACCCAGTGTCACTCACACAGTAAATACGAATCTAACAACACCTCTCAAGCTAAAATACATCGAGCCGTTCAGGCTGCAGAGCGTGTCAAACAAATATACATACATAAAAACATACTCTCGAAAAACATAACCCTCCTTCTGGCACAGTCGGGTAAAAAAAAGGTTCTAAGCAGTTATATTATAGTACTCTATGGTTCTAAGTT
The DNA here is from genome assembly GCA_943193695.1 of Acrobasis suavella. Classification (NCBI taxonomy): domain Eukaryota; kingdom Metazoa; phylum Arthropoda; class Insecta; order Lepidoptera; family Pyralidae; genus Acrobasis; species Acrobasis suavella. The sequence goes on from OW971941.1 coordinate 4,487,934, forward strand.
TGACGTGTCTGTGTGTCTATGTCTAAACGTCTAAACGATTATCGTTGCGGTTTTTTTTTTAAAGGTGATTTGATTGAGATGGTTCTTAGCAATGTTTGATGGAAATCGCTTTAGCGGTTTAAACGTTTGACAGTCAGGGTTTTTTAGGGTTCCGTACTTCGAAAGGAAAAAACGGAACCCTTATAGGATCACTTTGTTGTCCGTCTGTTTGTCAAGACCCTTTTTCTCTGGAACGCGTGGAGGTATCAAGCTGGAATTTATATCAAATACTCAGGCCTACTGTGCCTTGGAGCTATGAACAAATCAAACTTCTAAGCCAACGCAATCAAAAGATACAGCCCTTTATGCCGCAAATTTTCGACACTCGCAAGGTAATCAAAACCTACAGGGTACTGCCCATGAACTTAGAATCTTGAAATTCGGTACGAAGGAACGTCTTATAAAACAGATAAAGGAAAAATTGCGAAAACTGTAAAGTTTTAGTTACATCATACAATAAGTATATTTTTATTAATTTTAAACTTACTTATACCTACATGTTTCTACGGAACCCTCGGTGCGCGAGTCCGACATGACCGGTTTTTTTCAATTTGCTTGCCAAATAAACTTGTTTCAATAATAAAAAATAAAATCTTACATAAATACATTAAGTAAATACAAAAGATTGAGTTTTCTAGAGGTTTTATATATATATTAAATAAAAGCCACATTTATTTGCCGTCGTCTCGAATCGCAAATCAAATCGTAACACGATATTACGTTTTCCTCTCTATTTAACCCGATTTCTTCGGTTCATGTTTTATCTATTTATGAGAAAGTGATTTTCCTTGAGCTTCCTCTGATTCTTTACAGTTTTTTTGTTTTCACTAGCTATTACATCTACATAGCAACCGCGGCGAAGGTCACGTGGTTTGTGACGATCCCACGGAACTTTAGGTCATTTTTCTAGGATTAAAAAGAATCATATGTAATCCGCTTCATAAGATATAGTAGGAGGGTAAACTTCAAGTCATTGGACGCTAATAGTAGTTAAACAAAACACAATTAAACCTTATTTATTAAGGTTGCTTTCAAAACGGGAACACTGTGCTGCAGCTACAGGGTATAAAAAGATATCAGCTGCAATGGACAGAACACCAGTAGCGTGGCCTCCTTAGAAGCCAATTTCCATCGAGTTCCCTTAGGGGTTTTTAATATATACGCATTTATTACTTATAACAAATTAATAAATATATATAATAAATAAATAAGCTGTGGTAAATAAGTGAGAATATTCCTACATAAATCATAATTTTGCTTAAGTATGCGCATATTATACGAAGTAGAAAAAAAGATTTCTTCGTTGTTTACGTTTACTTAAGTACATAAAGATTGAAACAGACAATTTTTCTAAACTAAATACCGACTTCACTACCAAACTACTCAACCGATTTTGATGAAATTCCGATAGGACTACCTGACAATTATTTTCCCTTCAAACAAGATTTTTAAATAGGTCTAAGCGTCATTGAGTAATGGAGGAACATACATAAAAAAACATATAGGTATACATTTAAATTGATTTTTGAACTTGGTTAAAAACAAAGCATTGACACGCATTGATAATCGCATATCGGCCTAACATATCTACGTATATCGGCATACCTACGTATATCGGCGCACTGCGCATCAAAATGTCCATTTACTATATTCATAAGCCGTAAACTAACAGCATGATAAGATGGCACACATACATAGTCAAAATACGAAAATTTTCGTTGATTATTCAAATACATTCAATAAACATGCTAAGAGACATATTTTGTACTCACACTAAGTCAAAAAAATATGCGAATTATTAGGTTATTGAACGGCTTATTAACTTTTATACAACCTAATAGGAATGTATGTAATTTGTTTCATAGTTTTATAGCTGTACCAGCCCAAATTCTCACCCAACGCCAATACAGAACACAATAAAAAAACCATAATAAATAAGAATTCGTTGTGTTCTGTCCAATGACTGTTAGCGTCCAAGGACTGTAAGTTTACCCTATGTACGAGTAAGAGCAATAAGACTTAAAAAATGTATTCCAATCCTTTTTCGCTTTCCGTTTCCACGATCACGCTAAAGGTGGTCTTTGGGTTTTCCGGTCCAGATATCTGTTTACCACGAAAGATAAAAAAACACACGTCATTGTATATTGCTATATAGATCTGAAACCAAATTATTTTACTATGCGACACAAATTTATAAATGGCGGACTTCAAAGCATTTTTGTATAAATTCTCGACACGTAAATTGAACCAAAGTAGCGATCGTCGTCACAGTATTTGTACCTACGCCGATAACCGCCATTTTGGTTCAACCTACGCGCCGGGAATTTGTACAAAAATGCTTTGAAGTCCGCCATTTTTGTTCAACCTACGTGCCAGGAATTTGTACAAAAATGCTTTGAAGTCCGCCATTTTTGTTCACCTTATTTGTGTTGCATTGTACTACTTATTCTGTTCGATGAGGTAAAGAAGAGCAAAAGGACCAAGTAAACAAAGTTCAGAGCTGTGGTAAAGAAGTGAGAATATATGTAGGTTCCTACATAAATCATAATTGTGCTTAAATATGCGCATATTATGCGAAGTAAAAGAAAGGATTCCTTCTTTGTTTATGTTTAAGTATATAAGGATAGTTAGAGTATAAAAAGATTGAAACAGACATAATTTTTCAAAACTAAAACCCGATTTTACACCAACTATTTTGATAAAATTTCTATGGGACCACCTCACAATTATTTTCCTTTAGAACAAGATTTTTAAATAGGTCTAAGCGTCTTCGAGTAATGGGGGAACATACATAAAAATCATATAAGTTTACATTTCAATTGATTATTGAAATGGTTTAAAAACAGACACGCATTGATAATGTCATCCGAGCCAAAGCCATTTTACAACAGTTTCCGTCTTATTTTAAAAACAGGACTAACTTTGTTACTAGGTTTAAACCATTATCCGCCCAAATCAACTTGACATCTTGTAATATCACACTACCTCACCTGTCAATGTCAACTTGATTTTGGGCGGATAATGGTTTAAATCAAGTAACACAGTTAGCTGTTTTTATAATAAAACGACTTATCTTTGTGAAATATATATAGTACACTATGATGGCCATAGGAAGCGAGGAAGACCAAGGACAAGATTGGCTGACGAACTGAAAGTGTTCGAGAATATTGGACAGAAAAGACCATAGATAGAAGGTACTGGTAGGCGGAAGGTAAGAAGGGAGGCATTTGCCCAGCAGTAGAACATACATGGCCAACAAAAAAAGTTATGTTTTATTCTCAATTCTAAAGCGGGTAAGACACAGCCTTGAGCCATTAGCCCTTAGGCAACATTTAGCAAGATTAGATTGTTATAAATAAATATATACGGACAAATCACACAGATTGAGCGAGCCCCAAAGTTAGTTAGAGACTTGTGTTATAGAATAGTTACTCAACAGTACTGTATTTTATAACAATTTCATATACCTATAGATAAACATCCAACAGTTAAAAAGGGAATGTGTGAGAATCTGATTCATAACAATAGACAGTGCGGCTAGCAACCCATCACTATTTTTATTTTATTTACCATTTTAATGCGCTTAATTTTCATGCCCTTTCGGTTGTACGCCCTTGAGTTCTGTGTGAGCGGATGGCAGCAGACTGCTCAAAATAGGAACGTGTGGGAAGAACAGGGGATAACTTTGCCCAGCAGTGGGCACAAAACGACATTTTGGATAATATTATATCATATCACTGCTCTTATACTACTACTGATCGTTGAAGTGGCAGTGGGCGGGCCACATAGCGCGATGAACCGATGACCGTTGGGGTAAAAAGGTTCTCGAATGGCGGCCGCGTGGTCAGACGACCTGACCAAGGTCGCTGGAAAGCGCTGGATGCAGGCCGCTCTTCATCGATCATTTTGGACAAATCCTTGGAAGAGGCCCATGTCCAGCAGATGACGTTATGCGGCTGAAATGATGAAGATGACATCACTGCACGCCAAACGATGCATTTAAACACGATCGATTCTTATTAAATGCGAGTTATGTTATTTACACAAACTATGTATGTATATATTTTATATGAACAAGCACTGAATATGCTGATGTTTTAAAGTTGTAGCTTCTCGTGAGCAGATGGTGAATGATAATTTGATGTTTGGAGATCATACTTTAAAATAAAAATAATGTTATCTAACAGTGAAGAAAGTCCATTGACTTTCTGTGTTTATCTTGTTGTCTATGTAAATTAGAATAGTTGATATTTAACACTGGTGGCTCTGTGAGCTATACATCTCGCGAGTCATCGCTACCCGTTGAAGACTAAAGAAAAAAAAAATCTGTTCTGAGTCCGGTCTAAAGAAATACAAAAAAATGATTAGACTAAAAAAATGCGTCTTAACAAGAGTAACAAAAGAAAAATTTAAGATCTTTTCCAAAATGTATCGAAATGGCTGATATATGATATTTTCGAAGTTTTCAACTTAACCACCTTTATCCGCCATTTTGAAAATTTTCGTAAAACTGAATCGACAAAACAATTCCGTATAGTTTTTGGAGCTTCTCACAAAATTTCACGAGAACCCGTTGAGAAATGCGATAGCGAGAAGAATCGGACAGACAAACTGACGAACAGCCGGACAAAAGCATTTTTGACCAATCTCGAAACTGAGACGCTTTGCCCGCTTCGCTCGCTCGGTCTATTAAACACACGTCTTATCAAATCAAATCAAATATAATATAATATTATTAAAAGTAACGTGAGATGACATAACAAAATATTTAAAAACGGTAATACTTACGTAGCGTAGTCTGAAAATGCCGATTAGTTTCAATCGGTTTAGACGTTCATCATCAGTTCGAGTGTTATTAATTGGGACGGCGACGCGACGGAAACCGACCAGTTGGCATTTTCCGTGAGTAAATTATATGATCAAAATATCGTTCAAATAATCTCTAACAACATCAATAACATTTTTCAATCAGGAGCAATTTCAATTTCTTTTTAAATGTCAACACGTCTAATTTCTTATTCAACAAGGTGTGGTTAACTGATAGCATTACAACCACATTTCGCTCACTGCATCCCCTTACGCCGCCCCCGCGCGGCGTAAATTGGGTGTTCCGGTTCAATGCTGTCGAGTTTCATCCCATTAACACGCAGGTGGAGTGGCGGTAATGTCAGCATCAGCGCTTTTAACTTTAATAAAATAAAGGTAGTTCTTATTCACACAACATCTTTTATCTATATACAACGTGTAACGGATACGGGATCAACCTGTAAGGGAGTAAACATTCTAATCAATGTGAACAACTTTTACTATGGGACCATCCCTGAAATTGTAAAAAATCCTACCCACCGTGCCAAAATGTATGGAGCTGCACATATTTTTTACGATTACATGGATTGTCCCTAAGTAAAAGTTGTTCACATTGATTAGTATATTTACTCCCTTTTCGGTTCATGTACTTATTTGTTATAAAATATAGTTTCATAGAGTTATTACTTATCCCATAACACAACTCTCAAACTTAATTTGGGGCGAGCTCAATCTATGTGATTTGATACTTTTAACGAGCAATTCTTATTTATATGACTTGATAGAGCTTTATTTATTTTTCACTTAACTGAAAGCCATAATAAAATTTATAGTTACGAAACAAAGACAAAGCTCAATAAATTTTAATAGTTCCCATGTACGTACGCACATACTAGGTATGCTGTACTTCCACATTTGGAGCGGCTAACTGTACTCACCTCACATCGGCGTCTTATCGAGCATAGATATTAGTAGGCCAGTGCAATGCGGAATGCAGCCTAATTAAAAAGGTTTTATTGTCCGCAACTGTGCGCAGTGTCCTAGATTTAAATTCATACACTCCCATAATAATTGACCGTGCGAGCGAAGCGCCTCAGTTTCGAGATTGGACAACAATGCTTTTTCCGGCTGGCCGTCAGTTTGTCTGTCCGAGGGACAGACAAACTGATGGTGCAATGCGGCATGCAGCCTAATTAAAAAGGTTTTATTGTCCGCAACTGTATGCAGTGTCCTAGATTGAAATCCGTACTCCCATACTAATTGACCGAGCGAGCGAAGCGTCTCAGTTTCGAGATTGGACAACAATGCTTTTGTCCGGCTGGCCATCAGTTTGTCTGTCAGAGGGACAGACAAACTGACGGTGCAATGCGGCATGCAGCCTAATTAATAAGGTTTTATTGTCCGCAACTGTGGGCAATGTCCTAGATTGAAATCCATACTCCTATACTAATCGACCGAGCGAGCGAAGCGTCTCAGTTTCGAGATTGGACAACAATGCTTTTGTCCGGCTGGCCGTCAGTTTGTCTGTCAGAGGGACAGACAAACTGGCGGTGCAATGCGGCTTGCAGCCTAATTAAAAAGGTTTTATTGTCCGCAACTGTGTGCAGTGTGCTAGATTGTAATCCATACACTCCCATACTAATTGACCGTGCGAGCGAAGCGTCTCTTTCCAGATTGGCCACAAATGCTTTTGCTCGGCGGTCAGTTTCTCAGTCTGTCCGGCTGTTCTCGCCTACAGGTCGCATTTCTCAACCGATTCCCGTGAAATTTTGTGAGAAGATTCGAAAATGAAATATTTTTTTAAGATTCAGTTTTTCGAAATTTTGTAAAATGGTGGGGGAAAACTTTATAAATATCATATTTCAGTCATTTCGAAATTTTTCAAAAATGTCATGATCTTTTTTGTTACCCTTATTAAAACGCGACTTTTTTGACTGAACAACTTTTTTATCCGATAAACTTCAACAGGTCGAGGGTGACTCGCGTGATCTACAGCTCACATGGAGTCACTAGTATGTACAGTGGGCCACATAGAAAAGTATACTACCTCTATACTTTTGGTACTACTAAATTGTACCAATGGTGCTATACTTTTCTATATGGCCCACTATACATATTGATAAATGCCACCTCCCGTTTAAACCACAGAAATATTTAGATATAATTTGATAAGATTGTAGTTTGAGACCCGGAGACGGACTTGGACCAGTGGTTAAGGCGTTCGACTTGTGATCCAGAGGTTGTGGTTTCGAATCCCACTGGGAGGCATATTGCAGGCTCTAATCACCTGATTATCCGAAAAGAAAGTTGATTCCGTGTTACGTTTAAGCTGTGGGTCTCAAATGCCATCTAGCGTTTGCTCTAACCTATACAAGGATTGGTTCTGGTCTACCCTTTGGGCTGCGGAGGTCAGACAGCAATCGCTCTTTGTGAAAACCAGTACCTAAATTTGTCAAATCGCCTAGGTTAAGTTAGGTTAGTGGCGAATCACAAGCATCTTGAAGTGATCCCTTGTTAGTGCTCTCATAATGTTATCGGGCAGGGCAATCCAAAGACGTACAGCAAAAGAATTAGAGAAAAATCCAGTACGGTGAAAACCGATAGATAGGAAAGGTTTACCTCATAGTCACCATTAAATTTTTCCATATTGTTACATTTTTAAAATTATCAATGGTGGACATAGGATTTCATACAGGTTTTTTTTTCATTCTTTAAGAAAGATATGCCTAAGAATAAGTGAAATATTTCCTCCTCTGATAAACTGCCGCGGAAAATACCACTGGTCTATACGTCGCGTAATTTCATAAAAACGTACACATCATTGTTTTCTGATTAAAAATCGAAGTGTAATCGTAAAAAGCTTCTACATTCAAATAGAATGCTAAAGGTTATCACATATTACAACATAGTCTTATAAATAGCACCAACAAACTATTCTTAGTTTCAAGATTCGGGTTTGTTTACCAACAAAATACCTGATGAAATGAATTATTTCAATGCACGTAAATCACACCAAATTGAAAAGCTCGTTGCTTCCAATAACGATAAATTCCCATTGATTGACTTGGGGAGAGAACAAATGATCAACACTGGTTTATTTTCGTCAATATAGCTTTTAAAACCATAACACGTAGATTCTTCAATAAATTTTTATGAGTCTGCGCCATTATTTATAACTTGCTACGACAGGGCAGACGGATCACAATCATAGTAGACGCAGCTCACACTAAAAGACTTTAGAACAAAAAATTAAAGGTTGACAAACTTTCAAAAGACACGGGTGGAATAGGAAATGTGAGATTGGTTGATTATTATACATTCAAGCAGCAATGCGCTCACCCATCGTGGCACATCCGCCGCTACTTCCGCTGCCAAAGATGGAGGATCTTCGAGCCCAGTTCGTTGACAGCTAGGACCGGCGACCTCCTTGGTACACTGTTTTTAAAATTCGAACACATAATACTCGCGACGTTTTTCGAGTAGCGAGAACGCGGCCGCTGGGAGCGGAGATCGACGTAAACTTGCGTGTGCGCGGTCTTCGGAGCTATTTTTGATGCTAAAGCGCGTTGGACGCCAATGTCTAGAGCATGCACGGAATATGCAATGTCGCCTTCGTATTAGCATAGTGTACCAGGAGGTGATTTCTCATCGTGCTCTCTGAACATGCTTTTTCTTATTTTTTTTAACCGACTTCCAAAAAAGGAGAAGGTTATCATTTCGTCGCGATCCTTTATTTTTATTCTTTATGTTCACCGATTATTTTTTTTGTTTGAAAGGGTTTTTTATAGTTTCCAAGTGGTACCATGGAAATATTATCAAAATCGGTTGTGTAGCTTGGGGGTGAAGTCGGTTTTTAGTTTTGAAAAATTATTTACTATCTCCTAGTCCGACTGCTCGGCAAAAACCTAACACTTTTTGTAATTTTTAAATAAATTTGGTACCAGAGACATATTTTACCGTACTCTATAAATAATTTAAAAAAAATACATTTTTCATTGTTACTTGCGGTATATGTAAAAAGTATAATCCAGGGTGTCAGCTTCCTGCATACCAAATTTTATCAAAATTGGTCCAGCCGTTTGCGCGAGAAGAAGTAACAAACATACACACTCACAAACTTTCTCCTTTATAATATTTTAACGCATTATTAGTGTGATTAAATCTGATTCTTTGTCAGGTTTCAAATCTATTTTTTTTTGTCAAAAAATTTTTCTGATTTAGTAAAAAAGTATCGTATGAATTTAGGGATGTTAGTATGATCTTTTTTTATATTTAAATGTGTACTTGCTTCTAATTCAGTCCTCTCAATCAATCGCAGAATGACTGTAAGAGATCCCTACATGGGACAAGTCCGCCTCTGTATAATATATGTCCGCTCTTTGGTAAGTTTTCTTTGTATATGTATTTGTTTTGGTACAATAAAATTATTACAAACAAATAAACAAAGATCGAATTTAACTGTACTGACTTATCCGCTATTTGCCAACAAGTCAAATCAGATACTTTTTTCTAAACGTCAAAACAAACATTTTCTACGGGATTTGTTTGAAATATAGGCAGATGACGTCATAGTTTCTTGGAGTCAAATTGCGCTCTTTTTATCAGTTTTTCTGCAATAACAAATCTAAAATCACGTCAAAATCGATATGTTCAAAGACAAGTGACATTATTTTGAGACGATTCATTTTCTTATCAATACAAAATAATTTATTTTTCATCTAGGAAAGTACCCAATTGCTTAACGTACTTATAGGTATATGACTATGGCCTAATTTAAAAGAAAAATACACTTTTGGAAATGATTTTGCAAACATTGAATTAGTGACTCTGTCTGTGTAATCACCTATGATCATTGTTTGACTGCATAACTTAAATAGATGTAAGTGTATTAAATATTTCAATAAATTCAATAAAGTTTCTTAGAGTTTACATACATACATATTACCTGTTTCCCTTGGGGGTAGGAAGAAAAGAACGAACGAACGAACAAAGACTATAGATTTTCACTTGCTACAATCCTTGTAAACACTCATTACTCTTTACATACATTCCTTTTCTTTTATTTTCTGACAGTTTAATTCAGGAAAGTAATATTTTACGTTTACACGTGAACCTAATAAGGAAATTTGTTCAAAAAAAAAAAAATAAAATAAAAAATTGGTTGCGGCTCTAAGCAGACAGAGCCCAGGGCCGCAAGACTCGAAGGCCACTTTTATCATGATAGTGGCCACTTTTAGCGTGATGGCGAGAAGTTGGAAGAAGGAATCAAAATAGTCGGCTATTAATATCATTCCATTGTCACCCATTCCCTCGATCGGCTTCTACGATCTGCGCGGGAAGAGAAGCAGTTGATACCCGAACCCTCTACGAATTATAAAGTAGGTAGTTTATGAGGGTTAATTGTTGTTCAACGTTCGCAAGTACGGCGCCGTAACTCATACGACTGTTATGGGTTCTTGTTTTATAGTTTAATACATCAAGATGGATTATTGTTTACTTTAAATTGTCTACCTTTTTAGCTTAGTTTAATTTTCTAGTGTATATATACTCTTATTTATTGTAATTTTTTATGAATTAAGTTCTGAACTATGAAATATATTCTTCGTACTATCCGCTATTTTCCAACAAGTCAAATCAGATACTTTTTTCTAAACGTCAAAACAAACATTTTCTCTGGGATTTATATGAAATACAGGCAGATGACGTCAGATTCTTGAAGTCAAATAGCGCTCTAATTATCAGTTTTTCTGCAAAAATAAATCTAAAATCAGGTTAAAATGGATATACCTATGTAAAGACAAGTGACATTATTTTGTGATGTTTTATTTTCTCATCAGTACAAAATAATTTATTTTTGACGTAGGAAAATAACCAAAATTTGTTTTTTTTTCCAACAAGTCAAATCAAATTCTTTTTTCTAAACGTCAAAACAAACATTTTCTCTGGGATTTATATGAAATACAGGCAGATGACGTCATAGTTTCTTGAAGTCAAATAGCGCTCTTATTATCAGTTTTCAGCAATAATAAATCTAAAATCACGTTTAAATGTTTAAAGACAAGTGACATTATTTTGCGAAATTTTATTTTCTCATCAGTACAAAATAATTTATTTTTGACTCGGAAAAGTACCAAAGATTTAGAATATACAAGGAAAGTAGATACTCAATTACAAAGCTAATATAATAAACGTAATTATTTTTAAGGTATAGAGAAATCTTCAGGTAGGTAAGTGTGTGTGTAGCTTTCCCCTATCTTTGTGAATAAAGTACATTAATAAACGCCTTAACTGTAGAGTACTAATGTCCGATGTACGGCGTTTGACGCGAATGATGAACTTTTGCGTTTCAGTTGCTACAGGCGTTTAACACAAATCAACAAAAAATAGAAAATAAGAGTAAATTGTGACATTTGAAGGTTTTAAAACCAAACATCTTTTGTGTCAAATAAATATAAATAAGTAAATATATAGTAGTACAAAGTAAGTTCGAGACTTGTGTTATGCGATACTAACTCATAACTCAACGAAACTATATTTTATAACAAATACATAGGTATATAGATTATCATCCTAATGACTAAATTATCTATTAAAAAAATATATTTAAAAAAATATCGCAAAAAACCTAAAATTATAATATTAAATAATATCTTTTTAAAAGAGATCTTTATAGATAATTTAGTTATTTGACGCAAATAAAGTTCGAAAATACATTAATTATTTTATGTTTTTAGTACAAAACCATATCTATCTTTATTAAGAGAAAAATATACAATAATAGCTTATTTACCTTAACACTAAAACTAAACATAATAAAAAAAACATACTCGAAATTATTAAAATAAAAATCAAGGAGACTTTGCTTTAAGCCATTTTTTACATAAAATGTTAAATTAAAAAGAAATAATAAAATAAGGTATGTACTAAATTAGTATAATGCGCAGTTACCTACTTCATTCTATTTGACACTGTTTCAACTTCGCGCTAAGAACTGCACCTTAATCCGGCGAATCCGGATATTTCAATTATAGTGTTGCCATAATCCAAGAACAATTTACAAACTTACCTACAGTTTCATTTGCCCTGTTAGCACAGTTTTAGCACTTGCAAAGTTTTTATTTTCATCTGCTATCTTACTTATCGCACGTTTTGCTATTTGAACTTATATTGGTATTCAATAACACCAAGGAATAAAATCTAATTCATGGAAGGTTCAAAAGTATTGAGGAAGTTGGATTATTTTGTGCCAAAAAGGGACATAAATATTAATATTTACTTACTATGAATGGTTGAATGGCCTCACATTTAATATAAAAAGCAATCACGCTCTACCACTATTCTACCCTAATTAGGGATCTCTAATACATTAGTAGTATGTTTAATTTTTGTAATTTATTGATTTAAATATAAATAATTTAAAAGAAAACCGAAATTATTATTATTATTACTATCATTATTTTAGCTGCATAACGTCCAGTGCCAGACGTAGACCCAGCGATTTATTAAAAGAACAATATGTTATTAATACATAAATTATTAATATATATTATAAATCCATTAATACATATATAGGTTTTTCCACAATTTTCGCGGAAATTTCATAATCGGGTAACCCTAAAGAATGAATGATTGTATGAGAATTGAATGGCGAATGGTAGAAAACGTGATTGCGTTTATGCGATTACGGTACACTACGACACGACCATTCACACAGCTACACACTTTCATTCAATGGCCCTCCCCACCCCACCGCACCTCCATCCCCTCCCTGGCCAGTGTTTGCTGTGCTGGGGACCAGAAAGGGTGGGTCGTGAAAATGACTGGCGTGGACGAAATACTGAATTATCAAAGGAACCCCGAGGATGACTTCTACGCACTATTGGGTTGTGACGAAAATTCTTCTGTAAGTCCATTCTTTTTAAGCTAATTTTAAAATATAATAAGTATCTAAGTTTGCTGACTATTGCAATGTTTTTTGTTTCACTTTACTGTATCGATTCTTTTGACCTTATTTCATCACAAGGTCCTACGAGTTGTTTGACCCATTTCACGGGTAAAAAGATTGAAACGAATTTTACATTGTTTTCGTAGAGTTCGTGACTCAGGGACTATTAAATACCATTGTTTACCGACTTCGTTTCTTTGGGATTCCCACCGTCCAAGTAAGCGGTTTATTACCTTGAACTTGCGCTCGTTTATAATGTAATTGTAACCTAACTGGTTTACTTAAAAGTTGTAACATGATTGCCTCGGTGGTGCTTTGTTTGTTACTCGAGGCCTTGCGTTCGATTCCTAGCTCGCTAAAATACCTTACTAAAGTTGTCAGGTTATGGGCACTGATTCTGTATCTGTAGATAAATCATATTATAAATAAATTGAGCATTTTAGATGATGTTAACAATATCACGACTTTAAATGCCATAATTAAATTTCTGATAGGTAGGTACCTGCCTAGTGCCTACTATAAAACAAAATAAACTCTATAGTCCACTTGTTTAGGAATTTAAAAGAATGTAAACAATATTAACATGTCTTATTATTAAATATACACTTTATAAATCAATACCTTCTCAAATTACAAATAAGTTAGGTACTTAATTTATAATTTATAGAATAAAAAAAATGTAATTTGCGAAGGTATTGATTTATTAAGTGTATATTTCAATAAAAAGACATATCAAGATTGTTTACATTCTTTTAAATACCTAAACAAACTATACACTATAGTTTAGGTTTATAGTAAAACCTGAATAAATTCTGGTATATTTAAGTTTATAATGGGTAAGTCCCTACAGATAATAAGTTGTTACGAAAAATATAATATTTTTTTGTACAAGCTTTGATTGTGAGGCCAAAGTACTTATTAAGACAATTGAAATAACTCTAAACTTGATAAAGTTGCGTCGTTTAATAATTGAATTCCATCGTCCACCTTCCGTCTCCGTGATCAGACCCTAGGGATCGTCTACCATACATTGCTCATCAAAAAAAATCAAACCAGTCCCACTGAAAGATGTTATGTTGTTTCATACATAACTGAGTTCCGTCGAATATCTCCCGGCTCCATCATCAGAACACCTCATTGACTCCATAAAATTGTATTGTCGTTTGACGTACGCAACTGTGCAAAATTTTTAGAAAGATAGATAAATACATTGTTTATTTGTCACTATCGAAAAATTAAACTATACATACATTCGTTACACTTACACAAGCTTAAAATACGGACACAACGATAAATGTATTGTATGTGTGTGCTGCAGCAAGACACAGTTCAATCGGTTGAGGACAACTAGTTGAAAATTGAGTTGTAAGATTTGACCTAAACAAACATTCACAAATACATAAAGGATTCATTGCAAGTATAAAAGCTTGTAAAAAGTGTCGTTAACCTACCTAAATTTTTCGGGGTACAGTGCTGCCCCCATTTGAATTAAATAATTTAAAAGGAAACTGAGATATAATTTAAGATTTTGTCTTGATCAGGCTCTAGATAACCCTTCAAACTATTTTATGAACTACTGTTTACAGTTTAAAGTGAGAACGTGAAGTATTTCTACGCACATACGCCAAAAGTGGCCGTTGTTGCAATTAGTGGCCAATTGTGCGTAGAAAAGCTTCACGTTCTCACTGTGCCCCTTAACGTGCATGATTTTTTCAACTAAGTTACATACATGTGGGACAAAGTGCGTAGAACCGATGGCCGATGAGGCGGAAAGGTTCTCGAATGGCGGCCACATCCCGGCAAGCGCAGTGTAGGACACCTGCCTGCTAGGTGGTTGGACGACCTGAGTAAGGTTGTAGGAAAACGCTGGATGCAGGCCGCTTCCGATCGGTCGTTTTGGAAATCCTTGCCTCCTCCAAGGATATATGTTTAGCAGTGGACGTATTGTGGCTGATATAATGATAATAAAATGAAAAATGTATATGAAAAGCTTACATTAAAGCATAACTTAATACTCGTTTACAGTGGTTCTAGTGTATTAATAAACATATTTTTGTTTTGTTTAAAATAATTAATTTTTTGACAAAAAAATAAAACAACAGACTTAATTTTCTTTTAGATGTTTCTTCCGTACCTCTCAAGTTCTTCATATATCTTCACCAAATTAATGAGACCAACTTGGTACTAAAAAGGCTATCAAATGAAAAAAGGAAACACTAAAATAGGTTTAAAAGTGGAGAAAATATCGCGTAACATAACTACAAAAATAAAAAGAACAAATGCATACGGGTCGATTTACAACCTCTTCCTTTTTTGAAGTCGGTTAAAAACATGGAGACGTCACTTAGGTAGGATTAGGAACAGACCGATACAGTATAGTCGTTGAATTTTAAGCATAAGTTTTAAGACCAGAGTCTTTCTTTGAAGCTCAGAGATTTTTCTAGAAAGAAAAATCTTCATTAAATCTCAAGATAAACTGGACTCAAGCCCACAGAAGACTTTACTTTGAAAGTTTAAAAAAAGAACACACAAAATTATTCAAAACTCCCAAAGAACTGAAAGGAAATAAAATAACTTCGGACTTTGCAAAAAGTTGTGAGCTATAAAAAAGATTTCTTTCAAAATTAAGGCGCTCTTATTCGAAATATGCGAATTTCGTAAAGTAAAAGTATTAATTACACGTAGTTTAAAATTTTCAAAACAGAAATACATTACGTACTTCGAATTATTGTCTAATAGAAGTGCATCAAGAATACAGCATTAATAAAACCTTTCAAACCATTATATTTCTTTTTAAATAGGTAACGGAACATATTTGGTAATTTCCTAGGTCGTCCACGCATTCAGGTTTTATTCGCTTTGATCCCTTTTTTAAAACGCATAAAAATGCGGATAAAATTCACTATACGATCCGCAGATATGATCCGCGCGATCCGATTGCTCGTGCCACGCCTCCCACTACCCCGTCAGTCGCATCGCAAGCGTGAGCAGCGTGCGGGGCGCCTCGCGGCTGCTTAAAACACATAAAAATACGGATAAAATTTACTATACGATCCGCAGATATGATCCGCGCGATCTGATTGCACATGCCACGGCTCCCACTACCCCGTCAGTCGCATCGCAAGCGTGAGTAGCGTGCGGGGCGCCTTGCAGCTGCCCCGCTCTTCATACCTTCTGATTGCGGAATAAAAGCGCGTTATGAATAAACGACTAGATTTTTTTACAGCTTTAACTAGTAAGCTGGAAGAGTACATAGGTACTACGTATACTTAAGCGCCAAATTCACTGAAAAGACGTAAGACTTGAACGGGGCACCGACATATGTCTCCGCGTCTGTTTCATACATAAATCGCGCATCGCAAGTGTTGTCATAGATACGGATTTGTCTGTATCTGTCAAGTCCGTGCCTCGTCTTTTATATATGTTTTTAAAAGTCGCGACGGCGGCGCCTCTTCTTTGCCCTGTCCGTGCCCCGTATGAGTCTTACGTCATTTCTATGTGTAACGCCTTAGATAATAACCCTCATATTCATAAAAATACGGAATCGTTTGCTAAAACTATTCCATTTAAAACATGTTTTGTCCCTTTCCCTCTATTTAATATTTGACATTTAAAGAAAGAGACAAAACATGTTTTAACTAAAACAGGTAAAGCAAACGTTTGTAATTTTTTATGAATAATGGGGTAAGTATCCAAATATATATGTACATACTCATTTTAATTTTCATTTTAAATTTCAACGTGGAAGGCTTCAAAAATGAAGTCATAATTTCTCATACTAGTTGTATGAAAAATGATGACTCCATTTTTGAAGCGTACCGTACATACCCGTAATAAATCGAACCACGGACTATACTAGATCACAATAGTATAATAAAACAGAAATTACAGTGAAAAAACAACAAAAAAAAAGACTTTTCCATACGAATTGCCCGGACAGCTGCACAATTTTGTATGGAAATGCCGTTTTGTTTTTTGTTTTCTTTTTTTGTCTGTTATTTTTATTTTATTATAGTATAGTGATTTAGTATAGCCCGTGGTTTAATTTATTACGGGTATGACCTTTCCACGTTGTATGCATTAGAAATCCTTAGGTTTAAATCTAGGTTTACTTAGTAGAAGACTTCTATAAGCTGTATAGATGATGATGTTGTTGCAGGTCGAGCAAATAACTGCCGAGTACAAGATCCTCGCTCTGCAGCATCACCCTGACAAGAATGATGGGGACAAGGAAGCCGAGGCCAAGTTTCAACAACTAAAGGTAATTTTGCGGTTATACAACACAGATTTGGTGGAGGTGGATTTATAAATCTAGAAATCTTGTATCTTGGTTCACACATTAAACCACAGTACAAATATTATTTGCTTATTATTTTTTTAACGAAATGGAAATGTAAGGCGAAATTTAAAATTTTAGTATTGAGATCCGTCAATATAATATAAGGACGGATTACGATATTTATTGACGTGTTGTGTAGTGTATTGACGGATCACAATATTTACCGCTGGATTTTTGGAAATCCTTGTGATCTGATTCCAGATCCTGGATCGTGATATTTATCTTGCGTGTAGTCAGAGTTGGGCGTAGTTAACTACTATTGTGTAGTTTGATTACAAATTACAATTACATGTAGTTGAAATTACATTAAATTTAACTACAATTGTAATTTGTAATTGTAATTAAGTAGTTATAACTACAAATTACAATAAGAATTTATTACCGCGGGCGTATGTAAAAGGTGTTATATTTCGAAATTGTTAGTGTAAAAAGTTGTAAGCAAGAAACGAAAATTTATAAGTAAGAAAATCTTATAAAATATATAATTTCAAAAAGTAGTTTGTAATTGTGATTACAACTACTTTTTGTAGTTTATAGTCCAACTACTTTTTCAATTACTTTTTGTTATTATGTAGTTGCGATTACAAACTACAAAATGTAATTGTAGTTAGTAATTAGTAGTTTAATTACATTTTGCCCAACTCTGCGTGTAGTGTCTCCCGTCAATATTTATCGCGTCTGTACGCAGCGACACGACACGACGGCGATTTTCTTTTTTTTTTTAGCCAATTCTTTTTCCAATTCAATTTCTACCATGCTGGTCTGCGAGAAAAGAAAAAACTTAGAAATTACCAGTTGCATCTCTTCCCGAGCAGATCATAGGAGCCGATCGAGGGAATGGGCGAGAATGCGAATCATGTTATTAGACGATGCGGCTAGCAACCCATCACTATTTTGATTCCTTTATCACCTTCTCGCCCACCGCCACGATAACAGCCTTTGAAGCCCTAGGCTCTATTTGCTTAGAGCTGCAAGACCCAACATGCTCTGTCTGCGCCCTGTTAAGGATAAAGAAGTGATAGTATGTATGTTTGTTTTTCACCGACTTCAAAAAAAGGAGGAGGTTATCAATTCGTCGCGATCCTTTATTTTTTTTATGTATGTTCACCGATTACTCGAAGACGCGTGGACCGATTTGGAAAATTATTTTTTTGTTTGAATGGGTATACTGTCCAGGTGGTGGTAATTTTATTAAAATCGGTTGTGTAGTTTGGGGGTGAAGTCGGTTTTTAGTTTTGAAAAATTATTATGTAGCCACTTCATCCATCGCTTTCTATACACTCTTTTGTTTAATGAAAGGGCTACAATTATTGCCACACAAGCTCTTATTTTCCTCTGTCTAGGGTCCATCACGTCTGCCTCGTACAAAGAACGCTTCAGTACTGACGCGATCCGTATTGATGATGTAGGGTATGCTGCGATCCAGCCCAAGATCCATTAATAAATATCACGATTATTGTGACGATATTTATTGACGTGCAGCGTTCGCCTTATATCTCAGCTTGAGGCTAAAAACAAATGACTTATTTAGAAATGGTAAGCCAAAACATAGGCACTTCGAGAAAAGAGGTTAGGCTTTTTGTTAAACTTTCTATAAATAAATAAATATATAGGGACAAATTACACTGATTGAGCTAGCCTCAAAGTAAGTTCGAGACTTGTGTTATGGAATACTAACTCAACGATAGTATATTATATAACAAACACATACATAGATAAAAATCCAAGACCCAGTACAATTTGAAAAAGGCCATTTTCCAACTTGCCCTGACCGGGGATCGAACCCGGGACCCCTGGGTGGCGGACTAGCGTGGTGACCACTACGCTACGAGGTTCTATGTATGTTTGTATGTATGTTCCGGTCAAATAACATATTTTGTAGTATAACACAATTTTTGTTGACAATAACAGCATTTTGAAGTACCTAGTTATCCTCAGTAGATTGAATTCAGAAAATATAATTATGTCAAAGAGTTGGTCTGATGAAGGAGTTTAGAGGACTCGAGAGGTTTAGGAACTTAATAATGTAATAACGAAAGCCTATCGTATTTGGGCTTATAATAACATGGTTTGTCTTGACAAGTACTTCGGCTTTAAATCACAATAATAAATTGACAAAGAAAATGCTTTTCCTTTTTTTACCCAAAAAAAACTTCATATCAGTTGTCGTTGCTCCCAACGCGAGGTATAGTGAATCAAAAATAAATACCTACAACCTAGGGAATATGCAATACAAACAGTGGTTTTTTTGTCAGACATATCCGATGCTCGTGAAATGAGTACGAAAATGTAAGTCGGATAAATCCGACGCGACGTTCGCGGTAAAATGGATGAAAATAACCTATTAAAAGTTGGTTTATATAATTATAGAATAAAAACAAACCTACCTTTGGAATAGCTTAATAAACAAGTAATTATTACAAAAAAAAACCGGACCGCCTTTTTTTAATTTTTTTATTCTGATATACCCAGTGTCACTCTCACAGTAAATACGAATCTAAAAACACCTCAAGCTAAAATCCATAAAGCCGTTCATGCTGCGGAGCGTGTCAAACATTTGAACTTGGCGCCAAAAATCCACCATTTTGTTTTTTTTATTTTGATATACCCAGTGTCACTTTCATAGTAAATACAAATCTAACGACACCTCTCAAGCTAAAATCCATAAAGCCGTTCAGGCTGCAGAGCGTGTCAAACAATTATACATACATACATACATACATCCATCCATACATACATACATACATACAAACAAACATACATACATACATACAAACAAACATACATACATACATACATACTCTCGAAAAATATAATACCCTCCTTCTGGCGCAGTCGGGTGAAAATAATATAAGGCGAAAGTCGTGTGTTCCGAGTCTAATTAGGTTAAGCATTTAGCCGAAAAAAGGAACACACGGAAAAAAGGTACTGCACCTAAAACCTAGTTCTTTGCAATAATTTTTAAATATTTCATCAACAGGAGGCCAAGGAGACGCTGTGCGATCCATCCAAGCGTGCTCTGTACGACAAGTGGAGGCAGAGCGGCATCGCCATGGGCTACAAGCAGTGGTTGGGCATGAAAGACCACGTGCAGCAATCCATGCACTGGTCCAAACCCAACACCAAGGACCGCATGTTGGAAGGCGAGTCTGGCAGGGCGTCCGGGCCTTCGAGTCTCGGACCAAGTAACTCGGCCGCTCGCCGCGCCTCCGAGGGCGGCGCTGCGCTCTGGGGCCGTTGGGGAGGCGGCAACCAGGAACCCCCCACCGAAGTCATCTCCAAATTCCGCAATTATGAAATCTAATTGCAGCAAATTATAAAAAAAAGTTGTAGAATTTCTTTTTGGGGCGTTTTGTTATTGTTTCGTTTCGTTCTTCTGATAAAGAGGTTATTTGTGCCCTAATCTCTTTAATATTTGTGAAAATATTTATCTTCATAAGTATAGTTATTTATTAAATTTCATCACAACTATGTGATAACTTAACCAGGCTGTTACTTACACTTGCCATTTGACTTTTATAAATGTTTTGAAATTATGAAATAAATATAATTAATGTTAAGTATTGATAAATTAGTTAAGGCACAATATTCATCAAGTCAGCTCAAGGAGTTCTCGAATGTCGCTCGTCTTAATACAATTTTCAGTGTTTGATGTTTACTAAATGTCTGTGTTTTGTTGTAGAGTAAGATCGTGGTAGACGCCCCGCCCCTAGTGTGAAACACTCGTAGGATAGGACCCTTAGCTTTAAGCTCTGCACATTCCTAAAAAAAATCTTAAGTCTGATAAAAACATTTCTGCTGTAGAACAATATGTTAGTGTCTTTATAAGAATCTCTATATTTTGAATATATTTTTTACCCTCTTTTATAACTATTTTCTTACTAAAAGTATTATTTTTAAGAGAATGAGATGGAATCGCTGTGTGATGTATACAGGGTATTGCTGCGCGACAGGGCTTATTTTTTATTTATTTATCATATTGAAAGCTGTATACCTATTTGTTTTGAAGGACTCCTTCGTCCTTTTCATAGATGTTGTGTTCCCCAAGTGTAGCTACGTAGGAAATTATAGAAATATCTATATGTTAAATGTTTGAACAGTATTTACTTTGGATGTTTTGAAATCAAAATATTGTATAATTAAATGTTGAATGTAGTGACAAATTTTAATCATTTAATATCGATGAGAAACTCAACATTACAATGCCAAATATTATATTTTTATTTTTGATGTAAAGCATCTAAGAAACAATAAAAAGATTACTAAAATTCGTATTTTATTTCTCGCCAAAGACAAGATATTAAAAAATCATTGTGATCAGATACTATTTAGGAGTGGAAAAACGTTTTCTCTTTATGTATCCACGAGTGGTTGCTATACTTCCTTCTAAAGTGAGTGCAAGCAGTGAGACTAGATACGTTGTGGTAAGTTTTAGAAGTAGTTACAACGTAATTAGCTTGTGCAACAAAAGTTTAAGCTAAATAGTTTTCAGAGTGATCGCCTACCCGACGTTAACCCTCAAAAAGACTTGATAGTTTAATATGTCCTACAGTCGTAGAAACTGATGCAGGCGTCGAGCGGAGAGAAAAAGCCTAAAACCGAACTATCAGAACTATATACTGTATCGTTGAGTTAGAATCCCATAACACAAGTCCCATACTTTGGGCTGGTTCATTCTGTGTGGTTTATCCGTAAATAGGTATTTAATAATTTCTTTTATTTATATGTATGTATAACGTCTAACGAAATATACTGAAACTATTAGAAGGGAAGATTTAGTTCATGATATTAAATAAAAATATCACATAGACCCAGAACAATTTAAAAAAGGCCATTTTCCAACTTGCCCTGACCGGGGATCGAACCCGAAACCTCTGGGTGGCGGACTAGCATGGTGAACACTACGCCACGGAGATCGTCAAAAATAGTTTCAATATATTTTGATAGACCCTATACAAGACAGGAAATACTTGACCAGGCCCAAGCCCTCCGGTGCCTTAATGAATGTTATATAAAACCCTCATTTGAAAAGGCCTAAAGATAAAACAATGGGCTTTCAAATGAGCGACAAATAAAACCTGACGAAATGTGCGAAGGGCGCACAGAATAAACAGCGCTCGCTCTTGTATTTAGGTCAAGGGTGACGGTGAAGGGACGAGTAGCTTGCCCTAGATGAACCCGTAGCAAAATTTGTTAGGGGTGGCTGGGCGGAATCAAAAGTTTGTGGGCTTAGTAGTTTTTTTTTTTATTATTTTCATTACCTTTTTTGTCCCATTGTTAGGCGAAGGTTTCTCCCATCTTCTTCCACTTATCTTTTCCCTGTGTAAGGCTCGACCATATGGATTGCATAGAGATCGGCTCGCCCGCGCTTTCTTTCATTTTATATATCACAATAACGTATAAAGGATTTCTTTTTGTAAAAGTAATTTTAATTACAATCTAAGGCTGTATAAGGATTTTAATGATTCCCCATAGGTAACTACATTCGAATCCATCCAGACATTATATATATAATATATATATACTACGGGTTAAGAAAGTATTTTTGGAAATTCGGAAATTCCATCCCTATAGGGGGGATCCCATAATATAGGGGTTGCAAGTTTGCTGGACCTTCCGGTAATAGTACCTAACGCGCCGAAGGGTTTGTATGAATCTTCGTCATTTTTAAAGCGTGAACATGAAATTTTTTAAATTAGTGGTTAGTAAAAAATAATAATCCATTAATTGGATTTTAAAAAAAGATTAGGACCGCAAGATTCGTGGGCCACAAGCAGATAGAGCCTAATAACTTCCAAAGATACAAAATTATAGTAATAACAAATCAAGGTAACATTAAAATTTGAAAATATTATTTTTGCAATTTGTCATGAGAAAATACTTGATATCATAATAATATTTCTAAATTAGAAATAGTCTAAGTTTTTTTTTTTAATAAATTCAAGTGCATTAAACTTGCATTGTATGTAAATGTATACAGTTTGCATAAACACAGTTAACGAAAAAACAAATTTGGCTTTCCATTCAAAACAGCGCCCGGCCAAACGGATTTTGTATAGGAGGTCGAAATTTTTTTATCGATTTTTAATAACTTTTCTTATATAAAGTTGTTCAGTATTGTGGGCTGAACATGCTCGAGAAAGGTCGCTGGTGTTTAAAAATTGAACCTGAATATGTATGTAAACTGAAGTGGGATTGGGCGGGGCACGTTTGCCAAATGCATCCTGATACGTGGGCTACTGTGGTAACAAAGTGGACTCCCGAAGATGGCCGCAGGAAAAGGCCCCGGAAACGTTGGTGTGACGACTTGCGACAGTTTGACAGGGAATGGTTAGAAGTGGCACACGATAGAGATATTTGGAAGGAGATGGGGGAGACGTTTGCCCAGCATTGGAACAATAGAGGTTAATAAAAAAAATATGTGTGTTTGTTTCGGTCAAATTTTGAAACTCAACTTTCAACCAGTTATCCTCAACCGATTGAACTGAAATTTTGGATACTTGTCTAAGTCAGATGACAATACAATATTAAGGAGTAAATGAGCTGTTCTGATGATGGAGCCAGGAGATATTTGACAGAACACAGAACTCATTAATAAAAAAACATAACCTCATTGAATAGGATTCTTTTGATTTTTCTTGACAAGCACTTTATAGTAGACGATGTCTAGGTTATGTCCTCGGAGACGGAAGGTGGTCGATGGAACTCAGTGATTTTACGACGGAACTCCATCCAATTTGGGCTGACTTCATTTTCCTTTCAAGTACTTTTTCCTCACAATAGAAGTTGGTACAAAAAATGTCATCATTATTTCAGCCGCATAACGTCCACTGCTGGGCAAAGGCCTCTCCCAAGGATTTCCAAAATGACCGGTCAAGAGCGGCTTGCATCCAGCGCTGTCCAGCGACCTTGGTCAGGTCTTCTGACCATCTTGTGGGTAGGTGTCTTACGCTTCGCTTGCCAGTACACGGTCGCCATCCGAGAACATTTTTACCCCATCGGCCATCGGTTTGTCGCGCTATGTGCCACTTCAACGAGCTAATCCATTGGGCTATATAATTTTTTTTTTGTCCAAAATCTTGTTGCTATTTCGCACAACCAGCTGGGCGACTTTTTTATGAAAATCAATGCCGTTTTTTATGAAAAGGGTGTAAATAGTTTCATCAAAATCGTTGGAGCAGTTTCCGAGATCTTCATTATATTTATATTATACGAGAACACAGAATAAGCACTAGTACTCACGTACAGAAGTCTTACTCAGAAAAGAAATTTAAAGAAATATCTACTTAATGTGCTAAGCGCTATGGTTTAATTTGGCTCGCGTCAGAACTCCTCACCTCTTCGTTTAGATACCTAGACATCCATTGCAAGCCAATTTCATTCTTATTACTCTGGACTAACGATTCATGTAACTGAATTTTCCCCTTCGAAGTAGTCGCTGCGCGTGCGCGCAGGTATATTTTCGATACCAAAACGTGGAGTGACACAGGCCTGACGAGAATTGCTCGCTTAAAGTATAGGATTACACATTTGGGTTTCCGTAACACGGACCTTGCTCCTTGAACACGGCGAGGCGTCCTTGGTTTCTAGTTTGTTTTGAAACAGGCCCCAAGTTCTGACAGGCTACGTCGAGAACTATATGCTAATTGTTTCATGAACATGCACGCTACAAGGTAGCTGTAATTAGAAGGTATATGTTTTAATAAGTAATCTGCTAGTTTCCGACAAGTCAAATCAGATACCTTTTTCTAAACGTCAAACCAAACATTTTCTGTGGGATTTGTATGAAATACAGGCTAATGACGTCATAGTTTCTTGGAGTCACATAGCGCTCTTTATATCAGTTTTTTGCAATAATAAATCTAAAATCACGTTAAAAATGGATATGATCATGACAAGTTACATTATTTTGTGACGTTTTATTTTCTTAAGAATCTGACGACCTCCGTGGCGTAGTGGTCACCATGCTCGTCCGCCACCCAGAGGTTCCGGTTCCGGGTTCGATCCCCGGTCAGGGCAAGTTGGAAAATGGCCTTTTTCAAATTGTCCTGGGTCTTGGATGTTTACTTTAATAAATTCCCCTTCATAGCAAAAAGAATCCACGTCATTTTTACACATTTTGAAAGACATTTTAGCGCTCAGGCAAAGAAAACACGCCGTTTCTCTAAAAAGTACGTGCGCACTCTTTGTGACTGCTTTGCCGCTCCCCCTTCCACACTCGATATCCCCCCCGTACCCCTCTCTCTTCCTTATTAAGAGAGGTGACCTCTAAGAATTTTGCAAAAATCTTCAACTTTCGACCGTGGCGTAGTGGTCACCATGCTAGTCCGTCACCCAGAGGTCCCGGGTTCGATCCCCGGTCAGGGCAAGTTGGAAAATGGCCTTTTTCAAATTGTCCTGGGTCTTGGATGTTTATCTAAATATGTATTTGTTATAAAATATAGTATCGTTGAGTTAGTATCCCATAACACAAGTCTCGAACTTACTTTTTGGCTAGCTCAATCCGTGTAATTTGTCCATATATATTTAAAAAAATCCCCTTACCATAGACTTTTCCATATAAACGTAGTTTACGTTTTACTTTAAAACAACATGTCAGATTTCGGTAAAAAATTGAAATTTTAAATAAATTGCAATTATCCAGTGTTATAATTGGTTTCCGACGGTAAAATATGAACTGGAAAGAAAATATAAGGGTGTAGAAGTTTTCACTATATTCTCTTTTAAGTTCATAATTTTACGTCGGAAACCAATTACAACCCTAGATAATTACAATTTCTTTAAAATTACACAATTTTGTCCATGTCCGACATGTAGTTTCAAAATAAAACGTAGACTACATTTGTATGGGAGTCTGATTCTGTCCAGGGTAAGGGGGGACACTTAACAGAACCGAATAATTTATTTTTAATCTAGGAAAATACCCAATTTTTCAAACTAAAAACCGGTTCACCACCAAATTACACAACCATTTTTGATAAAATTTATATGGGAACACCTGACAAGTATACCAAGCATAAAAAAAGCAAAATGGTCCAGTCGTTTACGAATAATCGGTGAACATATTTACTTTCATTAATTAAGATCTCAATGAATAGATAACCTTCCTTTTTGGAAGTCGGTTAAGAACAGAAATATTAGATAGATAGATAGATAACTCTTTATTGTACAACAAAAGAAAAATGTAACACAAAGAAATAATTTTAAATTAAATGAGTACAATGGGCGGTCTTATATAAAATATTGGATATAAATATATACTTAAAATATTCAAAGGGATTTGTATGAAATAGCACTACGTGACGTCATATAGCGATAGCGAGGAGTAAGTAAATAAGTAGGTACAACTTTTGAACGTTTACGTTCTGAAGTGCCATTTTTGAAACGCGGAGTCACCTAAACGAATGGTTTTTTCATACAAAAAACCGTTCGTTTAGAGACTCCGCGTTTGAAAAATTGCACCACTGAGAGGTCGCAAGGGGCGACTAAGAAAAAGAGATGGGCAAATAAGGTTATATCATACAACTAATCAATGTAAACAACTTTTACTACGGGACCATCCCTGAAATCAAAAAATAAAATTCTGCATCTCCATACATTTTGGCACGGTAGGTATTTAATTTTGTTTGAAGGTGAAGATTTTTTTTACGATTTCAGGAATGGTCCCATAGTAAAAATTGTTCACATTGATTAGTATGTTTATTTCCCTTTCGGGTTGATACCCCCTTTCAATTACACGTTGTATAGGCAGAGTTGGGCAAAATGTAATTAAACTACTAATTACTAACTACAATTACATTTTGTAGTTAGTAATCGCAACTACATAATTACAAAAAGTAATTGAAAAATTAGTTGAACTATAAACTACAAAAAGTAGTTGTAATCACAATTAAAAACTACTTTTTGAAACTACATATTTTATAAAAATTTACTTATAAATTTTCGTTTCATGCTTACAACTTTTTACACTTACAGTTTCGAAATACAACACCTTTAATACACGCCCGCGGTAATAAATTGTTATTGTAATTTGTAGTTATAACTACTTAATTACAAATTCAAATTACAACTACAGTAGTTTCAATTATTGTAGTTAAATTAAATGTAATTTCAACTACTTGTAGTTAACTACATGTAATTGTAATTTGTAATCAAACTACACAAAAGTAGTTAACTACGCCCAACTCTGTGTATAGGTATATGGAAAAGGCGGTAGCGTCCTCTTTGTATATCATACATGTACCGACACCAACCCCCCTTCCCAGCGTGGAATAGGTAAATCACGGAAGAGAATAGAACCGGCCAAGTGCCAGTCGGACTCGCGCACGAAGGGTTCTGTACCATTATTGTCCATTATCTATAAAAATCACGTTTGTCATATGGGAGCCCCAATTAAATATTTATGTTATTCAGTTTTAGTATATTTTGTTATAGCGGCAAAAGAAATACATTATCTGTGAAAATTTCAACTGTCTAGCTATCACCGTTCATGAGATGCTGCTTGGTGACAGACAGATAGACAAGACGGACGGACAGACGGACACCGGAGTCTTAGTAAGGTCCCATTTTTTCCCTTTGGGTACGGAACCCTAAAAAGATCGCGACGAATTAAAACCTCCTCCATTTTGAAAGTCGGTTAACAAGAAAGTATATTTTCAAAGAAACTAGTGTACGCGTGACATCTCTACATAACAATCGGCGGCAGAAAAATGTACAAACAAACACCATTTCCAAGCAACCACCATCCTGTTTAATAATTCCGATGATTCCGCCACAGAAAAACAATATGGCGGCACGTGCTGGGTGCCTGCTCCTGATCTTCGGCATAAACCTTTGGTTTGTGTTAAATTGGTATTTTTTTTAATTAATTGCTGTTTTGTTGTGGAAGGATCAGAACTGCAATAACGATAAGGTTTGGTCTACATCTGGCAGCATGGAACAGCACTTTTCTATGCTGCTATCCTTTTTTGTCGCTCAGAACCGTCATTTGCTAGAGCGAGAGAGTACAGAACACCGCGTAATCGCCGATGCTGACGCGTTCCGTCACTCTCTCTCGCTCTAGCGAAGCCCAACCTCAATTTTCCTCATCTTTGTTAAGCACGTTCCCCGTTGCAAGTTTTAACCTTAGGTGGGCTGCTTTGGAGCCCGGATACTTGGATTATCCTCTTCAAAAATGAAAAGACTCACGGTCACCAAAGAAAATAAAAATTTTTGATGATTTCTATTTTACCTGTCAACCCACAATATGACAGACACAATTGTTCTTTCGGCTGGATCCGGGCCGATAGGTGCTCGAAGGAGAGGGATGTGTATGAAACTTGTCTCACATAATTTCCTAATTTAATTATATCGAAAAACCATAATAAGTATAAAGTTTTTCTACTTCTAGCGGAGTCTTCGCCCTCCGACCCTTTTTTTTCTCTGTACCTATCTAATATAAGTTTTTTTTTTAAATAGAGGGTGGCTTCGCCCCCAAACATACCCCTCTATGCGCCAAATCCCCCACATCTTTAATAGTCTTCTTTACCCAAAGGTTGGCTGGAAGAAATCGCTTTAGTGAGTTTAGTAAGCCCGCCTTTGTAACTACTATATTTAAAAATGTACTTTTTATTATTGTTATACTTAGTTGGTGCAATAAATAAATTTTATCGTCGATAACTTAACCAAACAAAACTTGCAACGAAAGTTTATAGATGGTGATTCTATAACACTAAACGTAACCTTTAGGCTCTAAGCTATCTTCCCTGTCAGGGATGTGATCAACTTATACATAAAAATCATAGCTACATAGGTGGTCACGTCATTACAGTGTCATGTTAGCATCGCCGTCAGCTGGCCTGCAATTCCAGTGGATGTTTACAGTCCGGTCTCCGGTTACATCGTGTCTATCGGCAATGAAGCCCGGTCAGTTTGGTACCGCTTGTCAGCGAGGTAGTGACTGTGTGACTTGGAAGATATAGTGTCTTCGGGTGAGGAGATAGTGGTAAATACCCCTTTATTACTTATTTACTTAATTCGAACCATTGTCCCACTGGCGAGCAAAGGCCACCTTGCACTTCTTCCATTCAGACTACTTAGTTCCTATTAACACCTGAAGACACGGGAGACCAAGAACGCGATGGCACGTCGAACTGGATAAATTTTAAAGAGAATGGAAGGAATAGCTCAGAGCAAGCCTTTATTACTTAATTGTACGTATACAAGGACGAATCTGGGCTTCTGTTGGGAGATATCAGAAAAATCGGATGGAGTGGCGTTTCTCCAAAAAATGACAAAGCAATCGACTTGAAAGATTTTGTGCGGAGCAGCCATTGACACATCTATTGCATCTTTATTAAGGAAGCAGTAAATGTATTGAATACTGTCCTGTACCAAATGCTACCTATACCCTGCACAATGGAGGACCTCAGTGACCGAAGAAAAGCACTGTATGTAGTATAATTTTGAGTAAGTACTCTTATGATACGGTCTTGTGACTCTTAGATGACAAGTCCAAGGTTATATTTAGGAAGATGATAAGCAACAGGAATTGAATTACGATGACTGCTCTTTAAGGAGAGAGATCACTTTAAGAGGGATAGATAAAAAGGAGTGATTGCATAATTCAGCAAAATATCGGGAGCTGAGCGAAATTCGCAATCAAATTAAATTTTTTCTAAAGATTGACTGCTAGAGAATGCATTAGCATTAACTTCACCTTTTTTACCATTCCGGTTTGTCAATAAAGATTTAATAAATAAAAATAGCACGGGACAGATTAATTAAAAGAAAATATTAATAACATTAACTTAGGAGCTATTAATACGAAAGAATATTAGTGAGTAGTGTTAATCAATCACATCATCTTGCTGTCCCGCGGTCCGAATGATGTACCATACAGTGATTAAGATGCTTTTACGAAAGTTGGTTCACTCTGAGATTAAATGGTTTTCGTGGACGTTTTGATAAAACTTAGTCATTTGTTTCCTTTTCTTTTATGTAGGTACTTGGTGTCAGGCTTAACGCCTTTTTAAAACATTTTACTCCAGGAAAATCAGTTTTTATTCAAATAACTTCTAAAATTTTGCTTGATTTTCGTGTCGGAAATAGCCAACACTAGTGTCAGATTTTCAAGCTGCCTAAAGGCATCTGACATAGCTTGACGACAGCCATACAATGATGACAGCCGGGACTAACGGCTTATACGTGCCTTCCGAAGCACGAAGGAAGCACGGAAAATTTTGCTACCCTTGAACAAATTGAAGCTAATTACGAACTAATTTCTGTAATACTCTCATTTCACTAAGGCGCAACATTTTGCTGGAGTTACGCATACTTTTTTTCCACGCTATATACCTAGTTAACGCAGAAGGGAAAACTTTTTACACAAAGTGATTTTGCTCTTACCTGGGAAGAGGCCCAGATGCTCGCTCTCGTAGAGATAACAGAAAGCTTGTACGACTGTACATACGTATATCAGAATAAAAAGAACGTGAGTGTCGAGGAACAAACGGTTGGAACGAAGTTACTTTCGTAGTAAAGACGGTAAAATCGCAAGTGTGAAAAAAAAGGTAAGGTTTTTCTTTTTCCGTCACGAATTATAAGTTAAAGGTAAACTTTTAATTTGTGACGGAAAAAAGCGTCGGATAAATCTTACACTTTTTTCGCCTAGCTCCCGGCTGTGCCGTCCAAAAAAGAACTTCGTTCCAAAACAATTATCAAGTATCTTTGTACTGTTTTCGGCTAGCGTGTGTTTGTTTTGTGTAAGTGCGGACAACCATGATGTTAGCTACTAAAATACGAAGCCTGGTTTTTTACAAGCTTTTATTAAGTTCCACCTGTCCCGTTGGCTGTCGGTCTCTCTGTCTGTAATCAAATTTTGCAAATTTGACCCACTTCCCGATTTCAGATTAAATTGAAATTTTGCATTTGTATAGTGACAAGGAGCTGATCTGATGATGGAGCCGGAAGAAGGCCTTAGAAACTCTGTAATGAAACGACGCAACCCCATCGAGTGTGGGCTAGTTTGATTTGTCTTGAGAAGCTTTTCAAACTTTTAAGTTCATTTTTTTAGATAAAAGCTTAATTAAAAAAAAAATTATTAATTATTTTTTATAAGTATTTATTAATGTTTTTTTTTTTGGATGTTGGGTGTCATGGCCCTAGGCTGCCTCTTTCTTATCGAGTGTGTACCTATTACTTACACTGGTAACTAACGACGACCTCTGGCGTAGTGGTAATCAAGCTAGTCCACTATTCGGAGGTTCCGAATTCGATCCCCGGGAAGGGCCTATTGGAAATGACCTTTTTCGAATTGTCCTGGGTCCTAAGGTGTTTATTTGTATAAATATTTATCATAATAATATAGTATCGTTAAGATGTAGATATCCCATAACACAAGTTTAAGCTTATTTTGGGGCTAGCTCAATCTGTGTGATTTATCCCTATATAGGTATTTATTAATTTATACTTATACAATATACATTTATAGATATACCTTCCTGCTTTCAAGAACAAGCACTTGTGTGCAAATGAGTAAATATAGGTACCTATAAAACTGGATGTTTTTCTTGTTTCACATATTTTGCATAAGTTTTTAAGTTTTTAAAATAAATTATTTGAAAGGAAACGGGGATATCATTTAAAATTTTGGTCTCGTCATGCTTCAAACTATTGTACAAACTACCGTTTACAGTTTAAAGTGAGAACGTGAAGCTTTTCTTCGCACATTTGCGCCACTTTTGGCAAATGTTCGAAATAAAGTTTCATGTTCTCACTTTAAACTGTAAACAGTAGTTCATAAAATAGTTTAAAGGGTTATCTAGAGCATTATGAGGCGAAAATCTTAAATGATCTTTGTTTCCCTTCAGATTATTTATTTCAAAGGCAGGCGGCAGACCTAGAAAAAATTCATATAACCCTTAATTTTCCTTGCCATTCTTATGAGAGAAGTCCTATTGAATCAATTTGAAACATCAGATTCACTTAGTGAAAACATAACCGACCAACCAAAAGCCAAACTTAAATATTTATTTTATTCTGATTTTAGTATTTGCGTATAACGGCACAAGTAATACATCTTCTGTGAAAGTTTCAACTGTCTAGCTATCAGATACAGCCTGGTGATAAACGGACGGACAGCAGAGTCTTAGTAATAGGGTCCTGTTTTTACCCTAAAAAAAGAACTAAGTTTCTTCATAATAATTACAATCTGTCTGAAAAGTAAAGCTAATAAACAACCTGCATCAAGTACTATTGAAAGAAAGAAAAATACTTTATTGCCTATTTTATTAAATAACGTTCGTGAAATGAACACCTAGGTATTTAGATATTATTTGTTAATGATCCTGACAGCTAGCTACCTTTTATATTATAAAATTATACTCAGACAATACCTACCTACTCTCTTAGCTATATCTGAAATAGGTAATTTATAGAAATTAGTCTCTACTACCATGTCTTTAGAATTCAAAACATTTTTTATCTTCAAAAGCTATTCTAATATCATTTCGATTAAATTCATACATATATTGTTATTTAACTTTGATCTCATACACAATCTTGATAGCATAGGTAGGTATACTCTGCAGGTTAATTTTTAAGCGAGGTTGCCTAAAAGTCTTACAGTGGAAGAAAATATGAGCTCCCTATGTTTGTCAGAATTATCTTTGTCCGATCAACTGTTTAGCACAAAACCGTTTGTCATTGGTCAGTTCAACTAATTAATTATACTTCGACGTTTAGTAGACCGAAAACACCAAAACACTATTCGTCTCTTAATGGTTCTATTAAATATTGGTTTACCGCAGATCTGTAAGCCGATGCGATACCATTCATTAATTGTACGGATTGTTGAGGGGCTACCTGAATTTTTCGGGGTCCAGTGCTGCTCCCATTTGAATTAAATCATTTAAAAGAAAACGGAGATATAATTTAAAAATTTGTCTTGACCAGGCTCTAGATAATAAACCTTTAAACTATTTTATGAACTACTGTTTAGTTTACAGTGAGAATATGAAGCTTTTCTACGCACATACACCAAAAGTGGCCGATTTTGGCAATTGTGCGTAAAAAAGCTTCACGTTCTCACTTTAAAATGTAAACAGTAGTTCATAAAATAGTTTAAAGGGTTATATAGAGCCTGATCAAGACACAATTTTAAATTATATCTACGTTTCCTTTTAAATTATTTAATTCAAATGGTGGCTGCACTGGACCCCGAATAATTCAGGTAGCCCCTTAAAAAGTTTATCGGACAAGATAATTCGAATTAACGTATGGAGCTCGATTTTCTAGAATTTAAGAAAATTATTATTTTATTATTATTTTTTGTGCGATAGTTGGTATTGCATTGCGCGTATTGCACAAATCGATACTCGTACTTGTCAATCTAGTTTATTTTTCAATAACACATGGAAAAATGCCATTGTTCTTCAATCTCTGAAAAGCCATCGCCGTGACCATCGAAGCTTACCGATTCCGTGAATATGGAATACAGCGAAGTAACGGGAGCCTTCCAATGAGACTGACCTTTTAACAAAGAGCTATTCTTTGTGCAACGAAACGCCATTCGTGTTATGGATTGTAATTGACAATGGTAGACACAGTTTTTGAATTCCGCATTTTTGTAGAATTTCTCATTTCGTTGCGTTTTTTTTTTTATCATTTGTATTATGTGTATTACACAGATGTATTAAAGGAAAACGCACATTAGCGATAAGTGGCAGTTTTCCGCAAATAAAAATATTTATGCCAAATTCAGTATCGTTTTACAAAGAAGGTTAGGAGAATAAAATTACAAATAAATATCCGCAACCTACTTCGTCAAAAGTTGTACTTATCTAGTTACAAATAAGTATCCGCTACATGCTTCGTCAACAGTTGTTCTTACCTAGTTACAAATAAAAGTATCCGCAACATGCTTCGTCAAAGTTATCAATCTAATAAACCGCCCCTAATCGTCCCCGGCCCAAAGGTTAAATAAAATTATACCTTATATACTTGCTGCGCCCCGCGGTGTTACCCGCGGAAAAAGAAGCCTATGTTTTAATTCAGCCATTCATTTTGGAAAAACCCCCGGTCCTGAATTTCAGTATGGGTACGCCGCTTTTTTTTTTGTAATATATTTCTAGATTAATCTATCAGGCACATAGAAGAAAGAAAACAGCAACAGAAAAAAGAAGACAACAAGAGTGTTTCGTAGCAAACACAGTAGTGTGCAATGCTAAAGCCAAAACATGCATGTACTTACTTTGTTTGTTCTGAAATACTCTAACGATCGTCAGATAAGGGCGGCGACACACTGCGACGAAGCTTTAGGGTAATGCATAAACAACAGGAATGTTATGTACAGTATACGTTTAATTCTATATGTAACGTTTTTGTTGTCTTAAATTGCTCTCCTCACTGCGGTCAAGAAAGAAGTTTGAAAACCGTGAAAAATTGGAGTAGGTAAGTTTTTATGTTATGCTACCTCCACAGACACTGGCGATGTTAAAGAAAGCCTCAGATTACAGACTTTTTAACCCTTTTACAGCGAATGTCAGATTTATCCGACAAACACTATCGTGCCCATTTCGCAAGCTTCGGATATTTCCGACAAAAAAACCACTGCTCGTTAGTACATAACATAACTTCGCTATCCGTAAATTTATAACCATAGTAAAATAATGATTATGTCCCATGAGTCATATATGCACAAATCAATACTCAATTGATGTGTGCATATATGACTCATGGGACAGGGAAGTTGTCAAGTATTAGGTTGTAAGTATTTATTTTCGATTCACTATGCCTCGCGCTGGAAGTACGAGTCACGATCACGACACCTGAGTCTCCCGGTCTCCCGGTGAAAGGGTTAACCACAATTTTTTTGGACCGAGGATAAAATCGATAAAAACAATTTCGTCGCCCCATACAAAATCCGTTTGGCTGAGCTGATTTTTAAGGGATGAAAGAGGTCAAGTCTCCGTCGATAGGAACGATTTAGCCAAAGACCTAAATACAAGGTGACTTTTTAACCACAAACCAGTTTTGAAGCAAGTTCAGTTCATGATATTTGTCTTCTTCCATAGAAACAATTAACGAAAAATGAAAAAAAAAATGCCTCCTCATTGAAAACAGCGCAGCGCTCAGACAAATGGATTTTGTATGGTAGAACGAAATACATACTTTTATCGATTTTCAAATTAAAAAAAAAAGTAATTCCATATCAAGGCGACCTCCGTGGTGTAGTAGTCACCATGCTAGTCCAAGTTTCCGGGTTCGATCCCCGGTCAGGGCAAGTTGGAAAATGGCCTTTTTCAAATTGTCCTGGGTCTTGGGTGTTTATCTATACAATATGTAACAAAAACCCTGTCCGATCCTTGTAGAAGCAATTCAGACCGTCAATATGAACAACTATTCCTATCGGACCAATGCTTGAAACTCGAAAAAAAATCAACATTTTCATAGAAGTGTTCGGCCGGCCCGGCAATTTGTATGAAATATTCGTTTTTTTTTCGAGTCTGACTCATATTGACGGTCTGAGTTGCTCCTACAAGGATCGGACAGGGTGTTTGTTACATATTGTATATGTTTTTGTTACAAAATATAGTATCGTTTAGTTAGTATCCCATAACACAAGTCTCGAACTTACTTTGAGGCTAGCTCAATCTGTGTGATTAGTCCCTATATATTTATTATCAAGGACTGAACTTGCTCCAAAAATTAGGCTTTTGGGTAAAAAGTCACCCTGTATGATCTAAAACCATTTTTCAACCTCTCTTTACTAGGAAGGTTGAAAAATAATTTTCATTTTTAAAATGGTTATTACAAGCAGATCACGAATAGTCGTATCCATACTATTCAATAATGGTCGCCCTCCTATCCGATCGAATAGATGCAAGAAGTGAGTTATCTCAAGAGCACTGTTTTTTTTTTACACAAATCACTGTCATACTGAACTCTGACTTTTAAAATATCGATGTTCGAAACGTGGAAAATTTCTTCATAGCAATTTCGGAGTTTCATACAGAAACTTTTGAAGTTCTGTACATCTATATTTTAAAAGTCTGATTGAGTATGACAGTTTAAAAATAACTCTTTATTTAAATATGAATCAGCCACTGATGTGAAGTAACATCACTATTTTGACCTGCCCCCAAACTGAGCGTTAGATAACGGGTCCAATTATAACACACGGACTAACTTTTTTAAAAATCATGTTGAAATTGACAGATACGACAGTGTCATTTTATTAGATGTCAACTTTCAAAGGTACACAAAGTTATAATAAGTAAAATTCTCTGGGCGTATTATATTTTCTTCTACAACAATGAACCCTCTTGTAAGCACTATAACTCGAAGTTGCAACCTGTGAGAGGCACACCGACATCATTCATTCACATTAGGGGAGTACTCTCTACAATCCATTGAAGTAAATCTGACCGTATCCATAACGTAATGAAAAGTCTCGTCACCTCTTAGACTATAAACTATTTAGTCTTAAGAGTCCCCTGGACAGAAACAGACTTTCCCATACAAATGTAGTCTACGTTTTATTTTGAAACTACATGTCGGATATGGGCAAAATTATGTAATTTTAAAGAAATTGCAATTATCTAGGGTTATAATTGGTTTCCGACGGTAAAATTATGAACTTAAAAGAGAAAATAGTGTATTATGTCATATTTGACCATCAGTATGGAAAACTTCTACACCCTTATATTTTCTTTCCAGTTCATAATTTTAATGTCGGAAACCAATTACAACCCTAGATTATTGCAATTTCTTTAAAATTACAAATTTTTACTGAGATCTGACATGTTGTTTCAAAATAAAACGTAGACTACGTTTGTATGGAAAAGTCTAGGGTAAGGGGATTCTTAAGACATTCACTTTGGATTACGTAAAATAAAATTATTTATCTCATTATTTTGCATTTATTAAATCAATACATCATTTGCACATATAAATGTAAAATAATAATGGCATATAACTTGTATTATTCCGAAACAAAACATTTTAAAATTGTACTAAACTTAAATTTATGGTAAGAAATGCATTATGGCTAATATTATTACTTAATAATTTGACTTAATTATATTTAATTTCATGAACAGACTTAGCAAAATACTGGATTTACCTTTAAAACGACAAGACATCAGTTTAATTTATTTGCGTTATATAATAAATTACGCTATAATTATACATTAACACTGGTTTATTGGTATGAATATTATAAGCCTCCTCGATTAGAATTAAATTGCAAACTGGAACAGCAGTAGCGGTCGAAAGAGAACTTTAATTGTCAACCATTTTCAACTTTATTTCTATCAACGAAAAGCAAAAGTCAAAAATAAAAGTGGCTTCCACAAGTAGCCAAGTTTTCCTCAAGAGATACTACGCATTTTATAGATATAAACAAAGGTGAATTTGGTTTGACAGTGAAGTGCGCTGCGAGTCGCTGCTGTCCCAGTGCGAAACGGCGCTTAGTGACAAAGTGGGTAACATTTCTTAAATTAAATTTACATACATTTAGGATTGGGTCACATTGGGTGATTTTTACGGAAAATAAATGAATTACATTATGACAATCGTTCAATTTTGTGACTGGTTTTTACGTTGAAGTTGTTCATTCTTTATTTCGTAACCTTTCTTTTAACAGTTTCCTTTTATATAGTAATATTTCAAAAGTTTCAAGAGTGTTTGATAAAAGTTACAATTCACCTCTGATCACTCACTTCGACTATTATTCTAAATTGTCATTTTTTTGGCAAGATCTCTTCCTCCGTAACATTAATGAGGAGACATACAGAGGAATAATAATTTATTTATTTATTTATATTTATTGCACATAACTACAAAATTTATAAAAAAGAACTTAATTTCAAAAATAATATTGGCTTTCTGTCGAACTTTAGGACCGTTTAGATTTGACTAGCTAGGCAACTGTAATTTAAAGCTTTCGGCATTATACTAATTGACAATGGTTGAAATGTGATCGCTATCTATTGGTCTTTAGGGTTCAATATCCAAAAACGAATTAAAAAAGTGTAGGATACGTGGACCACGCCTTGAAGATTTCTTGCAATTTATTTATTGAAAATTGCACCGTAAGTAACAAGCTATGCAGCTTACATTTCAATGCTTTATTGTGAATAGAGTCTGAGTAGCGTTGGTGACGGATTGGGAGATTTTCCACAATTTTTTTATGATTCGTACCTCCACTCTATGTCTCCTCAACTTTACTTAAATTCAATTTACACTTATTAAATAATTTGGGACTTGTTTTTAATAATAATTTGTAACCAAATAATTAAGTCGCACTGACAAATTGTACTATTTCAATGTCATTTTGTGACAGCAATATCATTTTAATTAGAATGACTATTCGACTATGTTATTAAGATATTGAACAATGCTATTCAAAATTATATTTAGATCATTGCATCTATGTAACTAATGTGTTATGGTGTTTTGGTTATATTTTATTTGAAAATTTGTTTAATCTACCATTATAAAATGAATCATATTTATATCTAAACCGAGGTTTAATAAGATTTATACAGACAGACATACATTTCAACTATGTACCTACCTTCTGATGATATGATGTAGTCTCTTTAGTATTCGGTCTAGCTTTAATTATGTTATATCGTATCGTAATAAGTGACATTATAAAATGTGTGTCAACAGTCTATGATTGAGATTTTCGCTTAAACTTCTTAATTAAACAAAAAATAACGCGATATAAACAAGTAAAAAAAAAATATTCTTGAACAGAGACACCATGAGTAAAGGACACTTATTTCAAAAGTTAAATTGGAATCTCTACATAAATGCATGCATACACATTCATTACTACTACTTCTTAACGCAGTCAATATAACAAAATTCTTACTATAATGTACTTACTACTAATATATCAATAGCGAAAATTGTTCCTTTTGTCAAAAAAAAAAACAAATAAACGATTGTGGTTTTTATTTATGTGTTTCCTTTAATTTTATTATTAAGAGCCTTTTCACCTTTGGTTTGCTGTCTCGCTCGCACAATCAAACATTTTAATAATCTTTAAAAATGTTTGGTTGTGCGAGCGAGACAGCCAACCAAAGGTGAAAATCCTCTTAAGTGTAGGCCAATAATCGCTATTAATACGCATCAGAGT
Organism: Acrobasis suavella; assembly: GCA_943193695.1. Lineage (NCBI taxonomy): Eukaryota > Metazoa > Arthropoda > Insecta > Lepidoptera > Pyralidae > Acrobasis > Acrobasis suavella. The sequence goes on from OW971941.1 coordinate 4,527,192, forward strand.
ATCTATTAGGCTGACAGGTAAATAGCTTGATAAGATTGAACTAGTCTATACTTTTTCTATACTAATTTTGACTGAGTTTTCCTCCACTGTTTGACATTGTACATTCAAAGTTTAACATGATATCGTTTTGTCTCATTATAAATTTTGTCTGTACGGATACAGAATAGTAAAATAAAAAGTCATTAAAAGATTGTATAGTTCGAGCCCGCGACTAGTTCAACCTAAAGTATACTTTAAGGGCAACCTTAAGTATACTTTAAGGGCACGGAAAAGAACCAACTTGTGGAAGTGCCAAGTAGGCGAGGCGTGCGTGTCATAATTAAGCACAACTGCACTTAATCCCGAATAAATATCTTACATACATATTATCACATCTGTTTCTCACATGGGTGGAAAAAATATTTAATGTATTTTGACGCAAATTAAGACCTTATGTAAATCGCACTTAAGTCTTTAATTGATTCTTTTGAAAATAATCGCTATCTATGGTAAAGTTCTAGATTTTATCGTAAATTTATATTACAGATTGCAAAACATCGTGAGTACTTTTTGAACCGTAGCAAAATAAATATTATTAACTAGCTGACCCGGCAAACGTTGTTTTGCCAAAATTGAGGATTGTATGTATTTTTGTATGTTGTATCATAAAAAAATAGAAATTAAAAATTTTGTCTAAAAAATAAAATTTGGGGTGGACTACCCCTAACATTTAGGGGGATGAAAAATAGATGTTGGCCGATTCTCATAGATACCGGATAATTTCATCAAAATCGGTCAAGCCGTTTCGGAGGAGTATGGCAACGAAAACTGTGACACGAGAATTTTATATATTAGAAGATGAGGCCTACAGGCCATTATCGGCATAAATAAAAACGACCAATTAAACGAATTGTTTATATGTAATGCAAATATGATTAGTGGTTTATTTGCGTGAGTTTGGCGCCAACGGTTCCGATACTAATTTTGTCAAGTAGCACTTCCACTAGTTTTTCTCTTCTGTGTTAAAGGGCAACGCCAGTCTATGATACTGAACTCAAAACTTTATGGGTATGGTAAAAAATACATTACATAGCAAAAGCAAAAATCGAAAAATAAAATATCATTATCTCATCACTCATTTGGTTTTTATTACTGGTCTACTGAACTGGAGACTTTTATGTATTGTTTACGATGTATGTCAAAGATTTCTTATATCAGGCTTAATAAGCGACGCTGTATTACGGCAAATACAGTGCGGAAGTGGCGTCCTTAGTAGAATGGACGAACTTCTCATTAAAATTTGGGGAAATTTGTAAGTATTGCGTGAACGAGTCTCTATTAATTTTTCATTTCTAAAAAATGTAACAAGGAGATTTGTTTTACAGAATTGACCGAACTTCTCAATAAAATCAAACCTATTAGCCTAAAAGGCAACCTAACCGGTTTTTCTTTTTTTGTATTATTTCAACATAAGTGTTTTAGAGAGATTTGTTTGATTTTTGTTGCGTGAACGAGACTTTAAAATATTTGTTAAATAATATTTTCTAAAGGACCTAAGGGAAATATTGTTCAGTAGCATGGACTAAACCTGTCCTTAAAGCCAAACCAGTCAGTCTGCAATGAAACCTAACCTTCATATATAAAATTACAAACGTTCGCGAAACCTATTTCAGTTGAAATATGTTTTGTCTTGTTTATGCAATGTCAAAAATTTTAAAGAGGGGGATTACTCCAAAAGCGGTACGCAAGACGGACGTTACTGCTTATCCGCGTTTCAGTGTCAAGCAACATTAAGCACTAACGTATGATAATAAAGTCTAATTTGGTTTAACATAAAATAGGACGTCATCATAGTAAATTCAAAATTTCTTTATTTTCTCCACAATCTTATACCTAAAAATACACATGTACTTAAAACTATCGTCATAGCAGATGGTAAATTGTAATACAAGATTGTAAGAGACTGGTGTGTCTGAACTAAGCAGAGCCTGGTTCCTAATACCCCTCCTCTAAACTCTCCCCACTAGGAGCTAAGCAGCCTGACAATATAATATTAAAATATAAAGTTTTTTTTTTATCTCATAAAGACGAAAGAAGAAAATTAATAAAAATAAAAGATATAATATCAATGGCAACGCTCGCATATGGCATGGCAATAGTACGACTAACGTATTATTTTTTGGAGTAACCCCCGAGTTATAGGGACAAAATATATTTTTGGAACGAAGTTCCTTACGGCAGGCTTGGAGGAGATAGGGATTTTGCTGCGCGACCGAACTGAAAAAAATGTGATAGTAAAACCGTAAGGATGACCTCGTTAAATAAAACCATTAAATGAGACGTGCGCAGGCGCGACAGTCGTATACACAAGCGAGCCTTATAATACCTTTGAGCACGATTTTTCTTTTGCAAATTGTGTCGATTCTACATTAGCCGAAGGAACTTCGTTCCTACCTGGTGTCCCACGACACCACATTTCTTTTTTAACTAAAACAGGTTAAGGGCCTATACACAAAACTGCGAATCGGCGCGATGCGAATTTGCAACGCAGGAAACTGTGACGCAAATTGCTGCGATGCAATTTCGTGCGGCAAGGCGTCTCCCTTCCTCGGTTTGGGAAAGATCGTGAGAATCAATTTGCAAGTTCTTGCGATGCGTCGTGCGAGTTCGTAGAGTTTTACGAAGCGACTTCGCATCGCAGTTTTGTGAACAAGCCCTAAGCTAACGTTATGAATAAGGGGGTAACTAGTTGCACTGTCTATCTGGAAGTCTTGGGCACAAGTCTGGGGATCTTGCGCAAGTGGTGGTCTTCATCCTGGAAGTCGAGGATGCAGGGCTTGAGCAGCTCCTGCCCGCCCTCGTGGAGCCATTTGTTGCATACTGCGAGAAACAACGTTGTGATCAGAAGTGATCAGAGCAGGCAAGATTTTTTCCAATTCACTTTTTATCGTGTTCGTCCGTCTTCTTTTATCTTGCAAGTTAAATTTGAGCCACTTTTTGGTTTCCGATTGAGATGAAGTTTTGTATGCTTATATAAAATATATTTTATCTATAATATAATTGTGACAAGAAGCTGATCTGAGGGCGGAGCCGGAAGGATTTTTTTTTCGAAAGAGCGAATTTTCCCGGTTGCATCCTCAGCAGTAACGCTTCAGAGTCGGCCCGGGGTCCGTTACCTAACCAAGGATATTTGACGAGGATACTGGTTTTTACACAGAGCGACTGCCGCCTGACCTCCGCAACCCAAAGGGTAAACCAGAACCAATCCTTGGATAGTTTGATGATCAAACGCTAGATGGCGTTCGGGACTCACGGTTTATACGTGCCTTCCGAAACACGGAACCATCTTACCTTTCTGATAATCAGGTGATTCAAACCTGCAATATGCCAACAAGACCGGAAACAAACTTTTCACAAAGTATGCTTCCCAATGGGATACGAACCCATGACCTGCGGGTCAAAAGGCGAACGCCTTGACCACTGGACCACGTAGGGCATTTCGCCATTGGTGACATAGAGAAAGTTGTTCATATTGACCTATAACAAAAATCCAATTAAATCTTTACTCACCCCACTTAGAGCCACGAAGTACAGGGCAAGCTGCATGCCTTGTGGAGAGGTCTCCCTGTCCTGAAGGGTGCAGGTTCATCCAGAATAGAGCAGCTCCCTTGATCGGAAACACGCTTATGCCGAGGCGAGTGAACACAGTGGCACCACCTTGCGCTACTTCTGACATCTGCGGGAAAAAGGAAAAAATGAGTGATGTGAGCATAAAAATATGTCTTGAATCTGTCATTGAAAGTTTAGTTTGTTACTAATATCATAGAATTAATAATAAGTTACTACAAACAGATCACTTCCCTACAAACCGACGCTTTATTTAAATAAACTTGGACTAAACGAGGAAAAACTAACTTAATGGCTTTAAATAAATATATTGGGATATCAAACAGATTGAGCTAGCCCCAGGGTAAGTTCGAGACTTGTGTTATGGGATACTAACTCAACGATACTATATTTTACAACAAATACATATATAGATAAACACCCAAGACCCAGGACAACACCCACCCAGGACTTAGTGTTATTTGTCCGTATATATTTATATTTATTTAGTTCATAAAATAATACGTCACAAAATAGTGTCACTATCATTAATCAAATCTATTTTCAATAAAATTGTAGATTTATTAATGCAGAAAAACTGAAATTAAGAGCGCCGTTTGACTCCAAAAAAGCATGACGTCACGCTTTCAAACTTCATACAAAATCCCATACAAATTGTTTTTTTTTTGACGTTTAGAAAAAAGTGCCCGTTTTGACTTATTGTCATCTAGCGGACACGGTAGGGAAGATATAATTATTATTTGAACGCGTATCAACATTGATTGGTTGAACTAACTCTTATTTTTTTCATAAAAAGAAAATATGTATAAATATGCTTACGTAAAATAGAACTGTTGCAATTCTGTTACCGTGGAATTTCTGGAATGCATTTTCATGCTTCTGTGAAAAAAAAAAACAAAAAATAAGTACAACAAAATAACGACAAATACCTTCGTTTCATAAAACCGTTTGTAAAATTGGTTCCATCCAATTATTCCGCATTAGCTCAGTAGACATTTCCGAGAAATAATAAAAATCGGGAACCAACTTTAATTTTGCACATCAGTCAAGCGATAATTTTGACATCCGGTAAATTGGACCAATTAGAGATCTTTATCACTCGTGTCGAATCTCTGAAATATGAATGATTTATGCAAAGAGCGAAAAATAATGCATTTTAGGCTTTATATATATATATATATATAGGTCACCGTTGTTTTATTTTTTTCTGTTGCAGTAGCCGACTTATAAACGTCAACCAATCAAATAACAGAAAATATTGATGTTATCATTCGACGGTAACCGGCCAATCACAGTGCCTTCATTATTAACACGTGACCTGAACGAACAGAGCGAAGATAGCGACAAGCCAAAACACGCGCTGTGGTTGGTCAGCGCAAATCGTCGCACGTATTTTAAGTTGCGGGTAAGTAGAGTCAAAGATAATATAATTACTAACGTAACGGACACCCATAACATATACGCCATAGAAACTATTGGAGGGCCCGTAAGTAGGCAAAACTGGAGTTGCTGGTAGGCACACATAGATGGCAGCACACACGACTAGCAAAAAAGTGACAAAAAAAGTGTTGAATATGCTTCAAAATATTTAATGCATTTTATATAACTCATATTTAATTAATGAGTAAATAAAAATTTATTAAAATAATAGCAATAAAAGATTTAATGTTTAAATAAATTCCTGTAGCGCCATCTAGTGACAAGGAAGAAAAATAATTATGTTTATAAGGCGATGGGGTAGGCATGATAGAGTGGACCTCTGCCGCGTTTCGGCCAATATGACCGAGGGTTAGGATTGGTCATGAGTTTTTATTTTATTGGTTCATGTGCCTCAAAAATGGAGTCTCTCATACAATTAGTATGAGAAATTGGGACTCCATTTCTGAGGCCTGCCGTACACTTGAATATTTACAAATAAAACCTTATAAAAGTAAACATAGTACACGAGTGCTACTTATTTCTAAAGAAATTTCTTTGTGAGTTGTGATGGAATACATACCCTCGCGAAGTCGAAGTGCGGCTCATAGTGACCACCGATGCCGTAGTTGACGACTTGCAGCTCCTCTGCGGTGCTCATGGTGAGGCCGGTCATGTCGGCAACACGTTGCGACACTGTCGCGATGATGGGCGACTCTTCGTCGCGAAGCCAAGAGGATTTGCTGATGCGGTAGCTCGCGGGGATCAAGTCGCCGGTGCTGGGGTCGTGGACTACGGCCCGTTTGAACTGTAGAGAAAAACCAATGGAATAAACCTTAAATTCACGGTAAGTCCTTCTTTGTAATCATGGAATTGCATAGATATCCCACAAGTCTCTGTAATTCATGCGTACACATATGTAAAAAAAGTGGAAAGTCAAAATTCATTTATTTATCTTTCGATATTTGTATCCCTTGATAATTGTCAGTTTTTTCTTTTGATTTCATAAAAGGTAGTTGTTGACGTCAGATCATTTACTTGCAGCTACGTTTATTGCCGCTTCCTAATCGCACGACCTAGTCCGGTCGCGCTAGCTAATTTTAAGGGTATAACTTACAAGAACTCTAGATATGCTTATTTCTTGCCTCTGAATAGAGTCGTATCTAAAGAGCTTATTATTTCGATTTGTGTCACTTTCGGGGTCTGCGTTTCGGGAAATTTATTGATTTGTGACTGTTTTATTTAATTCCATACTGAATCGACAAAATTGATTTAAAGTTGTAAAATGGAATAGCATTGTATCAAACGTAGCCAGACTAGTGTGCAAACCTATTTGTGTCACCCTTTGTCCACTGCAAACTGGCTAAGGGCCCATGTATAAAAACAGTACCAAAAAGATAATTAGTGTTGAAAAAAATAATACAACATATCAGTAACAACTAAATATACCCCTTGTATTCATTTGTGTCACATTATTCCAGGAATTCTTATTTATTTTAATTATTTTGATTTTCCAAGCAAAATATGCTTCAAAAGAAAATTAGAATCATTAGAGTTTATATATTTAGTATCATAAATTCATAAAAGATTGACATTCTGAGTTTGTGTCACTTTCATCAACAAAATAAGTATAAAACACAAAAAAACTTGTTTGCCCTTAAAGTAGACAAGTGATCGACGGCGCGCGAAGGACGACGGCAACGTGTCCGGTGCGGGGGTTATGTTTTCGCACACTCTAGACTACGATATTTCATTGAATCTATGAAGAGATAGATTATAAATCCTAACTTATGTCAAATAACGGAATACTGGCTCATATTAGGTACTTAAATATATGTTACTCCGTAAGAAGTTCGTAATATAATCACTTTCATAAATACGAACTGCTTTAATACTTACAAACTATTTCTAACAAACGGTTTACTCAACTGTGCCTAACTAGCTGGAGATAACGTCGTTTATCGTTATTACGGCATAGTGCGTGTGGTACACGGTGTGATGGCGCCTAGTATTATTACTTGTGAGGAACAATAGGGTTTACACATTCCTACATGGGATGACAATAAATTGTAGTAGGTGAAAGTTATGTAATGTTGTATGGCAAAGAAACTCTTGCAGTTATAAATATATAAGGACAAATTATACAGGGTGCAATTGAAATAAGTAGCATTAATTTAACTTATTAACATACTCCGATAAAGGAAATTTTATACGGCAACAATACTGCAATTAATGGAGTAATTAAAAAGTATCAAAAAGTAAGAAAAATTACCAAAGTTTCAAAACACTTGAGACGCGCGCACGTATTGTGTATACTTACGAGCCGTGAGGTCATAGAACCCGCCGCACACAGCCACGGACACAACTGAGCCACTGAGCGGGCGCGGGCGGCCGGCGTATAAAAGTAGACTTTAGAGTGGGTGAACGTGAATAAGGTTTAAACTCGAGTGGGGACGAGTGTTGTCACACGAACGCTTGAGAATGGTAGGTTATTCAAGGTTACGTTTGAAGTAGGAACGCATCTTAGTGTACTACGGTGCGACGAAATTGATACTATTATAATTAATTTATTTTTTTGTAAGTTTTATGACGATTAGATTTTTTTATTTATTTATAATTGCCGTAATGGTATCTATCAACGAGTGTAACGCATTTTTAGAGGATTTCTTTAATATGATAATGACGACTTTTGACTGACGTTTTATTAGTCTTTAAATACTTTGTATCATGGGTATAATAGATACTTAAAAGGATGCCAACGAATTCAATTCCACCCTGTATAGACTGAACTAGCCCCAAAGTAAGTTTTCAAACTTATGTTTTGCGATACTATGACAATGATACTATATTTTATTGACCGAGCAAATGAAGCGTCTCAGTTTCGAAATTGGCTAAAAATGCTTTTGTCCCTCTGTCAGTTTGTCTGTCCGCCTGTTCTCGCCTACAGGTCGCATTTCTCAACAGATTCTAGTGAAATTTAGTGAGAAGGTTTGAAAATTACAAAGTATTTTCTTGACAATTCAGGTTTGTGAAATTTTTCGAAACCAAAAAAAATGTTTTTCAGCCATTTCAAAAAAAATTGGTAGCGGACCTCGGGCTCTGATTACCGCTGTGGATGGATGATGATTATTGTAGGTATTATTACATGTCTTATGCAACTTAATTTCGCATTGGTCCTTAAAATACGCTACTTTTCCATCGTTTCTAATTAGGCTGGATTCCACAAATTTCAACAGTCCTTTTTTTTTCACTATCACTTTTTTAGTGTCCGGAAAGCGTCCACATATAATACATTCAGTACTTTGTTTCAACTCCATTTTACTTTTAATTAAGTAAAGCATTAAGAAAATATAAGATAAAAAACAAATTAATTGAAAATTGTCGCATTAAAAATCTGCATGACTGCAGTTCATTTCGCAAGTATTTTTTTTATTTTTACCATTACTAGCGATGGGCATCCACCCGGATATTTACCCAAGGTTGGGTATTTACCCGATGCGCACCGGGTAAATACCCGTATCTACTAGTTTGGGTGGGTAGATTGGGATATTTATTTAAAAATGAGTGGGAGTCTACTAACTTTGTATAAGAATGTGTGAAATGGTTATGCTATGTATTATTTAATGACATATATTGACATAGAATAAATATCAAAGATTAAATCCCTAATGCTGTCCATATTAAATATACAGATTTCATCTTATTTCATTTCTGTTTGCTTATTATAACATATAATTGTGTCAAAAAACATTTTCCAGTAAAATTAATAAAAACTAACACCTGTCAATTTACGCGGCATATTTATTGAGGGAAATATTACAACAAGTTGATAAGGGATCAAAGAAATCATCAATACGAATATATTTTGTTCGGGGACTAACCCTGAAATCAGTAGTTTTGGCTGTTTGATGAGCAGTCATAAAAATCTACTCTACTTATATGTATGATGGTGCTCATATAAAGACATCGCATTTGATGTGTTTTAACATATAATCAGGTGGACAAACACTTGCCAACTTGACAACATGTAAACTAAGACGTGTTAATTCGTATGTTATTCCCATACAACGGATAGATTCCGATAAATACCTGGCATATTATTTTGTGGGAAATGTTACATATACAATAACAAGTTGACGGGGTATTTAAGAACTCGTCAATACGAATATTTTTGTTTCGGGACAAACCCCGTAATCAGTAAATTTGGCTATTGTTTGAGCAGTAAAATAAATGTACTCTCCTTATATGTATGAAGATACTAATATATTGACATAGCATTTGATCTGTCTTTACTTATTTCAACATATAATCCGCTAATTTCCAACAATTCCAATTAAAAACTTTTTTCTAAACGTCAAAACAAACATCGTCTATGGGATTTGAATGAAATAGCACGGCGTGACGTCAGAGTTTCTTGGAGTCAAATAGCGCTCATATTATCGGGTTTTCTGCCATATTACATCTAAAATCACGTTGAAAATGGATATGATCAATGTCAATACGAATATATTTTGTTCGGGGACTAACCCTGAAATCAGTAGTTTTGGCTGTTTGATGAGCAGTCATAAAAATCTACTCTACTTATATGTATGATGGTGCTCATATAAAGACATCGCATTTGATGTGTTTTAACATATAATCAGGTGGACAAACACTTGCCAACTTGACAACATGTAAACTAAGACGTGTTAATTCGTATGTTATTCCCATACAACGGATAGATTCCGATAAATACCTGGCATATTATTTTGTGGGAAATGTTACATATACAATAACAAGTTGACGGGGTATTTAAGAACTCGTCAATACGAATATTTTTGTTTCGGGACAAACCCCGTAATCAGTAAATTTGGCTATTGTTTGAGCAGTAAAATAAATGTACTCTCCTTATATGTATGAAGATACTAATATATTGACATAGCATTTGATCTGTCTTTACTTATTTCAACATATAATCCGCTAATTTCCAACAATTCCAATTAAAAACTTTTTTCTAAACGTCAAAACAAACATCGTCTATGGGATTTGAATGAAATAGCACGGCGTGACGTCAGAGTTTCTTGGAGTCAAATAGCGCTCATATTATCGGGTTTTCTGCCATATTACATCTAAAATCACGTTGAAAATGGATATGATCAATGTCAAGTGACATTATTTTGTGACGTTTATTCTCTTATCAGTACAAAATGTTTTTTTTTGACAAAGCCGATCGAGGGAATGGGCTAAAATGCGAACCATGTTCATGGGTGATGCAGCTAGCAACCCATCATTGTTTCGATTCCTAGGGTTCCATAGCAAACCCTTATAGTTTCATCGTAATAAAAATACTATCTATCCCAGCCACTTCTGCTTTAGTAGAGAGATCTTTTTTACTTTCGCCAACATACATTCAAAAAAATAAAACAAATTGACGACAAACAGAGAGAGAGGAGAGTAAACTTACTATTTATATTCCCAAACAGAAACTTGTCAAGAAATGTATTAAATAACTTGATAGTAACATAGAAAAAATACCCAGAAAGTTACTGTATGGTAAGCTACTCAGTTACTTTCTCGAAACTTACTCGGTAAGTTACTAGGAAAGTTGCTGTATGGTAAGATACTCAGTAAGTTTCTTGAAACCTACTAGGTAAGTTACTTGTAATATTAGAAAAAAAAATATTTAGAAAGAGAAATGGTAGAAGTCTAATCGGATCACTATAATCACAAATGAAATTTAAGAAAAAAAAAAATTTTTAATTATGTTATCCTCCGATGGTTGAATGAAATCAGGAGGGGGTGGATGTCTGCTGCGCCACAGTTGGAGCCGGGAGGATTTTGGTGCGCCTTCAAGTGGTATTGTGTTAACAAAACTATTGTGGCTTACAAGTCGGCTGGTATAGGGTTGAGCTCCATAAAGTGCCTAGGGTGCCTAGGATCAGAAACCTGCTTTTTTATTTCAAGATCGCTGTTCCCATACAAAGGGTAAATTCGGATAAATATCCGGCAAACTATTTTGTGGGAAATGTTATAATTATAACGAGTTGATGGAGGATCGAAGAACTTTTCAAAACGAATATCTTTTGTTTCGAGACCAACCCCAAAATCAGTAGTTTTGGCTCTTGGACGAGCAGTCAAAAAATACTTCTCTATTTTTTATATGAAGGTAAGGCTCATACAAGTACGTTGACATCTCATTTAAGGTCTTATAATAAGTTAAAGCAGCCTATTTTCATTGTTTGATTAGTATGGTGGTTTCATATATTTTAGTATCGCATATGACGTGTACCTGAATTTTAAGCATATTATAGCGTTTGCACTAGTGATGTGCCGTTACCGGTAACTTAATCGAGTCGAGTATTTTCCCAGTAACGTTACTGTTAACATTCCCAAAAAGTAGTAATATAAGGTAACATAGAAAAACAATTTTTTCAATATATTTATTTGTGATTATCAGTGATACGATAAGACTTCTACCACTTCTAGTTTAAATGCAACCAAAATTATAATTCTAAATATTATTTTACTAATATTACTAGTAACTTACTGAGTAAGTTTAGAGAAAGTTTCTGAGTAACTTACCATACAGTAACTTTCTGGGTATTTTCTCTATGTTACTATCAAGTTATTAAGTAAATTTCTTGACAAGTTTCTGTTTGGGAATATAAAAAGTAAGTTTTCTTTCTCTCTCTCTCTTTCTCTGTTTGTCGTCAATTTGTTTCTTTTTTTGGATATATGTTGGCGAAAGTAAAAAAGATCTCTCTTCTGAAGCAGAAGTAGTTGGGATAGATAGTATTTTTATTGCTATTTGTCCCAAACACGATTTAGGGTGATAATTTGCCAAATTACAGCTTTCTAGTACTCATAGTCTCTAAGTAAAACCGCAGACAGGGACGACGAAACTATAAGGGTTTGCTATGGGTCCCTAGGAATCGAAACAATGATGGGTTGCTCGCCGCATCACCTATTAACATGGTTCGCATTTTCGCCAATTCCCTCGAACGGCCTTTACGATCTGCGCGGGAAGAGAAGCAGCATTTGGGAATATTACCGGTAACAATAGAAACTTACTAGAAATATTCCCCTATAGTAAAGTACTGGTAACGGTAATTTAATGCGGGACATCACTAGTTTGCACGCGCTTTCCGACAGGTGTTGCGAAGAATTTATTTATAATATATAATTTAATCTACCCACCAAATGGGTAGATTGGATATTTATATTTGCCCACCGCCCATCTTTACATTACTATTGCGTGTTCGATGTACCTTGCGTAATTTTATTCACAGCTTATTTTTACCCGACTACCGAAGGAGGGAAATGTGTGTTACAAATTGCCTTATTTGTTTGTGAATGTATGCCGGTAAGTAATTTTGTATGTATGTGGGTTTGTGCGTAAAATCTAAAAAGTGACTTAATATATAAGTGTGTATCCAAGTTTGAGAGGTTTTAACCTCCGAAAAAAAGAGGGGTATTATAAGTTTGACGCTAATGTCTTTCAGTCTGTCCGTCTGTCTCTCTTTGTGCCTGTCTGTGGCATCTTAGCGCTCGAACAGATGGACCGATTTCAATGCGGCTTTGCGGTGGTTTATTTATTTAACTTTGTTACATGAAATTGTAATTGATGGACTTAAGGCCGTAGGCTTTTTCTTCCAGTCAACTTACAGGTGGTGCTGACAGGTGGTGCAAAAACTTCAAAAATTAAAAACTCAGAGCACTTATATTATAACAAAATACTAACCTACGTGCATATCTACGTTACCACAGAATAATAAATAATATAATAATAGGTGGTTCTTAGCTATGATTGATAAACATCGGTTGGGCCGTTTTGTAGTTTTCCTGTCAAATATTGGATGTTGCTACGGATATTCATTCTACTATACAGTTCCTCCACCCATCACTAGATGGCGTTTACATATGAAACTATTGAAAGTCAGGATTTTTTTTAATTTTCCTGGCAAATAAACTTGTGTTTGTGTGAATTGAGTATATGTATGTATACCTAAACAAGTTTGTATAGGTTCATTGTCAAAAATAAACAGGAAGAACTGCATTTGATAGCTTGGTTGAATGAAACCCATGCTTATAATAAATAACCAAAATTGTGAACAACCTCCCTATTTTTTTAATGCCGATTGATACAGTCAACCATAACAATCAAATTTTTAAAATAACATTGCATTTTGTACAAATCTTACACGAGAAGATTCTCGCGTTCTCAGAAGCAGCACATAAGAACCCACTCGTGCTAAGGTTACAGTAGTCCCGGTCATCATCGTTAGGTAGAACAGACACACGGAGAACAAACAATATACACCTCTACCTATAAATCAAACATACTTACTAACATAAAAGACACGTGAAAAAAATGATCCTTCTTTTGCAGTTGTTGCACACATAAGTACGTCATTCAAGGAACCTTTGTAAAAAACATGTTGGCCACTGACACATACGGAATAAATAATCAAAGTACTTCTTAATGAAGCTTTTGTTAGAACCTATAAAATAACAAGATATAAGTTTAAAAAACTAATACCCGACTACGCGAGTGATATGTTATACTAAATTTATTGTATTTAACATTCGTTATATACGTTTTTTGCATACAAATTAGTAGCTATGTCACCCGGACAATAATGACGAATCGATTGATATGTATATGTATCTTTTGTGAAAATTGAACAAGCGATTTGGATGCTACGGAGAAACAGACATTCATACACACCCACATACATAGACTGCTAAAATCACTACCCTTCCTCATGGCTTTGCCGTAGTCAGCTAAAAATCCAAAATAATTAGTGACGCGCGCTGCGGCCGGCACGGCGGACAGATACTGTGCCGGTATGCCACGCACACACCCGTCCCCGCGCACCCATGCGTGCCCCCACGCTCGCCCTGTCTTCTCGCGCACTTTGAGTTTTGGCGCGGAAATATTTAATTTTTTTCAAATGATAAGATTGCGTAGATGGAGATGACACAAACTACGAATTGTGGTTTATCACACTAAAATAATGAAAAAGACGAAACTCTAATAACACTAATAATCTTTTGTGTCTTTTACAGAGTATTGAATTAAAAAAATAAAATACAATAAGATATCGTGGATGAAATGTGACACAAAACATTTTGAAACACATATATTAGTGCTCTATGGCGTGTAATACCTATTTATCCAATTCTAATATTCTTAATGAACTATTTGAGCGAAATATTAAGTATTCGTGAAATGACACTGATCCTGTGGCCAGATGATGACACAAAAAGCTTTTGTACATCAGACACCACGTAGTTATTGTCTTGCAAGTGAAAAATTCATCTCTAATTTTCTTTTCATCTCATAATGTTCGAAAAGGCAAATACCTAAATTTCTACCCGAGCAAACATCGAAGATGACACAACGTCATAATTTAGGTTGGTCAAGGGGTCTAGAAACTATATGCGAAAAATCGAAATATCTAATATTCTTGAAACTTAAAAACCTAGCGCTACCGAACTATACAGAAGAAGCGGTAACAAACTGTACTGCAGCATTTTCTCCAAAAACATCAACTTACAATTATGCTTATATTAAAATTAGATATGTGGACTGAGAATACATTGTTAGTGTCTAAAGCATCAATGAGTGCGGATACTGACATTTGATGGAAACGATTGATAGTGGCACTTTACTAAAAACTCTTTTAGAACGGTCTTCGGCATCTTTGAATCGGGACCAGGCTTCCGAAGCAGCATCCTGAGCTGTGCCGATTCTGACACGTTACGATAGGAGAAAGAGAGAGAGATACAGAAAAAGAGAGAGGGATTTCTAAAATACACTCACCCTTGGTTTAGCCATCTCCTGAATGAATTCAATTTCGTCATCGCTGAGCACCTCATGGTAGACGACGATGTCAGGGTCGCGGTAGACATACTCCATCTTGATCGGGGCCAGCTTAAGGAACGGGTGGTTCTCGGTGAGGTACCGGCAATTTAATCTGCAAAATTGATTAACTTTATAATCACCAGCTAACTTTAGCCCATGATGTGAATTAAATCATCATATCAGCAACAGAAAGTTTACTGCTGGACATAGATCTCCTCTAGGTTTTCGAGAACGACTGATCTGAAGCGGTTTCAAAATTCAAAATAGTTTATTCGGAATTTAATATTAAAATTTTTCTGGAATGTCAATGGATTAGATATGCTTGTGTTAGTGATACAGCTTTCTATACAAAAGTTTTAACTATTCGTAAAACTGCACTACATTACATAGATACAAACATCAATAAATTAATAACATTGTTGTAATTACTTTTATTTGTTTTAATCATACAATACAAAATTTAACGAATTCGATACATTTGCTATTTCAGAAATATGGTTACGGATAATCTAGTGGAGTAATTCTCTACCAATTTCAGAACGTGCCAAAGTAACTAAAGATAGTAGTACTCTCTTACAATTATAACTATATACATGTTTTAGAATATTTACTACACATTTACATCTGTACTTATTTATAATAATGACAACTAATCGCTTAACTGTCTGTCAATAAAGAACAATAGTAAAACAATGGCGCGCGACCGTATTACGGTCGTAGACTGTTGAAGGGCTAATATTCTTTTAAACTGTATGTTGTCCCTCAACTGAGATATATATACTTAGTAAGCTGTGGTTAACGGTGTAGGTAGTATAAATAGATAAGTTATATTTAAGAAAACTGTATGCTTATCCTCTGTACTACTGTTGGTTTTCTCTAATAAAGAAAAAAATAAACTTTTTTATGCATCATTATTAATTTATTAAGAGACAAGATGTTAATTATATTGTTTGGTTATTAAATTCTAATATTAGTTACAAATTTGAATAGAACTGTAATAATTAATGCAAAAAGGTAATTTTTGCATTAAAAGCCGAAATATTCATTTTATTTGCTTTTTCAACTGATCTTTTAAACTGATACAAAACGAAATGAAAACAAGATCACATTGATTATTGTCATTTTAAAAATGAAACATACTTTCTGACACTTCTTTTACTGCTAATTACCTAATCAGCCTTGATTAAGTTTCATTTCACATCTGCCAACATGATAAGAACACTAATTACAGTTCTCCGAGTCTACTTAAACAATCCGGCATCAGTGTGTATGTACGCTAGTAGGTGTATTTAACATAATTTTGGCTAAGTTTGTTTTTGAACATTATTTTATATGAACGACAAATGACATTAAGACTTTTTTCGAAAACGGTAAGGAAATTAGTTATTAAAGAGGCAGCAATTCAAATATTTATATAAAGAAAAGTGGGAGCGTGGTGGAGACACCGCGCTATCTCTTTCGTATGAGCAAACCTAACGGTAATGACGTCACGCGGGTGTATGTGCAACCTTTTTCTGTTACTTGACAGTTTCCCTTTCACCGGATTTAAAAGGTTTATAGGCACCTTTTTTTTATTTGAGCAGGTTAAATTGTTTTTTTTTTTTCGGTTTCGTATTGTTACTTTTGATGAAGAAAAAGAAAAAATACAAAAAAGCTTACTTTTTAGAATAAAATGTGGGTAGTTCCATCTCGCCCCGACACAGCGATTCGTATCGCTTCCTCTCAGTCTTATACTCCGCATATTCACCATCCACCTCCACTTTCTCCTTTACCTCTTCTTCTAGCGTTTCCTGAAGAAAAAACAAGGAAGTGAAGTGAGTCAAAGGCACCAAGTAAAATAAACTGCTTAAGGGCAACCTGAATTTTTTGGGCTCCAAAGCTGCCCCATGAAATGATATCTCCGTTATGGGGGCAGCACTGGACCCTGAATAATTCAGGTAGCCCCTTAAAATAAGTGTCTTGATGAGCTGTAGACCTTGAGACTCACCCCCAACCCGTTGAAGTTTATCTGATAAAAGTTTTTAGACAAAAATTGCGTCTTAATAAGGACAGCAATTTTTTTTTTGACATTTTTGAAAACATTTCAATGACTGAAATATTATGACATTCTCAAAGTTTTCAATACCCATATTTCTGCCATTTTGAAAAGTTAAACAAGAATCGGTTAAGAAACGCGACTTGTAGGCAAGAACAGACAGACCTACTGATAGACGGACAAAAGCATTTGGACAATTTCAAAACTGAGACATTTCGCTCACTCGGTCAACAATAAAGAGAATGATTTTGTTCATTGGGGGTCCAGTGTTGCCCCCATTTTAATAAATGATCTGAAAAAAAAACTAAGATATAATGAACTACCGATTACAAAGTAATAACATGAAGATTTTCTACGCACATTAGCCAAAAGTGGCCGTTTTTCGCAAATGTGCGTAGAAAAGCTTTACGTTCTTACTTGAAACTCTAAACAGTAGTTCATAAAATAGTTTGAAGGGTTATCTAGGGCTTAATCAAGAAATTTTTTTTAATGATACATCCTTTCAATTAATTTATTTCAAATGGACAGCACTGGACCCCGAAATATTCAAGTATCCCCTTAAAGTCAACTCTTGTTCACTTTTCGCTTCCTTACTTTAGCATCATCCTCCGTGATTTGATTGACATTATCGGTTTTAGTAATATTGCCCGAAATATTTAACCCCTCCCCCTTCCCCCCTCCCGCCGTAGTCTAATATCATGTCCCTTCTAAAAATACCCTATTTACTGCAAATAAATGAATTGAATTGAATTGAATTAAATAAACATATTAGTTTAATTTTATACGGAATTCTAACCATAATAGTCCTACGGATTCTGTACGGATATTTAAAATGAATATACAGATTTTACGCCTCCTCCATATGGCAACACTGTCTCTGTGTAAGTAGCAAAAGTTATAAACAAAACGCTTACCCCTCTTTGCCGCTTCCTCAATTTATCAGCGTCTTCCTTAATTTTTTTCTCATAGTGCGGAATGTTGCCACGCGCACGGGAGTGCTTGGGGTCTAATTTCAACAGTTTTTTGGTCCATTCTAGCGCGTTGGGGATGTCGTCTGAAATAAAGAATAGCTTTTAAAAATATAACACAAGTCAACACGAATTGGGTGCCTGAGTTCTGTGTACCCGATTTTGATTTCTTATACCTAATTAATAAAAGAAATAATATTTCTATCTCATAAAGTTTGCTTTTGTAGCAGTCAGAATGAAATTTCAAATTTTGAAGTAAATCCCTAGCTTTTTTTCTTTCAGTTATATATAAAATAAAAAATATCATTTATTAATTTATTTACATCACTTTTATTCACTAAAGACAGTTAAAACAAATAAAATAAAAACAACAAAAAATAGTATCACCGAGAACACCGGGAAAAGATAAATCATATCATTGTAAACAACAAGATGTTGTATTTATTTTATATCACATCAATTTTATAAAAACCGATGTTGATCAAAATAATTTCCCACCAATTTTTTGGAGTTGTCATGGAATTTAATGCAAATAAATAAATGATTTTTAAGAGTTAATTCATAGAAGTTGTTTCAACAGTTGAAATGTTTTATATACATATGTGTGTGTGTGTGTGTGTGTGTGTATATGTAACTAAAACGCTTTTGCAGTTATTATATGAGAAATGTGGCGCCCATGTTTTATCCAGACTACTAACAGGAAGCTTAAAATAAGCTTCATAGGCTTAACATAGCCTTTTATTGAAAAACAAATTTTTTGGCTCTTACTTTAATAAATTCTTCTTCAAATATAGCAAAAAGAATCCACGTCATTTTTACACATTTTGAAAGACATTTTAGCGCTCAGGCAAAGAAAACACGCCGTTTCTCTAAAAAGTACGTGCGCACTCTTTGTGACTGCTTTGCCGCTTCCCCTTCCACACTCGATATCCCCCCCCGTACCCCTCTCTCTTCCTTATTAAGAGAGGTGACCTCTAAGAATTTTGCAAAAATCTTCAATTTTATTTTATTCTAAAAAGTACAAAAGCAAACTTTTTCTTTTATAAATTGAGTTTTTGGGTATTTTTTCAATGTATATACTATCAGACAATAGTCACTAAATAACAGACACAAATTTTTTTTTTGTTGACTTGTGAATCAAACATATAAGTTTATAAGAAACTTTTTTTTCGAGAACAGAGAATTTCTCGGCGGCACATCACTACTCACAACTCGCAAAAGTTACGCTCTATGGCTTGATCCTAAATTGGAAGTCATTAAAATAACATTTCGTTCAATCAGCATAGATCACTCACCCGTTAGATAATAACTAAAACTGATGTACTCCAAAATGTCAACTTCACTGAAATCTTGATTTTCCCCTTCTTCCTTATACTTGCGGAGGGTCTCTAAGAACCACGGAAGCGCATTTTTAAAGTCTTTGTCCGTATAAAGAGCACGGGCCAGCTCAAAACAGTCGCTTGTCGTCATTGGTGTGCTGAAATTGACAAAGTAAACCTTATAACATAAGTGGTTAGATTCAAAATAGGCCACACACATAAACTACTTTATCTGCGAACTGGAAATTTGCAAAAGTAAATCTTAATACATATGTGTTAAGGTTCAAGGTAAAGCACACACAAAAAACTACTTATGAGTAAGTGCGTGGGCAGTGTTTATCACGTTACGTCAAACCTATTTCAAATTTGCATTTTGGTACCTGTGAAAATAAATAACTCAAGTCGGACTCAAGAGATTTGAGTGTTGTACTCAAATGTCCAACACTCACTACCAAAATATTTGAATGATATAAGTTTAGACATAACCTTTTACTTTTTCCCCAAAGTGTTCTAAATAATAATTAAATTATAATATTTTCCTGCAGGAATTTGAGGAAAATGCATGATTTGGTCAAATATTTAAGGCACGGAACCGTGATTTAAGGTATATGCTGCATAATTAGAAAGAAAGAAAAATAATTTATTTCATATATCACAAACACGGTGTAACAATTAATAACAGTTCTCAGCTATTAAAATATTTGTGCCTACATCAAAATGGCCTCCTCTCAGCATAATGTTGTGGCCTTCTAACCACAACGCTGGTCCAACCAAATAAACAAAATAAACTTAAAATAAACATCACATACATTACATAAAATTCAAACTAATTGTGTACGATTATGCTTCCTACTTGTACCTCCAAGGGCCATTCATAAATTACTCGTAAGTCGCACGTTGAGGGAAGAAGAGGGGGTCTACATGGAGTGACTAGAGGTACATAAATCTTTTAAATCATACTACTCTAAGACAACAAAGATTTTGTGTCAAATAAAAAATAGGCTTATGTCTAGAAGTAAACTACCTGTGATGATTTTTAATGATGATGAAATAAAAAAAAATCTGTGTACAATTACCCAAAAACAAAAACCCATACCCACACAACACCCATAGCACGTGTTGTTGAGTAAAAATGCCATAAAATATAACTGAGTCATAAGTGGTAATACATTAATAGCTAAATGTTACCTTTGAATAGTTTGTAATAGCATGCCATTTAAGCTAGAAAAAGTTAAAACAATGTTTTAAAAAGCATGCAACAAACAGCAAAAAAAACGACAAATTAAAAATTATGCATCTACGGGGCCATTCAAGTATTACGTAAGCTCTAAAATGGGGGTGGGGAGTTTAATTTGCTTATTTTTGCTAACACAGGAGACAGAGGGGGAGGGGGGTAAAATGGTTAAAATCCTACTTACAGAGGTAATACTTGAACGTTCCCTAAACATTCCACTCATCATAAGAGAGCATTAGACTATATCTATCGCTGTCTATCGTTTACATAGGTTAATTTAAGTTCGTTCTGTGACCGAATACGTGAGAACATGGGCAAATACATAGATGTAGGATTAGGTCTGATACTCATACTCAAATCCCGTAAAGTTTTTATATTAATCGCATCCTTTTTAATAAAATTATTTATTTTCTTACCTATAGACGACGCCGTTAAGCATGCCGTCGGCCAGATCCTTGACTTTGAGCCTGTACGTCTCCTGCAAACGGATCAGCGCATGCGCAGCGCCGGACAAGTCCTCGGTGGCGGGGTATTTGACATCTTTGTGGTTGATTGTGACGTTTTTTATATATTCTGTTGGAAAGTTTTCGTGAATGGTGCGAATAATGAGGGTTTTTAAATATGAAAAGCAATGTAATTAATTTTGTTCTAGGGCAGGTAAAATGGAGAGTCAGTGAGTATAAAATCACAACTTACTATTTGTTGGTAAGCATATGTGGCAATATATTCTAATCAAATTATTTATTTGCATAAATCTAGGTAAAAATACATGTGATGTTAACAAATATTATAGTATCAATACATTTTACCTCGGAAAGGTGTGCAAAACTAAAATTATAACTAACAATATACATTTAAAAATCTAATACCCGACTACAGGAGCTGTATACGACTAATAAATGTATATATTTTTGAAATGTGTTAACAAAACCATTCATTTGATATCGAAACCAAAAAATATTTTTTGGCCAATAAGATAGCACTCCCACCATTATGCTAATTAAGGTCTCTGGATCTTGCGGCTCTGGGCTCTGTCTATCCCGTTAGGGATAGAGACGTGATAATTAACCGAGCAAGCGAATCGTCTCAGTTTCAAAATTGGCCAAAAATGCTTTTGTCCGGCTGTCTGTCTATCTGTCCGGCTATTTTGCCTACAGGTCGCATTTATCAACCGATTATCGAGAAATTTTGTGCGACAGTTGGAAAATTTAACAGAATATTTTTGTTCTGTATTTCGAAATTTTGAAAATGGCAGAAATATGGCGGTTAATATCTTGATTCTTGAAAAATATGATAGTTCAGCTATTTAGATTTTTTTTTTAATTTCATGATGCTTTTTTGTTACCCTTGCTAAGGTTGAACTAGTCGATACCTTTTCTATAGAAAACATGATATCGATTTGTCTCACTAAACATTTTGTCTGTACGAATACAAAATAGTAAAATAAACAGCCATTTAAAAGAAATGAGCCATCAAAGATTAGTTTTTTGCTTATTTTACGCAACTTTAGGCGTAAATAAGTAATTAAAGAACTGTAAAATCTCCAAAACCAAGGCCGCACCAACCGACACGGCTTAATTATCGAAGATTTAAGGAAACTTTATTTGTAATTGATTATTGCAGTAGTTTTTGCATAAAACCCCTTTTAACAAAGGACTTTACGTATTATTTTATGCGCACGGTTTTCTATGAATTATCGTGCATTTCCCCTCACTGCTTTGCCCGAACACAATGTTAGGTGAGACAGCATGCTTTTAGGCCGCGCCCACGTGTGAATTCGAGCCCGCGACTAGTTCAACCTTAAGACGCAATTAACTTTTTAACTGAACTACTTTTTCATTAGATCAGACTTTTATCAAAATTGTGTGTTGTGTACCTGTGCCAATTTTAATACTTTCTTCTATTGCATCCAAATCTTTTGTCAGTCGTTTGATTAAAGTGAAAGCATTGATTGGGTTCCCTAAATAGTTCGGAATGTCCTCCAATGCTTTTTCTTGCTCCCTTTTATACTGATGCAAATGTCTGAAAAAAAAAGAAAACATTTTTTACTTTGTGAAATGTAAAAAAAGGCATGGCAATATTATGAAAAAGAGCGAAAGAGATATACTATAAAAATGTACATAGGTATTCATTCATACCGGACACTGGTAAGCGTCATAACATATAAGTAATTTTAAAACTATTATTCATTTTTTTTGTAAATTATTTTGATGTGATCGTGATCACAGCAGATATAGGTAATGCGCTAGATTGAAACTTATACAAGAGTGAGCAATTGTTGTGCATTTTTTACATCTTATAACATAAGTAATAAAAAAAATATTTTAATAGATTGTAATAGCAAAAAAATCTTGCCTCGTAGCAACTTTTGGGTTCCTTTATCTCGTTATTGATAAAGGCGTTACTGCAGTAATAAAAAAAACACAATAAATTTATAGGGACAAATCACACAGATAGCTAGCCCCAAAGTAAGCTTAAGATTGTGTTATGGGATACTAACGTAACGATACTGTATTTTATATTATATATACATATACAGAAAAAACACCTAAGACAAATGACAATCTAAAAAAGGCCATTTTCTAATTTGCCCTGGGTGGGAATCGAACCCAGAAATCCCAGAATACAAAATTAAACAACAAATAAATGGCTAATTCGCGTCCCGTGTAACCTAACTCAGCAAAACGTTCAGCAAAAATATAAAAAGAAAAAAACAAACATAAAACATTATATTTGCAAAATATGCTCTCAGACAACAAATAAAAAACCGGTAACCAGCTACCGAGCGGATTTGTACGACAATATAACAAAAACATTACGAGCATGGAGTTTCCCAGTCGGTACCGTTATACTAATAACCTTGTCAAATAAACCTGTAGCGAGGTTTCAATACCTACACTTAAACAATTACCTTTTTATTCCATAATTAATTGTTTATGCTTGCTTTGAAATCGTTTAATTTGACCTAAACATTAAATTAAATTAAAATTAGTAATCATAATGTCTATTCAATGTTTAATTAAATTTATATGAAGTTATTAGATTATTATGGTGATCAATTAAATTATGGACCCCTGAACGGGTAGAGGCCTCCTCCATTTGGTTCCACGTTTTTCTGGCTTGTGCTTGTTTTTTCCAGTCCATTCCGGCTAATTTTACAATTTCATCGACTCATCCTTCTCTATGCTTTCCTCTTTTTCTCCTGCCTATAGGTCTTTTCCATATGGTGGCTAGTGTGGTCTATAATAAGCTATACTAAGCAGGCGCGGTCCGAAGGGGGGGGTCACAGGGGACATGACCCCCCCCAAAATCTAAGGTCAGAATCAGAAATCCCAAAAATTTGCCAAATAATAAAAGGAAATTTCTAGCTATCCCCTAACAGCGATAAATTTATAGTTTGCTGACATCTAGTGGTGTTTTTATGAACTACGTACGATGGCCAAAATAACTTGGAAATGACATCTAGTATACCAATTTTTTATTAGTGTTGTGAGTGACCCCCTCCAAAATTTCAGGCTGCAACCGCGCCTGATACTAACCAGTTATTGATATAATACAATAAATAAAATGAGAAGACGAGGACAATAAAGATTTATTTTATTTTATCAAACTTTACTGTCCCAAAGTACAATAATACTTTTAGCAAATTGCGGGATTAATGCTAAGAGCATTTTCGCCGAGTCAACAATAGGAATCAACCGAGAAAATTTGCGGCACAAAAAAGCAATACAATATACCTACATTATGAAATATAACTATAGTATATGCTTGGATATTGTGACAGTTACGTATTAGAGTCAAATATAATTGTATAATTTTATCTACGAAATCCATAACCTATTTTTTATTGGTACTTGAGGTAAATACCTATAAAAAAAAAACAAAAGAACTTGTTTGTAAGACTACTAGGGGGTCCCATTCGTCATATTCTTTTTTGTCAATACAACTTGGAATTATTTTTCTCCTCTTAATGTTTCTGTAGCAATAATCTTCATTTACCTAAAGATTTCTAACATAATTGCGGGAATTATGATTTAAGGCGCAACGAGGCTGACCCTTAAGACGCGAATATATTTAATTTGTTATTTATTTTGAGTATCATTTCAAATAACTCAATAACCCCATGGACCCGTCGCTGAAAAGCGTACCAACATAATAATACAAATAATTTATTTGTATGGCAGTGAAATTATGATTTATGTGCTTTAATTAAGTAGTAAAATGTTTGTTTGTTTAAACAATATGCAAAAAAAAAAATATTTTAAAATATTAATTTCATTTCTTGCGAATAAATAGAGAACACGTGTCCAGCCAAACCGAAAAAACTGTACTTTCATTGCTGTACATTTTTGGCCGCTGATCAACCCTTTCCGGGACACTTATGCATGCATAGGCACCTACACAATGCTATGACAATGCTGCATAAATGTACGATATGAAGGAGACATTTTATTTTTATATTATTGTTCGAAGTACTTTTTTCTATTAAATGTTGTGGTATTTTTTGGCAATAAAGGACAATAAAGGATTCTATTCTACAAAAACTTACTTCTTTAAAACTATGAGCCTCTTCTCTTCCATATTGACGTAATGGTCCAAATCGTCGATAATTCTCTGATGCGTCTCCAGAAGTGGTTCCACCTCCGCGATGGCAGTAAACAGTTCGCACCGCGACCATGGCACTATACTCAATATAACGTAAAATAATAAACTTAGGTTTAAGCTAGGAACCATTTTGTACCGGTTATCTGAAACAATGAAAAATACGTAAGTAGGTAGGTATATAACCAAGCAATTAGGTAAGTAAATCGTGACCTTGACCGTCTTCTGTAAAAATATACCTACTTATTCGAAAATAAATACTAACTAACCAACTCGGGACAGATCTATAAAGCAATCAAATGCGAGCCAAAAACTTTAATTTGCTTTTTTACGCTTGTTTTCCACTTTTTATGGTAAGGTTAATATTTTATAGCACATATTAGTAGGAGAATAATTTTTCAAAACTAAAACCTACTTTCTCCACTTTTCTCTACCCAGAGTAGCTTCTGACCAATCAAACTTGTGTTTGATTTGATTGTGTTGACGACCTCCGTGGCGTAGTGGTCACCATGCTAGTCCGCCACCCAGAGGTCCCGGGTTCGATCCCCGGCCAGGGCAAGTTGGAAATAGGCCTTTTTCAAATTGTCTTGGGTCTTGGATGTTTATCTATTTATGAATTTGTTATAAATTATAGTATCGTTGAGTTAGTATCCCATAACACAAGTCTCGAACTTACTTTGGGGCTAGCTCAATCAGTGTCATTTGTCCCTATATATATATTTATTTATTTAAACTGGAAAGCGTCCAAGTCATCGCACCAACGCTTTCTAGGCCTACCCCTGTGACAGTACAGCAGTGGGACAGTATAGGTTAATTAAAAAAAAGCCTACTTTACTCCCAAACTAAACAACCAATTTTGATAAAATTTCTACGGGACCATCTGACAAGTACACCCTTTCCAACAAAAAAAAAATCCAAATCGGTCCAGGCGTCTTCGAATAATAATCGGTGAACATACATAAAAAAATAATCCTCCTCTTTTTTGGAAGTCGGTTAAAATGTAACTAATTATTCAAAAATAAATAATAACTGACAAAGTCGGAACAGATCTATGGAGCAAGCAAATGCGAGCAAAACAAAAAAAAGAAATGTGGTGTCGTGGGACACCAGGTAAGAACGAAGTTCAAAAGTTCTTGTGTATACGACTGTCGCGCCTGCGCACGTCTCATTTAACGAGGTCATCCTTACGGTTTTACTATCACATTTTTTTCAGTTCGGTCGCGCAGCAAAATCCCTATCTCCTCCAAGCCTGCCGTAAGGAACTTCGTTCCAAAAAAACTCTCATCATTTCATCATTATTACGCTATTTCTTCTCCACTTTTTCTGGTAAGGTAACCATTCAATTACACATCATTTTTGGAGGAAAAAGGTCAGACATAGTGAATTTTTACGTAATTTATTTTTAGTGTAGCTCTGCGTTACATATTTAGTTTAGTAACTTTATAATGCAATGTTTAAATACAGAATTTACGGCTTCCGATGCTCAGTCAGGCGACCGGTTACGGTATATACCTAAGACCGGCTCATGAAGTGTTAAATTTAGAGGGAATGAACTCATCACAAAGGTTTGTGCACGTATTGTTACCGCGGAAAAATGCAAGCTTATTAAAATTATTGCCTTTGCAACCCGTGTGCAATATTTGTCGTTTGAACTAGGGGAAAACAAGCACATTAGCTTTTTATGCGATGACTAAAAGCAGATTTTTCAAAAGCTTCACAGGCATCTTACTTTCGCAATTCTAATATCATAGGTAGATAGATTTCTCATTATCTCATATAGAGGTTTTATCCTTTCAGTTTTAATTATCGATTTGGATACCTATAATAACCCTTCATTTACTACCGACCATTGTTTTACTATTGTGTCTGGTATTGGCGGTAAAGGATGCGTTAGGGTTGGATCTCATTTGTCAGCACAGAGCAGTACTTTTTTATGCTGCTATCCTTTTCTGTCGCTCAGAGTCGTCATTTGCCAGAGCGAGAGAGAGCGACGGAACGCTATCGCACCGGCCGTGCTGCTGACAATGGGGCAAAGCTGAAAATTTTAAAAACGCCTGAAACTTTTTTTGTTGTTAGGAATAACATGTGGCCTGCACTGCCACTCCTTTTATACTTGTATTTTGTATGTACATATATTTTGTATGAATAAGTTGTAAATATTGTAAATTTTCATGAATCGCAACATACAAGCGGACATACATTCTTTTACATGTATATAAATATATTGTCATTTATGAAAGACCGCTGCGCGCATGCGTGGCCATGAACCGTTTTTATGAAGACGGTGTCGCCACGCCTGACGTGCGGCGGCTAGTCGAGTTACTATTTTTTGCTCCCGCTTTTTTGTTTTAAATTTTCCTGTGATAAATAAATTTTAATAGGGAATTGTAAATACTTTTGCAGAGCATTACTTATCCTCCGATTACATCATTCACCTTCTGTATATATAACATTTGTTTGTGCTAGTGTGAAGTGTACATAAATAAACTGTAAATAGTGATCTCCTTCTTTTTCTTCCTTCCTGTGTACATAGCTTACGCCTAGCCATAACATTTGATCCCGCGCTTGGCTTAATCTTTACCCAACGCGCTTCAAACACTCTTCTTTATCGTAAATAAATATCAGATTTTCAATATACATAATAAAAATATTTTTAATCACAATTTCGTTCACCAATCAGCTTAACCCCGTCATTTCTCTTGCCCGTCCCGTCTAACGTGTAAAAAAGATGATGTCATATGACAGTTGACAACTGAACTGCCATTGCGGTAAAATAACGACATTATTTTGACAACTGTGACAGTGAAATGACAGTTAAGCGGTCAACTGTCATATGACAGTGGCAGTTAAGTTGTGAAAAGTTATGAAAAAATTTATTATACAAAAGGCAAAAAAAAAATTGGCAGCCGTAAGATAAATAGTGTACGAAATTGTGATTAAAAATATTTTATTTTTTATAATTAATTGACCGGACCAAAAAAACTGAAATTTATTTACGATAAATAGGAATGTTATTCCTTACGCTAGAAAAAGATTCAGGCGTTTTTAAAATTTTCATCCCTTCTTCACTGAGGGGGGCGCTGATTACGGGAAAAAATACTTTGTAATTATTGTTTTTTATGAAACAAAAACACACTGAACGGTGCATTAGAGACTAATTAATAGGTTCTCATATATAATATAACTTAATTAACTAAGTGACATACCCTCATTATCAAAAAAAAATGTTTTGTGTCGTTTGCTAAAAACCTAACTTCTAGTAAACCAAATATATATATATATATATATATATATATATATATATTTGGTATAATATATATATATATATATTTATAGAAAGTAACTTAAATCGATACAAGGGAGTAATTAAGGTAGATACGAATAAGTTAAGCCGCCAAAGGCATAAAAATTAAGCCATCTCATGGGCATCTCAAATAAAGCTTGTTCCAATGTGTCCGCCTGACAAGAATGTGACTATGTAATTTTGTTTGACTTTTAAAGGAAACGAGAAAAATATAAATATTTTTAGGGGTTCGTACCCAAAGCGTAAAAACGGAACGCTACTAATAAGACTCCGCTGTCCGTCTGTCCGTCACCAGGCACCAGGTCACTCTTGAACCGTGATAGCGAGACAGTTAAAATTTTCACAGATGATGTATTTCCGTTGCCGCTTTAACCACAAATACTTACTTAAATCCGAATAAAATAAATATTTAAGTGGGGCCTCTTATACAACAAATGTGATTTTTTATGGATAATGGCATGGAACCTTTCGTGCGCGAATCCGACTCGCACTTGGCTGGTTATTATAATGTCGTCGTGAACAGGTTTTTTCGCTATTTTATGATATTTATTATATTTCGACGTTTAAAAATCTCTAATGAAATTATATGGCGCAGTTCGTGAATGTATATATCTGTTTGAATAGTAGGTATCGTTAATGTTATAAATAAATAAAACAAAGAATTAAATTGCACTCCAATATTTATCTACCTTATTAGTTTAGTCACAGGATAATTTATGGTTATCAGTTAAACACTAAATTGATAATACACAGAGTGCAGGGTAAATTCATGTAAAAGGCACAATTTAAAATTTTATTAAAACAGGAAATAGGTACCTATTGCTAAATATCTATTTTTCCCCTAATGGAACGGATCAACGGACACATTATCGGTCAAATGGTCGCATTGAAAAAGAAAAATATCCATTCCAATGATTATTTATTCATTTCTAATCTTGGCCCATGTCGCCGAAGCGCGAAGTTATTTTCTGGTATAATTTTAGGTGTGATATAATTTAGCATAATCAACATTTCAAATGTAATATCATTTTAGTCAACCTGTTATTTAACGTAAATATTCAATTATGTACATACATACTATCACGTCTTTATCTTTAACGGGGCACACAGAGCATGTAAGCATTTCTTTTTTTCAAGTATGGTTTACTTAGGTTCTTACTTAAAAAAACTAACAAATGCAAATTATATCTGTTCATCAAACTGCAGACTGAAAATTAAGGCCATAAAATAACAACATTTTTATTTTAACTAACTTCTATTTCAATTTATTTATTTCTTAAAAATTTACATTTTGTTAACTACTAAAATATGTCAAGAGTTAGGTATATGTAGGCAGACGTCCTCTACTAAGACTATAAGACCTATATTTGAAACATGCAACTACTCGTATACCTGAAAACCTATAAAGGTTTACTACGGAACCCATGGCTCATAAATATTATAGGTAGTAATGTAAACAAACGTTTTATTTTGATGCAAGAAAAATCTGAAACCTGTATTGGCCAACACACGAAAAACAAACAACCAAGACAATAGTAAGAATTAAAAAAAATAAGCGTGGAAACTTTTTACTGTTTTCAGGTTATAAAATTTTTGCCCAATTCCCTAGAAATTACCAGAATAATATAGAAGCGAACGTGACATGCACAGCGTAGCTTCCAGCACAAAATATATCGGTTCCCAACACAGTGACCTCATTATCAATCATTTTTGTCGTAAACATTGAAGTGTAGTACGATAGCAGACTTTCTAGGATACGATCAAATAATATCTGGATTTATAAACATCGCGAGAGAAAAAAACCTTTACGTATATCGTAAAGGTCTACACAAAAGACACACCATGTATTAATATTTTTTAAAACTTTAATAAAAGAATTGAACACGTTATATCAAACAAACGTTTACTTAGTCAGAAACTTAGCATTTCAGGGCTCTTTTTAACCGACTTTCAAAAAGGAGGAGGTTATCAATTCGTTGCGATCTTTTTATGTGTATGCGAGTATTCATCGATTATTCGAGGACGCCTGGATCGATATGAAAAAATATTTTTATGTTTAAAGGGGATTAAGGTACTTGTCAGGTGGCCCCATACAAATTTATCAAAATCATTTGTGTAGTTTGGGGGTGAGTTGGTTTTTAGTTTTGAAAAATTATGTTTTTTTTTTGTTACAATATATTGGTTTAGGCATTTGTCCTCAATCTCACCTGATGGTAAGCGACGATGAAGACTAGGATGAAGCATGCCTATCCAAAAGATACCCATTCAATCTACTTTTGGATGTCCCGGGACTGTACTTCTCTGGGAATATAGACGCAGGCAGTTTATTCCACACCTTAGCTACTCGAACCAAAAAGGAATTGTCGAAGCGTTTAGTTCGAGACTTAGGTATTTCAACGACAAAGGGGTGAAACCCCTGTCCGCGCCTCGTAGTCCGATAGAATGTGAAATCAAATTACAAGTAAATGTGTATAACATTAACTTATTACCCATTAAGATATTTAACAATTCAAACATTGCTTAACTATTATCGATGAGAAGAATCGCTAAAAGATATTTTGCATTAACTCGATAAGAGGACATGTCTGTTTTACAATAAAAAAAAAGATAGACAGAGTCGATAATTATCGCATACAATTGGTTCATAACATAAACGACGCGGGAAGTAATGTGCTAAAGTAATCAATTCAGGATGATATAGACAGACACATTCGAGTATGGAGGGGGAGTCAGTTCTAATGAATTCCTGTAACATCACGTGTCCCTTACGTACTACTAGTGAGAAATAGAACAACATTCTCTACGAAAGAGCAACTTATTTCTACGCTGTATTTTTTGTTAGCCTGTTGTATGGGGAATAACCGGCCAAGTGCGTGTCGGTTCACGGGCAGTATAGGGTTCCATAGTTGCATTTTAAGTTCACGCCACTAAAACATCAAAAAGCTACATATTTTTATATTGAATTTGAATGAATACTCGTAGCCTCGGAGTAAAACCGCGGACGGACAGATGTTTACTACGGAACCCATGGCATATAAAAATGTACTGCAAACTTAGCCAAAAGCGCTCTTTATCACGATGTAAGTAGAGCAACAATCTCTACTAGAACAATTTTATTATAAATAAGGTACCTATCAATTTTTTCATATTTTAGACAGAGAAACACACAAGACCAATTTGCATATTTTACTTCTCAAAAATGTTTTATTTAAAATATATAAATATAATGCTTTGCATAAACTTGTAATATGTCTTGGGAAACTTACCTAAAAGCTCGTTCAATGAACTGGTTAAGTACTGAAGCGAGGTCACTAAACTATCGAAACAATTAAGATTTAAATGAGATCGATTCAGGAGAAATCAAATCGCCGTAGAAAAAAATTGTGTCGCGTACGCCAAGGCACGTTGCCGGCCGGCGGGTCAACGGACAAAATACGACTGGTCGCTTGCGTGGGTGACTTGTAGGTCGGTCTAAATAGTCCGGTAGCGCTAGCTAATTTTAAGGGTATAACTTACAAGAACTCTAGATATGATTATTTCTTGCCTCTGAATAAAGTCGTATTTAAAGAGCTTATTATTTCGATTTGTGTCACTTTCGGGTCTGCGTTTCGGGAAATTTATTGATTTGTGACTGTTTTATTTAATTCCATACTGAATCGACAAAATTGATTTAAAGTTGTAAAATTGAATAGTATTGTATCAAACGTAGCCAGATTAGTGTGCAAACCTATTTGTGTCACCCTTTGTCCACTGCAAACTGGCTAAGGGCCCATGTATAAAAACAGTACCAAAAAGATAATTAGTGTTGAAAAAAATAATACAACATATCATTAACAACTAAATATACCCTTTGTATTCATTTGTGTCACATTAGTCCAGGCTTTCTTATTTATTTTAATTATTTTGATTTTCCAAGCAAAATACGCTTCAAAAGAAAATTAGAATCATTAGAGTTTATATATTTAGTATCATAAATTCATAAAAGATTGACATTCTGAGTTTGTGTCACTTTCATCAACAAAATAAGTATAAAACACAAAAAACATGTTTGCCCTTAAAGTAGACAAGTGATCGACGGCGCGCGAAGGACGACGGCAACGTGTCCGGTGCGGGGGTTATGTTTTCGCACACTCTAGACTACGATATTTCATTCAATCTATGAAGAGATAGATTATAAATCCTAACTTATGTCAAATAACGGAATACTGGCTCATATTAGGTACTTAAATATATGTTACTCCGTAAGAAGTTCGTGACATAATCACTTTCATAAATACGAACTGCTTTAATACTTACAAACTATTGCTAACAAACGGTTTACTCAACTGTGCCTAACTAGCTGGAGATAACGTCGTTTATCGTTATTACGGCATAGTGCGTGTGATACACGGTGTGGTGGCGCCTAGTATTATTACTTGTGACGAACAATAGGGTTCACACATTCCTACATGGGATGACAATAAATTGTAGTAGGTGAAAGTTATGTAATGTTGTATGGCAAAGAAACACTTGCAGTTATAAATATATAAGGACAAATTATACAGGGTGCAATTGAAATAAGTAGCATTAATTTAAGTTATTAACATACTCCCATAAAGGATATTTTGTACGGCAACAACACTGCAATTAATGCAGTAATTAAAAAGTATCAAAAAGTAAGAAAAATTACCAAAGTATCAAAACACTTGAGACGCGCGCACGTATTGTGTATACTTACGAGCCGTGAGGTCGTAGAACCCGCCGCATACAGCCACGGATACAACTGAGCCCCTAAGCGGGCGCGGGCGGCCGGCGTATAAAAGTAGAATTTAGAGCAGGTACGTGAATAAGGTTTAAAATCCAGTGGGGACGGGTGGGGTCACACGAACGCTTGAGAATGGTAGGTTATTCAAGGTAACGTAACCTTGAATAACCTACCATTCTCAAGCGTTCGTTATTATATAATTTAATTTACCTATTTAATAAAACCTGCCAAGTTCAAGTCTTGGGAATGGCAAATGTTTACCAGTGGATCAGGCTGTTGACGAAGATGATTATGATCGATTTTAAAGTGCATCTAAACTTGGCATTGGATTGGATTTCAACTCTTTTTAGCCGAACAATTAGCCGATAGGAACTTGGCCCCCTTTTTAACAGGTATGTTTTTGGTGGGATAAAAATCTACTCTATTTGTATGTATGATGGTGCTCATATAAAGACATCGCATTTGATGTCTTTTTTCTTATTTTAACATATAATTAGGTCGACAAACACTTGCCAACCAAACATGTAAACTAATTAACACGTGTTAATTCGTTTGTTATTTCCATACAACGGGTAGATTCCGATAAATACCCGGCATATTATTTTGTGGGAAATGTTATAACAAGTTAACGGGGTATTTAAGAACTCGTCAATACGAATATTTTTTGTTTCGGGACCAACCCCGTAATCAGTAAATTTGGCTATTGTTTGAGTAGTAAAATAAATGTACTCTCCTTATATGTATGAGGATACTAATATATTGACATAGCATTTGATCTGTCTTTACTTATTTCAACATATACTCCGCTAGTTTCTTACAAGTCCAATTAGAAACTTTTTTCTAAATGTCAAAACAAAAATCGTCTATGGCATTTGAATGAAATAGCACGGCGTGACGTCAGAGTTTCTTGGAGTCAAATAGCGCTCATATTATCGGTTTTTCTGCCAAATTACATTTAAAATCACGTTGAAAATGGATATGATCAATGTCAAGTCAGTCAAGTGACATTATTTTGTGACGTTTATTCTCTTATCAGTACAAAATATTTCTTTTTTTAACAAAGCAGATCCAAAAGATTCAAAAAGATGTTTATTCAGTAATTAGACCTTTACAGGCACTTTTACACGTCAATAAGTATAATTTATGTTACGTGTAAAGTATATTAAAATTTAATTTATTTTTAAAGAAAAGCTACCGATACCAGCGCTTCGTAACGACCACTGCTGAGAAGAAACGCCGAAAGAAACTCATTTTCACAGTATTGGTCGCCTACTCGCCAGAAGAGCTATATCATATTATTATTAATATTCTCTTTTAATTAATAAATACTTATAATATAATACAATGTTGACACATTATAACATGTAATGCTTGCGAATAAGTAAACAAACATAAATTGCGTAATAAAAAATATTAAGTAGTCAAAAAAAAGCGAAGCCGAGCAGACCAGTCCCTTCCGGCAGCACCCGTTTACGAGTTGACGCACGGATCAGCCATCGTTTCAGCAAGCCAACATTAGAGGGAATCGAGGGAATGGCCTAAAACGCGAACCATATTTATGGGTGATGCGGCTAGCAATCCATCATTGTTTCGATTCCTAGGGTTCCATAGCAAACCCTTATAGTTTCGTCGTAATAAAAATACTATCTATCCCAGCCACTTCTGCTTCAGTAGACAGATCTTTTTTTACTTTCGCCAAAATACATTCAAAAAAGAATCAAATTGACGACAAACAGAGAGAGAGAGAGAGAGGAGAGTAAACTTACTATTTATATTCCCAAACAAAAACTTGTCAAGAAATTCACTAAACAACTTGATAGTAACATAGAAAAAATACCCAGAAAGTTACTGTATGGTAAGCTACTCAGTTACTTTCTCGAAACTTACTCGGTAAGTTACTAGGAAAGTTGCTGTATGGTAAGATACTCAGTAAGCTTCTTGAAACTTACTTGGAAAGTATTACTTACTTTAAAGAAAGAAATAATTTGGTAAATATATATGTCTTAGTTAGCTGCAGCAAAAGTAAAATATCCCATTCAAGCGATTGAGTAGACTCAAAACCATACACCAAGTTGTTGCTGAAAAAGGTACAATATTTGTGTGGAGATTGAATCACTACGAGGTCACGATAGTTTCACGAAAATAATCATGAAAAAAAAAATATTTAGAATTATTATTTTGGTTGCATTAAAACTAGAGAAGTGGAAGAAGTCTTATCGGATCACTACAATCACAAATGAAATTTAATAAAAAAAAAATAACTATGTTATCCTCCGACGGTTGAATGAAATCAGGAGGGGGTGGATGTCTGCTGCGCCACAGTTGGAGCCGGGAGGATTTTGGTGCGCCTTCAAGTGGTGTTGTGTTAACAAAACTATTGTGGCTTACAAGTCGACTGGTATAGGGTTGAGCTCCATAAAGTGCCTAGGGTGCCTAGGATCAGAAACCTGCTTTTTTATTTTAAGATCGCTGTTCCCATAGAAAGGGTAAATTCGGATAAATATCCGGCAAACTATTTTGTGGGAAATGTTATAACTATAACGAGTTGATGGAGGATCGAAGAACTTTTCAAAACGAATATCTTTTGTTTCGAGACCAACCCCAAAATCAGTAGTTTTGGCTCTTAGACGAGCAGTCAAAAAATAATTCTCTATTTTTTTTATGAAGGTAAACAAGTACGTTGACATCTCATTGCAGGTCTTATAATAAGTTAAAGCAGCCTGTTTTCATTGTATAGATTAGTATGGTGGTTTCATATATTTTAGTATCGCATATGACGTGTACCTGAATTTTAAGCATATTATAGCGTTTGCACTAGTGATGTGCCATTACCGGTAACTTAATCGACTCGAGTATTTTCCCAGTAATGTTACTGTTAACATTCCCAAAAAGTAGTAATATAAGGTAACATAAAAAATCATTTTTTTTTATTATATTTAATTTGTGATTATTAGTGATACGATAAGACTTCTACCACTTCTAGTTTAAGCATAGCATCCAAAATTATAATTAAAAATATTACTTTCCTCATATTACTAGTAACTTACCGAGTAAGTTTCGCGAAACTTACTGAGTAAGTTTCGAGAAAGTATCTGAGTAACTTACCATACAGTAACTTTCTGGGTATTATCTCTATGTTACTATCAAGTTATTTAGAAAATTTCTTGACAAGTTTCTGTTTGGGAATATAAAAAGTAAGTTTACTATCTCTCTCTCTTTCTCTGCTAGACTTGTGTACTTTAGTTACTTTCATAGTTTAATGTCATAAGGCATACTGCTATGGGGGAGTGCAGCCGATATTCAGACTATTTTCATTTTACAAAAAAGGGCAATTCGAGCTACGAGGGGGGGTCAAAAAGTTCGCGGAACGGAGGGGAAGGGGGGTGAAATAAAATACTGTACTATTTTTCTTTTTCAATATATTCCCCCTTAAGTCGAATACATTTTTCAGATCTCTCTATTAACTTATTAATACCGTCGAAAAAAAATGATTTGTCTTTGTCCTCAAAATAGGCCGAAATCGCCGACTTGACTTCTTCATCATCGGAAAATTTCTTCCCCCGAAGCTCTTTTTTTAATTTGGGAAATAAAAAATAATCACAGGGGGCTAAGTCTGGACTATAGGGAGGATGGTTTAACATTTCGAAGCCACAGTGATGAAGGGCAGCCATCGCAACGCGGCTCTTGTGTACCGGTGCGTTGTCATGCAAAAGCAGCACACCCTTTGTCAACTTTCCCCGCCTTTTCTCCTTGATTGCTTCTTTTAATTGTCTTAGTAGATTAGCGTAGTATTCTCCCGTTATAGAAACACCCTTATCTTTATAATCTATTAATAAAATACCCTCTGTATCCCAAAAAACAGTTGCCATGATTTTTCCAGCCGATTGTGACACCCTGTATTTCTTAGGGGGGGGCTGACCCTTTTTATGCCACTGCATAGACTCTTGCTTCGACTCAGGCTCATAATGATGAACCCAAGTTTCATCTGCAGTAACAAGTCTTGCAAAAATTCCTTCCTTGTCGGCGCTACAGAGGTCTAAAAACTCCTTTGAATACTCGACGCGCAGCTGTTTCTGTGGTGGTGTGAGCATTCTTGGCACCCATCTTGCGCTGACTTTTGACATCCCAAGATTGTCGTGTAGAATATTTAAAATGGTTGTAGGTGATACTCCAACCATTTCTGCAAGTTGTTTCTTCTTCAAACGAGTATCCTCCAGTATAAGATTCTCCACTTTTTCAACGATGTTTGAGGTGGTGGCCTCAATCGGCCGTCCTGAGCGAGGGTCGTCTTCAAGAGACTCTCTGCCTTGCTTGAAAAGGCTATTCCACTTGTACACCATGGTTTTCCCAGGGCAAGAGTCCCCGTATACTGATAACATTTCTTCCAAAATTTTCTGAGGTGGTTTTCCTTGCTTAGTGAGGAACTTT
Organism: Acrobasis suavella; assembly: GCA_943193695.1. Taxonomy (NCBI): domain Eukaryota; kingdom Metazoa; phylum Arthropoda; class Insecta; order Lepidoptera; family Pyralidae; genus Acrobasis; species Acrobasis suavella. The sequence goes on from OW971941.1 coordinate 4,564,695, forward strand.
ATGACGGCACGAAACTCGATTTTTTCCATGTTCAAGTTTTTCTTCCGGATTCACTTGTTTGATCGACGACAGGTCAAAGGTTATTGACACAATCAGGTTCAAACTTGGCATATATACTCACAAAGAGTTGCTCATTAGTTACTACCTGCGGCAGGTCCCCCACCCCCCGCTATCCCCTCCATTCCGCGAACTTTTTGACCCCCCCTCGTATCTACGGCTTAGGATCTAGAGACTCACTCAGAGAATTATTCAAGGAAATAGGTATACTAACCTTACCATCACAGTATATATTTGAAAACATACTGTATGTAAGGAAAAATATTTCCTCATACAATAAAGTAAGCGATTTTACCGTCAGAAACTTACGCAATAAGAGTGACTTAGTTGCCCCGTATTATAGGCTCAAAACAGTTAGTAAAACGTTTATGGGGAACGGTATACTTTTTTATAATAAACTGCCACAATCGGTCCTTGATATGCCTGACAAAAAGTTTAAAGCTTATGTAAAGAAGGTACTGTGTGAGAAGGCTTATTACAGGACCGATGACTATCTTAAAGACAACAAAGTCTGGCTTGAGCTTGGCGCGGGTCCCTCTTAAAGGTTTGTATACTCAGAAATGGTCATAATCTGGTACATTAAGTACATACTGAATTTACAACTTGCTTTGACATTATTTCAAAATTTCGACATTATAAAATTAATTTAAATTATGACAACAAACAATGTATACTCTGTCCAAATATCAACTATAAATATTAATTTCATTGTGAGTTGACGTTCTTGGAGAAAATGCTGCAGTGCAGTTTGTTACCGCTTCTTCTGCACTAGCGCTTTGGAGGCGGCAGTAAACTTAGCTCTAAGTAACTTTTTGACGTCAACAATAATTAATTGTGCAATAAAACAAAGTGACGATTATTAAGAGATATTATAAATATCCTATGATAATAAAGATATATTTGAATTTGAATTTGTCAATTTGTTTCTTTTTTTGGATGTAGGTATGTTAGCGAAAGTAAAAAAGATCTCTCTTCTGAAGCAGAAGTAGTTGGGATAGATAGTATTTTTATTGCTATTTGTCCCAAACACGATTTAGAGAAAAGCGTTTTCCACCATGAGAATGATAATTTGCCAAATTACAGCTTTCTAGTACTCATAGTCTCTGAGTAAAACCGCAGACAGGGACGACGAAACTATAAGGGTTTGATATGGATCCCTAGGAATCGAAACAATGATGGGTGGCTCGCCGCATCACCTATTAACATGGTTCGCATTTTCCCTCGAACAGCTTTTACGATCTGCGCGGGAAGAGAAGCAGCTTGGAAGAGTGTACGTGCACATTTTAAGCAATATTACATAGATAAATTAACAAGACGATACCTATTAATCAATATTACCAGCATTTGGGAATATTACCGGTAACAATAGAAACTTACTGGCCAAATTCCCCTATAGTAAAGTACTGGTAACGGTAATTTAATGCGGGACATCACTAGTTTTGCACGCGCTTTCCGACAGGCGTTGCAAAGAATTTACTTATAATATATAATTTAATCTACCCACCAAATGGGTAGATTGGGTATTTATATTTGCCCACCGCCCATCTTTACATTACTATTGCGTGTTCGATGTACCTTGCGTAATTTTATTCACAGCTTATTTTTACCCGACTGCCGAAGGAGGGAAATATGTGTTACAAATTGCCTAATTTGTTTGTGAAAGTATGTCGGTAAGTAATTTTGTATGTATGTGGGTTTGTGCGTAAAATCTAAAATGTGACTTAATATACAAGTGTGTATCCAAGTTTGTGAGGTTTTAACCTCCGAAAAAAAGAGGGGTAGTATAAGTTTGACGCTAATGTCTTTCAGTCTGTCCGTCTGTCTCTCTGTTTGCCGGTCTGTGGCATCTTAGCGCTCGAACAGATGGACCGATTTCAATGCGGCTTTGCGGTGGTTTATTTATTTAACTTTATTATATGAAATTGTAATTGATGGACTTAAGGCCGTAGGCCTTTCTACCAGTCAACTTACAAGTGGTGCTGACAGGTGGTGCAAAATCTCCAAAATTAAAAACTCAGAGCACTTATATTATAACAATATACTAACCTACGTGCATATCTACGTTACCACAGAATAATAAATAATATAATAATAGGTGGTTCTTAGCTATGATTGATAAACATCGGTTGGACCGTTTTGTAGTTTTCCTGTCAAATATTGGATGTTGCTACGGATATTCATTCTACTATATAGTTCCTTTACCCATCACTAGATGGCTTTTACATATGAAACTATTGAAAGTCAGGATATTTTTTAATTTTCCTGGCAAATAAAATTGAGTATATGTACGTATACCTAAACAAGTTTGTATAGGTTCATTGTCAAAAATAAACAGGAAGAACTGCATTTGATAGCTTGGTTGAATGAAACCCATGCTTATAATAAATAACCAAAATTGTGAACATCCGCCCTATTTTTTTAATGCCGATTGATACAGTCAACCATAACAATCAATTTTTTTCAAAATAAACGTAGCATTTTGTACAAATCTTACACAAGAAGATTCTCGCGTTCTCAGAAGCAGCACATAAGAACCCACTCGTGCTAAGGTTACAGTATTGCCGGTCATCATCGTTAGGTAGAACAGACACACGGAGAACAAACAATATACACCTATACCTATAAATCAAACATACTTACTAACATAAAAGACACGTGAAAATAATGGCCACTGACACATACGGAAAAAATAATCAAAATACTTCGAAATGAAGCTTTTGTTAGAAGCTATAAAATAACAAGATATAAGTTTAAAAATCTAATACCCAAATACGCGAGTCATATGTTATATTATACTCTTAATTTTATTGTATTTAACATTCGTTATATACGTTTTTTGCATGCAAGTAGCTATGTCACCCGGACAATAATGACGAATCGATTGATATGTATATGTATCTTTTGTGAAAATTGAACAAGCAATTTGGATGCTGAACAGACATACATACACACCCACATACATAGACTGCTAAAATCATTACCCTTCCTCATGGCTTTGCCGTAGTCAGCTAAAAATCCAAAATAATTAGTGACGCGCGCTGCGGCCGGCACGGCGGACAGATACTGTGCCGGTATGCCACGCACACAACCGTCCCCGCGCACCCACGCGTGCCCCTCACGCTCGCCCTGTCTTCTCGCGCACTTCGAGTTTTGACGCGGAAATATTTAATTTTTTTCAAATAATAAGATTGCGTGGATGGAGATGACACCAACTACGAATTGTGGTTTATCACACTACAATAATGAAAAAGACGAAACTCTAATAACACTAATAATCTTTTGTGTCTTTTACAGAGTATTGAATTAAAAAAATATAATACAATAAGATATTGTGGATGAAATGTGACACAAAACATTTTGAAACACATATATTAGTGCTCTATGGCGTGTAATACCTATTTATCCAATTCTAATATTCTTAAAGAACTATTTGAGCGAAATATTAAGTATTCGTGAAATGACACTGATCCTGTGGCCAGATGATGACACAAAAAGCTTTTGTACATCAAACACCACGTAGTCTTGCAAGTGAAAAATTCATCTCTAATTCTCTTTTCATCTCATAAAGTTAGAAAAGGCAAATACCTAAATTTCTACCTAAGCAAACATCGAAAATGACACAACGTCATGTTTTAGGTTGGTCAAGGGGTCTAGAAACTATATGCGAAAAATCGAAATATCTAATATTCTTGAAACTTAAAAACCTAGCGCTACCGGACTAAAAGCTACGGTAGCCACATCACTGACTGACGCCTTATCTAAACGCCGGCATGGCACATACTAGCTCGTTCGTTCCACGGGCGCAGCTATACAGCTTTGGGTTGGGAAGGGTTAATTTAGGAATTTCATAGATTGCACACTTTGCACATAAAAATGCATTTGTTTTCTTAACTTTCGTACTTTATAAACATAACTATTAGGCGCATCAAATTAGCAAAACCTGGACATGGCATATCTACCCATCGCTTATTAAGGGGCTACCTGAATTTTCCGGAGTCCAGTGCTGCCCATTTAAAATAAATCATTTGAAAGGAAACGGAGATAAAATTTGGCCTTGATCAGACCCTAGATAACCCTTTAAACTATTTTATGAACTACTGTTTATAGTTTAAAGTGAGAACGTGAAACTTTTCTACGCACATACGCCAAAAGTGTCCGTTTTTCGCAATTGTGCGTAGAAAAGCTTCACGTTCTCACTTTAAACTATAAACAGTAGTTTATAAAATAGTTTGAAGGGTTATCTAGAGCCTGGTCAAGACAACATTTTAAATGATGTCTCCGTTTCCTATCAAATGATTTATTTCAAATGGGGGCAGCAGCCCCTTAATATAATTATTTCCATTCCTTGTCACTAGATGGCGCTATAGGTATTAATTAAAACATTAAAATCTTTTATTAGCTACTATTATTTTAAGTAAGATTATAGAGTACTAACTCTAATTAAATAAATAAGACTTATATGAAATGCAATAAATATTTTTAAAGCATATTCAACACTTTCTTTGTCACTTTTTTCTTAGCCGTGTGTGCCATCTATGTGTGCCTATCCGCAACTTCCAGTTTTGACTACTTACGGGCCCTCCAATAATTGATATGGCGTTGGGTATCTGTTACGTTAGTAATTAAACTATCTTTGACATTGTTAATCAAAGATTCAGGTTTTAAGGGTTTATTAAGTAATTAGACCTTTACAGGCACTTTTACACGTAAATAAGTATAATTTTCGTTACGTGTAAAGTATATTAAAATATAAATTATTTTTAGGGTTCCGTAGTAAACAAGGAACCCTTATAGTTTTGCCATGTCTGTCTGTGTCTGTCTCTCTGTCCGTCCGAAGTTTTACTCAGCGACTATAAGTACTAGAAAGCTGTAATTTGGTATAGGTATGTATATTAATTATGCGGAAAAAGTGGTAAAATAAAATATTGAAAACAAATTTTTTTTAGGGTAGCTCACATACATGTAAAGTCAAAAGTCAATTTTATTTTCTCGACTAACCAATCATGTCCCCACATGATTGGTTAGTCGAGAAAATAAAATTGAATCGTTGAATAGGTCTTTCAAAAATATTATGAGCTTGTAAACACCGTTTTTAAATTTAGGGATCCGTTTCAGAAATATTTGTTATTAAAGTGAATAGTTTTGTTATTGTCAAGTGTTCCCCCCCTCTATCTGCTTAACAGTTACATATGGACACGTGAAAAAAATCACAGCTATAGTAAATTTAACGAAATTTAAAGGAAAACTATCAGAGCTAAGTAGGGTTTACAAATTAAAAAGTTATAAGCGATCAACTTATAAAATGTACTCCGAAAAGGAAAATTTCATACAAATTCAAAAGAAATTAATTTTTAGACGTTTTTAGTGGCATGAACTCTGGCATTCGTAACTACGGAACCCTACACTGCGCGTGGCGCGACACGCACTTGGCAAATTATTAAAGAAAAGCTACCGATACCAGCGCTTCGTAACGACCACTGCTGAGAAGAAACGCCGAAAGAAACTCATTTTCACAGTATTGGTCGCCTACTCGCCAGAAGGGCTTTGTCATATTATTATTATTATTGTCTCTTAATTAATAAATACTTATAATATAATACAATGTTGACACATTAAAACATGTAATGTTTGCGAACAAGTAAACAAATATAAATTGCGTAATAAAAAATAAAAAAGATTAAGTAGTCAAAAAAGCGAAGCCGAGCTGGCCAGTTCCTCCCGGAAGCACCCGTTCACAAGTTGACGCACGGATCAGCCATCGTTAAACTCAACCATATTAGAGGGAATCCAACGACCCGACCAGCGAGGCCACCATCGGATTGGACATTTTAGTGAGCATGATAAACTCGATCTCGCAGACCTTGAATTGAATCCTATTAGTAGTAGTAGTATTAGTAGCGGCTTTTTCTGGACCAAAGGTTTCCTTCGGCAGGATTGATCTGTGTTGTCCTGAGATGGGTTTTCGAAGTAGAGACATCTGGAATTTTCATGCAGGTGCAGTGGGGGAAGGGGGGTATTTAGACTTAACAATATTTTAGGTACATACTAAAACAAATTATACCTACTTACCAGATTTTTTTTTAGTTAACGGGTAGCTAACAGGTTTTTTACAATTATAGACTTTAAGTACTAATTACTTTTTGCCAATCACTGTATAAAATAAAATATATACAGCGAAAATCACTCACTCACTCATCAGGAAGTCTCAAAAACTACTTAGCCAATGAATTTTAAATTTGGCAGAAAGGTAGATTGTGACTAGGAGACGTCTGCTCAGGTTGAAATAGGGGTTGCCAGTTTATATGTAACTTCGTAATGTTAAAGTGAGACACATGATATTTTTAATTTATTTAGAATATAATAATGCATTTATTAGATTTACAAATTAGATCCCTGTAGTATGGTCATTTTTGAAGCGATACATGACATAATTTAATAAAAGATAATAATCCATTAATTGGATTTTAAAAAATTGCATCCCTGGTATCTCGGAGCTGGGTGCATTAGGGGTTGGAAATTTTTATTTTAATAAACTTTTTAATTTTTTGAGTGTGAGACAAATAATTAAGATAAATAGATCAGTTGCTCTCTTTTGCTCTAGCAAATGACGGTAATGGGAGCGGGAGCGGAAGCGGGAGCGGGAGCGGAAGCGGGAGCGGGAGCGGGAGCGGGAGTTGGGAGCTTTATTGCAGAACCAGTTCTGTCTTGATACCCCAGAAAATTACTAATAAATTTAACTGAGATATCCCAGGAAATTAAGAACCGAGGAATTCCCGGGAGCAAGCTCTACATATATAACATCTAACACAAAAATAAAATTAAAGTTTTTGAGTAATCCCTGGCAGAACTGTAGCTGGAAACCAACTCAATCATGTCACCTTTCAAACAAAAAATCCGCAACATAATCTGTACATTCCTTTAGGAGCTACTTTGTCACAAACAGACATATCATGACATACACACAAACATAACTTATATTTGATAAAATCCAGATAAAGATTTGCTACTCATTTATTAATATTGCTGTAAATTTATTTAATTTGCTTTGACATAAAATTTAAAGCTCCTCAAATCCATGTTTCTTGCTGACAATTTAGCTATTTTTTACCAACCTCGAGAAGCAGCTCAATTATTATTAAACTATTTTATAAAAAAATAAGTGCTAATCAAATCCTCTTTATTTAGCTGATAGCCTTTTAAAATTAATGTTTCAAGGAATAATTTTTGTTCACCTGGTTATAATTATAGTAGTAAATAATTTATTTACTAGACCTTCGCAAACACATTTAAAATAATAGCTTAGATTTGCTTACGTTCAAAGTGTCAACTCTAAGGGTACAAGGGTAGGCGAACGCGGCTCCCTAAGCAGTATTTCTAACGATTGTTCTTTATGTATTTAATTTATGATAACAACAATTGATTTATTATAAAGAGGGACAAAAAAATATCATAATACAGTAATAATTTTAGCCTTACCTGTTATCTGTGATCCTCAAGAACTCTCGTAGAGAGTATTCTCTCATTATATAAATTACTCTATGGAGAGTATTACTACGTTCCTTGCCTTGCTCAAAAAACAAAGTTTTTTCCGCCTCACAAACAAAAATTACACACCATTGTCAGAGGAGTCTTTGACAATATATTCTGTCTAATTTGTGCTTTGACACTCCCACTTCCACCCCACTGACACCAGAAAATGACAACTGTCATCAACTCAACAGGGGATGCATTTTTGAAATCACTTGTCAAATTAAGAATGGTTTACGCGAGCGTTTCCAAACGGGCGCATTTTTGAAATGATCGTATGCGAAGAATTTGCAACGAGTGGTCTCGACCACTCGTAATTTTGTCAAAGAAACCTTTCATGGAGAATCTGAAGTGCGATTTCTGAAACGCGGAGTCACCTAAACGTATGGTTTTTGTATGGGAAAACCTTATTGTTTAGGTTACTCCGCGTTTCAAAAATCGCACTTCTGTTCCGATTCATGCTGTTTTTTAATCATGGTGAAATTATTAAAAAACCGTAGACATATTTTCGATGTTTTCTGCGTAAAACAACATTTTTTTTAGCTGACACGTCGGTTTCAAAAATACAGCCAAATAGTTTTTTACGCGAGCGGTGAGTTGGAAAAGTACACGTTTTGTAATTCGGTGAGTCCTTAAAAGAAAAATAGCACTCCTGAAGTGCGATTTCTGAAACGCGGAGTCACTAAACGAATGGTTTTCCCATACAAAAACCATACGTTCACTTAACGAACGGTTTTTTGTATGGAAAAACCATTCATTTAAGTGACTCCGCGTTTGAAAAATGTTACTTGTGCGTGTGCTTATGCCATGCCAGAAGTGCGATTTCGTTCGCGGAATATTGCCAGTTTAGGGCTTTTTACGTAAGAATTTCGAAAATAGCATTGATCATGTCATCCGCCCGTCTCGCACTGCACAATTAATTCGAAATCATATGAAAGAAAGAAAAGCTTTATTTGGCAATCATTACATTACGATTACAAATTGCATATATCTACAATAAAAACAACAACTATGAATTGCTGAAAGGGCAACCAGCTCAGCTAGCTACGTGCTAAAGGCGGTTTGCCAAAGCGCTGATTTTTATACGGAAGTGAAATAATATACCTACAATACTATTTTAAAACTAAAAAGCTACTTTACCCGCAAACTACACAACCCATTATTAACTTTATTCACATATATTGAAAAAAAAAGTTCACATTAACAAAACTCAAATTGTTGGGAAACAGACATTGAAAGTTTAAACTTACAGTTTAAATCGCAAAATGCCAATTTTCCACCAATTTTTATAAAATCTCTAATCATCATCACCATCATCATTTTAGCAGCATAACGTCCACTGCTGGACATAGGCCTCTCCCAAGAATTTCCAAAATGACCGATCAAGAGCGGCCTGCATCCAGCACTTTCCAGAGACCTTGGTCAGATCATCTGACCACCTTGTGGGTATCCTACGCTTCGCTTGCCAGTACGCGGTCGCCATTCGAGAACCTTTTTGCCCCAACGGCCATCGGTTCTTCGTGATACGTGTCCCGCCCACTGCCACTTCAACGGGCTTATCCGCTGGGCTATGTCAGTGACTTTTGTTCTTCTACGAATTTCCTCATTTCTGATTCGATGACGTAGAGAAACACCGAGCATTGCCCTCTCCATAGCGCGCTGAGCGATCTTGAGCCTTCTTATGAGACCCATAGTAAGAGACCACGTTTCAGAGCCATAAGTCACTTACTCACAAAATCTCTAATATACGGATCGAAGTGATCATCCCCCCCTTTTTTAAGTCGCTTTTAAGTCGTAAGTTAAAAAATTCTATCGATCGGGTATAGTCAAAACCTGACCTGGCAACTGAAATATACGCGTCAAGTAGCACCAAAATAAGCCTGAAAAGTCGCCGTTGTCGTTGATCGTGGCATGCTTCATACATTTGTTTTAGTCGCAACTAGAGGTGAGCGGTGGGTAAATACCCAATCTACCCGTTTGGTGGGGTAAATACCCGATATTTACCCGTATTTACCCGTTTGGTGGATAGATTGAATTATATGAGTAATTACTTCGCAAATCGTGTCGGAAAGTATGTGCAAACGCTGTAATATGCTTAAAACGCAGGTAGACGTCAAATATGATACTAAAATATTTGAAACCCCCATACTATTCATACATTGAAAGTAGGCTTTTTTGACTTATTATCATTTTTACTGTGCAACGGCATATTTACGTGTTAAAATAGATAAACGACATTAAATGCGATCACGATATACTCTTATAAGCCTTAAATTCATACATAATATGAAGAAGTATTTTTTGACTGCTCATTCAAGGGCTAAAACTACTGAGATCAGAGCTGGTCCCGAAACAAAAGTTATCTGTATTGACGAGTTCTTTGCTCCTCTATCAACTTGTCACAACTGTACGGTTTACGTACATTGACCGCGCGCGGGGGCACGGTCAGCAGATTGTCGCCGCGCCCGATTTTATTAACTTCGAATGTTTTCTTAGTCAGTACGCCACCAACTTTCCTACCATCCGCGAGTTCGTTTAAACCATTTACAAACACTCGTCGCGTGTACTCATAACATTTCACACTACTTTTTACCATCTTTGACCAACATTCCCTTTTACCATTTATTTACCATTTTTCTTTTATATTTGTATAAGTCCTTGTAATTGTTGTTTATTTGTGTTTCACGCAATAAACTTTCTTTTGTTACTTATATAAAATCTTTCCTATCTACCAATCCCCCTTTCCCATCTACCATTAACTTCTTATATGTACATAACCCGTACAACAACATTTTCCACAAAATAGCATGCCGGGTATTTATCCGAATCTACCCGTTGTATGGGAACATACGAATTGACAGGTCTATGTTTACATTTATTGTTGGCAGATATTGTAGACCTAATTATATGTTAAAATAATAAAAAAAAAATCCGACTGGCAAACATGAATGCACCCTCATACAAATAGGGACAAAAGATTTTTTGATTGGTCTTCCGATATCCAAAACTACTGATTTCGGGGTTGGTCCCTGAATAAAATATATTCCTATAGATGAGTTCTTTGGTCCTAAATCAACTTGTCGTAACATTTCTCATAAAATAGTATGCCGGGTACTTACCCGAATCTACCCGTTATATGAGAACATACGAATTGAAAGGTATAAGCTTAATTTTTTTGCTGGCTAATGTTTGTTGAACTAATAATATGTTACATAAGCCAATGTCAAATGCGATGCTAATATAAAAACACCCTGATACATAATATATTGAGAGTATTTGATTGCTCATCCAAGACCCAAAAACTACTTCTTTCGGGGTTGGTCCCGGGTCCCGGAACAAGAGATATTTGTATTGATTAGTTCTTTGATCCTATATCAACTTGTTTTTAATTTTCCCATAGTATATTATGCCGGATATTTATCCAAATCTACCCGTCGTATGAGAACATACGAGTTGACAGGTCTCAGTTTATATTTTTTGCTGGAAAATGTTTGTAGACCTTGTTATATGTGATATAAGCAAACGGACATCAAATGCGATGTCAATATATGAGCACCCCTGATACACATAGATAGAGTTGATTTTTTCGACTGCTCATCCAAGAGCCAAAACTATTGCTGTCGGGGTTGGTCTCAGAACAAAAGATTTTCATTTTGACTAGTTCTTTGATACTCCATCAATTTATTATAACATTTTCCCCAAAATAGCATGCCGGGTATTTACCCCAATCTACCCGTTGCATGGGACAATACGAATTGATAGGTCTAAGTTTTCATTCTTTGTTGGTAAATGTTTGTAGACCTGATTATATGTTAAAAATAAGTAGACAGACATCAAATGCGATTTCCTAGAGTAGATTATTTCAGTTGCTCATCCAAGAGCCAAAGCTACTGCTTTCGGTATAGGTTCCGGAATAAAAGATATTTTTATTGATGAGTTCGTTGATCTCCCGTCAACTTAATATAACATTTCTCTTAAAATAGCAAGCCGGGTATTTATCCGAATCTACCCGTTGTATCGGAACAATACGAATCGACAGATCTAAGTTTTCATTTTTTGCATTTGTTTTTCTGTTGAAATAAGCTAATAGACATCAAATAAGATAAAATCAGTATGTTTAAGATGGATAGCATTAGTGATTTTAATGTTTATTATTTATTCTTTGAAATATATTCATTGATTTATACATTACATAACCATTCCACACATTTCTATATATAATTAGAGGACTTGAACTAGTTTTTTAATAAATATTCCAATCTACCCACCCAAACGGGTAGATACAGGTATTTACCCGGTATATATCGGGTAAATACACAAGCGTGGGTAAATACCCGGGTAGATGCCCATCTCTAATCGCAACTCGCAGCAAGTGTCGCACGGAACTCGTGACACTCGTGAGTCGTGACGTGACCGGACGTTGACGTCTACAGTTTGCGCGCTGCCGTGCCGGCAAGTAGAAAGACGGGTCCACGGCTTAGCACCGGGCCGTCGCAGGAGTCGCCGTCGCGCCGTGCCGTTGCGGAAAACGTCCTATCGCTTTATACAGGCAAGATAGCTTCGTAAAGTCAATGTCAAAATTATTAATTGTCAATGTCAAAGTCAAAATTGACAGATCTACTTGACTGCACGAACGTACCACGTGTTTTTGTGTATATGTGTTTAGCTCTTATCTCAAAAACATTATAATTGTGTTATTAAAAAATAATAATTTGTAGTGTAATACTTCGAAATACCGGACATTATCAGTTAATATGTCTAAAGTAAAAGTTAAGGTGATAAGTCGCAATCCAAACGATTACTTGCGCGCTACGAAAAGGGATATTCATAAATGTAAGTATATCTTGAAAACTTACTACTAAATACTGGTTAGATAGATAAATATATTATATATTTATCTATCCAACCAGTATCACGCTCATGACACCGTTACATTAGTTACTTATTTCCAACATTGGTACAGTGAAAAAATCAACTAAAGGTTATGCGCAGTTACAGGCCCCTACCTCCAAAATACAGGCTGGAGTTTGGCTCTGGTGTTGTCAGTGCGCCTGTATCCTCCATCCTGACACCATCACTGAACCACCAAGTGTTTTAAATATTAGACCTTCATTCATTCTGTACATTGCAACTTAATTTTTAAATTTATAATAAATAGCTAGCTAGTTTGATTGTTCAAAACATTTTTTATTTTAACCCTCGACAATAAGAGCCGTATTATAAGTTTGATGCACATTTCTGCCTGTCTTTCTGTAGTACTTGAATGGATGGACCAATACCGATGTGTTTTTTTTACGTTAAAACAAGTTCCATTGAGGGGTGGTTCTTAGTTATGTTTGACGAAAATCGGTTCAGTTGTTGGGGGTTAACGCTTAAAAGTCGGGGTTTTTGTAATTCTCTTAGAAAATAATAAATGGCACTTTGGATATCAATTGGAATATTTAGTTCCGCTAATGATCACTTGATGGCTTCTTGAAAGTCAGCAGTTTTAATAATTTGCATGGCAAATAAACTTGTTTAATAGATAAGTCGTTATTCACAAGAGTAGCTTTTTGTATACTTATGATCTTACCTTTTTTCAGTGCCAAGAAATTATGACCCTAGTCTGCATCCACTGGAGGCTCCGCGCGAGTATGTGAGGGCTCTCAACGCTGTCAAACTAGAGAGAGTGTTTGCTAAACCCTTCATTGGTAATCTAGATGGTCATACCGATGGCGTTTCAAGTTTAGCAAAACATCCAAGCAGACTTGCCGTACTAGCCAGCGGAGCATTTGATGGAGAGATCCGCCTGTGGGATTTAGCGTCACGGAAATGTACTAGAAATTTCATAGCACATGAAGGATGGGTTCGAGCTATCTGCTATACACCAAGTGGAGAAACATTTACAAGTGTTGGAGATGATAAAACTATCAAGACGTGGAAGTCTCAAGTTCAGTCATCAGAAGATGAAGACCCAGTGAATACATTGCTGAGTATGTCGGTAGTGAGCGGGGTTTCTCACCATAGATCCAAGCCAATATTTGCGACGTGTGGAGAACACTGTCAGTTATGGGAAAATACTAGAAATGAACCAATCAAGGTTTTCAAATGGGGTGTTGATAGCTTGCATCATGTAGCTTTTAATCAGGTATATAATTTTACCCTATTATTACTTAGTTACTGTTGGGGAGGCTCATGTCTGCAGGATGGCTGGTGCAGAGGAATAAAATGAATTGAAAAAAAGAAATTAATAAGGTAGGTAACAAAATATACTGAAACTATTAAAAGGGTGAATTCAGTCCATGATTCTGAAAAACTTTCCCCAAGGAACACATATCGAAATATGAAAGTAATTTTTGGCCTCATACACAAGTTGAACGATCATCTGAGTTTGTATGGAAAACCAAAAATTATTTTTCATATTTCGACATAATGTTCCTAAGGAAAAGTTGTTCGCTATAACATACTGAATTCACGCTGAAAATAGTTTCAGTATATATTGTATATATTTGTTGTACCAGCGAGTGCAGCATAGGACACCCATTTGCTAGATGGTCAGATGACCTGAGCAAGTTTACAGGAAATTCCGATCTGTCGTTTTGGAAATCCTTGGGGAAGCCTATGTTCAGCAGTAGACTTCCTGTGGCTGATATGATGATGTATTGTTATAATGTCAGAATCAAATAAATGAAGGCTGACCTGTAGGATTCTTTAAATAAAGGGAGGTTTGCCAATAATCATCACCCTGAATTGGGTTAGTAATTACAGAACAGATGTTGTTGCCCACAGGACTCAACTATCAATTATCTTTATATACCTATAGGTATCTTATGCCGATATCTTAATATACTTATAGGTGCCGACAACTGCCTTCATGGCTCAGTGCATTTGAATCCCACTGTAAGCATACTTTGTGAAAAGCTGTTTCCACTCTGGTTAGGCCATTGCAGGCTTGAAACACCTGGACTTCCTGTGGCTGATATGATGATGATGACATATTGTTATAATGTCAGAATCAAATAAATGAAGGCTGGCCTGTAGGATTCTTTTAATAAAGGGAGGTTTGCCAATAATCATCACCCTGAATTGGGTTAGGAATTATAGAACAGATGTTGTTGCACACAGGACTCAACTATCAATTATCTTTATATACCTATAGGTATCTTATGCCGATATCTTAATATACTTATAGGTGCCGATAACTGCCTTTATGGCTGAGTGCATTTGAAGCCCACTGTAAGCATACTTTGTGAAAAGCTGTTTCCACTCTGGTTAGGACATTGCAGGCTTGAAACACCAGATTATCTGAAAATAAAGATGATTCCTTGTTTCTGAAGGCACATTTAAACTGTGGGTTCCGAACATCATCCAAGGATTGATTCTGGTCTACCCTTTGGGTTTCAGAGATCAGACGGCAGTCGCTCTGTGTAAAAATCAGTAACCCCATCAAATCACCTTGATTAGGTAAGCGTACCCTGGGCTCTGAAGCATTTTATCGCTGATGCTGATGAGGTATCTTATCCCTCCTGTTTTTGTTTTTCTTATTACTGGAGAGGAAAGGGGATTACTCTCCATTGTTTCTAAGTATATATTTTTAACATATATAATAATATATATGTATCCCACCATATCATTCGATCTACAGCTATGACCATATGAAGCCAGTTCGCTGGGTGTTATGTGAATCAATAAATATTATATAAGTTCCTTGCATTAAAGTTAATAAGAAGTTTTATCTTTCAGGTAGAGACAAATTTACTAGCATCGTGTGCAAGTGACAGGAGTGTGATATTGTACGACTGCCGAGAATCAGGTCCTTTGAGGAAAGTTGTGATGGAGCTGCGATCTAACTCTTTGGCATGGAATCCTATGGAAGCCTTCATATTTACTGTAGCTAATGAAGATTACAAGTGAGTACTTAATATTTTTTATTATTGAATACGAGCAAGCAAAGTTCTCTGAGTTTACTTGAACAATCCAACGTTTGTATTTTTGTTCACACACTCCACTATCGAAAATATACCTACATTATTACTATGCGCGCGGCGACCACTTCGAAGGGGAAAATTCAGTTACATGAATTGTTTTTCCAGAGTAATAAGAATGAAATTGCTTGCAATGGATGTCTAGGTATCTAAATGAAGAGTAGAGGAGTTTTGAGTCAAAACTTTTGACCTGAGCTAAATGAAACCATAGCGCTGACCATATTAAGTACATATTTCTTTGAATTTCTTTTCTGAGTAAGAGTTCTGTACGTGAGTACTAGTACTTATTCTGTGCTCCAGTGTAACAGTCTGGCATGATGTCCGCTAGGCCACAGATGTCGTCAAAGGAGGTGCTCTACAAGTCAGAATCCCCTTACCGTAGACTTTTCCATACAAACGTAGTCTAGCTTTTATTTTGAAATGGCATGTGATATCTCGGCAGCATTTTGTAATTTTAGAGAAATTTTATTATATTATCTAGGTATATAATTAGTTTTCGACTGTCAAATACAAACTTGAAAAAAAATATGAGTATAAGTTTTCCATACTGATGGTAAGTTATGATATAATCGACTATATTAACTTTTAGGGTCATATTTTGACTTTGAAATATAGTTATATCCTTAATATAAGCAATTTCTTTGAAATTACATAATTTCGCTAATATCTAACATGCCGTTTTAAAGTAAAATTTATACTGGGAACGTCTGATTCTGTCTTGGCTAAGGGGAGGACCCTTAACATCTTCCCAGATCATTTAAACTGTTTTGGCTATTTCTTCTCTACTTCGCACGGTGTATATGGCATCCTTGGGTGACCATTGAAATGCATATTTCGAGAAGAAAAATCTGCAGAGTACACCCCGGACTCGAAAGCAGCACAGCTGAAGATCCCAGGAATGCGGTATGCTATTCGCTGTCGTGCAATTTTTACGCGCTAGGTCGTCGAATAGGGATATGGACTAAAAAAATTTTTTTGCCTCATGGTATTATTAAAACATATGGTATACTTATTCTTTTCTATTCTCTGATTATCAAATTATGACGAGCGCATTTGAATTTCGCGTGACGTCGCGATCAGCTACGATTTTTAACCAAAGGTACGTACATCACACACACTCCCAAACCTCCCAAACTGTATCTTTGTGAATTTTTACTACTGTGCTAAACAAAATTTTTTGAATAATCTAGTTGACAGCCTTCCACATACCTATTCATTTGAGGACTGCCTAGAATGTAATCTTCCGTTTTAAAAAGTGAGGACCGATAATTTGTTAAAAAAAAAATACGTTTTTTCCAGTTTGTACACATTTGACGTGAGAAAATTGAAGCAACCAGTGAACATCCACATGGGGCACACATCAGCAGTGATAGACGTGGATTACGCTCCAACCGGCCGAGAGTTAGTATCTGGAAGTTACGACAAAACAGTGCGCATCTTCGAAAGCTTGAAAGGGCACTCCAGAGACGTATACCACACCAAGAGAATGCAGAGGCTGACCTGTGTGAAGTGGACTTTAGACAATAAGTACATTTTGTCGGGGTCTGACGAAATGAACATTAGGATGTGGAAAGCTAGGGCTTCAGAGAAACTTGGCGTTGTAAGTATTGGTTATTTATTTTTCTTAATTGTAACCATCTTGTTCGACTAGGGATTGCAATCCGGAAAGCCGAATCCGGTAATCCAGCGGATCCAGACGGATTGATGGGAATCCGTTCGGATTCGACCGGATTGCAATCCCTATATACGACCTCTATGTCCTAGTGGTCATTATGCCAGGCTATCACACCGGAGGTCCCGGGTACGATTCCCGATCAGGTCAAGATGGAAAATCTTTTCCAGGTTGACCTGGGTCTTGGATGTTTATCCTATATATTTATTTGTTATAAAATATAGTATCGTTGAGTTAGTATCCCATGACCCAAGGCTCACACCGTAATCATAGAGTTAAGCTATGTTGAAATAAAATACACGAAATTAATAAGGAAACGAGTATGATGGAGCGTACTTTAAAGTGTTGTTCAATTATGTTTTAAATAAAATAGTTCGCGGGTGCTTTAAGTACTAACGTACAGAAAGGAAGCTCGCTTCTATTCTGTTACCTAACGTGGAAGGTACATACCCGTAATAAATAGAACCACGGGCTATACTAGATCACTATAGTATAATTAATTAAAAAAATAACCATAAATAAAATTCGTTATTCCCATACAAACTGCCCGGGCGGCTGCACACTTGTATGGAAATGTCGAATTTTTTTTCGTGTTTTGGCTGTTATTTTAATTTCATTATAATTTAGTGATCTAGTATAGCCTGTGGTTCGATTCAATACGGTTATGTCCCTTCCACGTTGTTTACTAATTATAATTATACAGGATGATTTTGAACTCCCTAGCTTTATTCAAGGAACGTACTCTATATGTGATATAAAAAATACATGTTGAATTACTTTTCGTTTCATACTAAAAACCAAAGATATCAGGCGTCAAACATATCAATTAATAAATTTGTGTCTAATATCACACCAATCAACATATCGAGGTATGAACCTCCAGTCAAACGATCCTCAATAAAATAAGGTCCAAGAATTCTGTCACCAATAACACCAGCCCACACATTAACACTGAAACGCACTTGAAAGTGGTTTTAGCGAATTACGTGCGGATTTCTGTACGACCACCAATGTTCGTTGTGACAATTGTACTGACCAACACGCGTAAACATCGACTCATCGGTCCACAAAATATTCGCCTCCCGATTCCGTCTGAGCCACGCGCAAAATCTGCGTCGAGGTCTAGCATCCGCCTCCTCCAAGCGCTGCACCGGCAGAAAATGATACGGGTGTAGCTTGGCATTATGTAGCAACTTCCACACTGCTGGTTGGCTGACGTTGAATCGCTTAGCTGCATCCCGCGTGCTGGCTCGGGGGTTCCGCTCGAAGAACTCGAAGATGTCATCTTCTATCTCGACGACCAGACATGGCGCGCCGCTTCCTCGTGCATGGCACGGTATCTCGAACTGACCATAGTCGAGAAGCCGTTGGTTTGCGGCCAAAATCGTTTGGCGGTGAGGCACTGTTGCGTTTGTTATGCCTTCAGCACGAAGTCGACGAATGCTCTCACTTTCGTAGAGCCTCCTGGCTTCATGTAAGTTTTCCCCACTTAAAAGGTACATTCGCACCATTTCGTAATACTCTCGTGCGGAATACGACATGGTCATGATGCGCGTGGCGCGGCAGAGGGCGGGAAAAAAGTGCGTAAACTCCCGTGACGCGAAGTTTTTGCGGACTGGCGGCGCGTGCGATCGGTTGATAGCGACAGGGTGGCGGGGGCGGGGCCAGCGAGGGATGGTGGCGGCGCGGCGGGATTTCACGAGGAGTGAATCGGCTGTGCGGCCAAGCGAGTTCATTCATTATTAGGTTAGCCATTTATTGAAAACTTGCGGATTTTTCGTAATGAAAAAAATTTTTTTTTTTACCTTTTCGTGTTCTACCTATTAGTGATTCTGTTTCTAAGATTTGAATAAAGCTAGGGAGTTCAAAATCATCCTGTACATACATATTTTGTTTTCACTTCTCTTTTAATTTTGTTTGGCAATAATATGTATGTCATACCCAAAGGCGGGAGTCTCCAGTCTCCTTAAAATCGGTTCTGACAACATTCATATATGTATTTGGTTTTTGTATTGACCTTGTGCGATTTTTTGGAGAAATGATTTTTTTTTACCTTGCAGTTTTACCATTATTAGATACTCTGCAATTTAATTTCAGTTGAAACCACGCGAGCGAACAGCCCTCAACTACTCCGAAGCACTGAAGGAGAAATTCGCGAACCACCCGCAAATAAGGCGGATAGCGCGTCACAGGCACGTCCCCAAACACGTGCACAACGCGCAGAAGGAACTTAAGACAATCAAAGAGAAGAATAAGAGGAAGGAAGCGAATAGACGAGCACACAGCAAGCCAGGGGCCGTGCCGTACGTGCCTGAAAGGCAGAAACACATTGTCAAAGAGGATGAGTGAAGTTTTATGTACTTTATGTTATAGGTAAATATCTTAAAAAATAAAAACTAAATATCTATTTTAAAAGTAAACTGTTGGTTTTACAAAATACTTTCTATTTTCACGTCCGAGCTGGAAAAAAAAAAGAACTGTTGCTTCTCCTTTCGCGCAGATCGCTTTGTGTACATAGGTAAATATCTATTTAAGTGTTGGTTTTACGAAATACTTTACGATCTGGGAAAAGAGAAATACCCGGTTGTTTCTCTTTTCGCGCAGGTCATAAAAGCTGATAGAGGGAATGGGTAAATACCCTTTCTGGGAATCATGTCAGAAGGCGATGCGGTTAAGGGGATAAATGATATTTTTCTACTGTAAAAGTAGTTCATAAAATAGTTTGAAGGGTTATATAGGGCTTGATCAAGACAATAATTTTATGATATCTCCGTTTCTTTTCAAATGATTTAATTCAAATAGGGGCAGCACTGGACCACATCACTATTTTGATTCCTTTTTCACGCAGACGCCCAACCTTCAGAGCATACGATGTGTTCTGCCACGTCATTCGGGGTGCGAGAGATTTCCGTAACGCATGCAGGAAGCTGTTTTCACTAGTCGGTAGACTAATGCACAATCTATATATAGCCAAGGTACTCTTCCAGGTACAGGTACCTGCTTTCTATCTCTGGTGCCGGTATAGTACCAATACTGACGGAAAAATAATACCGGTACAGATAGTACAGGTATAATTTCTGGAACCGGTACCGCATCTAGGGCAATGGTACCGGTTCCCATTAATACCGGTATTTCAAGCCTTGTATACAGCATCTGGGGAATAACAGCAGTCGGCGTAACGACCAGCGTATCGACCTGTGGTTTTCATTAGTCGTTAGCCCGCATCCGGGGAGTCCCCGCATTGTATATTGACTGAGTTATCGACCAATGAAAATGACGCCAGACGTGGGACAAGAAACGGCATCACGCGACGTATTCTGCTATCTCTTTTGAACGTAGAGTTTTTGACAGATAGACTGAACACGTCGCGTGGCCCTGCCTATAAGGCTCAATTAACATTGCGGCAGAGTCGTAGCAATTCGACGAAATCGTACATAGCATAATGATCTTTAATGTCAATCGTATAATGTTCAAACTATGACGTTGCCGGCCGGCGATGCGCAGAGTCGCGCCGAAGTTGAGCTCGATAGCATCTTCAAGTATGGCGCGGGCCTTGGTGACAACCGAAGCCTGCACCGTACATAATTTTGGTCCTTCGAGCCGGATGGATTTCGGGCCCCTTTACGACACCTAGCGAATCGGTTCACTGACCTCCCACAAGCGGGTCTCACCTTTGATATTTCCGATAATACAGTCCGCTTTGTATTTCTTTTAGATGAATCGATTTTTAAGCTAAATGATAACGTACCTTGAACATTTTCTCGACGTCGACTGAAAAGGCGAACCGATATGCCTCCAGCTTAGTATCAATGACTGCAAGTCCTGTTGAAGGTTAGGACCCGTAAACATGAGGTCATCATTGAGACTCAATCCTGATGATGTTTTCGCGGAAGCATACACCTCGTAATTTTGTAGAAGTAGAATCCTCGCGAATGACTCCGTGATGTGGTAAAAATGATTTCGGTTTCTGATTACACTCAGCTGGTTTCATATGTCCTAATGACCTATATTCTTCCATGAATAATTTATATTGAGTAGATATTTTTTTGTTGTTAACAAGTCTTTTTCCAGTTGTCCAAATTGTGCTATTGCTTTTGATTTTGAATCACCTAATTTTTCCTCAAATTCTGGTTTAAGAGGGATCCTGACCTCGTATCGACCATTCTCCAAACGCCGTGTTGTATTTTGATAAAATGTGATACAAGAGTTGGTGTTTTTGTTTGTAATTGGATAAACTGTAAAACTACGGACCCGATTTCTAAAATTCTTTCACCTATAGAAAGCTCAACTATCACCGAGTGACAGTCTATATTTTTATCTTTCAAAATGCGGGTAACGCCGAGGGAAACAACTAGTTGTAAAATAAAAGGCAAGAAGTAAACATATAATGATATTAATATTATCTTAAATATTATTATAGGTAGGTCACAATGAGATGCGGCGCTAAAAACGCAGACAATTGTACATCTGGTGATAATATAGTTGAATTACAATCATATTGCGAAAAAATAAAAAAAAAATAAATGTGGTGTCGTGGGACACCAGGTAGGAACGAAGTTCCTTCGGCTAATGTAGAATCGACACAATTTGCAAAAGAAGAGAAAGGTATTATACACTACTCGCTTGTGTATACGACTGTCGCGCCTGCGCACGTCTCATTTAACGGTTTTATTTAACGAGGTCATCCTTACGGTTTTACTATCACATTTTTTTCAGTTCGGTCGCGCAGCAAAATCCCTATCTCCTCCAAGCCTGCCGTAAGGAACTTCGTTCCAATAAATTTGTTTAAAATAAAGTCGAAACAAAGTAATGTCCGTTCGTTTAGTAGCGTCATAATAACAGACCACCCATTAACGATACCGCGCCCTACCTGAGCACCTACGCAGATACGACTACAAGCACAAACAAAAATAATATATTATTATTTTTAATAATATATTTTAATTAAAAAATAGTACATTACGATAAAAGTGCGTATTGGTGGTTAGAACACACGAGGCGTAATTTCAGCCCGAGCCGAAAGCAAGGGCGTAATAGAACTGAGTGTGAATAATCAATTTAACGCACGTATATCGTACGACGTTTTTCAACACACTTGCGAGGAAAAATACCTACTAAACTGAATTTTTTGATTTTAAATAAACCCAATTTTAAAACTGATGCATTGTTGCTTTCCCGCCGTTTTATTAAAATCAGCGCGGCGCGCTGCCTACTGGCTGGTGCGGCGGGGAAGGCCAGTTCGAAATAAATAAAAAAAACTATTTGAAGCTTTTAAATAGCGAAAAGTGCGGTTATAGAATATAACTTCACTATTTGCGTTTATAACACACGCGTTTTTTTATTAGCTGCTTTATATGTATAAAATTGGTGAAGTTAGATCCACTTTACAAGCGTTTTGAAAAATGGTTTAGTAACCTTTGATAGTCCGAAATAAAACATTTACTAATATATATAAGAGCATTTTCACAAGCGGCGCAGCGAATGTGGCACGTTGCGTCGACGTAGCGCTGTTTCTTAACCCACGACAAAAAAGGAGGGTGTGAAAAGTTTCACGCTAATGTTTGTCTATCTGTGTGTCAGTCTGTGGCATCGTAGCTCTCGAACGGATGGACCGATTTCGATGCGGTTTTTTACGTGAAAGCAATATTCCTTGCGGTGGTTTTTTGAAAATTGGTTAACCCGTTTAAAAGGTTATTGAGGGTTAATGTTTAAAAGACGGGGTTTAATTTGCCAAGCAAATAATAGATGGCGCTACGGATATAAATTCCACCATCGATGGGAATATGTAGTTCTGCCATTTATTACTAGATGGCGTTCTTGAAAGTCTGGGGTTTTTAATTTGCCTAGCACATAAACTTATACATAAGTACTTATAGCAATAGTGTACACATGACGCGTGGCGTCGACGCAACGCACACACGACTGACTGCCCCGAGACGAAACGGGAGGGGAATACTCTTTGCGAATACGTTGTAACAACGCTGTGCAGCGCCTGTGGTCGGCAATGCGTCAAGATTTTTGCGTTACGATGTCACAACGCACCGTGTGGTCACGCTCTACAGTTAAGTAGGCACAACATCTATATCTGTGAGGTACAAATTAGCTTGCTTCATACATAATACATGCTGAATTTTCATTGGTTTTGGAAAAAGACATGTGGTATAGTAAATAAATTTCTCTATCCATATACGTAATCCAAATTTGTGTATGACATAACACAAAATATAAAGACATGCACACCAATTCAACAAATTAACTTTTCATGCGACGCGTGTGAAAGAAAACGCTCTAACTAATAGTAGAAGATTAGACATTAAATAAAATTTCAATAAAATAACAAATGCATAAAGAGGCATGAATATACCAAAATATTCAAAACAAATAGAAAACCTAACCGCTCAAGCACCAATTGTCAATTTATGAGTAAGTGTAGCTATTTTCATATGATCTAAGATCCGAATGACAAAAGATCTGCACCCATCTTTAAATGTAGTATGGTAAAAAATATATCGCAAGTAAAAAAACCTGGCTAGACTATGATTAAAATTAATTCGACAACCATTATTGAAGTCTTTTTGCAGACAACCCTTATTCGTGTTCGCTATTAAACAGCGCTTATTTCCATATAACATTTGTTCATCAAACAAATAGGTGCACACATTTTATAAAATTTAATTTAATCTTAGTTTGGCTAGGATTTTTTAGCCAACCCACTCGCGATATAATTTTTAATCCATCAAGACCGTAAAATACCAGACAAAATAGGATAACAATAGAAAATGGCATTAAGAGGCATTTTACATTTGGTTGGCTGTCTCGATCGCACAACCAAACATTTTTAGAGATTATTAAAAAATGTGTCTCATTTGAAGAAAAGTGTTTCATCAACAGTTTAAAATGACAATGTGAAGCTTTTATACGCACATTAGCCAAAAGTGGCTCTTCGTTCGTACGTTCTCGCTTTAAATTTTAAACAGTAGCTCATAAAATAGTTTGAAGGGTTATCTAGGGTCTGATCAAGACATAAATTTTAAATGATTTCTCCGTTGCCTTTCAAATGATTTGATTCAAATGGGGGCAGCACTGGACCCCGGAAAATTCAGGGAGCCACTTAATATAAAATACCTCTCATTCATTAAACATAGGTGCAGATCTTTTCTTATTCGGATATAAGACCATTATATATTGCGTTTTTTGTAAATATAGCATTCCGAGTGTTCATTAGACAAGCGATGTATATGAAATCGATCACCGAATTGTGAACTTCTGTAATACGTATTAGTTAGTGGCAGTACATAAGGCGATACTATACAATATATATGTGTGTACACGGATCGGACAGGGTTATTGTTACATATAGTAGCTGTACATAAGCAATATATAGGAAATGCACTTTATGCATATCAGATTATGAGGTACAACCATACCTAAGTATTGTACTTTATATATTTTTATTTGTTACAAAATAGCATGCCAAAACGGAGAATGAACAACGCCTTACTCCAAAAGCTGCACAAGATACTAAGATCTAAAGGTACATATACACATACATAACGTTGTGAAAAATGTGACCAGAAATAAAATGTTTTTGTGGGACTTTGAGGATTGAATCTCAGTTCTCAGCACGGAACAACACTTTTTTGTGCTGCTATCGAATAAATGCTAGCGAACTGTCCGCTAAAGCACCGGCCGTGCTATAGCGTTCCGTCGCTCTCTCTTGCTCTGACAAATGACGGTTCTGAGCGACAGAAAAGGACACCGGTATGGAAAATTGCTGCTCCGTGCTGACAAGTGAGATCCAACCCTCAAAGGGTTTTATTCAATTTGTACCTAATACAGATTCAGTGACAGACACAATCTGTAATGCAGTACTACACCATCTTTCCAAGGTAAGATAACTTACAAATTTCGTGTGATTTTCATGCCGGTCCGCCATGGCCTGACACGTTGTACCAAAACTTGTCACATTGTCACTTTGATCGCTATCTCTTTTGCTCTTGTGAGACAGTGAGGGTGACTAAATGTTTCACTGGGTTATGGTCTTTTACACAGTCAAATAATTTCTAGGTCTATGATTAACGCTACTAAATAAATATGAAAAATGTTTAATTTATCTTTCGCTGCCATATATTTTTGGAGCTGCTTCTATCACTTTCACATCCAACTACAAAATAAAAGAGAAACATCGTCTTAGGCTCATGTTAGCTTTTGACATGTTATTTAATTGGCAGTGTAAAACTGAGGGTCTAATTTAGTGTGATCTCTGCAAAATTGAACTGTAACCGCCCCTTTGCTCCACCCACCTCGTATTTACAGTAAATATGTAAGTTTG
The DNA here is from genome assembly GCA_943193695.1 of Acrobasis suavella. Lineage (NCBI taxonomy): Eukaryota > Metazoa > Arthropoda > Insecta > Lepidoptera > Pyralidae > Acrobasis > Acrobasis suavella. The sequence goes on from OW971941.1 coordinate 4,590,247, forward strand.
GGATAAAAATAAGTAGTTTTGAGACGATTGCCATACAATTTTGCCAAGAAAACATATCACAGACTAGTCGCCCCTTTTAGAAATAGGGAAGATGCATATTTTTTTCGTTGTGCTATGGAAAGAGTGCATAAAAATAGGCACTACCAAAAAAAAGAACTACCTTGCTAACCCAAAATATTTTTAAAATACAAAGGTTACAAAGTCACGTCCGCCTTTGGACGGCGTCTCGGAGTGCCTTAGAAAAACCGGACAGGAGTTACGTCACTTATGTCGCATTTGTAGGCGTGATGTAAGAACATTTTTTTCGGGTGTTATGTCAAATATTGCGTTTACACAATTGGTCTCATAACAAAAGTAGCTGTTCACGCGAATGGCAACCCTACTGCTGTGGAGCCCCCTGACGGAAGAACCTCGCAATCATCCGCCCATCTTAATCACGTGACGAAAAGTCAGCTGTGGCCCACCAATGAAGCTCGGTCTACTCCTTAATGCGTATATACCATTGGTCAATTTTGTTCCCAATACCTTAACCCCAGACAATGTAAAATTTAAAAATCGAATATACTCGTCATCGAACTTTCAACCTGATCACTGCATTTTATTTATCACCAAAATCATCAACATTAACGGCAAATAACAGAGGCACTAAAAATCAAAGTATCTACACGCGCCGATACAGTAGCTATAATTTTTACATAAATCCTATGGTAATATTATTTTTAAACATTTTATTACCTTTAAATTGACTTTTTTAATCAACTAAAAACCAAAGTTAATGAATTGACAAAGAATTATAATTGTAATTAAAGGCTTTTTTACGTTAATGCTTACAACATCAGAGACATTACGCAAAATGTACTCATTATGCATCTTCTCTATTATAAGTGGATGATAAAAGTATTATTCTATTTAGTCCGCCAATTAGATTAAACAAAAATAATTGGCACCAATTTTTTTGGATTATGAACTTAGTAAAAATTCATAAAGATAGAGCATTTAGTTCGTCCGTCATGCGAAAATTAGATTACGCTGTATCTTTATAATTTTCTGTTAGAGAAAATAAAAAAATACATGCACAATATTTTTTAATAATCTCACTGATGAGCCAAAAATAATACTTCAGCATCATGCCTATTGCACCATAAACACGAAAGATCAGGAGTGCCATTTTTAAAAATCGCCAGTCACGTTACGAATGATTTGCGCGAGCGTTTTCAAACGGGCGCATTTTTTAATTGATCGCATTGCACCAATACTTGTATATTCTAAATCTTTGCATTGCACGAGTGGTCTTGATTTGAATACTATCCGTTCCATGTCACGCTGGTTTTTTATGCATTTAGAAAAATGATTAATTTTTTTTCACGTTTTCTGCGTAAACGATATTGTTTTTCGACGACACGACGGATTCCAATATACTATCAAATGGTATATTACGCGAGCGGTGAGTCCGAAAACTACACGTTTTGTGTATCGCTGACTCCCTGCATAATAGCACTCCTGACTGAAGTGCTATTTTTGAAACACGGAGTCACATAAACGAATGGTTTTTCCATACAAAAAACCGTTCGTTTAGTGACTTTGTGTTTGAAAAATGGCACCACTGTTTTCTTAACTGCATATGAATTCACATAGATTTGAAATATAATACTGATCACTCAGTAATCATGTCTCTAAATAAACTATTAAATGTCTTTTGATATAAAACATTATATCATCACATAGTAATATCAGCCCGCTTGGTTGATTGGCCTGCTGATTCGGTTTGGTAAGGTCATCAATTGGATGTCTCGCCTGGAACAAAGTTATGAATGTTTAGAAAAAAATGCTTGATAAATGTATGATGAACTTAAGGTTATCAAATAAGTTAATGATACATATAAAAAGTTAGTAATAGTAGATCTTAAAAACTAGGATGTAAGTAACAATAAAATACAAAAACAATAACAGACAGACGTGCACGCGTAAACAGTACTCAGCGAGGCTAGCAGGACGGCCTACTTATGAGGGCCCATCCCGGCCGCTCTATCGTCAACGCGAGCATGGTTTGAAAAGATTGTTGTTTCATCCAGGGCAATGCTAGAAAAAGACGTAAGGCAAAAAGAGAGAGATAGCGCCTGAGGGCTCGGTTTGTATTCTTTTAAAAATTTGTATTATTATAACTATCCATTGAACGAATAGTAACTATTCATAGGGGGCGGAAATTTCATAAAACTTGTTCCAGGTAATATGTGTTTTTCAATAAGCCTTACAAGTGTGTTAAATAAATGTATTAAAAAAAATTATTAAATTTGCGAGGTTTATATCGAAATATTTCCTTTACCTTTACAATTTATGAGTACTTTATGAACTGTCGAAGTTTAGGTAAAATTTGTGCAAAAAAGCAGAATTTTGGAGGCTTATACTAAATTAATTTTTCCAAATTTTAATTTTTTATTATGATAGAAACCTAGAAATAGCGCACAAGATACCTGTTAGTTTAAAAGTTTTCAAGAAAAATTAGTTACAACGCAATAATCACGCACGAGCTTTGGTATGAAAAGTTAGATGGGTTGGCCGCTCTTAAATGCATGCAGCGATATCCATTAAGCCAGCCTGGCATCTGTGAGTCCCAGTGCCCCAATGGTCTACCATCGCGCCCTTGGCATATTGCGGAAAAAATCAGAACTAAATTCAACATGACTTCGCTCATAACATACCTTATATAATTTTTCAAAATTAAAAACCGACTTCACCCCCACACTGCACAACTGATTTTAATAAAAATTTTAATGGACCACCTGGCAAGTGTGCCCTTTCAAACAATAAAGAATTTTCTTAATTCGTCCCGGCGTTTTCGAATCGGTGAACATATATAATGAACCTCCTCCGTTTTTTAAGTCAGTTAAAAAAGGGACGGCGGCGCCATCATTTCAAGTCGACTATTAGTTTTTGATTTAGTTATATGCGCGGAATATCCTATTCCTCCCCGTCCCCGTTTCCCGTCCTCGCACCTCTCCCCCGTTGTCGCCTACAGCCGCCCGCTAAACACCGTCTACACGGAGAGGTACGGGGACGCATATTACCCGGGATCTTAGGAGACTCTGTTCTGTGGTGCAGGTTAAGGTGTAGTTTGAAGTTGAGCGGTAGGCGGCAGCGGCAGCTGCACTGTCAGGCGGCACTAGTAGTTACTATCGTTTCGTATGAAATTACTTGAGAAAAACGCGACTCACGGCGCTGCTGATGCCGGGAACAGCACGCGGCAAGTGACGCTCTCTCAGTAAAATGAACTGAGCTAATCGAGATGCTAATCCTTATTTAGATTTTAGAACTGCATTTTGAAAGCTTATGAAATGTTAGTAAAATACTTACACTATTTCTCTTGGTAGCGTAGATTGGTCGAGATTATTCTCGAGCACACTCAAAATGCTAAGGGTCTTCAGGGACGGTGAGTAGTCTAGGACGTGTAGATCACTGTTGTCTATCAGTCTTTCAGGGTCATTGTCGATGTCTATGGGCCTGGTGTTTGTGTGGGGACACGGACTGAAAAATTCAAAATACTTATTGATAAGGGGGCTCCTTTCTGTCAGTGACGTGCATAGAGATATTTGTTTGGGTAGACTAAATCTAGAGACAGTACACGAGGGCATATACTTGCGATCAATAGGTTAGACCAAGCCTAAATGTCTCTATGGGATGCACGGTTCTGATTTTTATCAGATGTTCTCAGTAGTAAAGGCAGCTTAGAACTAGATGGTGAATGAGATGGACAATTTTGAAATAGAGTCTAACAAAATACACTGATACTTTTTAAAGGTGAATTAAGCCCATGAAATTGAATACTGAACCACTTTCCCCAAGAATACTTATATCGAAGTAAGAAAAGTAATGCTACACAAGTCGGCCGATCAGCTGATCCAAGTTTGTATGGTTAGCAACTAGATATTTTTCATATTTCTTGAGGTATACATGTTTCTTGAGGTAAGTTGTTCAGTATCAGACTGAATTAAGCCTTTAAATAGTTAGCGTATATTTCTTTACACCCTGTATAAATAGCAAGAAACAGCTACAGGTAAAGACAGTGGAAGAGTGAGAGAGATGCCTTTGCCCAGTTGTGCTATATCATAGGATATTTATAATATCTCTTAATAATCGTCACTTTGTTTTGTTGCACAATAATTGTTGACGTCAAAAAGTTACTTAGAGCTAAGTTTACTGCCGCCTCCAAAGCGCTAGTGCAGAAGAAGCGGTAACAAACTGCACTGCAACATTTTCCCTAAGAACGTCGACTCACAATGAAATTAATATATTTAGTTGATATCATATACATATCAGGTACACAGCATAGCAAAAAATAAAATGAAAAAGTGGCACTACATAGTAAATACTCTATGGTAAGTGTGAAACCACAGCCAAATCATTTTAATTGTTCTAGCTTTGACTGCGGCTATCTTCTGATCTACTGACCATTGACATACATTCTAAGAATAAAAAGCGAGAAAGCTGAGCTCCAAAAGATAAAACTGTAACCAGGCAAACAATATGTTAAGAAGAAAGAGCTAGCTCTGTTTTACATCCAAAGATTCTGTCTTATTATATTATACCTATGCAGTAAGACATACCTAGAACCACCAAACAAGTAAACTTTATCATTATACAGCAAACTCGCTTGTCTTCTTCTTTTACAGGGAACAAAGCCCTGCACATTTATGCACTGCCAGTAGTTCCCTTGGATTGAATATCTAAAGAGGTCATTGAAATGAGTCTTGGTGTTTCCATTGAAACCGCCGAATATGTACATGTAGCCATCATGAAGCCCTGAAATATAAAAAACACTATAAGCTTAGTTACTAGAAACTTACAATTGCCTGCAATTTTTTTAAAATGGCTTTTGTTCAATCAGTATAACTTGTAGCTCAATGAAAATTTCTTTTTCTACTCCTGTACTGGTATCTGTCTTTTAAATGGTCCCAAACACTAATATAAGAACATAGATTATATGATTTCAGAAAAGTCTTGTCTATTCCTAATATAATAGCACATGTGTCATTATTTCGCCAAAGCGATACTCCTAGCCATAGACCTATAACTTTTTTCTTTAGATCTACCATACTGCTAACATAATAAAATCGTTATTTTAACATATGGTGCCATTTTTCAAACGTGGAGTCACTGAACAAACGCTTTTTTGTATGAAAAACATTCGTTTAAGTGACTCCCATATTTAGTCAATAAAAAAAAATTAAGTCTTCCATAGATACCTAGTATCTACCAAACATATGGTAGTATTTCGTACTTTTCTTTGTTTATTTTAGTAAATGTAGTTGTAGAAAAGGTATTGTATGCAACGTTGTATAAGTAATCAAAAAATGCTCGATGGCGTCAATTTACGATGCTCACCAAGTCTCGTATCATAACCTGCGCCACTCGCATTTTTTAACCCTCCCAACTGTTGCATAAAATACTATTATGTGCATTAGTATGTAAAACAGGTTACAATTGGGTAGATGACTAGGTCAAAAATAAATTATTTTGTACAGTTCATAAAATAGTGTCATTTTTCATAGATCATATCCATTTCCAACCAGATTTTAGATTTGTTTATGCATAAAATCTGATATTAAGAGTGCCATTTGACTCCAAAAAAGCATGACATTATGCTTTTGCATTTTATACATTTCGTTTCATACAAAAGATTTGATGTTTAGAAAAAGTGTCTGATTTGACTTATTATCTAGCTGATCATTTACACAAAGTATATTCAAAATCTTTGACACCATTCAAAGACTAGACTGTACAGTTTTAAATGTACATTATTCATCTGTCATAACAGATGAATTACATTTAAAACTGTTAGAATGAATGAAGTTATACTTTGAAATGAATAAAATGTCGAATAGATAGTCCTTTTGGCTTGAAAGTAGAACAGACATCCAAATACCTATAGACTAAACTTTCACATTTATATTATTCGTAGGATAATTACATGCAGAGTGACTACGCCTGCCATTTGGCCAGCTTCCAGAGGGCTTTGTAGAAACCCACTTTAGCTCCTTCGTATCTAAATAGTACACTTGTGGACAGTATATTTCTTCCTGAGAATTATGTGGGCTATTCATGTCTCCTCGTCCTCCGAATACATACATCCGGTCACCAACAGAAACAGCCGTGTGGAAATCACGATGAGATGGTAACTCGCCGCGAGCGTCTATATATGTCCATTGCAAAGTGTCCAAGTCCAAGCAATGGACTTCTTGAGAATACTGATCAGTGAGGTACTCGAATCCACCAAAGATATACATTTTGTTCCTTATCACACACGCTGAGTGACCATCTTTTGCATATGGGACCATGCCTGAAACCTCAGGGGCTGTCCATACTAATTTCTTAGTGTCAAATACTGATAGGGTTTCGCATGCTACCGAATTGTTTCTGCCTCCCCACATAAAAACCTGCAATGAAAACTTAAATATATTTGATGTACAAAAAAGCTCTTCCAAAGTAAGAAAAGCGTATCAAGATTGGTTCAAATACTTATAAAGGTCCTAATAAAAGTGCCGGGAGAAAAAAGAGGACTATACCCGCCTTGTCCTCAAATTCGGCGCGCACGATTCTAAATCCAAAAACTATTACGTATTGTTTCACTTACCTTATGTCCGTATGGAACTGCAGTGTGTCCATATCTTTGGAAAGGGACGACATCATTCTTTATATAGTTTACAGGGGCCCACCGGAGAGTCGCAGTGTTCAAAACATGAATGGGAATCGGTTCCCAATCCTTGTATTCCTCGGAAGAACAGAAACCACCGAAAGAATACACTTTATCTCCGATACAAACCGCTGCGTGGTTTACGCGCATCGGCCCACCTTCGATATGTATTGTCCATCGCATTTTTAGTGGATGTTTTGCTACTTTGGAAAAACAATTACCTAATTAATTGTATCTATTCGTACAAGAATTCCAATCAAAGTTTATACGTAAAGTCCACTTTCCTTTGGCTTTTTACGCCATTTTTCGTGGAATGGAAATGTCAAGTCAATCAATGTCAACAATAATTTTGGTTGACATTGACAAATTGACGATGACAACTCAGATGTTCTTAGTTTTTTGGCGTTAGAGTTACAAATTATAAAGCCAACCATGAGGTTTTTCTATGCTTCATCAATTGGGAAAATCTAATAATTGACAACATTTCATTTTCTAAAAGGTATAAAAATTGGAAAATCATTTCGAGACTTAGCAATTCTGAACACGTAAAATATTTTTTCAGATTTTTTTGAGTTATATTTTTAGAGATAAATGAAAAAAACTCAAAAGTAAAAGGATATAGGCATTTAACAGGTTACGCCTTTGCTTGAACATCTAAAAGTGAAAAAATTATGTCAAGCTGTCAACTGTCAATTGACACGTGCGTCAATCTGACAACTGACATCACGAGTGAGAGAGAGAGATAATAGTAGTGTTGTCTATAGAAGTATCAGTTCGATAGGAAGACCATCTAATATCGATAGTTCTTTCAGTAAAGTAGAATTAGGATTGAAAAAAATACACATGCATTAAAATGTTTACATAGTTTGGTGACGAAATGCTAATATTTCCTTTATATGTTTGATATTTCAGGTAAAAATAATATTGACATACCAGGTCTTAAAAACTATAAAAAAAATGAAGTAAGGAAAAATGCTACCCTAAAATGGGGCGACTTTCAAAACACAAGGTGACATTTATGATAGCTTTTTTTTTGGTTTTTTAATTAAATCTTCCAAAGTTCTGAACGCATATTTATTTATATTTTTGATAGAGCAATCCTGGTACGTTCGCCATCTTTTCACAACGCGTGTACGCCGGAGCCCTTGTTTTTATTTTCAGTCAAATTCACCCCAATTAACTTTAAAACGCTGTAACTTAAAAAGTAAAAAGTGAAACATTTTTTCTTTGTGTTCTAAATTCCTGTAAGGGGCGACTATGAGAATCCTTTAAAAAACGTGGGTTACCCAAAAACCCCATTTCAAGTATAGAGATGATAGGGCAAATTTTTTTTGTCGAGTATTACAAGCGTAATTTTTTATGCCATTTGTTTTCCACATACCAAGTCGTCAATATAATATTTTTATGCCAAAAATAGCTGAGATAGAAGCGTTTGAATTTTTAAATTAATCAAAGTAACCCTATTTTACGACACGTAAGTTTTGTATCGATATCGATATCTTACTGTTACAAAACACAACTCTAGAGACGTCAGTAAAAGTTTTATTTTTTTAATTATAATGTATGGCAAAGATGTAAACTCGTTACATCCTAACTCTTGTACTTACGCTCTTTTAGAATGGAGAGATTTTAAACAATTTAATTTTAGGAGAAATAATGAAAAGAAATGAAAAAGAAAAAATACGTATGTCCTTTTTTTGAAGTTCTTTAAGGAAAAAATATAAAATATGAATATAAAATTTTTGAAATGTTGTCAATTACTGCGCGTATCGGTCATATTCCGTAGGTATCAGGCAAAGATTTAGATGGTATCAGCACTGGGCGCGCGCACTGCGCAGTGACAGGTGGCTTGGGTATTCTTTAGCATGGTAGAATAATATAATGCTCTTTAGTACCTATTTGCATTTTGCATGGGACTGAGATACAGTAAAAGAGATGTATCTTTTCAGATAGATCTTATAAGACGTTCTAGCTTAGACCATCATCCGTGGCATATTAAAGGTAGGAACCTATGAGATTCGTCGAGATTTTCTCTTATTCCCACGGATTCGATGTCTAATAGCAATCCGCCACTATGTGATTTCCTTTTTCACTTACAGGCCTGTCATTACATTTTGTTGGGCCTTGTCTGTCTACCCCGTAAGATATAAAACTTTGGTTTGTAAAATTGCATGAACAATTCGCTCGCCTCGCCTAAATGGTTTGTATTGTAGACTGTCGGTGCGGTACCCACAAGGGCCGCGGGCCGCTTCTGCTACAGAGCCGATCCCGGCCATGGTATAATAAAAACATTATATAATTATACACGATGCCGACTTTGACGGCGCGGCGTGCCGACATGCGATAGTCTGCAAACCATTTGTATGAAAGTTTGTTCGTAAATAAAGGTTCAGTCACTCAAACGGTGTGTTATTGAGAGACTTTCCAGGCCACGTTCCATAAAAAAAATCATAGATGGCGCTGTGCAACGCTGGCAGTATGATGTTAAATAATTGAATTGAAGTCCAAATATTGCAGCCAAGTCGTCAGAGTGTAGTAAAATCGGAATTCAAATATAATAGCCAGGTCTTCATATAAAGCGGTAATCAGAGTCCAAAGAAAGGGGTTCAAGTCAATAGAAAAAAGATTATCACGCACGATCACTACAACAGAAACTATCGAAACAACAGCAAAACCAGGAAAACCATAGCCTTTTTTTAATTATTTTTCGGCTATGGATAGGTATTTTTCCTTTAGTTCTACTCCATCTTTATTTTTTCACTTCTTTATTTTATTCCTAACCTAACCCTAGCCATAAATATGCAATCAAAGGTTTGTGCAGGTCCTTCGATTGCCTTAAGGGAGCTTCTAGCGACAAATCTATACGAGTCCACTGGTTTTCATAGCTGATTGTGTGGTGGACGAGGCCTAAAGACCTTCAGCGTTCCACAGCGCCATCTATTTGATTTTTAAGGAACGTTGCCTGGAAAGTCCCTCATTAAACATAATAATATTATGTTTAATGAGAAGATATTATTATAATAATAATATTATGATACCTAATATCTTAATGCGAATAAGTACTTACCTACACAGCTGGGTACTTATTATGTAAGTTATAAATAACTATTGGTACACCGACCTAGTTACCTCCTTAGTGCTTAGGTCTTCAAAATGTAGTAATTAGATAGGTACCTACCTATTTTGTTTATTTACCTAAACTATCAGATGCTTACTTGAAATGTATGATAATGATGCTATTTTTTACGTAAGTATTTTGCGGGGTTCCTACCGTTATCTTAAAGATATTGCTAAAATGATGCTAATGTATATCGCGGGATAATGTTCATAGGTACCAATTTTTTCATCAGCTCGAAAGCAATAGGCGTGATCTTTCAACGCCAGACGGTGTTAGGGCGCGAATCATTTGTTATTCCTCTCGCGTGTCGAGTTGCCAAACAAATTGTATTGTAACTGACAATATGAGCGATTATTGTTCGATTCGATAGATATGTTCGCTGTTTGCTGCTTCGATTCCATGTTTAATCTCCGACCAAGAATGAGGGCTTTAAGCCTCGCTCGCGGACGGTAGAATTGCAGAGCGATTTTACTTTTTCCATTAGATTAATATTAGATGAATATATTCGCCGTTTCTTGCTGGAAATATAAAGATTGACTGTGCGATCGAGAAGCGCGAGAAAAGAAGTGAGAAAAATTCTTTCGCACCTAAGTACCTATATTTGTCTGTTCCGGGTGTTCTCCAGTACAGACACTGAATGTATCTACACAAAAATACTAAAGCTACAGGTCGCATTTTTCAGCAGATTCTCGTAAGAAAAAAAAATGTTTGAAACCATTTTTTAATTAATTGAAAATAAAGAACATTTTGCTGGGGTTACGCATTCCTTCCATGGTACACCCACCTTATGTACTTATAAAGTTTCGTAGTTACCGAAGTATTTATAGATAGTTCTCATATAAAACTTGACGACCTCCCTTCGTAGCGTTGTGGTCACCATGCTGGTTCGCCACCCAGAGGTTCCGGGTTCGATTCCCGGTCAGGGCAAGTTGGAAAACGTCCTTTTTCAAATTGTCCTGGGTCTTGGGTGTTTATCTATATATGTATTTGTTATATAGTACCTATCGTTGAGTTAGTATCCTATAACACAAGTCTCGAACTTACTTTGGGGCTAGCTCAATCAGTGTATATTTATTTATTTAAAATTTCTTTTGTACTCCTGTACAATCTGTAGCTACCTATGGATTTTCCAAAATATATCGAAAATAAAGTAATCAAAAGCATAAATCAGTTTTGCCTGGCTCATCAGACTTCCAAAAAAAGACGGAGAAAAACCAAAATCTATTTATCAAGATGCAGTCAGCTACAATAAGTAGACGGTGCGCAACACATGTCGCACCCTTCCGTCACGAAAGTCAGACAAAAAAGGAAAAGCGGCCGGGGTGGACCATTGCGGCCCGATGTGATTTATAGATCGGATGTCATAGCCAATGCACTTTCTATACGTCACATCACCGCCTCAGGGTCCGCACTCCCAGAACGTCAACGATATCGCCAGTATAATATGATATTATAATAGCGATACCGCTGACGACCTTTGCAGCCTAGTGGTCATCATGCCACGGTGTCACACCGGAAGTTCCAGGTTCGGTACCCTGTCAGGTCAAGATGGAAAATTATCTTTTTAGGATTGACCTGGGTCTCGGATGTTTATCTTTATTATGTATTTGTTATAAAATATAGTAGCGTTGAGTTAGTATCTCATAATAACACAAGGCTCGAACTTACTTTGGTACTTGCTCAATCTGTGTGATTGATCCGTATACATTTATTTATTATTTTTTATATCTCTACGTAAGTATGTATATCACAATCTTTCACAATAAATGGTAGAGTCAGCATCATAGACAAACTTCTTCGTTATGTGCCTAGAATATTTAAGGTTACTATGGCTAGGTATTCCCAATGTAACATCACTTTGGCTCAATAATAAACTTACAAGTGGAAAGTTATGAAAGTCAAAAAAATATATACACTGTAGTTTACTTTATGTACTTGGACTATTTGTGGTTCAAAACATGATATCGATAACTTTCCTCGATCAAAAAAAAAAAATCGGCAGCGGAAGCTAATCCAACGATTTTTGGATGTATTATTGATCATTACAGAGTTTATGAAACTTTACTTACAAAAAAAAAATTTCAAAAAATAGCAAATTAGGTACATATACTATAACTATTTCTGGCCATTTTCTGGAAAATGATTACTTTATTATAAAAAAACCGACAAATCTACATTTCGCGTCCTTTCACGTTCATTCCCCGCTTCCCGTTCCTCAGTAAGACGAGATATGTAAAAGTCAGCGGGGTGCCTCGCAAATCGCCCCGCACCTCATTCGAGTGGGCCGTTGGACTACGGGGCCTTAAATAACTAGATTTGGACCCGGTGACAAAGGGATCAAATGCATGTATCATATATACACTGACAAAGTAAACAAAATTCTTAGTCGATTCAAAAACAGACGTTTTTAGCGAAAATACTTACAAAATATACTAAACTACACTATATATACCTACCTACACTATGTATACATACAAAATGGATTACCTATACTACACTCAAATTAAGAAAGTCCTCCTTATATAAAGTCGCTTAAAAAGAAAACAGAGTTCGTAGAAAGAACGTAATCTAAAGTCACCAGACCAATACTGCTTTCGAGAGGGTAATTTGAATAAAATCGTTACTGATACCAATACTTATTTGGATACATTTCACGCGCCACCCGTTAGCCGATCCACAGTAGCATTTATCATCGGAATCCTATAAAAAGTAAACCGGAACTAATCCCGACCCACCAGCACCCTCCCTAATCTGCATACGCCAAGGAAAATAATTTCACGCCCTTACGCCATTGGGAGCCCTTTGTCGAGATTTTAAAAATAAATAGATCGATTTTAAAGCAATAACGTAGGATATTATAAGGCCGTTGACCTGCTTTAGCCAAGTTAAGAAAAGGAGAGAATATTGTAATGTCATTTAATTATGTTGAAAATGTCGTCGCACTCGAATCGTTTCCTAGTTAAGGGGATTTGAAATAAATTATTCGAAATGAAACGGAGATATCATTTAAAATTTTGTCTTTATCAAGCCCTAGATAACCCTTCAAAATATTTTATGAACTACTGTTTACAGTTCAAAGTGAGAACGTGAAGGTTTTCTACGCATGTTTACGAAAAACGGCCACCTTTGCAAATCGGCGCTGAAAAGCTTCACAATCATTTAAAATTCAGACAAACTTTTAAAAATTATACATACGTTTTCTTTTAAATAATTTATTTTAATTGGGGGCAGCACTGGACCTAGAAAAAATCGAGTCATGTCGAAGAAACGCTTTGTTGCATTAAAGTAATACGGGTCTTGAGATATTTCAAACTAAACAATTTTTTTTCCTACCCCCTGACATTATCAGGGACTATGTTTGTCGTTAAAATTATTTACAAATAAATATTTTGAAATATATAAATAAACTACATATGATAAATATACCCAGAATTATATAAACATACATATTATATACCATATACTTTCCGAGATGGCCCCGCCATGGCCACCGGCGCATGCACCGGTTGCCCTGCCGAACATCTCGTAAAGTCACTTCAAACTTTTAAACTCTCCGCCTGAGCGTCTGCATGAACTATTGTCGAAATAAAGACGTATTAAGGTTACATATGGTCGAAATTAAATGTTGTCTTAATACGGTTGGTCGAAGTTCAGTTTGGCACTCGGTGAGTAGGTCTACAGTAGGTAGAGAAACCCGTAGGTATGTGCTTTTGTTTTTTGAATTGCATGATTACTATTTATGTATGGAAAATAAACTAGATGTAGATTTTAAAAGAGGAAAGAAGGCTCTTTGTGGCGGAAAGAAGGGTATTTCGCAAGATCCTGGGGCCAGTTATGTCGAAATAGAAGACCAGTGGGCGAGCCTAACATCATCACTTCGCCGGCTCGAACACGTCAAAAGAATGGAAGAGGATTGGGGGTGAAGAGAGCATACCAGGGCCGGCCGATCGGTCGCAGGTCAATGGGCCGTCCCACTTATCGCTGGAGCGACGTGCTGATGTCGGACCTGTGCGAGCTTCAAGTTGGCGACAGCTGGCAAGAGCTAGCACGGGACCGAGAGCACTGGCGTGCTCATGTGCTAGAGGCCAAGACTCACTTGGGGTCGCTGAGCCAGGATAGTAAGTAAGTTTGAAGAAAAAGCACAGGTAAGTATTACCATATAATATGAACAGTTACCAAGTGGAATTGATAAATATTCCAATGTATTTTTGATCCTTTGCACGAAATTATTATAAGCTATATGAAATGTTGTAGTTGTATGTATAGCTTGTTTGTATATATGTATATATATGGAGGTGGTCAGTAGACGACCCGACCAAGGTCACTGGAAAGCACTACCTAAATGGAGGTCGTTCTAGATCGATCTAAATTTTGGCAATATATCTTAGGGAGAGGCCTATGTCTAGCAGTGGACGTTATGCGGCTGAAATTATGATGATGATGAGTTGGATATTGTATTCTAGCTCGTAATTTTGGTGTAATGGCATTATTTGAAGTATCATGACATCTGTAAGCATTTCTTATCAAGATCATATGCGAAAAAGCTTGTAACTACCACAAAATGTAAGTATGTTTTAAAATCTGTGCTGGATATCCAAGTAAAGGTCGTAAACCGATAGTTCAGCGTCAATGTAGATATATCACAGCATTATATTGTGTCTAGTCGCGTCGACGATATTGATACACGGAAAAGATTTCTCTTTGATAGTTGCGGTCGTGCGTTTTGACGCCTTCCTCTAATGCTGGGAGAAACTGAGGAGACAGTTATCGATATAAGAGTGTATAAAATGTGTCGATAGTTTGGAATGAAATAACCAACGTGGAACAGAGTTGTATTAGATAATTAAGGTTGAATTTTTGATACTTCATCGCATTTATCATCACAGCTGACATAAAGAGCCGACCCCAAATAGAGAAGTGGCGAGGAGAATGATGATGATCGTATTCATCATAGTGTTGAAACAGAGGTTTTAGTGAAAGAATGTACAAACCGACGACCTGACTGGTTTTTATCACAGAGAGATTTTCTCTACAATCGTCTCAAAAGTTTTCCGAATTGAGATAATCTTATCTAGAAATCTATAAACCCATATAATTTGTACCTACTGTGAATCTTACGTAAAAAAAAATAACTATTTTATACTCACAAGCACTGTGTCAATGAGACAGCTTAGTGTCTCGTTAGAAGTAGGTACATACTTATTGAAAAGGTTGCCTCAGTGTCTTCTCTACAATTTTATTATAAACGTCCGACCTTATCTGTCGCGTAATGTCTACTTCGCGTACTTCACATATGTCACGGATAATTTTACCTATTATTATACTCCTTCTACAAGCCCACGTTGGCCAGACGGGCTGTAGAGGTTCTCTGTGAGGCTGAGACATCAGTGATGTCAAAGCTTTGTTTAGTAGTGTTTATAAGTCGCCTTTTACGGAAGGACATATATGGGAAGACTTGGAGTGCTACTATTCTACTTTGCCGTAAACCACACGGCTATACAATATAACAAGGGTAGAAACATCGATATCGATAATATAAGGCGCAGAAATATCCCAGCCCTACCCTATAAGGTATCGTAACGTCCCCTAACAACGTCACATTTATTGATGGACTTTGGAAGTTTTCAATATTATGGCTACTTTACATATGACACGGATAGTTTTATTACGATTTCGCATTTGCCGCCTGATGCGAAAAGCTATTTCCAACCACTGACTGCAAAGAGGGTCTGATGGTTTTATTTCGTAAGTGCTATTTGTTTATTTTGATATAGTTTTATGAACACTTTTACTTAATCCGGGAAAAAATGAGAAAATGTATATAAGTAGTTAGATACATAAAAGTATTATGTATAATTATCTATATATCTTTATTTAAGAGCTATGGCTCTTCTCGGTGTAGAATTTTATTCCATTTGTCTCTGTCGTCCGTAAAATAATATAATTTGCAGTGGAACCAATGTCCTTACAAAACAGTGTAATTGTATTTCGTGACGACCGCGAGTGGTGACTTGGAAAATTAAATTACACGTTCACGGTGACAACTGGATCTCCGGAATACTTTTGGTTGAAGCCTAAATAAATTCGTTGTCAGTCGTAGCTTCAAAATAGATCGTGTCAATAGACTTAGCCGCCGTCGTAGCAATGTGCCTTGCTACGACGCTTCTACGATTTTCAATCGTAGCTCGTAGCATAATATTTTACTAATTCTATCATTTGCGCACCTATGTTGACATGATTGTTACTTGCTTATTATTTTATAAATATGACAAATATTCTTAAACTATTTAAGGGTGAATTCAGTCTACGACACTGAACTACTTTCCTCAAGGAACATGTATAGAAATATAAATAATATTACTTTGCTTTCAATACAAACCCGGTCAACTTTACTTTTATTGTTCCTTAGGAAAAGTTGGTCAGTGTGGGGGTCCTAGGGGTGTAAATAAGTGTGGACTGTATAACTCAAGGGGCTGGTTTATTACTTTGTCACCGTAAAAAACAAATTAGACACGACAACGTCCGCGGAAGTCTCGAATAGTCAGCAAGTGTGTTCAGTTGGTGGGAGGGCCAGTGTCCGGTGCTTCCTCAGCCCCCGGACCCCGCAGCTGCTCCGCTGGTGGGGCGAAATCGCCTCAACAGTCAGTAACAAGAACTGAATTCAACATTTACTCGTAAATGATTTCAGTACATTATGTACCCTGTATTTTATCTTCCAATAGTTTCTCCGCATAGTGACCAAACAAAACGATGGAACGGCTAATCTTAAAAGTCAGTCAGTAACATAAGTCTTAGGAAAAATATGAATGGTGCCGAAAAATCCAGTGTGTAAAGAACGATGTCCAATTTGATAGTCTTCAAAGCCCAAAGGGCTAGGGCGCCATTTTCCCCACCAAACGGCAACACCGCGAAAACCGTATGTCATTTTTATGTGGCCACTTTTCGACGTTATATTCCTTTCTATTGTCGCTAAGGTGCTCATAGGGATAAGGGCCTTAATATACGATTATCGGTGGCACTTACTATTGTGCTTGACCTATTCGTTGAGTTATTGCCCTTATCGCCAATGATAGCTCAATTTCGAAATTCTTTCATAACCGTATAGGTTTTTTTGGCATAGTGGTTTTTAGTAATAGCCTATAATTTGTTGAAGGCTATGTATTAATAGACAAAGTAGATATTATGTTTGGAATTTAGCACAAACAATTTGTTGTGTTATTGCCGTTATCGCCAATGATAGCTTAATTTCGACATTCTTTCATAACCATACAGGTTATTTAAGATATACTGGTTTTTGTCATTTTTCATTGTGGTTTTTAGTAAGAGCCTATATGTTGTTGAAGACTACGTATTATTAGACAAAGTAGATGATAAGTTTGCAATTTAGCACATACAATTTGTTGAGTTATTGCCCTTATCGCCAATGATAGCTCAATTTCGAAATTCTTTCATAACCATATAGGATTTTTTTTTGCATTTTTCAAAGTGGTTTTTAGTAAGAGCCTATAATTTGTTGAAGGCTATGTATTAATAGACAAAATAGATAAAAACTTTGGAATTTAGCACATACTATTTGTTGAGTTATTGCCTTTATCGCCAATGATAGCTCAAATTCGAAATTCTTCCATAACCATATAGTTTTTTTTTGACATTTTTCATTGTGGTTTTTAGTAAGTGCCTATGTGTTATTGAAGGCTACGTATTATTAGACAAAGTAAAAGATCAGTTTGGAATTAAGCACATATAATTTGTTGAGTTATTGCCTTTATCGCCAATGAAAGGTCAATTTCGAAATTCTTTCATAACTGTATAGGCTTTTTTGCCATTTTTCATTGTGGTTTTTAGTAAGAGCCTATATGTTGTTGAAGGCTACGTATTATTAGACAAAGTAAATGATAAGTTTGGAATTAAGCACATACTATTTGTTGAGTTATTGCCTTTATAGCCAACGATAGGTCAATTTCGAAATTCTTTCATAACTGTATAGGCTTTTTTGCTATTTTTCATTGTGGTTTTTAGTAAGAGCCTTTATTTTCTGAAGGCCATGTAATATTAGACAAAGTAGATAATAAGTTGGAATTTAGTACAAACTATTTGTTGAGTTATTGCCTTTATCACCAATAATACCTCAATTTCAACATTATTTCATAACCATATAGGTTTTTTTAGACAGACAAGTTTTGTGTCATTTTTCAGTAAGAGTCTATATATTGTTAAAGACTACGTATTATTAGATAAATTAGATAATAAGTTTGGAATTAATCACATAATATTTGTAGAGTTATTGCCCTTATCGCCAGTGATAGCACAATTTCGACAGTTTTTCCATAAATTTTTTCATCAAGGCGTACTTTTATTACATGAAGAAGACACAAAGTATGGAATTAGCACCTTAAATGTTTGAGGAGATCGGTGGCGGGAGTGCGTATTACTAGCGCTTTTGCAAGTAAAGTGACACCGGGCGTGGTTCGCATTTGGATGGATGACCACAAGTGGCATAAAAAAGTTCCACCTCCTCCATGCTTCGGAAGGCACGTATAAGTCGTTGGTCTCCGTTGTCATCATTGTATAGTAGTCGTCAAGCTATGTCAGATGATTTTAGGCAACTTAAAAAAATCTGACGACATTGTTGGCCACTTACACACACAAAAAACAAACCAATAACACCTATGTAAAAGTAAGGCTAAGAAACAGACAAAATATATTTATAAATAAATATAAACTAGCAATAATACCAACATCTCAATGGCATTATATCGTTAAGGTAAAAGTAAGGGACGATAAGGGAGGAAGAGATAAAACAGGGTACTGCGAGGCAAGTATGATTAGGACGACAAATTTTATCCTTGAAATTTGTCGCATTTCGCGTAATTTACCGCAACAAACAGACAAAATTGAGCGACAAAATAACTTTCATTCATAAAACGTATTTTATCTCATGCCTAACTCCCGTGCGAGCATGGTTTTGACAGGTCAAAGTAGACATATCGACGGTTGGCAACGTGAAATCATGTAAATTTGTCGCCGATTTGCTAGACCCACATAAGACTCAATTAAACCATTTTTAATCGTATTTTAAACAGTTATTCCATTGAACTAATATTAAATGTATATTTACATATTTAAATGAAGGCCGACATCTTTAAACTATAGCGCCATCTTTTGATGAATGCTACAACCACTCCGGCGGCGGTGAATGCATACGTATTCGGCGGTGGTATTTTCCTTTATGTTGGTTGTACGACATGAGTTGAAACGTTCCGTTGCACATTTATTTTTATAACATTTCATTTTAATAATTTTAATACTCTTTGGTTGCAATATTTTTTCTAGGAATTATTACATACTTGTATCATTCTTTTATTTATGGTGATTGTTTTACAAAACGCGTGTTTTAATTTAAAATTATTATATTTTCTTAGCAGACATCAGACACACTGTTTAATCCTGCCTGCGTGTGACGACTCATTTTACTACGTATCCATTCATGAATTTTATCTTGTCGTTACAGAGGAAAGATACGTAAAGACCTCTCAGATAAAACATCACACTAAGGCCGCTGGTAGCAGCTCCATCTGCTTTGTCTGATTTTATATCATCTACTGCGAGCGACCTTCAACTCGTCTGCCCAGCCTGATTATTATTTGCAAATACCCCCTTTAATCCAGAAGTGAACTGTTGTAGGTTGATAAAGAAGAAATAACCAGCCAAGTGCGAGTCGGCCACGCAAGAAGGGAATGTGAGCCCCAGTAAAATAATTATTTTATTCTGTTTGAAGTATTTGCTGTTACAGCGGCAACATAATCATTTGTGAAAAATTCAACTGTTTAGCTATCACAGTTCATGAGAAACTGCCTGGTGACAGACAGACGGATAGCGGAGTCTTAGTAATAGAGTCCCGTTGTTGCCCTTTAAGGACGAAACCCTAAAAATAAGTAGATCAAGCTATTTTTTACACCCGCCAGTGTTACAATCCTTACAACGAAGGGTTTTCCAAATGAGGCCAAAAGATTGGCAAAACATTTCGTAGTAGAATGTGGCAACACCCAACTTGACTCAAACTTGGTTAGAGTTTAGAGTTGAAAATAGGAATATCTTACTTTAGAAGCACAGAAAATGCTGTTGCTGTGACCTCTTTTTGGTTAAAGGAAATTGTATTTTGTATGGAGAACTTAATAGACTGTGTATGTAACTGGTAAATACTCGTAAAATAAAATCCACGAGACATATATTTAACGTACTGCTTTAGCAGCACACAGCGAGTAAGAAGAGAAAAAAATAGTTACATTGTTGCCATGCGAGAAAATTATTCTTCAAAATTAATGTTGGGTTGCCAAACCTGGTCTGAAGCAATTTAATTTCATAAGACTCATCTAATTCATCTCAACTTACGAATATAAATATACATACAAAATAAGTACTGTTCACCATATTTTAGGCGCCGTGTCTCCTTAGAAGCCGAGTCCCATCGAGTTCTCTTTTGGGTTTCATATATATTTTATTACAAACAAAATTTTATCAACAAAAATTGTAATGGGCACCGCGCAATAAAATGTCGATTTACTATTTTCATAAGCAGTTAACTAGCAGCATGACTAGATTGCACACACCTACATATTCAAAATACAAAAAATCTCGCTGGTTATTCAAATACACCCAGAATGAATTTTGTATTAACACACTCAGAGACATATTACTCACTAAGTCAATAAAAATATGCGAATCATAAGCCAAACATTGAACGGCTTAATCTATTTAGAACCTAATTAGGTAGGTATATAATTCGTTTCATAGTTTTATAATAACTGTACCCAACGCCACTGCAACATTCTAAAGTTTGCGAAAATGTAACAAAAACAGAGGCCATTACGAGCAAGAAACGCACATGTTTCAACATCTTAAAAATATCCTTATCCGAAGAACACATAAAACGCAGACATCGTTTTTCTTTTAAAAAACTCTCTCATTTGCCTATCAATAGTGGTGAGGCAGATCTGACCGTAATAAATGTCATACTTTATGGCACTTAGGAAAAATGCAAGGGAGCCATTTTACATTTTAGCTGGTGACCGGGGACCGCCGAATTACGTTTCTTGAGTAGCCGTTTCC
Source organism: Acrobasis suavella (assembly GCA_943193695.1). Classification (NCBI taxonomy): domain Eukaryota; kingdom Metazoa; phylum Arthropoda; class Insecta; order Lepidoptera; family Pyralidae; genus Acrobasis; species Acrobasis suavella. Next base: position 4,611,162 of record OW971941.1, read on the forward strand.
TTGGGGAATTTTTTAATAATTTCTTTTTGTGACCTTTGATTTTATGTTATAACTTTGGGTACATATGCTGGGCCGTTTTTTCATATTGCAAAAGCCTTGATTCGCTTGACGTCACGGAATCTCCACTCGGTTTACTCACTTAGTGTAGACTGATAAGCAGAGGTCGGAATTAGGTAGAGTTATTTATGTACTTACACTGATTTCATACAGCAAAATAATAAAGGGATATGCCTCAAATCCCAGGATTAATTTTAAAGAGGAGAAAAATCCCGTGATTTCTTGAATAAAAACTTATTAACTTCTACACAATTTAAACCACTGCACGCGCGACGTTGCCAATATGTTAAAACTAATAAAAATACTAATGTAAATATTAACGAAAATTTTATGTAATTATCTTTGTTTTACTTGTCTTATCTACCTCTGAGGTTTTTATGATTATTTATTTGTAATATTGTTGGCAACATGGGATTGTCCATTAGAAATCCCGAGAAGATCCATAGTAATATCAATATTTCGATGCAAGTACATAAATAACTCTACCTAATTCCGACCTCTGCTGATAAGGTCGACTAGTTTCGATCGGTTTAGGGTTGGGACACATCTGGCAGCATGGAACAGCGTTATCCTATGCTGCTATGTCGATGAAAGTTAGACTCATAGATATTCAAAAATTTATTTTTTAATCGACTTTAAAAAAGGAGGAGGTCGTCAATCCTTCGGAATCTTTTATTTATGTTTGTTAACCGATTGATATTGACACCGATATTCGAAGATTTGAAAAATTCTTTTTTTTCTGAAAGGGCATGCTTGTCAGGTAATAGGTGATCCTATATAAATTTTATTAAAATCGGTTGTGTAGTTTGCGGGTGAAGTTGTTTTTAATTTTGAAAAGTTATTTATTGGGCTATTTAGGTTTCATAGATGGGAAAATGCCTCTTCTATGGTCGTTGACTCAGCGAGTGGAGTGGATCTTGGCCTCAGACAACAGAAGCCACTGTTCCCTATTCTACGCTGTCTGCAATTCTCCAGTTGTTCTTGGAGAGCTTTGATGTATCATGCGTCGTCTTTCCAGCAGTTTTAATAGGACGACCCGCCAGCCTTTTCCCAGTAGGCCTACCCGCATACGCTCTTTTGACGGCTCGATCTTCTTCCATCCTCTAGCTACTTTAGTATCTCCGATTATTTTTCTTTTTTATTATATTTATAACATTAACAATGTTATTTTAAATTTAAATTTTAAATTGTATTACATCTATTATAAGAGCAAACCTCGAAAGCCTTCCGCGTCGCGCTATCGTATCAGATTAGGCGCTACCATTGTCGCACTAATGAGATTACATAATACGATGCAGCTTCGACGCTGAAACTCTCGAAAATGCAGGCTTAGTCTGAATATCGTTAGATTAGAATGCACCGTTCCCGAGCGCGGATCTGATGACAACATTATAGGTAAGTATAATGTCTATCTTACATAAGCAGGCATCTCTTTACATAAGCTATTCACTTCAGTATTGTTAGAGAAATCGAACTTGGAGTTCTGTAGCAAGAAGGCACCGCTATGGATGAAACCGGAAATGTGCTTAGATGAGTGAGAGAGTCTAGTTTTGTTAAGTTGATTAGCAATAACTAAATAATGCATATATGAACACACGGATTGGCAGAGTATATATATACCACCTAACACTGTGTTATGTATATATATATATATATTATTCTTCTATTCGAATAGCGAAAATCACTCACTCACTCATCGCGAAATCTCGAAAACTACTTAGCCAATGAAGATTAAATATGTAATAATAGAGACATCCGCTAAGAAAGGATTTTTGGGAATTCCATCAGGTTGCATAGAACTTCGTAATTTTTAAAGTCAGACACATGAAATTTAATTTATTTTAATAGTTAGTAGAAAATAATGATGCATTTATTAGATTTTGAATATTAAATCCCTATAGGAGTTAATTAGGGGTTGCAAGTTTATATGAATCTGCGAGACACATGAAATTTTTCAATTAGTTGACAATAAAAAATAATAATACACAAATTAGATTTAAAAATTTAAAAAATTGCATCCCCTGGGGTGCATTAGGGGTTGCGAATTTATATTATGATGAAACTTCGTAATTTTTTGAGTATGAGACAAAAAATTGAGACAAATAGATCATTTGTTCTCTTTTGCTCTAGCAAATGACGGTTACGGGAACGGGAACGGGAACAGGATATTATAACACAATTTATAACGTAAAAAACCAATTAAAAATCCTATTAGAACCATTTTCGACTTCTACGCGGACGAAGTCGCTGGTTACATATATATATATATATATATATATGTATATATCACTGCTTATATATATATATATAAGCAGTGATGCTTCGCCCGAACACAGTGTTAGGTGAGACAGCATGCTTTTAGGCCGCGCCCCACCTTTGAGTTCGAAACCGCGACTAGTTCAACCTTAATATCGGCATGCCTTCCCATCGCCTTACAAACATAATCATTTCTTTTACTTGTCACTAGATGACGCTATAGGTATTCATTAAAACAATACTATATTTAATTACTATTATTTATTTAAAGTAGTTCTTACTCTAATTAATTAAATATGACATATGAAATCAAACAATTATTTAAAGCATATTCAACACTTTCTTTGTCACTTTTTTCCTAGTCGTATGTGCTGCCATCTCTGTGTGCCTACCCGCAACTCCAGTTTTGTCTACTTACCTCCAATAGTTTCTATGGCGTGGGGTATTTGTTACGTTAGTAATTTATATTATCTTTCTCTCATAATACAAGACAGTTTATATACGCCATTGTCTCAGATGACGTACCACATTTACAGTCACTGCACGCATAAAGTATCGCTCAATGGAGCAAAAAAAAAATACATACTTGATTGTCTCTTAGAAAAGAAGAATTTTAGATGGAAACCTGTTATTTGAATAACAGCGAATGCACAAAGTTGACTTCTTCCAGCTTATCGAGTGCGCCACACACCGACGATCAATTTTATTCAGACGCATATTGCGTAAACCGTTTTATTACAATCCGCGATCCATCAATCCGTCACCATCAAACCCTTGCCAATAGGCTTCAGTAATCCCATATTCCGTCTCTTTTACACGTCACACTAAAACCATCGAATAAAAAACATATTCAATATAGGTAGCACTTATTGGTTTTAGTTGTTACCTACATAGTTTGTTTTTTCGTGAGGGCCAATACTGGTGTCAGATTTTTAAGCTACCTAAGTCAAGTAAGTCATTTAATTGCATCGCGTATTGACATGATTCCCAAAAATTTGCAAACATTCACTCGATCGGAAACTATAACGGTTGGTATACTGAAACGGTTTACCAACATTCGATTGGTCCACGAACCGTTGGTCTACAGAATCTTTAAACAATTAACTTTTCATCCAAAGGACTTTTCACCCACGAACGTTTCGCCAATTCACTGATGTACAGGTATGTTGGTTAGTTGTTAAAAGATTCGGTTGCCCAACGATTTCACTCGATCGCCGTTGAAGATTTGCGCAAGGAGCCCCTTTTTTCTTGAAGAAATATATTTATTATACTAGATATATTTTTAATAGGGAGACACTGAGCTGGTTCCAAAGTAAGTCAAAACTTACTTTGAAGCTTTAAAATTTTTATTTTAATGAAATGCTTGAGACCTAAAACAATTTTTAAAAGGCCATTTTCCTACTTGCCCTGGCTGGCGATCGAACCCAGAACTTCCGGATTGGCGGACTAGCATTACAACAATTACGCCACGGATACACGAATAGAAATATATAAAATAAGTAAATATGTCAACGGTAAATATACAGAATTTAAATTGGCGAGGTCCATAATACGGCTGGCTGAGCGATAAACACGTCTCTCGACTTCGTTTAAAATTCTTCTGGCGCACATTTATAGAAGGGTAGTTAAACCCTTGATTGATCACATGTAGTTTGCTTGCATTCACCTATTTTACATTAATAAATAAATATATAGGGACGAATAACACTGATTGAGCTAGCCCCAAAGTAAGTTCGAGACTTGTTTTATTGGATACTCATTTAACGATACTATATTTTATAACAAATAAATATATAGATAAACATCCAAGACCCACGAAAATTTGAAATAGGCCATTTTCCAACTTGCCCTGATCGGGGATCGAACCCGGGACCTCTGGGTGGCGGACTAGCATGGTGACCACTACGCCACGGAAGTCGTCAAACTCACATTACTTAGCGTAAAACTACAGTGCTTCGTCGTTTGGTCTAAACCAGTCTTTCCCAAAGTGGGCGGTAACGGGCCCAGAATAAAGTTGGGGGGCGCTGATGTGATTTAAGCAATGAGTGATTTATAACATCAGCTATTTCATATTTTAAAATTCACTGAAATTAAAATCCTCTTACTACACAACATCCATTTATTAGTTCATATTTATATCCTTTTTTATTGTACAAATGTAAACTAAAAATGTAATTAATATTTATTATTTTAATGCGTTCACAACGCTATTTATATCGTTAAAGGAATCAAACACTGAAAAAATTTTGTGTTTAAAAGTTTCGTAGGTGAGGTCCCCACTTCCGATACTCTTTATTATTGTAAAATTGTATTATAATTGCTATTTTTTTTTATTTAAAATTAACAATGTTGATTATTGTTATTTTTTATAAAAGATACTCTAATGTACTGGTGTATGTATTATTATTGCTCTCTCTTGTAAAAAAGTCTAGTTTAGAATATAGGTTGAATTAAACTAAAGGCAAGACAAATATGTGATTCAGGTTTTTATGGTGAAAAAAATGGGGGGCGCTACAAAATAACAGATTTTTTTAAAGTGGGCGTTTGACAAAATAAGTTTGGGAACCTCTGGTCTAAACAGAACCGATCGTTGTTGTGCCCATTGAAATAGTAAAAATAAAGATGTTTGATTTACTAAACTTGATTTTTATAAATCTACTGAAAATTATTTATTTACCAATTTATGTACACGGAAAATTTATACAAATATACATCAAATAAAAGTTGTACAAAGGCACTGCTTATCTCAAAAGGGATCTCTTCCAGTAGGCCTGTGAGAGGAGATTTTTATGTAAGAGACGCATACAGGCGTGTTTATAAACATAAGATAATGGATTATTTAATGCTTTTTTTATGAATTTGTGTAAGTCTACATAAAAAAAATTTCGTTAGTTTTTAATTATTTATTTACCAATTTATGGTCACGGAAATATATTTGAGAGAGAATACATCAAATAAAAAAAATTGTACAAATGCATTATTTATCTCAAAAGAGATTTCTTCGAGTAGTCCTGTGAGACGAGATGTTTTAAACGTGTGTAAGTGGCTAATACTGGTTTCAGATGTTTCAAGCTGCTTAAAGGCATCTGAAATAGCTTGACGACAGCCGGCATAACGTGTATTTTAAAGCACGGACGAGCTCTAGACAATTTTTTACCACTTGTTGTCACTTATCCAAGTTCTGACTAAGCCCGGCGTTGCTTAACTTGCGAAAGCGTAGCCATGTGTACATCCACCAGCCCACCGAACTCCTTAAGAAGTTATACCTGTATACATATATACTTCTTGAGGATTTCGGTGGGTCGGTCCAGGGCCGGATCTATCATATGGCTTTTTGGGCTTAAGCCCAGGGCCCCGTGGATTCCAGGGGCCCCCAGCCAAGTCAAGTAAAAAAAAAAAAATAAACGATAAAAAAATGTAGCTGATCTTGATCAAGATTGAATTAGGGGTTGGCAACCCTGAACACTAAAGCATAAAATATTACAATATAAATCAAATGTTTTACTGTCTTATTTTTTCCTATACTTTGAGTAATTAGGTGGGCCCCTGAATAGTATTAGCCCAGGGCCCCCTAAACTCACGGTCCGGCCCTGGGTCGGTGTAGGTACTTACATAAAAAACGTTTCGATCATGACTTCTTTCATTAAAATCATGTTCATCTTGTCTTTGAAGGCGGTGGCGTGACATTATTTATAGAATTAGTAAATTGTTTTAAAATGGCGTCGAATTAGTAACTATTATTCCTACTTATTAAGTGACGTTGGTGTTCTCATATACCGAGGCTATGTCTATTCCGTAAGTGATCCTACTCAGAGAATTTATTCACAGTTTAAAATGCCTCACACGTAGGTACGTTCTACGTTACATAGATGCATGTCTTTGAAGGTGGTGACGTGACAATATTTACTAGTATTAGTCAATTGTTTTAAAAGGGCGATAAATAGGCAAATAAAATTCCAAATTATTAAGTAACATTGTGTAAAATATTCTATACAGTTTTAAATAAGCCCTATGTTCGTAGTATGCCTCATGCGTATAACTAGTACAAGTTATATCCATAAATATATCAGAAGTGCCACATTTCAAACGCGAAGTAATCTAAACGAATGGTTTTTCCATACAAAAAACCGTTCGTTTAGTGACTCAGCGTTTGAAAAATCGCACCACAGAACGCAGTGACGTGACAATATTTACCAGAACAAGGACATTAGCAACTACAATTCCGACAGTATTAAGTGACGTTTGTGTTCTGGCATCCTGAGATATGTCTACTTCGTCAGAGATCCTGTTTAAGATAGGCCGTATGCGTCACACGTACTAATATTCGTCGTCAATCATCACCACACAAGTTACAAACATGCATGTCTTTGAAGGTGGTGTCGCCGTGACAATATGTGCTAGATTATATTATGTTTGAAAAATTCGTTAAATTAGCAACTGCAAATTCAACTAATTAAGTGACATTGTGTTTTTGTAACCTAAGGCTGTGTTACTTCGTAAGACACTCTAATAGTTTAAAAAATTTCGTATATATGGTATGCGTCATTTGTGTAACTATTAAATTTACAACCATACATATCAGAAGGCGATGACGTGACAATATTTACTAGCACTAGGAAGTTAGCAACTACAAATCCAACTTTATTAATCCCGAGGCTATGTCTACTCCGTCAGAAATCCTATTTAAAATAGGCCATATGCGTCACACGTACGTCCGTCGTCAATCATCGTGACACAAGTTACAGCCATGTATGTCTTTGAAGGCGGTGACGTGACAATATTTGCTAGAATTAGTAAATGTATTAAAAAGGCGTTGAATTAGCAACTACAATTCCAAATTATTAAGTGACATTGTATTTATGACACCCAAGGCTGTATCTAGTCCGTTAGACATTCTATATACAGTCTAAAATAAACCGTAGGTATCTAGGTATGCGTCATACGTATTTTATTTATAACTCGTATAAGTTACAACCAATAAACATAACAGAAGGTGTTGACGTGACAATATTTACTAAAATTTGTAAATTAGCAACTACAAGTTTAACTTTATTTGTAGAAGTAGTATTCTTACATCCCGAGATCCTGTTTAAAATAGGCCATATGCGTAACACGTACTTACGTCCGTCGTCAATCATGGCCGCACAAGTTACAGGCATGCATGTCTTTGAAGGCGGTGACGTGACAATATTTACTAGAACTAGTGAATTAGCAACTATAAGTTCAACTTTATGTTTTTTACACCCCGAGGCTATGTCTACTCCGTCAGAGATCCTGTTTAAAAAAGACCATATGCGTCACACGTATATCCGTCGTCAATCATCGCAACACAAGTTACAGCCATGCATGTCTTTGAAGGCGGTGACGTGACAATATTTGCGTGCAACGCGTGCGGGGACCCGATAAAAATATTCTATTTATTACGAGACGCGCCGCATTCAGATCACGGTGACATCCGACTAAGAATAAACATACCGCCAACCCAGGGCTGTGAAATATGGTAGTAAAGGTAATAAATAAAACATTTTGTAATGATAAAAGAATAAAACGTCACAAAATAATGTCACTTTTCATGGATTACGTACATATCATTTTGTAGGTGATTTTATATTTATTTAGTAATGCAGAAGAGCTGATAGGTAGGTATAAAGAGCGCTATTTGACTCATTTTACTTAAAACTATAAAATCACAATGTGGTATTTCAAATAGATCACAAATAAAATGTTGGATTTGACGTTTGCTAAAAAGTATCTGATTTGACTTGGTGGAAATTTGCAGATATGTAGGTACATGAAGTTATAGGCTTCATGTGTAGGTACCTACAATTGAGTACTATAAGTACATGTATATTTCTTAATACGTCAGACGGTTCACGTAAACGACATGGCGACGATATGCTGTAATGGAGGGAGTCCATTTTACGTGATTTAAAATTAATTACTTTAACAATGATTTGACTGAAAAGAAAAATTTGATATATTTACATGAAAGGAATGATATTCTTAACAGCAGAAAAAATATTAAAGCATTTTGACACTTTTCATCTCCCCTGTTATTACGAGTATATAGTTGATCGATATTAAACTGATAGTTCTATTTGTTTTTTTATTGTTTCTAATATTATTTTTATGAAATAAAATATACTTAATTGAAAGTCTCTCTTTTTATAAGTTGCTTGAATAAGACAGTTCTAAGTAGCAGCCCTGCGCACGTATCGACAGAAAACGCGCCCTATTGATGTGTGTAAAGTCAATATGCGACTGTGGATAATTTTTCATCTATTCGCATATCCATTTTTAACCAACTTCAAAAAGGATGAGATTATTAATGTGAATGTTAGTATACAATGTCCTTTTTAATTAAGTACAAATATTTTAAAGGGTTATTCAGTCCATCATTTTGAACAACTTTGCCCAATAAATATATAATTAAAAAGGACATTGTATATACCTATGCTTATTTTTATTTTTTATGTTTGTTATAATGAGACGACCTCTGTGGCATTCTGGTCATGATGCCCCGCTGTCGCACCAGAGGTCCCGGGTTCGATCTCCAGACAGGTCAAGATGGAAAATAATCTTTTTCAGATTGACCTGGGTCTTGGATTTTATATGTGATTTTATTTTACATATGTTATAAAATATAGTATCGTGGAGTTAATATACCATAATACAAGTCTTGAATTTACTTTGGGGCTAGCTCTATCCGTGTGAATTATCATAATTATAATCATATCTTTATTTGCTAAAAACATGGTAATATACAATACGTAACAAAAACTCTGTCCGATCCTTGTAGGTGCAACTCAGACTGTCAATATGAACAATTTTTCACATGGGACCAATGCTTGACACTCGAAATAAAATCGACTTTTTCGTATAAATTGCCGGGCCGGCCGAACACGTTGGTATGAAAATATCGATTTTTTTCGAGTTTCAAGCATTGGTCCCTTAGGAAAAGTTGTTCTTATTGACGTTCTGAGTTGCTCCTACAAGGATCGGACAGGATTTGTTACATATTGTAGACCTTAAAATAAATATTAAAGAACGAACATGTTTTGCTAGTAGTAATAGCATGCAAATATTAGTAGTCCAAGAATTGTCCGAGGCTATAAAAGTTTTTGTCAACAAGCCATTTATAAATTTTTTTCTTAAAGAGTCTGACATTTAAAATCTTTGGTTCTTCTGGCAATTTGTTGAATATTACTATACACATATATAACAACTACTTCTGTATTTTTTAAATTTAGGAGCAACGTCTAAACCATTTTATTACATTTGTCCGTATATAAGTATATATTTTTTATTTGTATATTACTATACACATAAATAACAACTACTTCGGTATTTTTTATATTTAGGAGCAACGTCTAAAACCATTCCATTCCATTTGTCCGTATATAAGTATATATTAGTATGACCCTTGATGATTTGAAGACGCCTGGACCAATTAAGATTTCTTTTGTTCAAAAGGGCTTATTTGTCCCGTCCCATAGATTCAAAGATTCAAAGATTTAAATGTTTATTCAGTAATTGGACCTTTACAGGCAATAAGAATAATTTACGTTGCGTGTAGTTTATATTAAAATTTAATTTATTTTAAAGAAAAGCTACCGGTATCAGCTCTTCGTAACGACCACTGCTGAGAAGAAACGTCATTTTCACAGTATTGGTCGCCTACTCGCCAGAAGGGCTTCGAAAATGTTATCTAAATCAGTTGTGTAGTTTGGTGATGAAGTCGGTTTTTACACACATACATACATATTTTCCCTCCGGCCGCTTTGGCAACTATTTTCACGCCTGTTTCCGGGGGCAGGCATAGACTATAGATTTCCACTTGCTACGATCCTTGCAAACCTCTTTTGCTTCGTCAACACTCATTACTCTTTTCATACATAAGAGTATGTATGTCCATTTTTAGTTCTGAATTATGCGATATCAACAGCAGTACAAACATATGATGGTAGCTTACGGAGAATGCGTTGGAGTATCATTTACCTAATATAGCTGGAAACTTATTTTCAGAGAAGAAGGGTAAGTATATCTACTCATAGTCATAGATTCATTTTTTATAGGTTTTCTTACTAAAAAGTTGCAAGACTATTCAGTGTTGGAGTATAACTATTACAATACATCATTTAAAGATAAAGTATTTTTTTTGCTACTAGCTGAAGCCCGCGGCATCGCCCGTGTGGTTTAATTTTAGAAAATCCCACGGGATCCTCACTTTTGCCCACAAAAAATCTAATGTGTTAGTCCCGATAATAAGCTTCATGCCATTTTATTCCAATCCGTACATCCGTTGTGGCGAAAAAGCGAAACAAACATTCGTACATACATACAATACAAACTTTCGCATTTATAATATTATAACAGGACAGAATAATAGGATTTTTATACAGGTTGTATAGACTACTCTTTTGAACTCCGAGTAAAACTTGCTCAGTACACCAGGTCGCCACTACGGTAAACATGAAAGGAAAAACAAACTTCCATTTTCACTGGATTTAAAAAAATCTTACTAAAAAGTGGCAAGACCATTCAGCGTAAAAGTATCATTCAGGCGGTGCGGTCAGCTCCAAGCCGCCTGGAATCAAAAGAGCTTTGACTTCAAAGCGGGCCGGAATAACTGGCAACACCAAGAGAATGCAAAATAAACGAGGGCATTACACACTACACAGCCACTGAATCAAACGGAGCTAGTGAAGTGATAGCAACTGGAAAAGCACCCATGGTTGGTAGAAGGTGAGCCATATTCTAGATTAAAGAGACAGTTTTAGAAAAAAAATCATTTATTATTACCTATATTATGAAAAAGAAAATGTAAAAGTTAGATCAATGTAAGTGTCGATTTGGAAAAGTGCTGCGACAGTTTTTGAAAATGTATTAAAATTTTAATACAATTTGTGAGATTCGTATCGTTTTAAAATCAAAAGTGACACATGAACCGCTCAAAGTGAGCCTTGAAACAAAAAAAAAACAAAATAAGAAACATTACAACTATATATAAGATTTTTTTTTACAGAAAATTGGGCACATTTCATTTAAACTTTAGATCTCCACCGTGTCAGTATTATTGTTTTTTAAAGTATTATAATTTTATGATCAAAACGACCGAAAAACACCTACTGAGCATCTGAAATGCTCAAAGTGAGCCTTGAAACAAACCAACGAAATTACAAAGAAACTTTAAAACCTTTCTTTTACAAAATACGTGTACACTTCAGTTAGACTTTTCAACTCCACAGTATCAATATTATTTGCGAAAATCGTATGATTTTAACATCAAAAGCGACACTTGAAGCTTGAACGCTCAAAATGAGCCCTGAAACAAACAAAAAAAAATGTAAAGAAACATAAGTACTAATTAGAAGCATATGTTTTTATAGAAAACTTAGATCATTTTTCCATTACCCTTAAAACTGAGCAGTGTCAATATTAGGCGTTAGCGAGAGTCGTATGATTTTTACATCAAAAACGACACCTAAAAAGCTCAAAATGAGCCTTGAAACAAACAAACAAAATAAAAGAAACTTAAAAACGAAATATTTGCACTTTTACCAGAATACGTGGGTATATTTCAGTTAGACTTTACAACTCCGCTGTGTCAATATTAAGCGTTTGCGAGAGTCGTATGATTTTTACATCAAAAGCGACACCTAAAACGCTCAAAGTGAGCCTTGAAACAAACAAACAAAATAAAAGAAACTTAAAAACCAAATATTAGCACTTTTACCAGAATACGTGGGTATATTTCAGTTAGACTTCACAACTCCGCAGTGTCAATATTAAGCGTTTGCGAGAATCGTATGATTTTTACATCAAAAGCGACACCTAAAGCGCTTAAAGTGAGCCTTGAAACAAACAAATAAAAATAAAAGAAACTTAATAATTAAATATTAGCATTTTTACCAGAATACATGGGTATATTTCAGTTAGACTTCACAACTCCGCAGTGTCAATATTGAGCGTTTGCGAGAGTCGTATGATTTTTACATCAAAAGCGACACCTAAAACGCTCAAAGTGAGCCTTGAAACACACTGAGCAAACACTGCTCAGCAAATTGGTTCAGCCGCGAAGTGTTCATAGTGTCAGAGATGAAACGGAATTGTAGGGTCCGTAGCACGATGTCAAAGAATCCGCGGTGTTGGGCATTCGTTTACTCGTATGTTTGTATGGTAAATGAAAGCATAGGGTCCGGCGTAGGAACTTTCATAAAATAGTTAGTATTAGTAATGTAATTTTAATTTATTATGTACTCAATGGTTAACTTACCAAAAATCAACGAAAAAATACGTGTGTATCGTGGAACACTGGGTTGGAACAAGGTTTATAAAAAAATATCGTAACGGAAAAATATGACTGAAAAATCTTACTTTTTTTTGGGTACGTATCCGTACCGTCTGAAAAGGAACTTCGTTCCAAAAAAATAAATAACTTTAATTGGGTTAGGGGTTTTTTCATAGCTTTATGAAAATGATATCTTGATGGTCGCTATCGGCTCAATACATGGGAGAGTCGAAATCTGCAGTTTTTGACCACTTTATTTAGCATTTATATTAAGTTTTTATTTGTGCATATATCCCCTACCACCCAGTGTCAATCTAACAACTAAGACGAATCTAACGACATCCCTAAGCTAAAATCCATAAAGCCGTTTCGGCAACAGAACGTACCAACAATCACGGCAGAAGAAGTGTATACATAGGTGCATACACTTCTTTTGCCGTAAATGGGTAATAAATGAAATAAACCAATATGTACTATGGTATTAGTCAGAAAAAATACCAAATATTCCAAAAAAGATTTTGTTTTAATTTATGTTTACACGATATCAGGTATGCCAAGTTTTCAGGTGCAATATGCAAGGGGGTAAGCATCTAAAATTTTTCTGGCAATGCGTTTAGTCTAAAACTACTGAACGTGATTATATTATAAAGTTAATTTAGAACAAAAAAGATGGCTGAAAATTGTGGAAAAATTAACGAGACTAAATAAATTTCCGTCTTTTAATAACTTTATGTTTTCAGCAAAGCAAAATAATTAAATTACAGCTACATGCATTGGACAATAGAGCCGCTACCTCGCATTGTGTACAAATTAAATTGCATAGTTTGCCGGCGTTAGACTGAAGTATAACTTAAAGACAGAACAGAATTGTCACTTCGTACGAAAACCTATGAGCATAAGTTAGCGCAAGTAAGCAATGGCGGCATGACTATTTTTGTTAAAATACTTCGCTTGTCCCTCTCCCATAGAGTACAAAAACGTTTTTTGTGTGTAATGAACAGTGTTCAATTCTGTATAAAAACATCCTTTTTTTGAGATTTTAGCCTAGATCTCATTAAAAAGTTATCCATATCAAATAACTTTTGTCATCTCTTTACGTAAGTAAAATGTAGATCCTACATTTACACCAATATTGATACAGAAGTGGAGATGCAGAGGTCCGGAGGGCGGTCGAGACGCAGATGCTTGACACGCTGGACGGATCTTACCACCAGAACATCCCTGAATCATTCCCGTAATATACCCTGCTGGTCTTTGGGAAATATTGATAATGGAACTACTGAGACTCGCAGTTGTGTTCTAGTCGCATTAATACCATCAATATATAATTACTGCGACCTTAACAGTTGCTACTACTGCAACCATGGGAGAAATTTCAATATTACTAATGAGAATGAACGTCAAAATCGCACCACTCTCAAGTCAAGTTTCCACAATGTTATGTATCCATGATCTCGCTAGATTCTACCGACCCCAAAAGCGATACTCTTTTTAAACGCCAAAATAAACACTGTTCATGGGATTTTTGGAAACAAATAGCGCTCAATATCAATATTTCCGCAATAAATATAAAAAAATCACACACATTATGATGTGACGTTTTATTCTCTTATTAGTACAAAAGATAAAGTTCATCATAAAGCGAAATATAAAGTAATTCATAAGTAGATCACGTATTAGTGGAACTGCGTAAGAAGCGAAGATAAAGAAGTGCAATAAGTATAGAGGAATCGTGGTTGATGAAGAGCTTAATAATTAGGTGTTCCTACTTTTGTACTATAACTATTTGTATCTAAACGCATCGGGCATTCGGTGGCGGCAGCGTTGTTTTCATTATTTACTGCACTTTAGACCGAGCCAAATGTACCTAATTCAGTTATTGTTTCAGCCAGATACAGATGGGTCTACCTTGATGTCAAAACTGCAGTTGATTTGCCATGGCTTTTTTGTTCAAAAGTAATTTAATTTATTGTCTAGTTTTAAGTAGTAAGCTAAATTGCTTTTTTAATTTTATTTTTTATATTGGACGCCAGCATGTTGGTCTGCTCTGGTTAAAGAAAAATGGGAGAGACCTTTGCCCAGCAGCGGGACAGTATACGTTAGATAAATAATAATAATATTTTTATTTTATTTTATAATCTTCTCAACAAACTCTTGAGTTCTAGATTGAGTTAACAATTATTATTTTATTTTCTCAATATTTCTCTCAATTCCTCTTTACGTTTCGCAAATATTATTCATGACCTGATCATATAACCGGCCAAGTGCGAGTCGGACTCACGCACTAAGTGTTCCGTACCATTATATACAAAAAATCACGTTTTTTGTATGGGAGCCTCACTTAAATATTTATTTTATTGTGTTTTTAGTATTTGTTGTTGTGACTGCAATAAAAATACATCATCTGTGATGGATGACCGTGAAATTTCAACCGTCTAGCTACCACGGTTCATGAGATACAGCCTGGTGACAGACAGAGAGACGGGCGGACAGCGGAGTCTTAGTTATAGGGTCCCGTTTTTACCCTTTGGGCACGAAACTCTAAAAAGGATTGAAATAGAAAGGCAGTCTTTTACTTAGCAGTGGGACAAAGAAAGCTAATAAAAATAGTATATCTGTTCAGTATAATATATCGCGTATTGTATACGCATTTCCATTACATATTCTGTGAGCATAAAGTGTCAGTAGCGTGCCGGACACAGAGCAACGGTTTCAATATAAAAATAAAATATAACGAGCAGTCTGCTGCTCCCAATGATCCCTAATTTATTGCACTGTCGTACACTATAATAGATAAACATACCTATAAATAAAAACATACTATCACGTCTTTATCTTTTACGGTGCAGACAGAGCATTTTAGCAAATAAATTAAAAAAAAAGGTAGAGCCTATAGCTGCGCTCAGCTTGTAAGCGGGACTTTTAAAAACAAACTTATTTTAACAAACCTTTTCTTAATATGTGCGTAGATAAAACACGTCGCAATCTCGGTCTTTCGAAATAGAGATAACAGCTAAGCAGCTAATTTGTTTGTTTATTGTTGATAATGAGATCTTAGATTATCCGACAGGTAAAATATTCCGCGCTTTAAATGTACATACAGATACCACCGTAGATGTCATCATGTATTCATTAAGGCCAGTGTCATCAGTCGTATCTCTCGTTGAGGTAGCGCGATTAAAGGCTTGCGCACATTACAGCATTTCGACGCTGACGCCACTGTGACTCAACTATTTAACGACCCTGTGGCCTAGTGGTCATGAAGCTAGGCTGTCACTCACCAGAGATTCCGGGTTTGATCCCCAGTAAGGTCACGATGAAAAGTGATCTTTTTCATATTGATCTGCCGTTTGGATGTGTATCTATATTTATACAAAATAGTATCAGTTGAGTTAGTAGCCCATAAATCGAACTTACTTTGGGGCTAGCTCATTCCATGTAATTTGTGCGTAAATTTTGTTTGTTTTTAATAAAAATTTATTTATTGCTCTCCGTACAATCTCACGAGAAATTATTTTCATTAGAATTACTAGCTGTAACCCGCGACTTCGTCCGCGTAGAAGTCGAAAATGGTTCTAATAGGATCTTTAATTGGTTTTTACATTAGAAATTGTGTTACAATATCCCGTTCCCGTCCCCGTTCCCGTTCCCGTTCCCGTTCCCGTCCCCGTTACCGTTATTTGCTAGGGCAAAAGAGAACAAATGATCTATTTGTCTTAATTTTTTGGGCTCTCACTCAAAAAATGAGGAAGTTTCATAATAATATAAATTCGCAACCCCTAATGCACCCCAGGAGATGCAATTTTTATCTAATTTCTGTTTAATTATTTTTTATTGACCATTAATTTAAAAAATGTCATGCGTCTCGCTTCAAAAATTACGAAGATTCATATAAACTTGCAACTCCTTTTCATCCCTATAGGGATGTAATTTTCAAAATGTAATTGAGGCACTATTATTTTCTACTAACTATTAAAATAAATTAAAAAATTTCATTTGTTTCATTTTAAAAATTACGAAGTTCCATACAAACTGGCAACCCCTATTTCACCCCCTTAGGGATGGAATTTCCAAAAATCCTTTCTTAGCGGACGTCTTCTCGTCACAATATACCTTCCTGCCAAATTTTATCTTCATTAGCTAAGTAGTTTTCGAGATTTCGTGATGAGTAAGTGAGTGATTTTAGCTTTTATATATACAGGGTGGCCAAAAAGTCGTGGATCAAACGAAACAGGGAGATAAAGGAGGTAATTTCCAACAAAAAATTCACTTCTTTGCAAATAAGTGCTCTTAAAGTGAGAAGTAATTTTTTGTAACGCTTTAAAATTTACGGAAAAAAAATCATTGCTCGTTAAGTTTGATACCAAGAGCTGCAATACAATTTTTGTAGTATTGATACATTATCGACTCATAATACAACACCTTTTGTTTTATTGTTTTTAATCAATTTAATTTTTTACTGATTAAATTGTAAAAAAACTCGGTAGTTTCATTGAAAAAACTAAAATAATTCATATCTTTTCGTGCAATGAAAGCAAGTCCCAGAGTAAGTTCGAGACTTGTGTTATGGGATACTAACTCAACGATACTATATTTTATAATAAATACATACATCCAAGATCCAGGGCAATTTGAAAAAGGCCATTTTCCAACTGCCCTGACCGGGGATCGAACCCAGAACCTCTGGGTGGCGGACTAGCATGGTGACCACTACGCCACGGAGGTTATCAAAGTTCCACTTATTCCAATGAGATTTTAAAAAAGTTCTTATTTCAATACGCTGCTGTGACGACTCACAGTGTATTTGAAATACAAAGTTGATCACTTGTTTACAAATTTTTATTATTTTCAATACCCATAGATAATTTCTAGTAAATTTGATTTGTATCTACCCTCATATTATTATTACATACGCCATATATTTTTATCACGTCACGTTTTTAAATATACCCTCATGTTGTTTTATACGAATTCATATGTCGATTCTAGTTTGTTACTAGAATATTGTAAGATTAAAGTAATTGGTGAAAGTGATTTCCTTTTTAATATATCTTCTAGACAGTGTAAATTAAGCCTGAGTAGCTTTTGTTACATTTGCGGTAAATTTATCAAAACAAAAAAAGAAAAGAAATGTTACAGAATCGGTAAAACGTGAGATGGAGAGAAGAGGGGAGGCCTTTGCCCAGCAGTGGGACACTACATCTGGCTATTAAAAAAAGAACAAAACTAATACAAAATAGGAGTGCATATGTCGCTTAAAATCCATTTTTAGCACTCACACTTGGATTTTTCTCCTGAAAGCCTGGGAATCGTAAGTAACGAGCATGACGAATGTTTCCATCAAGATTTAAAGTCATTTGAAGAGAGGTACCAAGGTTTTTGGGACAAAAATATGTTGGCCGATTACTGCTGGACTATCTAAAGAGAAACTAAATCGGACCAGCATAAAAGAAGAAGAACTTTGAGTCATTTTTAATCCTTTTATTGTTTATCTAAGCAAAAACTTTGCAAATCTTTTTTAATAAATATTTTTAAAATGGGACGTGCTGATTTTTTTTCTACTTCAGTATCGAACTAGGGATGGTTTATTCTATAAATACACATCAGTTTTATGCGTGGGTATTTTTTGTTGTAAACCAGTGAGTCGGAGTCGGGGTAGCGATGGCGACGATTGGGTGTAATGGGCAGCAGCCTTTATCTGAGCTAACAGAAGTAGGTGTTCGCCTTAATCTTCTCAAGAGACATATTTTTGAAATCCTGCTCCTAAGTAGTTATGAATTAGTGTTTCAGTAAATAAAGATAAGATTGCGCTTTGTTCTAGCTAGAAGGCGTTTTGTTGTCATAATGATTGATGGTACTCGCAGATACAGAAAAACATATTTTCCTTTAGTTTTTAGGAGGCTCGGTTAGCTCGTTCATTGCTTATGTGTATCGTCTCGTAGCATGTAACATATCTTATGGATCTACTATACTAAGATGAGGTTACCGGCAACTGGGACAGTTATTAACTCTGACCGCAGTCCCTGTTGCCGGATTCTAAAATTTTAATATTTTTCAAAAATTTAAAAGATACTCTATTAATCGAGCCAAAACAGTACAGTTAAACGAAAAAATGATTCAAGCATTGCTTGCTTGCTTTTCGTGTGTGTAAGTGGCCAACACTAGTGTCAGATTTTTCAAGCTGCTTAAAGGCACCTGACATAGCTTGACGACTGCCATACAATGATGACAGCAGGGACCAACGGCTTTTACGTGCCTTTCGAAGCACGGAGGAGCTCCAGAAATTTTCACGCCACTTGTGGTCACCAATCCAAGTGCGGACCAAGCATTAAAAAATCCTGACGGCATATTAAGAATATTTATTTACTTGTACTAGTCAAACTCTGAAACTTAGCTCGTTGAAGTGGCAGTGGGCTCTTATTTATTAAGGTTATTAAAACCTAAATAAAGTCTGATTTATTTAAGTTTATATTGGGTAAGTACCAACCTATAAAAACTTTCTTAAACGTGCATGTTTTTTTTCGATAAGTTCCACACAAGTTGGGGACATAGCGCGAAGTATCGATTGCCGATGGGGCAACGAGGTTCTCAAATGGCGACCACATACTGGCTAGCGCAGTTTAGAACACCCCCCAACAAGGTGGTTAGGCGACCTAACCAAGGTCGCTAGAAAGCGCTAGATGCAGGCCGGTCTAGATCGGGTATTTTGGAAATCCTTGGGAGAGGCCTATGTCCAGCAGTAGATGTTATACGGCTGAAATGATGATGATGATGGAACTTTGAAACTACTGGGCCGTATTTGATGCAGTTTTCTATTAAAAACTGCATCAAAAACTGTTTCACTGTCTTACACGTAATACTCGTATGAGAGTAAAACCGACTTCAAAAGTTACTATGTAGACCATTCCTCCGATAAGGTTATCGATATGTGGCGACCTCTACGCCTCTACGAGGAACTACAACCACAAACAATGAAGCGACAAACGACATGGTTCACAAGAAGCATACGAGATGGCGCCAGCAGTATCCTGCATCTCGATCTCAGAGTCCTGGTTGCAACTGACTATATAAAACTTCTGACGACACACTGTCGGAGCCGCGGTTCTCCAGGCGCAACACCATGCGCCTGGGGCCTGGCATCTAAACGCCAGGCCTGTGTCACTCCCCGTTTAGGTATCGACAATATTACTATGCGCGCGGCGACCACTCCAGAGGGGAAAAATCAGTTACGTGAATCGTTTGTCAAAATATCTAAACGAAGAGGTGAGGACTTCTGACGTGAGCTAAATTAAACCACAGCGCTAACCACATTAAGTAGATATTTCTTTGAATTTCTTTTTTTCTGAGTAAGACTTCTGTACGTGCGTATTAATTAGTACTGATTCTGTGGCCTGTCGGGAAGATCTTCCCTTTGTGGCGTTCGAGCATATCATTTCGCTCCGACTACAAGTATATAGTGATTTAGATTTTTACTTATTCCCTTGATCTGTCTATTTTTTTTCTTTTCTTACCGACCAGCTTGTGAGAAGAATATGAATAAGTATTTCAGTAAGTAAAGATAAGATTGCGCTTTGTTCTCTCTCTTTGCGTTTGTTGTCACAAGGCCGCCATATTTGACGCTATGATTGATGGTAGTTACAGAAAAAAAAAGAGAAAAATAGATATTTAACTTTTGTGTTTAGGAACGGGTACTTAGGTAGTTGGTTAATACTTTTCAAGGGTTGTTATGTAACAAACCTCTACTAAGTTATGATCAGTTAATGATATACAGGATACTATACAAAATATATCATAAAATGTCAACATTGTTAAATATTTATATAAAAGTATTTATTAATCAAAAGACTTAATAATAATATGACAATGACCAGTAAGTACTTTAAACATGAGATTCTTTCTTTCTAGTCGCTTGTCTACGCTAAAAAATACGGCAATTGTTAATTAAAAGATTTCCCTTTGCTGAGTTGTTTCATATGACTCAAATATGGATTTGAGAAGGGGAGCCATCTTGAATTTTGGTACAGTGGGGGCTCATGATGTCATAAATTTTTTGTATAGATTTTTTTACCTATCATGTGGGGCATCAAATGAAAGGGCTTATGAGCTGATTCTAAAAATATAATACATCATTACATTTAAGTCACCTGTAAAAACAAAATACATTTTCAAAAAAACGTCTGGCTTGAGCTTGGCCCTCTTAAAGGTTTATATTTGTACACTCACAAATGACACAATTTTAGTACAATCGGTATATGTACTTTATTTACAAATTGACATTAATTTCAAATTTGACATTAATTTCAAATTTGACATCATTCTTAATTAATAATTTTGACATAGCAATGTATTCTCAGTCCACATATCTAACTTTAATATCAGTATAATTGTAAAGTTGACGTTTTTGGAGAAAATGCTGCAGTACAGTTTGTTACCGCTTCTTCTGTACTTGCGCTTTGGAGGCGGCAGTAAACTTAGTTGTAAGTAAATGATCTGACGTCAACAACTAACTATTAGGAAATCGAAAGAAAGAAAAAAGAAATGACAATTATCAAGTGATATAAATATCCAAAGATAAATAAATGATTTTTGACTTTTGAAAACATACCAAGTTTCGGCTCCTGGAGGTAGAAAACGGCTTTATTATTTTTTATAAAACATATGTCAATCGTAATATTATATTCATATCTAATGTCCTAAAAGCAATTTTGGCCACTTATACACGAAAAATAATCAAACAAGGGTGACTTCATTCTATGATATTGAACAGCTGTCCCAAAGAGACATATATAATTAGTTAGTTAGTTAAAAATTCTTATTGCATCAAAACATAATGTTACATAAAACAGATCCAACAACAAAAAAACAAATAAAACAATAAAACAGATAACATATTGAATATGCGAAATATTAAAAACAAAAATTGAATAGTTTTCATACCAATAGAGCAACCAATAGATTTGTGTTTCGAATTTCGACTTATTTATATAGTTTCATTGTTTTTTTTTTATAAAAATGTAATAGATAATTATTTATTTCTTAAAACCTATAAACTTCTTTTTAAAGAACTTTTCTGTTCTCATTGTGTAAAACAACAATAATAAATAATTTAAAATGTTATTAGCCCTATTGTACTTTAAGAAACTGTTGAGTAGAGTAAATAAGAATACTTGTATAAACAAAACATCTTGTGTAAAAATCTCAACGTTTAAATATGACTTCAAAATTAGACTTTAAATAAAAGCGAGTAGAGTCAATTATTCTTTGGCTGTTTTTAAATGTTATTGCTAATACTCCCGTGTTCATAATACGTGATGTCGTTTCATACAAAAATGTGGAGTGTTTAGTCTCAATAGCTATTGAGGTTCGATCGCATTGTTTGAACACTTGCGACCCTTTGCAAGCTCTATAATGAATGATACCTATGTTTTTGAAACAAAAACTTTGAAGGGTACTGAAAGGGTAAGAACGGGACCCTAAAACTTAGATTCCGCTATCCGTCCGTTTGTCTGTCACCAGGCTGTATCTCATGAACCGTGATAGCTAGACCGTTGAATTTTTGACAGATGATGTCTGTTGCCGCTATAAGAACAAATACTTAAAACAGAATAACTACATATTTAAGTGAGGCTCCCATACAACAAACGTGATTTTTTGTACATAATGGTACGGAACACTTTGTGCGGGAGTCCGACTCGCACTTGGCCGGTTATATGATCAGGTCATGAATAATATTTGCGAAACGTAAAAGGGAATTAAAAGAAATATTGATAAAATTTCCATGCAGGCCACGCGCCGTGTAGGATTCCGTAGTTACGAATGCCAACTTTGTGTTTACGTCACTAAAAACGTCTAAAATTAATTTTCTATTGAATTTGTATGAAATTTTCCTTTTCCGATTACATTTTATAAGTTGATCGACTATAACTTGTTAATTTGTAAACCCTACTTAGCTCTGATAGTTTTCCTTTAAATTTCGTTATATTTACTATAGCTGTTAATTTTTTCACATGTCCATATATAACCGTTTAGCAGATAGAGGGGGGGGGGGACACTTGACTCTAAATAAAATTTTCACTTAAAAATCAAATATTTCAGAAACGGATATCGAAAAACGATGTTTGCAAGCTCATAATATTTTTGAAATACCTATTCAATGATACCCCACATGATTGGTTAGTCGAAAAAATAAAATTAACTTTTGACTTTACTTGTATGGGAGCAAACTTAACAAAATTTTTTAAAATATTTTATTTTACCACTTTTTCCGCGTAATTTATATACATACCTGTACCAAATTACAGCTTTCTTATATTTATAGTCGCTGAGTAAAGCCGCGGACGGACAGACAGACAGACAGACATGGCGAAACTATAAGGGTTCCTTGTTTAATACGGAACCCTAAAAACGGGACCCTTGTTGGATCACTCGTGCGTCGGACTGTCCGTCCGTCTGTCACACCCAATTTGCTCCGAATCGACTGGACCAAATCAGGTGAAATTCTATGGTCCAAACAAATAAGTCAAAGTAAAAAAATAAATATTTTTTTTAAATATGTAAGGCTCATTTTAGGGAGACAAATTAGGAAATTAAAAAAAAAGTTCTGCAAACTTTTACCGTATAACACTCGTATATCAAATGAAAGGACTCATCATGAGGATATCAAATATATTCTTCGTAGTATTGTAAAATAAATAGTATTGATTTTGTTCATGAAAGAAGACGAAAATTGACCAGTATTTGCCTGATCTCTGAAAATACTGAACCTAAAATTTTAAATAAAAAAATAAAAAATATTACATTGCTTGTAGATAACAAGAAAACCTATAAGGAACTCAATTGATAATAAAGTGGTAAACTCAATATAATACGTTCACTTACGGAAAATAGTTCACTAAAATACCATTAGATAGCGCTAGTAGTCGTTAACTCGAATCTTACTATGAGAATTTCGAATGTGATTTTTTGTTTTAATTTAAAAACTGTGGCATTGTAAGGAACCCTCACCACGCGAGTTCAACTGGCACTTGGCCGGTTTTTTTATATAATTCATTTTTTATTTTATATATTTAATGATTTTTAGATGCTGTTTTGAGAGAAAAGAAAAAGCTTAGTATGGTATAGGTACCAAGATACCTGACCAGGCCCTCTACTTATATCTTGAATTTTCTCTTAAACTAAAAATTATATTAACATAAAAATTTATATTCAGACAGATTATAATTAAGTCTTTCTGAATATAAATTTTTATGTTAATATTATTTTAAGAGAAAATTGAAGATATAAATAGAGGACCTAGTCAGGTATCTTGGTACTTGACTGTATCTGCCAGCTGCTTCTCTTCCTGGGCAGATCATAAAAGCCAATCGAGGGAATGAAGTGATAGGCCATGCGGCTAGCAACCCATCATTATTTTATTCCCACTTTTCCATCTTCTTTCCAAGGCAAGACCCAAAATGTGCTGTCTGTCCCATAATCGATGAAGACTTAATTTGGGAGTGATATAAAACTTTGTAAAATATGTATATTCGAGCCATGATGACTAATAAACAACTTAATACTAACCGTATAAAAAGGGTCGAACGAAATTTATCTAGTCCATATTTGAATGCATAAACGATTCAAAGATTCAAATGTTTATTCAGTAATTAGACCTTTACAGGCACTTTTACACGTCACTAGGTATAATTTACGTTACGTGTAAAGTATATTAAATTGTAATTTATTTTTAAAGGAAACCAATCGATACCAGCGCCTCTTAACGACCACTGCTGAGAAGAAACGTCGAAAGATATATATATATATATATATATATATATATATATATATATATATATATATATATATATACATATATATACATAAACGATGAGTTGCTATAAGAAGCAAAAATATTTGCAAATTCGTTTTGTAATATTGTTACATGTTTATCATAAATCATATCTAATTAATACCTCTAGTACTTTCATCCAAAATTTTGCTGCACCACCTGTAGGTTGACTGGTAGAAATAATAAATCCTATAATAGCTAGTCCCAAAGTAAGTTCCAAACTTGAGTTATAGGATACTAACTCAACGATAGGTACCATATTTAAAAACAAATACATATATAGATAATCACGCAAGACCCAGGACAATTTGAAAAAGGTTTTCTAACTTGCCCTGACCGGAGATCGAACCCGGAACCTCGGTTGGCGGACTAGCATAGTGACCATTATGCCATGGAGGTCGTCAAGAAAAGGCCTTGAGCCTTTTAAGTCCGCCTGTTACATTTTTGTAATAAAGTCAAGAAAAAATAATTTTAAAAAAATCTAAAGGAGAACATTATGGTAATAAATACTCCTTTTTTCTTCTTCCTTTCTCTATCTCGCTCTAAGTGGGGTTTTACAAAAATATACAAAAAATAAATAAAAGAAGTAAGTAATTTTAAGAACTAGAAAATGCGCAAAATGCGACCTTAAGACATAATAAAACCGATAAATAAGATAATAATACCCATTATTACTGAAAATACAACCCTAAATAGTCCATCAACTTCCTAACCAGGTCAAGGTTAGACATAATAGCCGTCAAGTATTTATAGCAAGTTTCGCCCACTTGAGATATCAATAAAACAAGCGTAAAGTCCGAACTTTAATCCCTCAAGCTTAAAAACAGGTAACACCTACTTTATTTACCTAATCTTCATTTTAATTTATCTTAAACTTTAAACAAAAAAGATTTATTTGACGCTTAACACAAGTTGAAACTACGTTTAATTTAATTACGTCATCGTGACGTCAGTTACTGATGAAAGTTTGCCACAACTTACCCACTTACCCCAACCTCCCCTTGTATCGGACGCCGCTTAATTTTATTTGGCAATAATTCTACTTCTACATAAATTCAAACGTCATTTCCCTATACTTAATAAATCTAGGTATTAATTTTAAAAATAATTTAAAGTCAACAATCGAAACTAAGAACAAATTTGTCAATAATTTACCTAAGTGAACAAAGGATCCAAATATCTATTTATAAATAAATAATTTTCAGTCCGAGTTGTTCAAGCTATAAATAAAACTAGTTATCAAAAACACGCAGATGTCACGAAAATATTTAATTAATTCGTTGTAGTAACATTATGAATGGCAGCGTAGCGTGCCGTCCGGAAACCGGGCGGGTGTCGTGGCCACACCGCGTGGCCACGAGTCCATATTGATTGCCGGTGACATTCTTATCAATCCACCCCCGGCGCGTCCGCTCGGCACAACACCCAAAAGAAACAGAAACGTTTCTTCGCACGTTCTCGCAACGCAACGAAAAAAGGGCGGAGACTCCGCGACGAGTTCTTCACCCAATCGAATTAAACCAAGAACACAGATCGACCAATGAGGAGGTAGTGCCGGGGCGGGCGCGCGCACGTCGCCGCGCCCTCGCTCGCTCGCGCTTTTTATTTATTGTTGCGCGAACTGGCGCGCGCGACGGGTGTGTGATGCGCGCGTAGTTGCTCTCGAGAATGGAGTCCGCCGTGGACTCAGCGTCGACTGCGAGCGAGGTGAGCGGTTCGTCGGGCGGGTCGCCGCGCGTCAAAGCGGCGTCGCCAGCGCGGGCGATGTCGCCTCCGCAGCTGCTCGCGCCGCGGATGCCGCTGCCGCCGCCTGGACTGGGACTACTCGGCTCGCTGCAAATGATGCACCATTCGCCGCTGGAGTTGATGGCGGCGGCGCATCATCACGGCCCGCCACGCTACGGCAGCCCTCCACCGATCTCGACGTCGGACCCTTCAGCCAACGAGTGCAAATTGGTCGACTACCGCGGGCAGAAAGTTGCCGCGTTCATCATCCAAGGAGACACGATGCTATGCTTGCCGCAAGCGTTCGAACTGTTCTTGAAGCATCTAGTAGGTGGACTGCACACTGTGTATACGAAACTGAAGAGACTGGACATAGTGCCCCTGGTGTGCAATGTGGAACAGGTGCGCATCTTGCGCGGGCTGGGGGCCATCCAGCCCGGCGTCAACCGCTGCAAGCTGCTCAGCTGCAAGGACTTCGACGTGCTCTACCGGGACTGCACCACCGCAAGGTACGTTTCGAATTCAACGCGCCCGTCTCTACCATTTTGTTAGTGACTCTACATTTCCTATAGGAATAATATAGAGCATGCGACGATCCCGTCTCTACTCGACTGTATTTGTAACTCTACATTTCATACAAAAAGCATGCGATTATGATCTTCAAAATTACGATGGTTTAATCCTTAGCTTTATCCTGGCTTATATTTTGTTTCGTTGTTTTCTTTCATTATTTTTTTTCAATATGTGACTTATGTGAGTGAATCTTTACCTAAATAGATAGAAAAAGATACATTTTTGATAGATATTTAAGATGTATTTATTTTCATTAAAGCTGAAAATAACTTTTTTATAAAACAATAATCATGCTTATACTTCTTTGACAAAGTTAATCGGATATCACAATTTTTTATTTTTGTCTACGCCGAGTCGGTAGGTCAATAACGCCTAGCTATATATACATTTTTATCGTTAGTTAGTTCGTTTTTAAAACATATGTCATAATAAAAAAAAAAACAACTTTTTTTGATCAAACAACTGCGGTCTAGGAAGTACAATTCTCACGACGCGTCACTCAGACCCTCCGGCATTAATTTTTCACATTTTAATACGCCCAAATATTTCCACCGGGTTAAATTTTAAGGCAGCGCGACGGAAGGGTTAAATCCCTGTTAATTAGTGGTCCAAGCGTTAATATTTAAATAGTAATTTTTACAAACGCTAAAGTTAGATTAAAAAATGTTGTTTGCGCGAACGGCGGTTAGGCCTATTGCTTTAAAAATGTAATGCATCGCACGCGGCCCATGGGAGTTGTAAACTTTAATTTTTGCCGCATATCGACGCTTTGTGCTTCAAATATTACGGTTGTATTCATGAAAAAAATCTTTTTTAAACAGTCATTTAGTATTATCTCAAATTTCTATGAATGAAATATTGTTAATTTATAAAAAAAAGTACCTATTTCTGGTTATATACCAAAACAAAAAAAACTTAATTTTTAATAACTAAATTAAAATTAATAATACCCAAAATTACTGAAAAACCTAGTAAAATTAGTCAAAGCACAAGTGGGTTGTTTTCCGGGTCTTAACGTTAATTAGTACCATTTAATTGTAGCGAAATAATCATAATAAAATTTCGCTTGTAATGTGTCATTACAAATCCCAAGGGAATGTTTGTTTTGACGGTTAGAAAAATTATCTGTTTTGACTTTTGGACACTGATCCACTGTTTAACTGGTGACTTTTTCTGTAAATTTAATTACATTTATTGTAACAAAAAAAATTGAATTTATGTAAATTAAACAACTACAAAACCTTAGTAAAACTTAGTAGCATAGTTACTTAATGATTGATTTAGGACGGCAGTTTTTATATAAATATGACATATTATGCTTAAATAAACTCTTTGTGCTGGAAATATTTAATGTTTGTTTATTGGAGCCGGAAACGGGCTTGACTCATGTGTTCTTGAAATCACGTCTTTTCGGACACGAGTGATGCCATCATATTTTTATCTCTGTCGCTACATACCTTCTTCTTTAGTTACCTACAAATCAGAGATGCTCATATAAAAAAATGAGAAGCCAATAGTAATTACTTATAATACAAATAAATAAAGCTTAATAAGGGTTTTGTAATATACTGTTTTTTTTTTGTATGTTTTATATTGCAATTTTTATAGATGTTTGAAATCTAGCCTAAAAATTAAATTAAATAAAGAGAAAATAAATAATATGTAATCTTTTGTGATATGGACCAATGCTATCTTATTTTTTTTTTGAGAAGCGTTGTATAATGAATGTTTTTTTAATTATCTCGCAAGTTTTATTCAAAGGAACATTTTAAATTTATTGATTGATCAAAGTTACCAACAGCTAAGCACTGTTACATTAGTAAAATTAGAGAATTAATTACCTATTTTTATTTAAAGTTAAATTACCTGAATTAGAAATTTTTTTAAAAGAATTAGAATTTTTTTAAAATATCTTATATTTTTATATAAGTCTCAATTACAAAAATGTTAGTTCAGTTTTTATTAATTTACCCAATGAAACTTAAATAATAGTTATATCAGTTAAGTTCCTAGATAATAAGTCTAGGTAAGTAATATAAGTATTTTTTGTTTTCGAAATATTTCTAATATGGAACACAATTTGTCTTAGTTACTGAATTATTGATTACACAATTAATATTTGATTTACAATGATAAAACTATGAGAAAAAATCTTTGTACTTACATATTTAAATTTTCATATTATTGTGTGTAAAATTTAGGTAACTGCATCAGTTTATAGAACTGCCTCATTTCTTCTAAAAAAATCCCCGGATACTCTACATTATATCACAGCAATTAAAATAAAAATGTAAGTAAATTTATTAAACTTTGCCTGGCAATTTAGAAAAATAAATTAAATAGTAAAATACATTTAAATCTTGAGAAGTGAATAAATTGAAATTGAAACAAATTCTTTATAATTTTGCAAAAGTAAGTTGTACCTACGTCTTGATACAATTGTAAACAATTTTGATATATCTAAAAATACTTATAATAAAATTAATAAAAATTTAATTGTATCAGGATTTAGGTCGATATTTGTCATCTATCTTTCCGGCTTTCCTTGTGTGTGTTTAATATGAACTTAGGATATGAATTGTGAATTACGAACATAGATTGACTAGATATATTTTTTATTCATAAATTTAGATGATTTAAGCATTAAGTGTAAGAAATGTAATATACATTTACCCTCATATTCATAATAAATAACAACCGTTTGCTACACCTATTTTAGTTAAAATATGTTTTGTTCCTTTCCCTCTTTTGAATATTTGACATTGAAAGAACGAGACAAAACATATTTTAAATAAAATAGGTTTAGAAAACGTATGAATTTTTTTATGAATAAGGGGGTTAGAATATAATAAACTGTAGATACTTATCCATTTGGCGGCCATGGGTATTAAAACTACTATTTTAACTATATCGAAGGACTCTTTAGGAATCGCATAGGTACCTATAGACAAGACAGAAAAATGCCTTTTTAATAATGATGGCATCGATTACAGTTATCAATATAGATTCGTCAATCTTTTAACGCAAAAGTTTTAACTTTAGTTTAGTTTCTCTTAAGATTGTCTAAAGTTATTAAACGTCAATTTCAACTTAGCTAATCCTTTTCAACGAATCATCTGTCAGTTTTTATTCACATAAACCATTTTATTTTGCATTCGATTTCTTTAGTCCGAAGTACAATTTAAAAAAAAAGGTTACGATGCAACGCGGCGGCGGTCTCGGATCATTGTAATTTGTATCGACATGTTTCCACCATTACGATTCCAATAATATTTGTTTCTTAAAATAAAAAAAAAATTAGGTACGCTAGTAATAAAAACCAGACTACTCACTTTTAACTATTTTTATTAGATTCATGATTTTACACTTTAGCGGTCACTATCTAAAAGATGAATTATACATTTAAACATAGGTATTTATTAATATTGTTATGCATGTTATGATATTTACGTTTTACCTAATTTTTAAAAATTATTATAAAGGGAAATAAGCTCTTCAAATTTTTTGGCTTACTCTTTCTTCTTCTTGTAAGTAAAAGTATGTAGCTTCTAATGCTGCTTCTTTCTTCTTTAAATTTTTACATCGATGTCGTCACTGCAGGATTATTTTGATTATTGCATGCTTGAAGCAGCAAAAAGAGACATTATCCAAAAATAATTTCACCTTGTAATCATTTGGTTCCCAAGGGACATTTGGAAATGTGCGCGGGTAGCTAGTTAATTAATAAATTTGCTCTGCTATATTTGTCATTTAAAAAATTGTAACGGATCACGCAACAAGGCCTGCATTGACGATTAGGAAATTTAATATTTTTCAAAAAACGGATCGCCCGCATTACAAAACGCAGTGTAAATAATAGGAGGACGTTCCTTTTCACGCTTCAATAATTGCTCGACAGCAGATAAACGAGCGGATCGGGTTACCGGAGCCGAGAACGGAACGCAGGGCGTTGTGACTAACTATTTTATTAGGCTAAACTTTAATGCAATCCTTTTCAATCCGACTAGGTTTTGATGAGTTTCTTTTAATCCCATTTTAAGTAAGTTACTTGCTTACTCGGCTTTATAACGTATTTATGAATTGAATTAAAGTTATAAAAAATCTAGAATCATAGATGTCGCTTTATGTTATTTGTATTAGACTTCAAAAAGTAATTCGTTTTTGAATTTTATTCGACATGCTTATATTATTTTCAAGAACCATAATAGTACAGGTACAAGCGCGCAGGATTCTGTCTTTAAATTACTTGTTCAGTATAAAATTATTTTATCCATTAAACCAAAATTATAATCTCGTGTAGGTTGTGCTCTAATTTCTTAGTCTTAAGATTTTTTAAAACATGCAAAAAAATAAATGAAAGATGTTACACATCTTACTTATATTATAAACGCGAAAGTTTGTATGTATGGATGGATGTTTGTTACGAGTACTTTTTCACGCAAAAACAGCTGTACGGATTGGAATGAAACTTCGCATGTAGATAGTTTATTACCTGAATTAACACATAGGATACTTTTTATCCCAGGACAATGTGAGGCTCCCGTGGGTTTGCCAAAAATATTCCACGCGGCCAACGCCGCGGGCATCAGCTAGTAATTAATATTTTTTTTGTGCAATTTCAACTAAACCCAGCGCCTTTCGTGCATACTTATATCTGAATTTCAGAAAAAGTTTCTTCTGTTTTGCCAGCGCTCATCTCTCTCCGCTCTCTTAGAACTTATTTCAAATCAATGCACCAAAGCACGGCGCACACCATTGTCTCTGCTACAAAGAGCGAGGTTCAATTAGGAGGTCATCAACACGACTTTTTATGGAATTTCCAGCTTTACGACTCATTTTGATGGTCCGCCTTCAAACGGAGTGATATTTTGTAAATAAACACGCACTGAAATAACTGCCTCATTACCTTTGTAGAGTCGGTAGGTGTCGGAACTCACAAAAAATAGTTTTGGTGCCGCTTTAAATAGTGTTTTAGGCGATGACACGATTGGCGGAATATTATTTGTCCTCGTTTCCTGGGGATGTTTAGAATAGTGCCCTGGTTCGGGAATTTGTTGCTTTTTAGTGTTTTTATAACGTGTTAGGTATATTGTCTTTAAATATTTTAGAAAACTGACACATATTATAACTAAAGTCCTTTAGGCGAATAGACGACGTCGTTTAAGTTTAATTAGTTTCCCCTCAGCATTATGGTCTTTCTGAAACGTTAGTATGTAGTTTGTTGATTTGAAAAGCGCTTACTATAAAGGTCTTGGATTGAGATTGCGTTACTACTTCTTGTTTTGAGCATATCCATTTGTAGTTTTGGATTGTATGAACTTATTTTAAATACCTATTTAAATATTTTTATGCTAGAAATCTTCTTTGATTTTAATTATGTTTTTAACTTAACTGTCTGTTTTGACTTTAACCGTTAAAACAAAATGAAGTTAAAATAATATGGTTTCTAGTTTATTGTTTCTATTTCTGATGAATTTAAATCGATTCTGATCTAGCACGGGAAGAAATTTCAAAAAAGTTAATCATACTTTTAAAATATTATTTACAGTTTAAAGTGAGAACGTGAAGCTTTTCTTCGCACTTTGTCAAAAGAGGCCGTTTTTTGTAAATGTGCTAAGAAATACTTCACGTTCTCACTTTAAACTGTAAAAATTGGTTCATAAAATAGTTTGAAGGGTTATCAAGAGCGTAATGACCAAAATTTTAAATGATATATCCATTTACTTCCAAATAATTTATTTCAAATGGGGGCAGCACTGGACCTCGAACGTTCATGTATTCTCTTAACTATTGTGTCTAATATTCCACCATACAAGGAGTAAATCTGCGATAGGCGCTTCGAGATGTGACAAGCAGAAGGTGTAGATACTTTATACAGTGTATACAAGTACATAGTTATGATTATGATAGATAACTGTCTATTTCTCTGCCTCCACTAGAAACAGACTGTAGCAATAGTGCTACTGGCGAGGTTCCAACTGCTCGTTCTCATTGAAATATTAAACCAAGGCGCCATTGCTCTGAGACACTGCTTGCTCAATTAATTTATGTGTACGATTGTATAACCTTTACAGTCATATCGTCTCGATCCTCTGGCTCTACGTAGGGATGTTGCATCCTTGTGCATTTTTTATCTCATTTATCATGGAAAATGCTCTGAAGAATTGTTGGACTTAATACTTGCTGCAAAATTTCACCACCACACCACCCGTCTGAAATTAAAACTTCATTCACACCACTTGGATAGTTGGCAATCAACCACCGTACGTTATAAAAGGAACATTTTACCACGTACGACCAAACCGTGGAATCAACTTCCTGCAGCAGTATTCCTGGACCGATACGACATTGAAACCTTTAAAAAACGAGTCTATATCTTCCTGAAAGGCCGGCAACGCTTCTGTTACATCCTTGGTGTTGCAGTTGTCCATGGGCAGCGGTGATCACTTACCATCAGGTGACCCGCTTGTTCGTTTGCCGCCCTTTAACATAAAAAAAGTCCATTGTACGACTAAGAACTTTGTCAATAATTTTTACAAAGCCCCCATGCTGGCACAGAATTTATATAACTATTACAGTATCCTTCACAGCCTATATCAGTCCACTGTACGACAAAGAACTCTGCGAATACTTTTTCCAAACCCCCACGCTGGCACAGAATTCATATAACTATTACAATATTCTTAAAAGCCTATATCAGTCCATTGTACGACTAAAGATCTCTGTCAATAATTTTTACAAAACCCCTACGCTGGCACAGAATTCATGTAACTATTACAGTATCCTTAATAGCCTATATCAGTCCATTGTACGACTAAAGATCTCTGTCAATAATTTTTACAAAACCCCTACGCTGGCACAGAATTCATATAACTATTACAATATTCTTAAAAGCCTATATCAGTCCATTGTACGACTAAAGATCTCTGTCAATAATTTTTACAAAACCCCTACGCTGGCACAGAATTCATATAACTATTACAATATTCTTAAAAGCCTATATCAGTCCATTGTACGACTAAAGATCTCTGTCAATAATTTTTACAAAACCCCCACGCTGGCACAGAATTCATATAACTATTACAATATTCTTAAAAGCCTATATCAGTCCATTGTACGACTAAAGATCTCTGTCAATAATTTTTACAAAGTCCCCACGCTCGCACAGAATCTATATCAACATTCGCGCAATACGCGTCGCATCACCGTCCCTGCACCTCTCCCCGGTTCTCGCCTTGTCGAGTCATGTCATGTTGAGGGGCGAACATAAACACATTGACGTGTGCACGGATGTGTAGTTTCGCTTGTAGTGGTAGCAGGCATCAAAGATACTCGGCTTCTATGTGCCATAATTGTGACGCTGGGCAGGCGGATTGGTGATCGCAGTAGATGGCATAAAGTCTTTGCACTGATGATACTGCTGCCCGTTCTCAGCTGCTGATATGTAATTTCTATAGTTGCCTCCTTCTAGTGACTATTTTTTATTATTTCCCAATACAGCTCGTATATGTAACAACTTATAATTGTGTTGTAACACATTTCTGTTCCGTGATCACATACTGACTTGACTTATAGATAAATTTGGGTTGACGTATTTAGGTATCAGAATGAAAGGATTAAGTATTGCAGATAGACAAATATACATCACATGGAAAAAAAACATATCTCCTAAAGATTTAAAAAGTAATATTGAAGAGAAAAAGTATTAAAAAAGTGTAAAGATAAAGATAAAGATAATTTATTTGCCAAATATGTGTTACAAGATATTACATTCAGTTTCGACCAATCATGTTTACCACCTGCAAATTTTGTGTATATCTAATGTATGTGTGTTTGATGTTTTATTAATTTTGAGTAGATAGGTACGCAAACCAATTGATAGTTGTTCATAAACTACAAAAACTGTAATACAATAGGCGAGAGTAAAAAGTGAGAAAACAATAAAATTATGAGTTCGAACAAACAGCACTACAATGTCTCCACAAAGCACATACATATTAACCGTTTTTATACCACTGAAAGAAGAACTTTATCAATGAATCGTATCAATAAAATATAACAGTTCTCACTCCATTCATCCGAGCCATTCACAAACGCAACTCTCAAGGAAACGCAATTTCCTTCGAGCAGCAAAGCGACAAACTGCTCCACAATGGAAATATCATGGAGGTAATTTATTACGACTGATCAACAAGTGGGGAGCACTCGGCACGAAACGAAAGAAAATCCCGAAATGGAGAGGGCCCGAAAACGAACGAAGTGCACAATCCAACACGCACATTCGAAATCCCCGTGTACAATTGGAAAAAGGAACGCACACAAAGTGACACGA
Organism: Acrobasis suavella; assembly: GCA_943193695.1. Classification (NCBI taxonomy): domain Eukaryota; kingdom Metazoa; phylum Arthropoda; class Insecta; order Lepidoptera; family Pyralidae; genus Acrobasis; species Acrobasis suavella. The sequence continues at coordinate 4,646,223 of OW971941.1, forward strand.
GGGAATCCCTCCGGCTAGACGGAATTATCTCGAGCTCTCTATTTCCGTTTCGCGTACTATTGAAATTCCCTCTCGCTCGAACCCTTTGCTGTATACAGCTGTCTCTTTCGCATTCAATTCATTCATGACCGTGGATTTGAATGGATTTGGAATGTGCGTTTTCTTCCCGCAATCGCCACACTTGGGTAGTGGTGCCGGTGACGATTGCACGCGTTACGCACTTCTCGTACGAGCGTTTTGTTTGACAATCGTGAGATAAATCTGCTGAATAATTATAACCAGCCAAGAGCGAGTCGGACTCGCGCACGAAGGGTTGCGTACGATTATTTATAAAAAATCAATTTGTTGTATGGGAGCCCCAATTAAATATTTATTTTATTCTGTTTTTAATATTTGTTGTTATAGCGGCAACAGAAATACATCAGCTGTGAAAATTTCAACTGTCTAACTATCACGGTTCATGAACCACGAATCTCATGAGATTCATCCTGGTGACAGATAGACAGATGGACAATGAAGTTTTAGTAATACGAGTAGGATCCTGTTCTTAATGTTTGGTTACGGAACCCTAAAAATCAAAACGGATTAACGATGGTTTCATCACCGTTACTTTCAACAGATTTATCTCTACACTCTCATACAAAACATTTTATTTTTGTACTGATAAGAGGATAAAACGTCACAAAATAATATTAATTATCATTGATTATGTCCATTTTAACGTGGTTTTAGATTTATTATTGCAGAAAAACTGATAATAAGAGCGCTATTTGACTCCAAGAAACTAAGACGTCACGACGTGCTATTTCATACAAATCCGACTGTTTGTTTTGACGTTTAGAAACCTGTATCTGATTTGAAATAAGAGCGTTATTTGACTCCAAGAAACTATGACGTCACGACGTGCTTTTTCATACAAATTTCGTAGACAATGTTTCTTTTGACATTAAGATAAAAGTATCTCATTTGCCTTGTTAAAAACAAGCGGATTAAATATACTCGTGGCTTCCGCGTTTAGATATTGAATGCTTGATAGAAAATGATCGCATAGCGTGTAGCGTATAGCGCCAGTAGCCTATCTAACGTCTTATAATTGCAGCCCACCATGTGTTGAGCACTAATCATGTTTAATTATAGTCAGAAGAAGGAGTCATTGCCGTTTATTATGAGATGAACTGTTACAGACGTACAAATACCGCGAGAAAATGATGGATTAAGGTTCGTTGTAGCGGCAACTATGTAGAGATGACAGCTAAAATTAGTGCGCTGGTTAGCAGGCAAAAAGAGGAAACTAAACTAACATTCTTAAGTAGAAATTTTGATAGATTTTACGTACACTGTAGTTTAGTGGCGGTGGGAGATATTTTGGCAGAGACGTGCGTTACTATTTTTATATTTTATTTATATTTTATTGATAACGACCTCTGTGGCATAGTTGTCACCATGCTAGTCCGCCACCCAGAGGTCCCGGCAAGTTGGAAAATGTCCTTTTTAAATCGTCCTGGGTCTTGGATGTTTATTTATGTATGTATTTGTTATAAAGTATAGTATCGTTGAGTTAGTATCCCATAACACAAGTCTCGAACTTACTTTGGGGCTAGCTCAATCAGTGTTTTTTGTCCCTATATATTTATTTATTGATCAGTTCCTTATAACTTATTAAGCTGTTCTTTTAAATTAGGTATGATTAACTAAATTACAAAAACGGCTCCATATTTAAGAAAATAGTACATTTCTCACTTTTCCGTTATTATTAGGGTGGCATAGGGTAGAAAAATTTGTATTTTTCTATATGGAATGCATGCCACTGTTGGTTTAGTGCAAATATAAAACCATGAAATAAATTAAATACCTACCTACTTTGGTTTAATAAGGCTAATGTGCGGTGTCGTATGTAGGTTATAATTGTTATTAGTAAGAAATGCGTATATAGTAGAAACCTTTAAGGAAACTCGGTGGGAATCTGCTTCTAAGGAAGCCCGGCTACTGCTTTAATTATTTATATGTATCTATTTTTGAAATATAAGTTAAATGATAACTTGGAAATCAAACTTTGAACGTGATTATATAATAAATGATAGGTATTTTTATGAACTTTAACTGATACTATGTAAAATAAAGGTTTAGACCATTATACCTACAGTAACTAAATACGTGTTTAGATTTTAACACAATTCTTTAAAAATTAAAATTAAATATAAATATGGAATAAATTTTGAATATATTTATATTAAATGTAAGGCATTTTTATAATTAACTTTAACTGATACTACTTAAAATAAAGGTTTAGCCCATTATAGGTACCTATACTAATAGTAAATAAATATAGTTATGTATAAATTTTGAATTGGAAGTAAAAATTCCATTATACCCGGATTTATTATTAACATAAAATAATCTGGTATTAGTGTAGAAAATATTTTTTTGCTACCCTTACACGAGGCATGCTTTTTAATCTAATGCAGATTAGCAGCAACACAATGGTAGGCGGAAATGCAAGAAGAATGACGTTTTTACTCCCTCGGTGAGAATGCGCTCTAATTGAACTCTAAATTATATGTTAACCATTCCCATATACCCAGTTATGATATCAGACAGAATCTATCAAACACACAAAGAGAAATAGACTGCTTTCACGCCACTTATCTATTCTCAGTCATTAGAAGTTATAACGGAAGCAAATATCGAGAATGGAGGCAAATGATTGATAAAGAATATTTATTGGTTTCAAATGGTCGGTTTAGATTAAAAAATTTGCTTTAATTTCTATTTATTTATTGGTTTGCAAATTGTACATCTTAGATTACACTTCACTACATAATCACTTCTTAAAAGAATTGTACCTTACAATACGAACCCTGATAGGGCTTTGCAACACAAAACATTAAAATGGAACGGATGACTTTAATGTTATAAAACACACACGCCTCTTTTAGTATGAAGTCAGCCAGGAATAACTAAAATAAGTCACAATATTTTTAATAAAGCTAGATTAAGAATAAAACGGATTAGTACCTTTGATCCAAATGACCCATGATCGATAACGGTGTTTATAAAAAGCGCACAGCGAGCTACAGGGTGCGCAAGCGCATTCTCTAATCAATCAACCGTACACCGTGCGAGTTGGACAAAAAGTAAATGAAGCGATTATAACCTCTGCGACGGAGTACGGGCAAGAAGTGCACAATTAGCCAATTTATGAACTGATAGCGCCCCACGCAGTTTTTCCCGCGTTTCCCATACTCTAGCACTGGCGTTGAACGAGTAAATCGAAGAGACAAATGGCGAGTGGTTGAAAATGTCAGGAAAACTCGTGCATAGTTTTAATTCGTAGAATTCTAAAGTGCTTTTACTTTTGGTCATATGTGTCCTCTTTTACTTACTTTTGCTACAAATAAGTTGCAATGGTTTGCTTATTAAGGTCCGACGCAAAAAGAGAGGTATAAAGTTTGACGTGTCTGTGTGTGACAGATTTTGATGCTTTTTAGCTGTCTGAAAGCCGATGTGATCGAAATGGTTTTTAGCTACAGTTGTGTCGGGGTTACTTAAAATGTTAAATTTGATTTTTTGTAAGTTGTGTAACAGAAATAATGATTACAGAAAAATGCTGATAGGTGATAATTGTAATTTATGTACTATCTTCTCGCCTCGCTTATTGCTCGAGCAATGTGAACATGTGTCAAGACCTTTACTCGCACAATTAGTTAATTCATACAGTGATAGTGCTCCACGCCGTTTTTCCAGAGTTTCCCATGATAGCTATATCAATTCACTTGCTTAAAATGGAAGTGAAGTGTTAACTGGCGCCTTTGTGGGTCTTGGACTTTTTAATGCAGTACATACATCATAATTATTTCTCTTCACTCGTCATTAGATGGCGCCATAGGTATTAATAAAAAAATTAAAATCTTTTACTGCTATTATTTTAAAAAAGTAGTACTCGCATTAATTAAATGTGACTTATATGAAATGCAATAAATATTTTTAAAACATATTCAATACTTTATTTGTCACTTTTTTGCTAGTCGTGTGTGCTGCCATCTCTGTGAGAGCAGCTGGCATTTTACCTCCTAGCTTTGCCTACATAGGTATATAATTAATATTTATTTTTATGTTACATGGAAAAAATATATAAATGAAATGAAATTAACTAATATACTAGTTAGGTTCATACAATTTATTAGGAGGAAGAGTGATAGAAGAAGAACGTTAAGAAGTATATTAAAATACAACGTATAGTTACTAAGAACTATACGTTCATACAGACAGGAATAACGACTCCGCAAAGCAGTTGCTACGTAAGTACCAAAGGTAACACTTGCGTGCAAACAAATCGAATGTTTATAACAAAGCAACAAAATGAGATAAGGGCTACTTAAGGCCCTCCGAGCCCTCGTTAAACTCTGATATACGGTTTATAATAAAAGGCAATAAAACATTGGCAACAATTTAAAAGGGAATCAATAAAATCCTTAGGCGAGTGGCACGGATAAAACATGGAGAGGAAAGAAGTGGAGTTCGTATGCACCACGTCTAGCATGATGCGACATTAAACCGAATAGCGAGTATCACGGCCTGAACATGTCCCTCAAAAAGTTTTAAAATTCACTGCGTATTTGAGAAACGCTAAGCAACTAATGTTAAGGAAACATTTTTGTGGTACCCTTTTGTGTTGAATTTACTAACCTTAAGAAAATCTGAGTACAAAATCGTGCACCATTTGTATTTTGGTTGAAGTTTTTGTATCAGAAAAATACAGTATGTCTATCAGAAATATACGTAAGTCCACCTCTCTAGCGGTGGCAATTTTTTTATCATTTTAAATACTTCATTTAATCATTGGAACGAATAAATAAGTCGTTTAGTGTGGAACAATGAATTTATCGAATACGCTAATTACAATTGTTCCGCATGAAACGGTAGGCTCAAAAAATAAAACAATTTATGCTGATTTCATTATTATAGATTCATTATCAGCCTTGCCCTTAAGTTTCTTTATTTTGAGGCCAGTTCTATACTTCCGCTATTTTGTGTCAGTATCAAATGTGCATGAGGTTGGGAGTTAAAAGATAGTAAATTGCATTTTACAGCCTTGCGTTATTTGCTTTATTTTTAATTAAATTATCTGGAATCTCATGTTACATTGTAAAGCTTGTATGTGAGGCTTTTACTCTATTTCGAAGACTACATTTCTGTAAAAAAATACACCTAAAATGTTTCTAATAAAAATTAATAAACAAAGAAACAAAATTAAAACAAAATACAGAATACGTAGTCTGTTGCGTTAAAAAATACTTCATATAGTGTAAACATATTATAAGTATTTACATTTCAATGAAATGCTGGTATCTGCAAGGATTTATAAAATAAACCGTTACATAAAATGTTACCGTTACAAACTAAGGGTGTTTATGATACGTATGTACTAGGTATTACTGATTTGGAATTCATCTAATGGATTAAATAATTATAATTTAAAAATAACAAGAAAAATCTGCGGTCCGCCAATCATACAGGCTTCTTGGGTGATCATCAGTGAAAGCTTGAGTTATGATTGGCATTTTGATACTCATATGACCGCATCAAGTCATATAAGAACTACATAGTAGCTATAATTGCGTTATAAAATGGCTGCAATCCTAAGGTCATCAGTGGCATTCGCCGCCAGCCGCCATCTCTCCGATTAAGCCTAATTTACGACCCATATAAAACTATTTCATTTCGACAACGGACACATTTAAAATAATTATCGCCAACGCGATTAAATAACATTGTATGCAATTTTATCGTTTTGAGGATTATCGCTTTAAAAACAAACACACAATTTCTGTATTAAAAAAAAAAGAATGACTTAATGAATAGTTTGTTTATTTTCGGCCAGTAATATGCGTGTGATCTTTTTGAGGATTATTAACTAGTTTCAAAAATATCTGGCCATTAAGTGTTATTTTTATCTTTTCATCTAGGTACAATGACAAAATAGTTTGTATACTACTTACTTCAAAACAGACATATAAAAAAAAAGTTGGCACATTTTCGGCCAGCCACACGTGTGCAGTATCGATTCCGCGAGCGCGAGTGATAATCGATAGCGGTCCAGATGCACAAAAATGGGGCAGAGGAATCGATTTGCCCCACATTTTGGCGGTCTAGCGGCCGCCGAGCGAGGGTAACGTTCGCGATAAGGGATAGTGCCCCCTCCAGGGGCGGGGGCCTACCCTGTCCCCCTTGATAATATTTACCGCCCCCCGGCTATACTTACGCCCCTCAGTATTTACGGGTTAGAGAAAAACAAGGGTACTCGAGCTTCGGAAGGTGCAACGTAGATTTTAATCCTTTCTGATGTTTATGATTGATGGCGGATTTCGTGATCGGGCTGGCTGATGTTGATGGATTCTTTATGATTCCCTGCCTATTGCTCTCACGGCGGGTCGTGCCTGCGACTCGTTTTTCGTGATTACCAATATGGCCATTTTTTATTAATTTGCTACAAATTAATTTTGTCAATAATTCATTGATAAAACAAAAGCAATCGAAAATCTGTTACAAAACCATTTATAGTTACTTTTGAGTTTTCTACTTGTCACTTTTTTGCTAGCTAAATTAGTAAATTAAATAACATAGAGCTAATACTGCTCTAAACATTCCAGAATGAATTTGAACGACTTGTATATTTTACCATATTTTTGAAATATTTCTTAGGTATCTATGTTAAAGCAAAAACAAAGCTACAAATAAATATTTTACTTACAAAATCAATAAACTTTCTTAATTTCAAGCACCATGTCCATCTCGCGAGCCCGCCGGCGCCAACTGTCAATCAACAATAAATTTCAGTTGTACAAAAAACTTAATTAGACTGCTTAAAAGACAGAGTAACATCAATAACCAACAATAATGCATTTTCTTACTCATGCGCCATTCCAAAATGATATCTAAGCTGTCTAACTTTAGGTTGAAGTTTGAATGAATGTGGATAGAAGATCGCGGCTAAGTTTGTTGTGATATAATGCGATGATGATAGGTAAAGATGTCAGTCATATATTGACGCGTGCCCAATGGCGCAGGCGCAATGTCCACGTTGTCATGTCATGGCAGGGCCACTAATTATTATTTTCATTGCAGCAACATGTCGATCGGTAATTTCTTAACTTTTGAAGCTTTTGGTTGACCCGTGGAACTATTTGACACTTAATATTAGAGACATCTTAATTTGTGTTAGCATCTTTTAATGCCTCGCAATTTGTGACATCACACAAATACCACATATGACCTTTAATCTATATGCCATATTATAAAACGCCTTTATAACATGGCATGTTAGTTAGATATAATGTCTAAACCTTGTGATAAATTGAGTAAATAATTTTTATTTGGGCATTTACCTCACCTTCACTAACTCTATGTAATGACAAAAAAAAAACATTGGTGAGTTAATTTATTTATAAAAGCGTTATATTTCGGTTAGTTACACGTTTGAATCGAAGGAAATTAAGTTTGGGGAATTGAAACTAGTCATTGTTCTTTTAATTGCGGTCAATTTGTGGCGTTCTAGACGAAATGTGCCAATCATCGTGGCGTTACGAAGGTATGATGGCCCTAAGGGAGTATTTACTACGTTATTGGCATTTACTACGCTGTTTTTAAAACCGAGTAAAATATTATTGATATTTACTCCCCTATATTAAAAGTTTGTTTATTTCTGGCTCTGAAGCGTTACTGCTGAGGATGCAACCGGGAAAATACGCTTGGATGATTATGATTCAAAGTTTGTTTATTTCAGGTATATGAGGTTCATAATATATTTAAAATATGCTGTTGCTGAGTAGATTCAGTGTACAATTTTGAACAACTTTTTCTCCTATAAACATATAGATGTAAATATGGGAAAAAGCTTTGGGTAAATTCAATCTAGAATTCTCAACAATTTTGTCCTAGAAGAAAAATTTATTCGTCTGCTATAAATTTTTACTGAGGTGGTCCAGTGTGAGGTGAGTTACAATGGAGAATAAAAAAAGTCATATTTTGATATGAGTTCTTTGGGGAAAGTTGAAAAGTACTACAGAATGGTAGGTAATGACTGACCAAAAAAAACTCAAAGTTTGATTTTTATCAAAACTCATCAGCTGATCAGTCAATTTGGATGAGAAAAAACAAAGGACTCTCATATTTAGGAAATGTTGTTCAATAACAGGGATTGAATAAAAATTTTAAATAATTTCAGTCAATTTTGAATTTTTGAAAGACCTTTATGTGAGTACGGAGTAGATGATATTGGCAAACGAATTATTTAGAAACGACACGGTTGTATCAACCATCATAACAGTTTTAATTTAGAAAATAATGAAGCATCGTATCTCTAACCGAATTAAGGAATTCATTTTAATAATTCCATTCGAAATATCATTACAGATATCAAAAGGGTTGCACAGTGGGCCGGTGCGCGCTGACTCGCACAAAACGCTCTATCTGCATATGCCCTGATTGATGTGCCCTGTAATTATTTAGACGCGTTAATAACACCGCCGACGACGGCCGCACTTTGTTTCTGACGACTTAAGACGAATGAAATGAGAAATTCTATCGTACTCTTAATAGAGCTTATCGCTTTCTGATGCTTTGTTGATTAAACCAACTCAAATTAACATCGCATTCTATTTGTATTGTTTTCGACGTTGCAAATTATATTTTTAATTAAAATGCTTTAGCAAAAAAGCGCGCTGCAAAACTGCAAACATTGTAAGTTAATTGAGATATTGCATTCTAAGTGCAGTGACAAAGTAATGACGACAATTCCCAGCGCAACGGTGAATTATTTTATTTGGTGGATTAAAACCACGCCTAAACAAAAATGTAAATATGCTCACCACACCCGTTCCGTATAATTTTCATAATAGCACAGTATCGTGGATTTATTTACATAAATGGCCAGCACACATAGATTGTCTTTATGTTCTGTGCGTGCGACCCTCGCTAGAACAAATCAGAATTAACGTAAATAGTAATGGCGGAAAAAAAGCTATTATGCAAATGAAACATTTTGAGGTAAATAGAAGGTGACGTAATGCGATGTAAGAAAGGAATAATAAATCGTTTCTGTTTCTCCTTTATTAGATTATTACCTGAGCCGGTGCGTGACTGGACGGGTTCTATTTATACCGTTAGATACGAAGATAATATTTCGTAGTTTCCTATTAGAAAGTAATTGGGCGGTTGTATATTGGCATTATATGAGTAATATAGATCAAATTACTGCAATTTTTTTTAAATTGTTTTGTTTACCTAAAACTTGACAACTAGGTTATTAAACCTGAAATAATGATGCCACTCAATATTTATTTTACTTGTGTAATAGACTGCTTTTTAGTAAATTTAGCCTATGAACTTTGATTTTGACCTTTAAATAATTAAAAATGTTGAGTAGTAAAATGCAACATTGAAAATGCACAACCCTCTGGTTTCGTGTTGAGTATTTGCCACACGCGCCAGATGGGAACAAAAATAAAACACACCATATTAATCTGTTGACGGTAAAAAATGGAATTGGCATATCCATTGAGATCCTAGATATGAATACGTTATGATATATATTATTACATTTAATAACAAACGGTTGTCGAATGTGCTGACGTCACGAACGGGAACCGAATAATAGAGTTCGCTTCAAACGTTTAGCGAACCCTCGAAAATTGAAATAAAAAAGAACCATTCGAGATGTAACAGCGATATGATTTTGCAGTTTTTTATTTTTGTATTTGAGCGCGTTTTTAACACTCAGTCACAGAGTTACGCAAATGAATGAACATGCCAGAATATTTTTATGTAAACTTTTTATTTTATTTATGGAAGGTTGGACTCATTTTAAAATATTTATTAATGATAAAAGTTATTAATTGGATATTTCTTCAATATATTACTGTGTTTTTCATTGATACCCAAATGACAAATGTTGAAAGTAACACTTGAAATATGCAAAACTGTACCTTCAAAAGCCTAATAAAAAGCTTTTAATCATAACCTTAGTTCAAATTTATTCTTTTAGCCTCAGATAGTGATTCAATACCTTAAGTTATCTTCTCGAATAAATAATTTTAGTACCTTCATACTTATTAGGCTATAACTAAGTTACTAAGTTTGACTTATTAAGATACATATTCGAGGGTAACATATTCTGTTAAGATAAAACCCTTTTTAAGAATTAAAGAAAAAGTTTGACATATTAAGTAGAATTTTTTACAATTAACCATGCATTTTATTATTACATAAATTACCAGTACATTGTATGTTAAAAATGATATTTGCCGTCTCTATCGTTTCCACAATCGCCGAATGCGCCCCTATTTTTGTCAGACTAACATAATTACAAGCGAGATTGTTGCGAAGTGACTGTTAATACCAACCCTTCCAAAACACGGTTTCTAATTTACTAATAATTGTGTATGTCTGAGGCACTTGAGGACTTTGAAATCAAAACTATTCACTATGCTCTAAAGACGTCATCATAAATATGACTAGGTACGGTAATAAAATATGTCTTAACCTCTCGTATCGATGCGTAGATCTACGCGAAATGCATTGGTTAACAATTGTGTCTGGTATTCCGGGCATATGAGTGGTTATATATTAATAATAATAAATTCTTTATTTCAGACCATGGTCCATACAATATTAGTAAAAACAAAGTACTTATCCTAATGTTAGTTATTACGAGCGAGAAAAATATTTAATTTATAAGGTGTACACCTCTATGCACGGGCAGATCTGCCCAGTGCCTTACAAAAGGCCCATCAATTTTGGCCGCTAGGTTAATAGGTATAATTCGATAAGATTAGAAAGCTACTTGTTTCATATGTATAAACCTATATATATATATATATATATATATATATATATATATATAGTAATAGGCATGAAAAAAACTAGTATAGGTAACTTTATTATAATTCAAATATTTTTCTTTTCTAGCTAAGCTTTCATTGAGGCCTAAGTACTTGTCGAGACGAATGTAATGAGTCCCAACACGATGGGGTTGCGTCGTTTCATTACAGAACTCTTATGGCCACCTTCCGGCTCCTTAGATCAGCTCCATGTCAACATAATATTTTAAAATATTACTGATTAAATAAACGTTACAAGTAATGTTTACTCAAATTATTGACGTGGAAAAGTGCCTGCAAAGGCCTAACTAATGAACAAATATTTGAATAGAAGTTAAGTACTTGCGTATTGCTTATAAAATTTTATTGCCTAGTATTGCCTAGTATCACAAATGTGGAAAAATGAATAAGCTCATCTTTTAGCGCGTATTTTCATTAGATACGTTGTGCGTTTTTATCATTAAAAGGCATGTAAACGTTACTTTTCATCAAATCAAACACACCTTTAACATTATAACCCCACTACAAATTGAACGAGCAAAATATTTTTTAATGATTTCGAATCCAATAACAATTTAAAACATGCAATGGGCACTCCAAAAAGAACTCAAAATATTCGGACATTTGGATCGGACAGAACCCCAATCGTAAGAATGTGATTAATTAAATAAATGTACGCTGCCGGAAAGAAATTCGCCAACCCTTGGTTCTTATTTTTTAAAACAGACATACCTCATTTTGTTCTGGGATGTAATTTACTGGCTGATAATTTTATTTTAAAATACTGGAGGGAAGCTTTTCGAAAGAAATTCATTAAGGTGTCAGTCGAATTTCTAATTGATATTGCTTTTAAAGTTAAAGTTTGAAGTGTCATTTTATAAAAATGAAAAAATTACTGTTAAATATAAAATAAAGCTTTGCTTAACTAAGTCTTGATTTTAAGTTTATTTAGATTATTTATTCGCTAAGATATAATTATTTTTTCTTACTATGTTACATTTATTTGTAGAAACAATAAAATTTAAATTAAATTAAAACTACACTTAATTAATTTAAATTAAAACTAAATAAGAACTAAACCAAAAACTAAAAAAAAAATATTACAAATTATGTAGTCCCACTAAAATATCCCTCGGCAGCGTGACTAAAAGGCTGGTAGCATTGCCACGATGTATGGCAATGCTGATTCTTTGAGACAGGTCAAAGAATTCTGAGGCCTTAAAAGGTCACGGGATTTTATAAAAGATATAATTTCTAGCAAAAGTAACAGAAACTTTTTTTTATTAGCTGATTTCATTAACACGTTTTTTTATTGCATATTTCGTCATATTCGTAGGAATAAGTATGTATTATAAACAGCTTTTTTATTAGCTGATTTCATAAACACGTTTTTTTATTGCATATATCGTCATATTCGTAGGAATAAGTATGTATTATAAACAGCTTTTTTATTAGCTGATTTCATTAACACGTTTTTTTATTGTATATATCGTCATATTCGTAGGAATATGTATGTATTATAAACAGCTTTTTTATTAGCTGTTTTCATAAATGCAGTAAATACTAAATTTGCGTTTAAAACCATTAGATACTAACTCCAAAAAAGGACAATGGTGGGTTCCTAATCAGACGTGTTTCTTATTGCATATGACGGCCATATGCCTATCAGCAAGGTTTTTAAAACCATAAACATAACAAAATTGTGATTTCACACATTCATTACATTTACATCAATGTTACCATTGCAAAGAATATTACAATTGCACTTGTTCACATACATATCACTTGGAGTACGAGTAAGTACACGTGCTATTACTCATTGCTGATCCAACCGAGATAACCCGACACAATACCGTTCTCAACATCTCGATTGGAAATGACAGTAAGTTATAATTAAGTCTATGCGCGAACGAAAGTGCTATCCTACCTTGAAATTTTTTTGGAAAAGTTCCTTTTTGGACGGTACGGAATTAGCGGATGGGGGCGAAAAATAGTGCAAGATTTTTCAGTCACGAAGTTTTTTTCAAATTTCGTTCCAACGAGTGTTCCGTCGTGGAACACTCGAAATTTGAATAACTTATGCATTTTTTTAAAGATAACGTTTGTCAAAAATTACGAAATATTCTGGTAATTACTCAAATTATTTTTAATTATTGAAAATATTTTATTAACTTCTTCAAGATATAACTTTTGAGAACCCATTTCCAATAAAACCTACTTTAGAAGAAGAAGGAAGAAAATTGAAATCTTTTTTTAAAAATTGACGACCTCCGTGGCGTAGTGGTCACCATGCTAGTCCGCCACCTAGAGGTCCCGGGTTCGATCCCCGGTCAGGGTAAGTTGGAAAATGGCCTTTTTCAAATTTGTTATAAAATATAGTATCGTTGAGTTAGTATCCTATAACACAAGTCTATAACTTACTTTGGGGCTAGCTCAATCAGTGTTATTTGTCCCTATATATTTATTTATTTATTTTTTCGCCGTTAGAAAAAACTTTTAAATTAATTTCTTAAAAAAAAGGTATCCACAGCTATTTTAGTTAAAATATGTGTTGTTTTTCTTTAATGTTAAATTTTTATAACAAATAGAGTAGTTGATAAAATAATTTAATGAGTAAGAAAAGTTTTCTTTACATTTTATCATATTAATCGGAGATAAAGTAATTTACTTCGAACGAGGGCAGCACTTTCGTTCGTGCATAGATATAGAAACTTATTTTTTCCAATTACTTCGTTATATATGGAAATCGCCGTGCATAAAGCATCCATATCGCAACCATCGAGGATAGAAACTAGTCTAAATCATAACAGGCATTGGCTCTCATATTTCCAATTAAAATGCCTGTACATTGCATTGTTGGGAATCAGATAACGCCATTGTCCACTGTCCGCTAGTTTTGTATTCGCCACATTACTCTATTATGTAATTCTAGTAATCGAGTAGCGTTGTACTTATTGACATAACAGGTTGATACTCGTATTGGACCTGTTCGCAAAATGACCTATAGGTTTAGAATTGACGAGTATCCGCTGAATGTGTCTGAAAAAGGACAATTTCGGCGTTGTATGCAAGAACACTTTCTATTTTACAAGCGTTTAGTTTAACTCGTTCTGTTGTATGTCTGTCTGTAATCAAATCTTGCAAGTTATTTGACCAACTTCCCGTTTTCCGACTGAGCTGAAATTTTGCACGCATAGACGTCTATTGCGTGGAAATTCAATATTATAATGACATGGAGCTGATCTGGCCAAAGGAACTCTGTAATTAAACGACGCAACCCTATTGAGTTTGGGCTTATTACATTGGCTTATTACTTAGGCCTTTTAAGGTTCCGTAGTAAACAAGGAACCCTTATAGTTTCGCCATGTCTGTCTGTCTGTCTTTCTGTCCGCGGTTTTAGTTTTAGTACTAGAAAGCTGTGATTTGGCATGGGTATGTATATTAATTATGCGGAAAAAGTGGTAAAATAAAATACTGCAACATATATATTTTTAGGGTAGCTCCCATACAAGTAAACTGAAAATGCGTTTTTTTCTCTACTACTACTCGACTAACCAATCATACGGGGTATCGTTGAATAGGTCTTTTAAAAATATTATTAGCTTGTAAACAACGTTTTTCGATTTAGGGATCCGTTTTTGAAACGTTTGAGGATCCCATTCTATCTGCTAAACGGTTATATATGGAAATGTGAAAAAATTCACAACTATAGTAAATATAACGAACTTTAAAGGAAAACTATCACAGCTAAGTAAGGTTTATAAATTAAAAAGTAATAGGCGGTCAACTTATAAAATGTACTCGTAAAAGGAAAATTTCGTACAAATACGAGTACAATAGAAAATTAGTTTTTAGACGTTTTCAGTGGCATGAACTCAAAGTTGGCATTCGTAACTACGGAACCCTACAATGCGCTTGCCCTGACACGCACTTGGCTAATTATTGATAGTTAATTTTATATAAATCAATATTTCTTTATATCATTTGTTACTGTGTTACGGTACTTATACGGTTCATATATGACTAGCTTTTGCCCGCGGCTTCGCTCGCGTAGGAGTGTAATTTATCAAAATCCTTTCTTAGGGGATGCCTTCGTCATAGTAGCTTTATGCATGCAAAGTCTCAGCCCGATCGGTTTTTAAATTGACAGAGTTTCATACAAACTTTCATCCCCTATTTTACCCCCTTGGGGATAGAATTGATCAAAATCCTTTCTTAGCGAATGCCTACATCATAACATCTATCTGCATGCCAAATTTCAGCCCGATCGGTCCAGTGGTTTGGGCTGTGCGTTGATAGATCACTATGTCAGTCAGTCAGTCACCTTTGAGTTATATATATTTAGATTATATACGGTTAATTACGGTAACTACAAACCTCATAGTTTGTCAATAGGTACCTATTACTACATCTAATATGCTTAATAAATTGGTATAAATATGCTACCTTGCTATCCAGCATGGAAAGGCATCCAGTGTTATTGTCACCATCATCAAATATTCTAGTCTTAGGAGAACTCTGTGTAGTTTTTTTATGATGTATAGATCTGAACTGAAGTATTTATATGAAACTAGTCAACCAAGCACATGGATATAAATTTTTACCCAAAATCTATTTGACAGCAATAATTTACCGGAATTTATCGGCCGCGGTGCCTTTGTTTCATACAAACAACGATTACTGCAACAGAGAAGCTATTCATAAATTTTCACCCTATAAATGATAAGGCTTGGATTAGCCCACCGGGATTGCAGGATGTAGTAATCTTGTTTGCCGAGAAACAGAGGATGTGTTTATACATTACTCTTGTTATACTTCTAAAGACAAGTACACGGTTATCACTGGCTTTTCTTTATGGTTGGTGACATTGTGTTGTTGTAATTCCTCGCTGCAGTAGGTCGTATGTTAAGAGTGCTTTTTGGCTGTATTTGTAAAATGGATTACGGGTAAAATGTGTCGACTTTTTTCAAATAACTTGACCTAAAAATTACTCTTTTTAACCTACTTCCAAAAAGGAGAAAGTTATCAATTTTCGCGATTTTTTATTTTGTTATATATATTCACCGATTATTCAAGAACGTCTAGACTGATTTGAAATATGTTTTTTTTTTGTTTAAAAGGGTATACTTGTTAGTTGGTCCCATTGAAATTTTATCAAAATCGGTTGCATAGTCTGGGAGTGAAGTCGGTCTTTTAGTTTTGAAAAACTATTCGAAAATATTTGTCCCTGTACATTTTAACACCTTTAATAAAAGTTGACATAAGTTTCAAACTTTGGTTTTTGTTTTTATATATTTTTGCGCATGTATGACGTTCTAATGTAACCCAATATTTGATTATATCCGTTATAGTGCTCATCTTCGTAATTTTTGTATTTCTCCTATTTTTAACCGACTTCCGAAAAGGAGGATGTTGTCAAGTCGTCGCGATTTTTTATTTTTTTATTCGAAGACGCCTGCCCTGGACCGATTTAGAAAAATCTAGAAATTTATTAAAATCATTTAGTTTTGGGGGGGTTCATTTTGCAAAATTATTCTTTTTCACTTAAATTGGTCTAAAGCTATATTCGTGGTCCACCGATTTTTTATTTATTTTTTGATCTGAAATATGTGTAATCTCGTGAACAAACTCCAAAATATACAACTAAGTTACACAATAAATAATGTAGCATAATGTAATGTCATCAAAACGTTGTTTCATTCAGAAAGTACACTTAATTAAACTTAACATGTGAACTACCTCAGATATGAATGAATGCACGCCAAGGCAACTGCATTTGTTTGTTCAAGAAATATTTTGATAGCGTAATGCAACTTCCGCAGATAGCGGGATAGGAGACGGGTAGTCTGCTGACGTGTTTTGTAAAGCCAAGCCATCATAATATGTATAAGTATTAACAATTATGAATGATAAAATAGCTCAAAATGAGCACCCAAAAACTGAAGAAGTGTGTTGTAAACTGTAAAAAACGCATAAAGAGTGTTGATGCAGCGAAAGAGGCTTTTAGAACAAGTCCTTATCTACCGATACGGAAAATATGCATGTAGAACGTACCTAAGTACGTCGGGAACGTAGTTGTTTAAGGTCGGTTTAGATTATGTACAATTTAAATAAGTTTACTGCACTATATAGCTTCCCTGGGAAAAATAATTTATGTACACAAATAAAGATAATACGTATGTACTGGTTAACATAATGATAAGTGCTTGTTGAGTGCTATGGTTTCCTTTTGACTTGTTTGTATAAACAAAAAAATTTGTTGGATTCAAAATAAATAGTGATATCCAAAGTTTGAACTCACTGTTAGTATTTTTGTATGATTTAGGCATCTCAGTCAAACATTAAGTTCTTTTAAACAATATTGGAAGGAAAAATAAATAAAAGAAAAATTAAACGTGAAAACATAAAGGAGGTTAACATCTTAACGGTAGAAAGAGAGCCATGGAAAGCACTCCACTGACAAGAGCTCAGCTCTTGTCAGTGGAGTGCTTTCCATGGCATAAAAAGTCCAAACGTTGGGGTAGCAAAAGTTTCCAACAAAAAACAACGTCGATATACATTGGTAAGTTTTGTTGAGAAATTTCTGGAATTCGTTCATGGTCCTTCGAGCCGGATTATGTTACTAATTTTAAAACATAATTTTATACTTACCTAATAACATTACTTGCTTTTATAACAGTTACTATTTTTAGACTATTACACAAAGTGAAACCCAATCGATTACTTGACGAAAGTGAAGAATAAACAATGAAAAAAATTGATTTACCACTCTAACCGTATTGCGTTTCAAATTCACAGTCATGACATGAACTACGGTCTATGGCTAATTTATCTGTGATCAGAGATGGATCCTAAATTTGTTGGGCCCTGGGCTTATACTACTTCGGGGCTTACCTTTTTACACGGCTAAAGGCCCATTTAGACGAAGCAAGTTTCTTGCCTGCTGCATACCATTTTTATTAAATAAATATATAGGGACAAATAACACTGATTGCGCTAGCCCCAAAGTAAGTTCGAGACTTGTGTTATGGGACTCAACTATACTATATTTTGTACTATAGTGTTTTATTTTGTATTTAAATTGTGGCTTTTTATGTATAATAAAGAATGTATCTATCTATTTCGTAACAAATACAATAATATATAATACAACAAATACAATAAAAACATCAAAGACCCAATTTATTAAAGCAGTAAATGATTTGTATGGCTGACGTTTTGTATAGACCATGCAAGTTAAGGGGATACATGAATTTTTTTTTGGAGTCCAGTCCCATTTGAAATAAATTATTTGAAAGGTAACTGAGATATCATATAAAATTTTGTTTTGATCCTAAATAGCCCTTTAATCTATTAATTAACTACTGTTTACAAATTAAAGTAGAAGGTAAAGCTTTTCTTCGCACATTTGCCAAAAGTGGCTGTTTTTAGCATATGTGCGAAGAAAAGCTTCACGTTCTCACTTTTAACTGTAAACAGTAGTTCATAAAATAATTTGAAGGGATATCTAGAGCATTATGAGACCAACATTTTAAATGATACCACCGTTTCCTTTTTAATAATTTATTTCAAATGAGGGGCAGCATTTTCGGGGTCTAGTACCCCAAAAATTCATGTATTTTTTACTGTTGCTTCAGTATGCAAGAAGGAAGGTAAGAAATTTGCGCCGTCTAAGTGGGCCTTATTGGCATTTTGTCAAAAAGTAAGTATGTATATTTCTTAACATAAGGTTGTTGGTTCTACTATGTTACAGAAGAGCCAAAAATCTCCGTTTTTTTTTTAATTTTTTTCACATATCGTCTATTGTTTTCAATGGGGGTTGCCATTTGTTTCCATGGTGCCCTGGGCCGCAGCCCAAAATGTCACTAGGTAGATCCGGCCCTTGCTGTGATAGAAAGCTTAGGAAAGCTCGCATGAGCTATCGATAATGATAATAGATAATAAGCTTTCTGTTAATTCTCTTTCTCTCAATTCAGGCCAATTCAAGTGAAAATGATAATCTTCATATATCTTCGTATGCGTAAGAAGTAATAAGCTTTTTAGTGCAAATATTATATTTAATGATCAGAAACACTTCCTCTACCTGGATATGTATAGAAGGCGCGTTCTGTGAATAACTGTATACATATGATGCAAGTTCACATGAAATTAGTTTGTTACTTATGACTTCCATGCTAGTCTGGAAGAAAATAAAAATCTTTGGATGTCCGCTTCTTATACCTATAGTCCATTTGGTTAAGTATTTAAAAGACTGTCAATAATCTTGACGCGTCTTTTCATTGAAATATACACTTTATAAATCAATAGCTTCGAAAATTACAGATTGTTTATTTTATAAATTATAAATTACATATTTTTGTTTGTAATTTGCAAATAAATAAATAAATAATAATAAATATATGGGGACAAATTACACTGATTGAGCTAGCCCCAAAGTAAGTTCGAGACTTGTGTTATGGGATACTAACTCAACGATACTATATTTTATAACAAATACATATGTAGATAAACATCCAAGACCCAGGACAGTTTGAAAAAGGCAATTTTCAACTTGCCCTGACCGGGGATCGAACCCGGGACCTCTGGGTGGTGGACTAGCATGGTGACCACTACGCCACGGAGGTTGTTTGCAAAAGTATGGATTATTAAAGTGTATTCAATAAAAAGACATGTCAAGATTGTTAACATTCTTTTAAATACCTAAACAAATAGACTATAATTTTGTGTTAAAAATATATCATTCCTATAAAATCTTTTATTTTAAACGGCAATAGTGCACTAGTTATGCACCAATGTAACCAGTAGGAAATGCAATTAGCTGCACCGCGATGCCTCGCAGTCAGTCAACCGTGTAACGCCTTATCTTGGTTGCATGTTTTTTCAATATGCAACCTAAGACAATCGCGGTTATCTGGCAATCAGAATTCTCAGCTATTTTATTCGTTAACAGTTTTAATTATTGCGCGGTTTCGTAACTAGCCACTTACTCTTCGTGTCAATTCAACTGTAGTATAATGATGGTTGCACACGGATAGAGGAATATTCTAGTGTATCTAACCATGCTAGAGATACAATCAATTGAGCGTGGTGGTTAAGGAAATGATATAAAAAAAAATTGCTTTAAATTTCATTTCGTTAGTCCGTTTTTCGGAGGTTCCGTGTTCGATTCCCGGCCAGGGCAAGTTGGAATGGTTATTTAAATTGTTGGGAGTTTATCCTTAAATGTATATACCATAAATATAGTATTGTTGAGTTAGTATCCCATAAGTTTAGGCTTACTTTGGGGCAAGCTCTATCTGTGTGATATGTCCCTACATACTTCATTTTTTTTTAAATTTGATTTTATCCTAATATTTTACGTATTAACTTATCCATTTAGTGTAAAAATTGGGGTACTAATCAAAACGGACATGATTTAGATTGTCGCTCATTTCCTTGATTGACTATTACGATCTGCGCGGAAAGAAAGGAATCTGATACATTCAACTTTTTTCGTTTCCAGATAAGCATTGAAAATGAAAATAAAAAAAATTAAGAGCTCGGTGGCCCGGCGCATTATTAGAGCTTTCGCAAGCAAAGCAACACCGGGCGCGGTTCTCACTTAGATGGGTGACAAGTGGCATAAAATTTTCTCAAGCTCCTCTGTGCTTTGGAAGGCACATATAAGCCGTTGGTCCCGGCTATTATCATTGTATGGCAGTCGTCAAGCTAAGTCAGATCCTTTTAAGCATCCTAAAAAAATCTGACACCAGTCTTGGCCACTTACACACACGAAAAACGATACTAAAAAATCTTATCCAAACACCCCTTCAATGTGTGGGCAGTTACGTGTTCCATTTTTTAAGTTTCGCTCTACTGCATTCGGAATGGAACGAATACTTTTCATATTCTCCAATTAGTGATTTCCAGCGATTGAGTTGTTGTTTGTGTATAACTGAACGCATTCTTAGTTGTTGTTTCCGTGTAATTGAAAATACGCTATTTTCTATAAATGTATGATGTATTCGAATTGTCTTTACTTTGTATTCGTTGTGAATCATTGGATGAAGATTGGAGATGAAGAAGTAATAAAAATATTTTAAAGTAATTTCTTACGGACTATTTGTATGGTTGTGTTCGATTCTGTATGCTTAATAACTCTATGTAGTAGGTATAACCTCTGATCAGTTGTTTGTTGTGTTGAATTTTGTCAAGAGGCATTTCACATTTGGTTGGCTGTCTCGCTCGCACAATCAACCATTTTTAAAGATTATTAAAAATGTGTCTCATTTGCACAAAAGTGTTTCATTAACATTCAATATAATTATATGTTAGATACGAGTATTTAAGACATGTTTTTTATTATTTATGTTTGTGTGTATTGAGAATTAGGTCATCAAAAATTTAAAGTTTTGATGACCTAGTTCTCGATGTAGTCAATGTCTATAATATGTCTAAAATATTCACAATATAATTAAATTGAATGATAATGAAACACTTTTCTACAAATGAGACACATTTTTTAATAATCTTTAAAAATGTTTGATTGTGCGAGCGAGACAGCCAACCAAATGTGAAATGCCTCTTGACAAAATTCAACACAACACACAACTGATCAGAGGTTATAACTACTACATAGAGTTATTAAGCATACAGAATCGAACACAACCATACAAATAGTCCGTAAGAAATTAGTTTAAAATATTTTTATTACTTCTTCATCTCCAATCTTCATCCAATGATTCACAACAAATACTAAGTAAAGACAATTCGAATAAATCATACATTTCTAGAAAATAGCAATAGCTTGACGATGGTCATACAATGATAACACTGTGATTTTGACCTAATTAAACTTTTCTGCATTCCATATAAATAACCGACCAAGTAAGTCGGGCTGGTGCACGAAGGGTTCCGTCCCATTATCTATAAAAAAAACGTTTTTTGTATAGGAGTCCCACTTAAATATTTTAATTTATTCTGTTTTTAGTATAAACAGAAATACATTATCTGTAAAAATTTTAGCTGTCTAGCTATCACGGTTCATGAGATACAGCCTGGTAACAGACAGACAGACGGATAGTGGCGT
Source organism: Acrobasis suavella (assembly GCA_943193695.1). Taxonomy (NCBI): domain Eukaryota; kingdom Metazoa; phylum Arthropoda; class Insecta; order Lepidoptera; family Pyralidae; genus Acrobasis; species Acrobasis suavella. Next base: position 4,668,168 of record OW971941.1, read on the forward strand.
CTTAGTATAATAGGGTCACTTTTTTGATACCGAACCATAAAAAAAACGCAAATTTGTTCATATTTTACCCCTTTTTACATAAAATACAAACTGCACGAAGAATCACGATAACAAATTACAAAGCTTTTAAAGTAATCATAATGGTGGTTTTTCAAATTGTACAAAATAAGGCGTGTTACCCCTCGCAATGTGATGTCTTAATGATGGCGTGATGTATGGACGGAAACGTAGCAAGCAACAGTATAATTCATGGCAGACATTGTATTTCTTCATTTTCTTACATAGAAGTTCTTCGTCTTTTTGTTGGGTAAATTATTGCCTGGCCATATAGGAAAAGAAGGGAGTTATGAGCGATTTGAATAGCGACAGAGTCGAGTCGAAAAAACTGATTGTGTCGACTCTACAGATTGTAGGATTTAAATTATTAACCGACTTAAAAAAAGGAGGTTATCAAGTCATCGGAATCTTTTTGGAACGAAGTTCCTTATCGCGCGTTGCGAAAGGGAGCTAGACGGAAAAAATTAAGACCAAAAGTTGTAACGACACTTTTTGTTCATTCAAATTTATGAAGATAATAAAAACTTGATTTTAGAACGCAGAAAAGAGTTTGAATGTAATTTAGACCTATTTATATTTACATTTTACTTCGTTCCATCCGGGTGTCCCTTGACATCTCTCAAGTTTTTTTTTATGTATATTCACAGATTACTCAAAAACCTCCATATAGACTAATTTGAATAGTTAGTTTGTTTGAATACGCATACTTGTCAGGTAGTCCCATACACATTTTATCAAATTCGGTTGAGCAGTTTGGTGTTAAAGTCAGTTTTTATTTTTGAAAATTTATTTTTTGTTAAGTTTATTGCACACAATCTAATATTTGATTTATAACAATGGGTCAAACTTTACGCTAATTAATTACGGTGGAAGAAGAGGGAGTGGGACAACGAGCGGTAAGAGAGTCGGATAGATTCTAAACCTCATTTCGTAGGTATGTTTAAAACCCAGTTCAGTATTTAATTTTTTTTGGAATTTCTAAACAAAACAAAAAAAGACACAAGTGAAATAGGTTTCAAAGTTATCATGCTATAGTTTTTTTACACATATTTTCGTGGGTAACTGCCTTAGATTAGGATAAGTAAAGAGTTGTTCAATATAAAAAATCGATAGAGAAAATAGTTTTCGTTTGACTTGTTGGCTTAGCCGAACTTTTAATCCTTACGTTGACTTGGCTTCTCTTGTATAATATAATCTGTTTGATAAGAATATCAAATTCATAATAATGTTACCCAAGTAGTGAACAATGCATCAAAATAATATGAACAAGACAGCAAATTTCGTACCGTCACAAACAGCTGATAGTGTCTAAACGGCCACCATAAAGCAGAATTACGCTGTACCAACATAACAACTGGCAACAATTTTTATTCAGACTAACTAAGTGCTATCACGCGAACTCAAAATAAAAACTGTTTGGAAAAGACTACTCGTCTGTGTGACGGCAGAGTAAAATAAAATTTGTCACCACACCACTACATTACTCTTCATCAATTGTCGTAAACCCATTATTTTGCACCCACCTACATTTTTCTAACAAATCAAAGTTTGGCTGTTCGATAATGCTTTTGGCATTAAGTCTAACGTTCGAACGGATAGACCAATTTCGATGCAGATTGCGTGAAAGCAAGTTTCCTTGCGGTGGTTCCTAGCTACGTTTGATGAAAATCGGTTTAGCCGTTTTAAATTTATTGGGGGTTAACGCTAGAAAGTCAGAGATTTCTCTAGCAAATAATAGATAACGCTACTGATATCAAGTCGTTCGATTAGTTTTGCTACTCATCACTAGATAGCGTTCTTGACAATCGTTTTTTTTTAAATTTGCCTAGCAAATTAACTTTTGTAAAATAAAGGTTAAATAAATAAATAAGAGGCGACTAAAGAGGAATTATTAAATGAGAACGGGCAGCAGCGTACTCTGTTATCTGTGCAACAACTTCATACTATATTCTGCAATTATGAGACATTCTCAGACGCAAACCCAGATGTTGATTTCGAGTGACAAATAATATTTATAAATTATCCATCTTCAAAAAAATACAAGGGGTGTATACCACTTTCAAATGGTGGTTATCCGTTGGGACAGCCTGGGACAGAGCGTCTGAGCGCCGTGTTAGTGAAGTTTTAAAGATGGGACGTGTATAAAACCACTGGGTATTCTTCTACATTATTTTTATTTTATCGTGTACCAGGGATCGTAACTGTAGTGCAATTATGTCAATATAGAAATGCACATATGAAAACATCTATGTTAACGTCATTGACCTATTACAAAAGCAAAAATGATGTTATTTTTACGTTATATTAGCCTTTAATCCAACTTTTAAATGCCTGGTACAATAATCGTTTTTCAAGGCTCTAGATAAATAAAAAATTATATCTCGAAAAAAATCATCTCTACGGAGATTTTTTCCACAGCACAAATTTTTCCACAATTTTTTTTTCTCCGTCAAAGCAATATACTCTTACTACAGTACAAAAGTACAGATTTTCCCCTGTTCAGACAGCGGCAGCGTAAGAATAATTCTCTCTACATTACAGCAATAAACTTATCAATTAGCCTTTACTACTTTATAGAACAATAAAACATTCACAAACAATTTCATACGGCATCCATTGAGAGCGCCAGCAGGCGAGTTTCAAATGATTTCCGACGAACCACTGACAAAAATAAAGACGTCGTGAATTGAGACGCCGTCAAAAGGTCAGACTTTGATACTGATTTCGTCCCATAAGAAATATTAGATAAAAAATATGATTTTGCATACAATCACGTGATCAAAATTAAAGTAAGAAGTTTTTGGACGAAAATGCAGAGTCTACTTTATATCTTTCTCTGAGTTTGCTTCTTTAATCACTACTCAATGAACGTTGAAGGTGCATAAGTCATAACAATCTATAATAAAGTTTAGTTATCGCATGGATGACATACTTACTTAGTTTTTTGTGTCAAAAATGCCTAAACCTTTACATACGTTCCGGTTACATGGCGGTGATCCTTAGGTGGGCTCGAATCTTCAATCTGTTTAAAACGTTATTATGCTTATTAATTAATAATTGTAAAGTATTGACGACCTTCGTGGCGTAGTGGTCACCATAGTAGTCCGCCACCCAGAGGTTCCGGGTCCGATCCTCGGTCAGGGCAAGTAGGAAAATGGTCTTTTTCAAATTGTTCTGGGTCTTGGATGTTTATCTATATATGAATTTGTTATAAAATATAGTATCGTTGAGTTAGCATCCCATAACACAAGTCTTGGATTTACATTGGGGCTGGCTCAATCAGTGTAAGTTGTCCGTATATATTTATTATTATGCTTTGGCGCTGTTTAGTATTTTGGCTCCCCCGACCATGTGGCCGTCAACTTTTATCACACTGTTCTGTCTTAACCACCATAAAAAAAATCTAAAAATTATACGAAAAGCTAGGACTTAAAACGCTCCGTCTAAATTTATTTATGCTCTTAGGATGTAACTGGTTCTAGGCTAGACAAGCATCTTCCTTAAACAGTTCTGACGATACACTGACTTTCCAAGTTGAGCGTTCGTGCTGCTCCGTCTGCTAATTCAAAATCAACCTTTAGTGTTTACAATTGGATTGATTTTTGCTTCATTAGCGATAGTAACTGTATAGTTATGACGGTTGGAGGCATAATAAATCGTGACCACGCACTGGGCGCCCCGAGCTAATCGCTCCCGTTGCCTTTTGTTCTGCCATAAGTTTCTGCGCTTCAAACTGACTGTTTGTTTTCCAAAACAAATGTTTATTCTCCTATATTAATGTACCTAATAACTGCACTACAGGCTATTTTATTTCCACAAAGTAATTTTTATAATTTATCAAAAGTGATTACATTTCACAAGTAATATATCGCAAATACGATAAAATTGTTTCACCATATTACATTTAATCAGAATTTACGACAATATTTCTTCCAGTTTTGCCCTATTCATTCGAAGTATTTTATCGGTATAGACTGAATTTCTTGTAAAAATATATATATTTGAGTGTAAGAAGTAGTAATTCAGTAATTAGCAATACACGCATCGACAGAACATAAAAAAAAAAAAAATGGAAAAGACAGCGTTTTAATCGAGTACTATCACAAATCTATTTTATAAATAACCGTACTTAAATTACAGTCGTAAACCTCCTATTCCATAATGTCAATACTAAAATGGTGGAAAATGGGCGTGTGTCAAATTACATACGATTAATTATTCATATTAAATGTAATTATACGGTATACGTACCTTGTCGACATAATTTCAGTGCGGTGTGCTGAGCTAGAAAATAGTTCGTAACGTGATATTTATTATAAAAGTAACATTTAGCGTTCAATATACATACATAGTATGTAGTATCACTTTTTGGCAAAAGGTGCACACAGAGGATTTTGGTCCGCAGGAATTAAAAGTAATTTTTATGGCCGGCGAGAAGAAAAATGGTGATAGGCTACCGCATCGCCTAATACCATGATTAGCGTTTTGGCCCATTTTCCCGATCGGTTTTGGATCTGCACCGGAAGAGAAGCAGTTAGTACATTCTAAGTTTTTTCTTCCAAACCAGCATGGAAGCATTCATTAGAAATATTTTTGAAAATCCCGTATTACTTTTTTGACGAAGAGGACAATTCCATAAAAAATTCATACCCAATAGTATTTTTCCTTGTTAATGTTCAATTATTTAATGGTTAAAGTTCTTCGCTTGCTCTAGAATTAGTTTCAAAGGGAAACGTACAGTCAAGTACCTAGATACCTGACCAGGCCCTCTGCTTATATCTTGAATTTTCTCTTAAACTAAAAATGATATTAACATGAAAATTTATATTCAGACAGATTTTAATTAAGTCCTTCTGAATACAAATTTTCATGTTAATATGATTTCTAGTTTAAGAGAAAAATGAAGATATAAGTAGAGAGCCTGGTCAGGTATTTTGGTACTTGACATTACTTAGAAGTGTGAATGTGCCTTCGGCGGGGTTGTAAGTTGGTGTCAAGTCAGACCGGCCTAGTGTCACCAACCCTCTGAGCAGGTGTCTCGAAGGTCACTTGCGAACCTGTCGCTACAGTAATATCAATGGATTAACTTAAATAATAGGTACCATTAAATGCAATATGGAGTAGCTTATCAAATTAAAAACAGCATAGAATCATGACTCCATAATGTGCACTTAATTCAGACGGATAACGCTCGTGTCAATTTACCTAAATCTTGATTTGCATCTGGAAAATTTAAATTTTGTAGGTACACGACAGAAAAATATACATGCATTAAACGTCATGCTAAAAAAAATAACATTACCCACATACAAAACGGAATGTTTGATTTTTTGATAATTTTCCATTCCAAAAAGTGTAAGTATTTTATTATTCCTTTAGTCGAATCTTCTTTTAAGTTTATCCTTGCTTACTAAAAAGTAGTCTCATCTGTTTCAAAAGATTTTCATAATAAACTTAATAGCTTAAGTAAATATCATTAGAAAATAGGTATGTTCGTTAAAATTTACCGCGACAAGTCTAAAGAGAGATGAAGTGATGACTTTTACACTCCTACAGCTTGGGTTATGCCACGAAACGAAACTCTACAGAGATATTTGGAATGCTACAAAGGGAGCCTATATTGCTTTGCGGTATAGGCTCAAAATAGAATACAATAAGGGTACACATGACTTCTATCCTTCTGCATATTTTTATTTTGCATTAGCATTCACGTTGGCGCTCGACAATTGTTTCTTTATTGTAATGTCAATCGTTGTAAGTGGTTATATCAACAATGTTTATAATTTTACGATCATTCCTTTAGTTAGGTTTCCATTACTGACTATTTCCTTATAATTTATAGACCGTTGCTATCAACTGGATTAAATAATCCTATTATAAAAAAAAAAACTGCCACTCGACTACATATTTTTTTAAAGTAATTTTTTTGTACACGTTCTATAGCTAGAGGTATATTAGATTTGAAGCGAGTCTAACTGTATTATTAATTCTCTCTGTATTGATTATATGTATATCCAAATTGTCCATTTGGGATATACTGTAAATATCTGAGGCGTCTTTTATCTTTTCAAATAGGTATGTATTGGCTATTATCTATTATGAAGACTTGATTTTCCCAAAAGCAATCTTATTTGTGAATACCTTTCAGAATAAAAACACCTGTTTTCTTTTAAAATTATATTATAATATATTTGTAATTAAATTTCAAAAGAAGGCACCGACCAATTAATATCGCTAAAGAGATATATCAAGAGAATCACTGAATAAATAACAAGAAAAACTCAAATTAATGCAGTAAGTACGCAACTGTTTCGATTAATCATTTAGGGAAAAAAGTAACCCTTTTAATTAGCATTGGGCGAAGGTTTTAATCTCGGCTCTTGGGATTACACTGCAAGGACTTAAACGAATCCGAGGTAATAATTCTTCCGAGTGTTATAAATAAGAAAAATAAAGGTGTTTTACGGTAGCTACCAAAAGGGGAAGTTTGGGAAAGACAGCATTGCAGTATAAGCTATTATCCGCTATTTTCCAAGAACTGAAATCAGATACTTTTTTTTAAACATCAAAACAAACATTTCCCATGGGATTTGTATAAAATCTAGACTAATGACGTCATAGTTTCTTGGAGTTTATATTTTTTTACAATAATAAATCTCAAATCACCTTGAAAATGGATATTATCAATGACAAGGATAGACAGAACATTTTGGGTCCTGCGGCTCCAAGCAGATAGAGCCCACGGCCGCAAATCTCACAAAGGCCACGCTCAGCGTGATGGTGGGCGAGAAGGCGAAAGTTACAATCCAATTAGTGATGAGTTGTTCACCACATCGTCTATTAACATTATTCGCATTTTGGCTTCTAAGATTTGTGCGGGAAGAAAAAAATTGCAGGTACATTTTCAATTATTTTCTTTTCTACCACACTAGCTTGAAAAGTTTTATTCGTTAAAAATAATATTGTAGAAAAACTACGCTCCCAAAAACTAGAACAACTAGAAAAATAATATATTAAGGCTTTCAGTAAAGCTTTTCGTGTAGCAATGTCTTAAAACGGAAGGAAGCAATGTACTAATTGGCTTGTTTTCTTAGACGGATCGTGAGTGGAGAGAAAATAATGCTTAAAATACAAACTGGTCCTAAAAACATCGATTATTTCATGTCTTAATAACTTCTAAGATTTTTTTGGTGGGCAGTTGAACACTATTTTTAAAGCTAAATGATGATAATGATTACTTACTTTTTTTTTGGTAAGTATAACTTGAGACGCACGCGCGTCTCTAGTGACATTAGCCCTGAGAAAAACCTCTAGACAAGGCTTGGAACCGGTAACAATAGTACAGGAACCGGTACCGGTATTTAAAGTTGCTTTTCATTTCAGTACCGGGTACCTGTTCCAGATGGGTACCGGTACTTCTCCTTCAAAGTACAGGTACCTAATTAAGGTACCTGGTGCTATCTGTTCATACTTGTACCTGCTGGTATCTGCTTTTTCACTCTGACGTGATTTGTACTTTTACTGGTACCGGTATAGTAACGATACGGAAAAAATATTACAGGTACATATAGTACAGGTTCCCACAAATACCGGTATTTCAAGCCTTGCCTCTGGATGAGGTTGAAACATGGCGGCCAGTAGCTGACTTTCTATGGGAGTAACCCGTATCGCATAATATATACATATTAATAATTAATACTTATCGAGGTAATTTAAATTTCAATATCATTCATTACAAACGCGTCGTAGTCTGAATTAATAATAATTTCACTAATTATTTCTTGGAACCGAAAGAGGGTAAGCAGTCATATTTGGATATTAATTTGATTTACAAGTGGGGATGTCTGAATTTCTACGTTTTAATTGAGAGCTATAAAGTTTCTAGTCACTTGAGCAGATCAGTGTCGAGTGGAGAATTACGTTATTTTGGATTGTTTTTGTTTACGATCTAAAGACAGAAATAAATTGTAAAGTTACATTGTATTGTATTTGCTTGGAAATATCCTTTTTATCATATTTTCGTCTTTTTTCTGTTCTTATATTTTCTTTTATTTATGGTAAAATTAAAATTTTTGTATTGTTATAGTATTATGATATATTTATTTTTATGTACCTATATGGCTTTAACGTATAGTCTCCATTCTCGTATCTCTACACTATCACAATATCTAGGCCTTAACAATACTTGTCTGTTTGGTACCACAGATGACAAGTTCGTGTCACGCAAAACTAAACTGCGAGACTATTTAAGAAACTAAATTTTTTTTTACTCTTTGATTTTTACAATGACATAATACATTTTAATTGAATGGTTACTTAGACATTTACACAAGGATGATTCAATTGTTATGGTTTTTGAATAACTATTTACAACAAATAATGGTATTAGAAAGGAAGGTTTTATAATTCAGTATATTTATTTATTTATTCAATTGTATTGCAAAAATTGTAAAAGGTCGACTGAAATCCTTGGGCCTTTTTTACCAGTCAACCGACAGGTGGTGCCGGGACTAGAAAAACATGTGGGTTATATTCTCCTAAAAAAATATGTTTAGTTCTTCTTATTACCAAGTCGAAATAGCTCAAATTAGATATTGTTAGACCAGAACCTAGCCACGGCAACCGCCCTGTCATTAGCCACATTCAGATATGCCTTAGTACAAGGAGTCGAGCAGTTGAGACATGACAAAAGATGGTCCATGGATTTTGTGACCCTACGGTCACACAAACTGTTGCCAGAGTTCCAACCTCATTTGGCTCTGCTCTTCTGGCATCGCGCAGTACCAGATCGGAGTCTGTTTAAACATTTCCAAAGAGCCCAGGGGAGATCCTTACTCGGAGGCAGTTTCTCGTCGTCCGGGGGCATTAAGATTACAGGAGTAAGGATAAAAACTTGGCCGTATATAAGACTAAGGTAAAAAAGCAAAAAAATATAAGAAGACCAAAAAGAAATAACGCTAAAACATTAGATAAGATACTATTTACTGTGTCTCACATGGTTCAGGTCATGGAAATGTTCAAAAGTCAACAGTGTCCGTCTGTTTGTTCAGTGATCGTACTTTCCAATCTATTTGAGTAATGATATCACACTTATTTCCGAACATTTACGACTTTATTTCGAAATTTCAGAAACTTTTTTTTTGGGCAGAGCCAACTTATGTTGGAGAATTGGTTGGTCCGAGATATACGTAATAAGCCCGTTTATTATTTGTAGTGACCTCTTTTTCTCATACCGCGTTGATCGTAAAAGCAGATCGAAGGATTGGGCGAAAAATTGAATTATGTTAGGCTGTAACTATTGGATTCACGTATCCCATTTTCACAAATGCCATTTTTTAAACCCGGGTCACCTAAATGAATGGTTTTTTCATACAAAAAATAGTTAGTTTAGTAACTCTGCATTGGCAACACTGATTCGGATTCGCCCGATGTGCGGTATTCAGCTATTTCATTTCCTTAGATAATATGATTGTCACCCAAGGCATGCTAAGGCCATAAAGAAAAGCCAGAGTTATTTCATATGCCGATGCACAGATCTACGCAAAAATGCATAGTAGAACGAGCGAGCGCAACGAGTGAAGTTCTCCGAGTCTACTTGAACAATTTGCGTTTGTATGTATCTATGTATGTTTGTTGGACTATAACTTGAGTAATTATGATCGGAACTTCATGATATTTGTTAGGCATGTTGATGTAACCTATAGAATTTTTAAATTTAAACATGAGCCAAATCGGTCCAGGTGTTACCGAGTTATAGGAATCGCGAGTTCACAGTTCGGCGCGAACAACTCATTTAACAATTGTGTCTGCGATTCCGGCGTACAAGTGGTTACACAATTTGGTTACGTTTGTCAATTTTTATGTCACCCTCCTTGGGATTATATCCTTCTTTTAAACAGAACGATTGGTATTTGGTACCTGGCAGGCTCAAATGGTTCGCTAGCCCCCCACATCCCGGCGGCCTAGCCAATTTAATATTTAGCCGAGAATACCGCTCTCGTTCGCGATCTGTCAAACCTAATTTATGTCATGTGACCCTCTATCTGAGGCGATCTGATAAGATAGACAGTATCTGTTTTAATTTGATAATATCGGTTACATATGTGACCCAATGCAAAGATTCAAATGTTTATTCAGTAATTAGACCTTTACAGGCACTTTTACACGTCAATAATTATAATTTACGTTACGTGTAAAGTATATTATAATTTAATTTATTTTTAAAGAAAAGCTACCGATACCAGCGCTTCGTAACACCCACTGCTGAGAAGAAACGCCGAAAGAAACCCATTTTCACAGAATTGGTCGCCTACTCGCCAGAAGGGCTTTGTCATATTATTATAATTGTCTTTTAATTAATAAATACTTATAATATAATACAATGTTAACACATTATATCATGTAATGCTTGCGAACAAGTAAATAAACCTAAATTGCGTAATAAAAAATATTAATTAATCAAAAAAGCGAAGCCGAGCTGACCAGTCCTTCCCGGCAGCACCCGTTCACATGCATGAAGGTGCAAGCAAAATGCGACCGCTTTTTTATTTATTTTTAATCACTTATTATAATTCAATATTATAAAAGTCACCCTTATTTACCTAAAAATAAGTACATTAATAAAAATAAATACATCGGCACAATTTTTTGTGTTCATATGCGAAAAAAGCTGAGTTCAGGCATAAGAAAAGGTAAAAGTAGATAGATAAAGTAAAAATGTAGAACACTCAAATCAATGAAAGTTAGTTATTCATTTTGTTGCTTCCATAAAAACTAACAAGTCTAGGAAAACACTAACAAAAAACAAATTACCGCCAGTCTCAAACTGACAGACTGCGGTGTAAACAAATGAATATCGATGTTCCTACGACGCCACATCAAAAGAAATGGTCCAAATGTTTGTGGTCAATTTATTTACTAGTGATTCGTTTCGGCCTGGGCGGATACTTGCGCGATGATAAATTGTACGCAGTCATTCATTTTCTTCGACTTGAGAAAACAAAAGCAATTTTGAAACTTACCTCTTTTTAAATAAAGATTAAAATTGTGATTGAAATTCTTGCGAGGAATCTTGAGCATCTTGTTTTGCATCTTGAAAGTTGAACTGTGTAGTTGTCGGAATAAAGTTTAGTTTGCTTTTAGCAAGAGTAAATCATTTAAGAATGGGATTCCAAATGACACTACGAATTGACAAATTATAACCAGTCACAGTTCAACAGTTAATTTGTATGTAAATATCCTTGTTTTCTTAATGGGAACGCATTTCGATGCAATTTTAGTCGAGAATTTGATAAAAAGTAATAAAGGTATATAATTTTGAAGTAGTGACAATAACAAATATTGAATAGATGGGGAAATAAATGCTAAATTGCACTCATTTACTAGGTTACCTCGATCAATCATGGCGGGCAAGTCATCAGCCGGTTCAAATGTCAAACGAACCTAGGGTGGCAATAAAAGGAAAAAACCGAGTTGCCATTATTAAAAAAGTGACTGTGACTTTATTTCCATTGTCGATTGCCGATTCGGGATTATTACGTGACTCGCATATTTTTTTGTGTTCTAATATTGATAGATTGGTTTTTTCGAGTAGGTGACTTTTGAAATTCGTTGCGTGTGTACGAATGCATAAAGTGCCGCCGATTACAATATCTACGAGAAATATTTGTGTCAAAATAGCACAAAACGATAGTCATCAGTGGCTGTTCACACGCGAAGTGAAATGTATTGTAATGTACTATTGTATGAATTGTTGTACTACTTCGTATTCGTTGCGTTGCTTTTTATACCATCTTTGTTCCGTTTAATAAATCGTTCCATGCGTTTTGACGTTTTTATCATAATTAATATTGGATAGACCGTCCACCAATGAATTCATGGACGTAGCTAGAGATGGAGAGATGTCAAAGTCTACTCTATATTGTTTGGTTTCACCGCTTTAAATTTTTGGTCATTTGGTCAAAAAAAGAATTATGTGAGATATCATCACTTATGCTACTTCTTCTTTCACTTTCAAACGCTTTTGATAATACTAATCAATCTTAACAGTAGAGACGATGACTGGGTCAGAAAAATATTATTTTTGGTAAGATAGTTAGATCATCCAAAACGAATTGATCCATTTTACAGTTTATCAATTAGTAAAATTCACAGATTTACAGAACATGAAGTTCCCAAGCGATGCTTGTGACGTCACAGCTCTGTAAAAGTCGTACGAAGCCGTGTCGTGACAAGAACTGACTTTATAGGAGTGCCTTAACTGCCAAGGCTAGTTTTGGAACGAAGTTCCTTTTTGGACGGTACGGAATTGGAGAATGGGAGCTAGGCAAAAAATAGCGTAAGACTTTTCCGTCATTTTCGTTCCAATCTAGTGTTCCACGACACTCACGCATTTTTTTTTAATGTTATAATGTCTCCTAACAAACATCTCTGGCTACGCCAACGAAGTTTAGTGCATACTCGTATTGTGCGTGTAATACTACCCTTGTTATTATGAAATATTGTTAAGGGAATTGAATTCAATTTGATGGAATTGATTTCCTTTAATTTTACGATTTGGTTTGCGTGATCTCGTCCGGTAATAATCTAATAAAGTCGTCCATTGGGAGGGTTCTTTTATTATAATGACTCAATATTAATAGGTTTTATTGGCCAGTTTCCGATGTTTCTTCCATTTGGTCAATTTCATTGATTATATTAATCTATTCGAAAATATGTTTTATATAAAAATCTATATTTTGTATATCATTTGCATTATCATCATGATCTAATGATTATAGCGACAACAACAAGTTCTAAATTTATTAATTAAATTGAGAACTTGTTGTGGTCTCTAGAGTATTTTTTATTTCTGTCTATCACGGATAAATATATGACCGGCCTATACGACACGACTTCTGCCCTTTTTTTGCATTATCAATCAGAACATTTTTGGTTTAATTCTAGGCTAAAGCATTATTAATAACATATCTAAGAATACGAAGATTTTTTTTATTTGCAGTGTAGTTTGTTGCGGATTCTTCTGCACTAACGCCTAGGAATCGGCACAAACGGTAAATGATTTGACATAAGAAAATAAACAAAGACAATAACAAAGTTAATATCGAGTTATTATGTTATTTTAGTATAAATAGTTAAATATTATATAGATAAAATAGCTCTAGGCATGCAGATTGTGGTAGTTAAACTTGTTTTTTCCAGAACATTTACCATATCGAAACAACACACATTCCTCATAAGCCAGCGAAAGAATAGTTTTCACGAATGAATCATGATCGATGTATCGATTCTCCGAATGGGAATCGGAATAATGACTCGTAGCAGGCATTTGTGTGTGAAGCAAAAAGCGATCGCGTGCGCACACACAATATCCCAGTCAGACGCTCCCCGTATTTTAACAACTGTCCTAATACATCTTGCAATGTTATTTTTAACTGTTTTTGCCACATTATTGTTTGTTCTTTTTGCTTTGTTTACTTTTAATTTTTATAATTCATTTTTTGTTTTTATCCCTACCGTAGGGAGTTTTTATTGTAACACCCTCGCTTATAGGTTTCTGTGCATTTTGATAAAGCTATTAAAAGGCTTCATTGAAATAAATTACCATATAATACTTGTATATTTGTTATTTTCATGATAAGTGCATGTAAATTTATCTGTGTAAATCACAAACAGTAGACAAAATTTTGAAAATTTAAAATATTCAACGAATTGGATCGATTTTTTTCTTCATTTCAGGTGCCTGTCAATGAAAGCGCCAGACAGGTATGTCGCTAAAGCTCGCGCCGCGCGTTCGGTTTCGTTCGGCCGGGTTCGGTTGCGTTCGGAAACGTTCGGGCGGGCTCGGCCGCACAGCCGGTGCTCGCAGGCTAAGGGGGTAGCCTGGAAGACCACACGACACACCCGCAACGCAGGATAAAAAGCATAGTACTGTTTTTAAAACAAAATTGCTTATTGGTGTGATTTTTTTTCGAAATTATCTTTTTTTTTGTGCCAAAATTTCATATTTGTCTCTTGCAAAGGTAGGTTCCATTTCATCTGCCATCGAAAGTTCAACAGAAATCACGCTTGATTGGAACACGGCGGTTTCCGTCGATGCATCTATTCAGTGGTGTGATTATTTTCTGTATTATTGTGGGTGAAATGTTAGTTGTCGTTGTTTTGGTTCCAGGTTACACCCTAGCAATTGATTAAAATGAGATCCCAACCAAATCACAGATAAATTTACAGAGTAATTATTGTGTTGTAGAATATTGAATGCGGTAGATGTTTATGTTTAGTTTTATGAGCATGTTTGTTTATTTTTTCTGAACTTGCAACCGACTTTGGTAAGTAAAACCTTTTTTCTATGTGGATGATCATTGATCACACGTTTTTTTGAATCTACATTCCTTACTACATCTGTCGGTAATCAGACTACGCATGACCGCATGACCGATCCGAGTGTCGAACTACTCAAAACCTATCCAATGACAAACGCGTGATCATCATCAAATCGTAAAGGATTTAACGCCTGTGTTGGCACGCTCCTTTTGTTGGCGTCATAAAGCCGCCATTAAAATGTTTGATAAAATGTTGGTCGACAAAAAGAGAGTGGCTACCGTGGGCACCCCGCCGGGCCAGCTCATTGAGGAACGGTGCCTGCTGTGGGGGCCACAAAGGAACACAAAGCCGAATGTTTCGGTTGCCATTACCTATTGGCGATTCTTTGCGTCTTGTTAGGATTGATAAGTGAGTTTGGCAGTTATGAATATTAATAAGTATTGTTACAATTGTACAAACGAGACCATACACGTTCCAACTTAGTAATCTTTGGTTAAAAAATATTAAAATTTCAGCTCAGTAATAATCTTAAATCAATGGTATAAATTTTTTGTTATATTAATTATCTCCATAAAAAAATAAAAGTGTAGAGACAAGGATCGAGAATGTATCAAGGAAAGATTATGTTTCCATAACATGTTTTTTTTCACCATTTGTTAAATTCATGTTTGAAGTGAGGTTTAAAATAATCTTTGAAGAGCTGAATTTGAGTGATTTTTGAATAAATAAAGTCTAAAGAAAAAGTTTATATCGAAGAAACTGTAGTGAGGGTATGGAATACATGTATATGAGAGGGGCATTTAACATTAACGTATAAAGTCGAGTAGAAGAAACTTAAATAGTTTCTTAATAGAAGACTTTTTTCTATCATTATATTTGTTTATTTGTTTAATTCTATTTACACTATTATTACAGGTTTACCCAATACAATACCTAAGTCACACACATCAATTTTATCTATGATTACTATTCATATTACACAAAACAAACACAACTGCCTTTGTGAATTCCGTCAATGAGCAGCTGAACTGGTCAATGTTTTTTGCTACCTTATTTAACGTGTGTAGGGTTTGAGTGATTGGCGTAATTTTTATCCATCTAAAAGTTTCCTAGGCTCTGACTAGCTCGTTAAAGATAAAGTCACGGTAGTGTATGTGTTTATTTTTTCTATGTAATCTGAATAAATAAATAAATAATAAATAAATATATAGGGACAAATAACACTGATTGAGCTAGCCCCAAAGTAAGTTCGAAACTTGTGTTATGGGATACTAACTCAACGGTAATATTTTATAATAAATCCAGGACAATTTGAAAAAGGCCATTTTCCAACTTGCCCGTACCGGGGATCGAACCCGGGACCTCTGGGTGGCGGACTAGCATGGTGACCATTATGCCACGGAGGTCGTCATAAATAAATTATTTAAATAGAACTTATGCTACATCGGTATTATTGTTATCTATTTATTTCCTTTACCGACTGCTGATAAGAATCTCGTTATGCTTTTGCACTTAGATAACATTCTTAGCTATTCCACGCACTAAAGTCACATAAATTCTGTTTCTTCAGTTACAATTGTGCTATTCGAAGCGCAAAATTATACAAATCCTGAACTTACGTGGCAAAGCTCTGTTTATTACATTTTTTGTGACCGCTAGCAAATTGTGCCATTAAAATGCCTGTAATTGTTAGTTTCATTTGAAAACCAATTAAAGTAATTAA
Organism: Acrobasis suavella; assembly: GCA_943193695.1. Classification (NCBI taxonomy): domain Eukaryota; kingdom Metazoa; phylum Arthropoda; class Insecta; order Lepidoptera; family Pyralidae; genus Acrobasis; species Acrobasis suavella. The sequence goes on from OW971941.1 coordinate 4,684,270, forward strand.
GCCATTAAAAAGTAAATAATAGTACGTAATAAGATTAGTACGATAAAAAAAATATTCTTTCATTTTCGCGTGTGGATGCCACACTGGTGTTAGACTTTTTAAGCTATAGGCATCTGACGCTGTAATAAAACTATATTATGACGGCCATCTAATGACATCTATTGACGACAGCCGTAGTAGGAGAGCTGTTAGTAGAGTACATATTTCAGGCAAGCTGAAAACTATATGGTTATAACTACTTCTCTTATAATACAGTATCTCAGTTCTGTAGACCTGGCTGGGAGTTAGCGGGGCTTAATAAACCCTTAAATTATTAAAAAAAAAATTACAAGCAGTCATCGGTTGCCAGCCGTAATGCCTAATAACATGATTCGCATTCTCGCCCATTCCCTCGATCAGCTTTAACAATTTGCGCGGAAAGAGAAGCAACTGGTACTTTTTAAGGTATTTTTGTCTCTAGACCTGAATGGTAGAAAATTAACCTAAAAAAAAGCATGGAAGAATCACACTAATATTATAAAGGAGAAAGTTTGTGATTGTGTATGTTTGTTACTTCTTCACGCCCAAGCGGGTGGACCAATTTTGTCAAAATTTGGTATGCAGGAAAGCTAAGACCCTGGATTAACACATAGGCTACTTTTTCCGCAGGTAACATCGCGGGGTGCAGCTAGTAATAAATATAATTTAAAAAGTAGGTGATAATGTGAACGTGAAAATATATGGATCCGTTATGTGATCTCCTCAAAATTAAAATAATAAAAGACTCACTGCTTCAAATAGGAAAGGTTTCGCAAAACACAGGGCAATCACTACAAAGGGTCTGTTTACATTCTAACGCCTTTTAAACTAACAAAGGCGGAATTCAAATAAACACAATCGTTAACCCTTTGACCGTTGGGCAATTTTCACTTCGGAAAACGGAATAGGAATCGTTTTGCAAAGGGACCCGCGTCCCGCCCTGACACCTATGGTGCAGACGCGGGTTATTCTGAATTTGAATGAAATAAACCGAAATCCTATTAAGGCGAATACCACCATTTAAAATAAATTGTTAAATTGGAAAATGGTAATAATTAAAATTTTCCGAACAATCAGGCAGCCCTTTAAATTATGGTACTTTTTAAAGGCCGTGTGGTTTCCGGCAGAGTAGAATAGGGCCACTCCAATTCCTCCCGTGGATGTCGTAGAAGGCGACTTAGGGAATACAAGCTAAACAAAGCTTATAAATATCAATGAGACTTCTCCAACCCGGCTGGCCAGCGAGGAGAGTGCAGGCCAAGTCCTGGCTGTTCAGGCCATGTATGGCTCTGGTTGTACAGAGAAGGTCGTGCTCCTGCAGTGAGGACTAAAAGACCTGATGATGATGACTTTTTAATTAACTAACCATGGAGAGTACCTTGAATAACCCGTCTAGCTTTAAAACGCGTTTCTCCCAAATGTATTTACTCTATTCAAATTTTAAGAGAAAAGAGGTGTTTATCCCTAAGTTTTCCTTACGCCATCTACTATATTGCGTGATTGAAATTTAATCAAATTCTTTTTTTTGATATCTTCTAACATGGGTAAATGCCGTTAACTCAACTTTTTAAAATCTTATAATTCAATGAAACATTCTGTTGACCTTCTTAAAACTCCAAATAAAAAAGTATAAGAATCAATTCGCTAATCCACCGTACAACCCAACAGCAAAAATCGACAGACAACAACTTTAAAAAGTTTTGGTCAATCTTTATAGAGTTGTAAAAAAAACAATTAAATGTGTATATCGCACCTTCCTATGCCTAAATATATTTCAATCCAATGAGAGAAAACCATTAAAATCAACGCGCTAATCCACGGTGCCACCCATCATCAACAGGCCACAACTCTAAAAGCTACGGACAATCTCGATGTCAATCCGTTTGATCTGGCCGCCACCGCCCCCACGTCACGCAGATTTGAACAATAGGTATTCTCCTAACACCTTGTCATAGAGCAATAATTTGTTTACAGAAGGGACTGTCCGCAGTCCGCACTGATGTCTTTTACAGATGGATTTTTATCTTGATTGTGATGATAATAGGTACGCTCGTTAAAGTGGCTGTGGGCGGGACACATAGTGCGACGAACCGATGGCCGATGGGGCAAAAAGGTTCTCGAATGACGATCGCGTACTGGCAAGCGAAGGACACCCATCCACAAGGTGGTCAGACGACCTGACCAACGTCGCATGGAAAGCGCTGGATGCAGGCCGCTTTTGATAGGTCATTTTGGAAATCCTTGGGGAGGCATATGTCCAGTAGTGGACGTTATTCAGCTAAAATGATAAGGTATGATTGGGGGAGAATGCCATACGGCATTAGCCACCAAAAGGTTCGATATCCCTTTTGATTTTATGAACAACCAATGAAATTATTGCGTTAGTCCGTCTAGATTTAAATGTGTTTTTACCAAAGTGCAAAACGCATTTTAAAGCTAGACTGACTACCAATGAAACTTAGATTTTTAGAAAGGTTATTTGTGAGATAATTTCAAGGTTTATTTAATGCCTGACGGTTAGCAAAATGTTAATTATCACCATTTATGATTTAACAATTTATTACGAATGAGGGCTCCCGCTTTTGCATGGTATTCGCATTGACGAATAAAAAGTATAAATAGCTAATTTAACTAACTTTTTAATAAGATTTGTCTATTCTATCTTTGACAACCAACATTCTCTAATAGATTGTATTGTTCCAAAACCAACAACTCACACAATCCTAATCCATATCTGCTTTGCAGTAAAGTCTTATTTCCTCTAATAAATCTTTTGTGAATTACGTATGACTAACTACGATTACATACAACGAAAAAGTTTTACCTATTCCTGAATACATAAGGTTCATTTCTGATTTGTCCTTTATCTTAGATAGGTAGTTACTCTACGGTCGTCCTTGTAAAGTCAATGTTAATTTTGAATGCGATTGGCCACTTGGCTAGTGAATACCATTGATTCATTGTGTGGCCAGTGGAAATAATTGAAGGCTGTTTCGTGATTCGTGTGTTGACAATTGTCATCGTCAGAATAATGAAGAGCCTTTTAAAGGTCTATTCCTTATTCATGCTAGTACCATAATGGTATAAGTATTAAGATTGGTTTCCTGTACGACTTGTTCAAAAAATATAAATAAGTGGATATTGACTAGGATTTCAATTTTGCCAACTTCTGTTTAATGTGTAGAGTATGCAACTCTTTTATGTCTATTTATTTTTTTAATCTAGTTTAAAATGCTTATTTCGGTATCTTGATGATGGTGATATCTCTGGTGTAGATAAAGTCACAAGCGTAATGTATTGATAATGATTATAGCATTTTTAGCTCTTTAACTATAAGCAAATGATTTGCTCGTCGTTAAATCTAATGAAAGAAAACCATTAAATTTATCTACGATTTCGATTTCAACCATAATAATGAAGATAGACAAAATTCAAACGTTTCTTTGAATTTTCATCAATCTTCTTTTATTTTTATTCATTGCAATGAAATATCGCGACCCATTTACGTACAAAACCCTCATCTCCGCTGCACCAGTGCAGTGCCAGCATTATCTGCTCCACTACCTCCGAGGTGTTAACATGTGCATCATGCGAAAATTCTTGTGTTTAATGAGCCCCCTTGCCAATTACGTCACAACTGGCCGGTACGTTGCTCAGCCACTAACCGCACTCACCCACTTGTGCGAGCAGGCGTGAGTGCCTGGACTTTCCCTCTCATAAGGGCCCAAGTGCGCATTGCTGTAACGGGTATACTAAAATGCTCAAGCTCTAGGCACAAACTATACGTGGGCGCAGAAATTATCAGAGAATCTGTATCAGGCGAGGTGGACGGGATCAGGGTAGCCGCATACAGACTTTGTGAGCTACGAGCGGAGATGGCGCTGTTTATTTTTCATTTTCATGATTGGTTGTTTTACACCAGAGAGGCCGCAGAAAATGAGTACACCAACATGCGAGGGTTGCGGAAATAAGTGTATGAATATTGTTTTCAGGGATTTATGAGCTGGACTAGGGTCCAAAAAGTTATGTGACGCTTGAAACAACTTATTGAACTGCAGAACAGACTAATAATAATTTTCATACGTTTGAAATTTGACCAATTTTGTGCGCCTTTTCTGAAGAGCACCGTTGCACCGGGCGCTTTCCTAGCTAGTAACGCCACCAGTTTACAGGTGGATCCCTGAGCATTCCGCCCCGACTGTGCAGTGAGTGTGGACTATAAACGGATGAAACAGTCCGTATGCAATGGTTGGAATACCCAATGCAAAGGGTTGAATGCTTTGAGGATGCCAATAGAGTTATTGACACAGAATCAATTGCCAATATTGGATATGCATAGCATTTGTTGAAGTAATTTTTTGCATGAAAAATATTGTTGATTCTGAGCTTAACAATTTGACTGATGGCATTGCAGACACAATAGATTTTGAATTGTTTGTCGGACACCAAGTGACTTTCACGGTGTTTAAAGTCTTAAATAATAAAGTCAGATTTGTCATCCAAACTAGCCTTAAAAGTTTATATCACCTAACTAGTACAATTTTAGTCCTCATACTACATGTCTCTACATACACTCGACAAGAATCTGATATTTCAATCGCGAAGTACCAAATTACCTACATTCTAATTCAAGCAGCGTTTGAAAAAAAAATCCGCTAATGTGAAGTCAATACGCGTAAAATTAAGAATCTTACAAAATCAGAAACAACAGAACCAAACTGCCACCATTAATATCTTCTGTCTATCTATCAAGACATTCAACAACCAGAAAGCAAATATTTCAAAGCGTCTAAGACAAATGAATCTATAAAATTAATTGGACAAGTAATCGAAAACTCAGAAAGAATTTCTTCTTCTCTTAGGGGAGCTGGAACAAATGAGGGGCGGGCGTTGACTAATTTCATTTCCTTATTTGCACCAATCAATAGCCATATTGGAACACGATTCGGTAAAAGGCAAGTCGAATGTTTGGACGTTGATTTAAATTAAATTTTGAAATTACAAAATACAATAACATCAATAAAAAAATCTTACCATGCTTCACACCGAGGCAAAGTGCCCAGAATACTGACGGTGTTCCCTCGCTGAATCGCAAGACTTATCCGCTGAGAAAAATAACTGCCAGCTCTGGGGTCTCCTGTTGCCTCGATAAGACGCGACGTGATGATATCGATACTAAGTACAAATTAACATAAATCTTATAAATTGAAGTCCTTCGGATCATGCATGACCTAAATATGACAAGTTAGAAGTGTGTTTGTGTGTAAGAGAGTGAAGTAGTCCCAAATTAATTGATCTCAAGCCTCAATGTGTGACTTTAGATTCGAAACAACAATAGCAAACGACTTTTAAAAAATAAACGGTTTACAAAAAGTCGCATATAGTTAAAATAGTTAAAAAATTAATTTTAAAATCTTAGTGGCTATAATATAACAGGGCAGGAAGGCTACTGTCTGACGGTGTGAAAAAAACGTCACACTTAAAATGCCTTGAACTTCCGATGAAGAAAAGCTAATTCTTAAAGGTTTACAAAAACACTTGAAACGAAAACAACTTCATATAAAGAGAAACAGTAGATGAAAAATTTACATAATTTGATATAAACTGACATGCTGATCTGACTCCACATAAATATTGGGATAAGGCTTAAGGGGCTACCTGAATTTTTCGGGGTCCAGTGCTGCCCCCATTTGAAATAAATCATTTAAAAGAAAACGGAGATATCATTTAACATTTTGTCTTGATTAGAGGTTAGATTAGATAGATTAGATAAAAAGCTTCATATTCTCACTTTAAACTGTATTTAGTAGTTCATAAAATAGTTTGAAGGGTTATCTAGGGTCTGATCAAGACAAATGTCTCCGTTATCTTTCAAATGATTTATTTTAAATGGGGGTAGCACTGGACCCCTAAAAATTCATATAGCCCCTTAAGGAGAAGACGTAGATTTAAAATTTAATCTAAAAATGTATATTTCTCAGCACTGCAACATGGCTCATAATTCCAATATCATTACAACAGTAGACTTGAGAAGTTTTGGGGAGTCGTTCCAAGTCGTAGTCGAGTTAAAATTGTTTATCAAACGCAGGTGCAAGGGCACAATAACTAAGTTCAAAGTGATCTAAACAGTTAAAGGGTGGAGATGCCGCTCTGTAGGGTTGCCAAGGCTTCAAAAAGCTTATTACCAGTAAAATAGACTATTTATGCATTGAAACTGTCAAACGTGTATTTTATTTCACGTACAAACATTATGCTCACGAGTAGTTTTTATATATAAATTATTCACAGTTAGCAATAAGAATATTGGAATTCGTCTTCATTTAAAATTTTACTTGAAGTACATTCGTAGAGTTCTAACAATTATTACAAGGACTTGTCGAAAAATCAATGACGATGTTGAAAAAAAGAAAGAAAAAAATTACTTTATTTGCAATGACCTCCTATACATATTTATTTGGTCCATTAATAGTTACTTGACTACATATTTAGATTAAGGCTTAGAACTTATCAAGTGTTCATGCATAAGTGTTGTTCGTTTGTTTTTACGGCAATTTTTCTAAACAAGACTTAAAAAAACAGGGACACTCCAGGAGTGTTGACAGAAGTGAAAACTTGGTGTCGGTTACAGTAACAGTGTAGCGAGTTAAATGGTTTTTCCCCATCTCAAAAATGCTTTCCGTGTATGCCCATCGTGCCTAAAGAAGTTTTCACTTGAAAAAGACTTTCGTATGGTAACCCTAACACGAGAGTGGCGTACAGCGTAGCGTGCAGCGCAGCGGTCGCAGCCAGCATATTAGTTGATATAATTGCATTTGCCACCGAGCTCGCTGACGTTTCCTGCGATGGCGCAGATCTTATAGACAATCGAGTTACCACACAGATCACCCTCCGGAATTACATGATGAGAATATTTCGCTTCCTGATTCACTTCGCCAACTTAATATAGTCCGAGGTGGAGATACAGCGCACAGGCAATTTCATAACGGGATTACCAAAAATACTTCAAAAAAGGAAAGCTCCAAATCCAATAAACAGTGTATCTGATTAATTAAGAAAGATACTCTACAAAAATAAGCTCATATTAAATTTTGCCGGAATACTGCCGGCTACTTATTTAATTCCGGATATAAAATTTCTGTGATTGAGTCCCAGCGGGTGGGGCTGGGGGCGTGAATTCCAACAAAATTAGCACCAGGGGTCGAAATAAAAAAGCGAAGGAAAAATTTAATGAACAGGAAAATGCTCCTTTGCAGCTATTTCATCTATTTATCTACATCGGGATGCCCATTACCTTGCTAAGAGAAAAGTTTACATTTTTAATTTAATGATTCCACTTTGTGGAAGTTGGGCGGGTTTCGGCGAGATCTTAATTTGGGGATTTCTGAGGCGTCTCGTTTTGTAAATATTATTCCTTTAATAAGACCTCACGTCGAGGGGGTGCCTACTAACTCCGTGATTACGACTCTCTTTGCAAGCTTCATTTTGGACCTCGTCATTTTGATTGACGCTAATAAAATTTTTCCTACGCCGTTTTCTTGTTCATGACAGTGTAATTTGGAGCATGAATATTTTGTGTTGTGTCACCATCACCAGTTTATGGGTGTTTCGGGACATCTGAGTCATTTTTTCCTTCATTTATATGTTTCACTTTGGCTAATGCAATTTCTTGCGTCGGGGCGGGTGTCCCATCTGTAGCTAACTGTCTAAATCGTCAAGTCCCAGCTGCGGTTGCGTAGACGATGACGTTTCGCTTTTAGCGGTTGTTTTAAAATTGAATATTTGATGGCGTGTTCCCTTATGACGAATCCGCGCGGCGCGGAGTGGAGTGGAGGCACCGAGCACGGCGAACACCGTAAAGATAATTTTTTGAATGTCTCTGTTAACGACCGCAACCATTACCCTTAATCCCCGTATACCACTCGCAGTCTCCATTTATATTTCAACAATTTATTCATGAAGTTCCTTCGCATGCATGGTAGGATGTTAAGTAGAAAGAAAGAAGTCATTTGCATTTTCATAAATTGAAAATGTAGGTTTTCTAAGTCAGGTTAAGTTTTGAAGTTTGAGTATCTTTTGTTTCTTGCCCTTACGTTATTGTGAAAGTTAATAATAAAGCTTGTTTTTGGGCAGCTTCTAAGACGTGCCTTCTACATACTTCACATAAATGTATTTTATGACCTATTTTTTATCAGTCATACTAGCAGTAGTAGTCCGTCTGTTATGATTTAGTGCTCTATTTCTTTTTTGTTAACTTATGCAATTTAAATTGCTAATAGGAAAATTCTATTTATATGAACGAGGGTAGAAGCGCCTTTAATCACGATTCACGATATCGAATGCTAAATTTAGCAAGGCAATAGACAGGTGTAACGATAAATTCAAATACTGACACGACTTAATAACCTGACCAAAAAAAAATACGATAAAATGATAATAAATAGTAGTGAAATGTCAACACAACTTTGACGTGTTATCAGGACACGGGAACCACTCGTAGATTCCCATTATAAATGTAAATATTACAGCTTAGTACGTTTCTAATTACGCAGATAAGCTTCGATATCGGTTTGTTTATCACATTCATATGTTTCGAATCTAATTGGTATTTCGCATGTTGATATGCATTCTTTGTTGAGGTGTTTTTCCATTGGAAGCACAAAGAGAGGCGAGGCGAGGCGAGAATATGTTCTTTATAAATTACAAGAGCATAATTCTCGACTTAAGAGTATATTATAATCACTTCGTTTTATCCTCTACTATGATGTTCATCGTTTTAAAGCTGTTTAGCACAAATTACTTTAAAGAATATATTAAAAGTAAGACTAGATTTTTAAGTAGTCTTTAGTGTATCTATGCTATTAAAAACTATTGAAATATTTACTTTAAATCATAAAATGAACTTCTTAATTCTTCTTAATTGATAAAACTTACTTCGTCTCACGAATCTTCTTGGATTCGTGAAACGTTCTTCGAGACGAAGTTAGTTTTATCAATTCAAGGTTTCTAAACTGATATCAACAAACAAATATAAGTAAGCTGCGTGACAAAAATTACTAGGAGAGGGGTCACCATCATTGCGATTTTAAGTCTCGTCTCTCCTCTTCGCGCCTCTGGTGGAAAAGCGACTTAAGTTGATATTATGTTTGCTTTCCGATACTGATGGCTGTTGACTGTATTTCATCCGCAACTATTGATAAAACTATATTGATCTTTGATATGTTTGCTTTATCGCGTACTGTCAGAATTTTAATATTCGTAATTCGTAATACAAAAATAGGCATGTGAACTGGGTGAAAAATATATTATTTTATTTAGTCCGCCAAAAAGATTATTCAAAAAAAAACCAGTATACATATTTTCGTTAAGATTAAAAGAAATACTAAGATACAGCGCTTTGAAGTTTCGTAGTGGGGCCGATTTAAGTCACCTTTGATAAAAATCATAACTGATCATGACGTCACGTAAAATTTAAATGCGATGATCTTTGTCCTTTTTTGCAAATTAGAGAAAAAAATACGTATACCATACTTTTTCATAATCTATCTAATGAGCCATAATTTTTTTTGATCCATATTCCTATTGTTAACACCTTACGGGTCATTAACCAATCCTAACAAAAGTAATAACTTTTTCATTATTTATCAAAATCTTCTTTGACCACAATCAAATGTAGAGTACAAAACGGTGGACTTAATATTGTGCAATCTCCACCAGCCAGCTTTTAGGAAATAAAAAAAGTATATTACTATAGTTAAGTGTCCCGGAAAGAGTTAAAATATAAGCGGCAGAAAAAGCAAGCAAAGCTGTGCAAAATCGAAATCAGTAAGGCTAGAAACAATTACTTTACTTTGATTTTACTTAATTTATTTGCTGTTCAAAATCGGGAACTTTTTTCTTCCGTGTTTGATAATATTTTGACCATTCCGTTTTTCAAACCCGATTATTACGTAATCACCTGTCAAATTTTCAAATGGGCTTTTACAAAATTAATTCTTTGACGCTAGGGCCTCTATTTGTCAAAACTATGAGCACATTAATATATCAAACCTCAAATTTGCATTTAAACGTCTCCGATATAAAGATAATTCAGTAAATTACAGTTATTTTAATAGAAATTATAGTTGGACTTTTATACGAGGGGGCGCAGGGGTCGCTTTTTTACTAAAACATCTGTTGTTGAGTTTTTTGTTATTTCAAAAGGAGACATGATGGATCAGTTTCAACACGTAGCCGTCGGTGCCTTTGTTGTTTGGTTTATGGGTTTGTAATGTGTTTCTTTGTTTGTTCTGCATGTTATGGCCGCTTCCGAAGTTTGAAAGCGCCGAATTGACCTAGGCTTGGAATTTATTCTGAAAAATAAAGCTAGATTATTTAATATAACGTCTTTATTTACCTAAGTTTTTTAAATCCGACTTCCGAAAACGAGGCGGTTATTAATTCGTCGCGATTTGTTTTCATATGTTCCCGATTTTTCTAAAATGACCGGACCAATTATTAAAATTCTTTTTTGTTTGAAAGGGTATACTTGTCAGGTGGTCCCATGGAAATTTTATCAAAATCGGTTTAGTATTTTGAGGGTGAAATCGGTGTTTAGTTTGGAAAATAATTATGCATGTTTGTAGTCTCTTTATTGTATCAAAAGAAAAGTACCACAAGAACAGACTTATAAATTATTTATTTTGTCTTAACTATTACTTTTTTCATAGTATGAAGAAAAAAGGAATAAGCAAACGTTAATTTTAAATTAAAAAAATAATATTATAATAATTAAAGCCCTTGAAGATATACAATATAATCGTAAAGAAAATCTGTCGACTGTAATATTCACCAGTATTTTAAAAAAAACGTGTTTTAAAGAAGACCTCTTTTTTTTGGGCCAATTTTTAAAACGTTAAGACGAAGTGGTAGCTAAAGGGCGCCCTCATTAGAAATAAATTGTTTAAAACTAAATATGGTGATAATAAAAAATTTGATTTGTATCACTGTCTAGAAAGAACTTTAAACTATTTTCTGAATAACCTTTGAAAGTAATATTGGTAGTCCGTCTAGTTTTAAAACGGGTTTTCGCCAAAAGTGGCCACATTTGGCGAAAACCCGTTTTAAAACTAGACGGACTATTAGTAATAATTTCAAAGGTTATTCATAAAATAGTTTAAAGGTCTTTCTAGACAGTAATACAAATAACAATTTTAATTATTACCATATTTAGTTTTAAACAATTTATGTCAAATGAGGGCGCCACTTTAGCTACCTTTTCGTCTTAAGAGTAGAAACTTTATATACTCAATCCGTTTCAGCAGCAGCAAGTATTAGGTATAAATGGTACAATTTATTTTCCAGTATATTAATATATTTTACTTAAGTAGCCTCAGACCTTTTCAAAAACCAATTACAAGTAGATTAAAGATTAAGGCACATTTTTATACAATTCTAAAGGCGACGTTGCACAAAAAGTTAAAAAAAATACGCAACATCGCGTAAAACTTTTATAGAGTGTGAGAGAGTTTTCAAGAGTGTCCTTTGGAAGCCACCGTTGCGTGTTTCGAAAATAGGATTGCACACCGGTGTCGGGAGATTTCGTTATCTTATCTGTGAACAAAAAATCCGTTTGTCGCGGGATTTCTTTCAGATGCTATTACAACCAGACATCAGGATTTTAAAAGGATTCTGAAGTGTTGGAAACAAAAAATTGTTACATTTGCGTCTATCATTGGGATGCAGTGGGTGGTAAAAGCTTTTTTTTTTGGCTTTCAGTTACGACAATGAATGACATTTAAAAATCTGTGTTAAATTTTTGAGTTAATAAAGGGAATAATTAAACTTATAACGACTTTTCAAACAATATCATATATTTTGTACACTTATTTATTGTAGTAATGATTGAAGTACTGACTTCACTTCAATTATAACTTCAAAACAGATCTCATGTAAATGTATGAAGTCATATAAAGTTAATAGACAGTTCTTGGAAAAAATAAAAGTGTGGTGAATAAAACACGAGTTGAGACGAAAGGAGCCGAAAGGTCCCGAGTGATCTCGAATGCGAATGTTTGTATACACGCACTGAGGGCTGGCGTCCGGGTCAGCCACAGAGTTAGCAATGTTTAGAACAGAGTAGGTACTTACAAAAAAAACCAAAGCTGGCTAAACGCGTATTCGGTTAAACCCTTAAACATTTCACAGCCTGGGAGAAAATCGATAGCGTCAAAACAATTTATATTACCTGTTTCAGTCACTCAATAGTTAAGTATTTCAATGAAATTATGTGTCTTACTGGTTCATTTTAATACTTACAGATAAATCTGTGCAAAATATCAAATCTTGCTGCTTCGAATTGCAAATAGCATTAACGCTATTTAACTAGACAGTGCTGAACTGATTTATGTAAAGTGCCAAGAAAATGATGAACAGTCTAATCAAGAAGAGCGAATTACATAGGAATTGCAAAAACGGATGTTTACCGAGACAAAGTCGTTCGTGTCTATAAATTGAGCTGTCTACGTTTGAGCTAGGATTGGCACTCGACATGCAAGCACTCAATCATCGACATCGCGGCGACGTGTAGTTGCAATCCCTCTTCTCCGAGAATTCTTTGTGGTTTGGGAAAATGTAAACCCACCAACTTCCCTAAAATTAGGTTGTTTTTTTATACACATTACATTGATAATTACTGTAATCCGTAAAATAATTACTTTTATTGATGTTATTTGTAATGCAAGCATGATTATACTTAGTTCGTAGGCATACGCATATTGTAGCAAAAAATAACGAATTTAATGTTAGCATAGTAAGGAAATCGGTAATTTTTTTTTTTATAAAATGCTATTCTTAAAAATGAAAAAAAAAACACAATTAAGTTTAAAACTTTATTTAAAAGTTACGTACGAAGTTATTTAAAGTGGATAGACTAGTGTAAAAAAATAATTAGAGAATACATTGTCATTTGATTGTATAACGTTACACAATCAATACAATGTTCACATTGAAAGAACTACACTCATTGCCATTACATTTGCATTTTATTCCCAGTAATTACATATCGCAACGAGATCCATCAAACTAATTGAATTCAAAACGTATCAATTTCCTTTTCGCAAACAAAATAACAAAGACACGGAGCGTTTGCAGCTCGAAAGTGTGCAATGGAGTTTAGAAAAAAAGAAACAGAGCGGGAGTTTTGATTGATCACCGGTTTTTTATGGGAAATTAAAAACGCGGACTGGGCATGCGTTGGATTAAAGAATTCCTGAGGCCAATAAGGTCCCCTTTGAAGCGAACTCATTTTGAAATTAATTTATTTTTGTAAGCCAAACTCGACATCGGTTTCGCATTAGAGAAACAATGGTGTATTTCCGCATCGATCGATCGGTGTGTCGGATCGATATGTCATTACGTGTATTACGACAGACCACGTCGGCAACATTTGAGATAAAATCTGATCCGGTCATTTGTTTCGAAATATTTCTTATGTCCACTCCGATAACCTTCAAAGATATACATCTGAATAAATCTTTGTCATTTCGATACATTTATTGATCTGCGCCGCGGGTATGATCAATATTAATGCATAATATTGATTGCTGTATCTATTTTTTGTTGCTTTTAGCATGGTAGTATTAACTTCTTAATATCAAATCTACTTAGTATACGTTTATTTCATCCAATCCGCTTTTTTCCAACAAGTCTTTTTTTATAAACGGCAAATATTTTCTATGGGTTTTATATGAAATACAGGCAGATGACGTCATAGTTTCTTGGAGTCCAATAACGCTTTCAATTACAGTTTCCTGCAATAATAAATATTAAATCATATCAGAATGGAAATGTCTAAGACAAAGGACATTATTTTGCTGTTTTATTTTCTTATCAGCACAAAATAATTTATTTTTTGGAAAATACCCAATACTATTTCATAAAAGGTGTAAGATTATCACATATTCACTTCCGGAACTTAATAAGTCTTCCCAAAATTAGAACCTATTTGAATTAATGTTTCCATTTACACGCAGCCACTGATTATGTAAATTAAAATACAATTTTGATGTTTCCTCTATCTCTACCTGTTGGAATAGAATTGTACATGAACAGAGAAACCTCAAGTGTACCGCAAACGAGTAATTAAACCATCTATAATATATTAACATTATGCATACTAAAATGGAAGTCTTAGTCGAAATGTTAACAGGAATGGTTGGGGAGATGTGTAGCACCCAATACCGCAAAGGTAAAGTGTAATAATAGGAGCTATTTGGAGCTTTATGAACGATCAAAATTGCAAGAGCACGTGTATAAAATACACTTTGCAAAGTAGATTTAAATTTTAATACAAAGCTTTCAGTCGAGGGTTGGAACGTCTTGGCGTTGGAAACTCGTGGATGTGCTGCGGTGACGAGTGTCGATCAATAGACGAGACACTTAGCCGAAATGTTTTTTTTTACTTACTTGTAAAAAAAAACATTTCGGCATTTTAGATATTTGAAATGGCAGGTCCAAAAAAAGTGATTAACGCAGTTTCGTCTTTTCTTCCTGTTAGAATTATTGAACGGATTACTCAGGTAAGTTGACAGCTCGAAACCTATAGTCATTCAAAGTTGTTGTAAGAAACTGTTTTGGAAATATCTCACGTTTCCATTTTTACTTGATTAAGGTATAATATTTAAAATAATATAACGAATACTTTGGTCATAATATTATTTAAAAAAATATTCCATACTAATTTGACTCCGGAAAAATCTTGGCTATGAGATGAGCTTGCAAGTCACAGAGTTTACCACTGGGTGGGTAATTGGGCATATCCATACTAAGCAGTCCGGGGTCCGAGACTCAGGTGTCGACTGCGGCCGATTTCACAAGACAATGCTTAATAATTTCATTTCACCATTATGGCGGCCATCTTTGCGAGTCGCACAGTTAGAGGGCATCGGCGCACCCCTCCACGGCAATTTGCATTGTAACTCGGACCACGTAGAAAGCCCTAACTGCCATACCACCACCTCCTAACTCTTGAATATATAATTTTGTTGCTTTTATTAACAGCAAGTTTGCGTGGGAATCGGCGATAGCCTTCCGCGGCGACTGTTTATTGTGGACGATAACTTGCTAGATTTATTTTATAGTTCAGAGACTTTGTCCTGCAGAGGGTAGGTTGTGGTTCACGTTTTACGCGGACGCTTTTATACTGCCAATAAAGAGGGCCGATGCATGGAGCCATTAAAATATTTGCTGGATTTATTTGACAGCCTGCTTGTTTTGTTGAAATGTTTATTGGACGCCATAATTACATTGTTGCACAAATTAACCACTGAATCATATTGCGGCAGATTGCTGATTGCATTCCGCTTTACCGCGTCTGCTTTGTTTAATCCTTTTTTTGTTTTATAGTTTACGCACTAATATAAAGTCATATTAATTACTTTGCGTTAACGATTCTCGTCGTTTGAAAAAAGAGCATTTTTTAATCTGATCACTATTTTCTCAACGCTTTTTCAACGTTGAAAACGTTCGGTTCATCCTTGATATCTGACAAATCATTGAAATAGATCCAAACTTACAAATATCTATAGCAACTTTCTTTCTGACGCGAAATGAAATATGTGAGTATATATAAATATGAGCACCAATATACCACATCATCTTCTCAGCTTGAAAAAGTAAAAGTTAAGTATGCTTATTGAGAATATCATACCCATATTTAGGCGACAAAAAAATCTTTTTTTTGTATTTGGTCTTTCATGTGGACAAAATAGCTGCAACAAAGAAAAGGCATTATACAATTTGAACATTAACTTATATTGTTTATAGAAATCGGGAATAATAATATATTTTGTAGCTCGAGAATTTCGAAATAAAAGGCTCGAAAGGCTAGACCAGTCATAGCTAGCAATCTATTCGATATTGCTCCACTAATTCACAGCGATACCGAAGTATACTTTAGTTAATCGCAGCAAATGTATCGGAAATGGAAGGGAAGTTGCACAAACAGCGCGTTCTAATAGATGTGACCGTAATTGCTTTTCCGTTGCTAATGCAAAAGTTGCGAAGCTTTGCACCCGTTTACCCAGCGCATCTTGCTTCTTCTTAGGCAGTCATAAAGTAGGTGTACTACCAATTTCGGAAGTGCAGATTTTTTTATGAAATTGAAAGAAACAAAACTGTGCTGCTTAAATCATAAAGTAGCGCTTATTATGTAATTTTTTCAGAATAAGGTTGGATTCACATTATATTTAGATGCTAATTGGAACGAAGTTCCTTACGGCAGGCTTGGAGGAGATAGGGATTTTGCTGCGCGACAGAACTGAAAAAAATGTGATAGTAAAACCGTAAGGATGACATGATAATGATACACATTGTTTCGATTCTACATTAGCCAAAGGAACTTCGTTCCTACCTGGTGTCCCACGACACCACATTCTTTTTTTATATAGGTAGAATGTGTTTTTACTCATGCTAAATGATTATTACAAAACCTAACCTACCATGTAGGTAAATTACTCCAATTCTGTACTTCCATTGAACCAAAACTGACAAAATCCACCCATGTCAACTTTTAAGAATTTGAAATTGATTTTCCTAACCTAACCTAATATCAAACTCGTTCATCTTGAACGATTATTACAAAAACTACCCTATCATCTAAATAAATTATTCCAATTTTGCATTCCATTAAAAAAAGTGGTAAAAACCACCCAAATCAACTTTTAAGAATTTATTTTATTTCCCAGAGAATACGAGAGCCAAATGTTAGGTAAAAATAAATGGAACCAAGTCACTTATTTCACAGGAAAGATGTTTCTAAGATTTAATATCGTTATTACCAGTGGATGAACGAGTGCGAGACCAATGGGAGTCGTCAGGACTGTAGCGACTTAAAAAGTTTGTTTTGCCTATAATTTAATGTGTTTGTACGTCTTCTGTTTGGAATATTTTGTGACTTGCGCGACCTAACCGACCAAGTTGTGATTGAATCTTAATTTTGTTGTTTTAATTAAGATTGCATTTTATTTTTTGAAGAAATGATAGCCGAAATGCTTAGACACTGTGACTCTAACAAGTAATTGTGTACTCTTTCCACCCAATGACACAGAAAAGAGATTGTCGCGTAAATATGGACAGAAACTTACATTTCATTAAATATTCCTTTAGGATTTTACTCATAGGATTGTTTGTTTTGTCCTAATAAGTATCTTTACTTGTCATAAAATCTCGTCAACCAAAACCCATAATAAAATATTGTTAGGTTTGTTACATGTACCGAGTAATAAGTAGTCGACAAAATAAATATTCGCTAACTAAGCAATCGGTTGAATATCATCTGGGAAACTTAATTCCATAAATAGTGTTTCTGAATGACGTAGGGGGTAATCTGACACAAATGTGGACAAAATTTTTTTGGCTCTATACATAGATTATTAAAAACGATAGTAAAAGTATTTTTTCTTTTCTCTTATTAAAAAATAACGGCGAAGATACAGCGCTTGTAAATTTCACGTGACGTCACGATAAGCTACTCTCTCTACTAACTCCAAAGCGATGTACAATGTCCTTTTTAATTAAGTACAAATATTTTAAGGGGTTATTCAGTCCATCATTTTGAACAACTTTGCCCAATAAATGTATATCGAAATACGAAAAAAAATATTTAGATCAAAGTAGTCGCGTGATATCGTTACTATGAAAAATGCAAAAAAAATTTTCGTATTTCGATATATATTTATTGGGAAAAGTAGTTCAAAATGATGGACTGAATCACCTCTTAAAATATTTGTACTTAATTAAAAAGGACATTGTATATTTGTGAATTTTTCACTAATTTGCTAAACAAAACAATATATGTCCTTTATTTTTGGATAATCTTGTTGAGGGACTAAATAAAATCATATGTTTTTCACCCAGTCTACATCCCTATATTGTCTATAGAAAATGTGTATCCTCCCAAACGGTGAGTGGTTACTCACAGATATTCGAAACCCGAAAATATTGGGCCCCGGTGCCGAATAAATTGTTCCTCTAATTCTAATGGCGACTTTTAGGGGAATGCATAATTCCATTTCGTGTTTTCAACTCTTTGGGGGTCGAAATCGACATTAATAACTTGCGAAGGGTTTCTTACAAGGGTATTAGGTGAATGTCCTTTCTTTCGGAGACTTATTTGGGAAACCTTAATAAAACTGATGGGCTATTGGTAAGTTAAGTAATGATGGGAATTCGCATTAACTTTGCTTTTTTCCGCATTTCTATCGAGTAGGCAATTATTCACTATTTCCGATTCCTTCTTAGTACATACTTATTACGCTACAAGTTAATATACTTTTTGGATAGTTGTTTTGCATCTGTTCGGACGGTAAACTATTCGACTTATTTAGAAAGTACCGCTAGTTTGGGGATGACTTTTAGGTATTAAATTATGTGACGAAAGTTACGTCCGTCCGTAAAAAATCCGTCTTATAATAAATTACTGGAATATTTTGAGGGATTTCAGCTATGATTTTTATTAATACTTAGTTTTGGTCTCTTGTTTTTCGATCGTCATTACGCTAAAAGTGGCCTTTCGGGCTTGCGTCGTGGTCCTGAGCTTTGCTTGCTTAGAGCCGCTAGACCCAAAATGCTTTGTCTGCACAAGGGATTAAGACGTGATATATTCTCTTGAATTCGCTACTTTCCAACAACTCAAATCAGATACTTTTTTTCCAAACGTCAAAATAAATATTTTCTATAGGATTTGTATGAAATATTGACTAATGACGTCATAGTTTATTCGAGTCAAAAAGCGCAATATTCACCAAGAGAATACATCAAATAAAAGTTGTAGGTATGAAGGCACTACTTATCTCTGATTATTTTTCTTCAATAATCAATCTAGAATCGCATTGAACATGAATATGATCAAGACAAGTGACATTATTTTGTGAAGTTTTATTTACTTAATAGTACCAAATAATTCATGTTTGACCCAGGAAAGTACCCAATTAAATTTAGGATTGGCATCATTGTAATTTTCCAAAATATACAAGTATAGAGAAACTTAGTTTTTATACCTTATTTTTTAACCCCCGATAAAAAAAGACACAGGTGTTTCAGTTTGACTCTAATGTTTTTCGGTCTGTTTGTCTGTCTGTGTGTCGGTCTGTGACATCGTAGCACTCGAACGGATGGACCGTTTTCAATGCAATTTTTTCACGTAAAAGCAACTTCCCTTGCGGTGTTTCTTAGTCATGTATAATGAAAATCGGTTCAGTCTTTTCAAAGTTATTAGGCGATAACGCTTAAAAGCTGGGGTTTGTAATTTAACTGAAAAATAACAGATTGCGCTACGGATTAGGATATTATGTCGTTCCACAACTTATCACTAGATGGTGTCGTCGGGGGATTTTTGATTTGCCTGCAAATCAACTTGTAAGTAGATTAAAATACTGCGTGAAGTTTCTCACCACATTCCCACACACGCGCTAGTACCATTATTCACCGAAGTGCAGGCTGCATAGGGGCATCTTATGCAGGATATTGACACTTGGCTGTCGCCGGCTTTGTTCTAGCAGGTGTTAGGTTACGCCACCACGTGTTTACTCAAAGCTTTCTTTGATTGAGGCTTAATTGTCAGTACAAGATGTGTGAATCAGTGTGAACTGGTTGAGGACCGATCGTTGTCATTTCTTTGAATTTGTCTAGTTAGAATTTTTTTCAATAATGTTATTAAAACTAACGTAAGATAAAGTGATACGAGTAGATAGTGATTAGTCAGTGCCTCAAGAACAGCGAAACTGTCGGGTCGCCGCTCCGCCTAAAACTCGCCTTAAGGATATCGTTTACACCGATCGAAACTAATCGTCCTTTTCCTACTACTTGAGTAAAACCGCGTTTTAAATAATGTTCTGTTACAAGTTTTGCTAACTTCTTCTTTGCCTGTATCCTATTCAATGCCGATGTCCCAATTTTAAATAGTTTATATTAGATTGAAATTTTTAATGAAGTAGATCACAAGTGAACCTCTAAGAAGCTCTCTTTTTGATGATAATTTTATTTTCAGCATACGATCGGGGTAAACTCATTTTGCTCTATATTATGTTATGTAAATTCTTAATTGTACAAAAAGGACACAGCACAAATACAAAAGAAAACAATACAAAGGCGGACTTATCTCTTTAAGGGATCTCTTCCAGTCGATCGGTATGATGTAAGGTAACTTAATGTCTATTCCTTTTGTCTAAATACGAGTATTATCTTAATACCCATTTCGTGAAGTTTAAGTATGCTTAAATCATAGAATAGGTGTGTATACTATACACGATTACCAACCTTTTTCTGGTAAGCATGTATGTTTGTAATTTTAAAAGTGATTAATGATTTATTAGTTGAAAAAAGTTAGCTCTATAGATTTGATTGTTCCAGTTTACTCGCTAAAATAGGCTTCAAAATGTTATTAAAGTACAAACTGTCTGCGATTCAAATTAACTCTCATCAGGACAACCGGACCCGTTCAAAGTTTTTGCTACTTACCTACAACTTCTATAAATTAAAAGTTTATTTATGTTTCCGCGACATTCGTTTCGACGTCGTCAAGAGCGCGTGACAAGAACAAGTACAATTAATGAATAAGTAGTTTTTGTGACATTAAAGTTGATGTAAACAGTACTTGTTTATTGCATTGAGTATTTGCAACGCCGCGTCGCGTCGGAACCCGTCTGGCGGCGGAATGGAAAGCTAATCGCGTCGCGTCGCTCGCGCGTTATAATTAGTACAAATCGCGCGCCTCAGGCCGCGCCCATAGATCCAAAAACTTTTAGATGTCCCAAATACTTTAAAAAAATCTAGACACCACTGGTGTTACAGGCATCCATAGGCTACAGTTATCACTTACTATCAAATGGATCGTATATCTGTTTGCCAACTTAGTTATAAAAAATAAATTGAAGACGTGTCATTTTCATCCGGTATGAAACGTAAAACAAACTTGACAATTTGTTTTTTTAATAAAGCTACCAATAATTTTAATATATCTACTATGTAGAAATCCTAATCGAATACTAAGAAAGTAACAACTAATGCCACAAAAACACTATGACACATTATAAATCATACAGTGACGTCGCAATTCAGGCCTCATGTTTTCCTGATTACGTAGGTAACATCTAATCAATATCAATCATATGAAACATGACATATCCAGCAATCACTAAGTAGGTACCTATTACTTACTTATGTGTTCTATATGGTCGTCTGTCGATTAGAAATAAATAAGGATATAACAATTTTAAAATAATTACTAGGTATGGTAATCATACATTGCAATATTAATATCCTTTTTTGTACTCTTAATTTAAATTTACAAAAAAAATGTTAGTTTTTCTCAATAAAAAGTTTTTTATTATTGTATCGTGTCTAATAGATCGTATAGCATATCTCTGGTGTGGAATCCGGTAATCTCGGGAGTTAATAGATTCGATAATTCATCGCGACGCGTCCGAATCGATACGACGATTGATGGCACTTGTGAAACCTGCGACAGGCAACATGTAACTAGGCATTGTTTACTCCTGGCACCATTTGCACTGTAACCTGTATCATATTTAGGTGTATTAATTTCATAAGTGCCTCCAAAAATCTTATATTTCAGGCCGGGTTCCGGACATAATAATTTCCTAGTTTACCTAGAAAAAGTGACTACTCTAAAAATTCTAAAAAATATTAAAATACTTACCAAACTGTTGATAAAATAATTTGAAGTAGGTATATCTATTGACTTATGGAAAATAGATATACCTACTTCAAATAAAATTGTTATTTCACAAACGAAAGTGATAATCACTTTGTGAAATAACAATTTTATGAGACTAAGGGTTATAAAGTAAATACATTATGATAAAAAAAATCGCAGCACGACCATAGTAAAACAACACAAATTGAAGCATGCAATCACCCAAATAGCACCAACAAATCCAGCGTTGAAGATTGTTTAAAGATCTATTATATTATAGCAGTACTTTTTGTAGCTTTCCCATCGCAATGGTTTCTATAAATACCTAATTTGAGTTGTGTCACTAAGCGATCGGTCGCGGGTTCGAATCTTAAACTCTTCGCCACGTTTTTGTAAAAAATGCCCGATTCATTCGTTTCGTTGTGGTCACATTCCAATGAGCGGTTCAGTGACGCCGACAGATAAAAATAGAAATTGATTTTTTATTCTTCAATTGTATAGGCGATCGAGAAAAACTACTCGTGAAAATTGGTATCCGAGATGAATTTTAGTTTTGTTCACGAATTGTGATTCTAACGGAAGATGTAACATAATCGGCATAATAACTGTATCTGCCTTCGTATATTTGAATTTCATGGTATAATTTTATCAAATATTAGCAAAATTATATTCTATTGATGACATTCAATCACGAAGCTAGCAATTTTTTGGCGTTACGGAATGGCGCCAACCGTTTTACTTTTTCATTTCGTGGTGAGTTTAACAGTATCCTAATTAATCGTTCAACCTAAACGGTATGAAATTAACAACAAACTTTAATTATTAGAAAAAAGTCGGCTACCGCTGCCGCATCTGAATGTGTAATAACCCACCGTCACTAATTGCCACGTAAAAAATGTTGGAATTGAATCCAAACATTTGTCTCTTAACGAATCGTGTCGCGTCGGCTCCGACTCAAAGCGGCGTGATTCGGCAATTCCGTTCCATTTTCAAATGCTCGATGCCCATTCGTTCCTTGGGCTACGCCTACCTAATAAATTAGATGCCTCGCGTAGCATACCGCATAGTTACAAACTAATGAAAACCCGAAAAGATCTCAACCCATTTTCTTAACAACTTTTCCGAAAGAGCAAGCGCCTTCAAAGATTTTCCCGAGAAATAATTCCGCTAATAACGTTCCCGCTCACACGGTATGTTATGCAACCATAGGAATTTCATTAGATACACACGCGTTTGTTTGTTAAGGCGCTTTCCATTGCTAAAAGTTTCTTGAGGCGGGTATAATTCCTTTGTTTGTTCTCGTGGGTGGCACCCCCCTCTCCCACTACGTTTTCTAAGTCATCGGGTCCAATTATGCCCCTTTGTAGGTTTTGATATGTAAATTCTCGATTTTATTAAACAAACCGTGATGCCATTCGGGGGCAGCCAGCCGGATTAATAGCATCTTCAGATTTGTGTAATCGCTTTCTCTTAAGACAACATCAGAGGTGAATCGCAAGGGAGCTATTCTCTTAAACAGATACAATAATACATTTGAATGAGTCGAATGATCAGCTTGGGTCTTCGACCGATACGGTTGTGTACAGTGAATCATTTCTTCTTATTTAATGATAATATTAGGTCTAATAAGTCATGAGTAATTTTTATATGTATATAATAATGTTGTATATTGTATAAATTTATGAATTCTATTACGATATTTGTAAAGTTACACTGTTTATTAACCCTATATAAAATAAATAAAAAAAAATAAAGAAACTTGAATTATACTCATATTTTGTTAGACAAATTCTAGATTTGTTGCCAAACCAGTTAAACTATGTACACACAAAAATTAATCACTACAATTTATGTCATACCATAATGAATTCAATCAAGTTGAATAACCGCCGACGCCATCACCATAAAAGAGATCGCGAATTGTCACCGCGATCGTTCGACAAATTAATCTGCACATAGAAACATAAAACGAACGTTACGGCTGAAACTACCCATTCGATTTAAGCTTAATTTTTGCCCCAGCACTATTAATAATTTACATCGGATAACGCGAACGCTTGCGCCATATTACAACGCATAAATTAATAATGTCGCTCGCTTGTTTAACTGCGAATCAGATGAGTTTTATTGACAATTTTGTTGGGAAAGAGCAATTTGCGGGATGGGCGGCCAGGCGGCCAGCGACGCCGAGTGGTCGCCAAATAGGGGACTCGATCATTTATAGGTTGGGGCACTATCTGGCAATTGTCAAGCGCATTTAGTGCCTAATATCGGTAATAGTCATTGCCAGTATTGTGGAGTGTGTTTCTCAATTCGTACTGGTCTTTTTTGCCTGCCAAACTATGAACTATCTCCTGAACTGTCCCCTATGCCCATCCACCTATACAAAAGAGTACCTAATGAAGGCCAATTTTAAAGATTGAGCTTTAAGCGTACTCTAATTTTCTAAAATAACATATAGGTTTGAATCACTGACTCAAAAAGAAGAAGCTAGTGGAATATATTATGTTCTGCCGATACAATGGATATCGAAGTAATGTTTTTTTCAAATTAGGACACTGTCGAAATAATTAACTGTGGAATTTTAGAATGACATTCAGAAGAAGGTTTTTATTTACTTTAGAGCTTCCCTTTAATATAGAGCACCGCTAGAGTTTTGCGTGATGCCCAAGGTTTTTTTAAGTATAAACTAATATCACATTTATAAATATTAAGTAAGTACCTACTACTGAGTTTATGAAAATACTAATACATATATGTCCTACGCACATATACTAAAACTACATAATTTTCATAATCACATTAATTTACATACCTAATATTTAAATTGTCAATGTTTTTATTCACTAGAATAATAAAGGCATATTTAAACTCTTCACAATTTTAAACTAAGTATAGGGTGTTTTTGGTGAAAAAGACTTAAGTTATTTTTGTTGCAGATTCCTTAAGCTAAAAAATTGACATATATTCACTTTTTCAAAATCATAAGAAATGCTATGTCATTAAATTTTTTCGTCACCTATCTAAAATTACAAATAATATGGATACACAACTTATATATATAAGACCTTAGTTACAAAAAACATCTTTGTGCGAGCAGTTATTGCATAAAAACAGGCAATCATAGATAACAAATAATAGAATTAAACTGCACATAACACTATACAAATCGATTAATCAACTATAATGACATTTCAATACCCGAGCCGCCTCCATACCTGGCCGCCAATCGGCCATAAATGCAAATGTTAGATCATATTCCCTGTAACTCAATAGCACGAATGTACACAATTGCATTGGGGTTGCATTGAGAGTCCGCATGCTATTATTGTGCAAACAGGGGCATCCGTTTGTGTAGGCACTGCTTTATCACAAATTACAGAGGCGGCAGATATAGAGCTGCGAAAATAGAAAAGAAAATCGTTGAATAGGGGATGGATTAAACTTGATTGCGATAGGAAATAATACAGACATATTCACAGACATACAAAGGAAAGCGGTCCAAACATTACATACTTAGAACGCGTGTCAATTTTTCACTCGTAGCTTATTTTTATACTTAGTACTCTTTTACAATCACTGTACTAATATTATTTTTATTATGCTTAAAAACTATTCTGTATCCTTTACTGGGTCTCAAACTATATCCATATCAAATTTCATCAAAATAGGTTCAGTGGTTGAAGCGTGAAGAGGTAACAAATATACAAACTCACTTTCGCATTTATAATATTATTGAATTGGATTATGTTAAAGACAAACAACAGAACTTATCATGCCACGCAGCATTCTTTGTTTTATTCAATAATGTTTAGTCTGCTTCCCTTTATATCCCTGTGGGCATAATGATAGGAAAAATACGTAAAGAACCGACCGACTTTAAGGCTTTTGTAAATTTTTCCAGGTTACCCATGTTTCTGATATCGGTAAATAGTTAGGTAAGCTATGTGGGATACACCTAAGCTACAACAACATTAAAAATAATACTAATTAAGTAATATAAATTTCAAAACCAGAAAAACATTCACGTCATAAGGTGAAATATATGAAAAATTATTCAGCTCTGTATAGCTCTTGAAATTGTTGACACCGACAATGGTTACAATCGTCGTCATAAATGATAGAAAATTAATTACGCCTCTATTGTGTTTAAGAATATGCCTATGTGTGCATTGCTAAAGCCAGAAACTATTGTGTCACTTCTCACCTCGCACTGTTTTGTGTTCACTCGTGTGGGAATCACTGATATGATTAGCTGTCGAAGCAGACATATGTATTCATAATTAGATCAGGAATGCATTATTTCATCAATACCGCTCTCCGCTACTGTTTCTCCTGAATTCGATTAGCTAAGGACTATTACTCCTTCTTAGATGAGGGACTAGAGTCGCTTACCGTTATATCTTCATTTCAAACTGGTTTTATACTATAAAAGCCTTATAAGCATCAAATCAAATTTACGTAATTGTTCAGAGTTGAATATCTTAAGATGTCTGTAATATTTCCAAGGATAATTACAATACTAGTGAAACTATTTCTCAGTTTGAATATCGGCAACGTCGGGTCGTTCGTTACCCAGTCCGTCGTTCCTGACAATCGCCCTGAATATGATCGTTTAATGTTTGTGCAAGCAAGGACGGACGGTTTTCATGCCGTGCTCCGTAAAAAAGCGGTGTCAATGCTGAGAAGAATCAGGGCGAGCCACAACAGCATTCTTAAAACTGTGGCGAATAGGCTGCATTCTGAATTGATGCGGCACTTAATTAGAAAAACCATGCCTGTAGCTCTGTATGGGGAAATATAAATACGAGTCCCCATTAATTAAAATAATTAATAATAATCAATCAATATAATAGATTATATACTAACATTAGTTATAAGTTGTATCTGAAAATAAAACAATTTCCTTTCATTTCATTTCATTTTTTTTTATGTTTGTTCACCGACTATTCGAAGACGCCTGAACCGATTTAGAAAATTCTTTTTTTGTTTGAAAGAGTATACTTTTTAGGTGGTCCTATATAAATTTTATCAAAATCGGTTGTGTAGTTTGGGAGTGAAGTCGGTTTTTAGTTTTGAAAAATTATTAATAATATTAAGGGAAAGGAAGTTATTTCCCAGCAAGAAGAAAGGCTTTCCACGTGGTGGACAACTTAAATAGGTATACCTATCCCAAGCAGGCACAACTGGATATCCAGACAACCGGGGACCGAGCATCCTGGCGCCGCGGTACAAGGAGGGCCGACCCCAAATAATGGGACAAGGCATGGCAAAAGAAGAAGCAGGGAAAGAAAGTTATTATGAACATCACAAGCATTTATTTACTGTGGTTGAGTTAATATAGAAGGTGCATGGGACAGTCAGACAGTAGGTATCCAATGAAATAATCGAAGCAACGCTCGTGCATTCAATTATCCCTGAAAATTGAGGCTCATTAAAATAGTATACCGCCGCCGGCCGGACCAAATTGAATGATAACAAAGGCATGTGTTAATGTGACTCGACAGTGTTTTGCAGCTCGATAACACTGGTTCTAATGTGTGGAATTAGAATATTTCTACACTTCCACTATTCACGAAAATTAAAATCAGTAAAAAACTCGCAGTGGAACCAAATTTAATGATAATAATAACAAAGGCTAATGTGGCTCGATAATGCTTTTATTGGACGAAAATGTATAAAAATCAACATTTATTTTTAAACAACTGGTAGTGGAACCAAATCGAATGATAACTAAGACATGTTGATGTGATTTGACAGTGTTTGCAGCTCAAAAGCACTGGTTCCAATGTATGAAAACCACCATGAGAAAAAATCTTTGAATTCTTATTCTTTAAAATTGTCTCATTAAATGGTCTTAGGGAAAACAACCGTAGCCGGATATCTATCTTTATTATTGTAAAATCAATAACGGAATATTACAATCATAATGTGATCAAAGTATCCAATGATACTCGTAACTAAAGTATTCAGATTTAATTAGACGCTTGTGTTTCACTTAATCGTTCAAAAATCATTCATTTTTACACTACAAAAGTAGTTCTAAAATTAAAAGACAATTCTAATTTATACAATCTCAGACTTGCCCAGTTTTCTAAATATTACTGTCTACTTACAAACATAACAACATATAAAAAATTGAATGACAACAAATCGACAGAATTCAAACGGCCATCGCGTGCCACTATTTGAACTTTGCAATGGACAAACAACGACAGACACGCCGGCCAAATTATACGTAGCTTTATGGGCGTATATAAGGCGGAGATTTTAGGGAAAATTTGACTTTTATTGCCTTTTATTATCATTCAGAAAAATGCAACCTACTTCATTCTATTTGTTTAAAATTTCGTTTTCCGTGTTCATTCGCTCGTGTTCATACGCTTACATGCTATTTATGACAGATGTGATTGTACTAATAAAAGACCTTTTTGTTGTGTACTTCTCTTCTTTTGTTGTCGGAAGTTATCATGAATTTATTCATGATAACTTCCGACAACAAACATGAAAAAATGTAAACAACATCTCTAAAGCAATCCTTTTTACAATCTTTAACAAATTGATTATCTGAATTGGTTTTTATTTTCAATCAATTTAAAATATATATCAAATTGATAATGTCCCCTCCCCCCTCCTAAGTAAAAGAATTATATCTACGTCCGTCTATGCCTTAATTTCATATGTAGCAGCTAGTTTTGTATAGTTGACTTAGTGCCGGCAGCTTAATTAAAGGGGTGCGTGTTGATTTGTAGGCAATATAAAACTCTTTCGTAATGTGATTGTAAACAGTGGCGACGTTCCGCGATTAAACATAAGGCTTGCTGGGTTTTACGTGGGGTGGACTGGTAAAAACTTGATAAAGTAATTGCTACAACTATATTTTTACTGCAAATAAAAAGAAATCGAAATTAGGTGTTAATTGATCGTTGCAAATCATTTGCAAATGTACCTAATTCTCGTGTATTAAAAAAATGCAATAAGTGTGGTGACTGAAACATTTTTATTAACCTATCTTATCACCTAACCAGCGTACAGCCAAAACGCTTCTAACGATACCTTATTTGTCAAGGTATATGGATATCTTTGAAGATACAAGGTAACGGATGAACATACATACATAGCGGCGAAACACATAACCCCTCTTTTGCGTTCATCGTAGTCGGGTAAATAGAAACTCATTTTGGATGAGGATTCTGAGGTAAAATTAATGTGCAACGGAGAATCTCTTAATGTTGGATAATAATGTTTTACATCAAAATAGTCAGTCACAAGTGACAAAATGTACATTTTTGTCGGATATTATTTGTTCTAAATTACAGTTTTTAAGACTGACGCCTGTCTTGTAAAAAGACACGCACGCGACAGAATTGTGATATTTACCTAACGTTAAGTATATGTAACAATGTCCTTTTTAATTAAGTACAAATATTTTAACGGGTGATTCAGTCCATCATTTTGAATAACTTTTCCCAATAAATGTATATCGAAATTCGAAAAAAAACTTTTTCCATAGTAACGATATCACGTGACTTCTTCGATTTGTATGAGAACCTAATTTTTTTTCGTTTTTCAAAATAAATTTATTGGGAAAAGTTGATCAAATTTTTTTGTAAAATTCTTTATATTGTTTCTGTATTTTTTTTTTGTTGATCAAATTGATATACTTTATCACTCCATCAAATATTTGTACTTAATTAAAAAGGACATTGTAAACGTAACTACATATGCATTTTCTAAAATCAGATTAATTAAATATTTCTTTAGTGATATTGGTTTCGTTATTTCCCTAACTACTAGTACTTCGCGCCGAACTATGATGAAACTCATATCTCGCCAACCTTTTGACCGATTTGGTTCATATCGAGCTCGAATTTTCATAAACCTCTGATTAAAACTATTTGAGTTATCGTCGAATAAACATATTAAACATACTTACATACAAACGCCGGATTGTTTAAGTAGATTTGGAGAACTTCACTCTATTCGCCCGCTCGTTCAGTTTTTGATTCTTTTATTATTCAGTTACAATATACTAAAATTAACAAAAGGCATGACAAATGGAAAAATAATTTTAGCCCATCGGTTAGATTATTAAAAAATATTGTACACGTATTTTTTATTTTCTCTGAGAAACAAAAAATGACAAAGATACAGCGCATTGAAAATTCGCATGACGTCACGGCTACCTACGATTTTTACACAGAGGTGATGTCGCAAGCCCCCACTCCGGAACTTTGATGCTCCGTATCTTTGTGAATTTTTACTTTATTGGCAAACTAACAAGTTTGTATCCATTATTTTTGGATAATCTAAAAGACTATTTACAATTATACGTTTCTAACCCTGTCGTGAGACGTCATCCCTATCGTGGGATTCTTTAAAATCTTCGATAAGCTAGGCTTGTTTTAATATCGTTACATGAGTACAATGCAACACAAATAAGTTGAACAAAAATGGCGGACTTCAAAGCATTTTTGTACAAATTCCCGAAACGTAGGTTGAACCAAAATGGCGTTTATCGGCGCAGGTACAAATAATGCGCCGACGACAACCATTTTGGTTTAATTTACGTGTCCGGAGTTTGTACAAAAATTATTTGAAATCCGCCATTTTTGTTCAACTTATTTAAGTCGCATTGTATCTTTCATAGCATTGCCACTGCCTTAGAAGCTATGATTATAACTCAAAAACAATGACAATAAATAATTTAAACTATAAACACACCCGGTTACTATTTTGAAATGTGACTACCACCACTATTCCTTTAATAATTGCAAGTATATTTTTGAACTAACTGAGACACAGAAATTATTGATATGCGATAAGCAGGTTACTCATGTACATGAGTAACCTGCTTATCTTAGTACTTTACTTACTCACTTACAAAGTCAGCTACGGGCGGACATGTTTTTACTTCATCCGGAGGTCTTCATCAAAGGTCAAAAAAAGTCAAAAGTCAATTTTTTTATTCAATGTAGGATAAATTTATCTCTTAATGAAGGTATTTTTTTTAAATATTATTTTAGTGCAAAAGCTAAAAATTACTAGCATTTCGGAACGACCACTGCTGGGAAAATTACGCCGAAAGAAACCCAGTTCAGTATTGGTCCCTACCCAGCCTGATGGGCTATGTTTCAGTTACAATACAGATTTACACTTAAGCTCAGTATACATTATATTATACATCTAAATAATAAAATTCAAATTTGCAGTTAACTATTTCCAAGAATTTTGATCAGATAAATTGTCATTTACATGATAATAAGCATTTTTAATAAATAATTTTTAACAGCAGTCGAATGTGACTTGAGACGCGCGCCTGAAGTCGTCCAAGTGGCCTGTTATTTTCTCTTTTAACGTAAGTAACCCGTGTATCATAAGTATAGTTTGTAAAAGCTAGACAGAACACCCTAATATATAACCTAGTGCATGTAAATGATACGTTTAGGATAAGATCGAGGAGTACCGCTGACCGCAAACCGCGGCACGCGTCGCTGAGGCCACAGCAGTCAGTCACTTTATATTACTATATGTCCCAGAGTACAGTCTACAGGACATTCAGCTTCGTAGTTTTGCCACTATTGTGGTACAGTGGGCTAACGAGACACCTGGGCCGGTCCTCTACCTATCTTGAATTGTTTCTTAACTAACGCGACCGTTTATTTTTTTTGTCAAAGCGGGACATCTGTGGAATTATTTATATTACTTGCAGGCAGACACATAACGTACTCAATAATCGTGGAAAAGTTTGTTAAATTAAGATTATTGGTACGAAAGTGCTGGAATAATTCGACCCAACGAAGTAGAAACATTCTCGGCATTCCAGCCAGAGATTTTTTAATTTGTCGCAAAGTTTAAAATAAGTGAAAACTCGTCAAAGACTTTCGTATCTTGGCTGTTGCTAATAAATCCTTGCGTGATTAGGAAATCTAGCACTTTCTTCCTTCCCGCACCTTCCCGCGCGGGGCGCCGTGCAGTGCAACGCATTTCAAACGAGAAAAATACATTTTAAATTATCGTTCGGTCTACAAAAGCGGGACAATTTCGGCCTCGCGGGGGACACCGGGACAGACTGCCTGAAAGTCCCGCCGAAAGCGGGACGTATGGGCACGTTACTTTAACCTCAAAATAATATTAATATTAACATGAAAATGTATATCTAGATTTTTTTTTTATGAGTTTTCGTAAATATACATTTTCATATTAATATCATTTCGAGTTTAAGAGAAAATTCAAGACATAGGTAGAGGGCCGGCCCAGGTATCTCGTTGTCCGACTGTACTGTGTAAAGATACTAAAAAGTTGAACAAAAATGGCGGACTTCAAAGCATTTTTGTACAAATTCCCGGCACGTAGGTTTAACCAAAATAACGGTTACCGGTGCAGGTACAAATAATGCACCGACGACTGCCATTTTGGTTCAATTTACGTGTTGGGAATTTGTATAAAAATGCTTTGAAGTCCGCCATTTTTGTTCAACTTATTTGTGTCGCACTGTACAGATTAGTAGTTGTAGTACAGTACAGATACCGATTAGTAAATAGTATAGTTTGTAACATATCAGGAGAAAAATTTTACACAGTTATTGTACAAAAGAGAACCAAGAACAAATCGCTACAGCCAAAGAGTGCGCGTTTCTCAAAGTCGCTTCTTGGGCTGGCCGCGTGCATCGATAGCGGAAACCAAAAGAATTCCGATTTATCGCTACTTATCAGTGGCCGTTTGTACTGTGATCTCGATTAATGTAACAGTTACAGACCCATAATTAGTTAAAAGATTCAGGTGTTACTTTGCGGAAATCAAAGTTACACACTACTTGATTTGAATTACTTTGTGCAATTCCGCCACCAGACTGGTGGCGGAATTGCACAAAGTAATTCAAATCAAGTAGTAAGACACATAATTATTTAATTATTTAAATATGCCCAAGAAAACTAGCTTGGCGGGAAGTAAACTTGTAGCATCAGGGTGCGTTTGCAGATCATTACTTAGATTAATCTACGATTATCTTCTTAACAGAGGTATCAAATAGTTTGAGGTATTTATTTAAATGGTAGACTAAAAATTTTTCAATAAACCTAGGACACATTTATGCATAAAAATGTATTAACTTCGAAAAAAAAATTAAATTAGCAAAAATACTCAATTCAGTGCCGTCTTATACCAAGACTTGCCACATGTTACTTTGATCGTTATCGCTTTTGCTTTTGCGATGGTGACCGATATTGTTTTGTTTATCGCACTTAATAATGGTAGTAGATTAAAGATTTTACACAGTAAAGAAATATAGGTATATGCTGTATCATTGTGAAGTTTCGGGTTTGGCTGTATAGGTACTTAATGATATTTACTTATAACCCCCGACAAAAAGAGGGGTGTAGGTGTTATAACTTTGACGCTAATGTCTGTCTATTTGTGTGTGTATCTGTGGCATCATAACTCTCTAACACATGGACCGATTTCGATTCGTTTTTTACGTGTAAGCAAGTTTCCGTGTGGTGGTTTCTAGCTATATTTGATGAAAATCGGTTTAACCGTTTAAAAGTTATTGGGATGTAACGCTTAAAAGTAGAATTTTTAAATTTGCCTAGCAAATAATAGATGGAGCTACCGATATCAAGTCGAATATGTAGTTCCGCTACTTATCACTAGATGGCGTTCTTATATAATTTGCTTGGCAAATAAACTTGTCATTCTCTATTTCGTAGGTCTTCGGCATCCTTTAATGGTTAAATGACAAGCATATAACCATCTTTAGATATAACAAAACCGTAAAGTGCGCCCCTGACGCCGGAACAGAGCTAAGGATGCACCCGCTATGAGATGCCATTACAATCAGTAAAAAAAATATAGGTCCATGATTACACTAATAATATTTCTCTCCATGTTAATATCAACACGGCACTGGTTTAATTTGTAATATTTGAGTAAGATAAGCTGGCTGCTGGGAACGGAAGTCGACTGGCTGGTGACATGCGTCAAGTGGATGAGATAATGCGGTGACGATTGAAAAAATGCAGAAGCTACTTAGACTATATGAGGTCTAAAATATACTGAAACTGTTTTAAGGGTAGATTCATGTGTGTTATTTGAACAACTTTCTCCAAGGAACATATATCGAAATAAGAAAATCATTTTTGGCCTTCCATACAAGATGGCTTTTCGCCCACCATCACACTAAAAGTGACCTTTGAGACCTCTAATCTGCTTAATCACAAGACCCATAAAACGCTCTGTCTTCTCCATTAGGGTAACAGTCGTGATATTATTATGTATTTATAAAATATGACCAATCAGCTCAATCTTAGTTACAATATACAGCAACTCCACGAGATCTGTTAACTTTTTTCCAGTGCCAGCAAGCAATATTTACGCCACTGGTCTTAACATTTGAATGTTTAAGAGGAATTAGATTGTTGTAATGCCAAAGAGCTATGGAGTAGTGTTTTGAGTGTTACCAGGCTCGATATACACGAAATAATATTACGAAAATTATAGGTTGCATTTTTTTCTGACGGGAGGTTAGGGAATATCCTCATTAACAAAATCGTTCAGTCTAAAATTAAAATGAAAGCAATCATAACCCGGATGTGGCATACAATAGAATGATTCCCACATGCCTGGACGAAACAAAACAAGGTTTAAACAGCGTCTAAACGCTGAAATAACAAACCGATTACGCCATGATCAGTGCTATAATGGGGCGCAAGGCAAAAGTGGACGCGTTTTATTCTATACAGGGTTGATCAAAATATACTGGAACTATTTAAAGGTTGAATTCAGACCATGATACTGAACAACTTTCCCCAAGGAACATATATCGAAATATGAAGAAAATAATCGTCCTCCCGTTCAAGTTGAAACGGCTAGTCGGTCAGCAAAAAAAACCTTTTTTTGTTTCTGTTAGCCCAGTGTCAAATTGACTTAATTTTATATCGATACAAAGATTTGCAAAAAAAAAGAATTGCGATATTTTTACAATAATTGTGGTTAACTCAAAATTTTAAGATAACGCCTTGGAACTATATTTTTATTAGTACTTAACTGCTACAATGTTATTAAGACAATAATGTAGATTTTTATATTTCTTAATTTGTCAGGTAGAAAGTTGATCCCCGCTTCATACTGTCACTTAGACATAACCGTGAAAACGGTAGCGCTGGTAGTCTCACTCAGCGATACAATATTTAATAGTTTTATGATGTATTATCAAAACAAATCCCAACGAGTTAGTATGAACCACTGCAGTACGTTTCGGCTGCGTCTGCTCTAATCAAAACATTTTGATATTTGACATTTTTCTTTTTTGTTTTTTTTTTTGCTAGCCTTTGTTTTGTTTGAAAAGAAAAATAAATTAAAGGCTAAGGATTTATTTCGTTGCTTGGACA
The DNA here is from genome assembly GCA_943193695.1 of Acrobasis suavella. Taxonomy (NCBI): domain Eukaryota; kingdom Metazoa; phylum Arthropoda; class Insecta; order Lepidoptera; family Pyralidae; genus Acrobasis; species Acrobasis suavella. The sequence goes on from OW971941.1 coordinate 4,719,367, forward strand.
ACATTTTAAAATTTGAAAAAAATCGTTCAATTTTAAAAAAACTTGGTGGTAACAAAAATTTTATGATACTACTTAGTAATATTAAATATAAAAAAAATGTCTTAAAGAGTTAGGAAAAATAGGAAATGTAAGTATTTCTTAATTTAAGCTTTAACATTTAAGAAGAAATAATGTCACAGTTTCCAATAAACAACAAAAATATTAATTAAATTCAAGTAAATTTAATAATGAGTAGCTATTTTCTGCACAAACGCGTAAATTACCCCCTTTAATACCAGTCGTTCAGCTGTAAACACTAGTGAAGTAGCGTTACATGTTCCTAATTGGCCCGAGCGACCCGCGGCATGAAGAAATAATTACAATGCATACCTATTAACTTAGCTAAATTAATATTTTATTCCCTAGTTTCTATGTATATATGATAATAAATATGTCATCTATGATATGTAACGTCGTTTTTGCCCATCGCCTTAGGACTAATATTCAATACTACGGAATTATAAATACTGTCTGTTATGGCATTGGTAAGTACAATTAATGTATATGTAATATGCATGTATATGTATACAAACATGCGATAACATAATATACCGTTGTTTTGGCGTAGCCTTTGATGATCTTGAATTACTTTTAATAACTGTTTCGCCATTTTTGAGTATTTTTTTAGAAGAACGTACATATATAATATAAAGCCTATTTACGAGTACCACAAGGGTAGGCAGAGACAATGGACCTTTTCTTGCAACGATCCTGACAAAACTCTTTCGCGTTTTAGAAGAATGCGTGATAAAGGCGCGTTAAAACAAATTTTCCGCTTGCTTCGATTCAGCTAACATGAGCAAAAAATTTGTAAGTTTCCCTAAATAGTATTTAAAAAGATAAAATAAAACCTCTTTGAAAAATTGGTCGCCTTAAATAAAACTCATCTAACTAGTTTGTTGAAGTATTTCAATTCTAAAAATTTGACTTCAAATGAAACGAAAACCATGAAAATACTATATTTTGCTTGGAAGATCTATGTAGTTATTTAGCTATTAAACCACTTTAACAAGTAACAAAGGTCTGGCATTTACTGAAATGTTCTACTGCAACATTATTCATGTCCACTAATTGTATTTTTTCAAGCAGATAGTAATAAATGCAATTAGTTTACTACTAGCGAAGCGGATGGGTAGATTTTTTTAACACGGACCATTTAACACTGGTTGGTGATTGGCGTAGATCAGACTTTTATTAACACTACTTTCCTAACATTATTTATAGTTATTGTTTATTGGTGATATTTCCATATTTTAAAAAGCTGTGTCATATAAGGTTATATAGATATTTGAAATTAATACCTCCACACCAAATATAGATTATTTCTCTAAAAAGTCTGTTAGTCATAACTTTCAATTGTTTAGTTATAGAAGTAAGTATATTAATATCGCTACGTTCTGAATTTATGTGGCTAGAACGTTACGCACTGACTATATGAATATATACGTATATGAAACAATTTTTCCATTTTAATTTAATATTTTCGTCATCACGGGTTGTTTTTAATATTTTATTCATAAAGGAGTACATTTTTTAATTTTTTTTGACACAGGTACATAGTAAAATTTTGTACAACTTGCAACATATACCTAACTATGTAATAGATATATGAAAATGTACGTTCCACAAGTTTGTTAATAAAGATATTCTATTCTATAACTAGACAATAAAATCAATTTAAAAAGTATCAAGTTCGTTTGATCGTTATACGCAACAAATAGAAGCGGGCGATGCAAAAGGACTTAACATATTTTTTCTCGATATTTTATTATGAACTACTGTTCAGTTTCCAGATGTTTGTCTGATCAAACAAAAGATTTTTCAGATGAACCCGAACGCCGTCAGAATGTAACTATTATGTGCTTGATTTACGATTGATTTTTGTTTACTTTAAAATTCCAAGGCGCGATTCAGACCCTGATATATCCTCCAATATCAATCTGATTCCTATCCGGGAATGTTGACGGCCAATCTTTTTATCGATCTATTGTTGTGTAGAGAATTGAGGAGAATAGAGAAATTAAGAGCTTGGTGGTCTATTTTAATTAAAAACTCAATGCCATGGATTGAATCTGCCCGCAAATAGTTTCTGTCTATTTTGTTACCGTATATAAAAATGTTTTCTATCCGGCTATAGGCAGACTACAGTCTATTTTAATTAAAGGAATTCGTATATCGATGCATTAAATATCTTGGTGAAATTTGTAACTACCTCGGATTTGAGACTGCTATCAAAATAGTTGCAGTCTATTTTGTTACCGTGTATATAAATGTTTTCTATCCGACCATGGGCAAGGTCTTTAGCATCTTCAGGTGCCCAATGACATGCATATTTGGAGAAGTAAAAGCGGAAAAGCACAACTCGGGCTCTGAAGCAGCATCGCTGAGGCATAGAATAGTACTAGTACTCATGTACAGAAGTCCCAGTCAGCAAAGAAATATCTACTCAAAGTGGTTAGCCATATGGTTAAATTTTATATACATAGATACCTAGAAATCCATTGCAAGCCAATTTGATTCTTACTCGTATAACACGGGACAAACAATTTTCCACTCCGGAGAGGTTATCGCGCGCATAGTAGTAATGTAGGTATATTTTCGATACCTTAACGGGGAGTGACGCAGGCCTGGTTGAAGATGCGGGAACGCGTTAAGATAAAGAAGAGATCCTCTCTTCTTTATCTTGTCGATAGTTGTAACTACCATGGATTGAGTCTGCCATTAAAATAGTTACCGTATATAGAATTGTTTCCTATCCGGCCATAGGCTGACCACAGTCTATTTTTATTTATACTCTGACTGGTTTTACGGCGCCTGTGGGGTCGTTTTGTTGACACCATAATATGTTTTACTACTTATTGATTACCGTCATGTGTCGACTCCGTTACTTTAAGTATAAGCTTGGTCTATTTATAAAGACACAAGTATCAATTTTGTAATTACTTCCCTTTATAAACAGAAACCGTTTTAATATCTTTAGATATTTTAATCTGTTTAGTAAATTTCTTTACCTATTTTGACTAATTGTTCAACTGTTAGAACCTCCGTTCTTGTGTAATTTTTAATTTTCAATGAAAATGTAACATGAAATTTTGCAGGGAACCGCAATACAAAAAATAAAATAAAAAAATATATTTTTATTTTTTATTAAGTAGGGAAAAAAATAATAGTGTTGTACAGTTAGAAATAACCTAACTACTAAAACATACATCAGTAAAGTTTTCACTAACAACTAACTCATAATGTTTTGAGCAGTGTACAGGAACTACAAAAAAAAAACAAAGAGCTACAGAAAAAGTAAAGCAAAATAACTTTACACATACGATAATGATAAAGCGACAATTTTTTACACATTGTTAATAATATTCTTCTCAGTTCCGTTTCTGAACGAAGCAGGTGAGAGAATTAAGGCATCCAGTTCTTGAAATATTTGGTTTACTTGTCAAAATGCTTAAATAAAAACCAGTCGCGTTTCATGGCTTCTGTAAAATTTAAATACAAAATTTTATTATCATCAAAACGACTCACGCTTGACCGTTTCTGCTAATTTATTTCCTAACAGCACGTCGACACGCCGATGTTTTTCTAATAACCTGTTTAACAATTCATAACGTTTATTTTCGTTCGGCTCCCGACGATCACATGTCCAGCTCTCTCTGTTTCAAATCTCCAGCTTGTTTTGATTATTTTAATTTTTCATTGAACACACGAACGAGATAAAACAATATGACGTTGGATTATTAACATCTTGAAAGAACTAAAACACACGAACGTTTAGTTACACAAGTAGACTGTGTTAAAAGTCTTCTGTTTGTTTTTATTTTACCTTTTGTTGTAAAATAACAATATGTATGTGTGGCACGATGAACGGATCTTATGCATGGATATTGCTTTACTTGATTTTAACTATCTTAAACATTAACCCTTGTATTCATAAAAAATATCAATTTTTTTTCCCTTTCACTCTTTTCTATATTCGACATTTAACTGAAAGAGCTTTAGCAAACGTTTGTTAACTTTTATGAATATGGGGGTAAATATGTAAGCATTTTACAGACATTTTTAAAGATAGATACTTATAATATTAAACTAAATAATAGAAAGAAAATGACTTAAGCAATCAGTTTAAATTACATTATACCTATCATCATTGATAACTGACATTGTAAAAATTAAAATTAAATTATAAATAAAATTCATCTCCCTCTTAGGGTTCCGTACCTAAAGGGTAAAAACGGGGTCCCGTTTTTACTAAGACTCCGCTTTCCGTCTGTCCGTCTGTCTGTCCGTCCGTCTGTCTATCCTTCTGTCTGTCACCAGACTGTATAAAAACCGTGATAACTAGACAGTTGAAATTTTCATATATAATGTGTTGCTGTTGCCGCTATATCAACAAATACTAAAAAAAGAATAAAATAAATATTGTGAGGCTTCCATATAACAAATCCTTTGTGAGACCCCACTCGCACTTGGCCGGTTATTTCTGACTTACGTCAATACTAATTTCAAAGAACAAAATTATAATCCTTTAAATCAAAAAAGAGTAAAATCATAAACTCCAAAAACTATTTATGGAAACTCAATGTTACAATTTATATTTGTATGTTTACAAATACATATATCAAATCCTTTGTGAGCCCCGACTTGCACTTGGCCGTTGATGTCTGACTTACGTCAATACTAATTTCAAAGACCAAAATTATAATCCTTTAAATTAAAAAAGAGTAAAATCATAAACTACAAAAACTATTTATGGTAACTTAATGTTACCTTTTTTATTTGTATGTTTACATTTAAAATACTACATTTGTCTTTTAAGTGTCCCTCTAACTAATGCTTGCTGACGAAAAACGAATTTTGTTTTTTGCTCAAATTCGTAGAGTTAAAAGAAGCCGATGGCATATGTATGACTTGTATGACTCGACACTATTAGTGGCAAAATTAGACGAAATTAATTTAGAAATGGTCCGCCAGGTAGAACACTTTTTTAATTTTCATTTAAAGTTTTTATAAAAACGAATACAATCGACGAGACCGGTAGCAAAACTATTTTATTATTCTTAATGCACCGTGTCAATATAAACAGAAAGCTATTAGTATTGAAAAATAACAGTATTCATCAGGTATGAACCAGGGTTTTAATTTGTTTTGCAGATTAGAAACATTTTTGGCGCCAATAGTAAAAACAACAATAGACATACCTATTTAACATTTATTCAGTGTGTTGATTGCATCCCAGGGGGTTTTTGAGATGCGTGTGTGTTATTCCATCGAAATGATTTTCTTTGTGGTCATTAATTTATTTTCGCTCGAACAGAAAATCGTGGGCGTGTCTAGGGTAAAGCGGGCAGTGGTCGCCCGGTCAGAAACTGTATAATTTTCGTCAAACAATCGCCGATACAGAGCTGTGAATGGACATGTCGGCCTCACGGTCCACCACGATTCGAATTTCGAACAAAACGTGCCAAACGCACGCTCGCCGCTGACGAATCAATTGAAATTACAAAATGAAAAATGCTCTCAAAGGGAAAAATTTACCGCGTGCGTGCGACAAATTGGGATAAAGTCAGAAATGCGAAACGCTTTGAATGCTTCACAATAGCAATGTTACAATATTCTTTTAACCTACAAAAAAAAGATGGGTTTTATGAGTTTAACGTTAATGTCTGTCGGTCTATCTTTCTGTGGCATCGTAGCGCTTAAATCGAATGACCGATTTCGATGCGGTTTTTTCACGTGAAAGCTAGTTCCCTTGCGGTGGTTCTTAGCTATTTTCGATGTAAAACGGTTCAGCAGTTCAAAATTTATTGGCGGTTAAAATTCGTTAGTCTGGGCTTTCTCTACGTCCGCTACTCATTACTAGATGGCGTTCTTGACAGTTTGTCTTTTTAGGGTTCCGTAGTAAACAAGGAACCCTTATAGTTTCGCCATGTCTGTCTGTCTGTCTGTCGTACTATTTTACTCAGCGACTATCAATACTAGAAATTTGTGACTTGGCATGGATATGTATATTAATTAGGCGACAAAAGTGGTAAAATAAAATATTGATAAATATTTTAAAATATTTTTTAGGGTAGCTCTCATACAAGTAAAGTGAAAAGGAAATTTTTTTTTCTCGTCTAACCAGTCATGTTGGGTATCATTGAATAGGTCTTTCAAAAATATTATGAGGTTATGAAAACTGTTTTTCGATTTAGGGATCCGTTTCTGAAATATTTGGTTTTAAAGTGAACATTTTAGTTTGAGTCAAGTGTCCCCCCCCCCCCTCTATCTGCTAAACGGTTATATATAAACACGTGAAAAAATTCACAGCTATAGTATATATAACGAAATTTAAAGGAAAACTATCAGAGCTAAGTAGGGTTTACAATTTAAAAAGTTATAGACGATCAACTTATAAAATGTACTCGCAATATGAAAATTTCACACAAATCAATAGAAAATTAGTTTTTAGACGTTTTTAGTGGCATGAACTCAAAGTGGCCATTAGTAACTACGGAACCATACACTGCGCGTGGCCCGACACGCACTTGGCCAATTACTTTAACTTTCCTAGCAAATAAACTTGTTGCGAAAATATTTTTATTACAAGTATTTTTTTATACTACTCTTTTTCTATATTTGATACCATAACTGTGGTTTAAGTATAATTTTATTTATTGACTTTTAACTGCTAAGCTATAGAGCTTTTTCTTATATAAATAATTACAGAATCTTTTTATTCAGTGGGCTAATTTTATAACTAGTTCAGTTCATGCTTTTGATTATATCATCACCTATGGAACATCGTGCGAAAATTAAGAGGTCGAAAAAATATCTAGTTGGTACTACAGATCGTTGGTAAGAATATTCCCGTATTTCGTCATACACTGAGAAAAAAGAATAAATAAATAAATATATAGGGACAAATAACACTGATTTAGCTAGCCCCAAAGTAAGTTCGAGACTTGGGTTATGGGATACTAACTCAACGATACTATATTTTATAACAAATACATATATAGATAAACATCCAAGACAGTTTGAAAAAGGCAATTTCCAACTTCCCCTGACCGGGGATCGAACCCGGGACCTCTGGGTGGCGGACTAGCATGGTACACGTTACCAAAATCAAGTGACTGCCGAACTCGAGGCTTCTAGTAGTTAAAATGTGTGTTTATTAATAGTTTTAGTTTTGGACATGTAACTATATGGTTCTGCTAATAAAAACAAAAATTTGGTATCTACTTATCAAATTGAAAATAGCAAAACTAGTTCAGATATTCCTTTTCTCAGTATAGGAACTGTCTCTGAAAATGTACTTTCACAACATATAAAAAGTGTTCCTTTACTCATTAGTATTATGTGTTGTGTGCATTTTTTTCTGACGGAATTACGTACGCTAATTCTATACGAGTAAAGGCTCGTAGAGAATGAGTCTATATGAGTAAAGACTCATATAGAATTAGCGTACGAACTTCGCAAATGAAATTTGGCAACGGCAACATTAAAATCTGAAATATTAATTGTAACAGGAGTCGGTCCCTAGCCCTTTCTGCGAATGCTGGGGCATAATCAGCCCTCGAGGGACAACCTCTTATAATTAGCGGCTGTTCATTTCTTAATTTCAATATTTAATTACAAAGGAAACTCGACGACTGCTGAAACGTCATCTTCAGAAAGACTGAATCCGTTTTGTTTCTAATTCGTTTGATACTGGCTTCTCGATTGCTTCTTTGTCTACTTTATCAAAGGGCACTTCTATCTTTCTCAATTATTGACTACATTTATTATAATGTGCTTTTATTTTTAACCCACTTTCAAAAAGGAGGAGGTAATCTTTTTTTTTATGTATATTCACCGATAATTCTAAGACGCCTGAATTGATTTGGAAATCTCTTTTTTGTTTGAAAGGGTATTTATTATACTTGTCTCGTGGTAGAATAGAAATTTTATTAAAATCATTTATTAAAATACCTAACCAAATGGACTACAGTCATCGCTCTAACTCCATATATGTCTGATACCTACTAACATTTGTAGACAAAGTTAAAAGAGAAAGAAAACATTTTAGCATTAAAAGTTACCTACAGTAACGAGTGTCCTCATTTCCCAGACAATTCAATCAGCTTCCTAGCAACAATGTAACTTTATCGTATTCTGAAAGTCTCCCTTTGTCGCGGCCCATTGTCTGACGTCACGGCGCCGACATATTGTCGTTTCGTTTTATTTCATTGCCGACTCACTATTAAATTCCCTTTTTGATTATTACCGTCTGAGATTTCGTTTGAGGACGTGAATTTTGCATGACATCTTCTAAGTGGTTTTGGAGATACCCTTATTTTTTGTTATTAGATAATTTACAAGTGGATTATGTATCTAATTTCTATTAGGGTAAAATGAGAAAGGACCCTTGGTGTTAAAAGACAAAATATTTTAGAATGTCCTTTTTCTGGTAAGACACATTTTTTTTAAACCCTAAATAAAATTATAATTGACACTTTGTTGATAGTTCATAGGCTTTGGAAGGCACTTTTGAAAACTCTTGGCTCGGTAGTTATAGTAAGAATGCCTTAAAAATCTGTTACAAACGTTGGTCATTACCGTAAAGAAGATAAATTTAATTATGAGAGTCCGATAGCAATAATTGCACTAAATATTAACCCCCTTATTCATAAAAATTACCAGACGTTTGCTAAACCTCTTTTTGTTAAAATATGTTTTGACTCGTACTTACAATGTCAAATATTCAAAAGAGTGAAAGGGACAAAAGATGTTTTAACTAAAATAGGTTTAGCAAATGGCTGTTAATTTTTAGTCTTACCCTAGACAGAATCAGACTTTCTCATAAAAACGTAGTCTATTTTAAATTGGCATGTCAGGTTTGGCGAAATTATGCAATTAAAAGAAATATTCAACAAAGTTCATATTTGACTGTCGAAAACTAGTTTTATGCCTAGATATATGCAATTTCGTTAAAATTACAAAATACTGCCAAAATCTCACATGTAATTACAAAATAAAAGCTAGACTACTTTACTACTACTAGATAATTACTAGATAATTAAACTAGTAAAATTTAAAATGTTAAATGTAGACCAAAATATCCGATAAGGTAATAAAAAAATGAAATAGAGTAGGAAAGAAACATAAATTTAATAGTTGGACATTTCAATTATCAGGACCGCGTGGCGTGCAGCAGTGATGTTCGTGCCAAAGACAATAAAAAAAAAGAACTGACACTGCAGTTCAATCTAACATTTACGTATCTCATTCTATACTTATTAAGAATTTTTTATTGGGATGATTAAAAAACAAAAGTACAGTCACACGTAAAAAAGTAACAACGCATTAATAACTCTATTACGGCACGATCAGATCTCGACGGTGGGTTCTTGATTTTAAATACGTTTGGAATGTCTTTATTAACTGTCAACGAATCAAGAGAAGCACCGGGAGCTGTTAATACCCTATCAGACAAACGTAATTAGTTTTGTAAATAAAATGCCTCGAGAAATTGAAACGCTGCTACCTGCCCGGTGTGGTGACTTGCTATTATTACCTTCGTCTGTACCGTCAAGCAAATACGATGTAAAAAATTAAATACTTTTGCTTACAACAAATTATCAGCAACATGCTTCTTATATTCACTTTGATTTTTCCGCAATATGCGTCGTCAAAACGACAACAAGCTTCGTTAAACGGTTGTAGACTGATATACACACGTTGGTTATTCACAGTTCGTCCACTCACAACTTGTCAAATTACGTTTTCGCATAGAATTTATGAACTCAGAAAAGCTAACAACAGTAGACCGAAATAACCTTGGCCGTTCAACTGTTTAACACAAAAGACAGCTTGAAAAATCTCATATCAGTGTTTGCCACTTACCATACATAAAAGACAAAAATATATTTAACGAAGTAAAAAAAAAATGTCGATACATGCAACCAAAAATAAATATAGTACTTTTGCGTACATAGGTAATTGTTAATAATAGATAATATTTCGTGGCTAAACGTTTCGTAAAACAAAAAATTAATTTAGTGCCCTTGGGACATTACATTGAGAGAACATCTTGCGTCCTGAACATGAAATAATTGCAAGGTAGAAATTACGGCCGCAAAACTTTCCACCCCAAACATTTTTATTTAATTTTTATTTTTACGACACGATTAAACGCGGCTTTGCTTTCACTTTTTATTGTTACTGTCTATGTGCCCCCTAATTTTTGGCTTCAATTATATTTTACTTCTGCTGTTTCATTAGAACATTTTTTTTAATGACGGACTTCATAGATTATTTAATTTTATACTAGTTTCTTTTTTTTTTTTTTTGGTTGGATCTTTTAAATTAGTATGAGTAGTTTTCTTTCCCAATTGTAATCAATAATGTGGGTCTCTGTTCTTTCTCAGGTACTTCTCAAGGTGAATAGGTATTATGTCTATTCGAGGAAAGAATCCATCTCGCTGCGACCGGATCTCGCTTAGAAAAAATAGACCAACACTTTTTATAACCGAAATCATTTATCATGTTTGTACAGAACCCGAGACAAACTGCTACTGCGCTTGAGTTTACCGTAGATAAGATAAGGTCTGTTTGTTTTACCTTGTCTACCGATTCTGGAACTAAAGACATAGAGCCTCATTGTTGATGTAATATCCGTAGTTACCCAGTTATTTTGAAGGAAGTTATTAATGGTGTCACATTTTGTCTACTTAAATCAAACTAGTTTAGCTATTTTCAGCTTTTTCAAGCGATGGTTAAACATATTTGATCGATTGTTTGACTGTGAAGTTTCCTGTATTCGTGAAGTTATTTTCATTAGCATACTTAATTGTATTTTGGTGTTTTACTCAAATGGATTCTGTTGAACTATTATAGATTTATTGAAAAGTATAATAAACTCTGTTCTCACATTTAAATATAGTTCATGTAAAGTGAAGATATAAAAAAATACAGTCAGTGAAATGATATTCTTACTAATCAATTTGGGAATATCATCACTTCAGCCACATAACGTCCTGGACATAGGCCTACCCCAAGGATTTTCAAAATAACTGATCTAGAATGGCTTGCATCCAATTTGGTAATATACATATAATTCAATGAAACTTGCTCAAAAAACCCGTACTCAAAAAGGATAACCATTTTTTTAAATATCACCGTAAGTCAAAAGCTATCGATGAGATACAACATCAAGTAACAACCCCTTTGTAATTGTCATAAGAGCCGCTTTCATCTGGAGGTAACCAAAGGGGGATATTTTTGGACTAAACAGTTTAAAGAGTTTAATTTAATACGTAAACATTCCCATACGGGTCGTAGCGCCGTGTCGTGTAAATACATCGGACGTTCCAAAAAAAAGAAAAAAATATGACTATGATCGGACGATCGGCTGTCAGCGAGGTGTTTGTTTTTTTTTGTTTTAAACTTTAGGGGAAAGGATGTTTATGCCACGTGGACGTTATGATTTAGTGTCAGTAATTGGTAGTGAGTGTGAACATGTATACTAAGAGTCGACTGATACAAATATAATAACAAAGACTCGAAGTCTATTCATAGGGATGTACTGTTTGTGTTAATGTGTTCATGTGGTGCTTAGGATGTTATTCGTTTCTTATGTAGACTACCGATCTACTTTTTCTCTTTAATTAGGTTTTATTGAAATTTATTATACTTATTAGGTTTTATTTTTTATTAAACAAATAATGGTTTCAAGCCAACTTTTCGAGTAGTTTAGAGGATACCGACATAACCAACCGGCCAACCAGACTGTATCTGATGAACCGTGACAGCTAGACAGTTGAAATTTTTACAGATTTTCTGTTGCATCTAAAACAACTAATAATAAAGACAGAATAGAATAATTTGTTCCATACAATAGCAAAATATACAATAAGCGTGATTTTTATAATTAACTAGCTGCGCCCCTGGTTGTTACCCACGGAAAAATAGCCTATGTGTTAATTCCTGCACACCAAATTTTATAGATTTGGTCATAACAAACATACACACACACACACATGCTCACAAACTTTCGTCTTTATAATATTAGTGTGAGTGTGGTGCTACGGAATTCCTTATGCGCGAGTCCGACTCGCACTTGGCCGTTTTTTTAGAATATACTAGCATGAAAGGAATGAAGATGTCGATAAAGATCATAATAATATTCCACGTGTGCGTGAATTCACCAAGCAGGATTTATGCGATATGTTTGCCAAACTATCTATCAGGGTAGGTCTGTCGGTGGTATCTGGGGACTCTTTTGTGGGTGGTATTTGATCAGTGACTGCGTGAGTGATGAATATTGCCACGCAAATATTACAAAAAGCAAAACTATACCGGTGTCGGTTACACTGGGGTGACAGAGAAATTGCATTGTGCAGAGTGGAATGTTGTTTGATAGGTTTGTGAATGTTTTGGGTTTTCTAGCTATGTAGTTTAAGAAAATTATAGACGTATGTACGTATGACTTCGTTTTCTTCTTTACTTAGGGAATAAATCAAACATTGCTCGTGCGTAGTGTTTTCTCATTAGATAAAGGGTCCTAAGGGTCTCTCTGCAGACCTTTGCTGCACACGTCAGACACAGTACTTCTATTTTCAGATAGTACGTAAAAACATTTAAAAAATGCTTTTATTAGAATCTCTTTTTAGTAGGATTTAATTAACCTACATTGAATAATTAAATTCGTATAGTCGCTGTCTTTATAGAACTCGAATGCGCGACCATTACAAGTTCAAGCGAATTTTAGTCGGACGAACGCGCAATCAAATGCATTGGTTGTTAATCAGTGGCCTTCTCAACATTCGCGCGATTGCAAAGACCATGCGATAGTCACATCGCTTATTCGTGTGACGATATCGTATTTGATAGTATTTGTATATTAGATAGAACAACGCATAAGATTACTTTGGCCTTTGGGATTACTGCCAACATTGGTTGCATGTTTTTTGGATTTTGCGATACCCAAAATTCATACTAATTTTGCATTATCAACACCTGTGACAGTCAGTCGTCTGCGACAGTTTCGGAGAGACGCACTATCAAACCAAATAAACCACTGATTGCACCCTCTGCACCGCACCAGTCTTTCACAGTATAAATCGTTCGGAAATCGTTCGGTAATAAATCGAACGCTTTTTAATGGTGGTTTATCGCATGCGCTTTACGGTATTCAGATTACGGGGCTAAGTGGCGGCGGGGGAGTGGCACGTGCGTCTTATCTGTGTCCCTCGACACTTTCAATATTCGATTTCGTCGAATGGTTTAGTTTTTTTTGTGGTGGTCTTAGTAGTACCGGCGGTTCGACTCTTGATGGTATTCGTGTAGTAGAGTTTTTTTTTTGTGGTGGTCTCGGTAGTACCGGTAGTTCGACTCTTGGGGGTATTTGAATAGTGGAGTAATCAAATTATTAAAAATAGAGAGTTTAAACTCTCTGCAAGCATTTTTCTGGACTTAAGTCCAGAAAAATGCTTGTCCCTGACACTTTGACAGTAGATCACTGAATCAACGGTCCGTTTATTTATGTTATGAGGCGTGCAATAAAAGCAACTCTTATGTGGAACATAATCTGCTACGTCTTTTTTTTTTTTCAACAACGCACATCTTATGATTTTTAATTTTTATTTTTTATTTTCTATGATACAGAAATATTTGGTGGTTTTCCTACTTGTGTTATTATATGAATACTTTGGAAAATAATAAGAGAAAAAAAGCTATTTTTTTTAATAATTCATTTTTTAAAGAATTCTTTAAAGAAATCGAAAGAAGGCCGAAGGGAAAATTCTATAAAAGTTGGTATTTACTCAGAAAAAAATCACCACATAATCTTTAATTTCTTATCTATATTTTCTTATAATGATTTAGGAAGGAAAAGATGGAAGAGACCTTTCACATATAAAAAATGACTGAAAAAAGCAATGAAGAAAAAAGCAAAGGGGTTTATTAGAATAAACCTTTATTTTACAGCCATGACTGTACTCGCGGTTGCCAAAAATAAATGAGCCTTCCTCTTTTCGTATGATTAGTAATCGCGAAAGATTAACATCTTTTAATAATAAGTGAAATTAGGTCACACTTGTACGTTTGAACTGGTTTTATGATACAATACTGCTATTTGAAAATATATCTAGTTATAATACTGTTTGATAGAAGATTTAGAATAGGGAATTTTGTTTATTTTCGTGATTCGTATAATTCAAACTCCAATCAATCGTAAATAATACCTTGTCTCATTGACCCAATAATAATCATAGTCTATGGTAACTTAAAAAAAGTAAGGCTTTATTTTATTGTGTTGTCTTGTATTAAGTACATTACAAAATGTTATCCTTTTCTAAGGTAGTCTCTTGCTCAAGTGTGTCAATACCTAACGTTGTTATCAGATTTTTATTTTTGCCTAAAAGCACTCCACTATAAAATAATAATAAATAAATATATAGGGACAAATCACACTGATTGAGCTAGCCCCAAAGTAAGTTCGAGACTTGTGTTATGGGATATTAATTCAAGATACTATATTTTATAACAAATACATATATAGATAAACATCCAAGACCCAGGACAATTTGGAAAAGGCCATTTTCCAACTTGCCCTGACCGGGGATCGAACCCGGGACCTCTGGATGGCGGACTAGCATGGTGACCACTATGCCACGGAGGTCGTCAAAACTCCACTGACAAGAACGCAGCTCTTAAATATTAGAAGTATGGCATCCGTAGCCCCAATGTCTGACATATAGTGACAACTTAAAGCAGTTGATAAATAATAACAACTTAGATGCTCCAATTCAGAACTACTGACGCACATAGAACAAATAAATCTTCCGTCCATCCTTTATCGCAACCGCCAGCAAAAAAAAAAAGAATAAAGAAAATAGTAACAACAATCGCACCCCGTAACCGAAAACGCTGCAATCCAACCTAATGGAGTGTCTCATAATGACGGTTGCTGACATAAAAATAAATAGGCGAGACTCGGTTTCTGCGTAAGCCGATACTATGATAACAGCATCGCCCCCCGATAATTGGCGGCCGGTACCTAATAATGTGGGGATTATGCTACTGTATGTAATTGACCTGCGGATTTCTTCATATGAGTTCGTGTGAATGACTTTCGGACTTTACCGAACTGTAAAAGAACTAAAATAGTTTGCTGTTCAAGCGGTAAAGCTTTAGAACACCCTACCAATCAATATCCACAAGGCTTGTACTCGTGTAGCATTCAAAAGTGCAGTACTTGCACATTGTCTTCAGGAACTGTCAGATAGAATACAAAATAATATATTTACATGTAGTATACGTATTGGTTATTATATATTTTATCTATGTATATTTTGAATGTAAGTTTTTTTGATATATTTTATTCATCTAATAAACATATGTTTACATCTTATAATATTATTAGTAACATATCTTTCAAAATCACATATATTGCCTTTTAGACACCATCACCAGTGGGTTGACTGGTAGATAAACTATGGCTTTAAGTTCGCCTATGTGATAAAGTTAAATAAATAGAAAACATCCTGAAACATGAGTACAGATTTGTTCAAATCATTAGAAATATATTTTTTATTCAAAACAATAGTTAATCGAAAAAAGTCAACATAAATAAAAAGTTTAAACGTCCACCTTTACGAAGTATCGTTTCCTAATTAAAAAGAACCGATAGTTCGTAAAGGTTTTAAAATAGTTTGATATTAGAGGCAAATGCTTGCAGTCTTGCATTTTTGAGCCATCCGCATGCTGTATTGCCCGTAAAATTATTTTTAGCGTATGGATTTAAAAAATTTACAACGGATTCGTAATTGGGTCTGTTAGTAAATCCGAATGCCTGGTCAAATTAAGAATACGCTTCAAATTTTTTCTTAGTAAAATCCATTTCCACGAGAATAGCAATATTTCGTCGCTTACCTACCAGATGAGGCTACACATAGGCTTACGGGCAAAGATTTAGGTGACAAACTTTATTGCGGTCAGAATATACTGTTGTCTATTACCGACCCATAAATCACGGATGGGAAAACAATAAGCGTGAAATTGTGGAAACTGCGCCCAACGTCTTGCTATTAAATCTTGGGGGAGTGAAATAAATAAAAATAAATCTGGCAACCCCACGCGAGGACTTGATTTATTTGATAAGTGTTACTGAGATTGTATGGGCTTTGCTGGTAATTTGATTTTAATTATTAATTTGGATCTTTTGTTGCGGTGTGTAGCGGTCTTTGTAAATTTACCTACTAGTTTCTGACGAACTGATAGGCAAGCCAAGAGTTGTTTTAAGACGAAACTAATTTCTTTCGACCAGTTCTTATTACCTGAATCTGGCAATTGTCATGCGAGGACTTGATTTATTTGATAAGTTTTACTGAGATCGAATGGGCTTTGCTAGTAATTTGATTTTAATTATTAATTTGGATCTTTCGTTGTGGTGTATGGCAGTCTTTGTAGATTTACCTTTTGTTTTTTGACGAACTGAAAGACAAGCCAAGAGTTGTTTTAAGGCCAAACTAATTTCTTTTGACCAGTTCGTTTAACCTGAATCTGGCAATGCCATGCGAGGACTTGATTTATTTGATAAGTGTTACTGAGATTGTATGGGCTTAACTGGTAATTTGATTTTAATTATTAGTTTAGATTTTTTGTTGCGGTGTGTAGCGGTCTTTGTGAATTTACCTACTAGTTTTTGACGAACTGATAGGCAAGCCAAGAGTTGTTTTAAGACCAAACTAATTTCTTTCAACTAGTTCGTATTACCTGAATGTGGCAATTCTGTTACGAGGACTTGATTTATTTGATAAGTTTTACTGAGATCGAATAGGCTTTGCTGGTAATTTGATTTTAATTATTAATTTGGATCTTTTGTTGCAGTGTGTAGCGGTCTTTGTTAAGATTTACAGTTTTTTAACTACTGATACCTCCTTTATTACCTTTTTGTGAATCTTGATGACCTTTTTATGAGTAATTGTCCTATCTTCTTATTCGTTGGTTGACAGGAAGCGATATTATTATGGAATAATTTCGCCGTAGTCAATTTACTCTTTATGTTTTCATAATACAATTAAGTTATTACAAACAAACAAGCAATATTATAGGTATGCCAAGAATTTTTTAAGACCAATCCAAATCGAATTCACGTCAAAACGGGTTACTCGGTATAGTCAGCTTGGGCAAACCAGGTTTTAATCTCATAAGGAGACCATATTTAGGTTCATGTATTATAGTTGGCCCTAGCTGACTAAAGACATGAACCCGTTTTAAATATTAATATTGCGTCTTGTGTATTAACTATTTTAACTGTATTAGATTGGTCTATTTTTTCTCAGTATAGAGTCATTAACAGGTTTTTATGTTTTTGAGTTCAGATAAATAGACAACAACATACCTATTTAGTATTTATTTATTAAGTTCTTTTAAACACATCTTTTGGTTGCATCCTTAGCGTTGTTTTTATCAGACTTAAAAAAAGAGAAACATTTATGTTTTTTTTTTTTTAATGTGTAGTCACCGATTACTCAAAGACGCCTGGTCTTATTCGGAAAATTCTTTTTTCGTTTGAAAGATCATACTTGTCAGGTGGTCTATGGAAATATTATTAAAATCGGTTGTGTAGTTTGGGGTTGAAGTCGGATTTTAGTTATGAAAAATTATAGAATGGGTGACCTCAAATGGCATAAAAAATTTTCGAGCTCCTCCGTGCTTCGGAAGGCACGTATAAGCCTTTGGTCCCGGCTGTCATTGTTGTATGGCATTCGTCAAGCTCTCAGTCAGATGCTTTCAGGCAGCTTAAAAAATCTGATACCAGGGCTGGCCACTTACACAAAAAAAAAACTAAAAAAAAAAATACTTACGCGGCATATGAGTACACGTGCGGCTGCAATGCTGCAACGGGTTTTCTGCGCCATATCGAATGCTGGTTGATCGGTGACAATTAACCGAAAACCCAATAGTTAACTCGACCAAAGAGCAAAAAAATTGCCATTTGATCGAATGACAAATAATTGATAGATCAATAGCTCGTTATGCCAATAGACCAAAAGCTAATTAGATCGATGTTCTATAATATCGAATTCTCTGTACTCTGGCGGCTTAGGAGACACTGAGGTTCAAAGCTTGTTAGATATACGTAAATCGTTTCTTTTCTATTTATTCTAAATTCTATCTTCTTCATAATTAAAAGTTTAGCGCTCTTCGTCGGTGGAGTCTACGCCAGGGGGATTACTCCAGAAATAATACGTTAGTTGTACGATAGTGACGTGCTATTTCTATGTCAAATCTAATTAGACTTTATTGTCATACGTTAGTGCATAATGTTGATTGATACTAAATCGCGGATACGAAGTAACATTGGTCTTGTGTACCGCTTTTGGAGTAACCCCCCACCGGCTTCTCGATCTTGCGCTTTGTTCTTTAGAGCTTGATATGTCATGACCCCTGCCTTTTCTTTAGTCGGTCTACATAACTCTTTCTTGATCTCCCTGGACCCTTTCTATTTTTTTAATTGTTCCAAAGAAAAAACTTCCTTTATCAAATTCTACCCTTATACCATCCTTCCTTCATTTAAATTTAAGAGCGACGCTCTTGTCGTTGGAGTTTCTTCCATTTCTGTCTGTCTTCAGCTAGCTTTTTGACGTCTTGGTACGACAACACTCCTTTTTCCTTTATTTGCTTCATAAAGCCGTCCTCTTCCCCCTCTGCCTTCTATTATCGTCTTTAAGTATATTTACTCGCCTATTTCCGATATCTTTTATTAATTGCCTCCTTTCGCCTGCTCTGGTTAGTACTACTTTATATTGAATTCGCCAGCATTTTTTCCATCCTTCTCCAGCACCGCATCTCAAATGCTTCTGATCTCTTTACACATTTTTTCTCCGTCAATGTCCACGTCTCGCAGCTGTATAACGAAATACTCCAGATGAACACCTTAATAAGTCTTTTTAACCGATTTCCTTTCTCCGAAAAGGAGGAGTTTATCAATTCGTCGAAATCTTTTATGTTTTTTTTTTGTATTAATCGTCATTTGAAAGAAAGAAAAATATTTTATTCAGTGCAAATTTACTTCAGTTGCATTACTAAATAACTAAAATTAGTTTTACACTGAAATGGCACCACGCAGCATAGGGCAATGATGTGCCTTTACATCATGCCGCTGGTCTTCCGTCTTTCATTCAAGTTCACCGATTATTCTAAGACGCCTAGACTGATTTGATAAATTCTTTTTTTGTTTAAAAAGGCATGCTTGTCACGTGGACTCATAGAAATTTTTATCAAAATCGGTTCAGTAGGGATTGAAGTCGGTTTTTTGTTTAAAAAAAATTATCTTAGATTTATTAGGATAATACTAATTAAGATCTCAACCTTAGTGTTAAGTACAAAGTCCTAAACGGCAGTAACGTGCTACTATGTCCGTAGCTCCAGACCGGGCCGACCTCCGAAGCGCGCGTCCGGCGTGGGTCTGTCTCTCGCCGCCACGCAGTTCCCTGGACACCCCTTCAAGAAGCACCGGCTCGAGAACGGGGACTACTCGCCTTATGAAAACGGACATATGAGTGGTGAGTTAAATTTTATTTTTGACCAGCCAATGCTCGCAGGCCCGCGGCGTCGTCCGCGTGGTCTGTTTTTGACAATCCTTCCATTTTCCTGTGATAAAAAGTATCTTATGTATTGATGTTGTGATATGTAATAAGCAATATTTTTGCCAATTTTAATTTCAAACTGTTGAGCGGTTTTGGCTTGAAAGCGGAACAAACATCCACTCACCCATACATAATAGGATTTTTTACTTTTAGTGTTGTAAAGATTTCCTTAGCGGCAGTGTCAGATCTAAATAAACACTTTGCGGGTCAATCAGCCAGACACGATAAAAAAGCTAATAGCCGCTATGCTAGGGTAAAACTGCATATCAATGTAGTTGAAATGAAAATTATCACCCAAAAGAGATTACAACTATTACAAAAATACACAGAAATAAACTCAATCCAAAGCATGTGTGTAAAAATAACAATTATATTAGAGAAGAATCTTACAATCCAAGAGAAAACAAGTATAACAATTAAATATATGATATCTTACTAATTAAATATGTAATTTACTTTCCTGTAACACAGTACAGAATTCGCTTTAGTGTTTTAATGTATTTTTAATTTTATACCTACATAACTAAAAGTTTATCAATATGTTGCTTCCCGCCGTATGTCCCTCTATATGCATGTACGCTTAGATTTTTTAAGTAAAGCAACAGATTTTAATACGGTTTTCATAAATATTTTAAGTGATTCAAGCGGCTTTTTTTATAATACAAACCTGAGCGAAACCGGGGTGGAGTATCATATGAAAAAAAGCCGGAAATATATAAATGATACGCTCAAACGTGTTAAGATAAATGATAGCAAGCAACTTAATCCGCCTTTGTATTATAAATCAAAACAGCGCCATGACACGTGATAACATCAAATCGGGTTTCCGTAAGCCAGGGAGGCGGATATGAACCCGGTCCTCATTCCATATACAAATTACACAAATACAAAATTATCCCAACAAACGGAGAAAAGGGAATAAAGTGATTAAATAGAGCTCAGCGCAAGACGGCTGGCAATCAATCATTTTTGCCGCTTACGACTTTGTTGATACAAATATTATATCCCTGTCTCTCCTATATATTTTTCGTCTTCTGTCTCGCTCTAGCGTGAAGTGTCGTGCCAGACAAGGGAGCAATTACATTCGTGATCTCGCATAAGCGGCACTTGGTTATCGCACTCCTCATTTGACTCCGAGTGTTGTCAGTTCGCTTTTTTCCCCAAAATTTGCAATTCGAAACACACTCGTGACCGGAATAAGCATAGATTTGTTGTTTCTGACTTCCTGTTTGGTCAATATGATGTACTTGGTCAAATTTGTAGCAAATAGGATGTCATATTTTTGGAACGAAGTTCCTTACGGCAGGCTTGGAGGAGATAGGGATTTTGCTGCGCGACCGAACTGAAAAAAATGTGATAGTAAAACCGTAAGGATGACCTCGTTAAATGAGACGTGCGCAGGCGCGACAGTCGTATACACATTGTATCGATTCTACATTAGCCGAAGGAACTTCGTTCCTACCTGGTGTCCCACGACACCACATTCTTTTTTTTTGCTATTGATTTTGGTATTTATAAAAACCTATTAATGCTTTGATAAAATGTCTTCACGATATATTATTTTAATAAAGATTTAAAAAGGACACCGGTATTAAGAGTCTCCTCATCCATTTGGATTAAAAAAATTACAAAAAAATTACAAAAAAATATTATTACGGAACCAAATTTCGATTACTGATAACATTTCATACCCAAATCAACTCACTTTAATGGTTAAATAAATATAATCCTTAAAAGAGTACTGAAATTAGTATAGACATTCAAAGCGGAATACGATAATTGATTTCCAAATTGATATTCGGATCGCTGTAGATTCCTCTTGTCATTAGCTGTCTTGTGTTTAAGCATTACTTGTTATTGTATTATACACGTTCGACACAAAATAGTATTAGCGACAGAAGAGTAATCTAAATATGTCCGTGTGCAAAGGTTTGTAATTTCTTTATTTGACGACCTCCGTGGCGTAGTGGTCACCATGCTAGTCCGCCATCCAGAGGTACCGGGTTCGATCCCCGGTCAGGGCAAGTTGGAAAATCGCATCGAATTTTTCATTGTCCTTGGTCTTGGGTGCATCTATATATTTATTTATGATAAAATTCCTATAACACAAGTTTCGAACTTACTTTTGAGATAGCTCAATCAGCGTTATTTGTCCCTGTATTTTTATTTATTATTATTTAAAATGTTATTTCCTATTTCGATAATCTTTTTTGAAGCTATCATCCAGATACGTAAGGTCAGCGATTAAAATGTTAATTATTTATTGCATAGATATACATCGTTTTACGTTTAAAAGACTAGCTATTGGCAAAACCTTGACTATGCCATTTCTTTGTACCAAACTATATCCTTTTACGAACTAAAATTATAAAAAAAAAGTTCGTAGGTACGGATGGTCGAAGCCATGGCAAGTGTGTGTATTCATTGTTAGTGTCATATCTGTCGTCACGTTAATTTATGCTCAGTTGGTTTTAATTATTTTACAATTAGTCGGAAGATGGATGGTTCTCGTAAGGGGATTGTTTCGAGATTTGAAGCTTTCGATCAATCTTTACTATGTCCCGGAAGATTTTGATACTTGTACTCAACGAGTAGTTTATTTTCAACACTGTCCGGTCCTATTTGTTTTTAATTTAATCAGTGATCTATGACAGTGTGATACTATTGTGCAGGAAATTGTAACCAAAAAAATAAAAAGAAATGCGATTGTTACGAAAAGAAACGTATTTTTTTGAAAAATCATAATTTTAATTGGAAAAATGAGTAAACCTTTTTACACATTAAACAATTTCCATTATCCATTTTAAAGCTTTTGTAATTAAATTCGTGCACGTACCAAGTTGCTACACCTATCTATACGGGCTCCAGAGCTAAGCCAATATTATTTTGACGAGTCGTTGACAGTGGTTTACAGTTGATGAAATCGAACGCACACACCCAAAAAACTGTTCTAGGAAGGTGCACACTCACATGAATAAATCTTATATGTACACGTCACACACTCATTATGTATGAGTGAGTGAGGAGGCGGGTGGCACATTTTCACCCCGTGAAATAATAGGATACGAAAACATCGGAGGCAGAATATAATCCTCCTAAGGTTGAACGGAATGGAAATAGGAATATGAAATGTAGGAAAGGGACGCTTTGCCCACGTGCGGCGAAAGGGTTAGCGATGTTTATCTAAGACGGTAAATCAAAATCGATGTTCGTTTCGTGCCTCGATCTGTGATAAGATTTTCAAATGCACTTTTTAATTCGCGCATTACGCCGTCAATGTAGCGTAATATCGAAAGCTACAATGTTATGGATTCGTGTTTGAAACTAGTAAGGTAATTAAAATTTTGTTAAAGTTTTGTTTTTTTTTTTATGCATCATTAAAGATAAGCACACATGAAAGGTATTTGATTATTTTTAAAGCTCTGTTTAAATAGTACTGTTTTCTGTTCAACTGCTGATTTTAATACATTGCTTGTTGTTTCCTTTTGATCCATATTGACCTAAGTACAAATATTTTGTCATATCATGATAAAATTCAAATTATTCAGTATTAGACCTGTAAAGGTCTAATACTGAATAATTTGAATTTTATTAAGAGAAAAGGCGTAGAAGTCAATAAGTATAATTTACGTTACATGTAGTGTTCATTAATTGTATTTGATTGATTTTTAATAAAAAAACCTATAAATAGCAGCGCTTCGTAACGACCACTGCTGTGGTAATATCTTCACTTTGTTGTGCAGGTATTCTCACTTAGATTCAATAAATCACTATGTGTGACAGAGAGATTTTTATACATTGATATTCCCTTCCGTGTTCATATAAATTTTAAATATCCCAAAAAGAAATAATTAAAGTTACCCCCTCACTTTCAGCTCTTTGATGTTGCCGATGCGACAACCCTAAAATTCGGAAACCGGTATGAAAATGATGTGTTGATAATAATTAAAGGTTTGTGTCGTTTGGATGTTGTAACGGGGGGATAATGCTATAATGCCTGCATTATAACATTACTCGGCGGGGTATAAAGCTCTGCGTCTGATTGAATTCCGACACTGAAATTAAGTAAGGATTTCCCTGTTTATGTTAGGGGTGCGATGGATCAGTCAATTTGCAAATCTATGTCTGTTCGCGCCTTTGTGTGTTTCTTGTACGTTAATGGTTTGTTTTTGATTATGATTAGTGTTAATTGTGAGGAATGAGCTCGGTTGCCCGGTGGAAGTACGCATCGTTACAATCTTGTTTTAATTTCTTAACACTACTGTTAGATCCAAGAAAAAAAAAAGAAAAATGTACCTACATTTATACATACTTATCACGTCTATCCCATTACGGGAAGAGCCTGGACAATGCCTTCGGACCTTTTTCGAAGTGAAAATGAGCACACGCCCATTGTTACATGTTGTTATTTTTAGGGTTCCGTACCCAAAGGGTAAAAACGGGTCCCTAATACTAAGACTCCGCTGTCCGTCTGTCCATCCATCGTCACCAGGCAGTATCTCATGAACCGTGATGGCTAGACAGTTTACATTTTTACTTTGTTGATGTGTTTTTGTTGCCGCTTTAAATAATTACTTAAGTTACTCACTTACAACAAACATATTTTTTAATAGATAATAGTACTGAACCCTTCGTGCGGGAGTCCGACTCGCACTTGACTTTCTTTTATTTATTTTACCACCTAAGTACACAAAAAAACACACACGAAAAGAATAGAAGTTGCCAACAATCAATCAACAAGTGATCACTGATTACGTCGGTTAATTAATTACACAAGCAAATTACCTACCGTTTGGCGCAATTAAACGCAGTACTCAAATAGATACTCCTTAGTTAAGTGATCCATAAAAAAGCGTGCATCCGTGTTGAAGAACTTTACTAGCCTACGAGGTGGAAATGTACCGCCTACAAAACGTACTTGAGGGTATTCAGCCCGCCAATATACTTAAATAACTTTTACTATGGAACCAATTACGATCTTAAAAAAATCGAATTTCCCATACAAATCGTCCTGTCGGCTTAGGAGAGAAGTTATAGTACGCGCTCTTTTTATACAAAAAGCTGATGAAGAAAACGTTTTTCCACTCCTAAATGTTATCTGATCTCAATGATTTTTTTGTATGTTGTTGAGACAATAAAAAACTAGGTAAAGTTTTTTTTCGAAATTTTCAAATATACTTTTTATTTTAAATTAAAGCTAATTTTGAAAAAAGAAAAACTTATAAGTCTATTCTTTTATTGTGTAAATAACATACTAAAAAACATTGAGAATAGATAATATTTAGGAAAGGAAAAACGTTTTTTTTGTACGCACAAGTCCCCGCTACTCTTCTCTCTCAGCAAGTGGACAGGTTTGTATGAAAAATTGCATAGATATATTCACTATCACGACTTGTCAATAATGTAACAGTCAGAGCATTTTGGATCTTTCTCTTAACTAGACAGAGCTCAGGGCCGCAAAAGACTCAAAGGCCACTTGTAGCGTGATGATAGGCGAGAAATTTGACGACCTCCGTGGCGTAGTGGTCACCATGCTAGTCCGCCACCCAGAGGTTCCGGGTTCGATCCTCGGTCAGGGCAAGTTGGAAAATGGCCTTTTTCAAGTTGTCCTGGGTCTTGGGTGTTTATCTATATATGTATTTGTTATAAAAAATAGTATCGTTGAGTTAGTATCCCATAACACAAGCCTGGAACTTACTTTGGAGCTAGCTCAATCAGTGTAATTTGTCAAAAAAAAAAGGTGGATTAGGTATCAAAAAGTGATGGGTTGCTAGCCGCATCGCTTATAAACATGATTCAAATTTTCGCCAATTCCATCGATCAGCTTTATGAATCTAAACTAACATTTTATAAAGCGTTTCTCGTATTTTTTGTAAATTAGGAATGTGTAAATGCGTTTATAAAATATATTTAGAAATCTCATTTCCACATTTCTAACTACAATTCAATATGCTGTAGTAACAAGATTACTTCTAACTAGGTAATTATCAACATAGTTCAGCTAACTAGTTATTAACATAAAATAGCGCTTGCAACGTTTATCGAACTGCAAAAACAGCCATCACAATCACTGAATCGTAAGTAATAATTGTTTCTTTACAGTCTACTTTATAACAGTCACTGGTAAATACAATCGTACATTGAAATGTACAGTGTAAAAACTATACTAGAAGAGACAATACATTTACACAAATACGACGAAACGCTACGAGAAAAGGTAGGTAGTGCCCTAGGCTGCGCCTTAGGTGTCTCGTCTTGGCGGGGACACTCCTGTGCCTCGAGATTTAAACCAATGAATATATATGTCACTATAGGAATGTAAGAAGAATAAGTACAAAGGTGACCCAATAACGGAAAAGCTGAGGAGCAATAGACTAGGATGATAAGGAAATTTAATGAGGAGAGAGGGTAGCTATGTTACAAAAATGGTGTTAAATTTGAAGATTACTGGTAACTAGAGTTGCAACGCCATATTATAAATCCAAAAAGCAAAGTCCTGTACGAGTTCACAATGTTCCTCATATTATACCCGCATTTAAATTACATTGACGACCTCCGTTGCGTTCACCATGCTAGTCTGCCACCCAGAGATTCCGGGTTCGATCCCCGGTCAGGGCAAGTTGGAAAATTGCCTTTTCCAAATTGTCCTGGGTCTTGGGTTTTTATCTATTTATGTATTTGTTATTAAATATAGTATCGCTGAGTTGGGATCCCATAACATAGGTCTCGAACTTACTTTGGGGCTGGCTCAATCAGTGTAATATGTCCATATATATTTATTTATTTACGTCATTTCTTCTAAAGTCGAACAATTACGTCAAACATTACAATTAGGACTTGTTATTTTTATTTAATTATTAATTTAGAGAAAATAAGAATCGATGTGGTTCATAAAAATCATTGCCAAAAGGCGCTTCTAGCATTCTTCCTATATCGACGTATTGTATAACAGTCTAACTGCGAACAATCATAACCATTTCTTGTGCTCTAATGCGTTTACGATTTTAATGGTTAAAACATCAACACGATTACTGACGATAAAACAAATTGCCTCTTGCTAAGAAGGAAATAGCAACAATATTATAGTACTGTCAACACCACGGTAAGCTAGTCAAGGACCTTTATGGGGAGGCAATAGCGGTGAAATTGCAATGAATTTGCGCATCTAAATGTGCTGTTGTCTGTACAAATATGGAAAAGCAGTTAAAAGCTGCTCCCACTATATGACGGGTCCAAATCTGTTTTAATATGATTGTGATGAAAACATGAAACTTTGCATATAGGAATTTACGCGATGATTTCTTTTTGTGCTCTATGATCAAGTGACTGGTGCAACCAGGCCGAAATGTTAGCAAAAAAATGAAAGAGTTATGTTTACTTTGCAGCAAATATGAAACTATATAACGTGGACGGGACATTCCCGTAATAAATCGAACCACGGGCTATACTAGATCACTATTAGTTAAAAATACCTTAAAATAATAGTCAAAAACAAAAAAATCGAAATACCCATACAAATTGCCCGGCCGGTTGGACACTTTGGCATGGAAATGCCATTTTCTTTTTGTTTTTAATATAAAAAAGTGATCTAGTAAAGCCCATGGTTCGATTTAGTACAGGTATGTCCCTTCCACATTGTGTTATCATAGATGTGGATGTAGAACTAAAATTTAACCTGAACTAGGTATATTTATTTATGCCTATATTAGCTGCACCCCGCGGTGTTACCCGCAGAAAAAGTAGCCTATGTATTAATTCAGGGTGTCAGCTTCTTGCATACAAAATTTGATCAAAATTGGTCCAGCCGTTTGCGCGTAAAGAAGTAACAAAAATACACACTCACAAACTTTCGCCTTTATAATATTATAGTGTGAAGTGTAATTAGAAGATTTCGTCTCTTGATATATTAATATTTATGTGTCAATCTTAAAAATTGCTTTGTCAAACGAACTAGAAAAAATATGGTTATCGTACAAAATTGTACCGTATAAAAAACATTAAACAAAACAGAAGACATCGCACCATTCATATTCAAGTCGGTTTTTTCGTCATCTACCCATAATGATTGGACAGGCACTTTGTTAAGACATCCACACACCTGTTTTTAATTGAAGAGTAACTGTTAGTTCTCATTTGCGATCTTTTTAAGTTAAAACACAATTTATAGGTACTTTTGAAATAGTATTTCATTAAAGTATAAGATTAATTTATACTTTGGTTGTAAAGTATCCAATTTATTTGTTGTTTTATAAAAAGCAATAAAAATTATATTAAAACTAAAAACCAAATTTAAAACATGCGATGAAAAATTTCGCGACAAGTGGGGTTTTGGGATGATAAACCGAACATTGTAAGGCTGTTAAAAACAATCATTAAAACTAAAAACTGTATTTAAAAACTAAATTCACTTAAATTTTAAGTAATACTTTATTATATAGTATACTATATTATATTTAGTAGTTGTGTGTGGCTCTACATTAATTAATAGATTTAATTGATGCGGGTATTTATTTATAACAATAAAAATAATGTAGATCGTGCACCACTCGGCTATCGACCTTCTAAGTAGATTGTAAGTTGCTACTGAAGGATCCTACAAAAACACTTAAATTCCCTCCTACATACATTTTTAGCTCTTCGATAAAAGCAATATTAGTTTTCAATGGGTCCGTTTTACACTATCACTAATTGTTAAGCCAATTAATTTCATTGTATTCGACGGGTTATTACATATTAACATAAGTGATCGGACATGGTTTACGTCCTCTGAGACACTTGTTACAATTAGGACGAATTAATTGCTGTCACTGCCATGGATTAGCTCACTGAAGTGGCAGTGGGCGGGGGACATAGCGCGAAGAACAGTACAGTAATACAATTCTGATTTTGCGATTTGACTACCGACCCCTAAGTATTTACTTATAAATAAACTCTTCTACTTGTTATGCTAGTCACACCTTGAAGTTGTCACGAAGCAATTCGTTTCTTTTTACGCTACGGCGAATTTCTCTTAATTAGCAACAGTGCCAACGGCATTCTTCAAATACTACATCCAGTCTTGGGCGTATACAGGCGGTCAGATTAATATAAAATTTTATGGTACGGATAAATTAAACATTTATTGCATTAATATTAAAAAGTAACTTTCATTGAGTGACCGATTCTGAAATCATGAAACGATTATTATTTCATACTAAGTCAAACAGCGACAAGGAAAGTAATATGGAACAGTTGATTTTATTCCAAACTAAATATACCTAACTTTCTATAAGTGTTGTACCTACAAACGTCTTAATATTTCGCACTTTATTATTACTTACTCGATTATGCAGTAAACTAAAAACTAATCTTTAGGTACTCAATCACTAATATATTTTTTGACATTGAATTTTTCGGGGTCCATACTCTAGATAACGTTTCAAACTATTTTATCAACTACGAACTACCGTGAAGCTTTTCTTCGCACATTTTCCAAAAGTGGCAATTTTCTGTAAATGTGCGAAGAAAAGCTTCACGTTCTCACTGTAAACTGTAAACGGTAGTTTATAAAATAGTTTGAAAGATTATTTGATGTATTTTCTGTACATACACAACTTTTCCGTGTACATAAATTGGTAAATAAATAAATAATCTAGAGCACGATGAGAACAAAATAAAATTTTAAATTATATGTCCGTTTCCTTACAAATAATTTATTTTAGATGGAGGCAGCACTGGACCCCGAAAAAACCGGTTTAAGTTGCGGCTATAAGCGTCTAGTCTCGCGTGTTTCAGTCCTAGGGTCCAACTCCCTAAAACACGATTGTTATCTTATGAGTTATTACAGTAACGTTGCTCTAACACAAAGTTATGTTTTATCGTCATTACATAGCATTTAATTTTGTTTAACAATGCAACACAATCCGGTTTTGTGGTAAAGTCGCAAAATGAGCCCCTCCTATGAAAAAGCTATAACTACGCCCGAACATTACTCTTAAAATAGTGACAACAAAACACTTCTCAGTCATCTCCACTATGTAATTTAATTAAGAAGATGAAGTCACTGGAATAATAAAACAGTTTGTATTAAAGGTCATTGAAATAGCGTGTCCTTTGAGGCAATACGTGAAATTATGTTGATTGAATTGCAATGTGTCCATATTCAACATGAATGTCTACTATTTTGTTTACATTTTGTGTGTTCTTTGTTGTCTTACACAATTAAGTGATGAAATAATTATACATATATGTATTTATAAGCCCCCTTAAGGAGCTACCAATTGAAAGCGATCAGAAAGCAGCGTTTTTTTGCAACCTTGCTCAGGTCGTCTGACCACCAAGGGTGTCCTGCGTTGCGCTTATCGGAGGACACCCTTGGTGGTCAGACGGGTACAATTTACCCCAAAGTCGTCGTCGTGGACGACGACTTTGGGGTAAATTGATAATAATGATAAAATAATCTTTTGCAAAATAAATCTTAGTGTTTTATTTATAGCTATGAGGAATCGTATTTACATTACTGCAGAGAGCAGGAAGTAAGGCATTGCCGGACAGTAATAACGAGTCCGGCAATTCCATTCCCGCCAATGTATGTATAGTATAGTGCTTTTCTTAATAAATGTGAGGAAACAATTAAAGAAAGAACCAACTATGCAAACTTCGTGTCTTCTTTTTACTACAATAATGCTTACATTTCCGAGCATGTCGAGAAAAATAATATGATCATATACCACAGAGGGAAACTATTTCAATATTCTATTTTTTATTTCTATTTCCAGCCTATTATGTCTCACTGCGGGGCAAGGGCCTCCCTTTCAGCACTCCAACTCTCTCTGTCGAGGGCCTTCGGGACCCGATCCCTAAATTTACAGTAGATTGAATTATAATTTACTTCTTTTTCAAGCTTATTGCTAGCTTGACTTTAAAACGTACACTAAATGCTTTCTTTCGAATCGTTAGTGCCCGATGTAATCGATAAAACATAATTTAATTGGTTTGATTATCGAATTATTGACCTTTCAACGATTAATCGCCGGGGGCATCGTTATAGTGAATCGATTTTTCGTCAGATCGTTTGGAAATTACACGTTTCTTCTGCGATATTTGTTACCGAACTGACGACAACCAATTACTGTTATTAGGCCGCCGTCACACCGTATCTGAATGTGAGAAAACAAAATCATTTTGTTTTTGTCATGTACTTATTATAAATACTGTAACTTCTGATGAGAACTCTTATTTTGTTGAAATAACATGTCGTTTTTCTTTCTTTTTTACACTTATACGATTATTGATTATAAACACATATCAAATGTAGATGTTTGTTTGTAATCTCTTAATTGTACCAAAATAATAATAATATAGGAACAAATTTAAATGAAGTGGCGGTTTATTACAGCTTGGTTCGTTGGTATTCCGTAAAGCAAGAAAGCGACAGTTGCATGATTCTTAATAAATATAATATCAACTGGTACGTCAATACAGTAGGGGTTGGGTAAGAAAAAGTTTCTTCCTGATTAGTGTAAAATCGTTTTTCGAAAGCTCTCACGAGATGTGTTCGCTTCTGTGTAAATGCAGAATTAGGTGACGAGCGAGATAAAACCACGTATCTTGCAAGATTAATATGGCAATTATATCAATTTATTCTTTACCGCGTTTGCATAAAATTTAAAATGCAACGGAAGCAATTTCATGGCGTGTTGATTTGATGCTATTTTTCTTTTAGCAAGTTACTTTTTTGTAATAGCTGTTTATGAGGCAAACTGGCACAGTTTTGTTGGTTATGAATTGACAGTTAAATTCAGTTAATTTTATGGTCCCGTACCTAAAGGGTAAAAACGGGACCCTATTACTAAGACTCCGCTGCCCGTCTGTCCGACTGTCTGTCTGTCACCGGGTTGTATGTCATAAATTGTAATAGTCATGTAATGTCACAGTTGAAATTTTCACAGATGATGTATTTTTGTAGCCTCTATAACAACAAATACTTAAAACAGAATAAAATAAATATTTAAGTGCAACTCCCATACAACAAACGAGATTTTTTATAGATAATGGTACGGAACCCTTCCTGTGCGAATCCAACTTGCACTTAGGCGGTTATTTCTTATTATTCTCAACTTTTTAAATTTAAAATTAGATATTTATATTAGTTTATTACAGAGCGTTCAAAACATGTAGGCACTTGCATATACTAGATACTTATTATAGTAATCCGTGCAACCATTTTGTTTTGTTGGTAACATCTTTCAATTCAATTCAAATTCAATGAAAATAAGTTAATAATTTTGTTTTACAATTTTTGACGTCAAAAAGTTACTTAGAGCTAAGTTTACTGCCGCCTCCAAAGCGGTAGCAAACTGCACTGCAGAATTTTCTCCTTTATCGTACATAAACACAGGACAGACAGGTTAGAACTAGAGAACAGTGCAAAAGCCTAGTATCCTAGATGGGGATCTCTTCCAGTCAACCTTAAAATGTGTGGACAATTTTCAACACAGGGTATTTTGATCATCTCGAGAGAAAGTAGGTACCTACAAGTATTCTTATAGGTGAATTGGGTTGTAAGAAAAATATTCCGTACCACACGTTGGATATTTATCTATATATGTATTTATTATAATATAAAATTTAGTACGAGTATCGTTGATTTAGTATCCCAGAACACAAGTCTCGAACTCACTATGGGGCTAGCTCAATCAGTGTTATTTGTCCCTATATAATATACATATACACACATTATTCAGCCTGTCATTATGTTACACTGCTGAGGACAGGGGTAAACATGAATTTTCAAAAAATTTCAAAAGTGCCTGTAAAGGCACTTTTACACGTCAATATGTATAATTTACATTACGTGTATGTTTATATTGAAATTTAATTTATTTTAAAGAAAAGCTACCGATACCAGCGCTTCGTAACGACCACTGCTGAGAAGAAACGCCGAAAAACTAATTTTCACAGTATTGGTCGCCTACTCGCCAGAAGGGTTTTGTCATGTTATTATTATGTATTTTTTTAAATAATAAATACATTTAATATAATACAATGTTGATACATTATAACATGTAATGCTTACGATGGTCGTCCGATAGTGACGTCCTAATTTTACATCAAACGAAATTAGACTTTATCATCATACGTTAGTGCTAAATGTTGCTTGACACTGAAACGCGGATAAGCAGTTACGTACGTCTTGCGTACCACTTTTGGAGTATCCCCCCAGGCCTCTCACTTCTTTCCATCTGCAACTTGCTGCCATTATTAAATGAACTTATTTATACAACGTGTAACGGAAAGGGGATATCAACCCGAAGGGAGTAAACATACTAATCAATGTGAACAACTTTTACTACGGGACCATCCATGAAATCGTAAAAAAAAATCTTCACTTCCATACAAAACTAAATACATACCGTGCCAAATTATATGGAGGTGCAGATTATTTTTGTACAATTTCAGGGATGGTCCCATAGTAAAAGATGTTCCGTTACTCGTTGTATAATGAAACACACATACTGAAACTATTTTAAGACTGAATTCAGTCCATGATACTGAACAACTTTTCCCAAGGAACATATATCGAAATATGAAAAGTATATTTTTTTGCTTTCTTGTTTGAACCTGTATCGTCAAAAAATATTTTTCATATTTCGATATATGTTCCTTGGAGAAATTTGATCAGTATTACCTACTGAAATCGGCCCTGAAATTGTTTTAGTATATTGGTTAGACCCTGTAATGAAATAAACTAATACGATACTCACTTTAATATTCATAAATATAAATAATAATAAATATAAATATACACAAAGATTGAGCTAGCTCCAAAGTAAGTTCGAGACATGTGTAACTTATACTATATTTAATAAATAAATAAAATAAATCGAAACCATCTTCCAAGCCGGTTGGTCACCGGGGAAGACTAAATTCACAACCCTAAAAAAAAAACAAACCCACCTAGCAAGCTCTATATGTATAATAACATATAATGTTAAAACACTCTCATCATATGAACGTCTCCTCGATCTAAGTAAAGTACTAAAAGATATCAAATACTATATCCTAATAGGACTAGCCGAAACAAGACGCACTGGAAATAAGATAGAAGAATATGATAACTTTATATTTTGTCATACAGGCCACACACCAGGAATGTTCGGAATAGGTTTCATATTTAATAACAAATACATATAAAGATAAACATCCAAGATCCAGGTCAATCTGAAAAACGTGGGATCGAACCTGGGATCTTCGGAGTGGCAGCCTGGCGTGGTCCAGTAGGCTCATGAGCTCGTCAAATCCATCTAACTAGAGTCTATACATAAATAATAACAATTCATGATGTCTAGGTCTAATATATATTTATAAGCTCCATTGCAATATTCGTCTCAAAGGCTTCAATCAATCGCGAAAAAGTATCTTTGATATTGAAATGAAGTATCAGACGTTTTCAAAGTAGCAGCTG
Organism: Acrobasis suavella; assembly: GCA_943193695.1. Taxonomy (NCBI): domain Eukaryota; kingdom Metazoa; phylum Arthropoda; class Insecta; order Lepidoptera; family Pyralidae; genus Acrobasis; species Acrobasis suavella. Next base: position 4,753,474 of record OW971941.1, read on the forward strand.
CTCTAACCACAGATAATCTTCCTTTTGTAATGTTATTAATAAAAATATGGATCCATATTTCTGTATCGAGCTTACTTCACAATGCCACTGTTCTTTTGTTGCATTTTATGGATGACTTCGTTTTAGTTGTAACATGCTAAGGATCGATTTTGATTACCTACATTGAATGATTTTTTATTTTTTATATAACTGTTACTGTTTGTTATTTGTATTGGATTCCATTTCGGGAGCTCATGGTTTGTTTGAATACTGACAAAATATAGAATTGGTACTTATGATCAAGACAAAGTTATAGAAAGAAAGAATGAAAAATATTTTATCCGGTGCAAATTTACATGATAATAATACTGTTCTGACTTCTGACAGATAATATAGGTTCCTATAGGTACTATATTTGTTTTTTAATTCAACATCATAACATAATAAGTAACACGCTTTACTTCCTAATGCGACCCAAGACTGTCTCTTTAGAGCCGCAAGACCCAAATTACTGTCTTTTATAGCTTTAACATATAAAATCATTTTTTATTTATTGCAGTTGAAAAAAAAGTTACAAAATGCCGACCTAATGCCGTAAGTCATAAGTTATTTATTCGCAATATGTAAGCAAAAAGTTAAAAATGTATTGTGCAAATGCCATATGAAATTCTCAAAATATGCAGTGTGGCTGGCGTGATAAACTTCTTGAATGAGTAAACTAAATATAAATATCTTCATAATTTTGTACACCCAAAAGCACATAAACAAGAATAAACTAGTAAACATAAAATTATAAATTTACATCAATGTAAATAATAATCCATTCTTCTATTTAATGTTCGTATTATAACTACCAATTTGAAAAACAGAACAGATGCGTACAAGACATTCAAATCACATGACATTTCAGCGGCCGCAGCTAGAGGACATTTTTTCCCCTATTTCCCCTACGCTTTCCATGTATGACACATCATAACCTAACACGTATTTATCCGGGATGAAACTGCGCCGGTCAATTTACGAGTAATTAAGTCTGACCCTCTTTCGGTAAGGGTAAACTTTTATTTGCCCGCGAAACCCCGGATTCCCGCTAAACATGGCAAGATTTCCCGTTTTCCCACTTTTCCCGGATCTTGATTAATGCGGCCGTTTCGTGGGAATGACTGCATCGTTTTGTATTTATTACTATTTATGTAATTAATGTGCTCTATTTCGGGTTTATGAAGGTTATACAGTGTTAAATTATGTTACGGGACAACACAGTACGTATTCTACAATAATTAGATTTTAGGGAAAAAAGTAATTTAATCTTATATATCCTTTCGATATTCATGATTCGTGTTACACAATTTTGAAAGTTAAAGAGTATAGTAGTAATGACCAGTCCAAAAATTAAATATTGGCTAAATAAAACTATCAGTTGAACGTCGTTTGGGAAACATAATTCCATAAATAGGGTTTCTGATCGCGAAGGGAACCCCTAACTGCAGTGCACCAATAGGTCGATAGATTTCACTTGGAAATTTACAGCAACTATATTTTATCACCATGATCATTTCTTTGGCTTCTTTGGCAGTGTATATCCCACTGTTGAGACTGCCTCTCAGTGCATACCAAACCTTGGTCCTGCACCTTACGAAACTAGTTTCGACACTTTCGATCCATTTAGTTTCGGTTGACCCATACAACAATGTTTACCATATTGGGGCCACCACTCCGTCAACATTCTACTCCATTTATCATAACCTCATCTTGCCAGATGTCCTGTCTTACTCCACTTGAGATCCATAATACTTAGTCTAATACTAAGTCCACTTTGTTATACCCGTGCCTTCGTGGTTGCATCGGTAAGTACCGCTACTGCCAAGATTACAAAATAGTTCAGCCTTTGCGTCAAAGCTTAAACGATATACTCGTCCCTGCTCATTCTGTATTCGCACTCAAATACATTCGCCTTTTACTTTTATATTCGCTCAATGCAAGCTAAGTATCCACTTAAACAATCGAGAAAAAGTAATTTAAAAAGGACGTTACACGAAGGAGTCTTGTTAGCCGGCGCGCCCGTTCTTACTAGACTATAACTCTTCAAAATATAAAATGTAGCAGATGCGACATTAAAAATATGAGTTCTAGCGTACCTATACGATGTGTCGCAGAACAGATGAACTGACCATACTAAGCGACAGCTTGTCTAGGAAAGAACATCAATATTTCTTACAGTAAAATATCCAAAATTTAGATCGACATTTTTTACAAATTGCCGGGCCGTCCGAACACTTTTGTATGAAAATGTCGATTTTTTTTATAACAATTAAAGAAAAATCAAAATGTATTCGGCTTCCCAAACAAATCAGCGTTCGGTCAAGGAGTAAAATCTTGGGAATGTTGGACGAAATTTTTTTTTTCATCGGTTTTTAATAACTTCTTTTATAAAAAGTAGTTCAGTATCATAGACTGAACTTGCTTCAAAAATTTGCTTGGTTGTAGTATTACTATACTGGGTGACTTTTTCCCATTTTACATTTTGGAACTATTGTTCCAAAATGTAAAATGAAAATCAAAACAGTGATAGATCTTACTTATATTGTCATGATTGATTTTCTCGCCTCTTCCCTCGATAGGCCTTTTGAATCTGCTTGGGAAGAGTAAGTGCCGTTACATTCTACGATTATTTTTTTCTCTCAAACCAGCATGGTAAAAATCAGAAAAATGTGACGACAAAAGTTTTGAAGTTAATAAGTGATTCTTCTGTAATGTAACTTTGTTCAGCTATAACTCCTCAAATTGCGTCCGTAAGTAAGGGACAGGGATTAGCGTGTGCTAGGGCAAATATTTTATTACAGTCGAATATCCAGCCCTCGACGTTTTATTGTTCATAAGGCTCGTCCGCGCCAAATGAAAGAGTTTATAGCTGGGCGTAAGACTGTGTTGCCAGCTTAACAACTTTTATTTACCAGTTGTGGTAAATAAAATGTTATTATGGTCACCACCATAAAAACTTTTTATTTATCAAGGTAGAGAATTGTCGATTAGATGGGTGGCCACATGCAGCATACAATATTTCTCGAGCTCTTCCGTGCTTGGAATGGCACGTTAAGTCATTGGTCTTAGGTATCCACATTGTATGGCAGTCGTTAAGGCAAGTCTGATGAATTTAGGCATTTTGAAAAATAGGACACTTATGTTAGCTACCCTCTCATACACACGATATACCGTAAGGGACGATCATTAGCGTGTGCTAGGGCAAATGTGTAGTATTACAGTCAAATATCCAGCCCTTGATACGTTATTGTTCATACGTAAGGCTTTTCTGAGCCAAATGAAAGAGTTTATAGCCGCGTAAGACTGTGTTGCCCGCTTAAGATTTTTTATTTACTAGTTGCAGTTAGCTATTAAATGTTTTAGTCGTTATTGCCGACTTTTATTTAGATTTACCGAAAACATATCTTTTTACGCAGAAGCTTTATAAGGTTTATTTTATTCTAATAATATTTGTATTTAGAAATAATATTGTTATGTGTCTAAATAGTTTCTGGTGTACATTATTTGATGACTCCATTATTTTGTAAAAGCCATGTTAATATAATAGTCTTCCTATTAAATATGATATGTAGTACAACAGATTATACAGCAAATATTATTTCTTAATTCTTTTTTTTCAAGATTCAAGATTATTTATTTCCATACAAAATACATTGTGTTGAAATGTTGATACTTATATACTAATTTACATCTATAGGTTCTTACAATATTATTTACTTGTGTCAAATAACATAACAATAATAATTACGTCAAATATACATTATTTCAAATACTCTTTTTTTGCGAAGTAGGCAGTCCAGCAACACAGTTCCTCATTTGATACACGCCATGACAGTATTTTTGTTCACAAAAAGAAATGAATCAAACGCACGTCTAACCATATTTTATTATCCTAAAAATAAATAAATGTTCTGTAAGTATGATGACTGGCAACACCGTCCGCCTTGTTGACTCAAGTTATTGGCGTAGTCGATTGTATTACTGTTATTGATTGTATTTGGCGCGTGACCAGTGTCCGGGATTGTTCGGCGATCAACACTTCATTTCGTTGTACGACTTATTTAGGCAACGTCGTAAATTGTATTGTATTTCTGTGACAAGAATAAGCAAAGATAATTATGTGTTCCTATCAAGCACGGCATCACGGAATGAGATATCCACTTATTACAAGTTTTTATTCAGTTTCACCTGCCCCGTTGTCTGTCTGTAATCAAATCTTGCAAGTTAAAGACCCTCTTCCCGGTTTCCGATTGAGCTGAAATTTGGCACGCATACGTATATCGCGTGACAATACAATATTATAATGACATGGAGGTGATCTGATGATGGAGCCGGAAGGTGGCCATAGGAACTCGGTAATGAAACGACGCAACCCCGTCGAATTTGGGATCGTTTGATTCGTCTTGAGAAGCACTTTAGATAAAAGCTTATTTTAAAATATATTTTTAAATTATTTAAAAATATATTTCAAATAAAACAAGCTTTTATCTTGTTACAAGTGTGTTTATTACTTGTTACAAGCTTTAATTTAGTTTCACCTATTCCGTTGTATGTCTGTAATCAAATCTTGCAAATTAAATTTAACCCACTTTCCGGTTTCCGATTGAGCTAAAATTTAGCACGCATACGTGTATCGCGTGACAACACAAAATTATGATGACACGGAGATTGATCTGATGATGGAGCTGGAAGGTGGCCATAGAAACTCTGTAATGAAACGACGCAACCCCGTCGAATTTGGGGTCGTTTGATTCGTCTTTTTGAGTTCATTGTTTTGGATGAAAGTTTGTATTTTTTTTATAATTACTTTGGTTGGGAGGATGAACTGAGCAAGTTTACAGGGAAGCGTTGGATGCAGGCCACTTCCAATTTTGAACGAGGTCATTGAATCTCATAAGTTGTCTGTCTATCTCGAAAGGAAAAAAGACGGGAAAAGTATGAATTTATACGAAATATTTAGGTATATATTTTTATTTTAGGTAAGATTTTTTGTTTATTTTATTAATCAGTAAGTTCTTGGTGAAATACATATTTAATTAAATATAACTGAATAAACATTTTTTTAATAAAGAGAAAAAATATATTTCTATAAAATTTTTATTAATCATCTAAAGGACGTTGTGCACACAAAATAAAGGACCGTAAGGAGACCTCGCGAAGGAATTATCTATTTACGTTCATTTCCGAAGTTGACTCTTTTTATCAGTCACCCAATAAGCAATGCGAAGATGAATAGGTTTATTGTACGCGACTACAGTGAAGCCAAAAGGAGGGTTATGTATTTCGTCACTTTTATTTATACATATGTATTCCATATTTCGCCTAATGATATTTCTGTGCTTGCTTAGCTGGATAAACATTTAACCTTTGCATAAAAGGAGGAGGCTATCCATTTATCGGAAGCTTTTTTTTGTATGTTCACCGATCACTCGAAGATGCTTGGACCGATTCTTATTATTTTGTTTAAAAGGGCATGAAGTCAAGTCCCATAGAAATTTAATCAAAAGCGGTTGTGTAGTAAAGTCAGTTTTTAGATTTAAAGAAGTACAGTTAAAAGTTTCACGCAGTCAGGTTTTAGTTTTTTTTTTTAAATTATAATGTTAATTTCCAGTTATTGATAGATAGATAGATAGTTAAATTGTTTATTTGTCACTACCGACACACACACACACAAATTAAACTATACATACATTAGTTACACTTAGCTTAAAATAAAATACTGACACAACCAAACATTAATTACATGTATTGGACGCTAACAGTTGTAGCGGGAGCGAGGTGACTAGCTCGACCGCCACAAAGGGAAGATCTTCACGCCAGGCGTGGTTTTGCGCCTGGGGAACCGTGGCTCCGACGGTGTATCGTCGGAAGTTGTATGTGCGAATTGGGCGAACTCTGAGATCGAGATGTAGGATACTGCTGGCGCCATCTCATATGCTTCTTTTGAACTATATTGTCGGTTGTCTCTTGATTGTAGTTCCTGGTAGTGGCCGTAGAGATCGCCACAACAGTCATTGGACAGAACACAATAAAACTTCGTTTATTAAGGTTGCTTTCAAAACGGTATATAAAAAGATATCAGCTGCAGTGTTTATTGTGTTCTGTCCAATGACTAACGGTACAATTACTGGAAATTTATCCTATTTTGTTAAAACTGATTTCAACAGCAATTCAATACCCAGATTTGGTTTTCCACGGAAAGGACATGTTCAAAGGCGATTTATTCACATAATTGCTGACCGTTATTTCGGGCAATCGTATATGCCATTGGTATACTGACCGTACAATTATGTATTTATTGTAAACGCTACGATTGCCGGCCAGCTGTAATTTGCTTTTAATTCGACCTCTTTCGTATCATTTTCGAGTTTCTTCGTTTTGCCGGCCCGTAAGATTTGTCGAGTTCCATATCCTTTGATGGACAAATCTGTGGAATCTGCATCGATCGTAAATTTGTGATTTAATAAAACTAATTTTCCTAAGTTTAAAATATGCATAAATTCATTTCTACTACGTAATAAGGAAAAAATGAAATAATTACATACTTTTACCATCCCTAGTGAATATACTAGGAAAAATAACTTTTGACATCCGTAGTGAACGTCAAAAACTATTTTCCCGTATTGCGTTTAGAATGTAGAGGCTTATATTTTGAAAAGAATTGGTTGCAGGCTGCATTAAATCGGGATAAGTGGGGAGACATTTGCCCAGGGGGTCACCAAAAGTTTCTGAAAAAGTAAACAAAGGTGTCTAAAATTTTATGTTTATCTCATTTCGTCTAAAATCAATCATAATGAAATCTACTTTTGCGATACGGTGTAGAGACTAAATTGTACAAATACATGTGGTATAAATACATTAGATTAGTTAAAACTTAGAATTTGCGTATAATGAGATATCTACTGAAGTAATATCATTGTCTACATCACTACAAAGCTAGTAGAGACGACATTTACTGCTCGAAAACATTTTAACCTGCCCATGTTTATTTCGGCATTAAACATTTATTATTGATAGTTACATTGTACTTCATTTATTATCGTCATATTTATTCTCAGAGGCTTAATATGTCCAGTAATTTATTCCTTTCGCGTGATTTACAGGCCATTACGGGTTTCCAGTTAAAACCAAAGAGTTATAAAGTCTAGGAGGTTGCATTTACGATAGATATTTCCTATTTTACGACACCGACGTAACATTAATAAAATTCCTTTTATATTATTTACAATTTGCGATATCGACTCCATGCATGTGTTGTTCGCGAATTGAGCGTTTGTACCGGTCATGACATTTATGGATGTTAAGTTAAAGATTGTTAAACTTAAATTGCAGTGTTGAAGGTATTAAATGAATTGTAAAAAGTTACACTGTAGTACTTTACACTGTATCTAATTAAATAGGTTGTTTTTGCGTGAGATCTTTTCAGTGAATGTAAAGAAATGTCACAATAAACTGTGAAGATCATGTAGGCAAAAATAATATAGTTACAGAAACCCAACGCCATAGAATCGATTGGAGGGCCCGAAAGTAGGCAAAACTGGAGTTGCCGGTACTCAGAAATGATAGCACTCACGACTAGCAAAAAAGTGACAAAAAACGTGTTAAATATGCTTTAAAAATATATATTGCATTTCGTATAAGTCATATTTAATTAATTGTAGTACTACTTTATTTAAATAACGTTAATAAAAGATTTTTATGTTTTAATAAATAGCTATAGAGCCATCTAGTGACAAGGAAGAGAAATAATAATGTTTTTAAGGCGATGGGTAGGCATGATGTGGGTAAAGATCAAATGACGTAATGACTTACCAATGATTGCTAAAGGTAATAGTTTTTCTTAATGGCTGCATAATGATCAAACTTCAAAAAATCTATGGTTGCCAGTACTTTTTACTAAACAAAAGAATCAATGAGTAAATTTACACGAGAAATTGAAAATAGTGAATTGCACACAATGAGATACCTGACAAAATTCTAACCATGTCCATTTTAGTCCAACCTAGATAGAGTTTGGTCCGATATTTCTAACGTTGCAGGCGCCATCTCAGGCAGACAAAGTGACAATAATAGAGTCTTTGTGACCGCGAAAGCCTAAAATTCTAACAGATTCCAAAGTTTAGAAAGGGCTTTCAGTCGCAGCAGCTGGTCCTTCCAGATTAAACCAAAACTATCTCGTCTCTATCCATTACGGGGTAGACAGACCTAACTTTAAGTAATAGAGTTTATGAATACAGAACAGCTCTCGAGATATAAGCTCAGCTTGGTATTTATGTGAGTGAACACAGATAGTGTAGGTGAGACATCGGCCTGAACCACGGCACAGCACACACTGGTTAATATTGGTTTTTGAAACTCGGCTTGAGATGCGGCACGACCCTCGTGCGTCACCTCTCTGCCGCGCACTTTCTGCCTTCACCTTCACCTTTGGTACCACTAGCAGCTTGACGTTCGAGTGTCGTTATGTTTGAATTATTAGTGAAATAAATTAACATTAATAATAAGTAATCAAAAAAAAAAAAAATTAACATAATATCATGTTTTTTAGTAATCAAAATGGTTAAAATATCTCTAATAAAACATTAATTTTAATTTAATGTAATATTTTGACTGACTACTTTTAGCGCTCACCCGCAGTAATGCAAAGGTAAGCTTACACCTGGAGGACTTTACCAGTGAAACTACATTGTCTTTGACAATGTTTATTCTTCCACATTTACAGCCAAACATTTACTTTGTAATCCACGTATAATAAAACTCAATGGTTACTATCCCTAATTTATCCGAGTTATTACACCGTTGCCATTTTTATTAATATGGTCACGGTTTCAACATAAGCTTCTGGTGTTAAAAAAAAAGCAAATAGCTTTTTTCTTAAAAAACTTGTCCGTCCTTTGCCTCCATGATTGCTTTTATCCCAACCTCCTTTAAACACATAAGTGATATAATTGGGGTCCCGATTCTATCGATTCTAATTCGAAATAATGGCCGGTAATTTGGTACGATCATTTGTCGAGGACAATCGATATTCGATCAATAAATCGATGAAAATCGTTATAATAGCGGTTTGGAATCGACGTTTCATTTCTTTAAATGCCTGATCAGTGGATTCGCCTAATAATAGTCATAATCGTAAGCGATGAGCATTTTTATCGATTATAAGGAACATTTCGAGCGGATTTAATTTGTTATAGGTTTTTGTTGTATAAGTTAAATTTTCAAACAAATGCTGCTATAAAAATAAAATATTAATGGGACGGCGAGTTTATTTTATTTCTATTTATGCTGGTCTGGTAGAAAAGCAAAAATGTAGAATGTACCTGCTTTACTTCCCGCTCAGATGGGACTGCACGAGAATCTGAATAATGTTAATAGGAAATGGGGCTAGGAACATCACTTTTTTGATTTCCTATCAGTCTAACTTTCCATAAAAACAATTATCGAAACAGGAAGAAAAAAAAAAGATTTTCCATACAAATTAGCTCTCAGCCAACGGAATGGGAAAATGGATTTTGTATGGGAGGACGAATTTTTTTATCAATTTTCGATATATTTTTTATAGAAAACATTTTAGTATAATGGACTGAACTAGCTCCTTAAATGTTGCTGGTGTTTGAAAATTAACCCTGTATATCTTGCAATAAGTATCTATTTAATTACTCATTGAAGACATGCCAAATAATATAGGTATAGGTATATTAATTATTATAAAAGAACCTTATAGTTTGAAATCTGCTATATCTGCTTAAATCTTTGTTAACGAAAGAAAAAAATTATCGATGTGTTTTTCAAATGCTTGAATGCACACATACTATTGTCTGCAAGATTCATTTATCATTGTTCTTACTTACCTAACTATACGACTCCGGTAAACTCATAGCTATTTACTGGAGCGTAGATTTTCTTATCTTCAAGTAGCACTTTGAATTCACAACACACAATTAAAGACTGAATTATTTTATAGTTACTGCCGCAAAAAAAATTATAATTTTTGAACATGGTAACCCTACCGTGGTCTTAACGTGGTTAGCTGTTTTTTTAAACGTAACATGACAATACAGCTGAACGATGTTCAAACTGCTAGAGGTTTTGTCAAACAGCGGAATAAGTATACAATACAACTGTGACAATCAACTTTATAGATAGATTTATTTTTTATTTTCCAGTTTTATCCAGTTTTTTCGTTATATATCATTACATTAGTCAATATAGCTAATTATATTATAACTGCCTACTTACACGATAGTTTGAGAGGTAATCTCCTAAAACCTCATAAAGAGACAGAGGGTTAGAACCGCAGGTTATTAAAGTATTTAACACACCGAGCGATTACCGAATGCGGTTGACCAGCGGGTTTTACGTTTCGCCTCGGGATTGTAAATATGTTTTTGGTTTGACCCATTTGTGGTTTTCGCCCTGGCGGTGTTAGGTTTAGAATAATTGGACAGTTACATTTGTTTGATGGAATGAATTTATCAACTTGATCCGTCTTATTATAAAAACAGGACTAACTTTGTTACTAGGTTGAAACCATTATCTGCCCAAAATGAAATTGACATTGAGAGGCGAGATAGTATGATATTACTAGATGTCAACTTGATTTGGTCGGTTAATGGTTTAAACCTAGTAACAAAGTTAGTCTGGGTTTTATAATAAGACGGCATAAGACCTTAGACAGATTAGCCAAATGTCTGTAGGGTAAGGACGAAATGATGGGACGAACTGGATTTTTTCGAATGACAAGATATCTAGGCAGATAGGGATGTGTAGTAGGATATAGGACGCCTATGCCCAGCAGTGGGACACCAACGGGTTGGTAAAATAAGTAATACTTGGCAATGGAAATTGGGGACCTTTGTTTAAAGTAATTGACCATGCGTTTGGTTTCACTCAATTGTAGTTTTGCTTTGGCAGTGTTAAGTTAGTCGTAAGCCAGTCGTGTATTAATTTGGTGCAACGAATTTGCGAGTAGGAAGTTTTAACTAGAAAATTCGTCATACTAAACCAAAATGTTTTTGTTCCAGTTAGAACTGGGACAAAATTCAGAAATTGATACTGAAATTTGTCATTGCTTTAAATGGACAGCTACATTGTAGAATTTGACTCATATTATTGTTAAATTGTTAATTTTGAAGTCCATACTAAAACAAAACTGAATAGCCGATGAAGAAATAAACGGATAAAGACAAATTGCAAAGATTTTTATAGGATTCTAACTCAACGCTATACCTAAATAAACATTCAAGACCGAGGGCAATTTGAAAAAGACCATTTTTCTACTTATCCAGGCTGGAGATCGAACCCAGAACCTTAAAGTGGCTGACTAGTATTGTAACTACTCCTACAAGAAAGTCGTCATTTTTCTAATAAGACTTTTACTATCACTTCAACCCTTTAAAATACGAAGTAAACTCACATAGGATTGCCGCATGAAACAACTATATGCAAATGACTGTTTGGGATAAAGTTTTATTATTCTCCAAATACACCCAAGTAAACACAACATCAAAATTTTAGTACGATTTATTCGCCATCAGGTAAACAGACTATTTGATATTGCCCAAATTCAATGTATTTTGAATTAAATACAAAGTTAGAACTGTATGGCTCAAAAGATAACCGAAGCGGTTAACTAAGTAAATAGACCCTAACAATTAATTCAGGGTCCATTGGTCATGATGTTTGTTTGTCCGTAAGGAGCAACTTGTGGATGGGATATTTTATAAGTACACTGCTATCATTCTGGAACAAAATCGTAACGGGAGCTATTGAACAAGTAATTATTAAAAAATATTTTTTATTAGTCAAGCTTTTATCTAAAACAATGAACTTAAGGGCTCATCATGACGAATCAAACTCGATAGGGTTGCATCGTTTCATTACAGAGTTCCTATGGCCACCTTCCGGCTCCATCATCATATCAGCTCCTTGTCATAAGTTTATTGCATTGTCACGCGATATACGTATGCGTGCCAAATTTCAATTCAATCGGAAAACGGGGAAATGGATCAAATTTAACTTGCAAGATTTGATTACAGACAGACCGACAGACAACGGGACAGGTGAAACTAAATAAAATCTTGTAATAAATGTACTTACTTAAAACATTACTAACATAGTTTTCATAAAAAAATATTACTAACATAACGTGGATCATGTTGTCTCTATAAATAATTAAATTAAATTAGTGTTGCTACATGAGAATAATTTTAAGAAGTTTCTTCTTAGTACTTCTTTGATTATTTAAGGATATGCTCGGTAGATCAATTTTGAAAAAATACTTTTTATAGCCTATCTTCATTCTATTCGTATTCAAACTAAAATCATATGATAGTGTAGATATGTTGCAATTATTCTATATTTTTATATGTACCTGAGTGATGAGATCTTAATTCTTAGAATCGGAATAATTTACATCACTGTTACACCTACACTTGAAGAGCGTGATCAAATTTGAAATTAATTTATATCCTCCGCGACCCGAGATATTCACCAAATATTTGTGACAGTATCCTTTCTGAATCCGTGATAATTAAAATTCCCCGAAATACAATTACACGTGGCCCTTAATCGCGAAACAAAGCTACAATATAATATTCAGCAGTCCCAAAACCCAGGGAAACGACTCACAATGGAAAAGGGTGTTCCTTTAACGGTCCAAACGCTAATTCGTGTATAATTCGACACCTTGTTAATTGTTTCCCAAGCCCGGTTTGGTGACCTCACTCCTGAGGGAGACCCCTGGACACCGAGCACCTCCAAAAACACCCACCCGGGGAGTAATTTTAAGAATATTTGCGCAACACCCTCTATGTTTACTTGGGTTGTTTGTGGTACCCAGAAAACAATAGTCCGAAATTCATTGCTCGTTTTATTATTGTTTGTGCACCGTTTTATGGCCGATTCGATTATTGGAACGTGTAATTAAATGATAATACTGGGCATTAATTGAATTTTACCTGAGCACTGCTTTTGAGTGTCGGTATTTATTAAAGATGGCGAATGGAAATTAGAAATGATTCCACTCGCCTTCCTAAGTGCTGGCTGATGCCCGTTTTCATTAGCTCTAATCTGATGTTATGAACTTTACAAATTGTTTTCTAAACAATTTCTATATAATGATGGATGCTTAGTCTCATGCATTATCACGATTGTAACAAGTGAAACTTAGTTTTTTTAACCGACTTTCAAAAAGGCGGAGGTTACCAATTCGTCGCTTTTTTTTTAAAATGTATGTTCACGGATTATTCTAAGACGCCTGGACCGAATAAAAAAAAATCGTTTGATGTGGCGTATTTATCAGCTGGCGCCATATAAATTCTATCACCGTTGATTGTGTAGTTTGGGGGTGTTTATTATTCAACGCAAACTATCTATATTATTAGACTTGGTTTAAACCATCATTTACCCACATGAAGTTGACAGAAAAAAAGAGAAGATAACATAGGTATTGCGTTGTTCTTGTTTTGGGCCGATAATGGTTTTGACCAACTGTTCCCGTTTTATAATAAAACGGAGTGAAATGGCTCAACTCTCTATATAATCCAATATAAATGTAATTTTGAGAGAACACAACAATTTCTTATAAGATTCCTTATTTAGTTTCTAACAGATTACTTACCCAAAACCAATGAGTAAACAATCAATTACAATTCTGACACTGCGCTGAATAAGGCCGGATGACAGCCTTATGTACATAATATATAAGGTCTAACAAAATATACTGAAACTATTTTAAGGGTGAATTCAGTTCGTGATAGTGAACAACTTTTCCCAAGGAACATATGTCGAAATGTAAAAAATATTTTTTTTTCTTCCTATACCAACTCGGATCAGCTGATCGGTCAACTTATATGGAAGGCAAAATGACTTTTCTTTTTTCGATATGTGTTTCTTACGAATAGTTTTTCAGTATCATAAACTGGATTCACCCTTGAAATAGTTCATAATGGAACATTGCGAAATGAGATAATTTTTCAAAACTAAAAACCGACTTTACCCCCAAACATCTCAACCGATTTTGATAAAATTTCCATTTGTCCAGCTTACAAGTATACCCTTTTAAACAAAAAAAGAATTTTTCAATTTGGCCTAGGCGTCTTCGAATATTCGGTGAACATAAATAAAAATGCAATGAATTGATAACCTCCTCCTTGGAAGTAGGTTAGAAAGAATTTAAATCGTAGATACATAGGGCGCACTATAAGTTTCCGGAACTAGCCACTTACATAAACAATATTTAAAAATTTATTGCAACATTTGAAAATAGAACTCTTTGGCTGTAGAATGCAGTTTGTTTCATCTGACTGTCTTTTGTTTTTACGTTGTGGCGCCATTTAAAAAATTGTGTGTCTGCATCAACATGGATTTAACTCGGGAAAATTTTCGTAGTATAATTTTCTACGATTTTAAGTGTAATTTGACAGCTCAACAGAGCATCGCTCGGCTTGAAACAGCTTTTGGCAATGAAGCACCATGCAAGACAACTGTTTATAGCTGATTTGCAGAATTCAAGCGTGGTCGTATCAATCTCAGTGACGAATCTCGCGATGGTCGGCCGTCCACCGCTGTGACCAACAAAAACATCGATGCTGTGCGCCGTATGATTGAAACAGACAGGCATGTGACCTACCATGAAATTCGCGCATCCTTAGAAATAGGCATGGGTCAAATACAATTAATCCTACACAAACATTTGGGTGTGAGAAAGCTGTGCTCGCGGGGGATCCCACACAACTTGACCGAGGCTCAAAAAACGGACCGCGTCACTTGGTGCAGTGCCATGCTTACCAGATTCAACGAAGGTGCGTCAAATTTGGTGTGGGACATAGTAACAGGTGACGAAACATGGATTTATTGCTACGATCCCAAAACAAAGCAGCAATCGAGCGTATGGGTCTTTCAAGATGAGCCGAAACCAACCAAAGTGGCGCGCGTGAAAAGTGCATCTAAGCGGATGATTGCTTCTTTTTTTAATAAAACTGGACACGTGGCTACTGTTGCTTTAGAGAATCGTCGTACAGTGAATAGTGACTGGTACACGACCATTTGTTTGCCGGAAGTTATTGACGAACTCCGTAAAAATAACCGTAAACGCCGTATCATCCTGCACCACGACAATGCTAGTTCTCACACGGCCAGACAGACAAACGACTTTTTGAAGGCGAAAAATGTAGAACTCATGAGTCATCCTGCATACAGTCCCGACCTGGCACTTTGTGACTTTTTTCTGTTCCCAAAAATTAAGAACCAATTACGCGGTCAACGATTTTCATCACCAGAAGAGGCTGTCGAGGAGTATGAAAAACACGTTTCAGAGGTCACCACAGAGGAGTGGCACAAAAGTTTTCAAAACTGGTTTCATCGAATGAAAAAGTGCATAGATGCCAAGGGAGATTATTTTGAAAAACAATAAATTAATTTTGTACCTTTAATAGTATTTTTTCATATTCATTCCGGAAACTTATAGTGCGCCCCACGTATATTGACGTAAGTAAGCATACTTTTGTGCTTTGCAAGTCCATAAGAAATTTAAAAAAAAATTTTGTTCCAGAAATGGCCCGAATGGAGAAATCTCCGCTCCTCGCGAATGGCTACAACGCTCCCCCCACGCACCTGGGACCCATGGGGTTCATGCATCAGCACGCGCTCATGTCCCCCGGCATGCCCCACCACGGGGTACCCCGGCCTGACGGCTCCATCATCAAGGGCCAGCCTATGCACAACATGGAGGCTCTGGCGAGGTAAGACTTCTTCTTATTTATGACCTTAGTTTGTGTAGGTGGAGTAAAGAGACTTGTTTATCTTGTAGCGGGAGCGAGGTGATATGCTTAATCGCCACAAAGGGTAGATCTTTTCGCCAGGTATGCTGCTGCGCGGGGAACCGCGATTCCGGCAGAGTATTTTAAAAAAAATTGGTATACATAGGTCGCATCGGACGGACGGCATTTCCTACTCCACCGGACAATGTTTGAGGAGCGAGCCCGAGGCCCGGCTTCCTTTATTTAAACTACTATCAGCAGCACCGACAGTGTATCGTCGGAGGTTTTATTTATGCAGCGAATCGGGTGAACTCTGAGATCGAGATGTAGGATACTGCTGGCGCCATCTCGTATGCTTCTTGTGAATTATTTTGTGGCTGTAGTCTTGGTTGTAGTTCCTCGTGGCGGCGTAGAAGTCGCCACAATATCTTTCATCTCCATTACAGCCTTGATCAGTCCGCTGCTGGTCTGAAGGTCTCCCAATAATTCCCATTTTCTCATATGCATCACATTTGAGAGGCATGTGCAGGAAATAATCTTAAATTAAGTTTTCACTGTGATCTTGGGCATTGTACAGTTCTTTACCTGTCTATATATGATACCTGATAATTCAGTCTTCTATGGGTGTTTTATTATATATTTTTTTCTTTCTTACAAAACAATAAAAAACTCAAGACTTCGTTTTCGTTGAGTAATTTTTTCATGTCTCCAAAGTTTTTCATCATCTTGACCAAATGGATATGAGACCAACTAAATAGAAAAAAACTTTTAAATAAAAAAAGAATCATTAGAATCGGTCACATTGGCGAAGATATAGTACAACATAAAAACATATAATCTAATTTGATTTGATAAAAAAAATTACAAATCAATAGGATTTGACTATTTTATAAAACGAGTCTATTTAAGTTAATAAACTAGTTTTCTATCTAAATTGTGACCAATATAAGCGCATAAATGGATTATTTATCTATCTTTCGATCATACCTATTTTAAAACTGTTACGATGCTGTCCATACAAATTAGTGTAGATAAATTTTCCGCCTATTTAGTTTTCACCAATAATGTTATTTAAGAGCGGCCTTCCTGCCTTACTTTTCATATAAACGCTCGTTCGTGATTTTGGCGTTGTATCTGATCTTTCTTGAAAACTTTTGAACTTACAGATATCTTGAGCGCTATTTCTAGGTTCCATTCGGAATAAAAAATTTAAAATTTAAAAAACAAGGTCAGTATAAGCCTCCAAAAATCTGCTTTTTTGCACAAATTTTAGCTGAACTTCGATAGTTCATAAAGTACTCATAAATTGGAAAAGTAAAGAAAATATTTCGATTCGAAACTCGCAAATTTAATGAAAATTTTGAATACAAAATATTTATTTTACATACTTGTAAGGCTTACTGATAAACACGTATCTCCTGGAACAAGTTTTATGAAATTACCGCAGTCTATGAATAGTTAATATTCGTTCAATGGATAGTTAATAATAATACTAATTTCATTTAATAGAATGAAAGCCATGCCCTTAGGCGCTATCTCTCTCTTTTTGCTTTGCCTCTTTTTCTAGCATTGGCCTGGATGAAACACCAAGCTTTTCAAACTGTGCCCGCGTTGGAAACAGAGCGACCGGGAAGGGCCGCCTTAAGGGCCCAACCGGAAATTGACTGCAATAGATTAGTGATTACGAACTGTCTATTGAATTAATTTTATCTATTAAGGTGCGGTTTCAACATGCTAGACTAGATCCGTCTTATAATAAAAATACTGTGTTTAATAAGACTTTATTTAAACCATTGTTTGTTTGTTTTTTCGTGTTTGTAAGTGGCCAACACTGGCCAGATTTTTTAGGCTGTCTGGCAACTGACATAGCTTGACGACTGCCATACAATGTTGACAGCCGGGACTAACGGCTTATAAGTGCCGTTAGTTAAACCATTATTAAAGTGTTTAATTAAACAATAACACAGAATTAATATAAGTATTTAAATACTTATATTAATTAAATAATATAATTAAATTACAATACAGAACGGAATTTCCTAAGGTCTCGCCAGGTACCTACGCTACTATACAATATGAAACAAAAACCCTGTCCGATCCTTGAAGGAGCAACTCAGATAGTCAATATGAACAATTTTTTCTATGGGACCAATGCTTGAAACTCGTAGAAGAAATCGACATTTTCAAACAAATTGCTTGGCCGACGAACACTTTTGTATGAAAATGTCGATTTTTTCGAGTTTCAAGCATTAGTCCCATAGGAAAAGTTGTTCCTATTGACGGTCTAAGTTGCACCTACAAGGATCGGACAGGGTTTTTGTTAGGTACATATTGTATAGTAGTACTCTGTGGTCCCGCGCAATATACGTTCACTTTCCCTAACCCCGCACCTTTTCCCGTTCTCGCCTTGTCAAGGGTGTTGAGTGGGCGGCTGCGGGCGAACACACACACATTGCCGTGTGCACGAATGTATACTCTCGTGTGTAGTAGTGTAGGCAAAAATGATACTCCGCTTCTTTGAAGTGCCATACCTGTGACAATAATTCACACAAATTAAATTGACAGTGGCAATAGGGAAGGTGACGTCGTATGATGATGATGAACACTGCATTACATACTTATATTTTTTTTGGTGAAGTCAAACAAAATGTGATAGACACATATATTAGGCCTCTGTTATTTTGTTCTAGTATTCTAAGGGCTTAGAATAAATATTTTCACAGCAGTTCTTGGCTTGGAAAAAAATACTACGGAATCCTTAAAAATTACGTCTTGAGCGTACGTTCTACCTACGTTTTATTCTTCTCCCAGACTAGCATGAAAGAATGGGCTCAGAAGAATCTATGCAATCAGGAATGCTAAGATGAGATTGGGAGACTTCTACTTACGTACAAACATATAACATATAATCAGGCCCGTTTCCTACAGTTGTAATTACAGACGCCCGAAAATCCTCTCTACTTCATAAGTGCGGGAAAAACCAGCCGAGTTAATATTTAACATAATAAAAGTTTAGAAAGGGTTCACGTCTGTATAAAGTCTGGTCGGAACACGTGTAACCTTCGAACCATAATATCTAGTGCACAGAAGAATAACTCTTGTGCGCAGAAGAATAAGTCTTGACGACCTTCGTGGCGTAGTTGTCACCATGCTCGTCCGCCACCCAGAGGTCCCGGGTTCGATCCCCGTTCAGGGCAAGTAGGAAAATGGCCTTTTTCATAATGTCCTGTGTCTTGCATGATTATCTATATAAGTATTTGTTATAAAATATAGTATCGTAAAGCTAGTATCCCATAACACAAGTCTCGAACTTACTTTGGGGCTAGCTCAATCAGTGTTATTTGTCCCTATATATTTATTTGTAGTTTGTACTCGCATATACAACGTGTAACGGAAAGGGGATATCAAACCGAAAAGGAGTAAACATATTTCTTCATCTCGTTTCGAAGGCTGAAAATAAGATCAAACTTTTTCCCTCCAATAGGTTGCCACTTTCACAACGTTGACAGAGGCCTCATGCAGGTCACACAGTTGTACAGTATCCTTCTGTAATTTTATATTATACTATTCCACTTCTGCCTCAAACGCATAATAAGTAAACATTCCTCTCAATTGCTGGCCGGTTGACTGGAAGAGATCCCTATAAGGGATAAGTCCGCCGTTGTATGTTTACTTTTCTGATTTGTAACTGTGTTCTTTCTTATGTACAATAAAGCTTTACTAACAAACAAACGAACTCTTTTTTGTCGGGGGTAAAAAGGACCAGATGATATGTTGTAATTTTGCACAACTCACCTTTTCATGATTTTATTTTGTGTCCTTCATGTGAATCTTCAATAACGGGGCATTCAAATATTTTTACTGTAAAACAATCTCTTAGCCTTTGCTCAGCCTCAAACTGTGTTACGCATATATATATTTCGGGAGTTTAATAGCTTTTGTAAGGTTTTATTTCAGGATTTGTTTCTGTTCTGAATATTTTATTTCGTGCCTGAAGTTAGTTAATTAATACAATTTTATTTTTGTTACAACCTTTCGGACATTTCAAATAATTGAAAAATTTTACCATTAGGTAACTGTACAAGTTTAAATTGTTGAAACCAACAGTGATTTTGTATTCATGTTTAGAGGAATAAATCTTTTTTAATATTTATTTATTTATTGGAACGAAGTTCCTTATCGCGCGTTGCAAAAGGGAGCTAGACGAAAAAAATTAAGACCAAAAGTTGTTACGACACTTTTTGTTCATTCAAATTTCTGAAGATAATAAAAACTTAATTGATTTTAACGCAGAAAAGACTGAATGTAATTTAGACCTATTTATATTTTACTTCGTTCCATCCGGGTGTCCCTTGACACCTCTCAAGTTTTTTTTTATTATTGCCAGGTAAATTAAAGAGACCCCGACTGTCAAGAACGACGTCTAGGGATGAGTAGCGGAACTACCTATTCCCATTTATATCTGTAGCAAAATCATTATTTGCTGGGTCAATAAAAAAACACCCGACTTTCAAGCTTTCATCCCTAATAACTTAAAAGGGTGAACCGATTTTCATAAAATATAGCCGAGAACTTGCTTGAAATCGGTCCAACCGCTACGATGCCACAGACAGGCATTAGCATCAAACTTACAACACCCCTCCTTTTTGTCAGATGTTAAAAAATAGGTTTTTACCTTACGTTATAAAGAAGGATTAATACACCTAAACCATTAAGCTGTATTTACGATCGGCGAAATGCCTGATGACAACCCCTAATGGAATGCAGGGCATTTACTCCAAAGCGGGAGGAATTTCCGTCCGTGGTACGTGCCCACGTTGCTGAGTCAAGCAACATTCAGTGCTCGCAGTGTTAAAAGGCAAGACACACACGAAAAAAAAATTGATTTTAGAGTTTCACGGTCACAATAACTGTTATTGGTACTACGGAATTTACCGGCTATATCTGGCTTAAAATGATTGTAATTGCGGTAAGTCCTGTAGTACCAATAACAAACAATTAAAATAACCATAATATTATAATATCTTCAAACGCCAATACATATTATGGCCTTAATCTTTTACATATCTATACAAAAATAAGTCTCTAAATAGAAAATGACAATCAATTCGCTACTCTAAATTAATTTTATTCAGTACAAAGTCTATTACAAGAATCAAATAAAAATAATGCAAATTAAGTAAAATTTATTTGAAAAACATGTATTAATTTTATAAATACTAGTTTATCAAATTTTATTTTAAAGTACTCAGCAGGTATGCTTTGTAATTAACTGAAAGATGCTGGTGGTATAGCTACCACAAATAACTATTTTATCAAATAGCCCTTATTTCTCGACGTTACCTGTGCCTTAAGTAAGGCTTACATTCTTTGCCCATTACACGCGTAATAAAGTATTAAATATATAAGTACTTAAATTCTGCAATTATTAAGAGTGACTTATGTAAATGAGTCCACATTGGCGAGTTGACGAAAAGAAACCTCTTTAAGCGGGTCGTGGCCGCAGGTTAAACGTCTCGGGCTAATCCTGTTAGAAAGGAACAAACACTCACTTCCGAAGACCCACAACTTACCCCACTGTCTTACAGACTTACTGTCGTTCGTACTGGACAAGTGCCCCACCGAGTGTCTGTCAATCGATGAAGTTATACGCGAGGGCGTAGTTAGTGACGGGCTGGTAGGATGCTCCTCCCTAGCATCCAAAATGCTTCGGAAATATAATATAAGTAGTAAGTGTATTTACTTCCAAAGACACACAATTTATTCCACTGTCTTACAGACTTACTCTCATTCGTACTGGACAAGTGACCCCCCGAGTGTCTCTCAATTGATGAAGTTATACGCGAGGGCGTAGTTAATGACGGGCTGATAGGCTCCCCCTCCATAGAAATGTGATGCTTCAGAAATGTGATATAAATAGAAAGTGTATTTACTTCCAAAGACACACAACTTATCCCACTGTCTTTCAGACTTACTGTCATTCGTACTGGACGAGTGACCCCCCGAGTGTCTATCAATCGATGAAGTTATAGATACGCGAGGGCGTAGTTAGTGACGGGCTGGTAGGTGCCCCTCCCTAGCATCCAGAATGCTTCAGAAATGTGATAGAAAGTGTATTTACTTCCAAAGACACACAACTTATCCCACTGTCTTACAGACTTACTGTAATTCGTACTGGACAAGTGACCCTCCGAGTGTCTGTCAATTGATGAAGTTATACGTGAGGGCGTAGTTAGTGTCGGGCTGATAGGCTGCCCCTTTCTATCATCCAGAAGACTTGAGAAATGTGATATAAATAGAAAGTGTATTTACTTCCAAAAACACACAACTTATCCTACTGTCTTACAGACTTACTGTCATTCGTACTGGACAAGTGACCCCCCGAGTGTCTGTCAATCGATGAATTTATATGTACGCGAGGGCGTAGTAAGTGACAGGCTGGTAGTGTGCCCCTCCCTAGCATCCAGAATGCTTCAGAAATGTAATATAAATAGTAAGTGTATTAACTTCCGAAGACCCACAACTTGCCCCACTGCCTTACAGACTTACTGTCGTTCGTACTGGACAAGTGCCCCTCCAAATCCAAAATGCTTCGGAAATTTGATATAAATAGTAAATATATTACTTCCGAAGACACAACTTACCCAACTATCCTAATTTTTCGATTAAACAAGTGCCTTACTGAGTATCCGGTAATCGATGAGTATGAGAGCGTAGATAGTTACGGGCAGACGGTAAAGGCCCCCTCCCTAAAGGCACGTGTTACCTAGCATTCAGCTGGAGTTGCTATGAATGATTGTAAACAATAAAAACAAGCAGTCAGCACCGGTAAATCCTCAGCCAAAAAAGTAAGAGAAAAAATGGTTATTAGAGGTTATTCAAGATTTGCTTGAGAGAAAGTACTGTGAAATACTTAGATTTTACCAGCAGCGTATTTTTTTTCTTCTATGTCATCATTTGATTAGTGTATCAAATACATTTTTAAGAAAAACGTTTTTATGATAAATTGTCGTTTCAAAATAACATTCTTTTGCTTGCCCTGTCTTAAAAATCTTGGCTACGTTCTTAGTTATTTGATACATTGGTAATCGCTATCGACCTCTTCATTATGTAAGCTTGATTGCATTCCTTATGTTGTCTTTATGTTTAAATACAATGCATAACTATTTATATTTAAAAAATCATTTCTTACATGCCGGTCTGGGAGAAACAAACAAAACTTAGTATGTACAAGTTGTTCCTTTTACCCCGCAGGAATAGGAGAAAATGAGAATCATTTAAATAGGCGATGCGACTACCAACGCATCACAAATTGTGATTCCTTTTTCCATCATCACGCTAAGAGCAGCCCTGGGCTATGTCTGCTTCACAGATAGCTTGTAACGATGTTACAATAAACCTCATCCTTCATGTTCCCGTTAACTTCCTTTCTCCATTTCAAACTGTCCACCTTTCTAAAAATAATTTCAAATTCAATTTTAAAATTTTAGATTCCTTCCTCATCATTCTGACTCATTCCACTACCATCTCTAGAGCTGATTATATTTCTTAACTTATATATCAGTATTGTAAATTTATAATAAATAAAATAACCCTGTGCTATTTTATTGTGCTATTTCTCTCAAGGTCTCCACTACCTACCTACGTACTTTACCTACCTTTTCATGTGGGAACACTAGCTGCGCACTAGCTGGGGCAGTTGGCGCTCCTACAAGCTAATATATATATATATATCTTTGGTCTGCTTAGAGCCGTAAGATCCAAAATGTTCTGTCTGTCCCATAAGGGATAAATTCCTGATAGTGTGTAGTGTTGTAAAGTTTAGTTACGTATTCATTCATTCAGCATTTCGCACCCTTCTGTATTCTTGTTACAATCCTAAGAAGTTTAATGAAAGAGTTAAAGTAATCGAAAAACAATTTGGAGCATCACGCATGAGTTGCCTCGCGCGAATATAAACGATTGTTTTTAAAACATAATTAATTTCTTCGACCCCTCGTTCCACCTAACGGAACATTTAATATCGAGTGCTCATAATTATTCCTTTAACATTCAAACCCTTTTTAGAAACTTTTTCTTTCAACACTTAAAAACAATTTGTTGATGATTCTCGTCTTTCTAGTGTGCTCGAAGATGTTTTTGTTGGGAATTGTTTTAAGCGATTCTTTTATAAAAATGTTTAGGTACTTAAGGGATACCCTTGGCTACACCTACTTTTCGATAATTGCCTAAAAACACTCACTTTCATGCACAGTAATTGGGTATAAGGTTTATAATATAAACGTTATCCAATACATCTAGAGGTTATCTTATTGAGGTTGTCTTTTTAGACGTGCACATATCACCATCATATCTCTGAATTTTTAAGTATTAAAAACACACCACATTGAAAAAACTATGACGTAATCATTAGGAAATAGAATAGAGAGAATAAATAACTTATTCAAAGGTCTATCAAAATCTCCTGTCGTTGGTAATATGGAAGAATGGGTTTTGGTGGAAGTGCCACAAAACATCCACTTCTCCAAACTGTACTGGTCAGATCTGTTCTCACGCAAGCCTCCAAAAGGACCGGGTCTCGCAGAAATGACCCGTGATTCCGAAAAGATACTATAGTTTCGCTCACTCATAGTCATTTTTGATTTTCGTTATTTCTTTGTCTTATCTATATCCTTTCTTTGTTTCTTATTTTCTTTTATTTGTCTGCAGATCTGGTATTTGGGAGAACTGTAGAGCAGCGTACGAGGACATCGTAAAACATCTAGAAAGGTAAGAACTAGCACGCACCTCAAATAAGTGTCCCGCTTGAATCATAAAAAAATGTAATGAGCCCATATGTCTTTGCCGCATACCTATAATCAGTTATATAGTATATCGCTACTGATTTAAGAAGCACTGTAAATTTCTGTCTATTGCATAAAAAAGTGCACTTCTTAAATTGGAAGCATACTTACTATATAATGATTCAGGATGGCAGATTTTTTATTGAATTTGGGCAAGTTTCCAACTAATCAAATTAGATTTTAATGGAATTTGCAAGAATGAAAGAAAATCAATGATTTTAATACGCGGTTTTGTTATATTTTTTCTTTTTTCTCTATCTATCTCTTCACAATTATTTCCACTTTTATGATTCAGTTCGTTCAACCTTATTTTTCTTTCGATCTCTCGACTCACCTCCATAAATTAGTCACTGCGAGTAAACCCTAACAATCTCCATCTAATCCAAGTTAAGGCTAGATCAGAGATCGAAAAAACCAGTTAATTTAAATAGGGTGCAGATATCACGGGGCTGTGAAATTAGAGGAGACAATTAGATCCGTGGATCGGGTGTATTTTTAACAAATGACCGCTCCCAGGCCCGGCTTCGGGGTGTGAACAATTCATCAAACTCATTCAGGGCTAATCTCGATGCGAGGAAAAAGCGGCTCTCATGTAAATTGGGCCGATTCGAGGGCCAATCGTTGGGGGAAAGCGCTTTTCTTTTCTTGTTTAATGGATGGTGATTGATCGGTGGGCTCGCTTTGAACGATACTCGCGGTTTTGACTACATTTTCGAGTGCTGCGATTGAATGTTTCCACTCGCTTTTGATTGACTACGCCCCTTAGGGACTGCGATATCCAATATGGCAATAATGAAACACAAAGCCGATGAAAGACTGTATAAGAAATAAGTCAAATATTAAACTTTAATAACGTCGGCGTGTTTAGATATTTGTGTTTCCTTTGCGTATAATGTCATGTCCTAGATTCTTTTGATTGTTTTAATACGTGAAGGTAGTACGTTTACTTAATACTAAAAAAGATATTCCTAAGTACTAAAACAAAAATATCAATTCAGTAAGCACTTACAATATTTTGGTACCATATAAGAAAATTGAAGTGACATTTTTTTTATTTTTTTTTAGGAATATTTATATCATAAACATTTCACCTGCTTGATTTTACCTCCTTAACTGGACAAAGTCCTCTCAAAAGGATTTTAATAAAACCAGCCAAGTGCGAGTCGGATTCGCGCACTAATGGTTCCGTACATCAACAAAAAAATCATCACTTAAATATATATTTTATTCTGTTTTTAGTATTTTATATATTTTATTACCGTGAAATATGCCAACTTTGCCTCCAGAGAAAACTTTGCCCAAAACTCGATTTCTAAGGAAATCACATAGTATTGGAAAAAGTAGTGAAGTTAAAATAATACTGATGACATTGGGAGAAAATAAACTATACGTGTGGCAACACTGATTGGCGCGTGCCCTTCTAACTTCACGCAGTTACGTGTCGGTACTTGTCGAAGACGGACAGTAATTTTGCGGGCCAATTATTCCAAAAAAATTGACAGTGAATTGTAAATCATGGTGAAACCACAGGTAAGTTTTATCGATTATATATTATGTAAACTAGTGTTCTGAGTATTTTGATGATAGTTTCGTTATTGTAGCTCGTATATAACAAAAGTTATGATGGCGGGCAAAGTTACTCGGTAAAGTTCAGCCGTATGATTGTCAACATTGCCCGCCGCCAAAAAACGTCTAGGGTTGACACTTTTTTTTTACACGACTGGCCAAAAAGCAGTGTTCTGTATATAACTACAATTAATAATTTTGATTTGACCTGTTCCTATGACAAAGACTAAGACAAATTTATTTTGCTAAACATGTGTACAAGCAAGATATTTACATTTCATTTCGTCCAATCATATTTTACCATCAAAGGTGTGCAAATTTTCAGAAAGGCTGTCTGTCATAATACTAGAAAAAATTGAAATAAATCTATCAATCTAAAATAAAATAACATTACTTAGTCATTACAATTTATAAGATAAAAAATCTTTAACTCTATAATAAGATTTATCAGTCAGTAATAACTTAATTCTTTTCTTAAACAAAGTTATTAAACAAAGTATATTGTTTCGGTATTTGATTATATATCTTTGGTGCCTTATATGTATGTTATTATTCTTTGGTATGAATGTATGTACTTATGTCAATTTTTTTTTAATTATAAATCTGAATGCCTGAATAGTATAATAGATTTGTATGTAACTTTTTTGCATCATCCTAAGTGACACTAGGCTTTGTTTATTTTACTTTTTACTTCATTGGCTAGGTTGTATTTGGGATTCCGTAGTAAACAAAGAACCTTTATAGTTTCGCCATGTCTGTTGTCTATCTATCTGTGCGTCCGCGATTCTACTCAGATACTATAAGTACTAGAAAGCTGTTTTAAAATGAGTATGTAGAGGTATATTAATCATGCCGAAAAAGTGGTAAAATAAAACCTTGAAAATAATTATTTTAGGGTAACTCCCGTACATGTACCTATAAAGTGAGCGTAAATTTTCTTTTTCTCGACAAACCCATCGTGTGGAGTGTATAGATATTATGAACTTGTGAACACCATTTTTCGATTTAAGGATCCGATTCTTAAATATTTGGTTTTATAGTGCAAATTTGAGTCAAGTGTCCCTTCCCCCTCACCCCTCCTCTTTCTATATATTCTTGTAAATTAAGAGTTCGTAACAAAAAAGTAAAAATTAAAAATTATTTATTTTGTTTACCTAAACACTGAGCCTAAACCTAAATGAAATAAACTCAAAAAGTTAATGTTATTAGCTATATTTAATGGATTTGCATTTTTATTTCAGAAAAATAAACACAAATCTCGTATAAGACAAAGAAAATCGAGACGTGAGCTTGGATCCAGGATGTATAAGAACTACTCCGAAGAAATGTTGGCGCTTGCATGTGAAGCAGTTCAATCAGGCAAAATATCATCAAGGGATGCAGAACGTCAGTTTGGAATCCCGAGGCGGACTATACTCAATAAAATAAAAATAGTACACACAAAGTCTGTTGGACATCCTACTGCTCTTACAGCCGAAGAAGAGAAACAAATCGTAAAAGTCTTACAAGCTTCTAGCAATTTTGGTTCCCCGCTTACAAAAATAGATTTGAAGTTATTGGTTCACGAATATTTAAAAAAAAACTCGCGAGGTCATGTTTTCAAGCATAAACCACCTGGCGATGCATGGGCGCAGAGTTTTTTGGCAAGGCATGCTGACGAGTTGACTTTGAGAACTACTCAAAATATTTCAAAGGCGAGAGCTGAAAAAGGAGCTCAAGAAATAGGCAATTACTTTCATAATTTAAGTGTGACATTGAAGGACATACCAGCTGAAAATATCGTGAATTTCGATGAAACAAATCTGTGTGATGATCCTGGCTCCTCTAAATGCATTTTTCGAAGGGGAGTTAAGTATCCAGAACGGATAGTAAATTCTACTAAAGGAAGCATTTCCCTCATGTTTACGGCCACCGCAAGTGGTAGGTGCCTTCCTTTGTATGTTGTTTATAAAGCAACAAATTTATATACGGAATGGGTTAATGGAGGTCCACCGGAAACCAGATATAATTGTACTAAGTCCGGTTGGTTTGACAGTAGTATGTTCGAGAATTACTTTGAAACAATAATTTTTCCGTGGGCAAAAGAAACTGCAGGGACAAAAGTTGTCATTTGCGATAATTTGTCTAGCCATTTGAGCATCAAAGTAGTAGAAATATGCGAGCAAAATGACATCAAGTTTGTATTTATCCCACCTAGATCAACACATCTTACGCAGCCACTGGACGTCGCATTTTTTGGGCCCTTAAAAAAATGCTGGCGTAAAATTCTGTACCAGTATAAGCTCGAAAATCCGACCCAAACAACATTAAACAAAAAACATTTCCCAAAATTACTATCTGAATTAACAAAAGCAATTAAGATGACGGAAGCAAAAAATATAATAAGTGGCTTTAGAGCATCAGGAATATATCCATTTAATCCGCAAGAAGTTCTTAAGAAGATCCCAGAAATGCAAGAAGAAATTTTGTCATATGATATTGATCAAGTACTGGTGGATTATTTAAAAGAGACTAGAGCGCAAAAGCCTATGCAAGTACAGAGGAATAAAAAAATAGATTGCGAGCCGGGCAAATCAGTGAGCGTTTCCGATTTAAATGTTGGTACTTGCAATAAGAAAGAAAAAAAGAAAGCTAAAGTGGCTAATTTACGGAAAAAAACCGATGAATCTTTTGATTTAGATGAATTGACTGGCCTTTTCGTATCAAAAAGAAGTGATATTTATTCTAATATTGATAGAAGTTATGATCAAAACTTAGATGAATCTTTTTATTTAGATGAATTAACTGGTTTTTTTGTAGCAGAAAATAGTACTGACTATTATCCAAATATAAATAGAAGTTATGCTCAATACTTGGAGGAGACTTTCAGCAGCCCTCAGTTTCAAGATCATTATATCCCTGAAAGCCTTAGCAAACATTGTATCAATGTAATTAATTCCTGCTTGGGCCAATCATTTCATATTAATATGGTGATAGCAAATGCTGACCCTTTATATACAACACCTTCCTCAAGTAGCACAAATTCATTTATGACAAGAAATGATTATCACAATTCCATGCAATATAGTACTGGTAAAAAAATAAATGTACTTTCCAATGTACTTATTAGTAAAGATGGAATACAAATGACTGATGTTTGCCCTTTAAATAAAGCTTCTAATAAAATTGAAAATACACCTTTTACAGCCACATATAATACTAATCTTCCAGAATGCTTGCAAGGGAAGAAAAAGAAACAAACAAAAAAAATTGAGAAGGAACAAATTATTAAAATCAAGAAAATTAATAGAAACAAAGGAGTTACAAAGAAATCGAAAGGAATAAAGGCAACCCAAAGACGACCTTTGATCAAAAGAAGGCATAAATTATATGATAGTGAGTCGAGCTCAATATCTGCGGATAATGAAATTATAACAGTTGACACAGATGATTCTGATTATGAGACAATTAATGATTATTTCATAGCTGAATCATTGAAAGAGCAAGAAGAGAAGGAAAATTTTGAACCAACAATCCCATTTGGATTACATGATGTAGAATATTTTATTGAAAATGAAGAAAAACTTAAAGAAAATGATTGGATTATTGCTCAGTTCGCCACGAAAAAGAGTGTGAAACACTTTGCAGGTAAGGTGTTGTCGATCGATGGTGTGAATCCTGTAGTAAAATTTTTGAGAAAAGTGAAAGAGTCTAAATGTGATACAGGTGTGACCTTTTCATACCCAAAAGTCGATGATATTTGCACAATGAAACACTTAGAGGATGTAATAACAATTTTACCAGAGCCCACCATAACTCGACGCGGTCGAATAATTTTTCACGTAGATCTAAGTAAGTTTAATATTCAGTAAAAGTTTAGGAAGGTTATTACGCAAAGTCGTGAAATTGTATTGACTCTATCTATGTAACGTCTAAAATATACTAAAACTAATTTAAGGGTGAATTCAGTCCATGATGCTGAAAAACTTTCCCCAAAAATTATTACCGAGATATGAAAAATATTTTTTTTTGCTTTCCATACAAACTAAGATCAGCTGATAGATCAACTTGTATGGGAGGCCAAAAAACATTTTTCTCATTTCGATGTGTTCCTTGGGTAAATTGTTCATTATCATGAACTGAATTCACCCATGAAATAATTTCAGTATATTTTGTTAGACCCTGTATAGCTCTTAGTCGATTCAAAATTTTATAAAAAATTACGCGTTGAGATTTCTTTGATTAAGGAGTAAAATGGGTTACAAGTTAAATGGCTAAAGTGATTTGTTTTAAGACTGTATTCTCCAAAGAATAGTTTTAATTAGAAGATAAAAAGTGTGATTGTTTTTAAACATATGCTTAGAGTTCCATAGTAATAATGTTATTGTAGAATTTTAAAGTCTAGGTACTTTGCGTTTTCACATTTATTTTTTTACATTTGTTCGTGAAATAAGTAGGTATATACTAAAGGTCTATAAATTTTATTTTTGTTTAGTTCTAAACTGTTTTTTAATTTACTAATCAGATAAATTAATCAGATAGATTAAAAAATATGATTACTTTTATATAACTTGTGCAACAAAATTAAGATCTTATTGACTGACTCATTTAGTAAGCAGATTTTGATTTAAAAGTATTTTTCCATGTCGATCTAAATAATTTTGTCGTTTAATAAAGGTTTTAGGAAGTTACTTACGCAAGGTAGTAAAATTGTATTGATTTATGAGATGTAAGACTGTATTCTGAAAAGAATAGTTCTAATTATAAGATAAAAAAGTGTGATTGAACATATGCCTTGAGTTCCATAGTACCTAATTATTTAAAATGCCTACTATGTGTTCCTAAAATCGTTGAATTTTTATTTTTGTGCAATATGACGTACTTACTTGGTTCATAAAATAAGTAGACTTCACCTTGTGAGATGTGAAGTTCTACATTTTGTTTAGTTCTTAACTGTTTTTAAGTTTAATAATCTGATTTAAAAAAAAATTGATTACTTTAATCATCGTTCAACAATACAACTTGATAAGGCGTTACCTACAAAATCGAAGCAAATTTCTGTCCACTTAGATATCAAATAACATTCACTGCAAAATCATTACTGCACTTCATATTATAGTGCTTTTCTCATTGACTTAACTAAAAAAAATAAGAGCTCATCGCCTGGAGTTCGCTGCATTTTCCAAAACGTTTTTTATGCGCTAAACTTATATCTAGTAGAATTGTTGATCGAACACTTTTATTTAACTCTTCTGTAACAAAACTGAAATCTCATTGATTTACTTAGTAAATACAAAACTCGAACACAATTACTATACTTCATTTAAAAATGTTTAATAAATAAACATAGCAACTTGGAAATCTTTTACTTTACTTACCTTCCTATAAGCTTTTACAAATTAATATCTTCATTTTTTTACTCAAATGCGACAACCCTAGCACTTTAAATTCTCGGCGTGCCGTTTGTATGGAGATGACAAAAAATATCAGAGTAACATTGCCCACTCATTTTAATGGTAAAATTTGTATGATACCGAATCCTTTTTTTAAACCACTGCCTATATTGCCAAAATGCTTTTATTGGCCTTAATATTATTTAAATAAGGGTTATAATTCCGCTAAAATTAAGGTGGGCAATGTTGGCTATAAGTCCAGATAACTTTACCCGCCCTGAAAATTGGTCATATGACAGAGAAAACGATAAAATCCGTTAGGTTCTGGCTAACCAATGCATGCAAATGATCTTAGTGTTGCCACAGAAACAAAAATATGTCCAGGGTTTCATACAAAAAACTTGAAATATCGCGTTTTTTTTCAAAAATGTGGGCAATCTTGGCGAGTTTCACGGTACTATGTTATAGCGGCAACAGAAATACATCATCTGTGAAAATTTCAACTGTCAAGATAACACGGTTCATGAGATATAGCCTAGTGAAAGACAGACGGATGGACAGACTGAAGGACAGACAGACGGACAGACGGACGGAAAGACGGACGGACATTGGGAACGGAACCCTAAAATGACCAATTTGAAGCGACCTGCATCCACATAACAACTTTGAATCACCTCATAATACAAATCATCATCATCATCAGGTCTTTTTGTCTCCACTACAGGAGCACGACCCTCTCTGTACCTACTACCACAGCCACACTTAGCTAGAGCAGCCAGAGAACATGGCCTACACTCTCCTCGCTGGCCAGACGGGTTGGAAAGTTCTCATTGATATTTATAAGTTTTGTTTGTTTGTTGAAACCACACGGCCTATCTCATATCTCATAATACAAAGTAACAATTTAAATCTTAATTAATTTTGTAGTCACAAATAAAACCGGACAGAATCCTGCCAGGCCATCCGGTGTTCGGGTCCGGGCGAGCGGGCGCGGCTAGAATTACAGTCGGACATCGGGCCGTGTACCGATGTGTCACTGTCACCCAACGATCGCCCGCCATGGACGCGGGATTAGAGCCGTTTTTAAAGAAATTACCCTGCCGTATCCTATATACAGTGGGGTAATTTCCACAGACAAAAATAAACGTGCATAGAATTTAAATTCGGAGCATCTTTTTTTAAAGTTTCATAACTATCAGAAAGTACAAGTAAGTCGTAATCAAAAAATTACCCCGCTGTATACGGGTCCCCAAACAAAAATAAACTGTAGATAAAATTTAAATTCGGAGTTACCCATATTTGTTTCATAACTATTCGGAAAAACAAGTAAGTTGAAATATACATAATACTTATATAGGTCATAAATCGTCTAGAATAAAAAGATCCAAAAATGATAATTTGAGGCTGAATATTTTAACATCAGCAAAATCTCGTTAAAATCAGTGTAGTTTGTAAGACAATAAAATAATATTACCCTTATATGAAAGGTGACCGGCAGCAGATTTTCAAAGCAAATTTTCATTTTTCAATATAATAATTGTCCCTTAGTGAAATGGCCTTATACGTTGCAATTGGTGTCGGGATGCGTCACAAACACCCAGACACCCAGTCGAGTCGATAATTGCAATGATATTTATGCCTAAGTGAAGCACCTGCGTTTAATTGGTGTATTTTATGGTACCGTTAATGTTTGTAGGGCATTAAAAAGTTATAAACACTCGATTCGCACATGTATCGGGAATAAATCACCTGGTTATTTTGCAAATTGAATACGCAACGAAATATGCAAACGTCAAAAATTTAATAACATCAATATATTGTTGAAGTCCTTATAGTTAAATGAAAACAGTTAACTAAATACCCGATAGATTAAACTTCTACGAGTACTTATGTAAGAACAATTGTTTTCAGTATCAATTAATTGGTTACTAAACATTCTTTCTGGATGATATAATAATCCAG
Organism: Acrobasis suavella; assembly: GCA_943193695.1. Classification (NCBI taxonomy): domain Eukaryota; kingdom Metazoa; phylum Arthropoda; class Insecta; order Lepidoptera; family Pyralidae; genus Acrobasis; species Acrobasis suavella. Next base: position 4,786,999 of record OW971941.1, read on the forward strand.
AGTTTGTTACTTTGAAGTTAATCCAAACAATATTATATTTATAAATTTGGCTGTACCTTTTTCAGACCAGTTATCGCATTATCACGGTCAATGTTGCTAGGGCTGGGTCAAGCATAGACCTATTTATATTTTTTTTACCTAAATCTATAGGGTCAAACATTCAGTGTCCTTTATGGTGACAAGAATTCTTTTAGTTTAGTTATTTCTTTTTTCATCTTGGCCTGATATATTTTTAAAAATAATGTGTAAAATCAAATTATAAAAAAACCAAGAGAAAAATACAGGCGTAGACTGTTTTTTATTTTCTAAAATAACACACATCGATCTTTCGGCAAACATTTGATTCGGGCCAAAACGTAATAAAATTAACTGTTTCTGTCGCATTGTTCATGCTGCTTCGACTGCGTTTTGATACGAAATTTGTACCTTGTCAATTTATTCGCCTTAATATTTTTTCTATTGAATTACGACGACTATATTACTCAATTGCAAACCAATTTTATTATTATTATTTAAATAATTCGAATTGACCATTGGGGTATTAGAATAAGAAATAGGACCAAAATTTTGTGTAGGCGTAGTTCACAGTCTGATGTGAACTACTAGGTATTTGACTGTGTCTGGTCGAGTGTAAATTTTTGCTAACAACAGTTGATGACCGGGCCAAGATTTCGCGGGGCCAGTTGTAAACTTGCTGCCTCGCATTATCTTTGGTTCATTTACGCATGCGCCGACCGGTTCTCAATGCTAACTCCAATTAATTGACAGGATTATCTGAGATTTAATACAATTTGTATTGTTTGTTTTGCTTTCTCTTGCTACGGCGCTCATTCACGTTCCATTAACAGTGAAATTGGATTTAATCGGTGTGTTCTCGCAATATTAGCGAATTATTAGAGATGAAACTTCAAAAAAGAATTAACTTAAATTTTTTCGGGGTCCAGTTTTGCCCCATTTGAAATAAAGCATTTGAAAGGAAACGGAGATATCATTTAAAATTTTGCTTTGATCAGACCCTAAATAACCCTTCAAACTATTTTATGAACTACTGTTTACAGTTTAAACTGAGTACGTGAAGCTTATTTACACACATTAGACATAAATTAAAAAAAAATCTTTTAAACTATGCATTTCAACCCGGTTTACTCACATAGAGTGTAACGTGAGTAAAACCGTGTTAAAATACATATTTATGTTATCGTACGTTAGTTTTAATAATATTAATATCCAGTATATACTCGTAAATGTTGTAATGTATAGTACTTGTAGAGATGTTGCATGAATCAATCTGTTTGTTATTGATCCAAATGCCACAGTAAATCAAAAACACAGTCAATTAACATCGGACAAATCGCGGGGATCAATGCATTGGTCCGTTAATTCCGTTTCGGTTCGAATTAGCCGATTAATCGGCGCGCGCGGGTTAAGCCGAGCCGAGCATCCGCACACATCGCTGTGACGTCGCTCGTTATTCATCGTACCCCTTGCAAAACAAACATACTATTGTTTGCCAGGCCTTTTTTTAGGTTCCACATTTAACAAAATATACTTATAGACCGAGCGAGCAAAGCGTCTCAGTTTCGACATTGGCCAAAAATGCTTTTGTCTGTCGGTCCGTCTGTTCTCGGTGAAATGTTATGAGCAGGTTCGATAAATATGTAATTTTATTTGTCGAGCCAAAATATTTTTTTAAAATTTGGCATATTTCCGACATTTTGAAAAATGTCGGAAATATGCCAAATAGTAGTAGTATTTTTTATAATTTTTTTGTGAAAACTGAAAAAAAAACAGAATGTAAGCAGTTTATCTTTTCACCTGCACGCCCACCGTAACGCTGAACATGGCCTTCGGGTATCACAGCTATATCTACCCCTTTGGGACATAATAATGGGCCATACTGTCGTGAAAACTAACCTACTGAAGTGCATGCGATGGTCTCGTATTTGTATAAATATTTGACACTTTAATAAATGAAATCCATAATAATTAGTAAGAGTAGTCTTCAGCGACGAAACGGCAACGCGGTGACACTGCGTGATTGAATCCACCATTAATTTCAGTGAGATCAAACGAAGACCGAGGGTGATATTTATCAAGGATATTGCGAATTATTTTAATCAAATCAAATTCCCTTCGTTGTAAACAAATGCTTTTGATTAATGAGACGCACGACAGAGCCGCCAGCCGTTGATAAAACACCGAGGAAAAGGCAAAATTAATGGTCATAAAATGAACTCTTGTATCCAAAAGATAAAGATGCTGAATGCTTTGAATCTTAAGTGATTTTTCTTCTTCCTATTTTGAAAGATGATCCCGATGATACAACGCAGATTGTGTCGTTAGCAAAACGTCGAATTCGCAAAGTGATCGGCTTAGGGCTTAAGTATCAAAAATATCTTTTTGAATTACTAGGAATGAAATCTGAAATATGAAGTCAAAATCCATAAAACTATTATAAAAATGTCCCATAGAACGTTTTAGTTAATTTGATAAACTAAATAAATAAATATATAGGGACAAATAACACTGATTGAGCTAGCCTCAAAGTAAGTTATAGACTTGTGTTATGGGATACTAACTCAACGATACTATATTTTATAACAAATACATATATAGATAAACATCCAAGACCCATTAACAGTGCTATACTACCAACAAAATAAGTTGGTAGTATTAGCATAGACATTGACTTTTGGCCGATCGGACATTCTGCGTTTAAGAATCCAATAATCAAATCTTTTGACTGTAGCTAAGCTATACAATTAGTAGCTGCGTTAGTTGGTGATTAGTGAGGAACTTTCTAAATATTTAGATTGTCATGCCGCGGCATCATTAACAATGAGTTTTGATTTTCATTTAGCTTTGAAGGGGTGGTGATGTTAATAATTTGTAGGTACCTTAAATACTTCTATAACCAGTCATCGAAAATTGTTACTTGTATTCGACGTTTAGGAATTATCCTTCGTCCCTCAGGAATTGACAGAAATATTGAACTTTAAAATGTCCAAATCATAATAATTTAGGTCTACATCATTTGAGACCTTAAGATTTATTCAAAATTTTCAGTCTTATCAAAATTGTCAAAAAAGGCTTTCTGGTATACTTCCGCCATTTAGAAATTAGCATTGAATGACATCCATCGTTAGGAATCGGTTAAAAAGGCAGTGTAAAGTGTCATTCGCTAAACACCTTGCAATCGAGGGTGGTGACTATGGACTTTTCGCCATCAGCATCCCTTATCGGCTCGTACATATCATTAGTAATGCAAAATAATGAGCTACAGACACCTCGTGCTGTTTGCGCGGTAATGATTAATGTAGACGCCATTAATTCTTATTTTTGATGAGAAATTTGACTCGTGCTGTCGGCGCCGGATCTAGATTAATATTGGCTGACGCTGCAACTTATATTATTACAGTGTCAGATGTTCGAAGTGACTCGGAGTTGGAAACTTTGCAATTGTGTTGTGTAGCATTAGTATTTTTAATTTTGTCGTGTTTTGCGGGCAAGGCTATAAAAACTTTATAGTTCCGCGTAAAGAAAATCATGATAGTTTATCCGTATTAATTTATATTAAGTAGTATTTCGACCCATACTGTAAACTCGCGAACGTCATATGCCAGCAACTTCTTGTCAATTTTTGTAACTAAGCTCTTATAATGAAATTGAGTTAAGTTACGCCAGTTTTGTACTGAGTGTTTTGTTCGTGATTTGTATACTTTTAACTTCTACTAGGGCTTCCTTCGTGATCATTTTTACAAGATTATATTAAGTTACCAACATAGTATTATTAGGATCATACTATTTGTCACATGTCGTACTTAGTTACCTGATAAGTAGTGCGTTGTTTTTATTTTATACGTCAAACTCGAATAATTTGTTTCCCTTGAATCTACCTACTATGAAATAATAACTTTTTTAATTAATACATTTTTGAGAAGTTTTTCATTATTAGAGTATAATTAATTATTTTATGGTTTTCAAGTAAAATATCTCTTAAGACGAAGTGGTAGCTAAAGTGGCGCCCTCATTTGAAATAAATTGTTTAAAACGAAATATGGTGATAATTAAAAATTTTATTTGTATCACTGTCTAGAAAGACCTTTAAACTATTTTATGAATAACCTTTGAAATTATTACTAATAGTCCGTCTAGTTTTAAAACGGGTTTTCGCCAAAAGTGGCCACTTTTGGCAAAAACCCGTTTTAAAACTAGACGGACTACCAATATTACTTTCAAAGGTTATTCATAAAATAGTTTAAAGGTCTTTCTAGACAGTGATACAAATCAAAATTTTAATTACCACCATATTTCGTTTTAAACAATTTCTTTCAAATGAGGGCGCCACTTTAGCTACCACTTCGTCTTAAATATGACTTAGTAGACGTTTCAAATTAAACCTGATTTCATAATCTAAATATGTCAAGTTGTCAACCCATGCCTACCTACTATTTGATAAAGCATTTATGCTATTCTAAAATATCTGTACAAAGGATACAAACAGCTACAAATGAAGCAGAACAAACATTACAAATTCAGCCCAAACATCAAAGCTGAATTGCATAGTTCGGTTCACCGCCAGAACTATAGAACTATCCGTATAGTTCTATAAAAGGGCGAGCACAAAGAGCTACATAAAATTCCTGAACCTCCACATTTGGTGACGAACTCGGGAGGGAGCACCCTTCAACGTCACCCGCTGCATAGCTCACTCAGAATCAAAACTCATTATTAATGGTTCACAGCATGACAATCTAAATATCTCCGAAGTGCCTCACTAATCACTAATTACTAAAGTCGTAAATACAACGAAGATGTGATCATTCAAATGATTTTGCGCAGAATGTCCTTATTGTAAAAAACACAATTCGCATAATGTCCAGAACCAGATAGAACCCTAGTTTCTAACAGTCAAATCAGAGAGATACCTTTTTCAAAACGTCAAAACAAACATTGTATGTAAGATTTGTATGAAATCGCACGTCAATGACGTCATAGTTTCTTAAAGTTAAAGCGCTTCCATTATCCATTTTCTGGATATGTTCAATGACAAATGACGTTATTTTGTGACGTTTTATTCTCCTATGAGTACTACGCTGAATATACCCTAATGTAATCAAAATCACCCAGTGCAAAGGTAGCTAGTTCCTATGTATAAAAAATATACCTATTAACTTGTATCAGCTATAATATTCCATTTCCTTCTACTTCCTTAATAAATAAATATATAAGGACAAATCATACAGATTTAGCTAGCCCCAAAGGAAGTTCGAGACTTGTGTTATGGAATACTAACTAAACGATACTATATTTTATAACAAATCAAACCTATATAGATAAACAACCAAGACCCAGGTAAATCTGAAAAAGATTATTTTCCATCTTGACCTGACCGGGGATTAAACCCGGAACCTCTGGTAATGTTTTAATACACTACAAATATCCAGTTAATGTTCAAGAAGCCAAGTTTTTTTGTCGCGTCACCATACAAGTCAGTATCGATGTAGTGAAAACAGCTGGTTATGCTAATTGCAAATGCGATTTTATGCGGCGACGCGTGCCGGGGGAGGGCGGAGGGTCGGCACCATCCTTCACGCGGTGTCATTTCCAGACGGGGCAGAAAAACAACGATTTACAAGATTAGCCAAATTTTGCTGACAATGGTAAATTTATGGCGCAAATTGTAAAGAATATAAAACTTTGTTAAGACAAGGGTATGTCAAAATTTCATCATGTCATGGTACATACTATCACAGCCAAGTAGACAAAGCCAACGATCGTAAAACTGGAAAGTGGAGACGTTGGGCCTAAGATGCAAAACTGCAATCAGAAATAGGATGATGGATTAGGAATCCCTTAAATTACAGGTTGCTAATTAAAAGGATTCCCAATACAGGTATGTACTTGTCAATTTACCATAGCTTCTGTGGTGGTGTGTCACTGGGAGCTAAAAACCAAAAAATGTCTCAACCCTTTGGTTACTTTGTGATCGTCGTGGGTAGAGAAGCAGTTGGTACATTTTATGGTATTTTGCTCCCAGTTTCAAACTGGGATAGAAACTATTGTATATTGAATAGTATGTTATCAATCTATGCTAAAAAATCCATCAATGGAGAGTAACTGGGGCAAACTAAGGGTACATTAACTAATTAATCTAAAATAAGGCTCTCACTAGATATTATAACACAAAAAATATTTTATTTAAGCAAATTGTTACTACTTAAATATCATATAAACCTAATGTTGATGGATAGAAAACTAACGAACAAATTAAACGTAAAATGGAAACTCACTAAGCGCGACAAACCACTCTCAATTACGCGCCTTCACTCAATAATTTTTAATAAGTTACACTAACTAATCACTTCCTGCAAGTTCTATTTCTAGTGCAGTCTCATTGACAGAAGATGTCACTTTTCTTTTAATTATGCCGGCCTCATTTCTTCGCGGCCTATTAGTACGCATCAATCAATGTTGCCAATACCTATTTTTTAGCCTGATTTTTTCCCTTCCGTTTTTGTTTACGGGGATTTTTTAAGTGGGGAATAATTTGATGAGGTCCGCCACCCGTCTGTGTTGGATCGTTGCGAGCGCTCATTTGTCATCGTCTTGTCATTTCTTCGTTTCTTCCGAGCAGTTGAATTGCTAAAGTAATTATGTAACTTTTTAGTCCATTTTTTCCATTTGGCACTCGCTCACGTGCATATTGATCTACTGATTCTCAATTTATTTATTGATCGAAGAGATCTATATAAAGGCTTGTTGTAATAATGAGGTCGTTTTTGCTCGTTGACATTGTCGTTGGATGCTAAACGTTTCGCATCTCTCTAGTTTTTGCTCTATTTTATCGAATGAGAAGAGAGCACTTTGTCAGAATAGCACATTAAATAGCGTGAATTTATTGAGGTTTTTATATGCATTTGAAATTGCTATTATTTATTTTGCGTGAAGTTAATCACGATCACGTACCAAATTTGAGTCAAATAGTTAACAAGTAAACTATTTTGCTACAAATTGTCATAAATAATTTTCCATTCTTTTTTTTTTCGTCATCTTCATAATTTCAGCCGCATAATGTCTACTACTGGATATAGGCCTCTCCCAAAGATTTCCAAAATGACCGATCAAGAGCGGCCTGAATCCAGCGCTTTCCAGTGACCCTGGTCAGGTCGTCTGACCACCTTGTGGGATGGTGTCCTATACGCTTCGATTGCCAGTACACGGTCGCCATTCGAGTTTTTTTTTAAATAGTAATAAAAATTTTAGTTTTTATGAATTAAAACGGGTTACTCACGTAGAGAGTCAGCTACTGACCGACATGTCTCATACTAATAATATCTATTCCCCAAAACATTACTAAAATTAATGCACACGAGAATAAACGTTGAAACCCGGACGAAACGGCAACGCAAATAAATAAAAATATTTAGGGACAAATAACACTGATTGAGCTAGCCCCAAAGTAAGTTCGAGACTTGTGTTATGGGATACTAACTCAATGATTCTATATTATATAATAAATATATACTTATATAGATAAACGTCCAAGACCCAGGATAATTCGAAAAAGGCCATTGTCCAACTTGCCCTGACCGGGGATCGAACCCGGGACCCCTGGGTGGCGGACTAGCATGGTGACCACTACGCCACGGAGGTCGTCATTTTTCCTGAATAAATAAATTAATTAATTAGAAATAAATAAATAATGTGTGCAATTAAGTAATGATGCAACGCGATAGTTTAAAAGTAGTTACAGTAATAAACACATTTCACATCATACAAACCGGCTCCCTCCCAATTTTTCTCAATCACGAGTTTAACAAATGAATATGGCCGGCCGCAAAACTATGAATATGAAATCAACGTGTCAAGTTAATTCCGGACATCGATGGGGTAAATCAAATATGGGAATCCACAGATCAAAAGAATTCATTACAGTGTGTAAATCACAATTTGCATGTGGCGTAGGGTAACCATGAATATGCATCCCCGACGCCTGGGTTTCCACATTTTGTGCTGCGTTCACATTCCACTTTAAAACATCATTGTCACTTGTGAATTGTCTGCGTAAGACTTTCTGCAATTAAATAAAATTGAATTGTTATTCCGATAAAATATCCATATAAAGTAATTCGTTTTTTATTTTATACTGAATAGTTTTGCATTGCACCCTTTTTCGGATTACGAAAAAACTACTTAAAATAATTGTTTTACTACTATGTCTTAAAAATGTAATTGAGTTTATTTGTTTGTTCAATTTATTATTTTTTAGGGTTCCGTACCTAGAAATATCAAATTCTCAGGTCTACTGTCCCTTGGAGCTGTGAAAAAATTAAACATCTAAGTCAACGCAATCAAAAAATACAGCCGTTTATGCCGCAAATTTTCGATACTCGCAAGGGAATCAAAACCTACAGGGTACTTTCCGTGAACGTAAGCTTAAGCACATATATTTAAGTATATTAAAAACAATTGATGATTTCAGCCCGCAAGTAAACTGCCACGTTTGAACAAGTAGTCGAACTACGTGGCCGCAGGGCTCCAAACGTGACACGCACGAATCCTTACTGAGTGAGCATCAACCGGACACTCTTCGCTTCTTGATCTTTCCTCGGTCTATTACGCTAATCCCACTACTCTCCTAAACTTACACAAGTAAACTGGCCCGTCCAAACGCGGCACGCACGAAGCGTTGCTGAGTGAGCATCAACCGGACACTTGCCATTCCGTTCGCTTCCTGACCTTTTCCCGGTCTGTTATGCAAATCCCACTTCCCCGGGAATTAAACAACGCGAATAAAAAGTATTCCTCTGTTTACCCGCTGACGTCGCGTCGAGTGCGAGTGGAGTGTGAGTGCGCATAAATCGACTAAATCGCGTTCCGGCGCAAACATTTGTCAACGATTTTCGTTTGTTTTTTGTTTTTCGAGATTGACTGTGACTGTGATATGTATGAAATATGATCTCTTTGTAACAGTGTTCTGTATTCACTTGGAATGGAAAATGAAGAATTGAAGCGTCCAAAACCAGTCCGATTACTTGTACGTTTGACCATCGATAATTGGAGTACTTTTATAGGAAAGTTCATGAAATTGATAAAAACCATATCTAGGAAAAGGATTTATATTTTACGATTTTACAATTTTGCAGATATTTCTACGATCCCTCTGCCGTCATCGTAGACAGGGCCATCGAAATATCTGGCTAAAAATTATATTATAGCGATAAATCTCATCATACCAAAAGGATTTATAACTTAGCTATAGTTAAAAGTCTTAATTTAACTTGTGCCTATTCTATTCTATTTCGTAATTTTAATTCTGCCTGTAAGCGTGTCTAATACAAATATTACAACTGAATTTAGAAGCACGTTTCCTTTTACGTTAAAGCATGACCTACAGTATCAAATGTTATCTGCATACAATCTACAACGAAATCAATTACGAACAATTTATCTCAACTAGCTAATGCTTATATCTCCACGATCTGAATGTCATAGAACTGAGCCTAAGAGCGTAACCAAGAAGGGGTTGGCAGGTGCCCCCCACTTCCCTCTACATAAAGATATTTTTTTATATAGAGGGAGAGCTTTATACATTGTATTTCTTACTCATATTTCAATTACAATTATGTTTTTGATTGTACCACAATTGAATAGACCACAACTGGTACATTTGCATCCTCTAGTTGTATCAACTTGCCGTTACATTAATTTTCGTATCCTTGGTTGAAAAACAATTTGCCTCCCCCCCTCTCCTTAGACCATTGCCTGGCTACGTCCTTCACTGTGCCTATTCAACTTATTTTTTTTCTTCGCTAATTAAATCGTAGCCTAATTACGAAGACACGTAATACTCCCACGAAGAACCTTCGATTTCGTCGAACGAAAGTAAGACTTCATCGTCTATTCAGATTTTTATCTATTCAAATATGTAATTAACGGCCGCATTTTCCGCGCTAATTGGAGTAAGATCAATTGGTTCGGATTTTAATATTGTACGTTTTCTCGTGCTTATGGAGTGAATTAATTCCAGGTATAACTTTTAAAAATTAAAACCGGGATGCAGTCTCTTGAAAAGTATAATATACAGTAAAAAGAATAATCGGTGACAATACATAAAAAAAGGTCGCGACGAATTGATAACCTTCTTGATGGAAGTTGGTTAAAAAGATAAGTAAATTAAGGCTTCAATGTTAAAAAAAGACTTTTTAACTTTTACAACTAACAAACGAAAACCAACCAAGATATTGTAAGTGTCCACTGTCGTATGGTTTCCAGCAGAATAGAATAGGAATATTCCAAATCTTCCCATGGATGTCGTAGAAGACGACTGACATACATGGGAAGATTTGGAATAGTCCTATATAATGGGAAGATTTGGATGTTGTAGAAGACGACTGACATACAAGCTAAACAAAGCTTATAAACATCAATGAGACCTCTCCAACCTTTCTGGCCAGCGTGGAGATTATATTCCAAATCATCTGGCTGCTCTGGGCAAGTATGACTCTCGTGTACACAGACGGTCGTGCTATTACAGTGGAGACTTTAAAAGACCTGATAATGATGATGAAGAAATGCCCACTACTGAAGCAGGCTTGTGTTACTCTTCGTTTATCTATCCAAAATATACCCCGGTATGGGAAATTCAGTACCTACCAGCGTGCCGCTCACTGAGTCGGTTTTGTGTTGGTACCTACCTATTATGAACCGTATGACTAGAGTAATAAGAATAAAATTGGCTCGCAATGGATTTCTAGATATCTAAACGAAAAGGTGCTGAGTTCTGACGCGAGCTAAATTAAACCATATCTCTTACCACATTGAGTAGATATTTCTTTACTGAGAGAGACTTCTGTACGTGAGTGCTTGTACTTATTCTGTGATTGAGGTTAGATTTTTCTAGTTGCTTAAAGACACTGGACGACTGTCATCTAATGATGACAACCGGAACCAGCGGCAACTTGAATAATTTTGATGGGATCTTTATATTTGCTAGGTAGATTAGGTTAGCTTTGACATGGTGACCTGAAGATGGGACGGCGCGAGGGTATTCACACAAGTGGCATCCCACAGCAAGGGCCGTCCAAATCTCCGAGGCACCAAGGTCATCCCTTCCGTCCTCTTGCCATCATCACTAGCCAGACCATTGGGTTCTAGGGCCGCGAGATTATTGATGGTGGCGAGAGAACGGAGGATAATTTTTTTACTAAATTCTCTTTTAAAAGAAAAGTTCACGCCCACTTTTTAAACTCCCTTACCTCATAAAGTCATCATTATTTAGTTCTTCTCTTCATAGCTATTTATATGTTAGTATTTGTAGATGTATAATGTATATGTAAGTATTGTATAAGTAGATATTTATTCTGAAATTTATATATGATAGGTATATAATGTAATTGTATATTATATTGTAATAATTTATAATGTAAGTATATATGTATTGCTTTTTGTGCCGCATAATTTTCTCTGTTTATCCCTATGGTTGACTGGGAGAAAATGCTCTTAGCATTAAGTCCGCCATTTGTTAAAAGTATATTTGTACTTTGGAACAATAAAGTTTGATAAAATAAACATTATTAAGAGCTGCATGACGTCCTATTTACTTATTTACTTATTTATTTATTACGCTATTTTTCGAATCCAATTAAAGAAATGTTTAAAAATCCAATCTGTAACCCTCACTCGAGCCTTCTCCAAATAAACATAGAGATTCAAATCACTTCATTAAAATCCTTGTCTTATCCGTTAGGAGTTGTTACTTTATCAATGGAGAGGACCAAACTATGATCGATGTGGTCTACGGGCCGACTCTGGTCGAGATAAATCGACATTGATACAGTCTTTGTCACAGATATAGATAGCAGCAAAAGAGACAGGCGTTTATATCTCTAGATTATTGTTCTGTATCTACACACATCAATATTCATTTTTAATTAGACTTCCGGTCTCGATGATTCAGACTATATCTTAGAACAGCGTTAAAATGGTCTGTTTTAATTAAATATTTATTGGGACACAGTGAACATTTTTATTCATTTAGTATGATTCAATTTGTGTGCAAGATGCACACAAATTGAATCATACTTATGTGGATACATGAATTTTTCGGGTCCATTGGAAATAAATTATTTGAAATGAAACGGAAATATTATTTAAAAATTTGTCTCATGCGGCTCTAGCCTTCAAACTATTTTATGAACTACTGCTTACAGTGTCAAGTGAGAACGTGATATCTTTTCTTGCAAAAAACGGGCACTTTTGGCAAAAATGCTAAGAAAAGCTTCGCTTAGTTAGTGGTCAGGTGTATTACAACAATCGAAGATCATTTGTAATAAGATAGTACATTAAAAAAAGAAAATATGAATCTAATGATGTGGCTTTTAACCACAAAAATTTACACATTTGATTTTTAAATAGAAAATCAATAAAAAGTAAACAAACATAAAAAACATAGATCCGCCATTTTAACCCATGCGTAATGAACAACATAAAGCAACAGAACATGTATAAACAAATTGGATAATTAACGAGGAGAAACAAACAAGCATCTGTTATGAACGCACGTCAGATATCGAAACGGGGAGTTTGGCAGAAAGTAAACACAAAATATAATTTAGAAGCAATTTGCCGCGGATATGTCCGCAATCAAATTGTCTCGTTATACGCGGTGCTATGAAAACATTTGATTTGTGGCGTGGGCCAGCCCTGGCTACAATTGACGCCCGGTTCAGTGATGACCCTATTTCTATTTTGTGTGTCGATTTTAGTGACATTTGATGCAGATACGCCAGCACTTACAACATCGCTGCATATTTTATGCCTATTTTAAATGTATTTCAGTCAAATACTCCAACCAACTGTGACCCAAAGTGATTTTGGTGGTAGCTAGTTGTTGTTTATACAAAAATGTATGGCTAGAGCTTGGCGCGGGTCCCTCAAGTCATAATTTGAGTACAATCAGTACATGTTTGAGTACTAAATTTACAAATTGACATTGACTGACATTCTCAATTAATAATAATAACATAACAATGTTTTCATTATTTCAGTCCACATCTCTAATTTTATTTCATTGAAAAATGCTGCAGTAGTTTATTGCCGCTTCTTCTGTACTTGCGATTAGGAAGCGGCAATAAACTTAGCTGTAAGTAAATGATCTGACGTCAACAACTACCTATTATGAAATCGAAAGAAAAAATTGACAATAATCAAGTTATACAAATATCCAAAGATAAATAAATGATTTTTGACTTTGACTACGTTGGATGTCTTTAGGCAGCTCGAAAAATCTAAAAAATTGTCCGGTATTTATAGCACATAAAAGTATAAACATTGTTTCAAGTTAACACATACCTACTCAGTACATAGGCACCTTTTTCAGTTATATTTTAAACTTCTTTAATGGAAAATGGCGTGTACCATGGACTGAACCTTCTTTTATAAGGATAGCCAACTTTTTAGACGTAAAATAAATTCTCAATTAATATTCTTCAATGCAAATGAACCATACTAAAAAATATATATCTATGATTTGACATAGATGTAAACACGGAAAATTAATAATCACCCTAACAAACTGCCAGCCGCAGCCAGCATTTTAGCTGCGAAATATTATTCATTCGGTTGTCAAGAAGAAAATTGGCGACGAATCGTTGCAGAGAGCGGGAAATAAAACGAATTTCCCAAAGATGACACGACGTTTTCCCATTTCCTTTTACCGACTTCTAAAAAAGAGAATCTCATTTGGTATGATTTTTTAAGCAGACTTGATTAAACTTCATTCATGTCCAGCAGTGGACGTTATGCGGCTGAGATGATGATGAATTCAACCAATCATTCTTATGTATCTTATATATTTTCTTATGTATATTCCACTTTCATGTAGCACAGAACATAACTAACTCCTATTACTCCTTCATTCTAATCTTTAAATTAAAGATACTTTAATAAATTTACTTAGTTTAAAACTAAAATTAAACCGTAGTTAATGAAATTTTATCACTGCCTTAATACTCAATGAAATAATACGTTTTTTAAAGACTAAATTATATAAGAATACAAAAAAGCACTATCATTGAAAATCACTTCGTAATGATGTAAAAAGTTAATAAGTAAATAGTAATAAAAATATTACAAACGGAAGCATCAAAAGTAATAATTCAGAATCAAAAAGGACCATCGGAATTAGGGTAGCGGAACGAAGCAGCCAATGATAAAGAAATCTGTAGATACGCGCATTACATACACGGTTTAAAAATTGAAATCAATAAATCGTTTAGTATTTTGCAAGATATGTCATCTACCTATCTTTATTAGAATCAGAATTCAAATTTTTACTCCTTCACATATATTCTTCAGTTAATATTAATAATTCCGAAAAAATCACTGCTTTAACGTATTTCTTTGTTCTATTTTTGCGTCATTATTTAAATTTTAACAAAAAAAAAATGAAAATATTATATGTCCAATACGGTCAGGTTTTGGAATTAAAACATTCGCCTCGAATGAAGTGAGTGAGGCGAGTGATTGTCATACTGAATTTCGACAACTAATTATTTCGACAAAGTCTGAAATTCGGCTACAAATGTGTAGCCGAATTTCAGACTTTATCAAAATAATTAATCGTCGAAATTCAGTATGAATGCGTATCCTGAGCACACAACCTATCATTGAGATCGGCATACAAAACGAAAGCACGTCGTCTTCATCCTGGCACAAAGAATCACAGCGGGGTTCTACAATATTATAACTGGGGCCTTTGTAGTAGCTGCGCCCAGTGGGAAGCTACTTTATGGTTTGAGATGGTAGCTGTTTGTCAGTAGCTTTGTTCGGATTCCGATTGAGCGTGACTGACGATATGACGCCACTAACTAGGCGCAAGGTGTGGGTATTTCTTATAATTAGATAGATATATCTAGAATTGAATTAAGTGTTTTGGGGCCAAGTGGGAAGCTACTTTATGGTTTGAGATGGCAGCTGTTTGTCAGTAGCTTTGTTCGGATATCAATTGAGTATGACTGACGATATGACGCCACTCACTAGGCCCAAGGTGTGGGTATTTCTCATAATTAGACAAATGCCTAGAATTGAACTACTGTTTTTGTTTCCTAGTGGGAAGCTACTTTATGGTTTGAGATGGTAGCTGTTTGTCAGTAGCTTTGTTCGGATATCAATTGAGCATGACTGACGATATGACGCCACTCACTAGGCCCAAGGTGTGGATATTTCTCATAATTAGACAAATGCCTAGAATTGAACTACTGTTTTTGTTTCCTAGTGGGAAGTTACTTTATGGTTTGAGATGGTAGCTGTTGGTCAGAAGCTTTGTTCGGATTCCGATAAACGTGACCTGACGCCACTAACTAGGTTCGGATGTCCCATATTACTTTCTTCAAATAAGGTAGTTGCGCATGCTTCTTTTCTTTTGTTAATTTTCACTTAATAAATCTATGGCCTATTTTAAGGAAATTTAGAACTTATGAAAATTGGAAGTTCTTATCTCAGTACCTAAGTCCTTTACTCAAATAAAAAAATATTTATTTTCAGAGCATTTTTATTAAATTAAATAATCAAAAGTAAATGTGAAACGAAAATAAAAGAAAATGATAAAACCTTAAATCACTGAATTTACTAATCCGAGTCTTATAAATAAGATTTATAAACATCTTAGTATCTCAGTACACTATGCCGACAGTAATGTTCAGCGGCTGAACTTCAGTTTATATAGTGTCTCATCCCCACCGAATACATTGAGCGGCACTTCAGCCGCTGAACTTTGGCATAGTATGCTGAGTTAAGATTTACTCAATGAATCAAATTCATAATCACTTCAACATTCATTTATTATTTTTTGTCACTAACAAGACAAGGTCCATTCGACCTCGAATATTAAAAAAAAAAACAAATCAACACTTGATCGGACAAAAGATAACGGCAAATCAATAAAATAATAAATTGTATACACTTCCTCCGATTCCTTTATCTTTTTAAAGTGTTGCTGTGATTGATGATGTTGGAGCAGTCATCGAAAAATTAAACAATAAAAGGGTCGATAATCATGATAATCAAAAGTTTTAAATAAAAAAGAATATTGGAGATATCCGGCCTTTTTTAAATCATACTTAATTCAAAAGTTTTGTAGTATTTCGATTACAATTAGATTGACTTATTAGAAAGCATCCCGTGAAGCCTATTTTAAAAGCCAGGGCAAGTTGGAAAATGGCCTTTTTAAAATTTTCCTGGGTCTTGGATTTTTATCTATATATGTATTTGTTATAAAACATAGTATCGCTGAGTTAGTATCCCATAACACAAGTCTCGACCTTACTTTGGGGCTAGCTTAATCAGTGTTATTTGTCCCTTTATATTTATTTATTTACATTTACTCTGATCAGCTGATCAGTCAACTTGATGAGGGGGCAAAAGCTTTTTCGTACTTCTTATGCTTTTAAATGCATTTTGCATCGACAACGCTTAGGTAAAAGAGGATTCTTTTTCAAAAACATAACTAACCAGCCTCAATATAAATCAGAATATAACATTCAGTAATATCACCGCAGAAATAAAAGACGTATACTTACACCATTATCGTCTCGTTGGAAACATGTTGTGGTGAGCGCGGGCGATAATTCTCATCACAATCATTACCTATTGGACTGAGCTCAGCTTCAGCGGTGAGGAACATCATCTACATAACGCTTGAAGAATATTATTCAAGACATCAAGAATGTTCAGGTGCAATTGGTCTATTCGCAAAATGTCTAGCGACCTTTTGTGCTATACTCGAGTTTCAGCGGGACCTACCGTCGTCTATTTAACGCTTGCAGAATATTATCAAAAACTTTCAGTCGCAATTGGTCCATTTGCAAAACGCCTGACGAACTGACTTGTCCTTCGTCGTTTCATTAAGAGTTTTCAACTGACCTCAGGTTCGTTTAGATTTCTTATATTTCATAAAAGCCAAGAAGGAACTAATTCAGAAAGCCAAGAAAGATCAAATAGGAACTGGTTTTATCCTCGTATTACCGCTGTAATCCGATGCTCCGTGTTTTAAATGACTCTCAATCCTACTTATCCAATTTGCGATACCATTTACTCTTATTTTACCTAGTACTTATACTAATAATATTATTTCCATTTACTATATTTGATGCCAAAATATAGACTACGTTTTATTTCACCTTATTGTTCATCAAATACAAATTGTACAGAAACAATACGCGAACTTAAGACTAAGAGCGTTGTATACCAGTCCAACTTTGGGTAACACAGAGAATTTAATTGTGTGCATACTTTGTCGACTTATTTCAAAATAATTATGAAAATGATAATTTTAATCAAAGCCTGTGGTCTGAACGCAATTGCAGTTTACGGTTTATCACTATTTAGTCAAAAACTAAATTAGACTTATTGCTATTTAAACATATTGCTTCTAAGAGGCTAATCAGGAAGGATTTGTTGCCTTGCATTATCTGAGGAATTGAATTGGAAGTGCCGATGGATGCGAATGCTCTGCGGTCGGGCCATATGCGGCGAAGCCTTATTTATGCAATCGGTGGTCTCTGCTCGGATTACAACACTTAAAAACAATGTATTCAGGAAAGAACGTGGTAAAAGACTTGGCGTATGAAGTTCATCACCTACACATTAAACTAACCTAAGTTTTTCGATACACTTGAAAATAGCTTGACTTAATCAAAACAAACACAAAATACAGGAAGACTCTTGTAACGATACTATTACTTTATTCGTAGTTAGTGTTATACAAATAACTTAAACCATTGTTTGTGAACAATGAGAAACTAAAAATGTATTCTCCAATAATTCATCGATGCAAACCCCTAAATAGTTTAAAGACAAATTAAAGATACACATGACAGAAATACGCGCCACAAAAATAAATTAAATCTACCGATATCAAATATGCAAATGTTTCAAAATAGTCCGTACGTTATGTCAATTAAGATATATAATACAATTCCTGAAAGCATAAAAGTAGAACAAAAAGACACAATATTCAGATTACGCTTAAAATTATTACTGATCTCAAAGGCCTATTATTCTGTAGATGAATTCTTAAACGACAAGTTCAGTAAATAAATTAGTTTGTAGCGTGTGTAACCTCAATCTCACGTCCACGGAAAAAATAAATTAAGTAGGTATAAAATATTTGAATAACGTGTATATATTGTTTCTTATTTGTTTTTGCTACGCCCAAACTGGGTACATGTTGATCTGCATAATATAATGGTAACTTTTTGCTTACATGTTGCGAATAAATGACTTATGACTTATGACTTATAGTTTAATAAGAATAACTAATCTACCAAATTCAAAAAAAATTTATGTTAGTACAATAATCCAAAAGGGACACTTTATACACGAACGACAAAAAACAGACTAATATAATGGGCAATTCGAATCGCATTTCCCTAATAATCGTGCAATGAAACTCGGCATTATCAGACGCATTCCCATCAGAGATAACGGTAATGCCCCTAAAAAGTCGCGCTTTACGAATCGTAGAAGCAATTTTGCATAATTATCCGAAGTTGTGTCGACGCGGGTCGGGAGTTTGGGACTTTGCGCATAAATTAGAGAAAAATAGATACGAAGCGACAGTTTATGTTATGTTTGATGTATGCGTGAGATGAGAAGAAATACCAAAACTATCCAAAGTAAAATCTAATAATTTTTCAGAACTTTAAACCGAATTCACCTCCGAAATATTGAAGTGAACAGACGACAACTGCCAAAGAGAACTAAAACCCACCAGTTTAAGTATTTATTTGCACCAAATAAAGTATTTTTCATTCTTTATTTCTAACATCGTCTCAAGTCCTGCGGTCAATATTCACCTAAACTCCGCCTGTTTGTGTGATGTTTTTTTGTACAAAGATTCTATATAATGCGCATTTTATGTGTCCAATATTTTACATGTTTTTGCTTCTAACTTCTATCACCAATCGTAGGTATATTTCTTTCTTACTTAAAATTCTTTGATCTAGTATAATTACATGGCATACCTTCGATTCTGTTTAGTTCTTAATTTGTGCCTTGCGAGTCGGCAATTCAGGGAGAACGTCGCAATGTCGCTCAAATCCTAATATCATTGCGCAGGCTCAATTGAAATCTCGTTACGTCACCGCTGTAATCTAAATTATTATAAAAACCGCTGTAAATGACAACAAATGACGTGTTATTTAAAGTTCTCAGTATTTACGAGTAAGTACTTACCCCATCTACTAAGTATTATTTTGTTTTATGTTGTTGTTATTTTAAACTTGATTCGCAAGTTTCACATCAGTGACACTACATCTAACTTCTTTCGAGCTGTATTACAGAAAAAAAAAATTTTTTTTTTCTTTGCTCTCTCTGCTCCACGTTATTCCTCCAAACTTTTTGTGATTCTACTCATCTTTTTGCTTTTATTTCTTGCAGGATAGGTAAGTTTCTCATTATTTAGCTTTAAGGTATGTTAATCAGTATTTATAATCGTATTTTCCACGATATAAAGTCACGAAATTGGTACCAAAAAAGTAAGAGCCATTGTTGAAAAATTCAATCTTTGATAATGACAATTATTATGTTCTTTTCGATTGCATTTTCTTTTCCAAACTATAATTCAAAACCTGTCAGCAACTCTAATAGCATCTCTACCTCCCATCTTCACAGCTTTGCGGAAGACATCTGAAACCCCCTCACGTACTTCTAATAACGTAATGAGCTCCAAAGCTCCGAAGTCATATTTTATTTTCTTCCAAACACATTTTATATTTCATTTCACGTTTCATAAGCGAAATTTGCATGGCCCTCCTTGCATTGGCAAGCGTAATGCTCCAGTCGCTTAGTGCACTTTTATTACGGTATTAAGTGATGTAATTTTTTTCATATTATATTATTCAAATTTAAATAACTGTCTCCGGTTCCCCCGCCGAGGTCCCACTGTCTAGCCATTTCTTTTTGTCGCCTTCAAATTTGGTTATTTTGGTTAGACATTTCCGCTATGGAACAAGGAAACCAGAGAGCGATACGTGATAGATTTATTCAATTTTTTCCTAGATATCTAAATACCTATGCCCTAAAAGATAAGTATCCATTCTGCATATGCTGCGATTCTGTCAACGTTAAGGCACGTTTTATTTATTATCTGTTTTTTAGTTTTCTTGTATCCATGATCGCTATTGTTTGATAGTTTTAGTTTTTATTTAAGATTTTTACAATTTATTTGCATTTTATTTGGAAATAAATCAAAGAAAAAATACTTCATTCAAAAATGAAACAAGTATATTTTCGGCACGTTATACAACAACGTAAAAATTACGATATTGGAACTTAAATTATTCAAGCCCACGTACTTCAAATTGGGGAAAAAGAAAAACAATAAATTCGGCTCCATCCCCTCTGTGCCAAAATTGGAGAAGTTAGGAGGCCGCCATTTTTACAAATGACATCGTGACGTTTATTCGAAGGGTGCCCCGGTCTCGGCCTCATCGTGTTTCTTTCCTATTATTGTTCATAGACTATCCTTTTACCGCCCTAAGTGCTCGTTCTTTGTTTTACAAGCTGGTTTTATTTCGTCTCTGATTTCTTGCTTTATGACTTATTTGTTTAATGTTACTTTAATAACGTTCTAGAAGACATTCTCTCAATGTATGCGCTTGTTAAATTGGTAGCATTCTTAAATTCACTACATAACTTGATTGAAAGATGTCATTTTTTTTTCGAATGCGACAGTGTCTTTCGTTATTAAAACAGTATTAAATAGGAATATGGATTGGGCAAAAACGATTTTATTTTATTGAATCCGTCAATTAGATTATCTAAAAATAAATGACCCATATTTTTTCGTTTAGCCAAGTAGTAAAAATTTATAAAGATAAACAGCGCTTCGAAGTTTTGGGGTGGGGGTGTTTACGTTACCTTTGGTTAAAAATCGTAACTGATCGTGACGTCACGTGAAATTTAAATGAGCTGTATCTTCTTCATTATTTGCTAATCAGAGAAAAGAAAGGATAAATATACCATACTTTTTAATAATCTATCATCTACAGAGCAAAAAAAAAATTTGATCTTTTATACTTTTTTAAATAAATACTTTTTAATTCCTAAAAATAGTTTTATCGATTTATTTTGTTTTTATGATATTTGCAAACGTAATGAGTATCTGTAATTATAATCAGGCCTAAACTTTGAAAGTATGGTTTCTTACATCCGTCTTAAATAACTGTCGTATATTTTAATCAAAACAAACATGAAACTCTAAATATTGCTTAAAGAATATGAAATACGCATCGCGTTATTACATGCAATATTGCCAGATCATTTCAAAGGCAGTGGATTCCTTTATCTGCATATGTTTGGAACTTTTTACTCATAACAAAGCCCCTCTGCTACTTGTATTTTCTTTATAATTTATTCCATTCCTCCCCTACGCATTGGCATCGGTCGCTGATATTTTTTATTCGATTAGTAAACCCCTAAGGTGTTTTTAGCCTTTTTTCGCTCGATTTTCTTCGAAGCTTTGTTGACTGTTTGGGGGGTCACAATGCTCATTTCTTTTGGATGAGCAAGCTTGTTTATTCTTTAAGATTATGTTTACGTGTTTCAATCTGTGAAAGCGATTTGCCGTTAATGCCAATTGTAAGACGGGTGAATGAGATTTTGTAAAAATGGTGAAGTACATATTTTGTTTATTATATTATAAAACATTTAAGAATATAAAAATGCATGCAATAAGTTTTTTTTTAAAGCATTTTCAACGCTTTTTTTGACACTTTTTTGCTAGTCGTGTGTGCTGCCATCTATGTAAGAGCAGCTGGTACTAGTTCCACCTACTAGTTTTGCCTACTTACCACGGCCTTCCAATAGTTTTTAAGGCGTTGAGTATCTGTTACGGTAATAATTATATTATCTTTGGTATAAGGTAAGTATTTGGTTCCATTTTTGTTAACCTTAAACTTTCTTAACATTTCACCAACTTTTCTTAAAACACCAACTGGAAACGCGCTCAGCAAAATAAGTATTAACATTAAGCTAATATCGGCTTGATTAATTTCAATACGATGGTACGCAATGATCAAATTCGAATATCGCCGAAACGCCCCACTTCCTAAAACCGCGATACTTACACAGTCGAGTTACCCTTAAAATTTTCTTAAAACGCAAACTGAAAATACGTTAAGATCAGAAGAAGTATTGATTAACATTAAGCTGATCTCGGTTTGATTAACTTCAATACGGAAGTACGCAATGATCAAATTCGAATATCTCCGAAACGCCCCACTTCCTAAAACCGCGATACTTACACAGTCGAGTTACCCTTAAAATTTTCTTAAAACGCAAACTAAAAATACGTTAAGATCAGAAGAAGTATTGATTAACATTAAGCTGATCTCGGTTTGATTAACTTCAATACGGAAGTACGCAATGATCAAATTCGAATATCGCCGAAACGCCCCACTTCCTAAAACCGCGATACTTACACAGTCGAGTTACCCTTAAAATTTTCTTAAAACGCAAACTGAAAATACTTTAAGATCAGAAGAAGTATTGATTAACATTGAGCTGATCTCGGTTTGATTAACTTCAATACGGAAATACGCAATGATCAAATTGGAATATCTTCGAAACGCCCCACTTCCTGAAACCGCGATACTTACACAGTCGATTTGTGTTTCGGAGGAGGGGGAAACTTTTTGATGGATCGGACGGAGTTTGTTTTGCATGTGAGTGATATGTCTGAAATAATAAATGTTGAGGCGTCGACGCCTCCCCTCGGGGGCTAAAACGCTTTTTGATTTGGGTGTCAAGCA
Organism: Acrobasis suavella; assembly: GCA_943193695.1. Taxonomy (NCBI): domain Eukaryota; kingdom Metazoa; phylum Arthropoda; class Insecta; order Lepidoptera; family Pyralidae; genus Acrobasis; species Acrobasis suavella. Next base: position 4,809,816 of record OW971941.1, read on the forward strand.
AATGTTTTACGCAGTGACGCTCCCGATTTGATTTTCTTAATCGATTCTCAGATGCAAATTTCGGGAATTACTTTTGTTCATTGTTTTGACTGTTTACATAGTCTGTTTGCTTTCGTGGATAAGTAAACACAGATGAGTCAATTATGGGTGGACAGTTTTTTTTTTTAATTTCTCACATTAATAATTCCATAACGATATAGGAAAATTTTCGTTTAAATAAATCAAGAGGCAATAAAACATAACTTTTAAACTATTCAGGCTATTTCTTCTCCCTTTTTCATGGGCTTCGGCATCTTTGGGTGAACATTGATATTTAAGAGCGGCCTTCCCGTCTAAGTTTTCAAACATACGCTCGTGCGTGATTATGGCGTTGTAAGTGTTTCTTCTTTTATTTTTAAAATTTTTGTACTAATAGGTATTTTGTGTGCTATTTCTAGGTTACTATTGAAATAAAATGTTTAAATTTAGAAAAACAAATTTAGTATAAGCCTCCAAAAATCAGCTTTTTTGTACAAATTTTTGCTGAACTTCGATCGTTCAACAAGTGCTCATAAATTGTAAAGGTAAAGAAAATATTTCAATGCAAACCTCGCAGATGTAATAAAAATTTTAAATAAAAAATAATTTATTTCACAAACTTGTAAGGCTTACTTATACACACGTAACACCTGCATCAAGTTTTATGAAATCTCCGCACCCTATTAATAGTTAATATTCGTTCAATTGATAGTTAATAATAATACGAATTTCGCTCAATAGAATGCAAACCGAGCCCTCACGCGCTCTCTCTCTTTTTAGTTTGCCTCTTTTTCTAGCATTGCCCAGGATGAAACAACAAGCTTTTCAAACTATGCTCGCGTTGACGACAGAGCGGCCGGGAAGGGCCGTCTTAAATTACATTTGGCCTGTTATTTTACTTCGATCAATTTCATTACCACTTTAAACTAACATAAACGTGGTTCTGTATCATATTCATCCATGCAGTTCAGCTATCGATAACAGGCAGTACAGCTTTGTTTAATACTTACGTTAATCAGATTATGCATACAAGGATGGTCCCGATCGGTAGGTTAGCGGCCAGCATTAACTAATCAGCGGACATTGGCTTTGGTGGTAGATTGCGAGCATTGTCCGCGCGCGCGGCCCCGGAATATCTGTTTAGGCCAGTGACCCTGTAATGGCAATGGTTAGTTATCTAATATACTTACCTTTATGATACTGATATTGAGCTGAAAATCAGTGCTTGCTTGTACATTATACGGAAATAGTAACCGGCCATGCGAGTCGGACTCGCGCACGAAGGGTTCCGTACTTTATCCTTAAAATTCATATAAAAACATTAAAAATATCAAATCAACTCGTGATTGGGTAAAAGATGGCAAATCGACAACAACAATTACAATTTATTATTTTATTGATTTGCCGGTAAAGGATTCGTATACATTTCCACTAATTCTTGAGAGTTGCTGTGATTGATAATGTTGGAGCAGTCATCAAAATTAAACAGTAAAAGTATCGATAATCATATAATTCGATAGTTTTAAATAAAACCAGGCCAAGTGCGACACAGACTCGCGCATGAACGCTTCTTTACCATTATTTATTAAAAATCTAAATTTTTATTTTATTCTATTTTGAGTATTTGTTGTTATAGCCACAACAAAAATTCATCATCTGTAAAAATTTCAACTGTCTAGCTATCACGGTTTGTGAGGTACAGCCTGGTGATATATAGACAGAAAGACGGACGGACGGTTTTCACCCTTTGGGTACGGAACCCTAAAAAATCAAACTCTCTTAAGAACAGATGCGGACAATGCAATAGCAAGAAAAAAATAGCCAAGTAAAAATTAAAATGCACAAGTGTATCTTATCATACAAGAGCATTGAAAATTTGATTTGTATGACGGTTTATGATAGGTCTTTTCAGCGTTTTTCGAAGGCTATCATCATAGAAATTCATCCATTTTTTGGATCCATATAGAAGTGAATAGGTATCTAAGTATGTGTCTATCTAAAGAAATTTTATTCATAAAAATCGTATCAAACCAATTTTCTGTTTTCAAAGGGCCGTTGATTTTTGCAGAGTAATGCCTTTCTCGCATTTGAATATAAATGACGTCTGAAAGTGAAATGTAACATACATAATAAGTGGCTGTTTTAAGCCTTCGCGGAACCCTTTTGCGGATTACAGAGTGATAGACAGGAATAGAGGTGGCAAAATTATAGAAAAAAAAATACATTTGATATTCTGTGCTTTGATCTTCTAATGACTACCTATTAAGCTATCAAGTTTAGAAACCATGTTTTTAGCTATGTACCTTCTTTATATTTTAGAACTGAGAAATAAAAACACAATAAATAAATTATTGTATATTTTTCTGATTTTTTTCGCAGGATTTTTCACAGTTCATTCTAAACTAAACCAACTAAAGAATAAAAAAAATATTAATTATGCAATAAATTATTCTTTTTCTTTTTTGTGAATTATTGGGTCAGTTTATGGCACGTGTCATGCATTTGGTACGTTAAGTATTACTGGGAGTCACCGATTATATTGATAAACACCTCAAGTAAAGGTTTGATAAATTCAACTAAATAAAAATCCAAGATTTGTGATTAAAAGGAAAAATAATTAACGTTTGGCATGTCGTTACGATAACACGCTCTGTGTTTGAACCCTCGCAATGGAGTCGTTTGGTCTTTACTGACGAGTCACGGCGCTCCGTTTGAATTTAATATATTTTTCATTTCCGCCAACATTAATATGTAAATAATTCTTTATACCTCTCGATTCTTTTGATCGTGCAATTCGTGGAGTTAGCCAAGTTTAATAGAACATCTATTATGAAACTGGTGAAAGTGTAAAATTTAACAGGATTTGTATTTATATTTCGATAGAATAACCTTGAAAAGAAATTGTTTTGTATCATGATCTGACCGTATCTACCTCTGCAGTACTTGTTAACCCCCAACAAAAAAGAGGGTTGCTACAAGACGCCAATGTGACTGATTTTGATGCAGTTCTTTTTTATGTGAAAGCAAGTTTTTTTGCCGTGATTCTTATCCAAGTTTGATAGGATTTTTTTTTCTAGTTTGTGCATTTTTACTCGGTTACTTCAGCAAAAACGAAAACTTCGTGTAATATGCGTGCGGGAAGAAATTCCCAGATTCATTTGAGTGCTAGAATTATACAATTGTAAGTTAGATCTGTTATGGTTTGTTGCAGATTACGTGACGAGCGGGGGGACATGGAGCGTGTGATGGCAATGGACAAGGCTCGAGAGGGATCACATAATGGTAAGCATTTTGTATGAAATACAAAAAATCTACGAAACGCGCATTTGAATCTTTATAAGCCATTTTTGACCCTTCTTATATGACAAACCTTCTGCCTTTTTTTTACAGGGCAAAAATGTGATACTAATCTGTGTCTGTATTTCTCAGGTTCTTCCCCCGGCCACAGTCCTGTGCTGAACCTTTCGAAATCCGGGTCGGGCGACCGCGACCGATCCGACCGAGAGCGCGATCGCGGGGACAGGGGCGAGGGCTCCGCTAGCGGGCGGAGCTCCGCCGCCTCCCGCCGCACCCCGCAGCCCCCGCGGATGCCTTCCGCAGCCACCGCCGCTGCGTCGCCGAGGTCGCACTCGGACGACAGCGACGGGGCGATGTCAGACCAGGAAGACCATAATGTTAAAGAGGAAGACGATGGTATGTAATAAAATAAATTACTGATCGTCATTTGTTTAGGAATTTTATCTAATTATGTGTTAAAGATATTGAGTTTTGGAAACAGTGACTTGACAGTTATGCCTCTCGATAAAATTCTATATAAACTTAACCTAAATTTATCAAAATGTCGATTAAGTTTTGGGATAAACAGAACTGGAAATTTAAAAAAATATATATTCATTAATTCGAAATTGTAATATTATTAATTCACTATTATGGCTACTGCATCACAAAAAAATAGTTTGTGCCGTGTCTATTGGATTTTAATTGAATATTTTACTACGTAGGTGTGAAATTATTGACAAAAATTGAACAAAACTGTGATAAGTGGCAACTAACTTCTATTTGAAATCTCACAAAACCCCAAAGTTTGAAGACTTGCGTGTTCCAACATCACGAGCCCATTCATAAATAAATATATTGCATAGATAAAAACCGAACAGCATTCTTTACTTTTGTTTTCATTGCATATTCCGTAATTGGAAATCCCACATTAATTACACACTGCTCACTAGCAAATCCATCAGAGAAAATCGCACTGGTTCGCTTACCGAAACCAATTATTAATGGGTTACACCGAGAAGTTTAATTCAGTTTCGCATAATGTCGACCCGCTGTTAATAAGTTATTCCCTCTCTTTTCGATGCAATCTCGGCTTGACAGCGAGTGTCCGTGTAGCATTACACGGATAGTGGCGTATTTAGCATTAGTTATACCCTGGGCGCCATATTTAGAGGAGCTTCTAACTTACATAAGAATTTACTCAGGCAGACGTACGACTATTAGCGTCGGATGCATCAGTCAAAGGAAATAATATAAACGTGTGGCGTCACATCACTTAACTCTAATTTATTTTGTCAAATTTTGTATTCGAGAATAATCAGCACTGCTTTTTAACCCCCGACAAAAATAGGGGTGTTATAAGTTTGACGTTAATGTCTGTCTGTGGCATTGTAGCTCTCGAAGTAATGGTTTTTTTTTTGGAAATCGGTTCAGCCACTTAAAAGTTATTGGGGGTTAACGCTTCAAAATCGGGGTATTTCAATTTACCTGGCAAAAATAGATAGCACTACGGATATCGATTCTACTCAACATCGATTGGAATATGTAGTTCCGCTATTCATCACTAGATGGTGTCGACGGGAGATTTTTAGTTCGCCTAGCAAATAAACTTTTTGATGCTAATTAAATATTGTTAATATATAGGTTGGTGCAACGTCATTCACCCTTTCACCGCGGGACTTTATATCAGTTGACGTGCCCCCAGCGCGAAGGGTAGTAAATCTAAAATAAATAACCAAAAAGGGATGTGGATATTTAGGTTACGTGCAATACAAGCATTTCTTTTTTGTCGGAAATATCCGACGCTCACGGAACGGGCACGACAATGTTTGTCGGATAAATCCAACGTTCGCGGTAAAAGGGTTAAATCGGCATAAGTTATGTGCGTCTCTTTTTATACAATGACACCGACAAGAGCTCAGCTCTTAAACGCAGAAGAAGCATCTTTCAAGCCCGGGGCGCTAAACGTATAAATACGCCACTAGCAATATCACCCAACACGTCGTGTAATGCTCCTCGAAATTACCCAGTAATAGCCCTCGAACCTTCAGCATTCATAGTTCGGAAATTATCAGCCATAAAAGCGTTCCTTTTATTCTAGAAACTGGAAACGGTTATTATAATAAGTGTAAAATGGCTACCCCTTCATACATTGTACCGATACATTTTACGACGATAATTCAGATTTTGTTTACATTAATCAACGGTATACATTTCATCCACACCACTTGGATAGTTGGCAATCAACCACCGTACGTTTTAAAAGGAACTTTTTACCACGTACGACCGAACTGTGGAATCAACTTCCTGCAGCAGTATTCCTGGACCGATACGACATTGAAACCTTCAAAAAACGAGTCTATATCTTCCTGAAAGGCCGGTAACACTTCTGTTATACCCCTGGTGTTGCAGGTGTCCATGGGTAGTGGTGATCACTTACCATCAGGTGACCCGCTTGTTCCTTTGCCGCCCTATGACATAAAAGAAAAAAGAACAAAATTAAGTTGATCAATATTTTGTTAAGTTTTAACTCCAATGATTCCGCAATCTTGAAAAATTCCCAAAATCTTATAAACTGACAAAAAAACCTGCTCACAAACATCTAAACGAAAAAGCAGCGTTCATATTTGGCTTTTTGTATTCTCAGTCCACAATTCCACATATCAAACTTCAATATCAGTAATTGTAAGTTGACGTTTTTGAAGAAAATACTGCAGTATAGATTGTTGTCGCTTTTCCTGCATTTGCGCTTAGGAGGCGGCAATAAACTTCGCTGTAAGTAATCGATTTGACGTCAACAACTACCTATTATGAAATCGAAAGAAAAATTGTCAATTATCAAGTGATAAAAATATCCAAAGATAAATAAATGATTTTTGACTTTGATGTTATAAAATCGAAATTTTGTGCACCCTTCCACGCCCTTTTAATGCCTATTGTTTAGTTGATTCTTCAGTCTATCAGCCTATAAAAAAATCTTGCAATCAAACTAAACGCATCATAGTTAATAATGACATAGAATCAATGGCTGTTGAGGACGATTAGCAAATGATCCTGCGCCCGCGTTCCCATGCGTACGATCCCTAGACACCGCACGTTTGCTTGTAATGGTCCTTATAATAAAATCTTATTACGTGTATCGCCGCAATAGCCCCCAATGATGTATGAATAGCGCTTAAAAGGACCCAATTTGATGTTACGTCTACTGAACCTGTTATGGTTTTATTTCTTGCAACATGATTTCTGATTTATATATTAAAATGAACTACGTTCCTAGATTATCTGTTTTGTATTTAATGTTAATAAGTGTAGTAATTCAAATCGTTCCACAATACAAAATTTTACAGTTGGTTATGCAATCCCAGTATAAAAATGGAATCAAAAAAGTTTATTTCGCAATGTAAAAGTCGTGTTTTGTTTTAATTTTCAATATTACTGCAGAGAAAAAAAAGGAACTTATTTGCATATTAAGGAATTGATGTTCTCTTTTCACCAGTCCAATAAATTTAATTTAATACGGCTTTATACGAGTATGCATGTTCACCATATTAACTAAAAGCTATTAGTACGACGTATAAGATCCGTAAAGTGAAATCACACATTATGGTTTCCAAGTAAATATAGGCTCCATCCATGTTTCTATTGGATTGACTATTAAAACTATTAAGGCCAGTGATGGATGGCACGACAATTTCTCCAAGATTCGTTTAGCTTTTTGTTCATTGAATCCATTGGCTCACTTAAATGTTTTAATCAATTTAGTGCTATCTCTGTCTGCACCATCAATCAAGCGAGATAGTTATTAACCGACGTCACTATCTTCAATTACAGCTTTGAAAATAGAGTGAGAAAATCATAAAACGGTTGTTCTTTGACTATGAATGAACATAACGGCGCAAATCACAATTAGATTTAGCGATAGCATTCAAAAATTATAGCAGGGATTGTGAAGAGTAAAGTATTAGTTGGAACAAATAAAATTAACAATGAGAATATTCTAAAATATGCTATTGGAAAGTTATTGTTTATGAACACATAGGTAGAAGAAATTAAAGATGTCGAAGAAATACTATGAAGAACTATGAATGGTCTGTTTGTTTCGTTTTAGTCAAGCAGATTTGGATAATATATTGAATAAGTAAAGAGTAAAGGAACTTCTTACAGATATAAAACTGTAAATAATTAAATTAATAAATAGTTAGTATCCTAAATAACAGACGCACTAGCTACCATGCTCATATTTGTACGTTTATATATGTCAAAAGCTAAAATAATACTTAGAATACAGAAACTAAATTTTATTATGAGGTTTTCTATGGAATTTCTCCTTACCAGCTCCTTACTGAGGTGTACATATTGAATGACAGGCAAACAGGTGACGACGTACATCAAAACAGCAGTCTAGAAATGTAAATATGGCGGCGTACAATAGCTAAATTAAGTGAAACAATACGGATTGTTTGTAGTTATTGCGTTGCACACAAAATGCTCATAGCGTGGGAACGCACCGGCGATTATAGGGAAATGTTCTAAGACACGATTTTACGGGATGGCCAGGGAAGTGATGTACACAATGGATTTGATAACGAAAATAATACCACATTTACACTTATTAATAAAAACAAACGTTTAAATGCCAATCAATGTCAAATAGGCTGGGATTACACTATGCTGAATTTAAGATACTATTTTAATATGCATTGCAAGATTTTCAGCGATTCGTCTAAATTGTATCGTCACAAAACCAGCAATGTATATGAAATCGGCATCTGAATTTCAGCAAAAAGATTCCCAGGCATACAATCACAGTTTTGTACCTTACGTGGTAGACAGAGTCAAGAACTGCAAAACACAAAGGAAAACGGAAGATATAACAAGTAAATAAAACATACAGAACTCTGTTAATCCTTCTATAAAAGTGGTAGGTTCTGCCTTAGCTTGGCATCTTTAACTCACAAGTATAATATAATTGTAACATAAAATTTTGGTTCAAGTCCTCACTAGTTGATAATTATGAAACAAGTACAAAGATTGAATGGGGCTGTTAAAAGATTTGATTTCAATCAAATGCATTTGAAATCATGCATGCTGTTGATATACAATTAATTTTGTCGATACGTAATCCACGCTGATCACGATTGGCCCCGTCTTTTTTCAGACTTGTATGTCATTCAACTTTGATCTTTGTCCATTTTGTGTTACCTCTTCCTTTCAATCACCATTCACATTTTAGGCATCAGTGTTTCTATACCCATAAAGTATTTTACTCTATTACGTGATCACGGAAATATAGATCATTGGTAATCGTGAAAGGGTTGAGATTCGTCTGTGTTAGATATAGGATCCTGTTAATTGGCCTTATTAGGGAGATGGTGTTGTGACAACCCGAGAGTGCTATCGTGCGCATCGACATCGACAATGACGAAACGATGTTGTCTTCATTATTTGATGAGCGTTCACTATCTTGTCAGTTAAATTAAATGTATCGATAGATTATTTCGGACCGTGAGAGCTCGAAACACTTTCTTTTTTATGTGTGCGGTCCGTTATTGACATAACGCGTACATTATTGTAATTATCTCGTCAGTTTGTGAATAAAGGTACTGTTGAGTCGTCAAAGTCTTCAAGACCGTAAATATTTAGTGGCTATTATTATGACGATAAGTGCTTTCCGAGACATGAATTTGAATAAATACTTTTGTGTAATGCCAACTAGGTAATTATAAAATAATCGAGGTAGGATGTATGAACTGGTATGGCTTGGTGCAAAAGGAATTACTTCGTTGGATAGTGCAACGGGGCATATAAATCGGTTAGAGACAGCCCATTCGGTGTCGAATGGCTGCGTGGTGTCCTTATTCTGTGCAATGGAAACTACACTGCCCATAAGAATCAGGTAACCGGTACTCTCTTTAATAATATTAATTATTGTTATGTTTTTATCAAGACACAAAAAAAATATAATGAAGCATAATTTCGTTTTGTTTTTACAAAAACCGTTTTATACAATCAAATAAAATAAAAACAAATTCATAGAAGTCTTCAGACTCATTCGAAATTGTTTCATTTCGAGAACTCTTTCGCGCTTATTTCTATCGGGCTATAATTATAAAAAGTCTTACAAAATATACAAAAGAATTAAAGGCAATTGAGTACATGATACTGAATAAATTCTCGAATTATATAGGTATAATATCAAAATACAAATATTCCACTAGTAATAATTTTTTAGACTGCAAGTCGGCCAATTTTTAACAAGACATTAATTTAAATTTAATTTAATTTTATCGGTTCATGTACTTTTGGATATTTACAAAAAAAAACACCTTATAAAAGTAAATACAGTATATATATAGGCGTTACTTATTTCCAAAGAAATTTCTTCCAGCAGACGCACTGACATCTATAAATAAATGCCATAAAATAGATTCAGGAATTTTGGACTGCTGTGAATTTGCTATTATATTTTATTAAACGTTAAATAAGAAAAGAAAATAACTTAACATTTGTTTTTTACCCCTTCAAACTGAATCTGGAACTAGCCGAACTTCAGTAGTAAAAGTAACAAATGCGTTTACAAAATGCGTTTATTTAACCAACTTCTTAAAAAAGGAAAACATGTTAAAATTTTTACAAATCAAAGCTAATGTGTTTTTCTGTACCATGTAGTTTACTGGTGGCCCCACATTAGGCAACAATGTCTGTCCGGTAGTAGCCTTTGTCATTAACTGGTACTGGTATATATTATTAAACTGACTTAAACTGGCAATAACATAAAAGTTTATTTTACTATATTTTATGGTCATCCGAATAGGCAGTCGTACTCGAGCCCCATCAAGCGTTATGTCGACGATCACCACGCAATATCGATGTTCATCGCAACAATAATTCCGACTCGAATGATACATGCACGCGATTCTCGAGTATCGATGTTTGCTTGTATCGATACTTATTCCTTTTTGAGCGGCCTTTTAGGGCTTCTTATGAAGCTGTTATTCGCTTTAATGATTTATAAATAATGATCCCGCATTTGTTTGAATATTTATTACGTGTACAACACTACGCGCTTGTCACTATGCAACTTTTGTGTTGATTTATTTGAAGTTTTATATTCTTGGGTTTTATTGCATTTCTTAATTTCCTTAGAGTTAAATAAATGTGAAATAAATAATTTCAATAAAGTTTGTTTTCTTTCATTTACGATTACTTTTTGATCAAGTTATCTTTCAAAATCAGTTAATCCATTTTCGTGGTAAGATGCCATTGGAAGACACAGGAATACTCCCATACGACTTCTTATGATTTAAACTAGCAATTCTTGTATATATTTCATAAATAATGAAGATCTCGGAAACAGCTCCAATGATTTTCATGAAACTCGGTATTTAGATAGTGACAAGGCAAAAAAATGGATTTTCACAAAAAAAGTAACCCAGGTAGTAACTATAATATAAGAACTCTTTTTGTTTTTTAAATAAAAAGTCATCATCATCATCCGAGCGTATTCCCGGTTGCATCCTCAGCAGTAACGCTTCAGAGCCCGGGGTTCGCTACCTAACCAAGGAGACTTGACGAGGTTACTGGTTTTTACACAGAGCGACTGCCATCTGACCTCCACAACCCAAAGGGCAAACCAGGAACCAATCTTATGATAGGTTTGATGAGCAGACGCTAAATGGCGTTTGGGACCCACAGTTTATACGTGCCTTCCGAAACGCGGAATCATCTTTATTTTTGGATAATCAGGTGATTCAAGCCTGCAATATCCTATCCAGACTGGAAACAACTTTTCACAAAGTATGCTTCCCAGTGGGAATCGAACCCATGACCTCCGGGTCACAAGGCGAACGCCTTGACCACTGGACTGGACCACGGAGGCAGCTTTAAATAAAGAGTATTCCTTATATATTTTACTAGTAATACCAACGTTTTCAAATTACAAATACCAACGCGAATCTTCTCATTTGTGGCCTATAACCTTATCTACTTCTTTCACTCTATCATTATTAATTCTATCATTATTCCAGGTGGTGACCTAAGTGACGGCGACCGCGAGCCAGTCTCCTCTTCACCAGCGCCCGTCAGCTACGCCGCCCCCACCGGCACTCCCCCTTCAGTCCCCGTCGACCCCACGGCGGACACCCTCGTGTCCTCCACAGAGACCCTGCTAAGGAACATCCAGGGCCTGTTGAAGGTCGCAGCTGACAACGCGCGACAGCAGGAGAGACAAATCAGTTACGAGAAAGGTAAGTCAATTTGATTGCTCTTCTTTATAAACGTATCTGATCAGAAAAAAACTGACGTTCTCTGTTTTGCTAGTAGCATGAATGGGCCGGCTTGTCCGGGGAAGTACCACACTCTCACATAAAAATCAACGTCTGGGTAGTAGCTGGGGCAACGCTTCTGTTACACCCCTGATGTTGCAGTTGTCCATGGGCAGCGGTAATCAATCACTTACCATCAGATGACCCGCTTGTTCGTTTGCCGCCCTATGACATAAAAAAGACGTCCAATAGATTGTATCTGACGCTGTATCAGAAGCGGACCTTCAGACATGTCCAAGTTCTTACAGTATGCGAGGTCTAGAACATAGCGGGCAGAATGCCTTCCAACGGGCGTCCTAAATTTTCGGACATAATCAATCTTATAAATAATATGCGGTCGCCCTTTGCTGGACCTCTCCCAATCACTCCTTATAAAGTGGAGTTTGCCTACTGCTAAACTGCCTCCGTGGTCCAGTGGTCAAGGCATTCGCCTTGTGATCTGGGGATCGTGGGTTCGAAATTTCATGAAAAGTTGTTTCCAGTCTGGTTAGGATATTGCCGGCTCGAATCACCTGATTATCCGAAAATAAAGATGATTCCGTGTTTCGGAAGGCACGTATAAACTGTGGGGTCCCAAACGCCATTAGCGTTTGCTCATCAAACCTATCCAAGCATTGGTTCCGGTCTACCCTTTGGGTTGCGGAGGTCAGACGGCAGTCGCTCTGTGTGAAAACCAGTAACTTCATCAAATCACCTTGGTTAGGACGTAGCGGACCCCGGACTCTGAAGTATTACCACTGAGGATGCAACCGGGTATACGCTCAGATGATGATGATGAAAGTGAAGTTTGCCCATAATCACCATGCAGGGCAGATCGTCCGTGATCAGTGTCAGATGCCTTTAAGCAGCTTGAAAAAATCTGACACCAGTGTTCGCCACTTTCACACATGAAAGATAGATTTTAGATCTTACGGTATCCATGGAAAAAAGTATGGAGTGGTCCTATTCTGGACCGGAAACAAAACGATACCATAGGGAAAGTACGTTATCACCTATGCTAAATTTGCTAACTGTAACAGTATGAGAATATTTTTGTATTTTTTAACCGACTTTCAAAAAGGAGGAGGTTTATTTTTCACTTTTTTTTAAGCATATTCACCGATTATTTGAAAACGCCTAGACCGATTCGAATTTTAAAGGGTATATTGGTCAGGTGGTCTCATAGAAATTTTATCATAATCGGTTTGTGTTAGTTTGGGGGTGAAGTCGGTTTTTAATTTTTTTATTTTATATATCTACCAGTTGGTAGTAGAAATATACCTCTAGACTTCGATGACGTTGTGTTCTGGACACAAATTGCACGACAGTCAAAGACAAATCAGTTACGAGCAGCGAGCGTATTTTAATTTACATATTTATTGCTTTTAAGTAATATCGCTCTCCCATCACGACGGACAGATCGCTAAAGCTGTTTGAGAAGTCACCCTATCTCTGTGTGTTTACTTTGGTCTTCATTTAAAATGGCTAGACCAGCAAATATTAAGACACCTATTCAAGGCTTGAAATACCGGTATTTATGGGAACCGGTAGCATTGACCTTGGTGTGGTACCTACCAGTGCCAGACATTGTACCTGTAATATCTGAACTGGTACTATTTTTCCGTCAGTATCGGTACTATACCGGTACCAACACCGGTACAAATCACGTCAGAGTTAGAAAGCAAATACCAACCGGTAACATTGACCTTATTGCGGTACCGGGTACCGGGGCTAGACATTGTATCTGTAGTATCTGAACCGGTACTATTTTTCCGTCAGTATCGGTACTATACCGGTACCAACACCGGTACAAATCACGTCAGAAAGAGAAAGCGAACACCAACCGGTAACATTGACCTTGTTGCGGTACTGGGTACCGGGGCCATACATTGTACCTGTAGTATCTGAACCGGTACTACTTTTCCGTCAGTATCGGTACTATACCAGTACCAACACCGGTACAAATCACGTCAGAGTGAAAAAGCATATATCAACAGGTACTTAAAGTACAGGTACCTAAATTAGATACCTAGATGTCCATCTAGATACAGAACCTATACTTTTGATACCGGTTCTAAGCCTTGCACCTATTTGCACTGGGTTGTTTTGTATTTCGTCTGTCTCTCAACCTATTTTTCTATTCCTAACACATTCTAGTTGACTCTAGAAATGTTTCTTTTCTTTGTCAGTTAAACCTAATTATAAAATATAACTGTCAGGTTCATAGCAAATGGAAGTCCATACCCCTGTGGGTATCAGGCGTGTTATTATGTTAAGTATCTATAAAATAGAATCTTATAATATGAATTGTGAAATTTGTTGATTATTGGAAAGAGGCAGTATTTATTTCCAAGGAAGGTCTGTTTTTTCGGTATTGATGTTTATTTCAATAAGTAAGATATCTACTAGTTTAAATACGCAGGAATATTTGCGTCAAAGTATTCGTATCGTATCGTCTACGTTTTGTTTACAACTGATAGTTCAATTTACGTATGATAGAGGCGCTGTTAATTTTTGCATTCAGAACTTAAGGGGCTACCTGAATTTTTCGTGGTCCAGAGCTGCCCCCCATTTGAATTAAATCATTTAAAAGGAAACGGACATATAATTTAAAATTTTGTCATGACCAGGCTCTAGATAACCCTTTAAACTATTTTATGAACTACTGTTTACAGTTTAAAGTGAGAACATGAATCTTTTCTACACACTATTGCGAAAAATAGCCACTTTTGGCGTATGTGCGTAGAGATACTGTGACACAAATATTGTGCGAACCCTACTGTTTATAATTACTTTAGGGTCTTTGCCTTCTTAAGGAAACATGCTTTAACTTTTACAACTTGTCGTTAGATTACAGCGAAAATCAACGTGCTTACGTATGTACTTAGAGTCAATCTATTCCTACAACTGCCGATAAATATGGTTATTGGTCAATTGAGACATAATTAACATAATGTCAGGGAAAGCAATCATCGTTCCAGAAAAATGAAACTGTCTCAAATTTCTCAGAAACTTCGCGAATTTACATGTGAAATTATCATAGATTACACAGGGACACTGCAGGAAGCACGATGTAAATGTTATAATCGATATTAGACTCGCGCGAATCGATTCTGCGTAATCGGACGTATGGGCATGGGCTACACTGATTAGAACGGTTAGAACGGTTAGATGTTGTACGTTCCTGATTCCTATACTCTATAACGATAGCAGTTCCATTTGCATCCTATTAAAGGACGATCAGGTATTGAGTTATTACGCGAAATTATTAAAATTAGAAATAATAAGCAAATATGGCCGTTTTGTCCTTAATCTTGCCTATGAGCTGGAGGCACGTAGTTTGTTTATTTAAAAAGATGGCTGCTGAACATCTTTATCGCAAGTTTTTTTTTTTTACTGAGAAGGTTGAACTACGGCAAACGACCAGTTGTATTGTATTGTAGTCTATAGCCGAACAGTTTAATGAGTCCAATTTATTCTTTGATGGATTTCATGGATGACATTGGCACGCGTATCGTACTTGGAGAAAAAAATGCAGGAAAACGCATTCGCGTCTGATGCAGCATAGCATAGCAGAGGTTTCTCCAAAGCGCTAGTATATAGTTAGTATTTTGCATTACTTATTTATTTTCTTACTTATTCATTATCTTTTTATTTTCTTTTGGTACCACGGAAGACCAGCGGCATGATGTAAAGGCACATCATTGCCCAATGCTAAGTGGTGCCATTTCGGTGTAAATTAATTTTTGTTAATTATTAATGCAACTAATGTAAATTAACACTGAATAAAATATTTATCTTTCTTTCTTTCATTAAATAAATTTAAAAAATTACGTTCAGTGAGGAATAAACTTATGCTACGTTGAACAAAAAAACAATATTTTGACTTGAAAAAAAAAGAGATGTAAGCGGGAGTGTGGTACATTTCTACGAGTTCGAATGTCCAAAGTATAAAAACTGAAATGACTACCCTAAATTCATATAAAACGATGTGGATTCTTTTACTATTTTGTTTCTACAATTTCACATCTTAATGTGATCTAATGTAATATGCTATAATAACAGGTTGAAACTTGGACAAAACAGTTAAAATATATCCAGTATTTGATTGCAGCAGTGCAAACAACCATTATTCCATTTATACACGTCAGCATTTAGACTTACAGCCGCCATAGCGCACTGTTTCTCATGGGGAAAACAGAATGACGAGAATAAATAACTCGCAGAAATATCAATTAAACAATTATCCTGTCCGAATGAAATCGTGTGTAATGATAGTGGGCAGGCCTATAACTCAGGTGCATCTGTTCTAGGGCTATTTGCGGAGCACGACGTCTGCTATGCCTGTCTCCTGTTATGGGCCCGACATTAGATTATGACCTATACCTGAGGGCGTAGATATGGCTTTCCCATGGAAAGGGAAGGGAGGTCCCGTATTTCTCCACAATTAGCGCATGAGAAAATCGATTCATTTTTGTTGTGATGTGTGAACTGTTTTCTGCACCTTGACAGAACGTGCTACACACTATCACGTCTTTATTTTAAACCCTCAACAAAAAAGAGGGGTGCTATAAGTTTGACGCTAACGTCTTTCTGTCTGCCTACCTGTCTGTCTGTCTGTCTGTCTGTCTGTGGCATCGTAGCGTTCGAACAGATGGACTAGTTTCAATGCCGTTTTTTTTTTCGTGAAAGCAACTTCCCTTACGGTGGTTCTTAGTCATGTTTGATGAAAATCGATTCAGTTGTTCAAAAGTTATTAAGTGTGAAAGCTTAGGTTTCTAATTTACCTGGAGAATAATAGATGTCGCTACGGATTAGGATATTATGTAGTTCCGCCACTTATCACTAGATGGTGTCGTCGGGGGTTTTTGATTTGCCTGCAAATAAACTGGTATTTATTAAACTTTATAGACAAACACAAGTATAATGACGGACTCAGAGCCTAAAGCCTTATTTACCAGTCAACCAAACACGTAATGTGGAGAATGACACGAGTGCAAAACTCTAATAGATATATGATGAAAAAAGACTTATTCCTACCGGGACAGAGAGACATGCACTTTGGATCTTACGGCTCTAAGCCAGATAGAGCCCAGGGCCGTAAGACTCAAATGCCACTTTTGGCGTAATGGAGGGCGAGAAGGTGAAAAAATGAATAAAAATAGTGACTTATGGGTTGCTAGCCACACCATTTTCGTCACAACTGATAAAATAAACGATGGTGCCTTACTGCTCATTGTAGTATTTATTGATACGGATTTAGTAAAGATGCTCTGAAAGATTTCGGTTGATACTTTATATCAAATAAACTATATTACTGGCTATTTTTAACCCCCGAACCTTCGTTTGTCTGTATACGTCCATAACATGTACCTACTATGCGTGTGACATTCAAACAAGGCAATTATTTGGCATGTCCTCGCCACCATTACCTTAAGAATAGCTTATTATTGAGTTACTGATGATATGACTTCAGCACATTTCCTGATATTAACATTACAATGCTCCTATATTAGCATAGTGACACTTTTTATATTTACACATAAACAAATTTGATTGTTTGATTAATTGATTGCTCAAATACACTCATACAAAAAAAAAATGCTCTTTTTATCCCTACTTGCATTTTGAAATCTAGAACATATGGCAAAAATATAAGTAGGTAACAATTTTTTCTGGCCTACGTTTACTTTTTTTGTATTTTCTACACACATATGCAATGCCTTTATTATTTACTGCAGAGCTTGAAAAACGGTTGTAAAATGGATATGAAAGTAACTTATTTCTAATTAAAGGTCATGAAGGTCGGTGAAGTTTTCCCTATGGAATTTAGTGTAATTTATAGAAAAGAAAGTTGATGCATTTGTAAATATTTAATTTGAGTTAGCATCTAATTATGGAAAATAGATCTGCGGGCTGTTATTATCCAAAACACGATTATTTATAAAATTTAGCAAACATTATTCAATTCGCTGGAGCGCAAACAAAAGAAACGAAACGCAATTGTTATAAAACCCATAAAAATACAGAGAGTCGGGGAGAAAACCCGTGGCCCGAGTCATCATCAAACTTGAATATCAATATTGCGCCTCCAGCCAATTGTATTAATAAACAAAACAAAATGAGAAATAATAATGCTATAGGCTAACAAAAGGTTCCATTTCTCCCCCGACACACAAGTGATCGGCAAAGAAATAACTCCCTAAACCGAAGAGATTAAGAGTGGGAATCGCGTATAGAGCCAACCAGTAATTTTGTTATTACGATAATAAAATTATTGTTGATGAAACATTTTTTTGAATCGATATGTCTGGCGAACTTTACCGTTGATTTTTTTATAGAAATTACAGCAATCTTTCGCTGGCTGGCCGCTCAATTGATAGGTGTTACGGAGAAGCCCGCATTTTATCTCTCTCCTCTGATTTGCTCGATCGATGTACTGAAACATAAACTAAGATTGTGATCTTCTTGTAATCATATTAAATT
This sequence comes from Acrobasis suavella, assembly GCA_943193695.1. NCBI lineage: Eukaryota > Metazoa > Arthropoda > Insecta > Lepidoptera > Pyralidae > Acrobasis > Acrobasis suavella. The sequence goes on from OW971941.1 coordinate 4,827,899, forward strand.
AACTTTATCTTGTTCAATACTTGGATTCTCTTCGCATTTTGCACCGACGTTCTTGCTTTGCAATTTACTTGGTTGGTGATCAGTTTTTGATATATAATAATATCATGATATTGCCTAGACTAGGTACAAACCCATGGTACAGTCTAATACTAAGATACCTGACCAGGCCTGACTAAAAATTTATATTCAGAAAGACTTAATTAAAATCTGTCTAAATAAAAATTTTCATGTTAATATCATTTCTAGTTTAAGAGAAAATTCAAGATATAAGTATAGGACCTGGTCAGTTATCTTATTACTTGACTGTACATACAATATCTTTAACAGTGATTCGAAGATCTTTCAGCTTATTCTGCTAGCCATAAGCTTTCATAATTATCTTGCGAAGTGCATGACAGTAATCACTGTAAATATCCATCTCGTCGAGAAAAGTCATTTATATTCAGTATAGAGCAAAAAGGTGTAAGCAGGTGATGTTTTTTGTGACTAAGAAGTAAAAAAGAAAACTCCAACCATCTACGATTAGAAATGTTCTATAAGTTTTCAGGGACAATAACAAGTGCAATCGATATGTAGCAAGGAGAAACCTCGAACCGATTTGGTTTATTTACGAACTTATAAAACATTTCTGTTTTATCTACTCGCCTACCAAATTTTATAAAGGTCCGATCTAATATGCTTACTCGAATTATAATCCTACATGCATAAAACATACCAATTCTGGATTATATTAATAGATTTTGACATAGATCTAGATATATTTTAGAAAACTTCGCTCATTTCAATAGCTCATTCATTCTTTTTCACAACTTAAAAAAAATATAAAAAAGTCAACAGTGGCATAGGTGCAAACAACTGCAAACACACTCCCCTGCGCGACGTCAAATACAGATCACTATCTAGGAGCATTCGCTGACAATTTTTACACTAGCGGGTGACGAACGGACAAATGTGGCGTATTCACCGGCTTATCAGATAACGGGGAAGGGTTCCGTGAATGCTGTCGATTCGTCCGTAAATATAGTGGCAATGAATGGGAAATGGTCGTCACAGGCACCTTTTTTAAGTAGCTTTTGTGGTTTGTGTTTCCTCGCGTGTCTGTCGTTTAGCAAGCGTTTATCGTCGAAATAGTTTCACGTTTGTAGTAACATGGGTTATATACATACTTTCACGCTCATTTCTTATTATTTTTGTGGGCATATCATCTATCTAAGATACACGCCTTTATGTAATGGGGTAGAGCCGGGCTTCTTAGAGTCGCAATATCCTAAATGTTCTGTCTACCCCATTAGGGATAAAGACGAATAGTATGTGTATATGTATGTAGAGCCTAGAGCCGTAAGGGTTGGTCCTCACTTGTCAGCACGGAACAGCACTTTTCTATGCTGCTATCATTTTCTGTCGCTCAAAACTGTCATTTGCCAGAGCGAGAGAGAGCGACGCGCTATAACACCGGCCGGTGCTATAGCGTTCCGTTCCAGACTCAAATTCCATGTTAACGAGATAGTGGACTTGAAAGTGATAAATAGATGGATTAAAATTCAATCATATTCCCTTGATAGGCTTTAACGATCCGCGAACAAAAAGAGTCGCAGCTGGAAGTATTATACGGTGTTATTTTCATCCTAGAACAGTATGAAAGGTTATCATCTAAAATAAACCAAGCATTGAGTTTCTATCAAACTTTTTAAATTTCTTATTTTAGATATGTACTTTTAATTCCATGTTCTAGTACTATATAGGCGGGCAGATGGATTACTTAACAGAAAGAGTAGGTAGTAAGTTTAAAGCAAACAGTGAACACGTTCCATTTAGCCATTTCACCTTCGACAACATTCCTCGCAATGGAAAAAATAAATAAAACTATAACACGGGGAATCGGGGCGATTGCGATCATCGCGACATAAATCTACTTCGGCTACTCTTTAAGCCTTTATCCCTGTTAATTCTTACCGCTTAGGGCCATAACACACGATACCAGTCGGCGATTTTGCGGCTGCAATGCATTTTGCAAACGTGAATGTCAACATTTACGAACTTAATAAATGGAAAGATTACAAAATTTCACAAAGTTTCCAAGTAAAAATTAAGTTTCAACAAATGGCGGACTTACTGATAAGAATTTCTTTTCAGTTAACCATAGGAATAAACAGAGAAAATTGCACAAATTCACAACTGTTATGTTTATTTTTTATTAATATACAACTGTACATAGTGTTTTATTATCGTCATATCAATCAACCATGAGTATGGTTTTCCAACATTACTATCTGTAAGCGACACGCATCCAGCGATTCCTTGTGCATGTTTGGTTTCAAATATTCTTTCCTAGCAGATTCAGCACAAATCAATTCAGTTGATTCATTTACTTTCTGCTTCATCTAGCTTTCTTAAATGTCCAAATCGTCGTTCGCTAAAAGCGCGTCTGCTATGCGCCTTAGCTTGTTGCTGAGATGGCCAGCTCTTGTTTCGTTCGTTTTGCTCCTTTGTAACAACTATCGGTTTTTGTTAGGCTAAGTGCTGCCCAATGGACAAATGGCAAGAGAGTTGATACAGCGTATTTTATGGGGTTTCGCCGCTATCCAATGCCTTGAGTAATGTGATATGCTTATAATGAAATGCTTTATTGATAAATTCACTATTTTCTTAAATGGGCTTTTTGTTGTGTTTAATATAAACATGTTTTCTTTATTTGGAATTCGGTACGGAATATAATAGGTACCTACCTAACTAATGTTCGTTTTTTATATAATTTAATTAAAAAGTGACTGAAAGTTACGAAGTTGTATACCGATGGATTTAAAAACGTGAAATTTTTGTACAGAAGTTTTGCTTGTCAGTTGAGATTTTATGAGTTAAGCTACGGAAAACATTACTTAAGGTAAATCTTATCAAAGTAAGTTGATGGTAGCAAAGGCTTCATTCTCTTCTTTTAGTTCACCATTTACATGTATTGTAATAAATAAATAAAGTGGACGTTACAGCATTTTATAAACATGCTATTTTGTTTATCAAAAGGTAGCCTCAAAGTACACACATTTGATAACAATCCAAATATTAATCTTACTGACTTACATTCCTAAGATAAAATAGGTTTTCAGGTCATAAAAATAAAACAGCATTTCCTTTGAGCATTATGATGGAAAATTGCAAATGCTGTTTCCATATATCCTGACCATCAGACAGCAATGACCGATGGGACAAACATGGGCAATGATAAAAACTGACGAGCAAATACCAGACATGTGTACTCTGCTAATGGAATCAATTGATATGAAAGCTTTTACAATGCTGACGAACGACATTATCGGGAGGGCTAAATTACTGTGTTATATGTAAATCTGCGAATAAATATTGATAATGTATGTCCGATGTGTTTTATGGATATTTTGTTACTTGTTTGACAAGTGCATACCTAGAGTGGATGGTCCACTAGCAGCTAAGACTTTAACTGAGTACACTCAAACTGTAAAGTAATAGATGTCATAATATTTCTATTAACCTCTACTCATAGTACTGCGTGCTATAGCAGTAAACTGAAAAATAATTACTAAAGTCTACTCTAGTAATTATTCGATAAAGTCATACGACACTTTTTTTCTAAAAATCAATTAAAATCATATACATCCGTTTCAAGCGATTCTGGTGGCCTATAGATATATCATACTTTAAATGGGTAAAGAAAACAAAATCGAGTTCAACATCATCATCAAATTTTAACGACCTAGTTGCGCGTAAATCTCCTTTATTGTGTCACAATTTACTATTTCATCTACTATAAACTTGGGATATAAAGTAACTTGTAAAATTCTATTTCCCATTTCAATGATTCATCATTGCTCAGATCACGAGCCGAGTCGGAGCTAGCTTCCACAAACAACCGCCCCCAGCGCCTAACGAGCCACCGCGCGATGCGCCCGCGCAGATACGCCAACGATGCATTGTTGCCGCGCCGTGCCAGCTTTCGCGCCATTGTGTCGAGGTGCTCAAAAATCGCAAATGCAATCTTTGTTTGTTTACTCCAACCGCTGAGTTGAGTTATGGGATCCTGATCCTTGTTTTGTTTTTAATATTTCTTTCAAGATATGATAACAAAATTAACTGAAAATTAAGAAAGCTAGTTGAAATTAGTGAGCTAAACTGGAATACTTTTAAACATTTTCTCATGATTTCTCCTTTCCAGTGCATTGGAATTTTCCAACAGCTGATTTGACTAATAAATGGTATTACCATCTAATCGTATTTGACTGGTACCTACCTAACATATATTTTAATCTGACCTAATCAAACTTCACGATCGAGCTTTTTTAAAGTTTTAATTGAATATTATGAAAGTTAGTATCGTATTTTCTTTGTCTTCTTCAGATTTTTTCTCGTGACCTCTCTTCACAATATTTTTTTAAAACAGTACCTATCATGTATCATCGTTTAATCTTTTAACCACCTACTCTTTGACACTCCTCTATTTCTACACCTACTCCAACTACAACTGTGTCATTTAATACGTCCGCCTAAGCACCATGAAAATGGTCATAGGATTAGTACGCTCGAGGAAAATCTTGCGGTTTTCTCCGCTCATTGAACAAAGTAAACAATAAGTGACATTAACGGCTAGTATTAAAATGCCATTGCGTAGATACGCGACGGGCGGCGGCCATATTGGATTTCTTGCGCGTGTCGCTCCGGTTACGTTGCGCACGCGACTCGACCACACGCGCGCCATCTAGTAATCTGCGTGGATATTACGGGAGTTTCTTATCGGAAGTGACAAATAGGTAAAATATGATTAGACATGAAATTTTAGTCAAACTTAATTACTTGTTTTGCGAGGATTGTTAAACTGAATAAGGAATCCATATTCATGACATGACAAATAAGATAGTTAACTTGAAATAATATATCAATACATCTCTTGAGTACCTGTAATTGTAGAAGCACCCTAAGTGTAATCAAAGTTTTGTGTTTTCATGCTTCGGAAATTAATATCAAATAAAAAAGGAACTAGCATTAAAAAATACTACAACGCTGGGTATTTAACATTCCTAGTGGTTGAGTCCTCTTAAGTCACCAGAACGGTTAAATTAAATCAAAAACTAATAACCAGCTAAGAAAATTTTGCGCTAGTGTTGGCCACTATCTCAAGACCTAGTTTAAAAAGGTTTGTAATATTTTAAACAACATTGTCGAAGTTTGAACTTGAGTGAAAACCTAAGCTGCAGAACTTGAGTTGATTCACTCCATAGACTTACAAATAGATAATCCTATTTTCGCAGTAGCAAGGGTTGCCGTAGCCCGCGGGTACTATTCAATACACCCAGTCACTCATGTGCCAACTTTATAAGCTGATTTAGTTCAGTTCTCATCTCTAATGTTTATTTGAAATTATAGGTGGCAAGTTAGTAAAGCGAAATATTTGTTTTATTATATTTTGTTTTTGTGTAGCAGGGAAAATGTCAGAACAAAGTTACGCCTTTTTCGATCTAGACTTTAGTTTCGCAATAGTATGATTTATAAACTTGTGTGGAAGGTAGATGCATGTTATTAAGTTAGTTGTAAAAATTAAATCAAAGTTATTATTCCATATACATTAAAATATACTTCGCTCTCTAGACTTTTTATTCCGCAAATTATTATTTTTTACACATAGGTATTCTTATAGTTTAAAACTGATATATAGATACGTATTCATAATATATGTTATATAAATTTATTACATATTACGCTCCGACATATATATATATATATATATATATATATATATATATATATATATATATATATATATATATATATATATATATATATATATATATATATATATATATATATATATATATGTCGGAGCGTAATATGTAATGGCTGTATAAAACTAGATTCCTTTACTTTGTATAATTCGATGACGTTTGGCATCTTTTGTAGTAATTCCGTGTCAATGTCATTTTGGGCAGTTGACAGAAAAGAATAGATGACGCGGTATGAGTTGAAGGTAAAAATCCCTTTTTATTATTTTTACACGTGCAAAGAGAAAGTTGTTTACTACTAAATGCAACCGTTGGATTTTAAATGGCAATATTCCAAGACGGTATGCCTAGGTGTGTATACACAGTATTCAATTCTGTGGGGCCAGGGAATTCAGACATGGTGGACGGAATTCATGATTCAGTGCGGAGGCGGAGCACTGGATTTCCGTCACATTTTTATAAGGCTCACGTAAGGTCTCTCATGAGCATCGGTAAATTGACGTGACTGTATGTAAGTTTTCATCCTGACATTAGTCTGTTCTCGTACTGTAAGTAACTAAGTGGGTAGTTCACGTCACTCGAGATATCAGATGCCGATCACGTCATGCTCTGCCCGCACCCCTTTTACTCGGCCGTCCGCGACATATATATACCTATAATATGGGAATTAATAAATATATGCGAAATTATTCTCATCGAAACAACTACAAAGAGAATGCAAGCTGTAACCGGAGAGTCTTACATTTAAATTTAATAATATGAACACGAGAATTAAGTATCTACGTACAATTTATAGACAGTAGCTCAAATATGAATCCGGGACCGCAACAAGCCAAGAAACTCCCTCAGGATCTAAGGATCTAATGTAACCCGACAACGAATTTCACTACCCAGACCCGCATATCTTGTTAAAATCTTCATTTGAATTTAAACCTAGTTTCGTCGAGTGAATGTCCGATTTGCCTTGAAGATGCGTTTCGGTTAGGTCCTAAGGTGCTGAGAGGGTGAAGTAAAGGGGTAAAGTGAGACAATCGTAAAGTTTAATAATAATTACATTCTCAACTCGCAGGTTGTGCGCAATAATTAACCGCTCGGAATTACTTAGCCGAAATAATTTAATGTGACGCATGCCCGATTGGGAGAGCGTGCATGTCTTTATTATTTATTTGACCCTTCTAGCTTGTATGCTTGCATCGATTTATAATTTAGAACCATTAATACCTTCACTTTTAGTTACAGAATTGCAAATCATATTCAGTGGAAAAGGTTTCGTAGGTTTCGAATGTTTTTCAGAACTTTAAAAATATAATATGCACAATATAATTCAAAGCTGCCGAGTTTTTTGTGATTATGGCTAAAATATTGTTTATCATATTTTCATAAGCTTTCCTAGTAGATATTAATACATATAAGTTTTTATAACTCTAATATCTACGTAAGTAAATAAAAAAAGGGAAATTGTTACCTCTATATTTTTTTAGCTCTTCTCCATTCTGAACCAGATTATTACGTATAATAAATTATGAGAGAAAAAAAAAGAATTTACCAGTTGCTCCTCTTCCCGCGTGGATCGTAGAAGTCGATCAAGGGACTGGGCAAAAATGCGCATCAAGTTAGCTAGCAAATTATCACTATTTTGATTCCTTTTCCCACTTTGTCGCCTACTATCACGTAAAGATGGCCTGTAAGTCTTGTAACCGTGGGCTCTCTTCTCTTTTTTAAACAGGAAATCCTTGAGACAGGCATATTCGATATTTACCTATGTCAATTTCCTCGCCACTTCCCTTTTTGGGGGCGGCTCTGTTGTCAACTATTTCCAGTTCTTTCTCTCATTCACCATATTTGCACTAGCCCTTCGTTCCTTCATATCTGCCCTTACTCATTCTTTCCATGTCTTTCCCGGTCTCCTATCCCTCTGCAGCCCTCCACCTCCAAATGGACCATCCTCTTAGCCAGATGTTCAGCATCCCTCCTCATGATGTGGCCATACCACGTAAGATATATGTATGTAAAATAAAAATGTAGTCTCTAAATTAGACGGGCTGGGGACTCCCACTCTGGATCGTTTCTGGTGCAAAGAATGGCCATAGCTATCCAGCGCGGTAATGCAGCAAGCGTTCTGGACCTTTGCACCGGAAACGTTAAGGGGTGGGTTGTAAATTTATTTTGTATTTCTTTTTTATTTATTTATTTTGACTTTGTTTTGAAATTGACATGTTTTCTTTAAATGTAAGTATATTATTTTATTGATTATGTTTATGACATTAAGCTTTACTATGTAAAAAATTAGACGGATATTAAATCCAATAAAGACAAAACTTAAATATTCATACTATTCTTGATGTTTCTAACAGGCGTAAACCTTACTCGCATTTCACACGGCCAAAAGACAAAGAACCTCACTTCCTTACCCAAATAACTAAATTCAGGGGTCACATTCATATGGTCGGTTGCTTTATCCATGGGGTGAGTAACCCTTGTTCTAGCTGTAATTTACATACAAAATTATTAGCTGTGATTATGGGAAGACATCCTGTTTACTGTATTATTAAGCGAGCGCCATGCGAGTTGAACGAAACAAAATCGAATTTCAATTTTATTATCAAAGGATATCATTAATTTTATATAGTAAACACAAAAATAATTAATAAATATATATAGCTAGCCCCAAAGTAAGCTTAAGCTTGTGTTATATAATACTAACCTATCGATATTATATTTTATGATAAATACATAACATATTTAGATAAACATCCAAGACCTAGGACAATTTGAAAACGGCCATTTTTCAACTTGCCCTGACTGGGGATTAAACCCAGAACCTTTTGATTGGCAGACTATCGTGTTGACCATTACGCCATAGGTCGTCAATTCAACATATACACAATTTCGGGGTATAAACATTACAGAAATAGATAATTTCTTTTCAATCAATGATCAATCATTTTTTTTTAATTAAAGCTTTTTACACGTATTCGACAAAACAATTGCCCCATTTCCTACGGTCCTGTGCCATTATCATCCACTGCTTACCCGTCAACCTAACAATATCATCTGAAAAAACAGTTAATAAATAATAATTAAACTAATAGCTAACATACAAACTAAACCAAAATAAAAATACTAAAATTAGTCACTGGGCACCGCCTTGCGAAATTGGATGGCAGTCTCAATTTTTCCAAAATGCGCGCCGGTATGTGTAGTACTACTAGTACTAACATAATTTAACCTTCTTGCCTCTTCATATACCTAACCCATTTAAGGATATAATTGGCTATGCCCTGAGATGAGAGTGTATATATATATATATATATCTAAAATTAATTTACATAGAAAGGGATCATTTGTGAGCATTATTATTATTATGGAACAATATTTCGGAAAACTTCTTGACTTGTTTCTTCCATGCTGGTCTAAGAGGAAAGAATGAATTTCAGATGTACCAGCTGGTTCTCTTTCCGCGCAGTGAAAGTCGATCGTGGTAATGGCCAGCAACCCATCACTATTTTGATTGCTTTTGCACGGCTCATAAGCGGAGAGTCGTAGTTCTCTACGCTCAACACATCAGAGCCAAGCATTTTCTGGACATAATCTGTTTCTATTATATTCACATTACACTAATATAATAATATTAGTACAATGCGACACAAATAACTTGAACAAAAAGGCGGACTTCAAAGCATTTTTGTACAAATTTTCGACACGTAAATTGAACCAAAAGTGAAGTCGTCGGCGCATTATTTGTAGCTGCGCCGATAACCGCCATTTTGGTTCAACCTTAGTGCCAGGAATTTGTACAAAAATGTTTGTGTCGCATTGTATAGAGTTATAAAGACCAACCCTTTTATAAACACATTAAATTCTTGTAGAAAGTTTTTTTTTTTATCAAGGATTACATATATAAAAATATGATTTATCAAAAAATCGTGAATGTCCGGATATCTGTATGGACATATGTGCCACGATTACGCTCGAAATACTTAATGGATTTGTTCCATTTTTTAAATAGCTTCATCACATCACGGGATTGTTTCCTCGTTTGATTTAAATTAAGTAATAATTTAATTTCTTTTTAAATGAGCATTATGAGTCGTGCTCTTTTAAATTTTCCAAGCTTATTGTAATCTTTACATCTGCCACCACTCTAGTTGTGGGCTGTGGCCTTTGGGTCAGCCCTATCTACCCCGTTAGGGAAAAATACGTGATAATCTATGTATCTCTACTTCTTGACTAAATCGTTTTAAAACATTTGCTAGTAAAGTCATGTCTGTTTTCCTTGTGTCAATTTTCTAATAATTATTTTGATTTATATCAGGTTTATGACCTTTATAAGTATGCTCCTTAATAAACATATTTTGTATCTCATCAAAATAAAGTATCATCAATAAAAATGTACATGTTTTCTTTGTTTAATATGTAAGAACGAAACAGTACTAATAACTACGTATCAGTATTTTTATTTTTGCTTTTCTATTTAGGAGTTAAAGCACCTATTAAACAGACACAGGTAATTTCGCCCGTATTTTCTACTTAAACCAATTCAAAAGTGTCTAATTTCCATTTTCTAAGACACCCCTAGGGAAGCGAATCGGAATAATATAAGTCATCGCGTACACCTGCTTTCGACTCTAGAGGAGCATTAATATTCTTTATATGCAGTTAAATTTCGGTCGAACTTTGCGGAAAAGGCAGAAAAATGAGAAATTACCGGTCAGGGAGAGCGACCGCAAAACACCGCAAGAAACAACTAATGAAAGCTTAGAGCCATTCGCATAAATCTCCCTTACATTTTTAATACCAATATATCCGAGGGGTTCTTCTTGGGGAGAAAAATGTACCCGCAAAGCAAAACATTCGCGGTTTATATCTTATTTAAATACCGACAGATGCTGGCCGCTTATAAATGTTCATACTTTAATCGGTGCCGTACCAAAGACATAATGGTATCGGCCGATCTGCCGTCAGCTGGTATGTAGATGTACAAGAGTTTATCGTGCTCTGTGGCTAATTTAAAAATCCCCTCCGCGGAATATTTTCATCCTGGCCAGCCGTCATCTCGTTCGGGCGGTTGATATCTCTCTTGACCCGTATACTTTTATTCTGTTCGTTACCTAAGTTTGGTATCTCGCTGAATCTCGCGGAGTCGTGTAGTCTCATTAAAATAATACAGGGCTACCGGATAATCTTATCCGGTGTGTTTCGATCGCAGATTGGGTGCGCGTGCGCCGATAAAAGCACGAGTTATTCCGACGGCGCACGGCCGATACGCTCACACTTTTTAATCCATTTTGCGACGACATCTTCATTATTGTGCCGTGTTCTACAGTCTACAGTAATAACCGGCGGGCTTTACGATCTCTGTCAAATTATCTTTCAGCCAACATTCCAAATGCAAATACCTTATAATATATTCATCAAATTATGCGTTACACATGTATGACGAAATCTCCGGGCCAAATAAGTAGTACTAGACGACATACATTTTTATGAAAATCACTCTTGTTCCTGCCACTTGAAACGGATCCTTATTTTCGTGGCAGAAGAGCGAAAACATTCGGGTAGCAGTGTTGAGTTTGAGAATTTTATGTTCTAAATTTCACACATAATAAAGGGAAGCAATTCTTATGATTATTAGCGAAGAGACTGCGGGAATAATCCTCCGCTGACGTCGCCGTGTGACATAAGCCGGAAAAATCTAATAACAATAAAATAAAATTGCCACCGGTTTGTAAATTTAAAAAGAGGCATAGGGAGGGAAATTCGTTTTCCGCGCCATGACAACCATTATCGTTACTTTGAATTTACCTTTAGGCGCGATTATATCAATACATTAGGCAATTTGCCTCAGTGTCACTTTATTTTGGAATGTCGTTGTTGTTAGTGACCCACTCGTTGCCTGTATGTGTGTCTAAATAAATAAAAAGGCTTTTCATTGTGGCTTCACAACCAGAGCAGGTTCTTTTTACCACGACAGATGGTAAGCCTACCGATGAACTCTCTCCTTTTATCCGGAAAAGGCAGGACAGAGACAAACCGAAATGGCGACGAGACGTTGTGGAGACTGCCAGGCCCACAAAGGGTTGAAGATTCAAAGACTCAAAGATTCAAAAATTCAAAGATTCTAAGATTCAAAGATTCAAAGATTCAAAGATTCAAAGATTCAAAGACTCAAAGATTCAAAGATTCAAAGATTCAAAGATTCAAAGATTCAAAGATTCAAAGGTTCAAAGATTCAAAGATTCAAATGTTTATTCAGTAATTCACCTTTGCAGGCACTTACACGTCAATATGCGCAAAGCGTCGGAGAAAGTAAGTAAAATGAAGAGCTAGCTCAAAAGTAAATTGTAAACTGGTTGACTCCTATGCACTTACGCAATAAATACTGCTTACGTATTTAACAAATAATTTTAATTTACTATACTACATTTCAAAGATCATTGAAATAAAATTCTCCTAGCCGAATACGTGTAAAAAAATTCTTAATATAATTCATTTGACTCCACGTGAAATGTCTTTAATAAATCAAATTCCACCTCCCCATTAAACCTCTAAAAGTGCTTAAATCAACAATATTCCTTAGTAATATTTCCTTATGCTATTACTATTAAAATTTCACCTTAAGACTTCACAATAATTCGAGTTCAAAACGACCAAACGCAATTCGAAGGGAGAAGTGAATACTTACTTTTGTTTCCCTAGTGAAAGAGCCATTTTGGTCGCTTCCGCTCCTTTAAATTATTTTGCCAGTTTTGAGTCGTAAATTTTGGGAAGACTTTAATTGTTATTTTAACTGCAAGCTCAACTTAGTCCGCTTTGTGGTGGGACGTGAAAATATGTCTTAATTCGTTCGCCCTATGACTTACATTCTTTTGAAATTAAACTGTTGCGTTCTTTGTAACCTGATACCATATAAATTATCTGTCTTGTCTAACAACTTTTCGCGGTGTCCAATTAAGAGATTGTAATTGTTTTTCTTTCTTCATCTCAATCCGTCATTCGCATGGCAATTTTTTTACATTATTCCCATGGAGTCGTTCTAAATTTAAATAACACGATTCAGTAACAAGTCTCTCTCCTCATTGGACAATTCTCCAAGGGTGTCACATTCGAAATTTAAATATTATTGTTGTTTTTACTGAGTGCGCGAAATTGAAGAGAAATAGAATTTTCGCTACCCTTCGCTACTCGAGAATCACATTTGGATCCCGAATAAAAGAAAATAAAAAAGACGAATTATAATACAGGTTGACTTTTTATCTACCAGGCAAATTTTTGGATCAATTTCAGTATATGATACGGAACGACTTTCAATAAAAATGAAATAATTACATAAGGTAACGAAAGAAAAATCCATTATAAAAACTTTAGAACTTAATTTTTTCGTAGTTCTTCAATTATTTTTAAATAACCTGCATACTTAGTGGCATGATAAATAATTAATTGAAAATATAATTTTTAAACTTGCTGGATTCCTTCTAATACCAGAAGACCAAGAAAGTGATGGCGCGACGAACTAGATGAATTAAAATCGAATGTAAGGAAATAGCTCAGAGCAGGACAGAATGGAAGAAATGAAGAGAGGCCATTGCTCAGCAGTGGGACACATGATGGCTCGTAATAATAATGTTAAGAGCAAGTGTGTTGATGAAATAGTACTGCTTCAAAATGGTACTAGAATTGGAAAAATATTGGCTGGCAGATAAAAAGTCAGCCACGTGCGAACTTGATTTTCGTGGAAGTCAAGGTTTAACGCCGATTACAACATCGGCTAATTACTTTCCGTTATTAAATCGCTTACAGAATCGATCCTTTTGTTAATGGGTTCGATCCTTTCAATCATCTATCGGCCATTGAGTTCGTATCATAATAATTGTCCATAATTATATATTCCCTTGAACCGACGCATCGTTTTTATTGTTATTTTATTTATAAAGTAATAATTTTTCGGCGGGCAACTCGATCAGGTTTTGAATTTGATTGATCCGATATAAAGATCGATTTAATAATCGTCTGTTCCGCTTGGGAGTTTTGATTTTCTCTCGTTTTTATCGATAAACTCATTGGATCGATTTTGTTTTGTCTGCTTAGTGACTGGTTCAAGATGATTTATAGATGTGTAATTTTTATTAAATCGAATTGTGAATTTAATCGGTGATTATTATGTATTATTTTGTAAGTTTAAGTATAATTATTGGGTTATTTTTATATCCGCCTCCATTTCGAATAATTATTTAATAGATTTATATATTTTGACTGTAGTTACAGTTTACATTTCAGGCCATTATGTACCTACATACGTACAAATACAATGCCATAAAGATCCAAAGACTCCTTTCAGTGTGAGGACGGGCAATGTGGGCATGTAAGTAGGTGAAAAAGCCATTCTAATGGACATACCGGCCAATTTCTCAATCGGCTTTTTTTATTTGCGCGAAAAGAGATGCCGCTTGTTCAGATTTAGCTTGTTTAGATGGTCTTTCCTCTCGAAGTCCATTTGAAAAAAAAAAAATTATGTCAACTGCGACACAATGACAATGTGGTCATAACGACCAAAATATGATACATCTTTTCTCCAGCCCATCGTGCCCTATCCGCTGCACTAAACGTGACCTATATGAGGCCTCTGACTATGCTGTGAAAGTGGCAACTTACTGGAAAAAAAATGGAAGAGAAGAAGATTTAATTGATTGTTCCAAGATACTGCCATACAAATACGTGCATATAATCGCAATCAGTTGTTACTTGCACACAAACAAAATACTGTAGAATATAAGTACGGACCACCAGGAGCATCTTTTGTTAAGGTACCTCCACTCACAAATCGAGATGCCCAGATACGCGGCATGCCAACGCAAGCCCTTAATGGCGCGCGTAATTTACGTCTTATGTGCGAAACCACTCTTAACTAAAAGCCCTCTAAATTATACCATACAGGATTGATTCGAAATTAATCTCGGGAGAGCCTCGATTGACTTTTTTGTGATAAAAATACGTAATGAAATTATGATTGTGACTTTGAGCCAAACGGTGCAGTGGATAATGATAATGATTAGATTGGAACGATGTAAATGATGAATCATTAAGTGCAGATAAAAGATTGGACGTGTTGTTGTGGTTTTAAAATTGCATTGGTGAACTATTTTTGAGTTAAATTTGCAGGAGTTATGAATTTGTAAGTTAAAGGTAGTATTATTTTTTGTCCTGAACGAATTCGGTAGCAGATTTGTTGTTTTTTTTTTCAGGATTGGTTGCTGTTTGATTAGAGGCTAAATTAACATTAATTTAAGTAATAAAAATTAATTTAAATAACAAGCATTTTTAATTTTTTTGTTTTCAATTTTTTTATGAATATCCTTCTGACTTGACTAAAGCTTTTCATAGTTTAAGAGAAGTAGTTAGTAAAAAATCGTATATCCCCGTGTACATGATTTTTATTTAAAAGTTTATGTATCCCCTTAAAGAGTAAAACTAGATTTTGAGCTAACAATTTGCGAGTACCTCCTAGAATGATGTTTTGTAAGATAAATTTAATTTACAGCCTTTCGAGATTACATTAAACCTCATTAACATCGAAACACGTTTAGACGTTGCTCTATAAAACCTTTATTATCGTAAAAATATTAAACAATACGCAGCCAATTAGCAAATATCTAGAAGCGTCAAAACAATCCAAGCCGATAGCAATCGCCCGCCAACAAGACACGTTCATATCGACGCACAAAAATCTTCAGATAAACAGAGACACAAGTTAACTGGGTATTATAAGGATATAAAGGTATGATCGCGCACTATCTACGCCCGTGATCTTTAAATTGAAACGTTGAGTGGTCACCCTTTGTTCACAATCGTGTTTTATTGAATACAACTTCGTATACTACAGTACACAGTAATATATACAGACTTTTAACGTTAAATCTTACTAATATGACATTATTTAAATAACTTATGGTATTATTATGATAATGTTGCTCTGTGGATACGTCAGAGTAGAATATGATTGGTCAGCACCCCTTTCTTCTCTCATAAGTCTCGTAAGAGGCGACTAAACGTCGCTGACTACTAGAAAAGATGTTGCCGCCAACCATTTCAAATGTCTATTGCGATATTTTGAATCCACGTATGTAGCCTGGTTAAGTTATTTTGAAATATACAATTGCCAGCGAAACTTAACTTCAATGTCTAGCAATGGACCGGGAATAAAAACACATAGAATAAACCAGTTGTTTTTGTTCTCGAAGCCGATCGAGGGAACTAAATCTCGAGGAATATAAATAGACGATGCGCTTAGCAAACAATCACGAATAACTCCCCGTTAATACTATTTTGATTATCCAACTAGACGCTTTCGGTCCTATGCCTATAGGCTGTGTTTACTCCGTAATTAATAAAGATAAGACTAGTGTATACGTTTGCATAAATGCACACACATGTAGCGGCTAACTGACTATCAGCTTAATGGGCTGTTAAGTCATATTGAACCTACAGAAATAATTAAATTGCCAGCAAAACTATTAAACGGAACAATCCTTGTTGCTATACCAGGTTGTTGTGGGATGGACTTTGTTGCTGTGATTATATTTATGGATGTGTTTGTTTGTATATGTAGACGAGTATAAGCGTGTGTAGTCAATTAAATGCTTATCTTTAGGCGTCTATCGGTATTGAGGCAGACAAGGAGTTTTGGATCTTGCGGCTCTAAGCAGACGGCTCTGTCCGCTTAGGGCCGCAAACCCCAAAAGCCACTTTTAGCGAGATGCTGGGCTAAAAGATGGAGAAAGAAATCAAAATAGTTTTTAATTAATAACAATATCGGATATTTTTAGAGTTATTATAAATATCCTGCAAAAAATAGATTTTGAAAATTTTGTTGCTGTTGTTATAGTAAATAAATAAATAGAAATAAATATATACGGACCAATTACATAGATTGAGCTAGCGCCAAAGTAAGTCCGCGGCTTGTGTTATGGGATACTAACTCAACTCAACGATACTATATTTCATAACAAATACATATATAGATTCACATCCAAGACTCAGGTCAATCTGAAAAAGATCATATTCCATCTTAATCTGACCGGGGATCGAGCCTGGGACCTCCGGAGTGACAGCGTGGCATGATGACTTCTACCAGGTCACAGATGTCGACAAATATTACTTACATCCACTTATTTATAGTGTCGTTTTTAAAGATTTCTTTCAAGTAATTAAAAATTATTAGAGTTATGAAGACAATGATTTATTTCTTGCTAATTGATGATAAAATCAATCAATAATCATCAATAATAACATGCGTATGTTAAAAACAACAACATTTTAAATTCCAAAACAGCGTACGAGGAATCTCACTGACATTGTAGCATAATTGGCGTCCAATTTAGTCTGCATGACCAAACACAATCCAATTAAAACCGTATGTCAAAAGAAAACAGATCTTCCATTGACAGCAAAATTACATGGTCGGTAGAAAGCGTAGCATTTGTCATTCGCGACGATTGGCGACTGACAGTCAGCACCTGCCGGTTCTGTTTATCTTTGATATAGATTTTGCTTATCATTTGGAATAAATATCTAATTATTTATTTTAACATACATACATACTAGCGTTGCATAACAATCGATAGTTTGACTATCGATTGTTAGTCTAAATAGTTTCATCGAAACCCGTTTAATTCATGCTATTGTACATTTTCAGAAATTCAGGAACGTATTTTATTTGATAAAAATAATTTTCATCCGGTTGGCAAATGGCTGAAGGCCGACCCCTCTCGGATCCTGTAGTATTAAAGTTATTATACCAAAAATTTTTAATTTTTTAATTTAGGCTAATATTAGATAATAAGAAGACAATATTATTCAATTGAATTAATCTGTATAATCGAGCAAGGATTTTTTTACACAAAAAGAGAAAACGTTTTTCCTCTTCTAAATGTTATGTAATCCCAATGATTTGTAATGTTGTTGCCACAATAATAAACTAGGTTTGTAAGTTTTCCTTTTCGAAAAAGGGAATTGAGTTCAGATAACATTTAGGAGTAGAAAAAGTTTTCTTCATTTGCTATTTTTAAATGGACGGATGCCTGCTATACTTCTTCTTAATTTCCAATTTGAATGGCTAATCAGCATTGACACTGTCTTACATCAAGTCAGAGTTAATCTATTCATTGAAGTACATTGCTGCAGTAACCGTAGGTGCTAACAACGCAACTTAATCAGCCTGATCCCTACTACCTCCATTAGATAGACGACTTAGCTACCTAATTGAATAAGGGTCCAAATTAAACTGTGACCTCTTTCTATTCAAATTTGACTGCGGAGTCATACGTATCGGTGCTTCTGATTCGAGATTACGCCTTGATTGAAATTTAGGAGAAGTTGTGTTTGTATTTTAGAAGGTTAAAAACTTCGCGGACCTGAAATGTTGGTGCGACTTGACGTTTTAAAAACGTAAAAAAATCGTTCTCATGAATATTTAAAAAAATAAATTCTCATGGATATTTTTTTGACTATGGTGAACAATAATCAAGTATTTCATGTTAAAACTTGAAATGTGTTTATGATAAGCAAAACTACTGTTATATTTACTCTGTGCTACTGAAAATAAAAGGTTTACCAAATTTATTTCTATTAAGTAATAATACAAGTTTTTTTCTCCCAAGCCAGCATGAAAAAATAATAAGCAAATTAATTAAGTTTATGCGACATTCTCTCGGTTATTAAAATGTTTGCATAATAATACTCATAAATTCTAAAAAACTACTCTTGTCTTATTTTTTCTATTTCAACTTTATCTATTTTTCAATAAGTTTGAGAAATAAGTAGATATGTAATATACAAACCTGAGTATTAACAACCGTCTGTACAGTGTTTAATAGGAACGGGTTGTAAAACACATTCTTAAGATGTTTATCATCACGATACATTTATCAATTCGCACGACATTCTTTTTCCTGTTTCGGTATTCCGCATTGCATTTTTCTACATCCTATTTTAAGTAATTGTATTACTAGTAGACATATCACTCTTCTGATGGTTTCAAAACTGGCTAAGTAATATATACTGACTAAAGCTTACACCTAATCAATGAGACCACTTCAACCCGTCTGGCCAACGAGGAGAGTGTAGGACAAATCCTCTGGCTGCTCTGGCATAGTACGGCTCTGATAGTACTTGATAAGTAGTGCTACTGCAGTGGACACTTCTTCTTTTTCTTTTAAGTAGATGTAGATACTATAAAAAAACCCCTGATTATGAAGATGATAGCTATTATCCCCAATTCAGCTTTGTGAATAACTTAAAAGGTTAATATGGTATAAAGTATAGGTCCAACTAAATCTATAAGACAAACGAAAACGTATTCAGTAATGTAATAACAGCTAACACAGCATATAACGTATTCAAAGTACCCAAACAAGTAGATCGGAAGTACGTCCCCCAATCGTTTCCGTCAGGTTACGTCTAATTGAAAGTTATGCAAATCTCTCAATCCGACTCCTTCACAATGGTACCCGATTCCGAATGAGTTAATCCGTGTTTATGTTCCTAATCGGCCCCTTGCTCGCGGCCTTGTAGCCTTTAACTCACTGTTAAATTTATACAATACCTTTTGTACACCCAACCATTCATTTAACTTAAAATGTTGTTTATGGAAACATTTTCTTTTATTGGAATGACTATTGATATTTATGGTACGACTAAAGACTTGAAAAATAAATTGGAATTAGTTCATTGTTTAATATTGTTGCTTGCTTTGTTTCAGCTGAACTGAAGATGGACGTTTTGAGAGAACGAGAGGTGAAAGACAATCTGGAGAGACAACTACTCGACGAGCAAAAAATGAGAGGTGAGTCGAGTGCTATCTATAAATATCCGCAAACGAGAGTAATCATATTCTCGAACCGTGTACACCTCAAATTGCAGTATATTCTCTTTAAAGGCAAACAACAACATTCACAGCGCTTTGAAAAGAACAAATAGGGTGTAATTTGAATGGCTCCATAAATCTCGGATCACCGGCTCTCGCTCCGCATTCGCCACAATTAACGGAGATCTCGTTACAAGAGCATTGTCTTCTTCGTTATTTATTTGCTACATTAAAACTATTATATTCTCATGTTACCCACTAGTGCCTTACGCTGTTGTTGCCGATTCTCGTGCCACCGACTCATCGACGCCTCCTCTATAATTGTCTTTGACACAATGCGCTGTGGGTGTTCAATTAATACCATTTTTATGCGTGCATTCACACGTTATAAGCTCAGCTTGGTTCTTATTCTTAAATCTATTTGTTTCTGTACTTTCCCAAGCCCCCGGCTCGCGTGTTCCAACGTTTTCTTCAATTTATAGGTTCATTGATAGTTTTATGGGTTGCTTTTGACGTCTCCGTAATCACCATAATTACGCTATTTATTAAGACAATTTTGCTGCGCTCTGTTGAAGGCTGTGAGTGTTTCTTTGCTGTATGTAAATTGTAGTAGATTACTGTGCTTGTATCTAAATAAAGACCCATTTGCATTTTCGAATCGAACACGTGTGTAATACTGTCGATATAAATTAGAACTAACAGGTGTTATGAAAATCAGTCTTGATCAAAACGAAGGAGTGCCCTTACGATTGTAAAGGTTAATTTGCCTCGAGTACAATGCTACCCTTTCTTTGGCAATTCAACATTGTGTCAGCAAGTAAAAAGAAAACTGACAGAATGGAGTAACCTTTTTACAAATGTCAAGCGACATCGCAACGGTGAACTAACGCCTTGAGACAAAGGGTTTAATTCTATTGAAAATGTGAACGCTGCGCCAAAATCTACTCTAACTTTGAGCCTTAATGTCGGATTTGAAAGGCCTATTTAAACGAACACGAGTATTTTACATGTCACAAATGACACAAAGGCGCCGTAGATATTTTATCGAGGTAGACATTTCTCTTGTGTAAATGTAATATAAATTTAAATGTTAATAAAGGGACGACAGGTCGCAGAAGCTTGTCGCGGGGAATAATGGAAGATAATTATTGCCACTGCAACATGTGTTATTGAAAATATTCGTGAACAATTAAACGTAAAACATGCTGATCTGGGAGAAAAGAAAAACGTAGAATATACCAGCTACTTATAATCCCGCGCAGAATGGTAAAGCTGATCGAGGGCATTCCCTCAATCGGTGAGAATCTGAATCATATTATTAGGCATAGTATATAGTCACTATTTTGATTCCATTTTTAAATTTTCACCATTTATCTAAATCTTTGTTTGTTTCTTTGTAAAAACTTTATTGTTCATACATAAATATAATTGAAGAGAAAAAGCACAGTACAAAGGCGGACTTATATCCCAGATAGATCCCTTCTATTCACTCTTGGATTGAAAAATATAAAATTAATACCTAACTTTAAATACATAAAAATATACAACTAATATACTACAATGCGACACAAATAATTAGAACCTAAATGGTGGACTTCAAAGCATTCTTGTACAAATTTCCGATACGTAAATTGAACCAAAATGGCGGTCGTAGACGCATTAGTCTACGCAGTAGAGCCGATAACCGCCATTTTGGTTTAACCTACGTGTCTGGAATTTGTGCAAAAATACTTTAAAGTCCGCCATTTTTGTTCAACTTATTTATGTTGCATTATACCCACATACATATAAGAATATACCAACTCAAATCATTAGACGTTTCTAGGAGTGTGCCCTTAGTCTTATTACCCTAGGCTCTGTCTACCCCATCAGGGATAATATTTCTGTATCTAAACGTTTAAAATTCATACAATATTAAAATAAATGAGCAGCAAAGGTAAATGAATTAGCAGCTACAGTGTGATAACGAGGAAACCATAGTTAATGGATTTTCTAGACTATTTGGTCATCGGTGCAGTTTAAAAGGTTTTTGACAACTTAATAGTGCTGCCAATTTAGCACCTTTAATCGAGAATCTTCCGCAGTAGAATCTATTTTCTGCACTTTCTCTATATTTGAACCATACAAACCTACATCGGTAATATTTTCTTTTCTTTTAAGTGGTTGGTTTATGCTTTCTTCATCTAAGGTAATTCGTTACTTCCCAAGAACTCAAATCAGTTGCTCTTTTCTAAACATCAAAACAAACATATTCTTTAGGATTTATATGAAATACAGGCTTATGACTTCATAGTTTTTGGAGTCAAACAACTCTTAATATCAGTTTTTCTGCGATATTAAATCTAAAAATAGTTTGCACAAGTGACATTATTTTGCGACGTTTTATTTCCTTAAAAACACCAAATAATTTATTATTTACCCAGAAAATTGCCTATTGCAGAGAAGAAAGGACCCCAAAAATTCGCTTATAATTTTTGGTCCTTATAGGTCCGCCCACACAGGGTCTAATCTTGTGTCTGCTTATTTTAATTCCAAAACTCCGAAATATCTGCTGCCATTTAGCCAATCAGCTCCGAATAGTAAATAGTCTTTCTGCTTTTTTTTTAATTGATTGGAAAAGTCACCTTTGTTTTGATTCCACAACAATCATCTGCAAATAGGTATATTCAGGAGTGATAGTCGGCCTTTGTAACTAAAGTTGTATTTCACAGCCTGGACGCGTCCAGCGTTATCTGATGATTGGTTTTTGGCAATTAACAGTATTGCTCACGTCGCGATCGAGTTCATTCACCGTGTGAAATATGTATGGAACCCCAATTCTCTTTGTTGCGCTCTATCGCCATCTAGCGGACAAATGGACAAGCTTTATGATGAATGCAAGCGATATCAGATTGACTTGCACTACTAATGCCAATATTTTACTAAACTAACTAGATTCCTTGCAGGGGCAATATTTATTTAACCTTTTGGTATCATCTGTGGGGACAGGGGACAGGTGATACCAAAAGCTTTAATAAACCCCCCGCGCCTTACTTACTAACTGTAATCAAATCTTGCAATTTAAACTTGACTCATTTCAAGATTGAGTAGTTTTTTTTTCATCGGATGACAATGCAATATTATTATGATATAGAGCTGATCTTATTATGGAGTTGGAAGATAATCATTGAAATCCTGTAATTAAACAACAAAACCTTGTCTACTTTGGCTTATTTGTTTTGTTTCGACAAGTATTTTGGCCTCATGATCAAAAAGTGTAATTATAAAAAAAAAATAGAATCGGTTGATAAATAAGAAGAGAGATAGTCGGGCACATATACAAAAGAATTTTTAACTAAGCTAAAACTTAGACGTTTGGCCTCCGCTTTGCGCTTGCTCGGTCAAAAAAGTGTTTTTCATATATCAAAATTCTAAAAATATAAGTTATATATCCATAAATACTAACCTTAAATATTGATGAAAAAGTTTAATTTATCTAAAAGTCATCTAGAATTTACCATAACTAACAAAGTTTCGTGGTATTGTTGCCAGGACACCTGTCAACTCAATTATAGCTATTAAAAGATGTTCAGATCCCCAATACGAAATTAAAAAGGTAACAGAAGTAAAACTCGTCTATCGCTATAAAGATGATACCATATTTACATGTAATATCTCATACTCCATCGACGAGAGCCACAAAACTCTTAAATAAGAAGAAGAAAGATGACTCATACTTGCATCAATTGGAAGGCCCTTGAACATTTGGTTTGAATAGTTATGTACCTCGAGATGTTAGTGTTAAACAATGTAAAAAAATACCCGGCCAAGTGCGAATCAAAAGGGAACCTTTTGAGGGCACGATTATCTAAAAAAAACGTTTGTTGTACTTAAATGTTTATTTTAATCTATTTTTAGTATTTGTTATTATAACGTTTCAATACAGATATATACAGAAACAACTCATTTGTAAAAAAAAAAAATACTGTCTAGCTATCACGATTCATATTTTGAGATACAGCCTGGTGACAGACAGACTGATGGACGGACGGACGAACAGGGGAGTTTTAGTAATAGGGTCCCGTTTTTACCCTTTGGGTACGAAACCTTAAGAATTAAGGTAGCTAAGTGCCAAATATTAGATATCGTTGTAAAATAGGGGTGACGACAGGGTTAGAAAAGTATAAGTGTAATTAGTCTGTGTTTTAGATTATCCAAAAATATGGACCCATATTTTTCAGTTTGCATAAAGTAAAAATTTACAAAGATACGAAGCATCAAAGTTCCGGAGTGGGGGCTTGCGACGTCACCTCTATGTAAAAATCGTGCATAGCCGTGACGTCATGCGAAATTTTAAATGCGCTGTATCTTTGACATTTTTTGTTTCTCAGAGAAAAGAAAAAATACGTTTACAATATTTTTTAATAATCTAACCGTAAGGCTTAGCAATTTTTTTCATTCGTTATCCCTATTGGCGCCAAATGTAAATATAAAATTTTAGTAGCAATGTTCTTGTATGCGTAGAGCGGAAATCAAAAATCATCACTTCTCTTACTCTCTTTAATTTGGGTTCCAACTTCATTGGCGGCCATTAAAATTCAGGCTGCCCCGCAGCAACACTGAAGTATCGCCCTGGCATCGCAAATGACGGGGGGACGATATTAAAAATAAAAACAAATTATTAAAATACACCCATTGGAGTGTAGTAGGGATGAATAACTTAGATGTTAGGCCTTCAGCGATTTCGTATTCATAATGCGATGTTTTCTTTTTTATTGTAATAAAAAAGTATAGTATATAAATCACTGCTACGTCATGACCGGGATGACCGATGAAAAGTTTGGTTGTAGATATTGAATTGATTACTTCGGAATTTATACAACATATAAACATATTATATTATATAGAAAATACGTATCATCACATATTATTCCTTCTTGAGGTACGTTGAGACTAAGGATCTACACTTGCTACGCTCCTTGTAAACTTTCGGAAATTATATAAAAATGTAGCGTAATTATTTTAATTTGGTTAAGTGAAAAGATAAAACGAACACTAAACAAAGGCAAACTAATGTTTTTTTATTATATTTCTTTCACTTAAATATTTCACGCTTCCATACTAGTCTGGTAGAAAAGAAATAAACTCTAATTTATCAGCTGCTTCACTCGCGCAGCTCGTAAAAGCAGATCGAGGGAATGTGCGAGAAACGAAATCATGCAAATAAGCGATTTCGTTAGCAATCCATCACTTCTTTGTCTTCATTTTTAGAGTTCCGTACCCGTAACCCTTAAAAACTGGATCCTATTACTAAGACTCCGCTGTCCGTCTGTCCGTCCTTCTGTCTGTCTGTCACCAGGCTGTATCTCATAAACCGTGATAGCTAGACAGTTGAAAATTTCACTCATGGTGTATTTCTTTTGCCGCTACAACAAATACTAAAAACAGAATAAAATAAATGTTTAAGTGAGGTTAACTCTTTCACCGCGAGACTTTATATCAGTTGTCGTGCCTCCAGCGCGAGGGGTAGTAAATCCAAAATAAATATCTACAACCAAAAAGGGATGTGGATACTTAAGTTACGTGCAATACGAGCATTTTTTTTTGTCGGAAACATCCGACACTCGCGGAATGGACATGACAATGTTTGTCGGGTAAATACGACGTTCGCGGTGAAAGGGTTAACATACGACACACGTGATATTTTATAGAGAATAGTCGGGAACCCTTCGTGTCCGACTCGCACTTAGCCCTTTACATCTTCACGCTCAACATCACGTTAAACGGGTCCTACGCTCCATGGCTCTATCTACCTTGTTAGATAAAAAACGTGATAATGTGTCAAGGTATGTAAATATTTTAAATACTCGTACATGGTGGATTTAAGCTTCACTTAACTATACGTCATAAAAGTTACATAAAGTGGAAAACTTATCGATTGGCCAGTCAACAGGATACAAAATAAAGAAGACAGAGATATGACCCTTCGCCATGACAGATACCGATCAAGAATCCCCTTACCCTAGACTTTTCCATACAAACGTAGTCTAGTTATAATTGGTTTCTTACAGTAAAATTATGAACTGGAAAGAAATTATAAGGGTGTTAAAGTTTTCCATACTGATGGTCAAATATGATCTAATACACTATATTCTCTTTTAAATTCATAATTTTAGTGTCGGAAATCAATTATAACTCTAGATAATTGCAGTTTCTTTAAAATTACGTGATTCTGCCCATATCCAACATGTCGTTTCCAAATAAAACGTAGACTACGTTTGTATGGGAAAGTCGGATTCTGTCTAAGGGGACTCTTGAAGCCTTCATAAACGCAAAGCAACCACGAGCTAACTTGTAAACCTAACCAATGACATAATAAGCTTTTTTACCCCAAAAAAAGGTAAATTAAAAACCGCTGACCACACCATCTCGTGATGAGTGGCAAAACTACATATTTCAACCGATGTTAAGTATTTTATTTAGAAGAATTGAAATCTGTAGCGCCATCAATTATTTGCCGGGAAAATAAACAAACGACTTTCAAGTTAACCCCCAAAAACTTTTAAAGGGCTGAACCGATTTTCATAAAGTATAGCTAAGAACCACCGCACGGAAAACCGCATCAAAATCGGTCCATCCATACGAAAGCTACGATGCCACAGACATACATTAGCGTCAAACTTATAACACCCTTCTTTTTTGCCAGGGGTTAAAAATCGTAAATGCACGACAAAAATGCCAAAAATTCTACTCTTATGTTTATCCGTAGCTCGCTCCAAGTTGATACATGTAAAGTTGTTGTTTCATATGTGTGTAAGACCAACATTTGTGTTTTATTAGTTTTCCTCGTAGTTCCTAGTAATTGCTCGTAATGCCAAAAAGTATAATTTAACAAAACTTATTTCAAGAAAATATTTATCACGACTTCCAACATATAAAAGCTGTTAAGGAATACCGTGACACCTTTTGCATCTTTTTGAAGTCAAAGATTATAATAACAGTTTACTAGACTAGCCACTAGAAACACTAGTAACAGTTTTATATGCATGTCCAAACACTAGTTACAGTATTATGATAACAATACAAGATTATAATAACAGTCTACTAGACTAGCCACTAGAAATACTAGTTACAGTTTTATATGCATGTCCAAACACTAGTTACAGTTTTATATGCATGAATTATACGGAAAGTCAGCTACGGGCCTACATGACAAGGTGTGCATTCGCACGGATGACGGATGAAGACCTCCGGACGAGACCGAAACATGTCAGCTAATAGCTGACTATCTACTGAGTAACTAATTTAATTCATGCGAATAATGTAAGTGTCTAACGTAAGATTAAATCAAAAAGAGGTTACATTTCTATGCATTCGATGTTTTATAAGCAGGGTATACTCGTAGCAATCAATCAGAAGCGATGGAGCCTCCATGAAAATTGGAATGGCGCCCTAATCAACGTATAGGCATTCATATTGTATTGAATAGTTGATATCGCCTCATCTCGCAGCCTGGTTTCATTAACGTTGCATTAATGCTGTCCAGCGCACGGCTCGTATAGGCCATTGTAAATAGTTAGATCAGATTTCTTGCATTTAACCTTTAATTTGACTTTTCTTATTTACCTTTTGTAGTTGTTTTGCTATTGAATGAAAATATTTGTTTAAGACTAGGTACTTTAAAATTAAATATTATTAAACGATTGTTCAGATCCATTTAAGGACTCTTTTTTCAGTAACTTGGTTACAGACTTATACTTAAGTATATTTTGAAAAACATACATACATTATCACGTCTGTCATCCAGCAGCATCAGCTCAAACAATCCCCAATGGAATTAGACAGAATAAAGCGTGATGGTGGGCGAAGATGAAGCAAAATAAAATAACAGTTTTCTACTATGTCCATAACAGTTTTCAACAGTCCTACTATGTAAATCACTAAAATTTTAATAATATAAATCTGATAAAAACTTGAAGAAATGGGCTGATTTTTAAATTTAATTTCTAAATGCCATTAAAGTAGGAAGCAACAAAGGAGTAAGACTCGAATGGTCTTAAACTAATATATAAATGTAATTAATATAAGAATGGTCTTATAATAATATAAGCAAATAGTATATGTAGCAACTCGTCTAAAACGCTGTGTCTAAATTGCATTTCGTTATAATAGAAAGTGGTCCTAAGATTCATCTCGTCCAAAAATGAGGTAGTTTAAAGGTTTTAATTACAAATACTTTGATGACTTTTCAAAGCAATTCTAAGAAATTATCTGTTATTAAAGCTAAAAACCAAGTTTCCTAGTTTTTAAGCGAGTTATACATGAAGCAACAACAATATCTTATTTGTCTCGAAGTTAACTCACTCCATCATTGTGATTTATGCATTTATAATAGAGTGAGACCAGCACTAGTTCCGCCAGGGGTCGGTTGGGGGGAGTTGATAGGGTGCGCAAAGATACGTTGCTTGCCTGAGGGCAATTCTAAATTTCACTTACTTATGATGCAATATCTGGAAGTCTAGAACAATTATGGTATATTCGAATCAGTAAAACAACTATTAAAAAAATCTGTCAGAGTATTTCTGACGTCCGCTTCAAGGCACTCTGCCCATTTTTTGTTGTTTTTTTTTGGATCTCACACACTATCTGGATTCAGATGTGTCTGATCTGAAAGTATGTGGGCAAATTTTAGCTGACCGAACTTGCTAAGCGTGTCAGTTTCGAGATTGGCCAAAAATGCCGTTGTCCGGCTGTCTGGCTGTTCTCGCCTACAGGTCGAATTTCTCAACCAATTCTCGAAAAATGTTGTGAAAAAGATTTTTTGTTATTTCATTATTTCGAAATTTTTCGTATTTGCGGAAATATGGAAGTTGAAAACTTTAAAATATCATATATCAGCCACTTCGATTTTTTTTAATGACAATAAACTTTGTATTACCCTTCAACGTAACTTTTTTCTGAACTGAACATCTTTTTTATCCGATAAACTTCAACTTCGGGGTGATTTACGAGGTTTACAGCTCACAGAGCCTCTAGTATATCTTATTATATGCGGTTTGGTAAGGGTCACAAATAAATAACGCAAATAGTTTTGACAATCTAAAGTTTTTACTTACTTTACGGCCAGACTCAGAAGCTGAGCTTAGTTTTATTTTTTGATCATCATATTAAAATGAAAATTTCGTTAAGTAGCAATAACATAACGGAAATAAACGGAGGTCCTATATTCCATATGAATTTAATTTAAAATGAGCACAAACCCTCGTCCCGATAATATCTGATACTGCTCCCCCCGCCCGCCCCTTCGCATTCGTTACCAAAGGAGTCCGTATAATTCTCATTGTACTCAAGATTGCGTAATTAAATAACATGTACCCCGTAACATCAAGACGTCTTGAAAGGGTTCCAATGGGAATGTTACGCCAATTATGCGAACATTATGCTCGGAATGGAGGGTTATTGATGCCTGTTTTCATGTACCTTTGTATGAGGAATGCGATGTACACATATGTAATTAACATTTCATCTCGCGCATCAATATCATATAAATCGCGGTTCACCTTATACAAAACATAAAATATTTCAGATAAAATCATGATGTTAAATTATAAAAAAAAATGTTTGCCCACAAAAAGAAACCTTGTAATCTGATCACGAGTTTGTTATATCTTTGTTATGCTTAGGAAAAAATATTTAATGTCCTAGTTTGAAATAATTCCGAAAACTGAATCAAAAGGTGACTTTTCAAACGGCAATAACATTTTTGAGAATATGATTTGTAATAAAATATACTCTTTTTTTAAAGCGAATTTTCTATTGAGTCGAAATATTTTTCTTCCAATCGTTCTTCTTCATATATTTAAGAGCTGGCTTTTTGTTAGTCTCATTCTCTCCTCCATAACCCAGTTATCCAGTCCACTTACACACAATCCACATAGCCCAAACCAAGTAAATCCCTCCCTGGTAATAGATCAGCAGCTATGGAGGACTATCCGTTAGTGCATCTCAATGAAAAATTAAGGGATAGACCTCCTTAGATGCAGCCGTCTCACTTTTTAGATAAAAGGTACTAAAAGGTCTCTTCATATTAACTTTGGTCCCATGAACGTCTCAAAGGAACGGGTCCCTATGGACCCGTGGCTGAAAAGCGTACCAACATAATAATGACACTTAATCGAATATCCCGTAAAGCTGCTAAGTTTCGTTACTACTATTAAGTAGAAATTCACAACATAATAACCATTTTAAAGACTAATGCAAATTAGTCTTTCAACATTATCATGTTTATCCATCTACATCGTATGCTAAAGATAGAAAAAATACCTTTCCCTTGCGCCCGCGCACCGTTTGACAGTGTCGACAAGTAATTAATTGCGCAAAGGCCACCTCTTATCGCTAAGAAAATTACTCTTCAATATTAATTAGGGTGAAGCACGCCGACTCAGGTCATGCGTAAGTACAGCGTACCTAACCGTATGTTACACTTCTCTAATCAACATTAGGTTTGGGTTACATGTGGCAGCACAATACAGCACTTTTCTATGCTGCTATCTCGCTCTAGCAATAATGACGATTCTGAGCGCCAGAAAAGGACAGCAGCATGCGAAAGTGCTGGTCCGTGCTGACAGAGTATGCAGAAGTGGCGCCCCCCTTTCGAAATAAAATGTTTACTCGAAAATTAGATGATAATTAATTTTACTGTCTATGAGGCATTATAAAGCCTTTTCAATTACCTATTTTATTAACACATGTTGAAAGTAGTGGTAGTCCGTTTAGCTATGAGGCGTAGCTACTCGTACCGCGGTATCAGCCATATCAATAATAGGTATGGGGCATCATGTAACGCTGCGGACAGGTAAAGGGTTACAATATTTTGATACACAGCCCGTCTTAGGTAAGGTAGGCCAAAAGTGGCCACTTTTGCCGCGATTTAAATCTAGACGGATGAACCTCACAATTTCCACGTTTGTTGATATAAAAGACTATCTAATGTCTAATAGATACCAGAATGTTAATATTATTTACAATAAATAATTTATTTTATATAAAAGCCTCACTGCTGCATACTTACTACCGATATGTCGCCCTGTCATTTGTCAGTGTAAACTTTGTAAACAAAGTAATAAGGTTTGTCCCTTCTTGTAATAACACGTAATCATTATATTCTCATTTTTATGCACGATGATACGGTCTCTAGTATCAAATAGGTTTTATAACGATGACATGGTCACAATATGTCAAATAGGTTTTATAAGAGACTTCGATAATCCTTTAATAAATGCAGTTAAAGTATGACAGTTTATTGCGTTAATTAAAGTGTTGATTACTTTACAATTAGATGATAATAATTAGTCTGTGCTAGTCTTTGCATAGTCGTAAACAGTTAAGGGGCTACCTGAATTTTTTTGGGTCCAGTGCTGCCCTCATTTGAAATAAATAATTTAAAAGGAAATGAGATATATTTTAAAATATTGTTTGATCAAACCCTAGATGACCCATCAAACTATTGAATGAACCATTGTTTACATTTAAAGTGGGAAAGTGAAGCTTTTCTACACACATCAGCCAAAAGTGGTCGTTGTTCGCTAATGGGCCTAAAAAAGCTTCACGTTCTCACATATAGATACATTGAGATGAGAGAGAGAAAAAAATCGGAAAGCGCAACCGAGGTTCCGAAGCATTAAAGCGGAGACTGGCTTAAATAAGAAGACTTGCAAAGATACATTAAGATATAATTGTCAGAAAAGATAAATTTACAAATATTCAATTTTTAGAACAAAAGTGTGAAAAGACCTGACACAAAATAAGAAAAGCGAAAGACAAAAAAGAGTTATAAAACCAAATCAATGCATTAACTCTAATAGTTCCATCAAGCAAATGCATACATGGACCCTATTTTCAAACATTATCACGAATCGGACAGTCGAGTGATCAAATTCAAATGAAATCGAGTAACAACCGAACAATCGTATCATACGTCAGCAGCTCACTACGATGCATGCTCCCCTTTGGCATAACATGATGCAATAGTCGGAATGATATTATCAACCGAAAGTTTAATGTACTAATCATAACAAAACTTTCATTATAATTTTTTTTTTAATTATATACAGTTATATACCACTGATTGAGCTAGCCTCAAAGTAAGTTCGAGACTTGTGTTATGGGTTACTAACTCAACGATAACATTTTATAACAAATACATATATAGATAAACATCCAAGACAAAGGACCATTTGAAAAGGCCATTTTCCAACCTGCCCTGACCGGGGATCGAACCCGGGACCTCTGTGTGGCGGACTAGCATGGTGACCACTACGCCACGGATGAGAATGATGGATAAACACTATAATCGCAAAATATATTTGGAGGTATCGCACATTTCTTGCAATTATGGAAGTATTAAGGTAATATAAGTAATATTAAAAAGGCAAGTAAATCTGCAAATAAATGTCTTTTTTTCCTTTCTGTCTTGTTCTCAAGACAGTTGCGATCGTGCATTTGTAGATCACATCTTTTACAGTCCTCTATCAGCCGCTTTGGTTTTGGGTTTGTCTCAAAATTTTATTCTTTTAAAGAGCTTATATAAATACACTTCTATGCTACTCTCAACAAAGAGAGCATTTGCCCATAATCACCAAACTGCGCAGATTTGTCGGTGATCAAAGTCAAACTCAAAAATATTTATTTATCTTTGAATATCT
Organism: Acrobasis suavella; assembly: GCA_943193695.1. Classification (NCBI taxonomy): domain Eukaryota; kingdom Metazoa; phylum Arthropoda; class Insecta; order Lepidoptera; family Pyralidae; genus Acrobasis; species Acrobasis suavella. The sequence goes on from OW971941.1 coordinate 4,860,184, forward strand.
GTATCACTCACTTGATATTTGTAATTTTTTTTCTTTAGATTTCGTGATAAGTATTTGTTTTTATTTTATTTATTTACCTTCATACACAAATACAAGTGTAATGGCGGATTGAAAGATTAAGGCCTTATCTAACAGTCAACTAAAAGAGTGACGTGAAGTGTTGACGTCATCAGATCATTTACTTCCAGCTAAGTTTATTGACGCTTCCAAAGCGCAAGTACAGAAGAAGCGGCAACAAACTGAACTGCAGCATTTTCTCCAAAAACGTCAACTTACAATTATACTAATATTAAAATTAGATATGTGGACTGAGAATTCATTTTTGTGTCATAATTATTAATTACGTGATTGTGGTCGCAGATAAAATCTTTGCACAAGCACCTCTCGTAGCGCTCTTACAGACAAGCGACCGTCGGCGACAGTCGTCGATTTATCAGCGATTATCGGCGACTGTCACCGACGGTCACGCGGCAGTTTTTGAACGTTTGTGACGGTTTGACATGGGTCACGCGACCGTTTGCGACAGTCGCCGATCGCCGCGCGATGCATGTCTGTTAGAGCCCTTAGGCGTCTCTTACATGATCCATGGGAGTGAAAAAGGCTAGTGAAAAATAAAGGGATCCTACTCTACCAGAGCCAAGCCAAAAGTTTGATCAGTATCTACCTCAGAGCCTCTCTTATTTGGTTCGCCCATCGAGTTAATGAAAACACGATGTAAGGTTACGTTCTTTTGTGAAAATACGTTATTTCAAATGAAACAACCTCTGGCTTTCGTGCATAGCGTTAATTCGTTCCGTATCTAAGTACTTAACGGCTATTGATCATAGTAGTACACTGTAATTGAAAAACATTACTCTTAATTGAAAAGGCGCAACTTAAAGGCGCAACTTCAGTAAAAAAGTCTGTAGTGAGGTTTACAAGACTGATTCCATTAATACCAGTAAATATTCACTTGTGTAAATAAATATGAAATTCGTCGCATCCAATAAGTCACTGTGATGCTCTGTATACTTCACTGAACAGTTATATTGTACATAGGAATGCAAATATGCGAGTTGTTCAGAAGAAAGGTTTTTCTTACATGTAATAATTTTAATGAAATTGACTGCCTCCGTGGTCCAGTGGTCAAGGCGTTCGCCTTGTGACCCGGAGGTCATGGGTTCGATTCCCACTGGGAAGCATACTTTGTGATAAGTTGTTTCCAGTCTGGATAGGATATTGCAGGCTTGAATCACCTGATTATCCGAAAAGAAAGATGATTCCGTGTTTCGGAAGGCACGTAAAACTGTGGGTCCCGAACGCCACCTAGCGTTTGACCATCAAACTATCCAAGAATTGGTTCCTGGTTTGCCCTTTGGGTTGTGGAGGTCAGACGGCAGTCGCTCTGTGTAAAAACCAGTAACCTCGTCAAATCTCCTTGGTTAGAGGTAGCGGACCCCGGGCTCTGAAGCGTTACTGCTGAGGATGCAACCGGGAATACGCTCGGATGATGATGATGATGATGTAAAAATTTTAATGAAACAGAACATGCAGACATGCATATTAAAAATTATTTACCCTTTTATTAATTATTGTAATAAATGGATAATTAACTAGATGACTGCACTGCTTACCTGGTGGTCACATATAGAGACAGAGATTCTCGCACACAGGGTATACACAGTAAATATGGTCGATTTATACTTAAATAGACGTCACTATTATTAACTTGTTCTATGTTATATGTGTATATACCGTAGAAAGAGTTGTGTAAGACTCCTACAGTAGCAATTAGCTGACCATGTGGTCGGCTAATCGCTTTAGTAGGAGAGACATAAAACTTTTTTCGAGATCCCAGCATTGGTCTCATATCATAATTTTTTAAAACTAAAAACCGACTTCGCCCCCTAACTACACATCCGATTTTGATAACATTTCTATAGGACCACCTGACAAGTGTACTTTAAAAAAAATAAGAATTTCCCAAAATGGTCTAAACGTCTTGGAATAATCGGTGAACATACATAAAAAAAGATCGCGACGAAATGATAACCTCCTCTTTTTTGGAACTCGGTTGAAAAGATATTCATAGTGACAGCCTGTGTAGGTTACACAGGCTGTCACTATGAATATCTTTTGAAATATATGTCAAATTTGAAGTCACTGTGATGCTCTGTATACTTCACTGAACAATTATATTGTACATAGGAATGCAAATATGCGAGTTGTTCAGAAGAAAGGTTTTTCTTACATGTAATAATTTTAATGAAATTGACTGCCTCCGTGGTCCAGTGGTCAAGGCGTTCGCCTTGTGACCCGGAGGTCATGGGTTCGATTCCCACTGGGAAGCATACTTTGTGAAAAGTTGTTTCCAGTCTGGATAGGATATTGCAGGCTTGAATCACCTGATTATCCGAAAAGAAAGATGATTCCGTGTTTCGGAAGGCACGTAAAACTGTGGGTCCCGAACGCCACCTAGCGTTTGACCATCAAACTATCCAAGAATTGCTTCCTGGTTTGGAACCTCCTCTTTTTTGGAACTCGGTTAAAAAGATATTCATAGTGACAGCCTGTGTAGGTTACACAGGCTGTCACTATGAATATCTTTTGAAATATATGTCAAATTTGAAATTAATGTCATTTGTTAATAAAGTACAAATACCTATTGTACTCAAATTATGACATTTCTTAGTGTGCAAATACAAACCTTTACGAAGGACTCGCGCTAAGCTCAAGCCAGACGTTTTTGTCTTTTAGATATCATCAGTTCCGTTATAATAATGTTGATTATACCCGGTATACTTTTCATCACGCTAAAAGAGTCTTATGGCCCTCTTTCTGCTCAGAGCCGCAAGACCTTAAATGCTCTGTTTACTCCATTACGGATAAAAACGTGATAGTATGTGTGTACAATTTTCATCATTAGACTCCAACATACACAGGCGACCAAAAGAATCCGGTGATGAAAGAGTTCTCATAAAAATGCCGGCGATTCCTCCAGGGCTGTGTAAGATCAGAAAATTCCCGGACACGCCAAATCCAGACCGCAGGACGTGCGAGCGCGCCCAATCGCTCAGATACACTTCGTGTACGGAATTCAATTACCACTGTGCCTTGTTTGGGGTTCCGTGGGGAAATTATCGTAGAGGTATGACTAAAGAGTTGATCATTGGTAGAATATTAGTGTATGAAGTATATATTTTATATTATTTACAATATAATATAGGCTATTACATATTTTATTTTAACGACTTCGAAAGTGGGTTCTTTAACTTGTCCCACTTTAACGTCAAAAGGAAGCAACGAATCAACGTATTTATGTACGGTAAGTAACGTTTGCTAAATTTTGTCTCGGAATAGTGTTTCCGAAGAATGCATGGTTAAAAGCTCAATAAATTTTGTTCAGAATAATATGAGTTTAGAAGCGAAAAAGGTCTGTCAGGATCGTAACAAGTGAAGGTCCATATACTCTCAGCTTACCCCTGCTAGGAAAGAAGAGTGATAATATGTACCTATGATGAATTTTATAAGTAAAAATGATGAAATTGCTTATTTTACTGAGTCAAAAATAAATAATTTTGTACTGCGAAGAAAACAAAACATCGCAAAATAATGTCACTTTTCTTTGAACATATCGATTCTAACGTGATTTTAGATTTATTATGTAATAAAAAGATATATAAAAGTAATAATAAGAGCGCTATTTAACTTCAAGAAACTATGACGTCATCTGCGTGTATTTCATACAAATCCCATAGAAAATATTTGTTTTGACGTTTAGAAAAAAGTATCTGATTTGACTTGTTGCAAAGTATAGGAAAATACTCGTATAAAAATACATACGAAAGTACGTATACTACAGCTACACAAAGATAATTGATTTTTAACCTGTACGGAACCACAGCAATGTGGTAAGGTTGAGGTTACACCGGTTAGACTTTATTACGATTTTTTGCAAGTGAAGTTATCGGCGCCAAGTTTTCGTGGACGCCAGCAAATATTTACACTTGAACGTTGCAGCGGTTTTCTTTTTTAGGCTGAGGTTCGATAATGGCCAGGGAAATTGTTTCATGCTGTTCGTGTTCAATTAGGTCTTATTTTGGGCTGCCTGGCTCTTCGGACTAACTAGCTGATAAGGGAAACGTTATAACTTTATAGTGGATCGTTTTAATAATACGTCGGTTTTCTTTGCTTTCTTTCGTAGGAGAGTTTTATACTTCGTTTATTGGGAAAGTGTACTGTTCGGAATCCTTCGTTTTGGTTCAATAAAAGGCGGACTGTACTGATTAATGCTGGTTATAATGACTTTGAGAAATAGGTACAAAATCAGACTTATAGATCACACACACAGAACGCACGCGCATACGCCGGCGGTTATATGGGAAGTAAAGTCTGGGGACGGCACGGCCTTCGGCAGCTTTCGGGCGCTTTCGGAAGTCTTCGGCGTAGGTCCTCGTTCGCGAATAGTATGGGCGCGAACAGACTCCCGGGGTTGAAGAGCTTCTTCAATAGATTGGCAGAGGACAGATATTATTGTACGCCCGCCGAACGGTTCCTCGTCGAGTTGCTATCTCAGCGACTCTCGCTACTCCGTTTAATTTAGCTTTAATAGGATTTTGCGTGGTTGCACTCCGGGAGTGCCGGCAGAAGTGAAAACTTGAATATTAACGTTGTGCATTTCCATGGATGCGCATGGCATGCTGTAACATAAACACAAACGAATATTCGCGCAAGCGCCCTGCGCCATCTGAACGAAACAGCAGGCGCAGGCATACATTTTCGCCGCGCCGTAGAAAGAGAGGGGGATACTTCCTCTCCTAGGCCGCGCCGCGCCGGCTGTCTTACGAATTTTCGATCAGGTCACGTGTCCAGACGCCATGACGCCCTGACGCGAGTTTAACATTTTTTACCTATTACAAAAAGTGTACAACGCCGCTAAAGAAGTTTTCACTTCAAAAATATAAAGGTTATATATATTTTTAACCATAAAAATTTGACAAAATTTGCACATCGGTGATGGCAAACATGATTGGACGAAACTAAATATAATATCTTGTAACACATGTTTGGCAAATAAATTATCTTTGTCTTTATCTTTAACCGACTTCCAAAAAGGAAGAGGTTGTCAATTCATCGCGATCTTTTTTAATATATATGTTCATCGATTATTCAAAGACACCTAGAACGTTTTGGTTTTTTTTTGAAAGCGTGTACTTGTCAGTTAGTTCCATAGAAATATAAAAATCGGCCGTGTAGTTTGGAGATGAAGTTGGTTTTTAGCGTTGAAAATTATATTTATCGTTTTCTCTATACCGATGAGTACTAATACATTTTGTCGAATACCGTTCCGCATTTGCCAAGCCCATCCTACATTTTCCCAACTTATATTCTCATCAATAACACTTAGCAGCCTAAGCACTAAACTTGTGTCAACCCTGAAAACAAACACCCGTGAAAATAAGTTTAAATCCTTGCAACCGCTAGGAATCCAACCCCATATTAACAAACGTATTTGCGAACAATGTGTAAATCATTTGTCTTCACTGTCCTCCCTTTCCAAGGCTATTATTAAACACGGAAGTTCTTATCAAAGACCTGATGCTGCGTGATCCGAAACGTGACGTATTTACCGAGTGACCGCTACCCCAGAATTCGACGTTTGGTTGGTATGGCATGCTTCTCACGTTGCCTGTACCGTCGGCTGAACATCAACCGTGACGTGGCAGTACTCGACATTCTCTTTGAAACATTGTCACTATCATAAAGATTAAAACAAATGCATGCATATTGTAACGTTTTAATCTGTAATATGGATCTAAGTTGGCCGATTTTGTTTTTTACTGAGACTAAAATTTAATTGAAAACAAAATTTATAGATACAATTAAATAATATTTAATAGTAATTTTTCAAAGCATAAAACCGACTTCACCCCCGAACTACACAACTGATTTTAAATTTCTATGAGAATACTTGACAAGTATGAAAATTTGAGAATCCACTAAAGGGGATACCTGAATTTTCCGGGGTCCATTGCTGCCCCAAAATCTTTTGAAATCTTGAAATAAATCATTTTGCTCACGCTTTTCTACGCACATTAGCCAAAAGTTACCGTTTATCGCAAATGCGCATCGGAAAGCTTTACATTCTTGCTTTAAACTGTAAACAGTAGTTGATAAAATAGTTTGACGGGTTATCGAGTCCCTGGTCACGACAAAATTTTAAATGATGTCTCCGTTTCCTATCAAATGATTTATTTCAAATTGGGGCAGCACTGGACCCCGGAAAATTCAGGTACACCTGCGTAAATAAAATAAAAGTGAAATAAAAACTGAACTGAACAAAATCTAAACATAAGTCTTCGTTACGCTTACTGCGTGGTCACCATACAAATGTGTGCTGGAGATGGAATTAATATCAAACTAAAGCCATTTAGACAAAGTTTCGACCATTAGTGTTAGCAATGGAGTAGCAATGTAATTGTGATTGTTTGAGCAATTAGTCGTATAACACACCTGAGGCACAGAATTAATATAAGAACTAGTTTTAAACCGCGACTTCGTCCGCGAAGAAGTCAAAAATGTTTCTAATAGGTAGGATTTTTACCGTTCCGAACATAAATTTAAAATTTCATGTGCCTCACTTTAAAAATTACGAAGTTTCATACAAACTGGCAACCTCTATTTCACCGCCTTAGGAATAGAATTTCCAAAAATTCTTTATTAGCGGACGTCTCCTAGTCACAATCTACCTTCCTCCCAAATTTTATCTTCATTGGCTAAGTAGTTTTGGAGATTTGATGAGTGTGTGAGTGATTTTCGCTTTTATAAATATAATATATAGAAGATAACGTACGGAAAGGCATCTCCTAAGGTCCCGCGCAATATGCGTCCCCGTTTCCCGTCCACGCAACTTTCCGCCGTTCGAGCCGTGTGGAGGGTGTTGAGCGGGTGGCTCCAGGCGCCTGCAATCGCCTCGACAAAGGCGAGAACGGGGAAGAGCTGTGAAGACGGGGAACGGGGACGCATATTGCGTGGGACCTTAAAGAGATTCCGGTGTAATACTAATATTAATTCTGTGCCTGAGGGGACTTTCATAAGCATATATAAGACATGTCAGTTCTCCTACGTGGTTTAAAGCTATTTTATAGTAAAGAAAATATTACTTATTACGATGTTAAATTAATAACTAATTACATTTGTTTACCCAAACTATCACATGTTTAAATAAAATAAATATATATATAGACAAATCACACAGATTGAGCTAACCTTAAAGTAAATTCGAGACTGGTGTAATGGAATACTAACTTCACAATACTTAATTTTAGAACAAATAAATATATAAACAAACATCCAAGACCCAGGTTCTAAAAAGGTTGTTTTCCATCTTGACCTGACCGGGGATCGAACCCGGAACTTGCAGTGTAACAGCCTGGCATGGTGACCGCTAGGCCACAGAGGTCGTCAAATAAGGCTGACCTGTATGAGCCTTGTGACCCTGGTTTCTGTCTGCCCAAAGGCCACTTAAAGCGTGAGCATAGGCCAGAAGGTGGATAAAGGAATTAAAATAGTGATGGGTTGCCAGCCACATTGCTTATTAACATGATTTGCATTTTCGCCCCTTCCCTCGATTGGAAGAAACGTAGCTTGTACATTCTAAGTTTCTTCTTTTCTCTCAGACCAGCATGATAGAGACTCTGACAGAATTATCAGCGTCACAGCTTGACCAGCTCGTCTGTGACATCATTATTTATATATTTTATGTATGTTTATGTATGTATATACATATAATACACGTAGGTACTTGTAGGTATACTTATAAGTATTTATTTAGTAATTATTTTGCGCCGCAACTAGATCTCTTTTTATCCTATGACTTGAAGAGAACGCTTTTAGCGTTAAGTCCGCCAATTGTAAACAATGTATATTGTGGATCAATAAAGTTTTATAAATAAATAAATCATGCTGAGTCAGGACCATTTCGCTCTCACATCTCACAGAACAATCGCATTGCACTACCATTATTAAATACTACTCTTGATATTTGTTAATTGTCTGTGCTTTATCATAAATAAAACCTAGAATACGGTTACCTTTTAGCGAATAAAGTTTTTATTTATCTAACTAATTTGGAAAGAGAATTGTTTTTGACTACTTAATAGTGGGCTGTGTATTGACTTTATTCGGAATACAATTAAAATAATGAGTAGTAAAATTTAAATTAAAACTAAATAATTACTAAAACAACCTAAAACTAACAAAAAATATTACAAATTACGAAGTCCCACTAAAATATCACCCCTCGGCAGCATGGCCAAAAGGCTGGCAGCATTGCCACGTTGTATGGCAATGCTGATTCTTTGAGCCAGGTAGTTACCAGCCTTTTGGTCACGGGATATTTCAAACAAACGTTTTGATATAAATTTGATTTTTAACTGATTCATAGCGCGCAGCGCTTTCTGCATCTCAATCTTTGGAAGCTATTACACTGGTGTTTTTGCATTAAGGAAGTAAAGTAATGCTGTTTAGTGTCTGAAATATTGGTTGATAACGTCATAATAAAGGGTTGCATTGGAACCCCGATCTTCCGATCTGGTCAGACGGACCGGCCAGTCGACTAAATCTAATCATTCGAGTTACTCACGCTCGCGCGCATCGCATTCTGCGCTTCATTACGTGCAAACAAATGGACGGCTTGTTTGCATTTAAATCAAATGATCATCAATTTTAGCGTATCTATTGAATGGGGGATATTGGGGAAAGTTATGGAGTTAAGGTATAGAAGACAAATTTTCTAGAACTTCTTTCATACTTACGTAGTACGATTAGCAAGCATATAATCCTTGACGACGTCAAAGCAGCACTTCTTGGGTCGACCACACCCTCGGTGGAGGTGGCATGCTTGGTATTCTTTAGTGTATTACTGAAAAGAAAAAAAGGGTTTTTTTTTTTGGAAAATTTAAAATTTTCCACAGGTTCCTGTTCTTAAGATAACTAAGAACTGTGAAGACGATATCCGCATAATCGAAATAGCCCTATACAGCACCTAAGGAGGTGTTATTGCCACCTTTTAAGTCTCACTGTCTCACACCAAGACTTGGGAACAACCCATTTGCTAAGTAGAATCCTGTGTCGGCCCGTGCCGCGCCCGTGTCGATTGACTGCCTTTTACGAAAACAAATCCAATGTATGTCGATTAGTGCCTTATCGGGAATGCACGGAACCTTTGGCTTCATTTGTTAAGTTCAATAAGACTTTGTTTTAAAAAACAATCAATAGGTATTTATAAAATCATTAGCTGCGCATAAAAAGTAGCCTATGTGTTAATCAAGGGTGTCAGCTTCCTGCATAGGTACCAAATTTTATCAAAATTGGTACAGCCGTTTGCGCGTGAAGAAGTGACAAACATACACACACTAAGAGAAAAAAAATCTAAGAAAAAAATTGCAAATTTATTTTTCGCCAAGAGTGAGCTTTGAAACAAATCTGTACCATAATGAGTGGAGAAAATTTTGCTATTTAAATCTATATTTGAAATACATTTTTGTTACACCTAATTATAATTAATTTACATATTTCAATTCCTACTTTACCTCTCTTAAAAAATTAGATTAATGCATACATAGTGGTTACCGTGTCAGCCGAGGATGTACCGATTAAGTCTAAATTAAAACATTGCGGCCTAGGCGCAAATAGGCGGTTGCAATCAAGAAAATGGCTCAGTACACGACGTTTAATTTAACAAACTTCAGCCAGATAGCGAAATGGAAACGCGCACAATGTTACCTACCTTGTAATTACTCCTACTGTAATTATAAACCAAAAGAACATACGGTAATCAACAGGATTCAGATTCATTATAAACAAGATAGTTTTTATTCGGTGCTAAATATAGACATAAAGTCCTTGATACTGATAAATTGCCACTTTTAAGGTCTGTAAAAAATGTGAAATATAAAGGGATCGTTTTGAATCTTTGTTTTACTGTTTCCGACTCTTGTTTACCACCATATCGCTAAGAGCGGTTTTGCACTACATCCGATCCGATTTCAATCCGGTCCGGCCAGGCCTGTGTCACTCCCCGTTAATATATGGAAAATATATTATTAAGTACTATCAGGCCTGTGTCACTCCCCGTTTAGGTATCGAAATATACCTACATTATTACTATGCGCGTGGTGACCACTTCGAAGGGGAAAATTCAGTTACATGAATCGTTTGCCCAGAGTAATAAGAATGAAATTGGCTTGCAATGGATGTCTAGGTATTTAAACGAAGAGGTGAAAAATACTGACGCGAGCTAAATTAAGCCATAGCACTAACCACATTATGTAGATATTTCTTTTAATTTCTTTATTGAGTAAGACTTCTATACGTGCATACTAGTACTTATTCTGTGGTACTATGTACGCGGCGAGTGCGGCGACCCCTGGGCAATGAGAAATTCAGTAATGCAAATGAAATTGGCTTGAAATGGATTTCTAGGTATCTTAACGAAAAGGTGCTGCTGAGTTCTTACGCTAGTAAAATACATAATATCGCTAACCACATTGAGTAGATATTTCTTTGAATTTCTTGGCTTGGAGACTTCTGTACGTGAATTGATACTAATTCTGTGGTCTAGCATGGCCGTAGTACTAATACTATGGTAGCTTTCGCACTACATCCGATTTTTTCATACGATTTCTATCCGTTATCCGTGATTCCTATGCGTAAGCTACCATAGAAATAGTACTCCGGCCAAGCCGGACCGAACTTTGACGGATACGGATTGAATTCTAGTTAAACTTAGTGCGAAACCGCTCTAACTGTGCTACTATGACTCTGCCTACCCTCAGAATCATAACAAAGCAAAAGGTAATAAATACAGCGCTAATAAAACCTCGCTACGGAAATAATAATAAAATATTACAAGGCCCGAGATTTCGTCTAATTAATTTTGTGTATATGGGGCAATGTCTTGGGAGTTACATACAATGAGTCGGAAAACCGAACGCGTACAAGACGGCTAAATGAAAATTTATGATTGTACGTGAAATTGTTAGAGCGTATTTCAGATAATGTATAAGGTGAGCCGAGTTCGGGGGATTCCGAGCATTGAACTTTTTAATTACTGATATGTGTATTGTATTGGTAATTAACATGGAAAGCTGCGTTTGAACAGCGAGCGCAAACGAGGTACACGTACGGAAATTATTATAACTTTGAATTATGTGAGCTTCAATTATTTTATTCTACATAAAACATATGCGTATGTTATATGTTTGAAGTAGAGGGGTCTGTCAGATTTTCTTCTACTTTTAATTTAAATTCGTCTTTGTACAGATATTTGTAATATTTTGGCTCCATATCACACGAGTACTTGTTTACTAACTGGGCGCAGGCCTAAAAGATTTTCCAACGTCATTTTTTTTAAACATCTAGTCAAACATTTTGCTTTCGTGCACTTCCAACCAAATAAAACTTTTCGTCTGTAAAAAGATAAGAAAAAGCGCCCTCTTTTGAGTTTTCTGTTTTATTTTTTTAATAGTGACTAGTACTCTTACCTGTTGGTTTGGGACAAAAGAAAAAAACTTTGAATGTACCAGCTGCTTCTCTTCCCTTGCAGATCGTAGAAGCCGATCGAGGTAATGGGCGAAAATGCGAATCATGTTAATAGGCGATGTAGCTAGCAACCCATCACTGTTTTGATTCCTTTTTCCACCTTCTCGCCCACCATCACGCTAAAAGTGGCCTTTGATTCTTGCGGCTCTGTCCTCTGTCTGCTTAGAGCAAGACCCAAAATACTATATCTGCCCCGATAAGGATAAAGACGTGATATTATTTATGTAAAATAATATTATGGTTTGTTAAAGCATTATTTTTATATGCATTAAAAGATACGCGTTGTGTCGTATTTCGGGCAGTCATCGAAGGTAATATTAACCGAAAAGTAGCTTGTCCATGTTCATTATATTATTCCTAATTAGCTTTAATGTACGTAATAAAGCCAACATTGTTTCAAATTAGTCGTGTAGATGTTAACACGCTGGTTTGTCAATTTCGTCGCATTCGATTGCACGCGCCATATGCGGACCGACTCGAAACTCGACACCGAGTGGCCACAGCGCCCACACTCATTAGACATCTACGTAAAAACGACGTTAATACTACTTGGTGGTTCTGGCTATAGCATGAGGCGTTTAATTTTTTCACCAACTGTTTATTATACTTTCATGTCGAATATTTTATTTGCTTCTCTTGCCGTGTTTGAGGGAATTGGTAAGAACCTCGAAGAATAGTGTCAATGGGTGATGCGGCAACCGTAACTATAATTTTGACTCCATTCTGTGTTTATGCTAAAATGATTCGGCCTTTCGATCTTAATGTTCTGTCTGGGCTCTGTGTGTCCCATAAGGGAGAAAGATGTGATTAGTATGTATGTTTTTAATTTTATTTTGCTCCTGCTACTAGTGTGAACACGTAGAGGCAGTATTTTATACGAGGATTTTGGAATTATCCAGCGAAGAGTGAGGTCTATAGGACCGCTCAGCTGAAGAGAACTGCAGAGTAACGGGTCTCACTGCCACCACCGGCGTGACTCAGACAGCGGTGACGAAATTTTCGTAACCATGAATAAGGGCAACCCCAAACGATTTGCTATTTCTTTAACACAATTTTGCCTTATTTTTCAAATTCAATGAATATAGTAGTCTTTGTACGTAAGTACAACTCGTTTATGCAACTGCAGAAACTTCCAAATAGACTGCGAGACCTGCAAAACATTTTAAGTTATTATTTTAAACAAGGCTTTTGGAATTGTCCAGTGGAGCGTGCGGTCTATTGGACCGGGCGCGTGTATAAGCCAGACAGAACTGCAGAGCAACGTGACTCACTGCCACCGGGCGGCGGCGTGACTGGCTGGACACAGCAGTAGTGACGAAATTGTTGTACTAGGCTTGTTAACGACAAATTCAGAAGGTTTCAGAGACATATTAAATATATTAGAAGTAAAAAGCAGACCGAAACAGTTAAGATGCAACTGGAAACGCACTAAAATATAAGATTAGATATTTGATAATATGTGTTTCGCTCGGAAGTTTCTAATAAATTCAAAGATTCAAATGTTTATTCAGTAGTTAGACCTTTACAGGCAATTTTACACGTCAAAATAATAATTTCAATAATATAAATAAATAAATAGGGACAAATTAGACTGATTGAGCTAGCCCCAAAGTAAGTTCGAGACTTGTGTTATGGGATACTAACTTAACGATACTATATTTTATTACAAATACATATATAGATAAACATCCAAGACCCAGGACAATTTGAAAAAGGCCATTTTCCAACTTGCCCTGACCGGGGATCGGACCCGGAACCTCTCGGTGGCGGACTAGCATTTTAGACCACTACGCCACGGAGGTCGTCAACTTTGAGATTCTTTCCTTAATCATTTTATTAGACAGAATTTATTGTTACCCTCTATAAGATCCGAGAATTCAATTGTTTCCTATACCAAAGAAAATTGGCCAAATCGACCCAAGATACTCTCCGTAAATACTTACTTAATCCGACCCACCGGAACAGAGAAGTAGTCAGGCGGAATTATAATTATCAGCGGAGTGTTTAAGTCGCGTTTTAATTATAGAAACAAACAAAAACAAGGATTTTCTTCGACTTAGCGAGTTACAATGAGTCGAGAGTTTAATTCTAACTCGTTTTACGAAAGTATTCCGAAAGGGGAGACGCTGAGTGATTTTATTAGTGGAGTCGCTTCTGAAACAACAGAGAATTGTATTTATGGGTCTTTGATCTGAAATAATTACAGTAAACACTGAGTTTACGGAATAATTTATTTTGTTTACTCGTAAGTCTAATCTAGCGATACGATATTATAGACATTACGGATTACCTCATAATCAAGCAAAAAAACCGCCCGCTTTAATCATTTATAAAGTGAATATGCTAGCAATTTCAGGAATGTAGACTTTTTTGGACATTGAGAGTAAAAAACAGTGCCTTTTTAAATAAGTAGCGTCATACTTTATAACTGATATGGAGTGCAGATTTTCTATTATTATATCGTTTAGTATTTACCATTCGTTTAAGACCGTCTTAATTTTTTTTGAATACCATATCAATTCCAATGTTCCATAAACCAGTAACCTCGTCAATACCCCTTGGTTAGGTAGCTGCTATTCGAGAACCTTTCTGCCCCATCGGCCATCGGTTCTTCGCGCTATGTACCCCGCCCACTGCCACTTCAATGAGCTAATTCGCTTGACTATGTCGGTGACCTTCGTTCTACTACGGATCTCCTCAATTCTGATTCGATCGCATAGAGAAACACCGAGCATAGTCCTCTCCATAGCCCGTTGAGCAACCTTGAGCCTTCTTATGAGACCCATAGTAAGGGACCACGTTTCAGAGCCATAAGTCATCACTGGTAACATACATAGATTAAACACTTTCATCTTGAGGTACTGAGGTATTTTAGACGATAAACTGCCCAACCGAGTCGGATTCACCGAAAGACTTCTTCCTCGAAGCTGGAACTTCCTGCCTGGATCAATTGACCCAGGTAGACATACTGGTCTACAATTTCGAGGGTGGACCTCCCAACAGAAACAGGTAAAGGCGCAACGTGCATATTTGACATGACCTAAGTCTTGTCAATATTCATTTTTAGGTCGAATTGTTGGGAGACTCGATTTATGTCTTCAAGCATCGTACTTAAGTCTTCCATCGATTCTACCATGACAACGATATCGTCTTCAGGTAGTCCCATACAATTTTTATTAAAATCGATTTTGTGGGGTGAAATCGGTTTATAGTTTTGAAAAATTATTGGCTGAATGCTTGACCCTCCCTACACACGACTTTTGCCATGAACGACCTTTTTGATCAAAAAGAGTAGTAGCTGGTAAATCCTATGTCTTTCTTCTCTCTCATGAAGACCAGCTAAAACAGACACAATACCTTTATAGAACGAATAATGTCTCTACCCACTATAAGAGTATGATAGTCACAGCATAATGCAATGCAATTAAGCGCTCAAAGATAAGGAAATTACCTTACAGGATTAAAGAGGTTCTGCGATGCATCCTGGCGGGAAATAGGAAATTCAATAAATGCACTCGCTGCATATTTAAGGCCCATTTACACAGGCATGTTTCTTGTCTGTTGCATACAATTTCATTGAAGCATTTTCGATCCCCGGTCAGGTCAGAATGGAAAATGATATTTTGCTGATTCACTTGGGGCTCGGATTTTTATTTATATGTGTATTTGTTTTAGAACAAGTCTTGAACTTATTTTGGGACTAGCTCAATCTGTGTGTCTGTGGTCTCTCTGTCCCACTACTGTAAATTTGACCCACTTCTCGGTTTCTGATTGAGTTGAAATTTTGCACGCAGACGTACTCGTACATATCATGACCATGCTATATTATGATGGCATGGTGCTGATCTGATGATGGAGCTGGAAGGTGGCCTTAGGAACTCTGTAATGAAACGACGCAACCCCATCAAGTTTGAGCATAAATTTGTCTTAAGTACTTAGGCCGCACAATAAAAGCTTGTACAAGAAAATGATATTAAAAAAAAAAAACTTTTATAATTTTAAACTTTGTTTATTTTGTATTTCTACGAAATTCAGGGGTAGACTTAGAGTGGTCGTATACTACTCTGTCGGGAACCACATGGTTTCTTATATAAAGATACTACAACTGAACTAAACTAAAAAGTTTACCTTTCTTCTCTCCATTAATGACGAACGGAAATACCAAACACTATTACAAAAACGATTTCTCACAAGTCGCAATTAAAATCGATACTACTGTAAACCGAGAATCGTTCAGCGAATACGTCTGTTTCAATATCGAATGCTCGATTCGATTGTAGGATGGCGATGAGTCGATTGTGGCTAATAAATTGTTTACATTGAACCGTATTCGATCATTAAGATGTCTGTTTAGTCCGACCACACACGAGTAACAGACGTCGGTTGCAAATTAAAATAGTAGTAGGTAGATAAACCAACCTACAGTAATGTACAGGTATAAGAACTCTCTTTAGTAATAAGAAGAAGATTAACCACCTTAACACCCTAGCGAAAAGCAAAATCTATAATTGAGAGCACATTACGAATAGACATGATTAGCTTACTAGAAATATATTTCTTGTTGCACTGAAAACATAATTTTCAAGATTATCAACGTTATATTTTCCAGTGTATACTATACTATGTCTTTAGTCTATAACACTTTTTAGGTCTGACTAAAGGATAATTGAACTCGAAATTGCCGGGTATTTTCTAGACTGGTAACAAAGATGACAACAGTATTTGTTATTAGGGGTAATAGAAGGGTACGAAGAGAACAAAAATTGTACAAATGCAGAGTACTTTGTAACGAATTTGTAGCTACGTCTCCGTCACTTCACCACAACGACAAGATTACTTTCTCATCCCTTGTTGGTTGACTGGTGGAAAAGGCCCCTGGCTTTAAGTCCTACATTATATGTATTGTAATGAATTATAAATAAAAAACGTGGATTTAAGGGCAAAGTTAGTAACAGGTTTATAATCTTTTGTTAGCAATAAAGTACTTTACATTACTGTGTGTGAAATATTTTGCCACTTTTACTTGTCGTTATTTACCATATACATACACACGCACAAACACTGTCACACATCCATACCTTTACACTAATAAAAAAAGAATGCTCTTCTTTGTTTTCTTTTTGATATGTTAAATATAGTACATTCATGTAAACCTTTAAAGGAAGCAGCGGGTCATTCTCATCACGAGTATCATTAGATTACTCCCTGCGAAGTCCAAGCATCATGTTGTTACCAAGATTACTGTAATAAATGACTATTTTATTTATTTTATTTTACTTCCCTCTGCAACTTAAAACAGATATAATAAGGCGAAGTTGCGTGAAGGAATATTAACCATGTCGTCGACTGTTCATGATGTGCGTTTCACTTCTACAGTTTATATATTTTGTGTGTTGGTGAGGCCATACCGATTTCATAGCAGGATATCGGATTTAATGTCGGTAATATCACATCTTTACTTATTTGCAAATGATACACGACTAAATTTAACCTTGTAATAAACAGAAGGGTTAAGACACACCGAAATAAAGTAACAAATGTCTATACAGTAGAAGGTACAACTCTACATTTTTAAGAAACAATTACCTACACGTCTTTGACTCAAAGTCTTTTTTATGTCATATAGTGAGCATTTAGGTAACAACCGGGAATACGCTCGGATGATGATGATAGTGAGCATTTAGGTGGATAAGAAAATGAAAATTTTAGTGACGGTTTCTAGCTGTATCGTCTATTGGTATAATTCCTCAAGATAATCGTACATATTTGATCTGCGCGGTAAAAAAGCAACTAAAAAAAGAAAGAAATATATTTTATTTGATGCATTTGATAAAGTTACCTAACTTAAATTGCGAAAACTAGTCTATTAAACTTTTTATGTATCTCAAACATGTCATAGCTATGATTTAAAATTGTTATTTGTAATGTTAAATTCAATTTTAAATTGTTATTCTTTTCAATTATGATTTACTGTTTCAGATACGAGTATGATTAAATTTTGCTGTTATAACTCATTATTTAATTCGTACTTATATGATGGTCGTTGTGACACGTTTTATTTGTAATATGGATCCTAGTTGTCCAAAATAAATGATTTTATTTGTTTTTGTTTATATTATCGTCATTTGACGAAGTGGTAGCTAAATCATTTGAAATAAATTGTTAAAACTAAATATGGTGATAATTAAAAATTTGATTTGTATCACTGTCTAGAAAGACCTTTAAACTATTTTCTGAATAACCTTTGAAAGTAATATTGGTAGTCCGTCGAGTTTTAAAACGGGTTTTTGCCAAAAGTGGCCAATTTTGGCGAAAACCCGTTTTAAAACTAGACGGACTATTAGTAATAGATTCAAAGGTTATTCATAAAATAGTTTAAAAGTCTTTCTAGACAGTGATACAAATCAAATTTTTAATTATCACCATATTTAGTTTTAAACAATTTATTTCAAATGAGGGCACCACTTTAGCTACCACTTCGTCTTAAATGGTACATTCTGTTTTTTTTTTTCTTTTCTAAAACCAGCTTGTAAGAAAATGTTCAATTCCTTTATCTCTCCCCAATCTTAAACGTACTAAAGCAGAATGCTAAATCCGAGTTATACATACATAGCTGTTTTTTTATCGAGACAGCGTGTTTACTTCACGTGTTATTGCCAGCTCCTATTGCCGGGAAGTGTTTATTTGGAATGCTACGAACTCATTAGTACGGCGGATTTATGAAGATTATCTCCAATTGATGTTTGAAAATTGTGTGGGGAAATTGGGGACTTAATTTTTTTTTTAATGTCAACTGTTTATTTTTTCTTACGAGGTGTGATACTGCTGGGAACGTGGTAATTTGATTATTGTTATTGCTTACTTTTATTGCCGGCGAGTGTTTATTTGGAATGGAAGATTCTTTAGTACGGTGGATTTATAAAGATTTTATGGAATTGAAGTCTGAAAATTGTGTGGGGAAAATTGGGTGCTTGTGTTTTTTATTTTTTAAATGGTTATGAAGTTTTAGTGTGTGTTAGTGGCCAACACTGGTGGAAACGTGGTTGTTTGATTATCTCACATGTAGTTGCGAACTTTTATTGCCGGCAAGTGCGAAGACTTATTCGTACGGCGGATTTATGAAGATTATCTCAAATTGAAGTCTAAAAATTGTGTTGGGAAAATTTGATCATTCTCAGTAGATCCATTAGGTGCTTGTGTTTTTTATTTTTCAAATTATTATTTCTTTTTAGTGTGTGCTAGAGGCCAATACTGGTGGTAACGTGGTTATTTGATAATCTCACGTGTTATTGCAGACTTTTATTGCCGGCAAGCGTTTATTTCATTAGTTCGGCGAATTTATGAAAATTTAATCGCGAAATGATGTTCGGAAATAGTGTGGCTAAAATTGGGTACTTCTTATTATTCTTTTATTTGTTTGTTTGTTTTTGTGTAAGCTTTGTTTGGGTTATAAAGTATCTTTTACAGCTTTGGTAGAATTTGTGAATATTGGGCACTGCAATATTTTTTACTATTGTTTGAAATATTTGTTCAAGATTAAACAATTTATCTAAGTGTGTAATTTAATCTAAAAATTTTTTGAATGTCAATTGAATTCAGTAATATTTTCATTCCAATCTATTCAACCGTTTTTGCATAATACGTGGGGCGCACTATAAGTTTCCGGAATGAATATGAAAAAATACTATTAAAGGTACAAAATTAATTTATTGTTTTTCAAAATAATCTCCCTTGGCGTCTATGCACTT
Source organism: Acrobasis suavella (assembly GCA_943193695.1). NCBI lineage: Eukaryota > Metazoa > Arthropoda > Insecta > Lepidoptera > Pyralidae > Acrobasis > Acrobasis suavella. The sequence goes on from OW971941.1 coordinate 4,879,515, forward strand.
TTTCATTCGATGAAACCAGTTTTGAAAACTTTTGTGCCACTCCTCTGTGGTGACCTCTGCAACGTGTTTTTCATACTCCTCGACAGCCTCTTCTGGTGATGAAAATCGTTGACCGCGTAATTGGTTCTTAATTTTTGGGAACAGAAAAAAGTCACAAGGTGCCAGGTCGGGACTGTATGCAGGATGACTCATGAGTTCTACATTTTTCGCCTTCAAAAAGTCGTTTGTCTGTCTGGCCGCGTGAGAACTAACATTGTCGTGGTGCAGGATGATACGGCGTTTACGGTTATTTTTACGGAGTTCGTCAATAACTTCCGGCAAACAAATGGTCGTGTACCAGTCACTATTCACTGTACGACGACTCTCTAAAGCAACAGTAGCCACGTGTCCAGTTTTATTAAAAAAAGAAGCAATCATCCGCTTAGATGCACTTTTCACGCGCGCCACTTTGGTTGGTTGCGGCTCATCTTGAAAGACCCATACGCTCGATTGCTGCTTTGTTTTGGGATCGTAGCAATAAATCCATGTTTCGTCACCTGTTACTATGTCCCACACCAAATTTGACGCACCTTCGTTGAATCTGGTAAGCATGGCACTGCTCCAAGTGACGCGGTCCGTTTTTTGAGCCTCGATCAAGTTGTGTGGGATCCACCGCGAGCACAGCTTTCTCACACCCAAATGTTTGTATAGGATTAATTGTATTTGACTCATGCCTATTTCTAAGGATGCGCGAATTTCATGGTAGGTCACATGCCTTTCTGTTTCAATCATACGGCGCACAGCATCGATGTTTTTGTTGGTCACAGCGGTGGACGGCCGACCATCGCGAGATTCGTCACTGAGATTGATACGACCACGCTTGAATTCTGCAAACCAGCTATAAACAGTTGTCTTGCATGGTGCTTCATTGCCAAAAGCTGTTTCAAGCCGAGCGATGCTCTGTTGAGCTGTCAAATTACACTTAAACTCGTAGAAAATCATACTACGAAAATTTTCCCGAGTTAAATCCATGTTGATGCAGACACACAATTTTTTAAATGGCGCCACAAGGTAAAAACAAAAGACAGTCAGATGAAACAAACTGCATTCTACAGCCAAAGAGTTCTATTTTCAAATGTTGCAATAAATTTTTAAATATTGTTTATGTAAGTGGCCAGTTCCGGAAACTTATAGTGCGCCCTATGTAGAGTAACAAACATCCCTACATACAATTTTTTTATAATATGGAGTTAGATAAGAAAGATAAGACAGTAAGAAGTAAGATAGTATTGTTGAGTTAGTATCCCATAATACAAGTCTAAACTTACTATGAGGCTTGCTCAATTAGTGTAATTTGATTCCTATCTATTTATTTTAATTTTATTAGTTCATATACACAAGTAAACACAGTAAATAGGTGCTACTTATTTCTTAAGAAAATTCTTCCAGCATAACCGCGAGAGGAGATACCATCTATTGCAAACTAATTCTTCCCATCAATTAACGGTCCCACTGATCAATTTTCAGTTTCCAGACAATTTAGCGTAAAAATGAATTTCCTCCCCAGCCCTAGCACACACGAGCATCAGCTACAAGAGAAAATAATCAAATCAGCAACGGACGGTATTAATTGAAAACCTTTTATGAACACTGCCAGAAAGGTCAAAAATTAAATGCAAAATGTAATGCAATGTTCTCAATGGCTCTCTGCATTCGCGGTATAAAATATTAAAATTTTTTGGTAGTGGTTCTCTGTGAGATGACAGCGTTGGTTTATTGATTGTTTGGGAAATTGAATCTTGCTGCAGATTGCTCTTTGTGTAATTGATTGTATAAAACAATCAATAACGTTACTCTACTGGTAGTGTAGCGAAATTTATAAAGTTTTACCTCTATGTTATACGTGGATGGATGTGATCAAACCGTATAAAAATTGTTCAATCAATCACTTCATTTAAGAATTAAGTATGTTCTTGTTTAAGTTGTGTAAAAAGGGACAAATTTTTCAAACGCGAAGTCACTAATCGAAAGATTTTTTGTATGGAAAATTCATCAGTTTAGGTGATTCCGCGTTTCAAAAATGAAACATCATATTCTTGATTAAGAATTAAGAAAACGCACTTCCACTATACGAAACGATTCCAAAAGTTAAGAAAAAACAAGTATGTTTGCTTTAATTGTTCAACTTGTCACATCAATTAGTTACAGCCAAACCTCTCATTGAGTTTGTGTTTGTGACCCACTGCACCCAACCATACGAATATTATGTACCTAACTTCAAAAATGAACTCTTTCTCAATAAGAAATTATCTCCCTCCCTAGTTCATTTCATAGTAACACAATGACCAGTGTCACTATCCAAATTAGTCAGCAGAACACAGTGACATCTTGTAAGTGCAGGGTCGTAATCAGGGCTGAATTAATTGTTTCCAAAGAGGTGACTCCGCCAAACGTATGCTGATTAAGTGCAGGCAGGGCCGGGTCGAGGGTTATTAAATAATTTATTGTCTGCCAAGCATTCGTTAGGGCTAAAATGGTCCGCCAAGATTCTGCCAAGTCTTGTTGCGGAATATTGCTAACGTAAACTTCGTCTGCGGAACTTAAATGGTTTCGCACCGTGATTGCATCGAGTTACAGGAATTTTAAAGACAATTATGCAGGTCGAGACAATGTTGTATGTTGCTTCTCATTATTGTTTAATGGGTGGCGTCAAAACTAAACCTTTGTTGGGCAGATTTTTGCGAACATTTATTTGTATGGAAAGATAAACAATCTTTACTTGTTTTAACACATTGCAGTTTTACGTTCACATATAAAAAACAGATTTCATATCAACTTAGCGACTGGGCAACAGATCGTTCGTATGTTATTTATATGATGACTATTACGAAAATACGAGTCTTGTTTAACATTTATTTGTATAGTCACGAAATCGATGTGTGCAACATGCGAAATTTTCTCTTTTAAATCAGCATTTGATTGGTGAATTAGGGCACCGCATAGCTGAGAAGAATGGGTCTCCCTGCTTCCACACGTTTTTGGTACAAAGGATAGCTATTGAATTTCATGAACCGTGATAACGATAGCAAGATTATCACGGTTCATGAAAAACAGTCTAGTGACAGACAGACAGACGGATAGACAGACGGACGGACAGACAGACGGACAGATGGACATGATAGGTTTTTACCCTTTGGGTACGGAACCCTAAAAACTGCCGCGCGAACGTCGGCGACCATCGGTGACTGTCACCGACTATCGGCGACACAGGTCGGCGACGTCTGCCGACCGTCTCGCCGACAGGTACGACAGGTGTCGTTCATCTGTAAATACGCTTAGGTTTATTGCACACAAAAACCAAATACACCAGACTACGAATACAAAGCTTTTGAAGCAAAACAATAAAATGGCAACAGGGCAGTGATTGAGTTTGGTCTGGCCCTTTATAGCTTTCAAAGTGCGTTTCGTCCTGTCAGTAGCAAATTACACTGGCCGGCAATTCACGCTCAAAAATCACTTTCGATTCGAGTGGGACGAAATAAAAGGTGAATCCATCATGGGGGTGCGAATTGGAATAGCCCCCACTCGGCAAACCGAAGCGGGAACGTATGTCCGGTCCATTTGTACACAGTAACAGGTGCCGACAGCTTTTTGACAGTTTATTAAATTAAATGGTGCGTGCGATTGGTCGCGACGGATTGAGATCAAAGTAGAATTGTTTGTGATTAATGAAGATGTTTAGAAGGGTGGAGCTGCCATTTGTTTCAATTGCCAGAAATGTTGGCAATAACAAACTGAACATCAGTTTTGGAGCCAGATTATTTTTCGCGACTTAGACTCGCGCACAAAGGGTTCCGTATGTTATCTATCAAAATTAAGTTGTTGTATGGGAGCTCAACTCGATTATTTTTTTTAGTATTTTTTTGTAATTGCGGCAACAGTAATACGTCATCTGAGAACATTTCAACGGTCTAGCTATAGCGGAGTCTTAGTAATTTGGTCTCGTTTTACCCTTTGGGTACAGAACCCTAAAAACGTTATTTAAATCCAACTCGCATGTTATTTTTCACTACGTGTTATTTCGTTAAAGAGTTTGACGCTTTACTTAAGCTACATTTGCTCCGACTCAATTTAAAAGGACCTTTTTAGGAAAACAAAATAGTAGCTCGGTGGCCCGATGGTAGAGAGGTATATATATATATATATATGATGGTAGAGTGGTATATATATCCAAAACGAAAAAATCTCCAAAGTTTTAGAAATACAAAATGTTCTATATATTCGTAACTCTCATCCCACTATCTAACAGTTCGGGTTCCTATTCAAAATGCTTGCTATAACTTGACACCGGACCGGTCAGTCGGGAATCGGGATGAATAATTACAGATGAGACTCTGAGCTTTGAAACGCGAACCCTTTGAGACAGACAGATGAACTAACTTTCATGGATTCCAGTCGATTATATCAAGAGACCTCTTCAAGAAATTTGTTTGTTTCGTATAAGGAAATTTCGTATTTCATTTTCCTTTTCGATTTATAACTAGTCTACCCTTATTTAAAATCAGTAGTTTAAAAAACCATAAACTTATTTGTGAACTAGCTATTGCCTGCGACTTCATCAGCGTGGACTTTAGTTTATGAGCACCGTCATTTTGGTATTTTTAATAACGACCAAGTGTATGCCGATTTAGAGTTAAAATTAATCAATGTATTTCATTATTTAGTATTGCGAATGATACCTACATAGAACTTTACTTAATAATGAACATGAAACTTTACTCCGAAGGAAAGTTCTACTACATACATATATTTATAACTTGACTTTGAAGGCTTTCACTAACAACATGTATTATTTTTCATGCCTCATTATGAACAAAGTTTTAAAAAATAACAATAAGTATTTGAAATATATCTTTGTCGATGAAAATATATAACGCTAAACGAAAAGGGGGTACCAGGCCAAAAGAGAGATACCAATCAATGTGAACCAAATTTTCTATAGGCCATTCCTGAAATTGCAAAAGAAAAATCTGCATCCCCTAAAAAATTAAATACCTACCGGCCAAAATGTATGGGTATATGGGGTGTACATTTTGGCCGGTAGGTATTTTAACTTTTTGTTCCATATTGTATTTAACCAATTTTAAATAAAAGCCTAATTCAGTAGGTACCTGTTTAATGCCCTATTAGTAAAATTTTGGCTCCATGAAATTTACATATGTTTAATTACTTAAAAATATCTTTAAACAACATCTTATCTTTTTAAATTCTATGGAAACACGTAAAAATATTCACTTTCCATAATGATCTAACAGCATCACTCATCAAATTTGTGTGGGATTTTTTTTCCCATTTTAGTAAAAATACATTTATTGAAGATAATGAATCTTAATTGGTCAACGACAATGATCATCTCAATACTACCAATCAATTTAGTATCCACGTACCCAACAGAACTCTTAATTTACAGTACAAAATGCGAGAAGGGGTGGCCCATTTGATGTCCAGGGTCGGCGAAGTTCGGACGCTTTATTACTGTGTCCGGCTTTAAGTGGGTGTAAAGTTTCAACACCCTTTGATTTACTTCCCGAGCGCTAGGTGCTACTATTAAGCCGAATTTATTTGACTTTGCTGTTATCTAATTCACTTTTATTATTTACAATATATTAAACCACTGCTGGAATAAAGGTTTCTACAGCGAGAATTTGTACATAATCACTATGCTTACAGCAGGGCAAGTGGTTTGGGGATCGCAGATCGTTTAAAGGCGTTGCCATCTACTATTCTATGTTTGTTATGAGAGAAAACGTAAGTACTTACATTCTATGTTGTAACCGTCCATTAATAGCCCCAGAGTATTTAGGGGACAATGCTCACCGCATAATGGTCCCGCAATTATTACGCTAATACCTTAAAGGACCACTTTAATCCCCTAATCGGAAGCCGAACTAGCGTAGCGCCGTCCCGCATAGAAATATCTTAAATTGGCAACACGGTCCGGCGAGCCGACCATAAAACATCTTAATGAGTACAGCCAGCAGCTGCGGACCCCATATTGCCTCTCATATCCATGCAAACTACCGCCGACGTCTTGGCCTTACTTTCCTCCGCCTTGTTTACAAGTCGACAACTAATTTGATGCAATATGTGCATAGGACAACATTACGGGCGCTATCTCCTCCGTGCGTGTCTTGCATACATTTGCTTCCTTCCTACCGCAACAACCTGACCCTTAAACGGACCCTCCATATTCAAATTCGGCCCAGACCGGCCATTTGGACACGGATTTGTTATAAGATTAAAGGAAGATTTCACTTGCGAAACAATATGGCAGACGATTTACATATTTCGTTTCCTTATTAGTTTCGGGATATTTGTTTTGGGGCTTCAAATTTACATCCACTGACCGATTAAATGGCCCTTAGGCGTCTTTAATGGGGGTGCCGCGTGGTCGTTGTTGGCCTTAGCAAATGTGTGCTTATGCGTAATTGAATATTTTATGGGTTGGAGCAAATTTAGTGCGGGTTTATTGATTCCGCGCGAGATATTCTTCAATGGGGACAAAATTCCGAAACGGAAAATACATTGAGATCCATGTTTGCTGAGCAAACAGTCGCTTTCAGGCTTGCTCTCCAGCCTCGTGTTGATCGTTTGCATTTATCTGTTGACTGTTTTTATTCCGCGGTTTACATTTACCCGTGTCAACAGCGCGCCGACGAGTTTCTTTGATTCGTTGTATGAGTGCTCGCGTTGCATTACCTCCATTCACGGCGAGATAGGTTCACTTAGTTTCCTCTTTTTCAGTACGGACGGGTTAATTCCTGCATCTTTATTATTCGAGTGGCCGGTGTATGGTGTAGTCTGTCTGCTAGATTGTGTGGCGGAAAGCAAACTTGAATTGTTGGGTCCCCGTGGAGGTAATGAACGCACGGGTGGGACATGGCTTGCTGCTGGAGGCGTTTGGTGGGAGCGAGAGGCAAGGACCTGGAGGGGGTTGCCGTGGGGGTAGTTGGAGGGGGTGCAACGCGTCCTGTATGCACAGCGCTTCCGCATTCGTTAATGCAAAAGCGAGACTTCAGGTGTACATTTTCAGCGTTGTGTGCTTTGTACTCGATGCCAAGGCGTGCGTCTTTGTGCAATACTGAGGCTTAATTATTATTACATTTTATCTTGTCTACGCTTCAATATGCTCCGCTAGGCTTTAGCGCCTAATACGTGCAAAATGTCGATGTATCCAGCCTTACGTTAATGCCTTTATGAGATGCCTGACACGAAATATTTTGACGATGCTTCTAGAACAAGATCTCAGTATTCTCAGTGCATGGTACTCGTAACTAACTGTATTGACGTTCAACTTTCTTTCATCAGAATTGAAGAATGTCTTTTTCTTGCATAGATTCCAAGGAAAGCAATATAACATTGTAAAATTAAAATTTAACATTGTTAATATGTAAAATTACTTGTTATAAGACTTTAGGTAAAAAGGAATACATCGTAGATTTTTGTTTTTATTTCAGATGAACTTGCTAAAATTTTTTGCTTTTATTAGAAAATTTCTGATGTATGAATTGCGACCTTCGCAGGTCATACTGTGTACCTAATAAAAAGTGGAAGGAAATAGGGAGACTGTTGACCAACACCTATCCGATAAAAAAGTAAGCGAAAGGGAAGTTTTCTGAATCATGGACTAAACCGTTTTTAAATCAGAAAAGTATCTACGTTTAGCAAATTCTAAAACAGTTGCATAATAAAATGACGTCATAACAGCGGGCAGGTAACAAATATTGACAGTGGGTGATTGCGACCGAGGATCCCCTGAGCAAACTGCGAATTAAAAGGGACGAGAAAAATTAATCCTAATGCGATTTTAATGAAGCTCGAATGGACGAATGTAATATTCCTAAGCTGTGGGTTATTCGTTTTGCGCTAAGAGGGAAATGAGACAACTTTGTGGGATTGTTATGCCAAAGCACTGTTTGATAATTTTATTTACGGACGCAATAGAATGGATTTTATATACCAACGCATAATTAACCATTGCAAAAATATTTTTGTTTATCTTATCTTATTACTTTGAACGAGCAATTCTTGAAATACTAATGTAGGTTCTTATATATTTATTTACCTTTACCTATGCGGATCTTAGAAATGGCTACAATTATTTAGTTTTTTTTTTATATGTTTTGTTAGGCCAAAAAACCAATCCAGCTAGCATTTGATGACCTCTGTGGTGTAGTGGTCACCATGCTTATCCGTCATCCAGAGGTCCTGGGTTCGATCCCCGGTCAGGGAAAGTTGGAAAATGGCCTTTTTCAAATTGTCCTGGGTCTTGGATGTTTATCTATATATGTATTTATTATAAAATATAGCGTCGTTGAGTTAGTATCCCATAACACAAGCTTCGAACTTATTTTGGGGCTGTGCAATCGCAGTGTTATTTGTCCATATATTTATATATTAAAAAAACTCTTGTTTTTCTTATATAAGGTTCATAGATATAATAGAACATTATGATAGATATAGTAATTTAAGTAGATCTATACATATTAATATACTAAATAGTATGTATACATACATACATATCTATGACAATTTACAAGTAATATTATTTAGGTCAGTACACATAAAGTCATAAATAACGATAAAATCACTTTTCATTACTGACTCCGTGGTCGGCGTCCAATTTCAGACATCGTTACAATAATAAAAGTGACATAATATTCTGTAATAACTGCCTGCCATTTTGATGGTCTGTTTGGACATAATTAATGTTGTATTCTTTCCAGCGTCCTTGGTCAGGTCGTCTGACCACCTTGTGGGTGGGTGTCCTACGCTTCGCTTGCTAGTACGCGGTCACCATTCGAAAACCTTTTTGCCCCATCGACCATCGGTTCTCCGAGCGGTTCTTAGCGCTGGATGCAAGCCGCTCTTGATCGGTCATTTTGGAAATCCTTGGGAGAGGCCTATGTGCAGCAGTGGATGTTGTGCGGCTGAAATGATAATGATGATGAATGTTGTATTCTTAGATGATATTTCGATGTGATGATTACATCAAAAGTCATTCATAAACCTACTATTGAGTCTTAGTAACGTATAACACAAACTTGACTTAATTTAGATTGAATAATATAATCTTATTAATATTTTCTGTGAATTGTTGCGTTAGTGATAATTTTACAAATAATTTAATACTTTAAAAAATATTGATAGTTGGCTACAATTTATATTAGTCTGGCTTAATTTTCAAATCTACAGTTAACTTTGTTACGCCATTATTAAAATAATAATTGTAACCCGTTGCTGGTAAGCGTGGTCAAAATAAACATTTGAAAACTTGACATTTTCCGGGATAAAAATAAATAAATAATAAAAATAATAAAATACTGTATTGACATAGTAAAAACTATCTCGGAAACTTCATACACAACGCGCAAGGGTCATACCCGTAATAAATCAAACCACGGGCTATACTAGATCACTATAGTATAATGAAATTAAAATAACAGCCAAAACACAAAAAAAATGGATTTCCATACAAAAGTGTGCAGCCGCCCGGGCAATTTGTACGGGAATGTCGAAATATTTTTTTTTGGTTATATGTCTTTAATTTTAATTTCATTATACTATAGTGATCTAATAGGCCCGTGGTTTGAAAAAATCTCTTCCACGTTGTATACTATGAAGTTTCCGAGATAGTTTTCACTGTGAACGAAACCACCGATAACCAGCACCTTCTCCCATAACAAGTTAGTATGCCACATGTGCGTATTTAACTTAGTTTCATAAAAAAATAATAAGTTAAGACTAAAAAGACAGACAGGCTAGTAGTATGTATGCGTATATGTTTATGCGAAAAGAATACATGCATACAAAATATCACGCTTATTTCTGACAGTGGTAGGCAGAGACTATGGACATCAACTGCTAAAAAGTATCCTATGTTTTAATCCAAGTACCTAATAAGCTCAGCCGCATAACGTCCACTCCTGGACATAGGCGTCTCCCAAGGATTTCCAAAATGAGCGTTCTGCATCCAGCGCTTTCCAGAAACCTTGGTCAATTTATTTACTACACGCTAAATGTCATTCAAACCCATTTTGACGTGAAAGTGGAACAAACGTTTGTACTTATATAATACATACTTTCGGATAATAGTACCTACCTAAGATTAGTATCAATTTTATTTATATCATCATTCCTCTTGTTTGTAGATATTAATTCAAAGATACATACTGTCCATCTTAATAATATCAATATCTAAGGTAAATTGATATTTGTTCGTCTAATCGAGGCAGCGAAGCCTCACGACATTCGCACGCAATGGACGACCCTCAACGAATCCACAATATTATTAATTCAGGCATATTAATAAAGTGTCAGGTTTCGACCACACTCGTGTCGCAGGAAGCATGGCCCGGTGAGCCAATCGCACGAAAATAATACATTCGATGCATCGATTTTTTTCTGACAGTCGATAATTCCTTCGTCTGTCAGATTTTTATCGGATCGTGTTACGTTTTGACGGACACGGTTATGTACAAATATAAACAAACGAAGGCCTAAGCGAGATTTTTTGTCACATTTTCAAGGGTTAGAACTAAAGGGTTTCATGTTAGTTCATGTGGAAATGTAAGACAAAAATAATTGACGTGATGACGTCCACTTCATCCAGAAAAAAAATGTATACGTAACATCATAACAGCGCAGTATGTGGGTTTATAAGTAAGTATTTTATTTTATTACGAGTAACAAAACGTGGAAGACAATGCCAAGGTGCAAGTGACCTGTCCGGTTAACTCTAAATCTAGAGGAGATTATGCCAAAACGCCTGAATTTTCTTTCGCTGTAATTGTAACTGTCACCATTTTGATAGAATTACAGAAAAAAATAGGTATTTCATCAAAAAAGAGAAACAATAAGCTACTGAAAACAGTAAAGCAACTGAAACCATCGACAAAAGCGTGTACAAATATCAACAAACACAAAGCTGTAGGTGTTATCGATATTATTTTATAAGCAATAACCTGCGTCGGCCGACTCCTGAAACGCGTCACTTTACGGACTCAATCATCGTTAATCCGACACGAGTATTGTCGGGTTATAGTCACGATCACGACTCTCATTCGCAATAGTTTTCGAAAAAATTGCCGACTTCGCTACGTTTTTATGTGCCTCCGATTGCATGCGCGCACATAAATTTTCATGCTATAGGTATGCACGGGTTAATTTTTTTAGGGTTCCGTACCCAAAGGGTAAAAACGGAACCCTATCACTAAGACTCCGCTGTCCGTCTGTCCATCTGTCATATTTAAGTGGGGATCCAAAATAACAAACGTGATTTTTTTAATAGATCATGTTACGGAACCCTTCGTGCGCGAGTCTGACTGGCACTTAGCCGGTTATTATTAACAGTAGGAATAGTAACATTAGATATAATCACGTCTGTATGCCTCACGGGTTAGACAGAACCTTGGGCTGAAAGAACCAAAATAAAAATAGTGATGGGTTTGCTAACAGCATCGCCTATTGGCTTTTACGATCTGCGCGAGAAGAAAAGCAGCGGGACAAAACTATGTTTTTTTTCTGTCAAACCAGCATGGAAGAAAACATCAAATATAAACTAATAAAACAACAGATCACCCGAATTTTTTATGAAACATCGAAATTGCGATTTTGTGCAAGCTTTTATCAAGCCGATCAAAGGGCCGGACATTCCGACTTCTTACGATGTTAGTAAAAAACACAATCTCTCTTTATAGTTACCATTCCACTGGTTATTATATCCGTATCGATGCCGAGCTTACGGAGCGTGTAATGTCGAGTCGAGATATTGTAGTGGACCCGGACTAGCTATTTCGGATGTTCGAACGTTTGAACGCAAATGTTCGGTATTTTATTCGATAAATTCTTTGTTTGTATTCTTTACTGAGTTATGGAAAAATGACAAATGAGATAGAGTAAAATTAGTTGTAAGTAAATGATCTGTCATCAACAACTACCAAAGATAAATAAATGATTTTTGACTTTTTGACTTCATGCACCTGACTTAACTCTCAAACTAACCTATTGTTCCAAACTCAAGCATTTTTTAAATTATACTATCACTTCTTTATTCTTGATGGATTCTTCTAAGCAGAGCCTGAGTCTTCAAGACCCAAAGGTCCCTTTAAGAGTAAAAGTGGAAAATGCGGGTGAAAATAGTGATGAGTTGCTGGCCCCTATGATTCGGATTTTCGCTCAGTCCTTCGATCGGCTTTTCCAATCTTGGTGGAAAGAGAAGCAGTGTGATTGGAACATTAATTAAAAATACAATCTTTCTTTATAATTACCATTCCATTTGTTATAATATCCGGGTCAATGCCGAGCTTACGGAGCGTGTAATGTCGAGTCGAGATATTGTAGTGAACCCGGACCAGCTATTTCGGATTTTCGAACGTTTGAACGCAAATGTTCGGGTTTTTATTCGATAGGTTCTTTTTTTGAATTCTTTACTGAGTTATAAAAAAATTACAAATGACATAGAGTAAACTTAGTTGTAAGTAAATGATGTGTCGTCAACAACTACCTATTATGAAATGGAAAGAAAAAATTGACAATTATCAAGTGATGCAAATTAAAATTAATAATTTTTTACTTTATGCACCTGACCGAATTTTCAAACTCTAAACCTATTGTTTCAAACTAAAGCAATTTTTTAAATTAAACTATCACTTCTTTAATCTTAATGGGCTAAACAGACCCTAAGTCCTGAAGACCCAAAGTGGAAATAGCGGATGAAAATAGTGATGAGTTGCTGGCCACTATGATTTGGATTTTAGCCTATTTCTTCGAGCGGCTTTTTCATATTCTTTACTGAGTAGCGATGGCGATATAATCAGTAAGAAAAAAAAATTGCCTTGGAACAAACACACCATTATATTTTTATCTCACAATTAATAATTAAATTTTATTCAATTTAAACCAAATGGTTTAACATAGCCAATAAAATCAATACGAAAAATGAAAAGTATATAAATATGATGAAAATAACAACTCGCAAGAACGTAATCTCTTCATTTCCTCTATCCAACATATTATATGTTATATAAGATCACTGAACAAAATCCAGAAGAAAATCCGCAAAATAAGTGTAATATTTATCGACAAAGGTCACACGAAGCTCGTAACTTAAGGTCCCGACAAAAACAATAATCCGCAGTTTTGAGGAAAATGTTTATCGGCAGAGCCACCCGCCTCATAAATACTGTGCCAGAGTGAAACAAGGAAATAGATAAAAAGCTAAACGCTTGTTTGGGGACAGCCGTGAGGACAGCTTGACAAATGGACGGTGGAAATTATGTCCGGAATGTTCTGCGTTTTGATTCGGTGTCACAGTCGAAATTTATAGTTTTAATTTTTTTTGTTTCTTTTCTGATTGGACTCTTTTTTGCTTGTCTGCTGTTATTTAAGTATAAGAAAAGACAGTTTATTACATAAAATCAATAAAGTGATCTCACCTACAGTTAAGTGAATTTCAGTCATAATTGGGTTGTCAAAAATTTATTATTAAGTAGTGTTAAAACTGAGAATAAAACGTCAGGAAATAATGTCAATTGTTATATTGATCATAGTCAAATCAGATACTTTAGAAAAAAGTATCTGATTTGACTTGTTAGAATCAAGCGGATTGTATGTATCAAGAAGATATCAACTTTACAAATGAAATTCTTATTATGTTTCTGCTAGGATAAATAATGCAATCCATCGACCGCAATCATCATTATAACGTTTAATTTGGGAATTATAATTATATTTAACATTATGCCAAAAGTTTTTTGTCTTATGTTTGTTAATGGTAAAAGAAGGAAAACGCGATAGTGTAGCTAATTAAGGACATAATTATTAACATGAAGAAAGATGGTTTCGTGTAGTTTCCTAATTTGACTTGAATGTGGAACTACGGAAATATCTTCAAAGGCGGGATGACTTTCAAAAATAGTTCTACACGTGCACTAAAAATGATTGATCCATCGACACTCCACTAAAACTCCTCGTCATTCCCTTCTCTGGATTCATTCGAGCATATGTCACTACTGATAACTGCCACATCTTATCTCCAAAACATTATTTCATACAATATCGGAAAGCCATTCCGACTGTGTCTGATTTTATTCTGGGCAATTTATTTTCAATAAAGAACTATAAAAAGACTTATCTAAATCGTTCGGGTGCGAATCGAGGGGAGCTCTCTGTCATAAATGTCGAATCTTATTTACGTCGTATTGCGCAAGTGGAAACTACCTACTAAGGTAATTACGAGTACATAAGGCCTGATCCGTGGTCTATATAGAGAACGTTACCAACATACACAAAGAACTTTACAGCTGAAAATCAGTATAAGTATTGCTCCCGGGCAATATTTGCACTGAACTGTGGCCTTTTTGTATTGCTGTAACACATACATTTAAAATTATGCAGGTAGGTACATTTATTGTGTCTGGTTTCCGTTTTTTTCTTTTATCAATATAGTCATATTTTGTAATCAATTATGTGTGTTATGAATTTATCTATCCATAAGAATAAAAGTATGTTAACTTGTCAATTGTATTGCTAGTTTTTTTTTTTATGGTAAAGATGTATGATTACTAATGAATTAAATTTATTTATAGTGATGTTAATAGATTCAGGTGTTACTTTGCGGAAGTCAAAGTTACATACTACATGATTTGAATTACTTTGTGCAATTCCGCCACCAGTTAGTTCATGCAAACTATTGCCGGCCGGCGCCCACCCACTACTGTTAGTCCCAGCATACCTGATACCAATCGGAAGGAGCATGCATCAGCTGTTGGTGGCGGGTGCACACGGGCTGTTGGTGGCAGGTATGCTGGGACTAACAGTAGTGGGTGGGCGCCGGCCGGCAATAGTTTGCATGAACTAACTGGTGGCGGAATTGCACAAAGTAATTCAAATCATGTTATAGTGATGTGCATTGCGTACTGCGCAATGACTTGAAGTATAAATTTAAAGCCTAGAAAAGTCATCTCGCGCTTTTAGTTTTGGTCTCATAAGGAGACCATATTAGACCAAGGAAATATTGAGTCAAGTCGCCAAAGAGTCCATTCATAGTTTAAAACTTTTTAAAGCTTTGAATGATTGAAATATAAATACTTATAATAATTCTGCTGGAAAAGACATTTTCATACGAAAATAGAAGTAAAAAAAGACATTTAATACGCACTGGAACCATTAGCTATTATACTATAAGCCTCTCGCAGACAAGAGCATCTAATTAAGAGCACTAAAAACAGTAATTTTAATGTTTAATCTTATCTCCAGGCATTTATCGATATCTGTTATGATACCAGACTCGAACAGGTTTGGCTCAAATGGCGTATTAAAATGTAAATAGCTAAATAAAGCAGGTACGACTCACTGTTGGCTACGTTTATCTACTTGTTACGAGTTAATTTGTTATACGTTTAGATAATTGGATACGTACTTATAACTTAAAAAATGATGTATCAAAAGATTTTTTCCAGTGCAGAAATGTAGTTAGTAGAGTCCATGATGCTGATAGGCTCAATAAACCCATCACGAAATTTATTTCGAGAATATATAACTCCGATATTTTTCGTAATTGGTATTTGTACAAATCAATATCAACAGGTATGCATGTTAAAAAAGACACATAAAAAAATAAAACACCTTGTCGAAAAATACAAGTTGGTACTCGTAAGTACGCATATTTAGAATCAGTCTCATCGTTTTCGAGTAAAACACAACACTATCTACATTGCAAATCGCGTTACGGACTATAATATAAAGAACGAAATTTAAATTTGTACTCACACTCACTCATTTACATGTTATTCGAGCAACAAACCCTAGGGGACCGTATCAGCCATTTATGAGTGGCAAGTATTAAAGAAAAGAAAACTCAATACATATAAAAAATAGGTATAACAACAAGAAAAGAAGCCGCGTGCAAGAAAACGGCTCGCGGCGAACAAGCGCGCGGAAAGCCATTGTTCCGCGACTTTTAAAACGGAACGAAATGAGCGAGGGGAAGGAAATCGGATGAAAATATGAAAAGAATACACGTTATGGACGTAAAAGTGAAACGGAACGCCGGAGATCGGGTCTCAGCCGCGGCGTCCGCAAATATAATTTGCATAGTCAAGTAGCCGAACTTTTGTCTGGTGCGGATGTTCAACCATATCGTTCGTTGCTTTTTAACCGCACTCATTCGGGATCGACTCTGCTTTTATTGCATTTTTTCCCCTTTGAAAGGATTCCTTCAATATTTCGGTGGTTCGTTTTATTCATACGCTCGGTCATCGAATTGTTTCGCTTCGCGCGCCATATTGCGTTTTGTTAATTCTTGTTGTTGATGTAAATGTACTTTTTTACAAACAACATTTATATTGAATTTAAAAAAAGAAGCTAGATTAGCTGATTGTCTAATGTGTATGCGAGATACTAAAGTATATATAAGTATACGCATACACGGAGTTTTTTATTTTATTTAGATATTTAGAATTTTAGGAAAAGTTGTTTAATATACAGACGAGCATTTGCCCTTTAAATTTGATGATGATAGATGATAAAGGATTTATTACTGATTCATGTAACGACACATAAATGAGTCGTTATCGACATAATAAAACTATAAGTTAGAGGTGTGATTAGACGAGACAATGAAACAATTAACATAAGTTGCTCGAGTGCTTTGAAATTAGAACTATTGCCGACATAAAGAAGACAAAGGATTAACTTTTTGTTCGCCAGCATCTGCATTGAATCGAATAAAATAATCGATTGGAGAATTACGATTCATCGTCGGTTATGAACTGACGAGAGGAAGCAATAAGACGGATTAGGGATCACAAAGCGAGCCGCCGAGATATCGACAAATATTGACTCGTAGAAACAATGGGTGCTGAGTGCGCCCCTGCCGCCGGACCGTGCGTGAAGCCTGATTGACGGTACGATTCGATTGCGCTGTCTATATTATATCCAAACTAGCAAGCCGCCCAGACTTTGTGGGAGTATTTATAACACGTGGAAACCTTCCTCTTCAACCATTCTATCTCTTTATGTAAACTGCATTAACATCCGTTGCGAAGTTTAAAAGATATATGCGTATACAGAGGAAAAGACGGCGGGAAGCCACTTTATTTTATAGTAAGTTTAAGGTTTAATACGCTCTAAGGCAAATTTAAAAAAAAATGCAATTTATTTGTCAGAAAAATGTTTCCAAAAACTTTTCTGTACATTTGACTTAATTTTTTGCCGAAAGAAGTCTTATAATATTGTGTAGTTTTGGGAGTAAGTATTTAGTTGTATACCTCGATAAATGTATAAACTTTGTTTTCTATATAGTGTCACAGTAGTGTGACTTTTTTTTTACTTTCACAGCAAAATGAAGAAACTTCCCGTTTATACGTTGCGGATCTACTTGAATTTTTAGAAGTTCCCTATCATAATAAAATTCTGTTTTATGATAAACATACTTATTTAAAATTGACATAATCATTAACGCATTGCTAGACAGGAAAGGTGGGATGAAAAGGACCAAAAATAAGCTTCAGTCGAGTGAAAAACTGTTTTCCAGAGGTGTTGGACTGAATCGATTTCGGAGTCGATGGTCCGACGAATTTTCCACTGAACGGACCCCTGGACGCAGACCTTTGTATTGGCGAGAAATTAACTAAAAAGGACCTTTTAGCATCCTAATTTTGTTAGACAAGAAATTATGGACGGTCAAGAACAAACACAGAATAATGTTGTTAAGAGACTCGGAATTTGTCGGAATTCCGGAAAATGAGTGCAAAAGCAACAGGTTTGTTTTAAAATTCCGGTGAAATTTTTGATTTTACCGATTGCTCTAGTAGGAATCATTTACATAGCTTATTCTTCTCGTGTCAGTAATTCAAACCTATACGTCTGTATGTATAAAATTGGGCTACGCCTATTGCTTGATCCTTAGTCTCCATTAGGTCCTCTTTTGTGCAGTTAGTTAGGCATAAAGAACAGTTCAGAAGATGGTTTGTAGTTTGACAGTTAATATACTGTACGGCTGATACCGCGATAGCTAGGCTCCTGGTCAATTATGGATTGATAGGCTGAGTTTTTGAGTTTTTAAAACCATCTGAGATGTAGAAATCAAAAAATGATATGGCTTAGTAATGGATCTAGTTGAATCAAATTCACATTCAGTTACACAATCCAACAAACTTCATTGGATATAAAAAATCCCAAAGTAACCCTTTTTATACCGATATCCACAAATGAGGAGGTTATCGAAAAGCTTTTTTTATGTATGTTCAATGACTATTCGAAGACTCGTAGACCGATTTGGAAAATTCTTGTTCCAAAAGAGTATACTTGTCAGGTTGTCCCATGATTTTATCAAAATCGGTTGTGTAATTTGGAGGTAAGGTCGGTTTTTAGTTTTGAAAAATTATTGTAATGTTTTTTCAAAACTACGTATGACTAAACTACTGATATTTTATATTTTATTCTTGTGCTCAATCAAAGCCACTAAATAGTTATAGACAAATTTGCAAAGTTCTCTTTAATAAATATTTTCCCTTTAAAAAAACCGGTAAAATCTAAATTCGGCATTCCTTCTCTTCCTCCTGTTCCCCGTTAAACGAGATATAAAGTAAGAAGTCTGTGCGGTACTTTGCAGATTGCCCCGCACCGCATCCAAGAGGGCCGTTGGAATACAGGGCCTTTTCTGTGGTCGGCTATAACAAATGATTCGTAGGAATCGTACATACTTGACAAAATTTCTGACTATTATCAACTTGTTACACAAAATTTAAATGACACCCATAATAAAAATAAATAAAGCAACATAATAAGTAAGTGCCTCTCCATACGAGTAAAACCTGTCGCGCACCAATCACTGCAGTATGGCCACATTGGAAATCGGACAGCGTTCCGATCCAGCATCCAGACGTCATTACCGTCGTGTCGGAGGTCGGCCATGACAAATGATGCGTAGGAATCGCTAGTGAACTCCCTTCATTAGCAACAACATTAATTACTAGCAAATCCTTAATGAGAAAACGTTCGTTTCTTTACATTCCTCGGTTTTAGTTCGATTCGCGAGCTATTGATCCCTGATGATCGTCTGCGAGTCTACTCGTATGTTTGTGCAAAGCAATGAATTTGAACTCTTTGTGAATCTGCATTCCGCTTAGAGTACGTATTGTGACAATAATTTGAACTTTGAAATTTGGCCTTTGAATGGCATTGCTTTTTAGCTGTATTGTGTTACTCTACTACTAATAATACAGACATTCGATATTTTTTTTTAAGGAATGTATAATGAAAAAGTACAGTTACAAAAAAATATGCCCCTTTATGTAATTTACACAGAGCACCGGAATCAACTATTAAAAAATAAATTATTTCACCGCGATTGACTCAATGTAACATTATGAAAATTTATCACAAGCAGCACCATGTAGCTTCACTTTATTTCCCAATAATGCAATGCCAATTCAGCCGCCCTTTTTACTTTCTCGAAGGCAGGTCCACCAGTGCCTATCAACACAAGAATCGGTCCAATCATTCGTCAATCAAACTACAGAGGGAAGAAGATCGACATATCGAACCTCAATAAACCAGAAAGAGACATATCGATGCGAATCAGTCGATTATCGACGGGGTAATAACATCGGCCGAAACAAAAGGTGGAAAGGCGAATCAAGTATCGCGAGATTTCAGATAAAGAAAACGTTGTCTTTACAAGAGGGAAAGAGACAGATTTAGGCAGTTTCAAGTTCGGTGAGATTGATGCAGCTGAGAATATGGCGCACGAGTCCGCGTGCTTGCGCAAAAACGTATATTTAGAGAGTTTTGTTTTGCACCGTGCGTGCGCAGGTCCTTATTGTTGTTTCGATACGGTACGGCCGCGATCAATTTTGCGTTCTATTAATATTGATAGCTATAATTTCATTGTTTTCATATAGTCATTTTAGTTCTGTGCGTTGTGTTGCTTTTGTTGCAAGACATGTTGAATGACACCTTAATTCTGCTTTTTATTGTGATGAAACAGAACGTTTTCAATTATCATTTGTCTCATCATTGTTTTTTTTTTTCTGTTTTAAGTTTAACAATCATCTATTACGAGTTTAGAAGTTAACGTTAATAAGTAATAGGTACTTATCAAGAATGCAAAAAATTGGATGTCAGACGGTTTGAGTGATTTGTGTGAATTAGTCGATCGACGCAAAGACTAATTTACTCTGATGATAATTTTGCAGATTCCCTTAGAATTTGTCTAGTTTGCGTTTATAACCTTGAACAAATCTAATAAGTAGATTCACAGCCAAAAATAAAAAAAAAGTTTCTGTATTTTTTATAAATACCTATCAATAATCAAGAATAGAGTTTATAAATGTGAACCATGGACACAAACGTCGCTTAAATGCATTAAATTTTATCCATAGTTTATAAATACGAAGTCGATTATTAGTGATACTCTAATACCGAAAACGAGATAGTATCCAAAATTTGTCTAAAATTTTGTATCACAATTCTTTTCACACATCGTCTACAAAATCCTTGAAAACAAAAAAAACCTTGAAAATACAAATTGATTATTTGTTACAGTGATGTACCAGAAGCGGCTAAAGAAGGAGAGGAAGCAGCGCCAGCACGTGCAGGAACAGCTGGAAGTGGAACTAAAGCGGCGGCAGAAGATTGAAGAGGCGCTCAAGCAGTCCGGAGCGCCGTCCGAGATCCTCAGGATTGTAACTGGTACGTGTATGCAAAGTTCAACACCAGCTCATTGGCTCGGTGGGAGTATGCAGTGCTAGTGCTTTAACGTGTTAAACAACCCTGGGCATGGTCCACATTTGGATAGGTGACCACAAAGTGGTCAAAAAATTCGCGAGCTCCTCGATTTATTGTGCAGTCGCTAAGCTATGTCAGATGCCTTTCGGCAGCTTGAAAAATCTGTCACCAGTGTTGGCTACTTATGCATACGAAAAACAAAAACCATTAGCATTCCAGAAGCTCTTATTGGGCATTTGTCTGCGTCATCGTTTCTGTCCCTGACTATCGCTGTCCAGTTCTTCTAAGTTCTTACTTGATACCGTCAACCTAATTGTCGGACGTGTGTTTCTCATTTCTCGGGCACCACTAAACAATGACCTTATTTCTTCTACCAGGGTTTTTTTTTAAGTCTACCATCTCTCATCACAACGTATACCAGATGCCAAAATCAATAAATCGTATTATCTAAAAATAATATAAGTTTGCAAATTGATTATGTTACAGAACCTTCAATACATGAGTTCTACTCATACTTGGCCGGTTTTGTCAATACCATGGTCACAGTGCCACAGCACCAATATCTGCTGACATTAAAAAAGCGTTTACTTACTACGAAGCAATTTACAAGTACATATACAGAGCACATAGAATCTTCCTTAGCACATATTGAATTGTTAGAATCTGAGATACTTCACAGGAGTTCAGTTTCTTCGCTCTATGAAATATGTCAAGATTGTCAATACCGTCAGTACCAGAGTATTCAACAAGTTCCGACTATGCTGCTGACATGTTAACTTGCCGTCTGTCAAACTATCTGCGTATTAACTCAACTTTGTCCGCACGCGTTCCTACATCCCATTATCGATGAACACAAACTTCAGCCCTAAGTAATCACGTTAAGATTCCTTTTTGATTGCTGACGAGGGTGATATGTAACTTTAGTTGGCAAGTTTGTGTGGAGTGCGTGACGTAAGAAGGGCGGGTAAACGCTGGTGAAGGCTTGTACTAATCTCCGTGTCAGGAAATCGTTTCGCAGGCCATTTCAAGGGGCCATGGATGTACTAACACGCATTTGAGTTTGATTCCTTGCATAATAGCTCTTCGATGCCCTATAAACGTTTGCAGAAAGTCTTTACCGTACGATTGATTGACATAGATCCAATTTTTTATTTTTAAATCGATACTTGTGTTGTAGTTAGTGTTAAGTTATCTAGCAATATTTGCTGTTAAGAATGTATAAATTTTATGGCTTGTTAATTAAATAATTGAAATTAAAGTATTATAAATTTAAAGTTAAAACATAAAAATTGAAACAATCTTCAAAGTCATTGTTCTAGTTCATGACATTTTGAACTTCTTTTTTTCCTGATAGGTTTGTTCCGTAAGACGAAATGTTTAATAGGTACTTATATAAAAGAAAAAAAAATAGATCAGTCATTAGTGTCATTACTCATATAATTAGGCATGAAAAAAAAACATTTTTTTGCTGTTTCTAAACTATTTCGGAAGATATTCTATATAACGGTCAATATGTTAAACATTTACTGATCTTTACAGAAGGAGTTTGCTTTCCTTTACTTATAGGTCTAAGATCTGACCATTTTTCCACTAACTTCCACTTCTAAGATCTGATCAGGCCTATTTTCTACAGAGAACCTAACACCGTCATCACAAGAGACGCCTCGGTCAGAACGGGAGAACGGCTCCGAGAGCAAGCCGCCCAGCGCCGAGCCCCCCGCCTCCTCCCCGCCGTTCCAGAGAGACCCCCCGCGCACGCCCGAGAAGCCCCAGTGGAACTACCCGCCACCGCCCGTCGACATCATGAGCGGAGGTGCTGCGTTCTGGCAGAATTATTCTGGTGAGTTGGTTTCTTTTTTATTTCATTTTACTTTATCTCGGTAATCCGGTGGGTGTACGTTTTACTAGCGCTTTCGCAAGTTAAACGACACCGGGTATGGTCCGCAATGGATGGGTCCTCCGTGCTTCGGAAGGCGTGTAAAGCCGTTGGTCCCTGCTGTTATCATTGTATGCCATTAAAACTTGACACCAGTGTTGGCTACTTACACACACGAAAAATGGTCAGTTAAGATTCAGACCGAGATATGATTGTACATTTTTGAGTAGTAAACAAATTTTATACTTCTTTTGGTAGCATGATAGTGGTGGATACATTTGATTTTGCCGCCCCTCTGATTTCGCCGCCCGGGGCATGGGCTCCGGCTTGCCCTCCTAGATCCGGGGCTGTTCCCAGCCATTACTACTAGTCGCGGCTTACCTGCCACCAGCCACCAATAGCACTACAAAGATGATACGCATGTCAATATATAGTCACTCTAGCATTCAAAGACCATGCGAAGTAGAAAAGCCGGTACTTAATATAACGATAAGGCTTAGGATTTGATATTTCTCGACGCCTTTGTATCAAATATCTACTTGTGTCATTCATTCATTTAAATTTAAGAGCGACGCTCTTGTTGGTGGAGTTTCTTCCATTCCTGTCTGTCCTCAGCTGCCTTTTGACGTGTACGTATATTGCACCTATATACTATTTCATACCCTTTTTACTATCAAACTCTCAAATATACTTTATTTACATTGCCAATAACATTTCCCATTAAAATTTCAACGGTCATAAATTCGCGATATTGAGTTTTTCGAAAGGAATCAGGGCTTGTCGAATTTACCAAAAGTATAATAGGGATCCGGCTCTGAAGAAAAATCCGACATACGAAACGTATATTCATCATATTGCATACCGGCAGCGTATTGGGAATTCGAAGTATTTAAAAGCCCGGGTATTCGATATTGTGTATTTTCGGACGAGCTTTTTGGACCACATTCCTTATCTAATGACAAATCATATGAGACGATGGTTATTTTGGTAGATATCAATTCTAAACAGAGTTTTGTTAACAAAATACTTCAATGGATAAAAACCCTTTAAAATATGCAAGTAATTTGTAGATTAGATAGCGTTAAACCACTGAAACTTAAGTACATAAGTATTTTTAATTTGATATAACCGCCTAGATACTTCTTATTATGGTAGATAAGTACTTTAAGAGGAATGCGAAATGAACGTACATTTTTTTAAATAAATTCATATATTATAATTTTTTTGTTGCATTATTCAAACAATTCCATTGATCTTTTTTTGTTATCTCTGGTACTACGATTAAGGTACCTCTAAGTATTTTTCATTTCCAAATTTAAGAATTTTTTGGTGAAATCACCGATAAAACAAAACGTGTTAAGAAATAAACAAATAGAGTTCTACCGATACCTAAGCAGTAAGTACCGACAATCTCCCCGCAAAAAACCACCGGTGGTGAATCAATCCGTAGTTTTTTCATTGCATCCTTTGTGGAAAACCCGAAAATTTCATTAAAAATGCACCGGCCGTGCAGCGGAATACAGTTGTGCGTTGCATGCGGGGGTTTGATGTATGTCTGCCACCAGTGCCACCCCATTGGAACGCCGCCATCTCATTCTGCGCTATCGTTGTTGACTTTTGATTTGACTAGATATTTTTGCTATTATAAAAAAATAAATTATGAATTTAATCATATTGTAAAATCTTCTTTCTTTCCTTAGCCCCCTCTAAATGGGGTCGGCGCAGCATGTAAGTCGCTTCAAATATGTCAAATGTGACTATATATTTGAGAAAACAGCGTTTTATAATTTTAGTCTTTTTCCTTTGATTAGGGGACTTTCTAGAGCAGTCTTTCCCAAAGTGGGCGATAACGCCCCCTTGTGGGCGCTGGAGGCTTTAAGGGGGGCGCTGATGTGATTTAAGCAATGAGTGATTTATAACTTCAGCTATTTCATATTTTAAATTTCACTGAAATTAAAATCCTCTTACTACACAACATCCATTTATTAGTTCATATTTATATTCTTTTTTATTGTACAAATATAAACTAAAAATGTAATTAATATTTATTATTTTAATGCGTTCACAACGCTATTTATATCGTTAAAGGAATCAAACACTGAAAAAATTTCGTGTTTTAAAGTTTCGCAGGTGAGGTCCCCACTTCCGATACTCTTTATTATTGTAAAATTGTATTATTATTGCTATTTTTTTATTTAAAATTAACAATGTTGATTATTATAAAAGATACTCTAATGTACTGGTGTATGTATTATTATTGCTCTCTCTTGTAAAAAAGTCTAGTTTAGAATATAGGTTGAATTAAACTACAGGCAAGACAAATATGTGATTCAGGTTTTTATGGTGAAAAAAATGGGGGGCGCTACAAAATAACAGATTTTTTAAAGTGGGCGTTTGACAAAATAAGTTTGGGAACCTCTGTTCTAGAGGTTCGATCCCCGGTCAGGTCAAGATGGAAAAACATATTTTTGAGATTGACCTTGGTCTTGGATGTTTATCTTTATATGTTTATGTTATAAAAATGTAATATCGCTGAGTTAGTATCCCATAACACAGTCTTGGGTAGTCCTAGTGAGGCCGAGCTTTAGGAAAATGGCAGTGTTAAAATTTACCTACAATTAAAATGTCCATTTCTCAAAACCTTTTCACTTTAATGATTGATTCTGAATTAACTATAGCAATAAAACGAGTATTACCCAACCGAATTTAAATTAGTTAAAAAACATTCGGTATTGTTACTAGTGTTCTTCATCTTCTTCTGTCCGCAACATTGCCACTAAATCTTAAAGTCTAATATTTTGAAACTGTCCTGGTTACATTGTAAGATGTGTTTCTTCAAGTAAGCACGGCACAAGGCAACCGCAATGCTTCTTGTCTTAAAAGATAGACTGACAAGTTAATTGCAAATCCCTACAAAAATGGCGATAACCTTCGTTTAATTCGCTAAGAACAAGGGGCGATCGTATCGCGGAACATTGATACGAATTTAACCATTTCCTGCAATTCGTCGGGCTGCCGACAGGCAAGGGCGCATCCAGTCTGAGTTGGGGGGCCATAAAGTTGAAGTTTCGACTATTTTTGGTCTATTTTTGGAGTATTTTGCCAAAACTGGTATCAGATTTTTCAAGCTGCCTGAAGGTACATAGCTTTACGACTGTCACACAACAATAGCATTCAGAAACTAAGGCTTAGCGTGCATCCCAAAGACGGAGTAGCTCGAGTAAATTGTATTCCACTTGTGATCACCCAAGTGCGGACTACGCCCGCTGTTACTTAACTCGCGAAAGTGCTAGTAGTGGGTACTCCTACTGAGCTCTTCAAACAGATTACTGTGAACTAGTATATTATTACTTTGTGCTGTGAAGAAGCACACTTTAATAGCGAGCTACTTAATAAAGCTGAGAGCGCCGATAAGTTCCAAATCATACTTACAAGCGTATTATCATATTATTAAACGGCACAAATATTAGAACTCATCTCGTTATCAGAGTTTTTTCGTCACCAGGTCATATTTCTAGACTAAAAGAATAGAAACGAGAATCTGAAAGAAATATTTTGACCTATTTTGCCTTGTTTATTCCACATGCTATAATTAGGAAGTTTAATATTCTGTTCCTTTGCCTATTTTCCAGATTAAAATATCTGTAAGCTGGATCTTTAAACGAACTGTAATCTTCAAATTGTTAAATAAATTATTATACATTTTTTTACCTGTATTCTACGATTAGCACAGACCACATAGGTTCTTAGTACCATGCTTGAGAAAAGGTTCACCCCTATGCCCTTCTTTAGATCCGTCCTTGTCGAGAGTCGGGCTCAAGTAGAATTGCACCTGCATTTCGTCGGCTACGAACACAGTCGGGCTTGAGTAGAAATTGCAACTAATTTAAGTGTTACCCTGACTCAAGTATGGAAACGCACGCGAACACGCAACGGATAGAAATGTGAAATACGCTTGTAACTTATTGGAGTACTTATTTGATAATTTAACGATGAATTGGTCTCAAAATCACAATTTAACAATTTAATAGGTTTTTATTTGGAATGTTCTTCAAAGAGAAACTTGTAACAGAGGTTTATAGAAATGTCGTGTATCGTTCTGTTGTGTTTATTTTGTAATATGAAAGTTTAAAAAAAAACTTGACATGATCGTTTGCTTAACGCGAATGAGTTCAAAAATAAACGTAAAGAATTAAGTGCTTCGACACAGATCTATTGAAAATAAAAATGTTGATATTTTTACAATAGCGTAGATTTTAAATTTAAACTTCTTTATAATAAACATCTCAATTCAAATTGCATAATGATATCTCCGATAGATAGATAATAACCCTTCAAACTATTTTATGAACTACACGTGAATCTTTTCTAGGCACATTTGCGGTAAATGGCAACTTTGGCTTGTGTGCGTAGAAAAGCTTTAGATTTAGATTCTCGCCTATTTTCTAGATCGGCTTTCACGATCTGCGTGGGAAGAGGAGCTGTTGGTACATTATATATTTCTTGTTTTCTCCCAAGCCATCATGGAAGAAAAATATACCTATTGAAATTACTACTTGACTAATACACCATTTGAATGACTTACGATCACGACTCGATATAAGAAACCAGCTGGAAATCAGAATATCATTAGTAGACTTTTGCGTTGCTCTACTTTCAGATGTTAGAAACAAGATAAAACATAACAGAAAAATATTAAAAGAGGGTTGTAAACATAAAAGGAAAAAAAAACTTGGAGCTTTTCATCAACTTCCTTCGGCCGACGGACGGTTAAAGAAAAAAAATGTTATTCTTAAATTGGAAAAGTTTTTGCTGTTTATTTTGTATCAAATCGAGGTTGATACAATAAAAATGCCTGTTTTAAACATGATAATTAATTTAAACGTAATCTAAAAGGGTTCAATACTATATGTAACAATTAATTTATAATTAGCATATACTCAGTTAACATATTTGTATCCAACGAAGTAGATAATATCTTCCTAATTAATTAATGTTGCAAATTAGTCAGTAAGCTTAATACAACACGTACCTATAGGGTTCTTGTTCATTCCTTCGTCATTTTAAAAAGTTGAATTTGCTACGTGTAAAATGGCACCTGGCTTGCGGAAAAATATACATTTTCCTATTAATCTTTGTTTTAAATTGACTACCAAAATGTACGAAAAGTATACAAAATGTGAAATTAATACTTCAAATGAATAGTTATCATTATTGTTCCTGTATTTATTTTTCGTCAATAAATTATTTATGAATAATTATAATTAAATTAAATAGAAGTATTTTATTAAATCGTCCTTGGAAGATATCATCTTATCAACAAAAATGTTACATTATTTGTAATTTTATTCCATTGTTGGATGTAGGCCGTCTCCAATCAGTCATTTTGGAAATTCTTGTGGGATATATCTGTCCCGTGAATCCACATTTTAGGAGCTCGGTGGTCCGGTGGTAGTGCACATTGCTAGCGCTTTTGCAAATTATGAATCCACTTACCCTAGACTTTTCCATACAAACGTAGTCTACGTTTTGAAATTACATGTCAGATTTCGGTAAAAAATTGTAATTTAAAAAAAAAATGCAATTATCTAGGGTTATAACTGGTTTTCGATGGTAAAATTATGAACTAGAAAGAAAATATAAGGGTGTAGAAGTTTTCCATACTAATGGTCAAATATGATATAATACACTATATTTAGTTCATAATAATTGTTATATAGAAAGCAAGCCATTGGTTCCGGCTGTCATCCTTGTGTGGCAGTCATTTAGCTATGTCAGATGCAACTTGTAAATCTGACAAGTGCTGGCCACTTACACACACGAAAAACAACAACAGTGAATGCACAACTGAAATGATGAAGAGTTTGCATTTTTACTTACTTCGCATTAGTGATGTGGCGTCCATTGAAACTTTGGCAATATTCCCGTAGATAAAAATGAAATTAAGGAGAATATTTACGGAAAAATATATTCCTATTGCACCTATGTATTTTAAATTGTAAAACATCCTTTTTATGTTTTCTTTTCTATTTTTCATTCACTCATTCATTCATTTTCCATAAATTTACACAGGGGAAATTAAAATTTCCTCATGTAAATTGTAAGTCTGGAATATTTCCTCCCGTAAGTTTGGAACGTTTCCAGTGGCACATACCTGCTTTAGATATACTTGTCACTTAACAAACATACTTGCACTGTCAGTACAACGCAGAAGTGCTAAACTTCTCTTACTTTGTTGATCCAATCTCGTGACATGTTGCATCAAAGTGTATTGTTTCCAGACGAAAAACCGATGTTACATAAGTAATATAAAGTTGAAAAATTAATAAAGAGGAAACTTCTCCGAGGTATTTTTTAGGTGAGCTTGTAAAATGAATGGAAATAAAACTGTACCACCCAGGTGCGCTTGAAACCTTTGACGATATTAACTTTTTTGTTTATATTGAAGTAATATAGCCGCTTTCTGCCGGTCGCCTATTGTGGACTTGTATTTATAAGAACGGACTAGTATATTATTAAATTTATTGGTACGTGAGTCCCTATATTCCTTTTTTATAATATATAGTTGTCTATGTAGGGTTCTTCACACTTGACTTGCGTAGTCGGATTCAATTGAAGGATGATTCAAAAGATAGTTCATTACCTAGTGATATTGTAATTACAATTTACTGAATAATTTATTAAATTATTCAGTAAATTGTTTATTACTGAATAGTTCTGAATAATTTATTAAATTATTCAGGAAATCGTATTAGATACATCTTCATTTACACTTTTTTAAATCTTGATTTACAGAATGCCTACCTCACCACAATGCCATGCGTGTTTATAAAATGTGTACTGTGTACTGCAGATTAAGATTTTCTCTCTTTCTTTCTTAACAATAAAGCCTCTACAAGTTTAGTTTCCAGGCAAATAAATAATAAATAAATAAATAAATATATAGGGACAAATTACACTGATTGAGCTAGCCCCAAAGTAAGTTCGAGACTTGTGTTATGGGATACCAACTCAACGATACTATATTTTATAACATATACATATATAGATAAACATCCAACACCCAGGACAATTTGAAAAAGACCATTTTCCAACTTGCCCTAACCGGGAATCGAACCCGGGACCTCTGGGTAGCGGACTAGCATGGTGACCACTACGCCACAGAGGTCGTCAAAATTAATAAACTCCTTTCTTTCCAGGGTTCACCCCCAAAAACTTTTGAACGGCCAAACCGATTTTTATCAAACAAAGCTGAAAACCACCGTAAGGAAATTGGCTTTCACATAAGATCCCGCATCGAAAACGGTATATCCGTTCGAGAGCTACAATGCCACAGACACACAGACAGACAATCAAACAGACGTTGGTGTCAAACTTATAACACTCTCTTTTTGGGCCAGGGATAAAAAAATAAACGGCGATGCAGCTAACGATATTTTCTAACAAAACGTCCGCCATCTTGTTAAAAGTAACCTTTGAGCTCTGACTACCTCGTAAAAGTTATTAACGTTAAAATCCGCTATTTTCCAACAAGTCATCAGATGCATTTTTCTAAACGTAACAACTTTTTTCAAAACAAATATTTCTATTGGATTTGTATGAAATACAGGCAGATGATGTCACAGTTTTTTGGAGTCTTATTATCCGTTTTTCTGCAATAATAAATCTAAAATCACGTCAAAATGGAAATTTCAAAGACAAATAGCATTATTTTTCAACTTTTTATTTTCTTATCAGTATAAAATAATTTATTTTTGACCTAGGAAAATACCCAATTATGTATGTAAATATATACAGTATGTATCAATGCTTAACAGCCTGAATACACTTGTACTTATTTATTGTCATTAATTAAACTAATCGCTCTGTGAGTTTTAGACCTCACGAGTCACCCTGACGCATTAAAGTTTATCGGATATAAAAGTGGTTCAGACAAAACAGTTGCGTCTCAATAGGGGAACAAAAAAGTGTTGTGACATTATTGTTTTTTTTTTAGAAATGGCTGTAATATTATTTTTCAAAATGGCGGACAATAGGGGGTTTGAAAACTATTAAAGATTTCAAACTCCCTATTGTCCGCCATTTTGAAAAATTTCGAATAACTGAATCGACGAAAAATCTATATATCTAAAAGAAGAAACTGAATGACTGACTGACTGACTGACATATCAACGCACAGCCCAAACCGCTGGGTCTAAAGACTCCAAATTTGGCACACAGGTTCCTCATGAGGTCTAGGGGTGCACTGAAGGGGGTGAAACGGGGGTCCAAAGTTTGTATAGAGAAACAAGATTAGTTTGACCATTTTATTCGAAACTTCGCAAGAGGGGGAGAGGGAGAAGGAGAGGGACTATTAAAAATCTTATTCGAACCATTTTTGACTTCTACGCGGACGAACTCGCGGGTTACAGCTAGTTCTATATAATTTTCAATTTTTTTCTACAAAATTTCACGAGAGTCGGTCGAGAAATGCGACCTGTAGGCGAGAACAAACCGGACAAAAGCATTTTTGGCCAATCTCTAAACTGAGACAATTCGCTCGCTTCACTCGCTCGGTCAAATATTTTTTAAAGCGCAAGTAAACATCTACTAATTAATTTGTTTTAATTATCTCCCCGATTGAAGTGAAGTGTGTCGGAGTCACGCAGGAATCGATTGTTGGAAAAGGTGAAAGAATTTCTATAATAGAAATCAGTCCAATCAGCGGAATTAGACATGGTCGGACAAGTCACAGTAGCACCTTGGTTTGTCGACCCATTGTTGTCCGAGGGCCTTTACCTGTGACTATTTCTTCAATCGACCGTTTTATTGTTTTCTTCTTGTTGTGTCTTTTAACTTGGATTCAGTGGTGTTTTTGCGATACATTGAACATGGTCGAAGAACTTACAGAGTTAGATAAAATCTTCAGTATTTTTTTAAGTGGTACCTTCATTTTTACCTATAATACTAGTCCCAAGAGATTGAAAACACTCAGAATGTCTTCCTTTATAAATTTTACTCTACTTAGTACACATTTTTTTGAACCCACCTATGTAAATGTATGACATTATGTAAATACGAGTATAGTTTATTTTAGGTTGAAGTATTAGCCAAGTTTGTTTCTCTGTTATGTCTTATACCTGTGCCTTATTCTCAAATAACTGTAGGACTAGTTTGGGAAACAATCCGCTATTTTCCAACAAGTCAAATTAGATACTTTTTTCAAAACGTCAAAACAAACAGTTTCTATGGGATTGGTATGAAATACTAGGTAATGACGTCACAGTTTCTTGGAGTCAAATAGCGCTCTTATTACCAGTTTTTCTGCAATAATAAATCTAAAAATCGCGTCAAAATGGATATGTTCAAAGACAAGTGATATTATTTTGCGACGTTTTATTTTTTTATCATAACAATATAATTTAATTTCGACCTAGTAAAATACCCAATTATTTCCAGTTTATAGCTTTAAGAATTAAGATACCTACCTACCTACAAATGTATAAATGGTGGCGGGATGGTGTGGGGCCTGGTGGATGAGCAGCCCTCCAAAATACAGGTTGGACCTAGTTTGGCTCAGGTGTTGTGAGTTCGTCTGGTTCCCCCAGCCTGCCACCAACACTTTGACATTTAAGTTACCAGCATCAAATTAGTACCTTCCTATTTAAGTTTGTATACTCAGTGTATGTAGTGTACCTTTCCGCAATAAATTAATTTAATAATTTTTTTCATGTTGGTATTAACTATTAACTACATAACGTCACAGTATGTGGTCCAACTACAGAACCCAAAGCGCCGGATTGTAAACATTTATAGATAGACACTGAAAGTACCTACTAAATAGGAGTACAACAGGAACAAACCAACAACCCTTTGTCCACAAGCGTCTCAAATTCCCATTCCAAGAATTAATCATCCCATTTTTGTACTTTTAAAAGCAGTAATTAATTTGGTTTTAACAACCGCGGTGTCGATTGCTCACAAATTGTTAAAAAATAACAAGCGCACTTTCTATTATTCAAAGATATCAAATGACAAAATTATAAATTTCTAAAAAAATAGACAATCTTTAAGAAGTAATATTGTGTCTAAACGTTTTTTGGATAAATTTTAGTTTTTGTGAGAAACTAACAATCTTCCGCTTTCTGGCGACGCATTATAATTTCTTGCTTGGTCTTCGTTTGATAGTCAAATCGATTCGTCTCTCTCAGAAATCGATCTATAGATATATTCATTTTACATGGATTAAACAAATTGAGAAATATACAAATAATTTGCGTGTACCTAGGTTACTTAAATAAATTATGAAACGTTAGTCCATTTGGGTATTATATAGTTACTTTACATCAGAATGTCCTGCAAAATTGGTAGGTACCTTTAATTCAAAAATAGGAATGAATAATCTGAAGCGGAAATTAAAATAATACGTGTTGTGGTTACCAAATATTCGTTTGTTGACGTCAATGACTGGTGTCCAACCTCAATATACAAGTGGGACTCTTGAATCTGAATTACTAGTCCAGTCGGCAAATACTTTCAAACTGGACAGAATTCCGAATTTATCAAATTTTTTGGAAATGATTCTTTGCGGTGTATTTAACCTAAGTTTTTGACCTCGAGGAGCATGTGGAAACTTGGAAGGAGGACATATCTTTTATCTTTTATCTTTTATCATTATATCTTCTAAACTGCGATGCTAATGCGCTTCTCCAGAAAAGTGTTGACGAGAAAGTTGTAGGGCAATCAATTTCCTTCGATTTTAGTTGGTAAAACCCAATCTCCTCGAGGTCAAAAACTTAGGTTCTATATCCTATGCCGTCCTTAAACAATATCACAAAATGTAATAAAATTCGGAATTGATACCAGGTAACCCCCTTTTTTACAGTTCCGTATCCAAAAGGTAAAAACGGGACCCTATTACTGAGACTCCGCTGTCCGTCTGTCTGTCACCAGGCTGTATCTCATGAACCATGATAGCTAGACAGTTGAAATTTTCATAGATGACGTATTTCTGTTGCCGCTGTAACAACAACTAAGTTACTAAAAACAAAATCAAATAAATATTTAAGTGGGGCTCCCATACAACACACGTGATTTTTATAGATAAATAAATAAATAAATAGATATGGACAAATTACACTGATTGAGCTAGCCCCAAAGTAAGTTCTAGACTTGTGTTATGGGATACTAACTCAACGATACTATACTTTATAACAAATACATATATAGATAAACACCCAAGACCCAGGACAATTTGAAAAAGGCCATTTCCCAACTTGCCCTGACCGGGGATCGAACCCGGAACCTCTGGGTGGCGGACTAGCATGATGACCACTACGCCACGGAGGTCGTCATGGTACGGACCTCTTCGTGCGCGAGGCCGACTCGCACTTAGCTGGTTATTTTATTTGTCGTCAGGCCTATACTTTAAGAATCCTCCCACAAAAACCTGCCGCCAGGTTTCAATTTGTATCGAATGTTTCGGTGCAAGTCTTTTTACTTATTTTGCCTCAAACAAATAAATTCACGTTCGCTAAGTACTTATAGTATGAATGTTTTTTGTCATTGCATGACCATTCAATCAAAACTCGAGGTTTTTACAAATGTTTTTGTCAATCACAACATTCACAACACAAGTGAAAGCTCTGCTATTATTATACCTAGTCAACATCTAAATGCAACGCGATCCATAAACAGAATTAAAAGAAAGTAAAATATAAACATGAAAGCTATTTTTTTATTAGACGAAGCGCTCAACCATTATAGTTATTTCAAAGAACAAATAGATTATACCTCTCAAAGGAACCGGCAATTTTGTTTTAGGAGTGGCAAATGCAAAAATATTACGTATTCAAACAGATCTAATGGGACATTTAGGGGTGGCACTGAAGTGAAACGGCAAAGGCCGAAGCTTTTAAGTGTATAATATTTAATTGTGACGCCCTAGGCGTATAATCTCGCCCGGGATAATAGGTTTCTGTTTCGGGACAACCCTCAATAGGCGACACTTGCGAGTGTGATGCCCTGGAGCGGTCTCCGCAGAAACAAATCCGATTATAACCCAGTTCTTTTAAAGCAATGTCTGTTTTTATAACCGATTATCTAGCCTACGATAACGCCTACAGCTCAATGATTCAGACTTCGCAGTATTTTAATAATACATTATGCGGATGCATCATATTGTACCTACAATTTATATTTTTAATGGCCGCCTGCGTCTATCCATACATTTTTCTTCGCGATAAGATTTAAAAAATCGGACAAAGATTCAAAGATTCAAATGTTTATTCAGTAATTAGACCTTTACAGGCACTTTTACACGTCAATAAGTATAATTTATGTTACGTGTAAAGTATATTAAAATTTAATTTATTTTTAAAGAAAAGCTACCGATACCAGCGCTTCGTAACGACCACTGCTGAGAAGAAACGCCGAAAGAAACTCATTTTCACAGTATTGGTCGCCTACTCGCCAGAAGGGCTTTGTCATATTATTATAATTGTCTTTTAATTAATAAATACTTATAATATAATACAATGTTGACACATTATAACATGTAATGCTTGCGAACAAGTAAACAAACATAAATTGCGTAATAAAAAATATTAAGTAGTCAAAAAAAAGCGAAGCCGAGCTGACCAGTCCCTCCCGGCAGCACCCGTTCACGAGTTGACGCACGGATCAGGACATTACCTACACTATATTTTAAAATGGATATACAACTAACGCAATATTACTTGAGAGAGCCGAAGAGAATTTGCTACCTTCGATCAAGATTTGAGAAAAATAAACGATTTCCTCGTGCCTTGATGAATTACATTGTAATTTTAGGCAAATTCGGCGAATCTCCTTTGGACACTTGAGGCATAAATTGTAAACGAATGTCGAGAAGAGAAATTGAATTCCCGTTGAGAAAATGTTCCATCAAAGTAAGCAAAAAACGTGATTCCGTTTATATCTTTTATATCTCGCAAATTGCAGGAGGCGGCAAGCGTTGCATGAAATTGAATAAGCATATTTCGTAAAACGACGACGTTTTTGGAGACAATTGCCTTACCTCACCTACTCTTGCCCCTTCACGAACTTTGTCAATTTTCCAGAATCTTATTAGAGGATCTCTTGGAACGTGTTTCCATTTTTGTATGCTAGCTTATTATTGTTTACGTCTTTCCGCTTTCATCTCTATCGTCATCGTTGTTCATCAAAAGTTAAGAGATAATCTAAGGCAAGAAATACACATAAAGAGCTTCGAATCCACTTATTTATAAATTCAAGAGGTTACAGTTTAAGATATGTCTAAAATATTTTCAGTTCCATTCATCCGAAACTTTAGATAATTGAATTCGTAAAAACAATAAGTATATAGATTTTAAATTTATATATTATTGACATACATCTTCATATTCATTTCTTCTAATTACCTTTAATACAATGTCATCAATATAAATCTCAACCCTTCCCCGTCCAATTTAATAATCTCGCACGATATTGCGAGGTTTTTACCGGAAGGGCATACGTAGTATTAAATTATGAAGTCGAATGTGAAGTCCGTTTGAAGTGAGGTGCCTGCAAGTCCCGATGCTAATCAAATTTTCCGGGCGACACACTTGGCTTTAGCGATGGTAAATTACTGAACTTAATTACTACAGTTATTTTGCAGGGGAACTCATTTATCATGCGAGTGCTTTGAGAGTTCAGTGATTTTAAAGTTTTTACTGTATTGTTGCGTAAAATTATACTTAAATCGACATTTTCACACAGATTTGTAATTCTCCTTGATTATGATCGTCGGTAACATTTATGGTATTTAGACTTTGGCACTACCTACGATTGCGTAATAGGCACTTACTAGTTATTCTAGTCTTATGAACTAGATAAATTTGATTGCATACATGTAATAGGACATAAACATAGAATGTATTTAAAATATATAAAATAGGTTTAACTTTTGTAAAATTACAAAAAGCTGATGATATTATTCCATTGTCCACAGAAACCTTGGCGCAAGAACTAGAGATGGAACGCAAATCCCGACAGCAAGCCATGGAGCGTGACGTCAAGAGCCCGCTGTCCGACCGCGCCGGCTACTACAAGAATTCGGTCCTGTTCAGCTCAGCTACTTAGCTACCAAACTCCGGGGCAGAGTTCCCCGAGCCAGAGAGCGATAAAGACGAGGACGCGAGGAAACCCATGATCAGCGTCAAACCCGAGTTCAGGGAGAAATGAAACCCAAAGATTCTTGGTGCCGCGTCTACAGCTCACATGTAAAAATGTTCACATTTAATCACTCCAGTGTTTACGGATCTCGATGACATGTATCGTACTTCCCATTATTGAGATTAGTTTGTACATATTGTTATTCGCGTTGTTGTAGACTTCGTGTCGCGCGGACTCTTCTTCCATAGTGAAATTTGTAAATATTTCTTAAATATTAGATTTAAGAACGATTTTATCGGTGATTCACGTAATTTATACGTCAACATTTAAATCTTTTATCAAAGTACCTTTAACCTTATCATTAAATGCCATATTTATGAATTAAGTATCCTTATTTACTGTTTGTAAATTAAAATGGTTAGCTTTTCTGTCGATCATTTAATTTGTACCTACTTCTTACATATCATAATAAGCTGTATTGATCTTCGAGTCGATTTGAAAGGAACAATGGTTGGAATTGATTAAAGACTGGTTTTCGAGGATTTTTCAAAATTTTTTATAAAAGGACAGTATGAACTAGTCTCCTAGTTCTACTAAAAGCAGACGTTTGAGTTCCTATAACATTTCTGTAGCAAATAGAACCATTGCCAGTAAAATGATGGATAAGGTACACATTTATTTCAAGGTTCATGTAAACTGTACAGATGCGTTCAATAGTAATATGGTGATCTTCACTATTATGTAATTTATTCAATTTTAGTGCAATGATTAGATGTAACTGATCCTAGTGTATCCCTTAACATGTATTATAGTTAAGTTAGCGGTTTTAAACACTACATTTTTACGATTCTTTATTGACTGAGCAGAGAACAGTTTTGCGTACAATGTAAACTAAGTATTTTCTTTAAATTTCATGACGTAGGTGTTGTATAAATAATTATGAACGCTGCATCTCATATCCATAACGCAGAGTCGATGTATATGGGTAGTGTTATAACAATAAGTGCGGTAGTTTTAACTTATACATAATAAAGTATAAAATAGTATTATTTATATGATGCTTAGATTACGGAATGACTTTGAATGTCTAAAATAGTAATCGTAAGGTTTAGAAATTGTATTTGGCGTTATATTGGCGCTTGGCTATTGATACGTAAGAAACAGTAATAAACTTTCCCTTTTAATAATAGTGGCATTATAATGAGAGAAAATATAGAATAAGTAGTAACACATAGTTTTAGTGTCCATCCTCTAGTTGAAAGTCAATTGGATTCAAGCCAGAAAAATAGTCAAGCGCCGATCGAAATGGTTGCTTTATACAATTAATTTCATATTATCTGTAATGGGTAATGAAACGTAATGGATAACTTAGTTGTTACTATAAATGTTTAGCTGAACATGTGTGAAAGTGTAAAGAGGCGTGAATGTGGTACTTTTGTATCAGTTACTTTCTTTTCGCTGCAGCCCCTATATACCAGCGACAATGTTTTTATCGCGCAATAGACTAATACTTTATCGCTCTATTTTATAACATCATGGACCAAGAGCTACAGAACTGTCTGACCTTACTTATTTTCTCACAAATCATTTGTACGTGATTAGTATTCGTATGTACTTTCAGTTTACTCATTAGTTTAATAACAGGACCAATTCACAGTGGCCCAAACTTCTCTTTAAATCTAAGAATCTGATTTATATATAATTATCACTCTGGCAACTATTTCAATATTTTCTGTAAGCAGCCAGAGCCAGCCAGATCGAACTTGCCAAACATCCTACCAAACTTGTGTATGCGTGTGCATCTGGCAAGATGTTTGGTAAGTCCGATTGATCTGCGACTCTTGGTCCTTAAAGCGAGGTAGTCACAGTCGATACCGCTGGATAAAATCGTTGTCGAAGATACCATGCTACTGGGGCAGATTCGTATGTTAATACTGGACGCCCGTTCACCCTTCGTATTTATTTGCAGTATTGTCACTAGCATGTAGTTATTTGACAAATAGGCTGAGGCTTTTCATGTACCTTACTTTAATTTGGTTCATAGACGGCAATCCTTAAAATCAAGTATTATTATTTATTTCTACTATAATTACTATTAATTTACTTAAAATTGTGTGTGTGCCTTGTATTGTAGATGAAAATATCGAGATTAAAAGTGAAAATTATCATTTTGTGTTTTGTATTTTAAGAACACCCTAAAAACCGCCTTAACTATTTCAATCCTAGTATAAAAGGAAAATATACTGAACTAAGTCTAAATATACTTGCTTGAAAGGGTAATTATGCTAGTGCTTCGAAAAATGAAAATATGGAATACTATTTTGTACAATACTTCTCAACAAAACACTTCTCATTCAGTGTGTGAATACTCAACACTAATGTCAGATTATTCGAGCTATCTAAAGGCATGACATCTTAGATCATTTAATACATGACATACATATCCTTAAGAAGACGACTGCTAGACATATACCTCCTACATGATACTACAATCTCATATATGCGATGACATAATCCCATTCATTGGGTATATTTACCCGACTGCGCCAGAAGGAGGGTTATGTTTTTCGAGAGTATGTATTTATGTATGTATAATTGTTTGGCATGCTCTGCAGCCTGAACGGCTCGATGGATTTTACTTTGAGAGGTGTCGTTAGATTTGTATTTACTGTGTATGACACAGAGTATATCAAAATAAAAAGAAACAAAATGGCGGATTTTTGGCGCCAAATTCTAATGTTTGGCGCGCTCTGAAGCCTGAACGGCTCGATGGATGGAAGCTCGAGAGGTGTAGTGGTGATATTTACACTGAGTATATAAAAAGGCAGTCGGATTTTTTTTGTGACTTGTTTAACAGATATTTTAAATATGATGCCAGTAGGAACATATCCATTTTAATCCACCACCTTTACAAAAAATAAAACATTTATTCCAGAATAAATTATACACAGCACAATACATAAAATAAATAATTAAACTAAAAACAAAATAACCTACCTATAAATTAAAATATATCTAATTAAAAATAAAACATTATATTATATAAAAAATAGACCCCAGGTCGCTATGGTCGCAAGGCAGGGTGCCTAAGTAGGTATTTCAAATTTAAGAATACCAAACCAACTAATTACAAGTACCTAGTAATAAGTACGGTAGTTATTAAATATTTACATTACATGAGTTAAATAAAAAAAAAACTTAATTAGCTGACAAAATATAGATATCGATAAAATAAACTACATATTTTCTATCGTATCAGAATTTTAATTGCGCGATGAATCTACTTACATGTCACACGATCTGGTTCAGAAGACCCAAGAAACTAAGAAGCTGAAAACATGAAACCTTTTAACCAACTTCCAAAAAGGAGGACGGTATCAATTCGTCGGAATCTTTTTTAGGTTTCCGTAGTAAACAAGGAACCCTTATAGTTTCGCCATGTCTGTCTATCTGTCTGTCCGTCCGCGGTTTTACTCAGCGACTATAAATACTAGAAAGCTGTAATTTGGTATAGATATGTATAAAATACCGAAAAAGAAATTTTTTTAGGTTAGCTTTTAAACAATTAAAGTCAAAAGTCAATTTTATTTTCTCGACTAACCAATCATGTGGGATATCGTTGAATAGCTCTTTCAAAAATGTTATGAGCTTTTAAACACCGTTTTCAGATTTAGGGATCCGTCTTTGAAATATTTGGTTTTAAAGTGAAAATTTTTGTTAAGAGTCAAGTGTGTCCCCCGCACTATCTGTTAAACGGTTATATATGGACACGTGAAAAAATTCACAGCTATAGTAAATATAACGAAGTTAAAAGGAAAACTATCAGAGCTAAGTTGGGTTGACAAATTAAAAAGTTATAGGCGATCAACTTATAAAATGTACTCGGAAAAGGAAAATTTCATACAAATTCAATAGAAAATTAGTTTCTAGTCGTTTTGAGTGGCATGAACTCAAAGTTGGCATTTGTAACTACGGAACCCTACACTGCGCGTGGCCTTACACGCACTTGGCCATTATTTATATATATGTTTAACGATTATTTAAAGACTCCTAGACCGATTTGGAAAATTATTTTTTGTTTGACAGGGTATTATACATGTCGGTGGTCCTGGTGATCAAATTTTATAAAAATTGGTTGTGTAGTTTCGTGGAGAAGTCGGTTTTTAGTTTTGAAAAATTATATATATAGTATTCGTAAATATAATATTATATCACCTTATAACGGCTCAGAAAGATAAAAACCATCACAAAAAATTCGACTCAAATGAATCGACAAAACCAATAAAACTACAATGCCATAAAGCAGAAAAGTCGTATAATAAGAACACCCCGATTTTATATTGGAGTTCACTCGCGCCCAATCGCCATTTTAAATCCTGTGAAATCGGAAAACTTCATATTTATTGCTAATAGATTTTCGGCCGATGAGCACCGTGGTTATTTGGGATGCAATTTTATTTTGTCCATATGAATGATTTTTATATTTGGCCGCGGGGCGGGACCGTCCTCCCCTTGATTTCGGACGTCGGGCAATCGTTGACCCCGCGGTGGAATTTCTGAAATATGTTTTGATCGACTTCTTACTTCGTTTAACGTTTCCGAATTCCTAATGCGTTCGATTGATGAAAATTGTTTTGAAGATAAATTGCATTTTTGTTTATCTTTATGTTTGTAAAAAGTCGGAATTTATTTATAGGAATAGACAATAATGTGTTCTACCATAGACCTAAATTTTTTTTACTACGTCTACAAAATGTAAACGATTTGAAACTTATCTGTGGAAAAGTTAAATATGATTAAAAAATAAATGTAGGGGTGAACACATTTTCTTACCCGACTACAGCGAAGGCAAAAGGAAGGTTACGTGTTTCGCCGCTATGTATGTATGCTTATCTGTTCCCTAGTATCTTCTTTCATCGATAACTCATTTGTTAAGCCAAGGCTTAACGCTGGTTGACGGCTTTGTGACATGACAATAAATTGAATAAGGCACCCTCTAACCGCCAAAAAATAAATAACTGAAAATAAAAGAAATCGAATCATACGATGTGGGGGTGGGGTATCAAATGAATGTTCTTAAAAATAAAAATAATTGTCTTTGCAGCTGGCAACCCATCACTGTTTTCATTCTTTGTTATAAAATATAGTATCGTTGAGTTAGTATTCCATAACACAATTCTCGAACTTACTTTGGGGCTAGCTCAATCAGTGTTATTTGTTGCTATATACCTATTATTTATTTATTTATTTATTCCTTTTCCACCTTTTCGCCTATTATAACGCTAAGCATGGCCTTTTGGCCCTACGACCTCTGTTTAGGGACTTTGTCTGCGTAACGCAGTGAGGGATATAGACGTGATAATATATCTGAATTAAGTATATAATAGCTAAAATTGAAGACCTCTGTGGCGTCAACACGCTAGTCTGCCAATCCGGAGGTTCTGGGTTCGATCCCCGCCAGGGAAAGTTGGAAAATTGCCTTTTTAAATTATCCTGTATCATAAAATATAGTAACGTTTGGGTTAGTATCCCATAACACTAGCAAGCTTACTTTAGAGCTAGCTTAATCTGTGTGATTTGTCCTTAATATTGGTATATTAAAATTATTTATTTGTGTTACATTTTTCTTTTAGTGTATATTAAAGAGTTATCTATCTAAATTCAGAGTTTTCATACAATTTCTTCAAACAATTCCATCATCATCATCCGAGCGTATTCCCGGTTGCATCCTCAGCAGTAACGCTTCAGAGCCCGGGGTCCGCTACCTAACCAAGGAGATTTGACGAGGTTACTGGTTTTTACACAGAGCGACTGCCGTCTGACCTTCACAACCCAAAGAGCAAACTAGGAACCAATCCTTGGATAATTTGATGATCAAACGCTAGGTAGCGTTCGGGACCCACAGTTTTACGTGCCTTCCGAAACATGGAATCATCTTTCTTTTCGGATAATCAGGTGATTCAAGCCTGCAATATCCTATCCAGACTGGAAACAACTTTTCACAAAGTATGCTTCCCAGTGGGAATCGAACCCATGACCTCCGGGTCACAAGGCGAACGCCTTGACCACTGGACTACGGAGGCAGTCCAAATATCTAAATTCAGAGTTTTCATACAATTTCTTCAAACAATCCCATTGCGTTAAAATGAATTTAATGGAACAGAAAGGCGATTAACGACTGTCTGGCGACCCGCACTCTTCGTTGTGAAAACATCTTAACCCTTCACTCAGACATTTGCATCCGATCTGCATTTGTAATATTCAATTCTATTTTCACAATTAAGTACTTAGTTAAGCTGGGAACAGTCTAGTAATTTAATCTATCATTTAAATGGCCAGCTGAATAAAGACTTGGTAAGCTCTAAAATGTTTTTTGTCAGCTAATTAAGCAACGTGAGCTGCTTGTGGTCAGCTACAGATATATCTACAGATATAGCTACAGATATAAAAAATGATTTTTATTGCAATTTTATTCAGGCGTAACGATAGAAAATTTGGAATCAAAATAGTGATGGGTTGCTAGCCGCATCGCCTATTTGTATGATTAAGATTCTCGCTCATTCCCTCGATCAACTTTTACGATCTGCAATAGGGTATATTAATATGTTGGTACGCTTTTCAGCCACAGGTCCATGGGGACCCGGTCCTTTAAGGCGTTCATGGGGCCAAAGACAACTAGTCTGGGAGAAAACTTCTAACCCCGTGCAGATATACTGTGTAATATACCCTATTAATATGTTGGTACGCTTTTCAGCCACGGGTCCATTAGGAACCGGGTTCTTTGAGGCGTTCATGGGGCCAAAGCCAACATGAAGAGGCCTTTTAGTACCTTTTTATCTAAAAGTGAGATAGCTGCTTGAGAGATGCACCAATGGACAGTATAATATTTATATTGTTATTATCTTTTATATTCACGGATATTTTCACCCCGGTCTTTTGTGAGGCTTGCGTTATACAGATCAAGCACGTAGGGATCCTTTGGAAAAGTTGATGTAATGTGGCGCTCCCACCAAAACCTATTCCTAAATATACAAAGTTATACTCTTGAATAATAGGTTTCGGCAGGTGAAAGATCTATTGCAAGAAAAAGGGAAAGGTCTATGGATTATGGGATGAGATTGGTATGGACTGATGCTGGGATATTGAAATAGAATCTTCACCTGCTATAATCATGATTACTGACTATTGTAGGCAGGTGATGGCTTGTCGCCCACTAGGTGGGCCCCTCAAACCCGCCAACAATAGTTCCCGAAAAAGGAGCTACACCGGTGCAGGCGACTCAGGGTCGTCGAGAGGTGTGCTGCGCTTCCTCCGAAGCTACTCGCGACGTGATGCCCTTTAACACTTCCAGCCCTGGAG
Source organism: Acrobasis suavella (assembly GCA_943193695.1). Lineage (NCBI taxonomy): Eukaryota > Metazoa > Arthropoda > Insecta > Lepidoptera > Pyralidae > Acrobasis > Acrobasis suavella. The sequence goes on from OW971941.1 coordinate 4,923,658, forward strand.
CAACAGCTTTTACGATTCCTTTCTGAGAGCCCGGCGAGCCTCTTGGGTCTCCACCCCGACCGATGAAGATGCGCCGGATACGAAGGCTCTGACCGGCTCTCTGGAGCACTCGGTTCCGTGGTGTCGTTCTCACCAACAGGTCACCACAAGCTGCCCTGTGGGCTTATGGCTTATAATTATTATTACTACTGTAGGTACTGTACATCATATTAAGGCAAGCTAACACAAACTGTAGCCAGACTATATCTTATATCTTATATTTATGTCTTTCCACATATTTTTGTGACGTAATCGAAATAAATATTATAGCTACGTCTGTGAATGGCTTTAAGAACTAGATACGTAATCATAAAAAATCATGTTCATGTACAATACCCGGCACGTAAGTTGAACAAAAATGGCGGTCGTTGTTTGTCCGTTTAGTTAGAATCACACTTCTATAACATTTCTATCCGAACTTCAGATAGAAATGATTTCGGCTTTGAAGAAAGATCAAAAAAATCTCTTTTAACACTTTTATCTCCACTTAAACATGCGCCGACGGCCGCCATTTTTGTTCAACTTACGTGCCGGGTCTTGTAAGTACCTTATTCTCAGATCAGTTATTATATGACCTATGAGTTTCACATTATAAGCACATTTTTTTTTCTAAGTCATCGTGTCAAAAAAACGTGTGTCCTTCAGATTTTTAATTTTTTTTAACCTACTGTATATTGTCGCAACAATGTTATAATTGCCAATTATGACATAACTAAACGGTTAAGTGTATCCAGTATTCGACCACATTATTCTAAATACCTTTCAGTAGCATTATTAACCCTATATAGATCGACCATATTAATTTCGAGATACGATCTTTGGTACAAGCTCCATCTATTAATGTGAAGGATAAGGGCGGTGACATATCTGCAGATCCTTCACCGAAAATTCGAAAAACACTTTCACATTTGTAGCGCCACTTAAGAATATGTAAGGACACATTGCGTCTTATTGCATCAGTAAAACACGGTAAAATTTTTATTTATAAATTACGAAATGGGACTCGAAACTACTGGACCGATCAGTCAGACACACACGCCAGTGATCCTATAAGGGGTTCAGTTTCTATGATTAACAGAACTCTTAAAAACATTAATTTTTGGCGCCCTTAAGAGGCTTTTCACATTTAGTTGGCAGTCTCGCTCGCACAATCAAACATTTTTAAAGATTATTAAAAAATGTGACTCATTTGAAGAAAAGTGTTTCATAAACTTTTTTATATATTATATGTTAGATATTGTAGTCATGTTTGTATATTGTGTAGACATTGACTACATAGAAATTAAGGTTATCAAAGTTTTAAAATTTTGATGACCTTATTCTCGATACACACGCACTCATAAACAATAAAAAAACATGTCTACAATATCTAAGATATAATATATTAAAAAGTTTATAAAACACTTTTCTTCAAATGAGTCACATTTTTTAATAATCTTTGAAAATGTTTGATTGTGCGAGCGAGACAGCCAACCAAATGTAAAAAGCCTCTTAACGCAGGTATGGCTCGACCCTAAGTGTGTCGGTTGTCGGTATGTAGAAACAGTATAATACTCGTCGCAGACTTAATATTGCGCGCATAAATATTGTCGTGCGAGACAGCCCTGCCGCCCGTAGTCTCTATTGAAGTATGGCACTCGCGCACAGGGTGATGTTTTTCAAAAATTAATTAAAAGGTACCTACTTAAGACGAAGTGGTAGCTAAAGTGGCGCCCTCATTTGAAATAAATTGTTTAAAACTAAATATGGTGAAAATTAAAAATTTGTATTGTATAAATGTCTAGAAAGACCTTTAAACTATTTTATGAATAACCTTTGAAATTATTACTAATAGTCCCTCTAGTTTTAAAACTGTTTTTCGCCAAAAGTGGCCACTTTTGGCGAAAAACAGTTTTTAAACAAGATGGACTACCAATATTACTTTCAAAAGTTATTCATAAAACAGTTTAAAGGTCAGTCTTTCTAGACATTTATACAAATCAAATTTTTAATTATCACCATATTTCGTTTTAAACAATTTATTTCAAATGAGGGCGCCACTTAAGCTACCACTTCGTCTTAATATGTGTACAGAATATATGCAGGTCTGTTTCCAGGGATGGGATGTGGAGGACTCTCGGTGATGATAATGAAAGAAAGAAAGAAAGAAAGAAAAATATTTTATTCAGTGTAAATTTACATTAGTTGCATTAATAATTAACTAAAATTAGTTTTACACCGATTTTAATGATGATCAAAACGATAAACATATTTATTTCTACCTTAATGAATACATCAAATGGAAAGAGATACCGAAGGACCGGGTTGAATGAAAGAAGTGGGAGGCCATCAAATTACCTTGTATAATACAAAGTATCTTGTATCACAAAGGCCACACGACACGCACGCGCCTGACTACGTAGCAGCAATTTTCGCTCTTACGTCAGATTAGTTTTTCCGTGTGATTAAATTAAATAAGACTAATGACACGCATACCATTCTTAGTGTCCAAAAAACATACAAACAAACGCTTACTTTATAAAAAAGATTTGGAAAATTACGCTTGCATTTTCAAATAATTTCTTCCATCATGCACAATTTTTTTTTCTTATTTCATCTTAATTTTTGCTTGCAATTAAATTAAGACTAGTAAGATTAATAAGACTAATGTCACGCATATAAACCTTAGTGTCCAAAAAACATACAAACAAATGTCTGCTCGAAAAGAAGTTTGCTTGTATTCTCAAATATCCCTAACAGCAATCGGAGCACTCTGTATAACAAAGGACACGCACGCACCTGCCATCGCGCGCAATTTTCGCTCTCGCGGATTAGTTTTTCCTTACGATAATTAAATAACTTTGAGCTATGTCGTGGGTGATGTACGACTCTGTTTATTGTGTCGGCCTCGTGTGCCTCTTATTGCCCGTATGTGTAATTAAAGGGGTGTCGAAAGGAAACGGCGAACCGCAGGTAGTCAATGATATACTGTCTTACAATTACTGTAGGTGCTGTAGACAGACATTTTGTTCTAAACTAGTTCTAAAAGAAGGAGGTTATCAATTTGACCCGTATGTATTTTTTAATATATGTTACGCGACATCTTTTTTTTATTTGAAAGGTTTTAGTACCAAGTTAGTACCATATTATGATTAGGTAATTTTTAGACACGGAAGAAACTCCTGAAAGAAAGTAAAGTCGGTTGTTTCTTTTTTGTCAAAAATTTAATCAGCTATTGTATTATTGTCTCTTGAATAAAAAAAAATATTTAATATAATTTTTGTTTGGCTGAATTTTTATACGTGCGAATGCAGTAAACTTAGCTCTTGTATTGATTTATATTTCGCCGTTAAGGATGAAATAACACTACTCCAAGTCTTCCCGTGTATTTCGCAGAAGGCTACTTTGGAAATACAAACTAAACAAAGCTTATAAACACATGAGAGTGGAGAGAGAGAGAGTAGCGTGGAGAAAGTGGGTGTAGTGTAGACTGCTCTGCCCAAGTACCTTCGCTCGGTCTGTCAATAAATTGGGACAAATGACACTGATGGTTTCTTTGATCCTCTGGGGACGTGGTAGGGCGATAGTGCGGCACGCAACATGTGTTGACACACTGGCGCCTTCTCATCGCAGGCGATCACTCTCGAGAGGCGCCGAAGGCGCTGAACTTACTTAGCGACACAAATGTATATCTAAGTGAAGATTTAATCCTCATATCAGCCACAGGAAGTCCATTGCTGGACATATGCGTCCCCAATGGATTTCTGAAACGCCCGTCGGAAGCGGCCTACATCCATCGCTTTCCTGCAACCTTGCTCAGGTCATCTGACCGTCTAGCAGGTGGGTGTCCTACGCTGCGCTTGCCTATACGTAGCTGCCATTTGAAAACGTTTCTGTCCCATCGGCCATCTTTTCTTCGCGCTATGTCGCCTACTGCCACTTCAATGAGCTAATTCGCTTGGCTATGTCAGTGACCTTCGTTCTCCTATGATTACATATTTGTGTCGTTTGGAGTGGAAATTTAACGTTTCTACCATGGAGTCTAAGCGCGAGGGCCTTCCTCAAACAATTAACTCGGAACCTGGTCGCCGCTGCTGGTGACAAAAGGACTATCTGCTTCTTTTCTCAACGAATAGCATAGCAGTTCAGACAGGAAATGCAGCCAGCGTCCTTGGTAGCATGCCGCATGGTCAAAATCTTTTAGATAAGGATTTATTTTTGGGTTCAGTTTTTAGTCAATTTTAACCTTAATTGTACGTGTATTTCATATTTCCTCTCTCATAAAAAAATACAAATCACTCTTTAATAAAACTTCTGTCAAGAATGAATCTAGGAACGGAAGTTATTTCAAAGATAAGATCATTTACTTACGAGAACTTATTTCAAAAACTTTCCCAGTGTTTAAGTACCTCCATATGTTAATAGTTTTCTATTTGAAATGTGTTTTTAATTGCGACACTTTTAGAAAAAGTGAAAAAATTGCAAGGACAGCTTAAATATATAAAACGCAGCATGCTTTGTCATTGAAATGAAAAATCATGCTACGTTGAAAGATAGTTTTTAATCCTCGGTGAAAAAGACTGGTGTCATAATTTATAACACAAGGTAACAAAAATATATCTTTAGTGCATGAAAGCAAATCGGTGTTTCTACTCGTAGTAGACTTTTATAAGCTGCGTATCAGCTTAGTTTAGTCTTTTTCTGATCAGAAAAATTGGCACAGTTATTCCAAAAACGAGTGCTACTGAGAATTTTAGATTGCATTTTTTGTGAAGATATGCGAATTAGTTTTTGCGATGCTATTTTCAATACTAAAATTAGTCTTCAGCACAAACTTCGTCAGACACTGATTTTAGAAATGACTAAAAAGTTGTAGTAAAGACAAGACCTACTTCATAATATATTTATTTAAAATACAGAAATAAAAAATTAAAGTAAAAAAATTTTAAGGTAAGAAAAAAATATTGTTTGGAAATTATAAAATTAGCATCAAAATAGTTTTTTACATCAGATATCATTAAATTTAGATCAGTTTGGTTTATCTTACTACTGGATTCGTACTTTGCATATGGAGTTACGTAAAAGAGAGCTGGTATTGTTTCTTTTTTCTTTAATCTTTATTGTCCATCGAATACAATTGTACAGAACAATAGGCGAAATTAACGCTAAAAGCGTTGTCTACCAGTCAACCTTTGGATTATACAGATAGTCTAAATGATAGTTTAAGTGTGGTTTCATTGCTTCTAAACGTTTTTGCCTTGTAATATTTGACGAATTATTCAAACAGATGAAGCGATTTTTGTTTGTTAAATTTTATTGAGAGACCTTTATTAAGAGTGAATAGAAAGTTAATTGTTTCTATGGTTAGCTAGGCCACAGAATAAGTACTATTACTCACGTATAGAAGTCTTACTCAGAAAAGAAATTCAAAGAAATATTTACTCAATATAGTTAGAGCTATGGTTTAATTTAGCTCGCGTCAGATCTCCTTACCTCTTTGTTTAGATACCTAGAGTAGACATCCATTGCAAGCCAATTTCATGCTTTTTACTCTTGACAAACGATTCATGTAACTGAATTTTCCCCTCCGGAGTGGTCGCCGCGCGCATAGTAATAATCTAGATATATTTTCGATACCTAAACGGGGAGTGACAACGGCCTAGCTAGATATATTATACTTGTAGATTAGTAAAGTTAAAACAAAGCAACCAGTCTTAAATCTTAATCCATATTAAGAGCAGTGCCAAGTGAACTTTGCTTTTAACTACAAGACCTTGTTGTTTCCCAATCCAATTGGATTTAACGTTAGGTTTGGGGCACACCAACCTTATTAAATTGTAAAAAAAAAAACAACGGCATGCATGTATGTAAACGTATGTACTAGAGGGGTTATTCAGTCCATCATTTTGAACAACTTTGCCCAATAAATATATATCGAAATACGAAAAAAAATATTTAGGTTCTCATACAGATCGAAGTAGTCACGTGATATCGTTACTATGAAAAATGCAAAAAAAAATCGAATTTCGATATATATAAATATGTTTTAAAAGTAATAATTAATATATTTTTACTTTCCTTAGGACGCCCCATCGTTCTGTCTTTAATTTTTATTTTAATAGAACTAGTGCTAAGACCAAAGCCCTAAAGGTTCATATGTAATTTGTACTAGTAGCAGCAAATGTAATTAAAATGGACTTGGCATTCGATATTTAATATAATAATTATATTATATTTTCCCCACGGTCCCACCAATTCCACGTTAAAAGGATACCTAAATTTTCCGGGGTCCAGTGCTGCCCCCATTCGAAATAAATCATTTGATAGAAAACGGAGTTTAAAGTGAGAACGTGAAGTTTTTCTACGCACATACGCCACGCATACAATGCAAGAAATAAAAGCATATCAGATACTTTTTTCTAAACGCCAAAACAAACATTTTCTATGGGATTTGTTTAAAAAACAGGCAGATGACGTCATAGTTTCTTGGAGTCAAATAGCGCTCTTATTATCAGTTTCTCTCCAATAATAAATCTTAAATCACGTTAAGATCGATATGTACAATGACAAGTGACATTATTTTGCGACATTTTGTTTTCTTATCACTACAAAATAATTTATTTTGGTCTCAAGAAAATACCCAATTGTCTCGCACAAGTTTGTGAACTGAATTGAAGGACCGCCGTTGTTCTGTAATCTAAATAGACTTGACATTTAAACATTTAATATAAAAATTATATTATTTTCCTCACTGACTCACTGTGCTACCAACTCCACGTTAAGATAATTATCTAGCACAACTTTGTGAACTGAAATGAAAAACCGCCGTCGTTCTGTCTTTTTGTAATCTAAATGGATTTGGCATTAAACATTTAATATTAAAATTATATTATTTTCCTCACTGACTCACTGTGCCAGCAACACCACGTTAAGATAATTGTCTAGCACAACTTTGTGAACTGAAATAAAGGACCGCCGTCGTTCTGTCTTTTTGTAATCTTAATGGATTTGGCATTAAACATTTAATATTAAAATTATATTATTTTCCTCACTGATTCACTGTGCCACCAACTCCACGTTAAGATAATTGTCTAGCACAACTTTGTGAACTGAATTGAAGGACCGCCGTCGTTCTGTCTTCTTGTAATCTAAATGGATTTGGCATTAAACATTTAATATTTAAATTATATTATTTTCCTCACTGACCCACTGTGCCACCAACTCCACGTTAAGATAATTGTCTAGCACAAATTTGTGAACTGAATTGAAGGACCGCCGTCGTTCTGTCTTCTTGTAATCTACTCGTAAATGGATTTGGCATTAAACATTTAATATTTAAATTATATTATTTTCCTCACTGACCCACTGTGCCACCAACTCCACGTTAAGATAATTGTCTAGCACAACTTTGTGAACAGAATTGAAGGACCGCCGTTATTCTGTCTTCTTGTAATCTAAATGGACTTGTCAAATCTGTTTAGCGAACTTTCATTTACAACTATCAATTTGCACCTCTCGTGATAAAATATCATAAATGCAGCGTTTGTGGGAATGGATGTTTTGATTTTTGGTACTCAAGCGTACCTTTCGAAGAATGGAGAAGCTCAAGACATTGTCTTAGAGAAGATAGTAAATGCTATTTAATAACCGGCCAAGTGCGAGTTCGGACTCGCGCACGAAGGGTCCCGTACCATTATCTATAAAAAATCACGTTTGTTGTATGGGAGCCACACTTAAATATTTTTTATTTTATCATATATTTTTAAAGTGAATACAGAACTAAATATTCTGTGACTATTTCGTCTGTGCTGTTGCCGTTATTAATATCGAGCGAAAAACGGTAAAAAAATCATGTTTTTTGTATGAAACCCTTATCGTACCCTTAAAAATTTAATTTATTACGTTTTTAGGATTTGTTGTTATAGCGGTAAGAGAAAATCATCTGTGAAAATTTCAACTGTCTAGCTATAAGCTTCATAAGATACAGCCTGGTGACAGACAGACGGACGCACGGACGGACAGCGGAGTCTTAGTATTTAGGGTCCCGTTTTTACAATGCTGGTACGGACCCCTAAAACGAGTGTATCATATAAAAATGCGAAGTAGGTAACAAGAAAAAAATTACAAAAGTTAAAAATGTTTCACCTAAACAGGTCAAGTTTGGGTCAAACATCTTCTGCTTTTGTAATTTTTAACATGTTCGATGCCAACTACGAGTATATTCGTAGTAATACAATGAAATATGCATTGTTTTAGAAATACCAACAGCCAACTTGTTAATACGACTGCAAATAGGAGTGTATAGTAATGTTTAATGTGTATATATTTATGTATTTCTACTTAACTCACAAAAAAGCAACGGTCTTAATTGTAGGTTTGCCAAAGGGCGATGGAACTTACCTAGCATTTAAGGTGTTAACCCCCGAGAAAGAAGAGGGGTGTTACAAGTTTGACTCTAACGTCTGTCGATTTGTCTGTGCCATCGTAGCGCTCGAACGGATGGACCGATTTTTATGTGGTTTTTTTACGTGAAAACCAGTTCGCTTTCGGTGGTTCTTAGCTGTTCGATGAAAAATTAGGGTTCAGCCGTTTAAAAATTTTGTGGGTAGTAACGCTTGAAAGTCAGAACTTTTAGCAAAAAAAGATGGCGCTACGGATATCAATATCCAGAAGGCTCGTACTCGAGTAACGTTTTAAAGTGCAGTGCGTGCACATTATCTTCGAGAACTGTCAGATAGAATACAAATAATATGTATGTAGTATATGTATTGGTTATTATATTCTTATATCTTATATTATTAATATATCTTCCAAAATCACATATTTTGCGCCTTCTTCAAAAGACTTCTTAATCTCGGCATCATCTGTAGGTTGACTGGTAGATAAAGCCTATGGCTTTAAGTCGCCTATTACATTTGTAATAAAGTTAAATAAATAAATAAATATTAAGTCAATCTGCAGTTCCGGTACTCATCACTAGATGGCGTTCTTGACAGTCGTTGGTTTTTAATTTGCCTAGCAATTAAACTTTCTGGTCCTCCGTTTCATCTCTCCCATTTTTGGGCAACATAGTCCCCCCATTCCCAGACGGGCTGACCAGCACGCCCTTGAGGTTTAAAATTTGTTTTTCATGTTGTAAAAAAAAATCAAAATAAAATATAACAAAGCCCCTTCAAATGTTATCTTCGCTGCACATACTCATCACGACTCAATACCGATGAAATTCGTGCCGATCTCACGTTCACATAGTTCAAAGTTCGAATAATGGGAAAGCGTTCAAATACATCGATATAAAATGGCGGCGACGAAGGCGGCTCGGAGACACAATAATAAATTGTAATTACACTTTAAAATGAGCAGGCGTCGCCGTGGGAGGGGCCTACGCCTGCCAACCTCGTGTGTGCAGTTTTTACATCCATGTTGCAGTAATTAGCATATGTGTGTGCGTTTGCAACTGAAATAGAATGCAATGAAAAAGTTATTAATCGGAACAGAGATAAAAACATTCTGCGGAGTCGGCTGCTGGAATGCGTGGAAATATTTTGACATTGTTTACATGAATTTCGTGTTCCAATTTTTACTGGATTTTTTGTGGGAGAAAAGAAAATACTTTGATTATACCTGCTGCTGTTCTCACGAAGATCGTAAAAGCTAATCAAAGGAATGGGCGATATTTAAAACGCACAGCTTTTTTACGCACTAACGCCAAAAGTGGTCATTTTTTTGCAATTGTGCGTAGAAAAGCTTTACGTTCTCACTTTGAACTGTAAACAGTAGTTCATAAGATAGTTTGAAGGATTATCTAGCGCCTGGTCAAGACAGAATTTTAAATGATGTCTCCGTTTCCTATCAAATGAATCATTTCATTGGGGGCAGCACTGGACCCCGGTAAATTCAGGTATCCCTTTGATGGGCGATGCTGCTAGCAGCCCTTCGCTATTCTATTTCCTGTTTTCCAAATTCACTCCCTAGAATGCGCTTAACAAGGCCCTGGGCCCTGACTGCCCCATTAGGCATAAAAATGTATTGATATATCTGAATGAAATAAAATTAACATAAGTAAATAATTGGCCAAGTGCGTGTCGGGCCACGCGCAGGAGGGTTCCGTAGTTGCGAACGCCAACTTTGAGTTCATGCCACTAAAAACGTCTAAAAATTAATTTTCTATTTAATTTTCCTTTTCTGAGTACATTTTATAAGTTAATCGCCTATAACTTTTTAATTTGTTGACCCCACTTAGCTCTGATAGTTTTCCTTTAAATTTCGTTATATATCCTATAGCTGTGAATTTTTTCACGTGTCCATTTATAACCGTTTAGCAGATAGAGAGGGGGACACTTGACAAATGTTTTCACTTTAAAAGCAAATATTTCAGAAACGGACCTCAAGATCGAAAAATGGTGTTCACAAACTCACAATATTTTTAGAAGACCTATTCAACGATACCCAACATGATTGGTAAGTCAAGAAAAAAACATTGACTTTTTACTTTCTTGTATGGGGCTACCGTTTTTCCGCCCTGAGTAAGACCGCGGACGGACATAAAGACAGACAGATATACATGGCGAAACTATAAGGGTTCCTTGTTTACTACGGAACCCTAAAAAAGCCCTTTGATTCTTTGTTCCACAAACATTCCCAAAGAAAAATTCCATGTTTTTGCTAAAACTGCATTACAATCGCCGCGGAATCTTTTGAATTCATCCATACTGAAAAGTAACGTGCTAATTCATCATTTTATTAAACTGGATAGATAATAGATAAGAACTGATAATTTTAATCTTTCTTAAATTATTTCCAATGCTGTTCAGAAAGTAAAATATCTTAATAGAAAACAAAGAAAATGCTAAATACTAAAATGCATTTAATAATAAGTCATGTCTCAGGTTAGGATCACCGTATTTTGTTCCCAAAGTGATCGGATCGAATAGCTATTTACCAAATTATACGTTACAGAGCTCTATACTTGCTTTATTTTCATTCCCAATATTCGAATATGATTCCTAATTTAAAAAGACAATACACTACGTTGTGCCCAAAAATTGTGAAGGTTCAGTACATAAAATAGGTAACATATATTTTTTTTGTAATCTAACTTACAGGTATGTTATAAAACCTTATTTACTAAGGTTGCTTTCAAAACCAGAACACTGCAGCTACAAAGAATAAAAAGATATCAACTGCAGTGTTTTTTTCTGTTATCAAATGGTTTCATTGTTTTCTGAAATGTTTGAAAGTTTACCCTAGTACAAGGAGGAGAGAAAATTGTAATATTAATTTGGATTAATTTTTTCAATACATATGGGTTACTTCATACCTAATCTAGCTATGGACTAGAAGTTAAACATAATTAAATAATGAAGATCATGATCATGTGTTTGCTAAGTCATTTGTATGTAAATAATTCACCTACTTCTTTTCAGGTAATTCAAAATAGATCGGATTTTATTGTCATTTTATGTACATACTTCGTGTCATTTAAGTTTAAGCTTGGGACGTTGTCACGTCTAGGATTAGGATTACGCATTTAGAGCATTTGAGGTCTTATGACTCAGGGCAGTCACAGTCCAGAAGGAACTAAGGAACTGGATTATTTGACAAGATTGAGACCAAACGTGTTTATCAATGGCGGTATACACAAAAATGTTGTAAACTTGCGTGAAAATTATATTATATTAGTCCAGAAGGAACTAAGGAACTGGATTATTTGACAAGATTGAGGCCAAACGTGTTTATCAATGGCGTTATACACAAAAATGTTGTAAACTTGCGTGAAAATTATATTACAGAAATTACTAGTTGCAAACGAAATAAGAAATGGAAAAATACCACGCGAGCAAATTTGAACCTTTATATACGCCTCAGAAGTGGAGTCCCAATTTTTCATACTGATTGTATGAGAAATTGAGACTCCATTTTTGAGGCTTATCGTACCTGAAATTTCAAGTACTTACTTCCCTTTTAGGGATACAGACGTGATAGTATGTTTGTATAATTTCAAGTGACGTATCAAAACACACAGTTAATATAAGTATTACATACAGAAAGTAATCTCCTAAGGTCCAGCGAGCCCGTTTCCCGTCCTCGCACTTCACCCCGTTCGCGCCGTGTGGAGGGTTATAAGCGGGCGGCTGCAGGCGCCTGCATTCGCCTCGACAATGCGAGAACGGGGGAGAGGTGTAAGGGAACGGAGACGCATATTCCACGGGCGGGACCTTAGGATATTCCGCTCTGTACGTAATATTATACGTATATTAATTCGGTGATCAAACTAGAGTTTAACAATTTGATCGACGGATCCCCACCGAGTGGAGATCATAATCAGAGAGCTCCAAGTCCCGAATAAAATACGTAAACGGTGCGAGCGTCCGACTCGACATTAACTCGAACACTTTTCACCTGAACGTGGTCCATTTACAAATTCATATGGGTGAACGCTATCGGTGTTTTTATGAGATGTTTATTAAATGTAAATGTTTTGAAGCTAATTTAAATGTAGATATATAGATTGAGGAATGAAAGCCACTTAGCTTAATAACTATGAACCTAAGTTGCTAGGGAAGAACAGCTTCCGTGAAGAGGCTACGAACTAAGAGTTTGAAAGTTTGAAGATACTTTGATGTCAAATAATTTTAATTGAATAAAAAAGACATGACCACACAAAAGAATTATAAATAAGATAATGCTGATTTACCTACGGCATTCAAAAACGTTGCAAGAGTGGCATGTGGAAGTACAATGGCCGACATGTAAAATAAGGATGTGACAAAAAATTTTTTTGGCTTAATCAATAAAAAGTATAGTAAACGTAAATTTCGCATGACGTCACGATTAGCTACGATTTTAACCAAAGGTGACGTAAATCCCTCACTTCGAAACTTCGAAGCGCTGTATCTTTATGAATTTTTACTACTTTTCTTATAAAAAACATGGATTTTTTATTAATGGATAATCTAGTTGACGAGGTAAATAAAATAATATATTTTTTTTACATAGCCCACACCCCTATTATTGCGCCCTGTGTTGCCAAATGAATAATTCAGAACTGATAAATATCTGACCAGCAATCTCTACAATGTGAGTTTATATCCAACAAGTCAAAGATATATAACTCATTTAGATGATTATGACAAGAAAAACTTTAATCTAACAGGCAGCCTTAAAAGAGAAATTCAACCAACAACAATCACGAAAAGCCATCTCATTTCAGATGAGAATCTATTTATCATTCGCCCAAACCAGCAGAGGGAATTACAAATCCATGCAGAAAATTAGTGTTGCTAATAGAACGTACGAAATGATAAGGTAACTAAAAACACGGCTGTTTAAAGTCAACAACCTAACCCTATGGCCCTTTTATAACAATAATTAGGCGCCACGAATAAAATGATTGATTGCCGTCGTAAACGTCAAAATTTTGGACCCAAAATAAAAGATCGGGGCGAATCAACGACCATATCAGAAAGTACGAAATTTGTTCCGAATAAACGAAACAAAAAATTTTACGATCTCCCATAATCCGAATTGTGCTAAAAAAGTTGTCGGGGAACCAAATATTAAGTTTTTTTACCTTGTTTCTAAAATATTTTATGTAGTGACTTTGATCACATAGAGTCACATCCCGTCTTATTATAAAACCCAGACTAACTTTGTTACTAGGTTTATTATCCGACCAAATCAAGTTGACATCTAGTAATATCACACTATCTCACCTGTCAATGTCAACTTCATTTTGGGCGGGTATGGTTTAAACCTAGTAACAAAGTTGGTCCTGTTTTTATAATAAGACGGATCATGTTTTAATTACTGTAAATTTATAGATGTTTATAGCTTATAGGTAGGTGTAAATACATGGCCAAACCCCTATACGATGTGGAAGGGACATACCGTAATAAATCGAAACACGGGCTATACTAGATCACTAAAGAATAATGAAATTAATATAAGTCAAAAAGCAAAAAAATGCTATTTCCATACAAAAGTGTGCAGCCGCTGGGGCAATGTACAAGAATGTCGAATTTTTTTGTTTTTTTCTTTTTGACTGTTATTTTAATTTTATTATACTATAGTAATCTAGTACAGCCCGTAGTTTGATTTATTACGGGTATGTACCTGCTACATTGTATATTTTTTATAACATATTAGATTTTTTTGTCGATTCTGTTAAATATATCGTATCTAATAGTATAACTGGATGGACCAACCCATATCTTGTTTAGGTGGCTTTTGGAAATCTTGGGGGGGAGGCCTATGACCAGCAGTGGACTTCCTGTGGCTGACCTCTGTGGCCTAGTGCTCATCATGCTTAAGGTCAAGTCAAGATGGAAAATTATTTTTTTTAGATTGACCTGGGTATTAGATATTTATATATATATTGATTATATAAATTTATATATATATATGTGTGTGTGTGTGTGTGTGTTTATTATAAATTTAGCGCCAACTTTTCGTTTGTCCTAGAAGAGATGTGTGTGGTCTCTCATCTTAGAGTATGGAATATGGTCCTACTCGTTTGGGACACGTGACCTGCTTGTCAATTGGCATTGGACAGACGTTCATTGGAGATCTTCTTAGGCCAAAAAATGCTAAGTAAATACTTAGCATTTTTTGGCCTAAGAAGATCAGGCAGTGATTGATATTAACCTAGATCAGCTGCGTGCTTTGCTCAGATCACTGCAAACCCTGTTACATATTTTTATCGAATAGTGATAAACAATAACTTTATATGCAAACTACACCAGTAGTTGAATGTACAGGTATTTTCTACAACACAGCATTTATCAATAAACTTTAGCGCCCTAAATACAACACAAGGGAGCTGTGATCCTCCTCAAACAGCTGGGTTCCGATGTCCTCAGACCTAAAGCTCCTTCCACAAAGCCCTTGAGACACTTGCCTCGTGTCACAGCCACGCTTACTCGCGACGGTTTCCTGGAATTGTATTATTGAAGCACTTGTCTAAGATGTCTATTCAACGTGGACGAGGGACATACCCGTAATAAATCGAACCATGGACTATATTAGATCACTATACTATCATGAAGTTAAAATAACAACCAAATAACCAAACAAAAATTTTACGTTCCCATACAATTTGCCCGGGCGGCTACCCACTTTTGTATGGAAATGCCGAATTTTTATTGTGTTTTGACTGCTATTTTAATTTCAATATACTATAGAGATCTAGTATAGTCTATGGTTCGATTCATTACGGGTATGTCCCTTGCGTGTAGTATGTACTCCAATAATTAAATATTAAGTTGAAGATTTCTACTAGTGAAAACCAGTAATAGATATGTATTTTTTGTCTTGTTTTTTAAAACTTTATGTTTTCTTATTTGTCTGTATTTAGGTATGTCTGTTTGTTAGAATATAATTTATAGGCAATTTTGACTCAATAACCAATAAAAAATAAATTACGTTCCCATACAATTTGCCCGGGCGGCTACCCACTTTTGTATGGAAATGCCGAATTTTTATTGTGTTTATGCAGCTATTTTAATTTCAATATACTATAGAGATCCAGTATATATCTATGGTTCGATTTATTACGGGTAACTCCCTTCCATGGTATGTACTCCAATTATAAATATAAAGTTGAAGCTTTCTATACTAGAGAAAACCAGTAATAGATATGTATTTCTTGTCTAGTTTTTTTAAACTTTATATTTACTTATTTGTCTGTATTTAGGTAAGTCTGTTTGTTAGAATATAATTTATACGCAATTTCGACTCGAAAGAAGAAGAAATATTGGTGTAATAAGCTGGCGTGAACATTTTTTTATTTAAATGTCTATTCTTATATTGGATAGCTACCCAAATTACATTTAATCCTCTGAAGAATGGTTCAACTTAATACTTCCTGCAAAATTTCACCATCACACCACCCGCCTGAAATATAAAAATTATCCACACCACTTGGATTGGCAATCAACCACCGTACGTTTTAAAAGGAACTTTTTACCACGTACGACCGAACTGTGGAATCAACTTCCTGCAGCAGTGTTCCCGGACCGATACGACATTGAAACCTTCAAAAAACAAGTCTATATCTTCCTGAAAGGCCGGCAACGCTTCTGTTACACCCCTGGTGTTGCAGTTGTCCATGGGCAGCGGTGATCACTTACCATCAGGTGACCCACTTGTTCGGTTGCCGCCCTATAACATAAAAAAAAATTACATAAAATTACATTTAAGAAGATACATGACATTTTCGGGGTCCAATTATTTAAAAGGAATCGAATGTATCATATAAAAAAATTGTTTTAATCAAGCCTTAGATAACCCTTCAAACTATTTTAGGAACTACTGTTTACAGTTTATAGGGCTACCTGAATTTTTCGGTGTCCAGTGCTGCCTCCATTTGAAATAAATCAGTTGAAAGGAAACGAAGTTATCATTTAAAATGTTGTCTTGATCAAGCCCTTGAATCTATCTACTGTTTACAGTTTAAAGTGAGAACGTGAATCTTTTTTTCGCGCATTTGCGAAAAACGGCTTCTTTTAACTAATGTGCGTAGGAAAGCTACACGTTCTCCCTTTAACCTGTTTCTGTTTCTCTACTTATTTTTCTTTAAATTTTTATTTTTATCGTCAGGTGGAAAAGTTTATATACGGCGAATACCTTTGGAACCAAACCAACCTACACCATACTGAACCAAATATATTTTGAAGCGAATAGCTCTCTAGGGATCGTCCATTAATCATGTGAGGCTGAAAATGGAGGTTCAGAGAAATCACGAAATATCACAAGGGGGAGGTGAGATTAAAGTGAGATATCGAGTGTATTTGTTTTGAGTCAAACGCGCGGTTTTGTTATCTGAAATGCCTGATGACATTGACTAGACGTAATTTTCTAGAATTAAATTTGATTATACCTGTATCAAGGAATAATCAGATTTTTTTGAGATAGGTACGAAAATAAACTTGCTTTTGAGTAGGAGAGTTTAGTCTAAAACCATTAATTAGGTATAATGAGGCACGCCGTGGCCACATGCTGGTCAAAGATGATTTGAAATTGAAATAACTCTGAAACCATTCCGTTTCGATATGAAAAAGTTTAAATCCTCACCAAATATCAGCCTACTCATTTTAATCCAGATTCTGATGACACGTGGCTTGACTTGATTGTTACTTCTTCCCCTAACCTTGTTGTAAAGCACGGACAAGTTTCAGCACCTGCTTTTTCCAGACATGATCTTCTGTTCATGTCTTATAAGGTAAGAGCCCCTAAGGCTAAGCCCACTGTTATTTGGACTCGCAATATGTCTAGTATGAATCGCGACAAGTTACTGAGTGATGCAGCTAAGTTAGATTTTTCCTCTATATTTGAGGCTGAAACATTAGATGAAAAAATCTCAAAGTTAAACTCTATAGTCATTTCATTATACAATGTTCATGCTCCTTTTAAAGCTGTAAAATTAAAACGTCCACCATCTCCGTGGATCACAAGGGGAGTAAGGATGGCTATGTCTAAAAGGGATCGTGCGTTTCGTTTGTTTAAGCGTGAAAGGTGTGATGACAATTGGGCCGCATATAAAAAGGCGCGGAATCGGTGCAATAACATGGTAAGAGCAGCCAAGCGCAAGTACTTCTGTGATAATTTAATAGACACTTCTTCGGCCAACATATGGAAGTTTCTTCGTTCTCTTAACCTCGGTAAAAATCCTACCAATTCTTTTTCCACTTCTTTTTCACCTAATGATTTTAATAATCACTTCTCTTCGACTAGTACTCTTGATCCTACTGTTAAATTAGCGACTATTTCTAGAATTTCTTCCATGGCTAAACCTTCTATTGACCCTTTTACTTTTTCTCCAACGACTGAAGACGACATTCGGGAAATTATTCTTGCTATTAAATCCAAAGCAGTTGGATGTGATGATGTGAGTCGAGAAATGATAACAAATATTTTAACTGTAATTCTCCCGATTCTGACTCACATCATAAATTTCTCATTGGCTACTGGAACCTTTCCATCTCTCTGGAAGAAAGCATTTGTAATTCCTCTCCCTAAAGTTTCCACTCCTACTCTCTTGAATAATTTTAGGCCTATATCTATACTTCCTTTTTTGTCAAAAATATTAGAAGCTGTAGTTCACGCTCAAGTGTCTTCCTATATCTTTTCCAACTCCCTCCTTACACCCTTTCAATCTGGTTTTCGTCCCGGACACAGTACTGCTACTGCTCTTCTCAAAGTCACCGAGGATATTCGGTTGGGCATGGAAAATACGTTGGTCACCATTTTAGTTCTCATTGACTTTTCCAATGCTTTCAATATGGTGGATCACGATATTCTGCTTGCTATCCTTGAGCATCTTCAATTCTCGTCTTCAGTCATGGATTGGTTTTCTGAATATCTACGTAACCGACAACAAGCTGTTCGCTTGGATCGGGAATTTTCGAACTGGAAGGATCTGTCCAATGGTGTACCTCAAGGTGGTATTCTTTCACCTTTACTTTTCTCTCTTTTTATAAACCTTCTTTCTACTTCCATTGGCTGATCTTACCATTTTTATGCAGACGACTTGCAAATTTATGCACAGTCATCAGTCGATGATATTGAGTCAGGTGTAGCGAGCGTAAACGCGGCTTTGTCAGCTATTTTAACTTGGTCAAATGAATTCGGAATCAAGGTAAATACCACTAAGTGCCAAGCTATACTAGTAGGTAGTTCGAGACAAATCGCTTAGCTTGACTTTAATACTGTCGCCCCTGTCACATTTAATAATTGTACTATCCCCTACTGTAAAGCTGTAAAGAATCTTGGCTTCTATATTGATTCTACACTTAGCTGGACCACTCAGGTGGCTGAAGTCAGTCGTTCTGTCACTGTAGCTCTTCAACAGCTTAACCGTCTAAGAAACTTTCTACCATTTAAAACGAAGATACTGTTAGTTCAAACATTAATATTCCCTATAATTGATTACGCTGATGTGTGTTACCCAGATCTCAATGTCGATTTTCTCAATAAGCTTGATCGTCTCATTAACAATTGTATTCGTTTCATTTTCTGCCTTCGCAAATATGATCACATATCATCTTTCCGATCTGAGCTTAAATGGCTTCCTATTCGTGAACGCAGACAAATGCGAATTCTCTGCACACTTTTTGCAATTCTCTTTAATCCAAATTCTCCGGAATATCTAAAAAGCAAATTTCAATTTCTTTCTGACAGTCATGATCGGCAACTTCGTTCGGCAGACTCTCGTCTCCTTTTCATTCCTTTACATCGCACAAACTTTATGGCTAACTCTTTTACCCTACAAGCTTCACGGCTCTGGAATGCTTTACCCGTTGATATCAAAGAAATTTCCACTAAATTTTCTTTTAAAAGAAGAGTACATTCTCATCTTTTTAATTAGCTTTTTTTTAATAGGATCTAACACCGTCGTCATCATCAGTGTTGGTATGTAGTGTATGTATGTGTATTTGTGTATTATGTATGTATGTTATATATGTATGTATCTGTAATATTCTAATGTAAGGTATATATTATAAGACATATTATATGGTATATATCTATTATACTATATGTATATTAAATGTAAGCATATTGTGTTGTAAATTTATTGTTTATTTTTTACGCCGCAACCATTTTTCTGTTTTTCCCTATGGTTGACTGGGAGAGAACGCTTTTAGCGTTAAGTCCGCCAATTGTAAAACAATTTTTAATTGTGGATCAATAAAGTTTTATGAATGAAAATGAATGAAAATATCACCGGGGGGAAGGGGGGTTTAAAACTTTCTAAAAAAACTTCACGTAATTAAAGGACGACCCCCTAGAATCACGAGTCTTCTAACTCGAGCACAGCACTGTGAAAACACTCTTCTACCCAACAATGGCCGGTGTGTTTGCCTTTCTGTTTGTTGTGCTACGTCGGGCTCCGAAATAAACAAATTTATAACTGAATTTTCAGCCACAATGAAAGGGCATACGCCCGTGGACATTATTACCTACATTACCTAACAGTTTTGCTTGCCAGTTTAGAGCTAACTGAATTTTTGACCCGTGCGACCGCGCGCCTAGTTAATATTCCATCTATTTACTGTTCCTAATTAAGTTAGTAATAGCTCTATTAATTACATGTGTTTAGGTTAGGGATTGAGATGGTTTTACAGAGTTTATTGTGGAATGTTAAGTGATAAAATGAAAGACTGGTCTAAAAATCTGCCCTCAATATGTACTCGTATGAATGCAACTGATATTTTTATGAAAACGGCGGATTTAATTTTACTGTTTCTTCTATGTTTATTAAGAGCTTTGGCACACGAACCTTTTAATTTTATATTGCATTTCATAATGTATTCATTTCGTCAGTTCTAACTACTAAAAGTCACTCTAAATCGACAGAGTTCATAGTGTATCTTTGATAGATACACTATGAACTTTGTCGGGTATCGCAAAACCTAGGCAGATATTAGGAATATTATGGTAAGTATTGTTATATTTTGCGAAAGTTTTGTTTTGGTTTTATGTTTTGTATTTAATGTCAGTCATAAACGTATATAATGTCAGGTTTTTATTCAGAACGTCAATTTCAATAAAAAAATTACCATTAAAAACTAGTCTATTGTGTCATATATATTTTTTAATTGATTAAAATTTACTTCTATTTATTTATGAATTCAGTATGTTTTTCTTCGTTTTGTAGGCTGTCGGGTAAAACATTATAAATTTTTATCGTCATTGCTAGCGGGCCAGACTTAAAAATTACGTATTACCCAATTTGACGTAGGTACATTCTCATAGTTTATTTCTGTAACTTGAGCGGAAAGAGATGTAGCTGGTACGTTATTTTAGCTCTGAGACCACTATAGAAGAAAATTTCTATTAAAAAGGAGATAAATGACCTATATATTTCCAAATAATTTATTTTTATTTTAGTTAATTAAAACATTATTACACAATTTAAGAAAAATGTACAAGTTCGCCATATGGCAATCTCTTTTTTTACTGCCTTATGTATTGTAATATGAATAAATTATTTGTTTTACCTACAATTGTTTTTTATTATTTCCATTTACGAACATTAAATGCCTATAACATACGGTAATCTTGAACAGCCGCCATGACATTTGAGTAAAAAAACCACAAACAAGTGGAGTGCTGGACAGCCAATTGCATTTTGTGGTTGCGGACGGAGTCGCGTGCTGCCTGCCATTAACCCGCCCTCCTGGGCGGAATGCCAGAAGAGTCCCTATTACGTGTTCACTGCAGTTTCTATCGCCCTACAATAAGCGTCGCTTTAGACTGAAATGGCAGTTGCCGGCAGCTCACTTTTTTGTCAAACTATATTTACCTTCATCATTATGATCATCATCCTCCCGTATTCCTTTTTGCATTCTCAGAAGTAACGCTTCAGAGCCCAGGGTCCTCTACATAACCTAGGTGATTTGTCGCGGGGTTACTGGTTTTTACACAGAACGACTGCCATCTGATCTCCGCAACCCAAAGGGTTGACCAGAACCAGTTCTTGGATCGGTTTAAGCTTTGGTTTTAAAAGTTATAAGAAATATTCTAAGATAATAGTTGTTTTGAGGGAATATATTATTATTTAAAATAAATTGTTTTTCTTCCCTCACCCTGGTATTTCATTTGTTACACTTTGATGATATCGGTGTCATGGATTGCCGTGTGTAGATTATTTCATAAAGCTACCATGGATTGCTATTAAGCCGTAAAGCGTCAACTTCACTGCACGTAGAGTTAAGGCCTTAGCAATAGAAATTGAGTTTTCAATACGTAATTGAGATACAGCGGCCAGTGTGGAGTGGCGACAACGTCGTCTTATCTAAAAACCTATTTATTATGTCTAATGATTTTTACTATTAGGGTCCTGTCGGTGAATGACTAGCAAAAGCAAAGACAAGTAATGTTGTATTTAATTTTTAAATCATCATCAACATTATCAAGTCTTTTTTTCTTTTTTTAATCTCTACTGCAGGAGCTCCACCCTCTCTGTACTTTTAGGGACATACTTGGCCAGAGCAGCCAGAGGATTTGGCCTACAGTCTCTGTGCGCTGGCCAGACGGGTTGGAGAGATCTTATTGATGTTTATATAAGCTTTGTTTAGCTTGTATTTCCTAAGTCGCCTTCTACGACATCTAAGGGAAGACTTGGAGTGGTCCTATTCTACTCTGCTGGGAACCACACGGCCGGATTTTTTTAAATGTAAGTACAAATAAATAATAATATATTCATTGAATTAGAACACTAATCGCAAGTTTTTATAAATTTGTCCGTTTCGCCAACTAGTCAGTATCTGCGAAAGGTCAATTTAAAAAAAAATCTTTAATTCGTCACTTTCCCGAATTCGACACTAGAATAATCAAATAATTTTCTGAAATCAACACGAGTTTCAATTAAAACAGCAATTGTATTTCAGGATGTTGTTTGAAAATTATTAATTTACTTCGAGTTTACCTATTTAGTTTTTAGTTTACTTATTAATTTGCTCGTAGTACTGTATTGTACATTATGGTGCATTTTATCCAATACATTCTTGTACTAAATTTTATTGTGAGATGATTTCAGCCTTTATTTTTTGGCCATTTTTGTATTTCTATACCTAAGTAGTTACCTAAGTAGGTAGGTAGGTGCCTAGGTAAGTAAGTACCTCGATGATTTGATTCATCCAACTGATTATAGATTTGCCCCTAGGTCTTGTTCCTGTCATACGGCTAAGCAATATCCACTTTCTTGGTATTGTTCCACTTCATTGGATAATTTCAATATCCACCTTCTTAATATACGAGTAACTTGTCCATTGGAGGACTACATAGCCAAATAATTCATCACATAATTTAATTTACGATTGAATAAGAATAAATCTCACTTGCGACGTAAATTCACCTGTACTGTGCTATAGAAGCTACACAAAACTTTCATAATAGCAATGAAAGTGCTCTTTAAAGTCATATCATCTAAAGCTAGTCTAATGAATAATTTAAAAAAGAAAGTACTTTACGGAACCCTTACATTTTATCACATTTCGACTTTGCTTCCTATGTCCCACTCTGTAAATATATTCAGTTTTATATTAGTGTTGTCAAACAAATTCTTTTGAAATTGCAGTTGAATTAAAAAATGATGTATGATCACATCCGACTTTTCGTGAAATTAATTTTTGCTTTTTTTTTATTTATAGACTGCTTTTGTACCTGCAAAAAAAGTAAAATTCAATTACTTTTTGAATATTTCAATATTATTTATTTGTTTTAAATATTACATTCTATTTTTTTTTTTTCACATATAATGAAACTTTATTATGCCTTAAATTTTTCGAGTAAATACAATTACAGTTCAAAAACTTTAAACTTTGCTTTTTTTTGTCAAGTATTGTAGATCACACTACCGGAATTTTAGAAGGGATTTTCATTGCCTATCTGAATTTTATCGCTAAATACATACAACAGTTTCTTAAGAAACGAGAGTCTGAATCCCTTTCCTATTATAGTCACAGCGCCAGCGAACGAACAATATTTTTATTCATAATTTACCAATTTTAAACTTACTTGGCCAATTCAAATTTAGTGTAATGCATATAACTGACAGTACTAAATAAATGTCGATTGGTCGAGTGGAGGCGAGTCGGGAGCAATTTCTCCGCGATTATGCCACCGAAGAGTTCCCGGTAACCTCGCATAAAAATAACGTAAATAACCAGCACTTTTTTATTTTTTAACATTTATCTCCGGGGAATTCAATTACAGTTTAAAAATAACGATATTATCGGGGATTCGATGTCGTATAGAGGTAAACGAATTAATGTTTAATAGGATAGCATGTGAAAACTTGAATAAAACCATACCTACGAGTCATTTTCAGCATTTTTTATTTTAAATTAAAACAATTTATTATGATCTTGCCTAAATTGTCGAAGATAGTGCTAGTTGACTATTTAACGAGATACCAGTACAGTGACAGTCATAGAAAAGTTAATCAAATCAATCAACAATCCTAGTTAATCAAATCAATCAACAATCTTTTATTGAGACGAAATATTTTTATTAGTTATTCTTTCTAGTTTTATTGGTTTAAACCAAAATACTAACCAATTTTGATAAGATAAGTATTCGTTTAAACTAAAAAAGATCATATAGATTTAAAAAAATACTCAAATCGCTCAGTGTGCCTTTAAATTTTGAAGAATTGCCTCGTTTCTCAAGGATCCTGAGAAGTTCCCTTTTAAACCAAAAAATATTTTTCCGAATCGGTCCAGGAGTCTTCGAGTTCCGAGTGTTCCGATGAATTGAGAAACTTCTCCTCTTTAACTCACTTTGAAAGAGCGAATTTAATTGCGCGTTTTGCTGTCGGTACTATTTATTTAGTACATTGCACAATTGCTGTAGACAGCTTTTTTATTCGGTTCACGAAACTGACATTACAACACTCTATACAGGTATCTAAAATACTCAGAAACATGTGAATGATGTGCACAATTTTATTTAAATGCATATTTTTATTTTATTTATACATACATATTACATATTAATTTGTAATAATTAATTGAAAGCGAATTTAAATTTATTAATAATAATTATATTTAGGGCGCAGGGCAGCTTGTGGCAAGCAGTTGGTGAGTAACGACACCACGGACCCGAGTGCTCCAGAGAGCCGGTCAGAGCCCTCGTCCCCGACGTGTCTTCGTCGGTCGGGGTGGAGACCCAAGAGGGCTCGCAGGGCTCTCAGCTCTGCATTGCCTTAATTAGCCGTGCAGAGAGGAGTCGTTAGAGCTGTTGCTCTAGGGGTGGAAGTGTTAAAGAGCATAACGGCACGAGTAACTTCGGAGAAAGCGCAGCACACCTCTTTACACCCCTGAGTCGCCTGCACCCGTGTTTGTCCTTTGCTGGCAATTATTTTCGGTGCGTTTGAGGGCCCATCCGCCCATCTAGCGGGCGGCAAGCCACCACCTGCCTACAATAATCAGTTATCATGATTATGGCAGGTGACGTTGCTATTGCAATATCCCAGCATCAGTCCATCCCACTCTCATTCCATAACCCATAGTCCTTTCCCTATTTCTTGCAATAGATCTTTCTCCTGCCGAAACCTATTCAAGGGTACACCTTTCATAGGTATATTCAGGAATGGGTTTTAGCGGGAGCACTACATTACATCAACTTCTCCAAAAGTCCTCTACGTGTTGGATCCTTTGAGAGGCTTGCGTGGGGATAACGCAAGCCTCTCAAAGGACCGGTGTGAAAAAACCCGTGAATCTAAAGGAGATACATAATAATGAAATAATAAAAAAGCTTAAAATAGACTATTAGCTTTTGGTTATTTTGTAGTTTTACCTCTTATTCTGTAGCTTACTTCAAAAATAAGCAAAGCATGGAGGGTCCACACAGCTTGTAAAAGTCGATCAAGGGACTTTTCGAGTGATTTGTTTACTTTGAAGTAAGCTACGAAATATGAGTTAAAACTGTTCCTTCGTCATATTATGACTTTTGTCATATTGTGACTTTACAGTGTGGAAGATTACAAAAAATCTCCTTTAAAATACTATCTACCTTTAAAATTAGAGTAACACCTTCACGAAGTGTGACGCGTCATGAGATGCAAGGCAATAACTAGATTACAGGGGTTGCGGGGGGAGGGGGATTATAAGAACTTCGTTAGTGTCTCGAAGGTGTCTAACTCGCTAGGAGACGGAGATTATCGCTTTTGCCTTTAGCGGCGCGTTTCGTCGGTTTAGTGTCTCTGATGCGATAGCTCGTTTATAATCGCAAGCGTGCATCTTTATATCCGTGAGTAGCGTATTGGAAACGTTTATTACTAAAACAATTCTATTACCAGTCGTTTGAACCGAACTGTAAACTTGTGACACCTTACCACAGGTATGGCACTTTATAGAAGCGGAGTATCATTTTATGCTTACTACATATACTAACGAAACTATACATCCGTGCACACGTCAATGTGTGTGTTCGCCTCTCAACCCAGGTGCGGGGAGGGGAAACGAGGACTTGCCGGACCCTAGGAGTTTCAGTTCTGCATATAATGATTATATTATGGGGCTACCTGAATTTTCCAGTGCTGCCCCCATTAGACATAAATCATTTGATAGGAAACGGAGACATCAATAAAATTTTGTCTTGACCAGGCACTAGATAACTCTTGATACTATTTTATGAAATACTGTTTATAGTTTAAAGTTAGAACGTGAAGCTTTTCTTCGCATAATTGCAAAAAACGGCCACTTTTGGCATATGTGCGAGGAAAAGCTTCACGTTCTCACTTTAAATTGTGCTGCCCCCATTTGAAATAAATCATTTGAAGAGAAACGGAGACATCATTTAAAATTGTGTCTTGACCAGGCTCTAGGTAACCCTTCAAACTATTTTATGTTTCATATCAAATGATTTATTTCAAATGGGAGCACTGGACCCCGGAAAATTAGTAAATATAAAAGATTTTGGTAAATAAATGGTAAGTGGGAGTGTTGGTGAAAGATCGGGCGCGGTGACAACGCGGTTTCGTAACCCAACCATACAAATTAAATAAAAATTGATTTACATCTTCTACTAACATTAACTGTAAGTGTAAGGGAAGTGTCAAAAAGTTAAACAAATCATATGACAGAAGAGCCAATTCGTCAACTGCAGGGTCGGCTACGTGCCTTTATACAAAGTGGAAGTATCATTTCTACCAGTAATAAATCGAAACACGGGCTAAACTAGATCATTATAGTATAATGATTAATATAATATAGTAAATTCGACATTCTCATACAAATTGCCCGGGCAGCTGCACTTTTGTAGGGAAATGCCGAATTTTATTTTTTATTCTTGACTGTTATTTTAATTTCATTATACTATAGTGATCTAGACGTATAGCCCGTGGGTCGATTTATTACGGGTATGCCCTTTCCACGTTGTATATCTAAACCATGCAAGTAAACGCAGCATTTGCCTCACAAAGCAACCTCACCAACAAAAGGTATCGGGTTTGCGAACTTGCAGCGTGCAATCACAACTTCTACTGTCTGTACTAGACTAGCGTCCCACTGCCTGATTGTAACATTCGTTTGACATACCAACGCACGATTGTAGCATTCATTTGAGCCATTTCATTAACTGCAGGGATGGTTGCTGGCCCTTGTATCTACACTGTGCAAGTAAATATATAAGTAAAAGTTATCGGGAACACAAACTTTAGCATGAAATCACAACTTCTGCTGTCTGTACTAGACCAGCGTCCCACTTCACGACTGTAGCACTCATTTAACGTTCCACCACACGATTTGTAGCATTCATTTAATACATTAATCAGATCAACTGCATAGGCTATTCCAGGCCTTGTATTTAAAACGGACAAGTAAATTGTCTTCAGCAGCAGCATTTGCTTCACAAATCAACCTCACCAACAAGACGTATCGGGTGCAGAAATTTTCATCCAATCACAATTTCTAATGTGCAGTGTCCCACAGCACGGTTGTAACATTTGCTTGACGTCCCAATTCACGATTTTAGCATTTATTTGTTTTACTAACAAAAGGTACTTAAGAGATTGAGATATTTCATTAACTGCAGGGACGGTTACAGGCTTTATATCTAAAACGTGGAAGTAAACAGCGTTTGCGACGAACTGCGTCCCACAGCACGATTGTAACATTCATTTAACATCCCACTGCACCAATCTAGCATTCATAGAGCCTTCAGAGATGAAGGCCCTTGAATCCAAACCAACAACAGATCACATAATCACACAATGGCGATATTCGAGTGTATATTTTTTTGCTGCAGCCTTTTTATATAGAGTAATGTCAAAGGTTTGAATCAAAAACACACGTCAAGATATAGATCATGCAGTGAGATTTCAGACTAATACGTATCTAACATAATCGCCTTAAAATTCTGTAGTTGCCGTTAAACTTCCTTACTTTGAGAAGATATAGTTCACCAATATGCTGTTATTTTATTATAGAACAGGTAACCCTGTCTCTCTCTCATCTTTGTGTTTTGTGTGCTTCTCCAGGAAATGGGGATCACTTTGCCGGCTTTTTAGGGTTCCGTGCCCTAAGGGTAAAAACGGGACCCTATTACTAAGACTCTTCTGTGTGTCTGTCACCAGGCTGTATCTTATGAACCGTGATAGCTTGACATTAGAAATGTTCACAGATGATGTATTTCTGTTCTATAACAAGAATACTAAAAACAGAATAAAAAATAACGACTTTTTTTTTATAGATTTTGGTACGGTACCCTTCCTGCGCGAGTCCGACTCGCACTTGGCCGGTTTTGTTTTCCTCTTTGGCTTCGTTGGTTGTTTTCTTGAAACTCGGCACTTTTAGCGCAGCACATATACACCTAGCTATTCATGTTATATTACTG
This sequence comes from Acrobasis suavella, assembly GCA_943193695.1. Taxonomy (NCBI): domain Eukaryota; kingdom Metazoa; phylum Arthropoda; class Insecta; order Lepidoptera; family Pyralidae; genus Acrobasis; species Acrobasis suavella. The sequence continues at coordinate 4,952,014 of OW971941.1, forward strand.
GTGTAAATAGTTCTTGGCACTCCGTTTTTTTGAGAAGTAGGTGTATAAATGTTTTTGCCATCAATCACAATAATAACTGTCACCACCTACTTATAAAAATAAAGATATCTGTATAAAGTCAAATAAGATACTCTTTCCATAACGTCAAAACAAATATTTTCTATGTGTTATTTATTTGTATGAAATACCAAAGCGTGACGTTATTGATTTTTAAAGCGAAATAGCTTTTTATGCATTAATAAATCTTAAACCACCTTAATAGTGGATATGATAATGATAAGTGACATTAATTTATGACGTCCTATCCTTTTAATAGTAGCTTACAGTACAAACAACAATTTTTTTAAGGTATCTACTCTTTTATTGCTAAGATCATATTTAAAATGTGTATTTAAATAACAAAAGTACTTAAACAAATACATCGGGACTGCCTCCGTGGTCCAGTGGTCAAGGCGTTCCCTTGTGACCCGGAGGTCATGGGTTCGATTCCCACTGCGAAGCATACTTTGTGAAAAGTTGTTTCCAGTCTGGATAGGATGTTGCAGGCTTGAATCATCTGATTATCCGAAAAGAAAGATGATTCCGTGTTTCGGAAGGCACGTAAAAGCTGTGGGTCCCGAACGCCACCTAGCGTTTGATCATCAAACTATCCAAGGATTGGTTCCTGGTTTGCCCTTCGAGTTGTGGAGGTCAGACGGCAGTCGCTCTGTGTAAAAACCAGTAACCTCGTCAAATCTCCTTGGTTAGGTAGCGGACCCCGGACTCTGAAGAGTTACTGCTGAGGATGCAACCGGGAATACGCTCGGATGATGATGACTTAAACAAACACATACTAATATTACAAAAAAATATAGTTATCTAACTAAAACTAGTAACTAAAATTAAAACAGCTTCGCTCGCATGTTAGAGTGGCCACGAGGCTGGCGGCTTTAGTACCTATTTAATTGTACTCTACTTTCATAAGAAGAAATAAAACTGACCAAGCACTCAGAGCTAAACTATTACATAATGAGTGCCCCACAATAATATTTTTTTTTATTCTGTTTTTATTATAAAAGCGACAACAGAAATACATCATCTGTAAAAAAATTACCTGTCTTGCTATCACGGTTCATGGGATACAGCGTAGTGACAGACAGATGGACAGTGGAGTCTTACCTCCTTATTCATAAAAAAATACAAACGGTTGCTAAACCTGTTTTAGTTAAAATATGTTTTGTCTCGCTTTTGCATAGTCAAATATTGAAAAGAGTGAAAGGGACAAAACATATGTTAACTAAAATAGGTTTAGCAAACGTTTGTTATTTTTTATGAATAAGAGGGTTAATTTTTACCCTTTGGGTACTCTCCTTCTCTCCTTGCCATATCCTTATACGGAATTGCCCCCCTAATACTTGTGCGCCATTCTTGGTGGTTTTGTTACATTTCTGGGCTTATACCCAACGTCCTCAAATCATTGAAAATCATCAAGAAACTAATTCATATATTCACTGGTATTTATCTGCTGTATAGATATATTTTGGGTGTTCTCTCGTGCCAATCCGCTATTTTCCAACAAGTCAAATCAGATACTTTTTTCTAAACGTCAAAACAAACACTTTCTATGGGATTAGTATAAAATATAGGCAGATGACGTCATAGCTTCTTGAAGTCAAATAGCGCTCTTATTATCAGTTTTTAGATAATAAATCTAAAATCACGTTAAAATGGATATGTTCAACGACAAATGTCATTATTTTGTGAAATTTTATTTGCTTATTTTATAAAATAATTATTTTGCTATTTTTTAGCAAAATAATTTATTTTAGACCCAGGAAAATACAAAATTGAAGATATTAAAATTATTACTCTTACCTATCGCCCCATTATTCAATACTGTTTCTTACACCAAACCTCGAGGCTCAAACCACTTCCTGTGTAAAGATGTTTCTAGAATTATTAACTAAGATCAGACAACAAATTCCAAGTTTCACTTAAAAGGGATTAGGGTAGCAGCGTCCGGTCCGAAGCCCAAGGGATGATACTGTTGAGTACGGATGTAGATCGATTACATTTATGATGCAACCCGCTAGTTTCCATCAAGTCAAATCAGATCGTCAATACAAAGATATTTTATGGGATTTGTATAAAATTTCACGGCGTGTCATGGTTTCTTGGAGTTAAATGGCGCGTTTTTTTTCTGCATTTATAAATCTTAAATCCCGTTGAAATTAATGAGGTAACGTTTTATTCTCTTATCCTTAAAAAAAATGTTTGACTCTGGATTCTGCAAAAGATGCATGCATACTTAGGTATATTGTATTAGTATTTTATGTTTGGAAATACGGATGACGACAATATAATTTTTTTTTTGATCATGAGATTATTGTAAAGTATGGTTTTTGTATTTTTTATTTTCTCTGATTAGCAAATATATTTAATGTCTAAGATACATCGCATTTAATTTCACAAGACGTCACGATCAGCTATGATTTAAAAACAGAGGTAACGTTAATCATCCCCACTCCGAAATTCCGATGCGCTATATCTTTTTGAATTTTTACTACTTTGCTAAAAGGAAAAATATGGATCCTTTATTTTTGGATAAACTAGTCAACGGATTAAAAAAATTTTTTGTACCTCTACATCCTTTATAACCTACCACGTTTGTTGCAGAAGTCAAGCAATGCAGATGCCTTAAAAAATCTGACACCAGTACAAAGATTCAAAGATTCAAAGATTCAAAGATTCAAATGTTTATTCAGTAATTAGACCTTTACAGGCACTTTTACACGTCAATAAGTATAATTTATGTTACGTGTAAAGTATATTAAAATTTAATTTATTTTTTAAAGAAAAGCTACCGATACCAGCGCTTCGTAACGACCACTGCTGAGAAGAAACGCCGAAAGAAACTCATTTTCACAGTATTGGTCGCCTACTCGCCAGAAGGGCTTTGTCCTATTATTATAATTTTGTCTTTTAATTAATAAATACTTATAATATAATACAATGTTGACACATTATAACATGTTATGCTTGCGAACAAGTAAACTAACATAAATTGCGTAATAAAAAATATTAAGTAGTCAAAAAAAGCGAAGCCGAGCTGACCAGTCCCTCCCGGCAGCACCCGTTCACGAGTTGACGCACGGATCAGCCATCGTTAAACTCAACCATATTAGAGGGAATCCAACGACCCGACCAGCGACGCCACCACCGGATTGGACATTTTAGTGAGCATGAAAAACCCGAACTCGCAGACCTTGTCAAGAGAAAATATTAATTATATGTTGGTCACTTATTGATCGCAGAGCATTTACATGTTTTTACAGTAAGCTTATTATGGTAACAGAAAATGCAGCTATTTATGTTTCATGTGTGGAGTGTAATGGAAAATGTTTAGGAAGTATCCACGCGTTTTTATCTCTTAAATAATCATTGATAGTATAGTATGCATTGTTCAATAAAACTTTTTTAACATGTGTTTTAAATTTTGCCATTGGTAGGTTAACGATCGCTTCGGGAAGTTTATTAAATAATGTTATACCTAGACCTAAGAGTGACTTTCTAGTTTTAGCAAGTCGAAATTTAGGCGTATGAAGCTGATTTTTGTTGCGAGTATTATAACTGTGAACATCACTATTTTTCATGAAATTATTTAACCTAGATTTAACAAATAGAAGATTTTCGTAAATAAATTGAGATGTCACAGTAAGAATATTTATAGATTTAAATAACTCTCTTAAGGAATCGCGTGATTTTAGTCCGTAGATCGACCGAATTGCTCTCTTTTGTAGCACAGAGATAGCATGTATGTTAGCCGCTTTACCCCATAAGAGCAAGCCATATGACATTATGCTGTGAAAATAACTAAAGTATACTAGCCTAGCAGTTTCAACGTTAGTACACCGTCTGACCCTCCTCACAGCATATGCTGCCGAACTAAGTTTCTTGGCAGTGGCCTCAATATGTTTATCCCATTTTAAGTTCCAGTCTACAGTTATGCCTAAAAATTTGGTGTTGGGTACCCATTCTAGAACTTGACCATTAAGACTCAAAGGTATGTGAGTATTAGGTTTATTCAATAGTGAAAAATTAACGCACTTAGTCTTTTGTGTGTTTAAGGCCAGATTATTAGTCGTAAACCAACTAAGTACTTGAGACATAGTATTGCTTACATCGTCATAGTTTGTGCATTTTCTGTCAACCTTAAAAAGTAAAGATGTATCATCAGCAAACAATACTACTTCACACAACTTTTCTGCAAGACAGGGGAGGTCATTAATATAAATCAAAAACAAAAATGGACCAATTATTGAACCCTGAGGCACACCCATGCTCACAGGTGCACTATCTGAGGATACTCTGTTGATTTCAACTCTTTGAGTTCTATTATCAAGATAAGATGAAATAACAGAGAGTGCAGTATCAGTAACGCCATAAAATTTTAGTTTATTTTTTAATATTATGTGATCGACACAATCGAATGCCTTCGACAGATCGCAAAAGATACCTATAACGTCTTGTCGTACCACCTATACACCCAAAAAAATATATACGTAGGAATATACAAGGTCAATTTATGATTCTAAACAAATCTGAAGTTTATATTCATGAAAACATAAATAACAAAATGAGGTTTAAATTATAAAATTTAAAACTAAATTAAAATCTGTACAAAAACTAAATTAATTTAAGACTGAATTAAATAAAAAAAATAAAAACTTATGAATAAAAGACGTCATGCAGATCATTGCCCTGCGATGGAGTGCCCAAAAGGTCACCAGCATTGCCACGTTGGATGGCAATGCTTATTTGTTGGGCAAGGTAATTGCCAGCCTTTTGGTTACCCGACACATCGACCAACCTTTGATTAAATAATTTTAATAGTTTATTAATTTGATGCCCCCCCCCCCCCCCCCCGGATCTAACGTCTCAACACCAAACGGCTCAAATTTGAAGCCGTTCCCTAGGCATTCATACTAAACTATTTTTATATGTAAACTACTACAAACATCATCAAACATCTCCAAGTACGAGTACCTCGGTTGCCTGGAAGAGATTGCCGATAAGGCCGCCTTTTGACATCTGTTTTATGTTATCCATTTTTATGTAACATTATGTTTTGGTGCAATAAAGATTTTAACTAACTAACTACAATATGCGTTTTCTTAGCATAAACCGTATCAGAATAACATACCTTCCTAAAATGGACTCTCCAGCCAAAAAAATTGCCTACGCTAACTACGTAGGTAAAGCTATAATGAACAAACAACATAATCTTCAAGGAAAAAGGATTTTCCAATTTCAGGCGCCTCAAAAACATTGCCATCATTGTCATGCCGACGGTATCTTTGTCTCTGTGCATAGTTTGACCACCACAACTGCCCTTTCATCTAGTCCTTGCCGGTCCCAGTACGGCAATACACATTTTGAGGTCTACCGCTAACTATGAATACCTCCGACCCTTTTGTTATAAAAGAAAATAAGTTACTTTAATATGGACGTAAACTGAGTAAAAAACATTTTATTTTATTTAGTCTGTCAACTAGATTATTCCAAAATAATGGAACAATATTTTTTGTTAAGCAAAGTAGTAAAGAGTCACAACTTGCTGACGACTCGGACACGATATTATTCGGACACTCTGTCCGAATTGACACTTTTTAATTTTTAATAGTTTTTCACTGACAATTTGGACACCATAAAATTTAGTGCAGTCAGATAGAAAAAGTTTTTACTGTGTGAAAAAAAGCGTTTCCAGATGAAAAAATATTTTAAAGTGGCTTTAATAAATTGCTGTGGACATACTTGGACATGTACTTGAAAGGTGAAAAAAAAAACTTAAATCACTTAAAACATTTATTTGGTATAAAAATGAACATCTTATAAATATTTGTTAATCTACAATAAAATAACATAAAAAATATTTCGACAATAGTCAAATTGATTGATAGAAAAACTGTTTTTTTACAGCTTTTGTCTTTTAAAGTATCGTCGGAAATTTCTTTCTGACTGTACAAAACAATTTTGCATTTTTGGTTTTTTTTTTCTTGACATATTTGACATTATTTTACCATATATGATTGCTTACGCGTTAACATATCTGATTGGTGTCCGAATTGTCAGTGAAAAAATATTAAAATTAAAAAGTGTCAATTCGGACCGTGTGTCCGAATCGTCAGCAAGTCAGATACAAAGATACAGCGCTTCGAAGTTTCAGAGTGGGGGTTTTTTACGTCACATTTAGGTTAAAATCGTAGATCATGACGTCACGCGAAATGTAAATGATCTGTATCTTCGTCATTCTGTACTAATCAGAGAAAAGAAAAAATACGTATTTCCGCGGGTGGACCTGGGCCTGGTCAAGTATTTTCTTCCAGATAGTTCTATTTTGGGCTTTCTGTCTCCAAATTTGACGCCGACATTTTTAACCGACTTCCAAAAAAGGAGGGGGTTATCAATTCGTCGCGATCCTTAATTTTTTTTTTATGTATGTTCACAGGTTATTCACAGATGCCTGGACCGATTTATAAAATTCTTTTTGTTTGAAAGGGTATACTTTCCAGGTGGTATTATAGAAATTTCGTCAAAATCGGTCGTGTAGTTTGGGGGCGAAGTAGGTTTTTAGTTTTGAAAAATTATTAAGATCCTGTTCGACGCCATCCAGCCATCTGAGCTTGGGTCTGCCTCTGCCTCGGCTTCTACGACCCTCAGGTCGAGTCTCCAGTAATCGTTTTGGTACTCTGGCCTCGTCCATTCTCGCTACATGACCTCATGACCTGCCCATCGTAGGCGACCAGTCTTGATGGTTTTAATGACGTTAGTAGGCTCATAACTGGTACAACTCGAGGTTGTATCGCGAACGCCATCTCTCATGTTCAAAAATACGTTTACCTTTACTTTTTAATAATCTATGTAATGAGCCAAAATCTTCTTTTAGTTCTCATCCCTATTACCCCTTTTATTCTTAAAATATACTTTTTAATTTTTAATAATTTCTTATAATATGTGTAATTACAAGAAATTATTTAAATTCAATATTCATATGTTTATTTAAGGTAAGGGTCTAATTAGTGAATTAGACCCTTACAGGCACTTTTACTCGTCAGTAAGTATAATTTACATTACGTGTAGTGTATATTAAATTTCAATTTAGTTACCGATACCGGCGCTTTAGAACGACCACTGCTAGGAAGAAATACTGAAAGAAACTCAATTTCACACAAAAAAAAAACAGAACTATGTTATAAAAAAGTCTAACATAATGAATAAACTGAAAAGAGACAACAGCGATATGACCAGAATACAACCGGTAACACATCCCATGCTTGTCTGGAAGAAAAGGAAATACGTAGAATTTACCAGCTGCTTCTCTTCTCGCGCAGATCGAAACAGCCGATCGAGGGCATGGGGGAGAATCTTAATCTCTTATTTGATTTTTTTTTAGATCCGTACCCAAAAGGTAAAATCGGGACCCTTTTACCTTTGTCCATCTGTCTGTCCGTCTGTCTGTCTGTCACCAGACTGTATCACAAAAAGCGTGATAGCGAGACAGTTTACATTTTCACAGATGATGTTGCCGCTATAACAACAAATACTAAAAACAGAATAAAATAAATATTTAAGAGGCCTCCCATACAACAAACGTGATTTTTATTGATAAACGGAACCCTTCGTACGCGCGTCTGACTCGTACTTGGTAGTTTTTATTTTTCACATTCACATCCAACATCACCCTTAACACGCTGATCTTCAGGTATGCACTGTATACCCCGTGAGGGTTAAAGACGTCATAGGTCATGTATGATCGGATAAATGCCGAAGGTAAGCTAAAACAAACACATCGATACAAAGTAAAAACAATTCATATTAAAAAATCATTAATGGTTTCGGCAATCGTTCCTAATTTCGCCAGACTCAACCCTCGGGCGCGGGGCGCGGTCGCTTCCGCCCGTTCTCATTTTAATGTTTCACCACTCATGCTATATTAAAGATCGCTATCTCAGGAAGGTGCACTATTACTATCAGCTCGTTTTCATTAAACCCTTTCGATGCCGATGTAGATCCCATACGTATATTACCTTCGCAAATGAATGGTCTTTGACTAACAAAATCGCCTACTCGATAATTGAATCCGAGTGTTTTTATTTTTGATTTTTCCATATTTTTTTCTGATTCGTTTGAAACTAACAAAATTTAATGCTAGGTAATCTGGATATTATTATTCTAGAAAAAAAAAATACCGATGTTCCTATATAAGGAGTAAAAAGATCCAAAAAGTTGTTAAATGTAGAGTATTCGTTAATAATTTACAAGAAAAAGAATAGTAATTTATAACTTTACGATAGCTAGACAGACATATTACATGTAATGTGAATAAAATCTTTTATTATTATTTTGAAAAAGTACTTCTTAAATAATCAATATTCATTAAAAGAGGAGTAATCTATAATTAATCTATTAATGAAACTAATTGCCTTTTGATATTATGCAAAGACTACCTATGTCTAACGCTGAGTTCTTTCGGCGCCCTTTAATTGAACAATTATTTTAAACGGGGATACATTAACATGTTAAACTGAACGTAATTTATTCAAACAAGGGACTTCTTTTCATACATGAAGATAGTGTTCCAAGGGTTAGCTTCCTTTTTTAACTAAAATATATTTCAAATACATTTGTCATTTGAACACAATATATTTTGTCTAATATAGGTATATGACGTCTTTTATTTTTTTTATGAATATTAGTATTTATATATTTTTTCAATAGGTCTGTACATTTTTTTTTTTCAGTTTGTAAAATCATTTTTACAAACTGAAACAATTATGTTCTTGAGATAAGTACTTGTAAACTGTTTGAGAATTGATATAGCACATAGTAACGTTGTAAAATATTTGCAGTTATCATCTCTGTAACTATATAAATAACTGAATACAATTTTAGTTAACAAGAAAGATGCCAAGTGATGGACAGTCACCTTTAATACATCGGTCTCGCTACAGTGACTTTTAAATGTTCTCCCTAGAGCCTTACACCATTGAACATTAGCGCCTAAGGACTTAATTATTACTTGCGATAGGATAGCTAATAAAGGTGTAATAAAAAATGTAATCTACGTTACAATGTTCAACAGTTGTGGATAGTATTGCATGACTACCTTGGCTGTCTTTAGATTAGAGTTGTCCTACAATGTTGCAAATTAAAAAAGGATCGTTTCATCGTTTGTGATTATTACTAGTGACACGCACTAGCTTTATATGGGTTTAACTTATGTTCTCACACTTCTGTTACTTAATAAAACAAAAGCCGTTATAGTCCCTAAGAATGTTATCATAAATATACATTGACTGGCGATTAATACCACCTTATTTACATCAGGTGATCCAAATGGGGTTAATCTAGCAACAGCTCGTGTGACTGTCGAGTCACTTAGTCTTTGGACCACCTCCTGCCATGTCCCAACAGCTCGACTCCCTGCACAGAGGCAGATTTCAATGAAGTTAACCAAAAGACAGTTACCGCTGCGAAATTTTGGTCTAAACAAATCTAATTTTAGCCATTTTGGACTCAATAAGAAGAAGTTTCATGAGAATTAGCCTGCCAAGAAGGCTGGCTTAGCCAAGCCTAGCCTAGCCAAGAATAGGGGGTGATGACAGGGTCACAAAAGTATGATTTTAATTAGTCCGTCTTTTAGATTATCCAAAAATAATGGACCCATCATTTTCAATTTATCAAAAAAGTAACAATTCACAAAGATACGGAGCATAAAAGTTCGGAAGTAGGGGCTTGCGACGTCACCGCTAAGTAAAAATTTTACCTGGCCATGACGTCATACGGAATTTCAATGCGCTGTATCTTTCTAATTTTTTTTTGTTTCTAAGGGACAAGAAAAATAAGAATCATCTAAAAAGAAAAAAAATTCTAACATTTTTAAATTCTTACATTTTTATACCGGTGTCCCTTGAGACATTAGGCACATGGGGACCAGAGGCCAAAATATTTATAAAAGACTTATCTACGCGTCTGGTTGGTTGATGCAACAGGAGAGTTCAGAGCTGGTAACTTCCTTGCCCAAAGAATTAGCCTTGCCATTCAGCGAGGCAACGCTGCGAGTGTTTGGGTACTTTGCCGCAATCAGATGCATTTGAAGAGGTATTTCATATTTAGTTTCTTTTATTTTTCTTTAGGTTTTAATTTAGATTTAATTAATTTAAGTATCTCAAGTTCTTTTTTGTTAAAATATTTATTTATAATTATGTTTTGTGCATACTCAAATAAATTTTAGAAAAAATAAGTGTAAACAATATTTTTTTTTATAATCTAACCGATCTATGGTCCAAATCTATTTATCCAGTCGTCATGGCTACGTCATCAGAGCACGGGACTTTAGAAGTACCCGTGCTTCACCCAGGTGGAGAACTTAGGTGAAGCACGGGTCCGGACCCCTATTCCGGCCGTCATGTCATAAGATGGCATTTTCAAGCTACAGCTGATGTAGGCAGCTTGAAAAATTTAAGACATGACGCCATCGTTGTCCACTTACACACATGTAAAACAGGAACTTTAAATGTATCAATATGGAGCGAGCTACGGATTAGTGTTGCAAGCAATAGTATAAAATATCGATAGCCTATCGACACTATCGTGGCCTTGAAAAACAGTCACAATATCGATAGGACTATCGATAGTATCGATACTATTGAATTTAGATACTATCGACAGTATTCGATACTATCTATCGATGGTATCGATAGTCTCTAAATTGAGTAGTATCGATACAGTCGATAGTTTTACGTTACACCAATAGTATTGCAAACTATTGACAATCGATACTATCGATAGTATCGGTTATTCGATACTATCGATAGTCCTATCGATAGATAGATCAGCTCGTTTTCATTAAACCCTTTCGAAGCCGATGTAGATCCCATACGTATATTACCTTCGCAAATGAATGGTCTCTGACTAACAAAATCGCCTACTCGATTGAATCCGAGTGTTGTTATTTTAGATTTTACCAATTTTTTTGTTTACACCTATAGTATTGCAAACTATTGACAATCAATACTATCGATATTGTCGATAGTATCGATTATTCAATACTATCGATAGTCCTATCGATATTGTGACTGTTTTTTAAGGTCAACTATCGATAGCTATGCAACGCTACTACGGATACAAACATAATTACGATGATCGTGTTTCGGTAATGAGTGCCAGCGCAAAATTATGAGCTCCAACTAAATGCTACGTGACCTGTGGCCTATTTTCTGTTGCCGGAAACAAACTCTATTTGGTGAATATTTTTTATCATAAAATGAACTTTTTGGTTTTATTATTCTTCTTCTTTATTTCCGGTTGCATACTCGCAGCTGCGTAACTCGAGGTGTGCTTTCTCGCTTTTTTCTCTAAATGTAACATCTTTTTTAGTGGTCTGTGGTCAGTGGCCAGTGCTCATCACCACATGCGTGAAGAAATAGCCAGAATAGTTTAAACGATTGGGCTATAAAAGGCATGACGAATAAAAAATATTTTTAGACTCGCTGTGAAATTATTAAAAAATTGTATACGTATTTTTTGTTTTCTTTGAGAAACAAAAAATGACAAAGATAAAGCGCATTGAAATTTTGCATGACGTCACGGCTACGTACGATTTTTTACTTAGAGGTGACGTCGCAAGCCCCCACTCCGGAACTTGGATGCTTCGTATCTTTGTGAACTCTTGCTTTTTTGGCAACCTGAAAAATATGGGTCCATTGTTTTTTGATAATCTAAAAAACGGACCAATAACAATTATACTTTTTTAACCCTGTCGTCACCCCTATTTCAAGAGCGGAAGACTGTCTGACTGTCAGTCTGTACTGTAATCGGAGTTATTATAGAACAGACCGATAGATATCACGCGCTAGGAGACTTTATTTTGTAAAAACATGGATAAGAAAGTACACTTCTGCTGCCTTAAATACTCTAAACAATAAAAATTAGCACACAGCAATATAATAGTACCTTAAGAAATGAATGTTCTGATATTATTACTGTAAGTACCGGAACAGACGGGACGCAAGTTGCGTCGCGTAACAGCTAGAGATGGGCAGTGGATAGTACTCAATCTACCCATTTGAGTATTTACTTACTAGATTTAATAAATAGAGTAAATAGAGCGTGCTCATATATTGACATCGCATTTGATGTATGTTTACTTATTTTAACATAAAATAACGTCTTTGCACACCTTCCAGCAAAAAATGAGAATTAGTCAAAGAAGCCTACTTTCAGTGTATGATTAGTATGGTATTTTCATATATTTTAGCGTCGCATTTAAGGTTTACCGACATTTAAAGCATATTATGACGTATGCATACACTTTCCGACAAGAATTGCAAGTGTATACTAGATTTAAGTTTCAAAATTGTCATGAAAACATGAAATAATGAATATGAATATAAATATAAGTCGCAACTCATATAAATCAATCTACTCACCAAATGGATAAATTAGGATATTTATCGGGTATTTACTCAATCTACTGAGTAAATATTCAAATGGGTTGATTGAGTATTTATGCAACTCCCATCACTAGCTGTTACGCGGCGCAACTTGCGCCCCGTCTGTTACGGCCCTAAATGCCCTGGCGATTATAAACTGACGTGTTTCCTATTTATCAAACACAACAATATGATTTGCAAATCGCCCAGAGCAGTTTTTTGTTTTATTTACGTCGAAATCTAATGCGTCTTCACTTTAGCCGACTGATATCAAAAACTACTTAGCCCGTTCACAAGAAGCCAATTTTCTCCGATTTCGGCTTGTTTGCCCGATTTCGTACACTTTGTTTCACTTTATTTTAAAGATGGATGCGCATCTTTGCATTAGTACAATTAATACACCTACGGTAATGGAAGTAGTATACAGGGTGACTGATTAACCACCAAATAATTTTTTGGAGCAAATTCTGTCCATGATATTGAACTACTTCCTATAAAATAAAATGAATATATAGGGACAAATAACACTGATTGAGCTAGCCCCAAAGTAAGTTCGAGACTTGTGTTATAGGATACTAACTCAACGATACTATATTTTATAACAAATACATATATAGATAAACATCCAAGACTCAGGACAATTTGAAAAAGACCATTTTCCAACTCGCCCTGACCGGGGATCGAACCCGTGACCTCTCGGTGGTGGACTAGCATGGTGACCACTACGCCACGGAGGTCGTCAAAACAATTAACGAGAAACGAAAAAAATATTCGGCTTCCCTTTACAAATCAGCGCTCGGCCAAACGGATTTTGTATAGGAGGACGAATTTTTTTAACAAATTTTAAAACCTTTTTTACAGAAAGTAGTTCAGTACCATGGACGGAACTAGCTCCAAAAATCTGGCTGGTGGATAAAAAGTCAACCTGTATACACAATATAACAAAAACCATGTCCGATCCTCGAAGGAGCAACTTAGACCGTAGATATGAAAAACTTTTCCTATGGGACCAATGCTGTGTTCGGAAAATGTCGATTTTTTTCCGAGTTTCAAGCATTGGTCTCATAGGAAAAGTTGGTCATATTGACGGTCTGAGTTGCTCCTACAAGGATCGAACAGGGTTTTTGTTACATATTGGCTAACAACCCATTACTTTTTTGATTCCTTTTTTTCCACCAACACTCTAAAAGTGGCTTTTGGCCTTACATCTAGGCTCTATTAGTAGCTCTGTCTGCCCCGTCAGGGATAAAAACGTAGTAAAATATCTGTAAGTATAGCAGTACGGTAACATATTTACGTCACTTACACATCCAATATCAAGCAGAGCCGGCAATCTCGCAACTTCGTTAGAAAGGGTACACCGATGCATGTTTTAAAATAATCAGCTCCGTGTTAATTCTTCATTTGCTGCTTGGGTGGTGAGGTAACTGGATTGGCGAGCGAGGGGCAAAAACTCAGTGGACTGTACGTGTGTGATGATCGTGTATGCACGGACTTGGGTGCAGTCTGGTTAGGAATTTCCTAACGAGTAATAGTAATAAATTAATAAATTTCTATATTTCCTAATAGGATATATAGAAATTCATTCAAACGTAACTTGCCTACTTATGTCAGTCTACTACTAGACTAACGTCTCTACCTATAGGCGGAAAGAAACAACCAACACCTGTTTTTGATCCCAAAGAAAGAAGCTCTTTTAGATCAGCTAGATGGCAGAACAAAGCGAGCGCTAGAAGAATGTCGGCAATACCAATTATACATACATACCTATTAACCGGGCGAAGGGATTAACGCTACCTGGCATGTATTGTTTAGTCTAAAAACAATAGAAAAGTTTTCTTTTAAGCTCTTTCATTTTTTGTATATTCTAAGGTATCTATATCATTTTTCCTCTGGGTTGGATTTTGGTAACGTCATAATGAAAGTTACTAGTGGTGATTATAACTACCGTTTGGCATGAGCTTCATATCTGGGCAAAATGTTTTAAATAATGAGCCCAGGTCACTATGGAAAAGTAGCATTATCCTTTGTCTACTTATGTCAGTCTATTACTAGACTAACGGTTTCGCCTAATTACGAGAGCATTTGCTCATAAAATCACTCGCTTGGCATGCGAATTGACGATTGTAGTTGATTAAACAAATACACATTTATATACTAATCAATTGCCCATTACGTAATTGGCGGGTGAGGGGCAAAAACTCAGTGGACTAAACTCGTGTGGTGATTGAGTTAGAACACCATGTTTGCACGGACGTAGGTTCTATCTGGTTAATAAAGTGGTTGCTTACATACATATCTTAATCTTCTGCGGGGAAGACAGAGTCTAGGAAAACAATCAGTTAATACTTCATTTGCTGCTTAGATGATGATAAGGTAACTGGATCGGCGAGCGAGAGGCAAAAACTCAGTGGACTATACGTGTGCGGCAATCGAGTTAGTATTTACATGGACTTGGGTGCTGCCTGGGTAATAAGATACATACTAATCACGTCTTTATCCCTTACAGAGCAGACAGAGTCCAGACGTTGGTACGAGTGAAATCTATGCCCTAATCTTTAAGGCCCATTTAGACGGTACAATTTTCTTCCCTGTTGCATACCATTTTATTAGATAACTTTCACGGTCTAAACGAAACGTCAGCCATACAACTCATTTATTTATTCAATAAAATATGATACAACAGGCAAGAAACTTGCATCGTCTAAATGGGCCCTTATTCACAATAAAGAAGCAAGGTTTAAATGGTAAAAAACAGCAAATTTTTTTGAAATCAAAACCCGTAATCTCCCTTACCCTGTCTATAAGGAAATAAGGAGCAAACCCTTCAGCCAACAATAATTTGGGCTAAATTGTGTCGTGACAAACATCCATGCGTCAAGCGAGCGCGGTAAATCAACCACTGAAATCCAATTACCACACAAAAAACCATTAGTTTCGACCACAATACCTCACCAACGTCTCTGAAGATGTTTCTGTGGTGTTTCGGATATTTTTGATTGGGAACAGGTGTTTGTAGAAAATGGTAAGCATTTTTAAGTTGAATTGAAAAAAAAATCGCAGCTTCACACTTGCCTTCAACTTCGACCCGGGGTGCGGCAGTGGCGTGTACAGCTGAGGTTAGCCAGAAACGGAAATACGTGGGTCTGGGTGACAGTTATATATTTTTAGCTTTTGCAGTAGAGACAATGGGCCCTTGGGGCCCTGATGCTAAATTATTTCTTAAGGACATCACGACGCGCCTCATTGAGGCAACTGGTAATCATAGAGTTGGCAGCTATTTCGCTCAGCGTACAAGTATACCTAGCGATTCAGCGAGGAAATGTTGCCAGTATGCTGAGTACGTTGCCTCAATGCGGTGCGTTGGAAGAAGTTTTCTATTTGTAAACCTTTTATTTATTGTTTTTTTAAATAATAATAAAGTGTAATGTTATGTTCTTAATAAATCCTATTTTTGGGTTTCCACATTTTCGCCTCTTCTTGGAATTTTTCGTACAGAATACGAAGTCCTAGGCAAAAATACTTATATAAATAATTAACTGTAATATGTTGTTTCATATCAAAACATAACTACACAGAAATTTTACAAGCAAAGTCACAAATAAATATTTTTTCCAACGCACCACATCGACATAATTTACCTACTTGTTTAAAAATAAGTACATGAAAAAAAAATTTAAAACTATTTCATTGTGACTCCATGTTATTTATTTCCCAATTTGCTTCAGATTTAGCCACTACTACCAAACACTTTTGTATTTTTTTGTATTTTTGTCTTTTTTCTATTTTTTTTTTTTTAAAGTAATACTAGCTTATCATTATTGATTGAATTTCTTGATACCACCTATCCATCAATGCTGATTTTGAATAATGATGGCTCCAATTTTTCCATTCGATAACAGACGATAATTGCAAGACTTTTTTCCCATCCCAATTTCCCAAATTAATTTAAGGACAACATCAGATATCTTGTTAATTTTTGTGAATGCTATAAAATTATTGAATTTCACAATTTAATATGGCGCGGGCTCACTGCTGTCCGTAATTACCAATGCGGGCTCAATACATCATTATTTATTACAAGCTCGAAATTCCATGTAAATTTCATGGAACCAATGCTCAGATGAGTTTTGATGTATCTGCAGATCTGTTTTGTGATCTTATACCTTTTTAGGGTTCCGTAGTAAACAAGGAACCCTTATAGTTTCGCCATGTCTGTCTGTCCGTCCTCGGTTTTACTCAGCGTCTATTAATACTAGAAAGCTGTGACTTGGCATGGATATGTATATTAATTAGGCGAAAAAAGTGGTAAAATAAAATATTTAAAAATATTTTTTTAAGGGTAGCTCTCATACAAGTAAAGTGAAAAGGCAATTTTTTTTCTCGTCTTACCAGTCATGTTGGGTATCGTTGAATAGGTCTTTCAAAAATATGAGGTTATGAACACCGTTTTTCGATTTAGGGATCCGTTTCTGAAATATTTGGTTTCAAAGTGAAAATGCCCCATGGACCCATCGTCTCTACGGCAAAGGGCACAAAAATGTAATTTTCAAGAAGATCAGCATATTTTCTACGTTTTAGGACTTCCGCTGAAACAGCCGCTGCACCAGCTCGCACAAACGTTGACGCAACATGCGAGGACGCGAGAGTATCCACGCACTTTGCGTCCCAAATTAGACATTTGCCAAGCCTATTTGTAAATTTATTAGTGTTTGTCATATTTTAGGAGGATGATTTCTTGGCCTGTTTCTGCTTTGGCGACAGTATTGTTACGCGCTCTGTAGTGACTTGTGTAGAATATTATTTAAAGGTATTTACAAAAGCGCATGTATTTCTTATTCGGAAGGATACATCTCTCTTATTCTTACTGCTAAAATACAGTTTCTATTTAAAACGACATAAATATCAAATCACCGAGATATAAAATCGGACTTCAAAGTAAAAGTACTCATCATATTGTCACGAGAGTGGGTTGGGGATAGGAAAGGAAACAACAATCCTATGGAATGGTGCCTTTATTTACAACTCAAGCGGTACTCACAATTGACAGCGTCAGTCCTTTTTGCACTCCAACTGGCACTTCACTGTCAGGTGCGAGGAAACGTCACTGCACTGACACGCGCCCAGAAACGTCACTGCACTGTCACACGCACGGAAACGTTACTGACACACTCGGAAACGTCACTGCACTGTCACACGCGCGGACTTCATTGCACTGAACACTTCACTTACTCATTACTTCATTTTACTCACAACTATTCTTTTCTTCTTCTTTTCTCTTTTCTCTTTTCTTCCTTCTGCGGATTTCACTTTCCAACTAAAACTGCCTTCGGCTGCGCCTTGTTCCGTTTATATACCCCCCGAATTCGAACAAAATCGCATCAGTGTTCCAATCTCAAATTACTTATTTTCTATCGCCTTCTCTCTCACTCATTTTCTGTCCCGTATTTTCTTTTCCATTTAGTCTAGTATTATCTAGAAACTTCTTTCAAAACTTCAAAAACACTATAGGTGGCTGTGATTTGAACCAGCGGTCTCTGGATTCACAGTCCATCGCTTAGACCACTATGCCAATCGTATTCTGACGCTGTTGACGAAATTTTCCTTCAGTTGAATTATTTTTTGTTCGAATTCGTGATGTTGACAATGTCATTCATCTCCTTAAGCGACATTACTTCTGTTGAAAATCCTCGAACAAATAGAAGCTTACACAACTTTTAGCCACTCACACACATTAAGAAAGAAATAAACAAATGGGAAGTATTCTCCTGAAACTAAATTGCATCATGCCTTACTAGTCCATTTAAGACTTTGTGAGAATGAAGAGTTTGTTATCTATATGTAGAACATGGATATCTTCAAGAGCAGTTGTTGGACATGGATATCTTCAAGAACAGTTGTTGGAGATTTCCAACAACTGTTCAACTCTTATTTCTCACAAAGTCGGTTAAACGCGAAGTTAAAGCATTAAACGTCACGATTTAATTAATCAAAGCAATCTCCAAACTCCATTCATTACCGAGCCACCGCATTCGCGTACTCAAAACAATTTGGGTCGAAACAAACATCACATTTTTCCTACGGAATGACTTTCAAAATCATTGTCTCGCAAACAACGGGCCCCAACTGAAAATGTCATTAATGCCTGAGTGAAATTCGGGCTCTAATCTCGTCACTGCGAGCTTATTACATTTATACAACGGAGTGATCTCCGAATAAAGTTTTCAATGGAAACTGTCGAATCATTGAGGATCGCCAACCCTTGCCTGCTGAAAGAACTTCGCCTTGTGGCGCAAACGATGCGGCTGTTGAAATACTTCATTGAGATGTTTTAATAAATAAATTTGGTTTGGGTATACTCATTATTTTATTTAATAATTTTTAATAGGTTTAAAATCTACTTTTTCCCGTAAAGAATCTAACCACGGGCTATATTAGATCACTTTAGTATAATGAAATTAAAATATGAATGAAATTTTTTTTTTTTAAAGAATGGCATTCCCATACATAATTGTGAAGGGCGATTTGGACGGCAATGTCGATTTATTTTTATTTTTGACTGTTATTTTATTGTCATTATACTATACTGATCTAGTATATCCCGTGGTTTGTTTTATTAATGTCCCTTCCACGTTGTAGATCGAAATATGAATAATTCAATTAAAAAAAACTTGAATTATTCATATTTCATTTTCTTTCTGGAGTTTCTTCATTTTCTTTCAGGAGTTTCTTCCATATCTCCAAAGTTCTTCATCATATATTCACCAAATTAATATGGGGCCAACTTGGTAGTAAAGGCTTTCAAATAAATAAAAGAATCATCAAAATCGATCCACGATTGACGAAGATATCGTGTAAAATACATACAAAAAAAACATACAGTCCAATTGATAGCCTCCCCCTTTTTTGAAGTCGGTTAAAAATGTTTGGCCTCCTATGCAAGTTTCAATGACTGATCACTAATCAGAGTTTGTACGGAAAGCCTAAAATTATTTTTCATATCGTGATATATCTAATATATAAAATTCTCGTGTCACAGTTTTCGTTGCCATACTCCTCCGAAACGGCTTGACCGATTTTGATGAAATTTTTTGTGCTTATCCGGTATCTATGAGAATCGGCCAACATCTATTTTTCATCCCCCTAAATGTTAGGGGTAGTCCATTCCTAAACTTTATTTTTTATTTTTTAGACAATATTTTTAATTTTCAATTTTTTTATGATACAACATACAAAAATACATACAATCCTCAATTTTGGCAAAACAACGTTTGCCGGGTCAGCTAGTGTGATATATATTTCTGACGATCTCCGTGGCGTAGTGGTCACCATGCTAGTCCGCCACCCAGAGATCCCGGGTTCGATCCTCGGTCAGGGCAAGGTGGAAAATGGCCTTTTTCAAATTATCCTGGGTCTTGGGTGTTTATCTTTATATGTATTTGTTACAAAATATAGTATCATTGAGTTAGTATCCCATAACACAAGTTTCGAATTTACTTTGGGACTAGCTCAATCAGTGTAATTTGTCCCTTTATATTTATTTATTTTATATAAGTTCCTTGGGGAAAGTTGTTCAGTATCACGGACTGAACCTTAAAATAGTTTCAGTATGTTTTGTTAGACGTTAATAATATAAAAATGCGAATAATTTTAATAGGCGATGCGGCAACCCATCGCTATTTTGATTCCTTTTTCCACCTTCTCGCCCACCATCACGCTGAAAGTGGCCTTCGAGTCTTGCGGCCCTGGGCTCTGTCTGCTTAGAGCCGCAGGACCGCCAGAGTGCTCTGTCTGCCCCGTTAGTGAGAAAGATTTGTACAATACCCGGCACGTAAGTTGAACAAAAATGGCGGCCCTCGGCGCATGTTTAATTGGAGATAAAAGTGCAAACGAGATTTTTTTGGTCTTTCTTCAAAGCCGGAATCATTTCTATCTGAAGTTCTTAAAAAAAATAAAAAAAATACTCATCAGGCTGAATAACTTATGCTAAGATGTCATTTATAGTTTAGCTGGTCCATTATGGTTCTGCAGTACGTGTTCCATTTTCCAAAATCAATTTTACCCTTTTATAATGCCCAGATTTAACAGCTATATAATAAAAAAGTTTCACTCAAATCCATCCAGTATTTCCGGAGATTAGCGTTAACAAATAGACAGTCATTTTTTTTTTTAATTCTTATTCTAATACTATGTCTCCATCGCCCCAAATGTGTTTTTTTTTTTATATATTCAATTTACAAACACATTTTTTCTACAGTTTTATTAATATGAATTGAATATGATACATGTAATGAGAAAAACGGATTTACTCATGCGCTTGAAGATCACATTTGCTTCCTGTGAATCAGCTCCCATGTCTTAACTGTCTGCATTACCTTTTGAATTATGGGTATCCTTTATCCTGACTTCAATTTTGCTAATGTCATCGAAGTCAATACAACCCTTTGCTCGTTTCACGGGTTCCCTCTATTTTGGGCCTTAAACAGAATCACTAATGTTTTGGCAGTAAATGTGAATGGAAGAGCAAGACAGCGTTAGCGACTTAGTGACGTCAGATTGCAAGCTTTCTTAATAGTTAGTATATGGAGAGCATCTGCCTACCCCAATGGGAGACAGTCATGATAGTTTTATGTAGGTACTGATGTATTAGGTAGATACTTTTGAGTGATGTATACAGATACAGATGTTCTGAAGAAAGGTGAAATAAGGAGTACCTATGACCGGAGAGCATGTATGAAAAGAGTGATGAGTGTTGACGAAGCAAAAGAGGTTTGCAAGTAACGTAACAAGTGGAAATCTATAGTATCTGCCTACCCCCATGTAAAACAAGCGCGAAAATATGTATGTATGTATGTATACATAGGGTTAATGTTCAAACACCAGCAACATTTGAGGATCGAGTTAAGTCAATGATACAAAAGTATTTTCTAAAAAAAAAAATATTAAAAATTAGTATAAAAAATTTCGTGTACCCATACAAAATCCATTTGGATGAAAACAGATTTTATAGAAAGCCGATTTTTTATTAAAGTTTTCGATAATTGTTTTAATGGAAAGTAAAGTATTTCAGTATTATGGACTGAACTTGCTCCAAAAAGTTGCTGTATTTCTCTTGAATGTATATAAATCAATTAATTAAGGTTACTAATTACGTAGTTTTTTTTTTAATGATAAAGTTTACCATAAGTGTTGTACAATGTTCCACCCTACTAAATGTCATTCTTTCCTCTGCTTTTGGGTTGACTGAAAGAGATCCCTGTAAGGGATAGGTCCACCTTTGTATTGTTTTCTTTTGTATTTGTGTTATGTCCTTTTTGTACAATAAAGAATTTACATAACATAAGTTTATGGAGAATATAGGATAATTACTATTCAAGTTTTGCACTACCCCTATGTAATTCTCTGCATCACCCGTTTGGTAAATTGGAAGATAAATCCTTAGGCTTTAAGTCCGCCATTACACTTGTATTTGTGTATGAAGTTAAATAAATAAAATGACTACAATTTTTTAATTACACTGGTCAACAAGGTTTTTGCCCAGTGATAATGAGTTGTAATATCAAGAAGTACGCGGTGACTATTCATCAACTATAGTCGTTTCACAGCTGGCTTAGTTCGATTTTCTGAGTTATGCTCATGGTGTGCTTGTTGTAATACTCGTACGTATTGAGGGATAACGACGCGCATACCCACGAACGTGTTTTGTTTTGTTCAATGGCACATATCTAATGAATATGATATACAGAAACAAACTTGTGTACAGTATTAAATCTGAATCTACTGAACGTGTAGGGGTTTAAATCTGTAGCTAACAAATATTTTGAATACTCGTAGTGTATTTTTTATTAAGTGAATTTTTAGTTTATTATTTGAGTTCTACATGTTTGTTTTTATTTACATCGATTTATATCTAAGTGTTTTATCATTGATCAATTTAAGAAAGAAGAAAGCAAGGCTTGGAAATCCATGGTACATGTTTTTACTAATTTTATCGGAAATGTGAGAGCTGAGAACTATGATCACTCTTATGGGTGTAGAAGACTACCAGAAAACACTTGTAAAAGATATGATTGAAGCCTTGTGCGTTATTGTCTATAAAATGTCTCTCAAAATACATATTCTGGACTCACATTTAAATTTTTTACCTCAATGTATAGGAGACGTTAGTGATGATTCCGGCAGAATATAGAAGGCATAGAACAGCGTTATCAGGGGAAGTGGAGCCCAGCTATGCTAGCAGACTATTGTTGGACGTTAAGAAGAGAAGCTATAGATCTCGATTATAGAAGAAAAAGTAGTTCAACTTTACACTTTTAAAATTAATAAATGTGTATCAATATAAGTAAACATTTAACTGAGCTGCAAGTCTTATTGATATCCACGGTAAACCCGAGCTAACTAAGGGATAAAATTATTCCCACTGTGAACGTTTTTTAATGTTCTCTTAAAATCAGTTGAATTCCTTTCATGGGTTTGCAAAAGTTTTTTTTTTGTTGACCAGTGTTATTTGTCTTTAATTTAAACTGTGTTTCACTTTAGTGAAACTAATCTTTTAACTTAACTTTTTACTGATATAAATATTCTTCGTGCATATATTTTTGCTTACCCTAAGTAAACATTTACCCATATTACATAACGTAAACTCTGCATAGGCAATGAAATGATCCAACATGTAAGTGGAGGTGATCCTTCCTCAGGGCTGTCACCAAACCGCAGAGTCACTGCTTCGCAATAACCAATTGTGAGCGTATTACGTGTCCTATCACAAAGCCCCGAGCTTTTTAACACCCTTCTACAGATACTGGAACTGGCAACGCAAGTTATTCACATTTTGTCTATATTTTATAAACTTTGAAGATAGATGAGGCTTATAGATTATTGCAAGTTGCGGGTGAAGCGGCCGGAGCTGAGCAAAGCTATAAAATAAAGAATTCTAATTGAGAACATGCAGGTATAATATCTATTTAGCTGTTGTGTTGAACAACCAATAAGATCCCGTAAAAGTCAGATCAACTTTGTTATAGATAATACCTAAATGTGTCTAGTAATTATGGAATACTGTCTTCCTGTTTATCTACATATGTATTTAAATATACTTAATTGTATATTCTAACTTTACATTTTGTAAACTTTACAGCTAAGCCCTATTAATTGAAAGAACTTGTAAAAGTTAGAAGCGCATACCTAACTACTATGCCAAACTTCTACTGTAACAGAAAAGGTTGGTTTTAACAATGGTTGTTACTTGTAACACAGTTAAACTAGTAGCTCTGTAAGCTGTATACCTTGCGAGTAACCACGACCTGTTAAAGTTTATCGGATAAAAAAGTTGATCAGACAAAAAAGTTGCGTCTTAATAAGGGCAACAAAAAAAAACATTTTTTCAAATTTTTCAAAATGTCTTAAATATGATATTTTTAAAGGTATACCCATATACATACCAATATACCAATAATTCTGCGATTTTGAAAATTTTCCAAAATACTTAATCGACAAATATTCTGTATAATTTTCAAACCTTTCCAAAAATTTTACAAGAATCGGTTGAAAAATGCAACCTGTAGGCGAGAACAACCGGGCAAATTGACAGCCGAACAAAAAAGTTTTGGCCAATCTCGAAACTGAGACGCCTCGTTCGCTCGGTCAAATATATCCTTGCTAGTAGTAAGTAGTACCACCGGTAGTACACGGCGTATGCACGATAGCTCATGATAAATTACCTTTGAAGTAAGTACTCGTACATTTTATGCGTTGTCTTTTCCTGCAAGTTCAAGCTCCGTGTGTAGATTTTTTATTACTTTGACTGCGATGCGACAAAGTCGTTTTTGCGCAAACATATCGGCGACAATGGAAACGGGGCTTTTGTGTTTTTTGGATTGATTGATGATTTTAATTTCCTATTTGGTTCGCTGCTTCGATTCCGCGGTCTGCAGCGGATGAGACGAATGTTTCCTGATATTTATCAGCGTTTTGAAAACTACG
This sequence comes from Acrobasis suavella, assembly GCA_943193695.1. Classification (NCBI taxonomy): domain Eukaryota; kingdom Metazoa; phylum Arthropoda; class Insecta; order Lepidoptera; family Pyralidae; genus Acrobasis; species Acrobasis suavella. The sequence goes on from OW971941.1 coordinate 4,976,469, forward strand.
TAATAGCAACGGCTCATGTTGATACTTTTGGTTTTGCTTTGACTTTTATTTTAGTAAAGAATTGAACTGTAGTTCGATGTCGAGCTTTATCTTGGGGTACCCATTTCTTCAGATTTCTTTTACAGAATCCCATATTACCTTTCTATACTACTCTCAGAGTTAGAGTATGATTTTAAGAGATCCCTATCTGGGATAAGTCCGCCTTTGTACTGTTGTCTTCTTCTACGTAGTATTTTTGAGTTGTGTTTATGTACAATAAAGATTTTACAAACAAATATTTATACTATCGCGTTGCATTCCATATTTAATGATTTCTCATATTTCTGATGTCTACACATTCCCTCTATTATATTTCGTTTGTAAACAAGTTGAGTTAAAAATAGAAGAAGATTAATTAAAACTAAACTTAATGATTACTTAACGTACTTATAAATAAAAAATCCCAAACAAATCGCTGCCTGTGTCTGTCCGAAAAGAAATTGTTCTTTGGAATTAGAATATGAAAGGTATCTGGGTTACATTTTAGAACTTTAGGATAAATATTTTTATCTTTAATAAGTAGATAAAATTCGTAATTGATTTCTTTTAATCAAAGTAAAAAATAATGCTTCTGATCGGTTATGTTTCGTATTATTCTAAGCTAATCAAGATTGGTAAAAAATATGACATAATTCTAATTTCCCCTATCTAGTGACATTGAATATCAGTCTTTAAAGAAGACTGAATAAAATGAAGCCTTTTGGAAAGTATTACCAATCTAGAGTGCATTAAGAAGGAAAAGCTAGAATAAACTAAATAGAAGAAGACATCAGTGTTGATGTAAGTGTAAACTCACGGATATTTTGGTAAAAGCCACTGCCTCAGGTGGCGGTAACAGAATACAAAGTATGCAATGGTGATCATTGCTGTATTACATGTCACAGTGTAAAGAATTCATAACGATTAAAAATAACAAGGAAAAACCAACATAGAAGAACAAATCAGTGTGGAATTGCAGACGTTATAGTAAACATACAAGTATTTTGGTAAAAGCCACTGCCTCAGGTGGTGGTCACAGAATAAGTATAAAGCAAGCAGCGACGATGTCGTTATGTTAAGAATTCTTAATGATTATAAATTAACAAGGAAAAGCTAACATAGAAGAACACTGATGTAGTGCTGGATTGTAGTCGTTAGTGTTAAGTCACGGATATTTTGGTAAAAGCCACTGCCTCAGGTGGCGGCCACAGAATACAAAGTAAGCAGCGAGCGGCGAATCATGGAAAATTTATTATTATGTGTATTTTTAGAGCCAAATTGAGAGGGAGGTTGCTTCGAAAATATTCAGTACAAGTTAATCAGGTTTCTACAACAATGAAAACGATTTGTTTTATAAAATTAACAGATAAACAGTGGTAGAAAAAGCATTTTGGATTTTTGCGGCTCTAAGCAGACAGAGCCTGGGGCCGCAAGACTCAAAGGCCACTTTTAGCGTAATGGTAGGCGAGAAGATGAAAGTAAAATCAAAATAGTGATAGGTTGCTAACGCTAACCGCATCGCCTATATTAAAATGATTCGCATTGTCACCCATTCTATCAATCGGTTTCTATGGTCTGCACGGGAAGAGAAATAGCTGGTAATGGTTCTAAATTCATTTTTTCTCCAGGACCAGAATGGAAGTAAGATGTCGAGGGAGATAAATAAAAATTATATACCTATATAGGCGACCTCCGTGACGTAGTGGTCACCATGCTAGTCCGCCACTCAGAGGTCCCGGGTTCGATCCCCGATCAGGGTAAGTTGGAAAATGGTATTTATCAAATTGTCCTGGGTCTTGGATGTTTATCTATATATGTATATGTTACAAAATATAGTATCGTTGAGTTAGTATCCCATAACACAAGTCTTAAACTTACTTTGGGGCTAGCTCAATCAGTGTTAATTGTCCCTATATATATTTATATGTTCTAAAAAGAACCAACTAAATAAAATTAAACTAGTAATCTCTATGACACGAGATGGGTGAGAGTCGAATAGCATTGATCATAATATCGACGGAGGCTTACGGTGATAAATGGTGGCCACAGCGCTGCCGAGGATGACGCCCGGCGCCATATTTAAATCGCGCTGTCACATCCGCGCGCTGCCGCCGAATTACATTAGCTTTTTGTGTAATCCGATGTTATTTGTGTGACATTTTTGCATCAAATAGACTCCTATTTGATGCAAAAATGACACACAAATTGTAGTTACGTGAGTTCATATTTACATAGTAGGTATACTCATACCTACTATATGTTTGACAATCAAGTATGGAGGTACAGAGCTGTTTCTGATAATACCTAGTTACGGTTAGGTATAACTAACTCCGTGATCCTGGCATTTACATATAAAATGAAACAACAAGTACAGTCGGCCAACGAGATACCTTTATCTTGAATTTTCTCTTAAACTCGAAATAATATTATCATGAAAATGTATATTCAGAAAGATTTTAATGAAGTCTTTCTATATTTTTAGTTTAAGAAGGTGGAGGAAAGAACGAAGGTTTTTTACGCTCATGGGCCAAAACTTACCGTTTTTCGCAAATGTGCGTAGAAAAGCTTCAGGTTCTCTCTTTAAACTATAAACAGTAATACATAAAATAGGCTGAAGGGTTATCTAGGGCTTGGACAAACAAATTTTAAATGATATCTCCTTTTCTTTTCAAATGGGGGCAGCACTGTTTCCGGGAAAATTCACGTATCCCTCTTAAGAGCAAAATCAAATATCGGGGAGCCGGCCCAGGTATTTCGTTGGCCCACTGTACGAATTACTTGATACTTTCTTGCTGTGGCCGATTTTCTGGCCCGATTTTAATAAAAACTCCGCGGTTTTTTTTCCATTGTCTAATAAAATACAAGATCAGCAATATCACCGAGCCGTGCCGATATCAATTGATGCGGCAGATCTCGATATAGATGGCTACCATCGAACAATCTACAAGGGATCTTCACTGAGTAGCTCTCAGGGCTCTCACCTACCTTTCCGGTTCTCATTCTTTTGTTAGAGCCCTTCGGCTTCGACACTTGATATCTGAGTATGGCTTTGTTACTCTGACGCTTTGATAAGTAAAACGGATGAACGTGTAAGTCCTTTGTAAATTGTTATGGATGCAAGCAAAGACAGTATTGCTCTTGTGACATGGTTATTTAATGAAATAGCCTATCTCGTTAAAAAGCCATGTAAATAAACATGTCAACGTGAATAGGCACATTAAATAAATTAATAAATATATTCGGACAAATCACACAGATTGAGCTAGCCCCAAGGTAAGTTCGAGACTTGTGATATGTGATACTTACTCAACGGTACTCTATTTTATAACAAATACATATAAAGATAAACATCCATGACCCAGTCAATCTGAAAAAGATAATTATGCTTTTGAACAAGCTTTTATCTTCTTATTTATTAAAATTATAAGTACTAAAATTTTAATTAATACTAAATACGTACTAAAACAACCTAAAACTAAAAATAATAAATAAAAAAAAATATTACAAATTATGTAGTCCCACTAAAATATCATATATGGTTCTGAATATTTTCGTCGATTGTCCATTGCTGGCTTGAAATCAGTGGAATAACAAGTAAACATACCTGAAGGTTTCTTACCAGCAAAATTATAAGGATGCATATTGTTGCATGAGTACGTCAGGCGTACCGAGGTAGGTCCAGTTAATGGAGCTGAAAAAACATAATCCTTCTTGTTTTCACCACTTTTGTCTCCAGCTATTTACTTTCATCAAAGAGCAAAAAAAAAAAATTATTTCCTTTGACAAATTGCCTGTCAGTTCGTATCTCATTTTAGGATTTTTCAGTGTTTTCCGTATGCGCGAACTCGTGGTGTAATATTGAAGATTAAACACAAAAATCCATATGTAGATACTTACGCACAAGCACAACTGACAATATATTCCTTATAAGTCCGTCCATATAAGTAATTCCTAGAAGAAAATGCTGCAGTGCAGTTTGTTTTCGCTTCTTCTGCACTAGCGCTTACCCTAATTACTGCCTTAGATCAGCTAACAGTATACTATAATTCATTACGACCAAATCCATCAAAGAGAGATGCGCCTTTCATTTGTGTAACCAGGAGGCTAATAGAGAGGTGAAGATCACGTGGGATGGCGTTGATATTACACACAACTCTAAGCCAACATATCTGGGTGTAACCCTCGATCGCTCTCTAACGTACAGAGAGAACTGCAATAACCTTAAAACAAAGGTAAGTTCTCGTAATAATATCATACGCCGACTCACAACTACTCGCTGGGGAGCATCACCTCACCTACTACGGACGAGTTGCCTAGCCTTGTGTTACTCGGCTGGCGAATACGCGTGTCCGGTATGGGCCCGCTCAGCACACGCCAAGAAAGTAGACGTAGCCCTAAATGCCTCTTGCCGCATAGTAACAGGTGCTTTAAAGCCCACTCTGCTGTACCATCTATACACACTGTCTGGAATAGCTCCGCCAAGCGTGCGTCGTAAAGTGGCTTGCGCGGTGGAGAAATTCAAACAGATGAACCATGAAAGGTACCTACTATACGGCCAGGATCCACCACCCTCACGTTTGAAAAGTCGGAAAAGTTTTCTGAGGCAGCCAAGCATCCCATCCAGAGAAGCCCGAAATACTAGATTGGCATGGTGGAAAGATAAATACCCCCCGTTACCAGCAAATCTCCCACCCGATGAGAAACTCCCACCAGGTAGTGACCTCCCCTGGGCAACCTGGAAATCCTTAAACAGACTCCGGGCTGGTGTTGGGAGATGCCACGAGAACCGAGTTAAGTGGGGTTTATCAAACAACGCCCACCTCCTGTCATGCCTCACCTGCCCAACCTCTTGTACATTAGAAAATCTAAACTCGGCTAATGACAGGGGACTAAGTGTGGCCACACACTGGTCTACACCTACAGCCTTATGAAAATGCCATTCCGACTCGCTAAAAAGAAGCGCTTAGGAAGCAGCAGTAAGCTAAGCTGTAAGTAACTATTTGACGTCAACAATTGTGCACCAAAACAAAGTGACGATTATTATGAGATATTATAAATATCCTATGATAATAAAGATATGTTTAAATCCGAATTTAATATATTTAGCAGGTCCATAACTTGCTTTTACGATAACTTTTATAAAAAATATCTTAAAAACGCGGCCAAGTGCGAGTCGGACTCGCTTATGAAGGGTTCTTTAGCAGCAAGTAACATAATATAAAAGTTCTTGTAGTTTGTTGTAACTTTGATCGATGTTTCAATAAACGTATTAAAAATAAAACTACTTACTAGATCTCGTTCAAACCAATTATCGGTGGAAGTTTGCATGGTAATGTACATCACATATTTTTTTTAGGTTTATCATTCTTTTATTTTAGAAGTTAAAGGGGAGGGGACACACATTTTACCACTTTGGAAGTGTCTGTCGCGCAAACTAGGTATTCAGTTTAGAAAAAATTATATTAGTAACCTCAATATCATTTTTGAAGACCTATCCATAGATACCCCACAGGTATGGTAATGATGAAAAAAAAATTGAGTTTTAGTTCTAAGTATGAGGAAACCCTAAAATTTTTTGTTTTTTTTTTCTATTTTTGCGTAAAAATCTTAATACGTTACACAAAATACATCTACTAACCAAGTTTCAACAGTATAGTTCTTATATATATTTTGGAAAAAAAGTGGCTGTGACTTACGGACGGACAGACATGATGAATCCATAAAGGTTCCATTTTTTGCCATTTGGCTACGGAACCCAAAAAATACATGGTACATAAATACATCATACTACAAAATATATCTGATAAAAAAAAATTAAACATTATTTATTATATACCTTAAGGTGCTTTTGAATGTGCAAATATTTTAAAGGGTTATTCAACCCATCATTTTGAACAACGACGATGGACTAAATAACCCTTTGAAATGTTTGTACCTAATTAAAAGTGCCTTATTAAGATATACTTTTCATATATAAAATGCTGCAAGAAAAATATAAAATCTAGCAAATCGTTTCTAAAAATTACAAATTCATGATAAAAATTGCTTTCGAACGTTAAAACTAAATCGCTCTCAATTATTCACCGTCCCCTCGGAACCACTTGAAAAAACCCAATCAGCATAACTCGTCATTTTAATATCGATCCCCAATTTGCAAGCACTTATCAAATCGCTTTATACAGTTGATAAATTCTAAACTTACTTCTACCGCCACTCCATTTTGAACCTTACGTTCAAAGAGAGAGCTATATTTTTGTTTTATTGATGTGTGAATGTCCTTACAAAGCGGAGTGGTTTACTTAGAATTTAAAATATTCATAGCTTGTACTGTATCGTATTTAAATATTTACATAAGTGTCACGCAGCGACTGACGTTTGTCGATAAAATGTATTGAGAGGCGGGAAGTGCTCACGCGTGACGGTGGGGTGGCTGGGACTGTCTTCGGGAAAATGGGCTAATAAGAGTAGCTAGATTAGGTATGAGTAGGAAATTTAATATAAAACAACGAGACTGCTATTCTTACGTTATACATAATACCTATCTACTGTGTACTACGTTAGATGTCTGTAACGTAAGATTTTACACATACAACGTAAAAGTGACATACCCGTAATAAATCGAATCACGGGCTATACTAGATCACTATAGTATAATGAAATTAAAATAACAGTCAAAACACAAAAAAAATCGGCGTTTCCATACAAAAGTGTGCAGCCGCCCGAGCAATTAGTATGGGATTGTCAAATATTTTTTTTGTTTTTTTTTTTTGTTTGTTTGTTTATAAAGCTTTATTGTACATAAGAAAGAACACAGTTACAAATCAGAATAGTAAACATACAACGGCGGACTTATCCCTTATAGGGATCTCTTCCAGTCAACCGGCCAGTAATTGAGAGGAATGTTTACTTATTATGCGTTTGGGGCAGAAGTGGAACAGTACAATATAAAATTACACAATGATACTGTAAAAATAATATATAGTATAGATGTAAACTACATGAATACAACTAAGAATAAACTTACATATAAGTATACATACTAATATACCTAAAATATATATATATATATATATATATATATATACATATCAAATATCTAAAATATAAAATAAAATAAAAAATTAAGTAATTAGGTAGCTCGGAGAAACTTAGGATTCTGAAAAGTTCAATATTTTGTTTTTAAAGGAACCCAAGGACGATGCCATTTTAGTATCTAAGGGGAGTGAATTCCATAGGTGTGCTGCCATCACAGAGAAGGATTTAGAATAAGACTGCGAAGAATGAGGAGGTATATCAAGAAGAATATTGTCAGCGGAGCGTAGGCGGCTGTCAATTTGACGAAAAGAAAATTTTTCGCGAAGGTAATTAGGACAGGAAGGGTTGAAGAGAGCATTGAAAAGGAGAGCGAGAATATGATAGTTACGACGGATTCGGATCGGTAGCCAATTGAGTTTACCACGATATTCAGAAATATGGTCGTATTTACGTAAACCGTAGACATATCTGATGCAAACGTTATTTATTAACGTTTTTTTTATTGTTATCTTGATTTTATTATACTATGGTGATCTGGTATAGCCCTTGGTTCAATTTATTGCGGGTATGTCCCTTCCACGTTGTATATGGTAACTAAGAGATTTTGTAAAATATAGTAAGTATTAAGATGGTTTAGGGTAAGATATTATATTTGTATCTAGCTAAGATAGTGAAAGGTTATAATTAAATCCTATACATAAAACTCAATAATATCTAATTTATGAATCTACTCATCTTCAATGTCGTCAAAATTATTTATTGAACAATATAAAGTTCCATTAATTTTTACTAGGTACCTACTTACGAGTGTCTTAGGTATACTAAACTACTTTCCATTAAAACAATTATCGAAAAACGAAACAAAAATTTCGACTTTTCATACAAATTAGTAGTATTTCGATGATTGTTTTTATGGAAAGTAGTTCATTATTTGGAGTGTACTTGCTTTAAAAAGGTTGCTGGTGTTTTAAAAGTGACCCTGTATAAACTTAGGTATAATACTAAAAGATTTCAATCTTGGTCCAGGAAAATACCCAATTGTGGAAACAGTTTAAATCGTTCTTTTAAGCGGCTTTTCACCTTTGGTTGGCTGTCTCGCTCGCACAATCAAACTATTTTTAAAGATGATGAAAAAATGTGTCTTATTTGTAAAAAAGTGTTACATTAACTTTCAATATAATTATATTGCGGACATTTTAGACATGTTTGTATATTGTGTAGACATTGACTACATCGAAAATTAGGTCATCAAAATTTAAAATTTTTGGTGACCTAATTCTCGATACACACATAAACAATAAAAAAACATGTCTACAATATCTAACATATAATTATATTGAAAGTTAATGAAACACTTTTCTACAAATGAGTCACATTTTTTAATAATCTTTAAAAATGTTTGATTGTGCGAGCGAGACAGCCAACCAAATGTGAAAAGCCGCTTAAAAGAACGATTTAAACTGTTTCCACAATTGGGTATTTTCCTGGACCAAAAATAAATTAATTTGTACCGATGAGAAAATAAAATGTCACAAATTAATGTCACTTGTCTTTAATCATATCCATTTTAACGTGATTTTAGATTTATTATTGCAGAAAAACTAATAATATGGTATTTGATTTCAAGAAATTATGACGTCATCTGCCTTTATTTCATACAAATCCCATTGAAAATATTTGTTTCCACGTTTAGAAGAAAGTATCTGATTTGACTTGTTGGAAAATAACGGATTGTTATAACGAATAAGAAATACCATCATCATCATCATATCAGCCGCAGGAAGTCCGCTGCCTGCTGGACATAGTCGAAGTAAATACCTACCTATTTATAAAAGTGTGTGAGTGTCGTGGAATACTCGGTTAAAAAGAAGTTTAAAAAAAAAATTGTGATGGAAAAATCTTACACTCTTCAACTAGCATCCGCCAAGTCCGTACTGTCCGAAAATGAACTTTGTTCCAAAAACGCTTAAAGGAGTAATGATATCCTTTTTCTTTCCAATTCAAAAAGACAAGACACATGCTCAATGAGCTCAAATTTAGTGGCTTATTAACCGTGTTCTACAAAGGTGCGTGGTATCGAGACCGTTTTCACCCCCTCACCGAGGAGTACAGGCTTTAATACCCAGAAGGGGGAGCGATACATCCACTAACCACCGTGTATTCGGGCCATAAAAAATAATGGATCTGCGAATCGTCGAGATATGCACGGAAATATGGAGTGAGGTGAGCGCTCAAAAAATCGTAATGGCATCGCGAAAATGGGGATTAGAAAGCGATCGAGTCTAAATCGATTCGGGAGTGAGCAAACACCGATGTGCCTCGAGTGGTTTCGATGGATTCTCAATATTTTTTTAAGCTCCGTACAGATATACAACGCAAAGTTGCATTCTTGTGTTCTCCAACATACATATCGTTGGCATTTACCACAGAAGGTATTGCGACAAAAAGTTTTTATGTATGTGAGACTGGCCAGTTACAATCTATTTTGAAAATATAATTATTTATAAGTAAAAATAGGTTCGTTCCAATTTTAAAATTTCCCTCTTAAATTTTTTGCGGACTAATTCAAATTTTAGTGTCTCATTGAAAAATGGATCTGAGACGAGAACATTTTCGCGATATGATTTTTTACAATTTCAAGAGCCGCCTGAAACCAGATGAATCGTAAGACAGGCTTCAAATGGCATTTATGGGTGAAGGCCCTTCCAAGCAACCGTGTATCGTTGGTATAACGAATTCAAGCGCGGTCGACTAACTTTGGAGGATGAGGAAAGAAATGGTCGCCCTTTGACGCCCTGTTACGGAAGAAAACGTGCTAGCAGTGAAAAAAATTATCCACGACAATAGTCGAGTTACGTATCAGGAGTTAGGATCAGGTAGCGTTCACGAGATTCTACACGTGCATCTTCGCGTGAGAAAGATAGTTTCACGATGGGTGCCGCACAACCTTACAGATGCTCAGAAGCAAGCCTGGGTGGAATGGTGTAATTTTAAAGAAATTGCAGTTATCTAGGGTTATAATTGGTTTATGACAGTAAAATTATGAACTTAAAAGAGAATATAGTGTATTATATCATATTTGACCATCAGTATGGAAAATTTCTACACCCTTATAATTTATTTCCAGTTCATAATTTTGCTGTAGGAAACCAAAATCCTAGATAACTGCAATTTCTTTAAAATTACAAATTTTTATCGAAATCTGACATGTCGTTTCAAAATAAAACGAAGACTACGTTTGTATGGAAAAGTATAGGGTAAGGGGATTCTTAAGTTATAGAAGGCACGTTTACTACTATCAGAAGTCAGGTTAAAACATAGAGGGCACACGTTAATCCCAACTGTGATCATTGTATGGCAGTCGTCAAGATACCTTTAGATCTTTATTTCTTCTTTGTGTACATATGATTTATTTATTGCTAGGTTGGACTGTATATTATAGTATTTATGCAATAGTTGTATAAGAAGGGTCAAAATATGCGAGCTTTAGCGAGCATCGTAAGAAAACGCCCATCGAGTATATTTTGACATACTTACACAACGTATGCAACGTTTTCACAATACTTTTTCTACGACTATGGATATATTTACTAAATAAAATACAAAAATTAACAACATCAAATATGAAGTTTCACATATTTCTGGGATACTGGGTATCTATGGTTAACTTTTTTTTTTAATAGTCGTCTTCCTAGACTAAAGGTTATGTTAAAAAAAAAACTTTTTTTTATGTTGGGACTATGGTAGATTTAAAAAGTACTAGGTCTACGGCTAGGCGTATCTTTGTGGCGAAATTACGACACTTGTGCTGTTACGTGTTATAAAGACTTCGCTGAAGTCATATATATTATCAATGTTCTTATATTAGTGTTTGTGACTATTTAAAAGACAGATAACTGAAAAAAGAATAACGGTACAGAAGAAGAAAAATAAACTTATTGCTAGGTTGCACTACTATATTACATTTTAATACAGTTTGTGCGTAGTGAACCATTTGGTTTACTAACGATTTTATCACTATCTTCTACGCTAGGCATAGCCTGTCCTGAAGGCAACTAGTCTGCAAGCTAAGTTACTTATCCTATGAAAAGCCCGACACCAGTGTTGGCCACTTACACACACGAAAAACAAACATGAGCAAAGATTTAAAAGGCAATTAGCAATGAACCTCCGCAGCTCGCCTACAGGTAAATACCATAAAACGTACTAACCTAATTCGGGTAATGTTGTTTGCGCGCCTCAGCAAACATATCTGGTGTAAATGACGACGCTCTTAGAGCATATCCAGGCTGCTAATAGCGACCGTGCGACGCTGTCATCACGTTCTAACTACACGTAGTTAGTACAGATAGTGTGGCTTTTACTTATGATTTTATTGAAAAAACACACCAATACATATAAAGTCAAAACATATAATAAAACAGTAAAAGAAAGAGTCTATACATTGAGTGTATATCCAAAATAAAATAGGGGCGATGGCAACATAGTTATAAAATATGTAACAAAAACCCTGTCCGATCCTTGAAGAGCAACTGAGATCGTCAAAATAAACAACTTTTCCTATGGAACCATGCTTGAAACTCGAAAAAAATTGACATTTTTATACAAAAATGAAGATATTTTTTTCTTCGTTACGTATAAACGAAAAACGGGGTGTTAGGGACAACGTTTTTCTATGGAAACATGTTTGAAACCCGAAAAAAAATTGACATTTTCATACAAAAATGTAGATTTTTCTTCGAGTTTCAAGCAATGGTCCCAGAAAAGTTATTCATATTGACGGTCTGAGTTGCTCCTACAAGTAAATAAATAAATATAGGGACGAATAACACTGATTGAGCTAGCCCCAAAGTAAGTTCGAGACTTGTGTTATGGGATTCTAACTCAACAATACTATATTTTATAACAAATACATATATAGATAACATCCAAGACCCAGGACAATTTGAAAAAAGACATTTTCCACTCCTGGGTGGTGGACTAGTATGGTGACCACTAGGCCACGGAGGTCGTCGACAAGGATCAGACATGGCTTTTGTTACATATTGTAGAGTAAGAATTAAAAAAATGTCGGTCTGTTCGTACACGCTAATCTACGGGAATACTGGACTGTTGGGCCTGTACATAGAGTATAATTGATTTTGGAAAATGGAACACCTGATGCAGAACCATAAGAATCCAGCTAAACTATAAGAAATATAAGCAGTTTTTCTTGAGGTATAAAAATCGAAGATTTGGTACACCTGATGCACTAGATGCATAAAGTCCACGCGATCGAAGTCGCGGGCATCACCTAGTGCCTTAATAAATTCTAATTTAGCATTTTCGTTATTTTTCTTCGGTTTGCCTCTTCTGCACTAGCGCTTAGGAAGCGGCAGTAAACTTAGCGCTAGTAACAATTTGTGACGATTATTAAGAAACATTAATTATAAATATCCTATTAGGGAATATGCACGTATTGTTTTTATTTGCTTAATAAAATCCTTAGCCACAGTAAACAAATATGAAAGAATTTATAGAATATCTTAATCAGCGACGAACATGGGATACTTTAAAGTTTCAATTATAAAGAGAAGTCCAATATGGACTGGTGACGTCAAAGTCCATATCATCTATACATTTGCCATAGAAAATAGCGTCTTTGCGCGTAAGATCGATATATTTTCTTAAAATCGTTATACCTCCTTCGTTTTCGACCAATTTTTATTCTGTTTTTAGTACTCTACTTTACTTTTGAATTTTTATGGATAAACTGGTTAGATGTCGCATATTTTTTTCATGCATATTCCCTTAAAAAAATAGAAGAAGGCGTTCGAGGGGTGTAGACCCCAACTAATAGTTAGCATAATAGCTTTGATTGAGAAATGAAAGTTTTATGTTTATGAAATCGTTATATTTCAGGCAAAAATCCCATAGAATAAATACCTTACAAACTAGTATAAATATGATTATATAATAACACTATTTTGTACGTTACGTCAATGATGTCGCGTTAATGCCACTTGTGGTCACCCATCCAAGTGCGGACCACGCCTGGTGCCGCTTTACTTGCGAAAGCGCTTGTAATACGCACTCCCGCCGAGCCACCGAGCTCCTCATTGGACATGAGTAAGGTTAGGTCATGTTTATAAAAAGAAGAGAATGTGGCGAGGGCCCCATGGGTAAGGTTTAGAAGAAAAGAGAACGGAGTGTTAGGGAAAAAGTCCCTAAGTATTTAAAAACATCCATTGAGATATGGATAGGATAAGGTTAGTTTAAAAAGTCAGTCAGTAATTAAAAGAATATATTTTTAAAACAAGATTTTATATAAAGTGATCCTCAAGACGAATCAAACGAGCCCAAACTCGATGGGGTTGGGTCGTTTCATTACAGAGTTCCTATGGCCACCGTCCAGCTCCATTATCAGATCAACACCATAGCATCATAATATTGCATTTTCACGCGATATGCCGGGAAGAGTGTCAAATTTAACTTGCAAGATTTGATTACAGACAGACAGACAGACCGACAGACAACGGGACAGGTGAAACTAAATAAAAGCTTGTAAAAAGAATGGAGTTCTTACGGCGAAATCCCGGCTTGGTATCTTAAAAACTGAATTCAGACTTGGATACAACAACATTTTACAAAAAAACGTGGCATTGCTACCAGCTTTTTGGCCACACTGCTGAAAGATGATATCTTAATAGGACTGCATCATTTTTTTTAAAGATTTAGTTCTTACTTAGTTTTAATTTAAATTTTATTAAGTATAGTTTTAATTTCATTTAAAGAAATTAAATAAGTAAAAACATACCGGCCGAGTGCGAGTTGATTTCGCGTTGAGGGTTCTGTACGTACAATGCCGAAGATTTTTGTAAATGAACGTATTATATTGGAGTTTACCACTTTATTTTTAATTGATAGAATTCTTATATAATTTTTTCTGTAATCTACAAGCAATGAACTATGTATGTTTTGTAATTTATTCCAAGTTTTTGGCGCCGTAGTTTCGAAGATCAGGGGGGAATTTTCGTCTTCTTTCATGAATAAAATCAAAACTATTTATCTTACTTATATTATAAACGCAAAAGTTTGTATTAATGGATGGATGTTTGTTACTCTTTCACGCAAAAACAGCTGTACGGATTGAAATAAAACTTGGCATGTAGATAGCTTATTACCTGGATTAACACATATGATACTTTTTATCCCGAGAAAATGTGAGACTCCCGTGGGATTGTCAAAAATATTCCACGCGAGCAACACCGCGGTCATCGGCTAGTTTTGAAATAATAACAAAAATATATTTAAGATCCGCATAACAAGCCCTTTCATTTGATATATGTCTTAGTAAGGTTTGAAAAACTTTCTTTTAATTTCCTAATATGTCCCTCGAAAATAACCTTTGTTTAAAAAAAAATATTTACTTATTTTTCCTGTAATCCACAAGCAATGAACGATAGTTTATATTTTTTTCAAAATTTTATTCTCAATAATTTTGGAGATCAGGGGAGATGGTCTATTTTCGTCTTCTTTCATGAACAAAATCAAAAATATTTATTTTAAAATAATTACAAAAATATATTTGAGGTCCTCATAATGAGCCCTTTCATTTGATATTTGACACAGTAAGGTTTAAAAAACATTCTTTATAATTTTCTAATTTGTCCCTCTAAAATGAACTTTATTTAAAAAAAATATTTATTTATACCATCATAAGACTCATAAGATTACACCATCCTACCGAATTTCAATTGATTTGGTCCAATATATTCGGAGCAAATTGGCTATGACAGACAGACGCACGAGTGATCCTATAACGGTCCCGTTTTTTCATTTTTGTACGGAACCCTAATAAATTAAACTAAGTAATATAATAGTAAGGTAAGTTAATTAAATAAATAAAAACAATTTAAGACTTGGATAAGGTTAGGTTAAAAAGAAAAGAGGATGGGGGATCGGGAACCGAAGCCCTCGCTTTCCATCGAGAGATGGATATATAATAATTTTGAAACTAAAATCCGGCTTCACCCCTAAACTACACAATCGATTTTGAAAATTTCAATGGGACCACCTTACAAGTATGACCTTTCAAACAAATAAGAATTTCCCAAATGGGTCCAAGCATCTTCGAGTAATCGCTGAACATACACAAAAAAATATTCCGACCAATTGATAACCTCCACCTCTTTTTAAGTCGGTTAAAAATTACTGTTGATTTATATTGACTGGCAATACTTTTGGTGCTTGCAATCCCCACTTATGACATTCTCTTCTCTTTGCTGTGTTTGCTAGGTGTCAGACGTATATACTTACAAGTAAAAGTTAAAAGGATAAAATTTCATACTTCACCAGATAAATAGTATTTCAATTTAGGCCATACCGAACAGAATATATTCCAACAATTACGATGTAAAGAGACGTTCGGAGGCTAATCTTAGACTGTATCACGCTCTAAAACCTCTCATGATCTCTGTGTCTCACGGCCCTTGGCTCTGCCTACCTTGTTAGGAATAAAGACATGATATTTATTTGTATCTGTTTATCTATGAAACGATTTACCAGTGGATGTCCGGAAGGCTAAAACCCGCTGAAGGCACACTTTCTTCAAAAACTGTTAGATAGATCATTGTGTATTTATGTATTATATGGAGATTTTCTTTATCATAGTTATACTTAATAGTATGTACTATTTGTATGTAGTTTATTGTTTTGATGATTATTTTTTCAAAAAGTCTTTTTTTTTCATTACATATCTATTCAAGTTTTGCACTACTCCTGTTATTCTCTACATCACCCGTTTGGTTGTCTGGTAGATGAGGCCTTAGGCTTTAAGTCCGCCATTACACTTGTAGTTTTCTATAAAGTTAAATTAATAAATAAACCTGTGTTTAAGGGTGGTGCGCGATCGAGTGTTTCGGTGCAATTATTATGCAAAATCATTACCATCTTAATAAGAGGAAGTGCCTACCCTCTGAGAACTCGTCGCCTTGAGGGGGAATCGATACACGTATCGAATAGCTTTCTGTATTGTTCTTGCATAATTGCAATAGTTTGGTTTTTCAACTTAGTAAAGGCTAATACAGTACGTCTTAAATTTTGCTTGCTTACAAATACTAGCTTTATTACTACAGTTTTTGTAAAAAAATAATTAATTAAAGTTCTTTTCCTGGTCGAGAGAGCAAAGCGAGCGAAAAAAAAACAGAGGATCAAAGGAGCAAAAATCAATCAAAAATTATTTCGTGTGTCCGAATTCCGGATGTTCTTCCGTTTTCAGTTGTTCTCGCTTACAGATAACATTTCTTAACCAATTCTCGTAAAATTTTGTGAGCAGGTTCAATTAATTATACAAAATGTATCAAAAACCCTGTCCGATCCTTGTAGGAACAACTCCGACTGTCGATATGAACAACTTTTCGTATGAGACCAATGCTTGAAAATTGAAAATAAAATATGTGGAAATGTGCGTGTTAAAATTATAAAAAAATTGGCTTTTAAAATAAATTTCAAAAATGTCATTAAACTTTTTTGTTACTTTATAAAGACGCAACTTTTATGTAGCTATCAACAACCTTTTTATCCGCTAAATGTCAACTAGCTGGGAGTGACTCGTGAGGTTTATGGTCACAGAGCCTCTAGTTAATTAGCCGAAATTCTTAAACCTAGGTACTCGTATATACTAACGGAATGTCATTGGTTGTTATAATTCTTCAAAACTAAAATCCTACTTCACCTCAAACTACACAACCGATTTTGATAAATTTTAAATAACCGACTGGAAAGTAGAATCCTTCAAACAAAAAAATAATTTTTCAAATCGGAACAGAAATCTCTGAATAATCGGTGAACATACATAAAAAGATCACGATGTCTTCATATTTGGAATTCGGTTAAAAACTAAAACGTATTAACATTCTCGCTCATTCCCAATGTAGTCTCGGCATACCCCACGCATGACAAGTCAGCATTGCACGATGTCAGGATATCGGGTAAATAAGTCACATTATTACCCCATTACAAAATAGCTACTCAAAGCAATAACCTAAGAAATACTAATTGATTTACGTCAACAAGACCCATCCTTAATCCGCCATGGTGATCTATTCCATTACGTGCGTGTATGTAGATTGTGTGTGTGTGTGAGCTCGTTAATCATAATTCCAGACGTTTGTTCGTGTGTATATGATCATATTATTATGTTTCGGGGATAAGAAATTAGTTAGTGGACATTAAACTTGGACAGAGAGCGCTCAGACGGTCTTGATCGTTAGCAATTGTCACAGTTTCAGGCACAGGCACAGGAAGTTTTTTTCTTAGGGAAGGGAGTTAACACTTCGACTTTTGAAAAACACACTGTTCGTTTTGTGAAAATGAAAACATAATATTAAATGGTATTTTTCAGCAGTCAATGTGCCAAGGGGGTAATTTTTTTAAAATATGTGGCAGTGTTTTTTACACTTGATTTGTAGGACATCCTTATGGTGATTTCATTATAACATTTTATAAAAAGCTTTGCCTTCGAAACCTTTGGCATCGTAGCTCTTTTCTCCGTATCTTTTACAGTTAATAAAATGTTTGCAATAGCAGCCCTGAGCCAACTTTCGTATTATTGTTAAATTTTTTATTTTTATTAACTCTTCGTGTAAGCTTTATCTAAAAAGAAACATAAGTAGTCGACGCATTAGCAAATTATCCACCTTCTGCAGCCCAATCAGAAAGCGAAGCTTCCAAGTATCAAACGCGCTCGGTCGGCGTCCACGAAACTTGGCAAGAAACATTAAGGTCTCGCACATCGCAGGGACTGACCCGTCATGAAATTTAAATCTAGATCAATAACCGCGCTTATATCATTGTCTTCATTAGAGATAATTGGGTTTGCTCCCCGACGGCCAACTTTGTTTACTTGCCGATAACTTGAGACGAATTACTTACGTTATAAAGGTGCACACTACCCATGTCATGCATGGGGATTAGTTTAAGTAACTTTATCTATGCTTTGTGATCTATGGACGCACATTAATCAAAGATAGTGATAAGTTTTGTTAAGGTAGCAATTATTGACAATTCGAGGGACTCGATTATAATACTCAAAACGCTGTACAATTGTACATACTAGTAGTGACTTAGAAAATTGGATGAATAAAAATTTCAAATACATTTTCAGCATTCTATTTACATACATTTAAATTCATTTCATAATGTATTCAAACTTTAAAATCACTTGAACCGTATTAAATATTAGTATGTCCCAGCAGAGCCTGAATAATTTAAAAGTATTAAATTTTACGAGAGTTTTATAGCAAAGTAGAGTAGTCGGCCAAAACAGACGGTTGGTAACAGCGGAAATGAAGACGATCAGGTTATCTTGGCCTGAAGTAAAGCAAGTTGCTAGAAAGAACGAGATTAAGAGGTACTTTAGCGGCCCTCTGCCCCACCCAGGGGACATAGTACATTAAGTCAAGTAAGTCATTTATAATACAGTAGTACAATTACTAATTAGTATTATTAATTAGTAAGTCACGATCATTCTCTAAGCCGTTTATTGTACATGCGGCACAACTGTGGAATTCGCTGCTGTTGGATATAAAGATGGCACTCTCTTCAGATTCTTTTAAATCTCGTGTTAGGAAATTTTACTTCGATTCATCAGTACATTGAGCAATTTATATTTATATATGTATATGTATGATGTAATATAGATAATAATGTTATAATATATGAGTTTATAATAGGTATTAGGTATTTATTATTATCAGGTTTTTGGTGCACTACTACCCAGATGCTTTCTTCTTGATCTTTCAGATGCTTGGTTGGCTGGAAGAAATTCCTCAATGTGATAAACCCGCCGTTGTACATTTTATTTCTAATGCATATGTTTTGTATCTATTTATTTTTAAATGTAGTATTTAGTATATGACCGTGCCGTTTAGTTTTCGGTAAATGGGACCACTCCATCTCTCCATGTTGCTGTCCTGTTTAAGAGGTAACTAATATAAATAAATAAATAAAAATATAGGGACAAATGAAACTGATTGAGAAGAATAAGCACAGAATTAATAAGACTAAAGTAAGTTCGAAACTTGTGTTATGGGATACTAACTCAAGGATACTATACTTTATAACAAACACATATAAAGATAAACAACCAAGACCCAGGACAATTTGAAAAGGCCTTTTTCTAACTTGCCTTGACCGGGGATCGAACCCGGAACCTCTGGGTGGTGAACCAGCATGGTGACCACTACGCCTCGGAGGCGTCTCAATGATAGCATATTTTTTGATAAATATCTACTTATAAATATAAACACCTAAGACCCAGGCCAATATTAAAAATCCATTTTCCAACTTGCCCTGGCCAGGGATCGATCCCTGAAGTAAGATGTAGGTACTTTGAAGGAAATGGATAGCAACAATAAAAACGTTCAGACGCTGATTTCCAGAGCAAATGTATCGGTTCCGGCATGACCTTTGACTGAGCCGTGCTTTCTCATATCTCGTTTTCTCCGTATCGTTTCTTATAAAATGATTTATCTTCCTATAGGTACTACAGAGATATCCCTCTCGCTTTTAAATAAATATTAATATATACGGACAAATCGGACTTTTGTTATGGGATACTATATTTAACGATACTATATTTTTATAAAAAAGACGTAACAAAACAACGTCGAAGGGACATACCTGTAATAAATCAAATCACAGGCTTAACTAGATCACTATAGTATGAAATGGAAATAACAGTCAAAAAGCTAAAAAAAATTGGCACTTGACCGTACAAAAGTGTACAGCAGTGGTCGTTACGAAGCGCTGGTATCGCTAGCTTTTCTTTAAAAATAAATTAAATTTTAATATACTTTATACGTAACATAAATTATACTTATTGACGTGTAAAAGTGCCTGTAAAGGTCTAATTACTGAATAAACATTTGAATCTTTGAATCTTTGAACAGCCGAAAGGGCAATTTGTATGGGAACGTCAATGTTTTTCTTTTGTTTTTTTTTTACTACGTGGGGCGCACTATAAGTTTCCGGAATGAATATGAAAAAATACTATTAAAGGTACAAAATTAATTTTTTGTTTTTCAAAATAATCTCCCTTGGCGTCTATGCACTTTTTCATTCGATGAAACCAGTTTTGAAAACTTTTGTGCCACTCCTCTGTGGTGACCTCTGAAACGTGTTTTTCATACTCCTCGACAGCCTCTTCGGGTGATGAAAATCGTTGACCGCGTAATTGGTTCTTAATTTTTGGGAACAGAAAAAAGTCACAAGGTGCCAGGTCGGGACTGTATGCAGGATGACTCATGAGTTCTACATTTTTCGCCTTCAAAAAGTCGTTTGTCTGTCTGGCCGTGTGAGAACTAGCATTGTCGTGGTGCAGGATGATACGGCGTTTACGGTTATTTTTACGGAGTTCGTCAATAACTTCAGTCAACGCAGTCACTATTCACTGTACGACGATTCTCTAAAGCAACAGTAGCCACGTGTCCAGTTTTATTAAAAAAGAAGCAATCATCCGCTTAGGTGCACTTTTCACGCACGCCACTTTGGTTGGTTTCGGCTCATCTTGAAAGACCCATACGCTCGATTGCTGCTTTGTTTTGGGATCGTAGCAATAAATCCATGTTTCGTCACCTGTTACTATGTCCCACACCAAATTTGACGCACCTTCGTTGAATCTGGTAAGCATGGCACTGCACCAAGTGACGCGGTCCGTTTTTTGAGCCTCGGTCAAGTTGTGTGGGATCCACCGCGAGCACAGCTTTCTCACACCCAAATGTTTGTGTAGGATTAATTGTATTTGACTCATGCCTATTTCTAAGGATGCGCGAATTTCATGGTAGGTCACATGCCTGTCTGTTTCAATCATACGGCGCACAGCATCGATGTTTTTGTTGGTCACAGCGGTGGACGGCCAACCATCGCGAGATTCGTCACTGAGATTGATACGACTACGCTTGAATTCTGCAAACCAGCTATAAACAGTTGTCTTGCATGGTGCTTCATTGCCAAAAGCTGTTTCAAGCCGAGCGATGCTCTGTTGAGCTGTCAAATTACACTTAAAATCGTAGAAAATCATACTACGAAAATTTTCCCGAGTTAAATCCATGTTGATGCAGACACACAATTTTTTAAATGGCGCCACAAGATGAAAACAAAAGACAGTCAGATGAAACAAACTGCATTCTACAGCCAAAGAGTTCTATTTTCAAATGTTGCAATAAATTTTTAAATATTGTTTATGTAAGTGGCCAGTTCCGGAAACTTATAGTGCGCCCTATGTATTATTTTCATTTCATTATAATAACTGTAGTGATCTAGTATAGCCCATGGTTCATTTATTACGAGTATGCAATACAATACAATACCCTTTATTGCATAAAATAAATAACTACAGGACATAATTATCTTAAAAACTAAGAAACACGCCAAAGGCGACACAAGTATGCCCCTTCCACATTGTGTAGATAAACAATTAAGATCCAGGTCAATCTGAAAAGATCATTTTCCATCAATTTCCACCAGTGATCGAACCCGGGACATCCATTGTGACAGTCTGGCATACTAACCACTAGGCCACAGAAATCGTCGCGAATGTGATAGCGATGGAGACAAGACTCAGATCTATTATTCATTTCCGATCTGTATCCTTTATATAGGAGTTATTTTAGAGATAGGAGGTTAGATAAAATTCAAATTATTTAATTTCACACAAAAACCCACAAATTCTTTGTTCTTTCACATACAACACTATTTTTGTATTAATCTTTATTTATTTATTAACTTTATTATATATGTATTAGCCTTACTTAAAGCCATAGGTTCTGATAGTCAATGTTGCCGCCGGCAGAAAAAGGACTTTAGAGAAGGATCTTTAGCATTTCTTTGCTTTATAAGTCTTTTGATACGCAAAGATCTGAAACTAGTGATAAGTACGCTCATTTACACTATTTCTCCAAATTCAATAAAAAAATCTTCACTCATTAAAATAGTTATATACCTATAATAGTTATATAACGCAAGTTATACTCGTAAAAGAGCACTTTCATAAAAAAGACCACACTCCTTAAATTGGTCGCATACTCACTATAAGACTTATACTATAGAGATTTATTTAGCAAGAATGTCTCAAATATCTCATTCCCAAAGGGAGGAACTCATTCATTTTCTACGTGAAAAACGTATTTTTCATTCCGAAAAATAAACAGACAATCTTCCACACACAGTGGTTCCCAGACAGGCAGCAAGTTTTTACATATTTATTACCCTGAACAATAATAAAACAAGGAAATGTTTCACACTTCCCCCGGGGTTCGAGTAAGAAAAATCGGAAGCGTACAGTCGACAGTAGAGTAAGCTACCCTCTCGCATCCCTATGCCTTTGTAATAGTGACGGTATTTAAATAAATTTGGTTAGTTTGATGTGCTGACGACTGTTGGTCGTGCCATATCCGCCTGCGGGAAAGCAATAAAACAAAACAATAGCATACTGGGGTATGCTTTGTTTTACACATTGGTAATCTTTATGGAAATATTAAAGATGCTACTCATTTGTTCTTTCTTTTAAATAAAATGTTTTGTAGGTTAGGGCTATGGATAATCATAATATTTTGTTAGTAGGTTCACATACTTATATGTAGGAAGCATTACTGCTGAAAGAAAAACAGAACTTAATCTTAAAATATAACTAAGTACTAACTTTACTCTTTAAAAAAAATCAAAACTTAGTCATCACATTCTTAATTACCTTTCTTTACAGCTGGGCGCCGTTTATGGAATGAAAAATAAAATTAACCACACACATTCTAAATTCAAACACCTGTTCTTTTCTACCTTTTTAATTATTTATTTTCCTATGTGCCAGAGACACTTTTGTGCTTGAGATACAGCTACCTATGTACCTTTTTTACATATGTAGTTTATTAAGGTATTTAGCAATAACAAAACTTGTGTTACTGTCATATTTTTGTCAATAATTAGGTATATAGGTATATTATAATTTACAAGCAATAACAAAAATAATAAAACAAAGTCAATGTCAATATTTATTTATTTATCTTTAGATACGTGTATCCAAAGATAAATAAATTACTTTAGTAAATAAATTAAATTGATACTTAGTATTTGTTGACGTCAGATAATTTACTTACAGC
The DNA here is from genome assembly GCA_943193695.1 of Acrobasis suavella. NCBI lineage: Eukaryota > Metazoa > Arthropoda > Insecta > Lepidoptera > Pyralidae > Acrobasis > Acrobasis suavella. The sequence goes on from OW971941.1 coordinate 4,999,658, forward strand.
TAAGTTTACTGCCACAAGTTGCAAGTGCAACCTTTTGCATAAAATCTTAGTTTTTAGCATAATATTATTAAAAGTAACGTGAAATGACTTAACGAAATATATAAAAACGGGTTTACTCAAGTAGTGAGTAAAACCATAATAAAAAAAACTACGGGCTATACTAGATCACTATATTATGATGAAATTAAAATAACAGTCTAAAAGCAAAAAAAATCAACAATCCCATACATTTTGCCCAAGCGGCTGCACACTGTTGTAAGGAAATGTCATTTTTTTTTTTGCTTTTTGACTGTTAATTTAATTTCATTTTACTATAGGTAGTGATCTAGTATAGCCCGTGGTTCGATTTTATTTGGTATGTACCCTTAGAAGTTGTATTTAGTTTCCTTTAGCAGTCACTAAAATGAGTCCCTTATTTGAAAAATAGGTCTCCAGTGGCGCTGTGTGGAAGCAAATAAAAAAAAAACTCCATATAACTTTCTCGGGTCACATGTGCGTATGGATCGGCAGTATGTAGGCCACTCGTAATACATCGACTGCAGATTGATGGCCCGCACCCGCCGGGGGCCCGGGCCTGATGGCCTCCCACTGTCCGCTCCCGGGCCGCCATCGCAATAGATTGAGCCTGCTTTGTTTCCTTCTTACTTGCGGTTGCGATACTAAAATGTTGAGGAGATATTTCTTGGGAATTTTGTAGGAATCAAGATTCTTTTTTTTTGCATATGTAAGTTTTTCAGTAAGCTGTTAAATAATGAATAGAAATTGATTAGGTACTTTTTTCAGGTTACGCTAAACATATGTATGATATCCATGTATACTTTTTGTAACTAAAGTGAAGTCCCCCTTCGTATCAACAAAAATTGACGGGCTTATTTTGATGCGATTTTCACTAACATCTAGAGCAATTTTCGGGAAGGTTTACGGCTCATCCGTTAGTATAAAATAAAATCACCATGTAATTCAAATGTCAAATACATAAATCTATCATAAAACTTAACAAATAGGAATGGACTGGCCTTACCTACATCTACATTAAAATTACACACATAAGGACCATATGTACATGCAATAAAAATATATAATAAGTGACCAAGACACATGCAAAATGAAGATAATATTAAAACATTTTTGAAACTGTCAAAAGATTATCTCATAAAGAACTACTACAATCTGCAAGAATTTTTGACTAAGCAGAATAATTTAATTTAGACATGATCGCATTTTCTTTATTTTCATACATGTGCCAATCGGACACATGTTTGAAAATTAATTTAATTTAATTGATCAAACTTGGCAATGAATTATCGTATTATTTTAAATTATTATTTTATATTCTAGATTATTTTAATTTCCTATGGCCTAAACGGGTCCATGTCTGAACTTAATATGCTTCTTACACCATATGTACAAACTATGTAAACAAATGAGATTGACTGCAATTAATGATTGAGTATTGAGTACAAATTTTCTATTTCTATTTCTTGGTAACATTTAAGAGTCCCCTTATCCTGGACAGAATCAGACTTTCCCATACAAATGTAGTCTACGTTTTATTTTGAAACGACATGTCGGGTAGGGCAAAATTATGTAATTTTAAAGAAATTGCAATTATCTAGGGTTATAATTGGTTTTAGAAAATTAAATTATAAACTCAAAAGAGAATATAGTGTATTATATCATATTTGACCATCAGTATGGAAAACTTCTACACCGTTATATTTTCTTTCCAGTTCATAATTTTATAACCCTAGATAATTGCAATTTCTTTAAAATTACAATTTTTTACCGAAATCTGGCATTTCGTTTCAAAATAAAACGTAGACTACGTTTGTATGGAAAAGTCTAGGGTAAGGGGATTCTTAAGACATTTTCTTTGAAATTAAGTGCTTATTGATTATTAAGCTGCTTATTAAAAGTCATAATTATTAACAGCAGTGAATGAGCGACGTTTTCAAAGCGAGGAATCTCTAAAATTATTAATTAAAGAAGAAGTTATCTCTCGACACCTAGCGGCCACTCTCTTTTGTGTTGGCATCTTTTCATCGTCCAAACTCATTTCAATTAATTTTCGTAGAAATAAGTAAATGATGTGCCCTTTAAAAGCGAGATATCATTAACACTGCGGTGGGTGGCAGGGGGGCAAATACTTAGCAAGGATCATACCTAGACAGAAACACAGGGACATTACCGGTTTAACCTACTCTAAATAAAATTTATAATTATGAGAAAAAATGTCCTTCAGCCCATAATCTATCTAATTTTATATCAAAACGTCTTGACGTGTAAAAGTGCCTGTAAAGGAATAATTACTGAATAAACATTTGAAATTTGAATTTATTCGAGATATCCCGTGGCCAAAGATCTGGTAACTACCTGGCTAAAAGAATTACCATTGCCATACAACGTGGAAATGCTGCCAGCCTTTTGGCCACGCTGCCAGCCTTTTGGCCACGCTGCCAACGGGTGATATTTTAGTGGGACGACATAATTTGTAATTTTTTAGTTTTAATTTTTACCTTTTAGAACCTCCGAGTGGTGGACTAGCGTGGTTACCAATACACCACAGATAAGAGGCTGTATATCTTTTCAGTGACAAAGGTTTGACAAAAGGGACGCATAGTTGTGTCCTTTTGTGAAAACATTTCGACACACATTAGGTACGCACTGAAACAAAGGCTCGTCTAAATCATGAACACTACAGTGACTGCACTCAGTCACCTACTCTTTGTCAATTTCGAAATTTACTAAATGTTTTAGGTATACAATGGAAAATACTTTAGGCGTTATATTTTATTACGTTATTTCTAATTTATGCGGCCAGCAGTCCATTATGATTTGATCCCCTTTCTGCATTTTTACGCCCACTAATGCGCCAAATATGGCCCTTGACTTTGCCTTGAGGTTCACATTTTGTAAGGCAGAAAAAATCTTACCAACTGAGCGAAAGTCACATTATTTTTCATGAAACCAAAAATATTGAAGGCACATCCACACTAATATCATTGTTGGTGCACCTTTATTACGAAACATGAAAATTTAAGAAAAAATAAAACCACCCTCTTCCTGGACACCCCTCCCACGGGAGAATCATTAGGAAAAAATCGTGTTGATGGATTTAATTACAAAAAATAATTATTCCAAAGAAAGTTGGCTGAATAAACTTGGACGGAGCGGGTTCTTCGATTCCCCCTTAATCGGATTAATTTTCTTTTAAAAAGCGGGGGGGTTGTTGTAATTAATGGAATGATAACATTACCCACCTTGTGGTCGGACGCCTTCAGTCAAATGAAGTTATGGATTGTTGATGTCGTGCTACTGTTTATTTACTTATTGATTTGAATGTCATCCTTATATCTAAGAATTGATTTGCCTAATATTTGTTGACCTAACAACGTGTAATTGACATAATTTATGCGTAATAAACCGAATCCTTTGCTAGCGCTGCGGCACACATACTCACATCTTACAAACTGTGTTATCTGTTATTATTTTTTATTATGTTCCTTTATAATGTGAGTGTAATTATGTTTTTTTTTATATCAATAAAATAAATATCTATGTATCTAACCACGGAGCTATATTAGATCACTATCGTATAATGAAGTGAGGTATATGGTCAGTCAGTAAAATTAACACTGTATGTGGCGTGGCGTGGCCCACGTGGTCAAAGGATATTTAATTCTAATAAGCATTATAGAGTGAGTATCATACGAGCACCTACAAACAGACTCTTTAGTGTTATTTATATTCATTTGTATTTATTTTTAACATATCATGTAATACATTGTCCCAAAGCCAAGACGCCGCTCCTTCAGTCGCACTCGCAATAGCGTCCCGATGAGAAGCGTTTTTTCCACTCGGTTACCGGCCGGTGATCTGCTCCGAACGCATCTCCACTGACGCAAATCATATTGCGAGGAAGGGTTCCCGCACAGAACGACGCGGTACAGATATCAAGCTCATTTATATACAATATGTAACAAAAGCCCTGTCTGATCCTTGTAGGAGCAACTTAGTGCCGCAACAGACGGGGCCCAAGTTGCGTCGCGTAACAGCTAGAGATGGGCAGTGGACAGTACTCAATGTACCCATTTGAGTATTTACTCACTAGATTTAATAAATAGAGTAAATAGAGCGTGCTCAAGTATTGACATCGCATTTGATGTCTGTTTACTTATTTTTACGTAAAATTACGTCTATGCACACCTCCCACCAAAAAATTATAATTAGTTAAAGAAGTCTACTTTCAGTGTATAATTAGTATGGTATTTTCATATAATTTAGCATCGCATATAACGTTTACCTACATTTTAAGCATATTATGGCGTACGCACACACTGTCCGACAATAATAAAATTGCAAGTGTATACTAGATTTAAGTTTCAAAATTGTCATGAAAACATGAAATAATGAATATGAATATAAATATGAGTCGCAACTTATATAAATCAATCTACTCACCAAATGAATAAATAAGGATATTTATCGGGTATTTACATAATCTACTGAGTAAATACTCAAATGGGTTGATTGAGTATTTATGCATCGCCCATCACTAGCTGTTACGCGGCGCAACTTGCGCCGCGTCTGTTACGGCCCTAAGACCGTCAATATGAACAACTTTTCCTATATTTCCTTCCTTTCCTAAAACTCGAAAAAAAAAGACATTTTCATACAAAAGTGTTTGGCAGGCCCGGCAATTTGTATGAAAATGTCGATTTTTTCTTCGAGTTTCAAGCATTGGTGCCATACAAAAAGTTGTTCATATTGACGGTCTGAGTTGCTCCTACAAGGATCGGACAGGGTTTGATTTACATATTGTATGTAACGATGTTGTAATAAAACTCCATTCTGCATGTTTTACTCACTTCATTTCTACATTATTTAAAATTTCATTTCTAAATTCAATTATTAAATTCTTCCCACATTCCTTCCTCATCATTCTGACGCATTTCTCTACCACCTCTCATACTGGAAAGCTTGTAATTGTTCAATTGTAGAATTTTATATCAGTTCGTTATAATAACACATTTATTGTACATATTTCATGTAGTAGCACACCTCCTGAGTTGGAACAGCTGGAGTTTCCACATATCTTTTGGCCTGATCAGAAATAGATATCATCGCACTTGGATTCTCATCATAAAGGCCCAGCTCTACCCACGTAGAAGGGGACAATTAAGGTCCATTTAGACGGTGCATATTTCTTGCCTGTTGCATACCATTTATAAAAGCAATAGATGACTTGCATGGTCTAAACGAAACGTCAGCCATACAAATCATTTATTGCTTCCATAAAATGGTATACAACAGGCAAGAAACTGGCATTGTCTAAATGGGCCCTCAAAATAAAATCATTATCTCCTGAGCATTTGAGCATTCCATTATGTCTAATGTATGTTTATAAACCATCATTCTTGTTCATCTCAACGTCCATTGAGTTTTTTCCTCAATGAAAAAAATAGAGAGATATGAAAATAATTTAGTCTCGATGAATTTGACATAGCTTGACAACGTTGGGTAAATGAATCAACATTGGTGAACTTGGTGAACAAGTCTCCGCTGGCACGCGCGATACACACTCTGAATTTGATCGCGGGCAGGATAGACATCTTCCAGTGTACTCTGTGTGAATTTACAAAGGTTGCCGTGTGCATAATAAGTTATAAATAATGTAAATAATCGATAAATGTGGAATGTTTTGCTTTTCTATTGTATTGGGTACAAACCTGTAAAAATAGAATAAGTGGAGAATAAATAAATAATAAACATATACAACACAATAGCCCAAAGTTTACCTCGCATTCGCATACGTCTGTGCAATAATTAAGTCTATGATTGTTTAACAGTTTTGCTTCATATGTATCAAGCTCTTAAGCTGTTACAGAGGTTTATCTCTATATGTTTCGTGGTTCGGATCACGGCACGATCGCAACCCGAGTAAAATCGACTAGTCATCGCCGCTGATTTTTGGCGGTCTCTCTAACCCTCTTTTTCCCTAAATTTCTTTAATATTGTTTGTTGGATGCGAATTAAGCTGTGCTTTTTTGTAGACAACCTTACATTTAAATAGCAATACTTATCCCTACCGAAAAATACAATAAAAAAACAACATTGAAACAAATAGATATCTATGTGTGCTTACCAAATAGATATGTTGTGTGTTTTAATATTAGTCGAAGAAATAGACTGAAGTACATAATTTTAAGAGAAAAGCAATTTGGAGCGGTTTAAAAAAAATTACATTCCGTGCTGATGTTTAACTCACTCACATGACAATTTTTAAAAGAGTAATTAAAACGTGATGTCATTTAAAAAAAGAGATATCATAAAAAATTTAGGTTTAATTAAATAAATCTCTGAAAACCACTAAATAGGTACAAATAAAACACATCAGAAGTCATCATTTTTATGAAACGATTACTATTAATGTGTATAAAAAAAATATTTTTCCCATTCGACAACAAGTAAAGTTTGAAAGATTTGGGGAACAACCCAAGTTTGCCCAAGAGAAGGACAGGATAGGTTAAACGAATAAAGGGTCTAAACACAAAATTTTAACTTAAACTACTTCTGCAATGCGACACAAATAAGTTGAACAGAAATGGCGGACTTCAGAGCATTTTTAGGGTTCCGTAGTAAACAAGGAACCCTTATAGTTTCGCCATGTCTGTCTGTCTGTCCGTCCGCGGTTTCACTCTGCGACTATAAGTAGTAGAAAGCTGTAATTTGGTATGCGGAAAAAGTGGTAAAGTAAAACATTGAAATAATTATTTTTAGCGTAGCTCCCATACAAGTAAAGTCAAAAGTCAATTTTATTTTGTCGACTAACCAATCATGTGGGGTATCGTTGAATAGGTTTTTCAAAAATATTATGAGCTTGCCAGCATCGTTTTTCAATTTAGGGATCCGTTTCTGAAATATTTGGTTTTAAAGTGAAAATTTTTGTTAGAGTCATGTGTCCCCCCCCCCCCCCCCCTCTATCTGCTAAACGGTTATATATGGACACGTGAAAAAATTTACAGCTATAGAAAATATAACGAAATTTAAAGAAAAAAATTATTAGAGCTAAGTAGGGTTTACAAATTAAAAAGTTATAGGCGATCAACTTATAAAATGTATTCGGAAAAGGAAAATTTTATACAAATTCAATAGAAAATTAGTTTTTAGACGTTTTTAGTGGCATGAACTCAAAGTTGGCATTGTAACTACGGAACCCTACACTGCGCGTGATCCGACACGCACTTGGCCAATTTTTGTAGTAATGCGCCGTCGACGTCGTTGGTTCGATTTAAGTGTCGGAATTTGTACAAAAATGCTTTGAAGTCCGCCATTTTTGTTCAACTTATTTGTGTCGCATTGTACGCTGGATTACTGCGACATCCGTCACTGCTGTGACAAGCACGTCCCGTGTCGCCAGTTCGAGAGGCAATTTTAATTTTGTGTAATATTTATTTGAATTCAATATTTAATTAATTTGATATAATAATAATATAGATTTTAACATATTATTTATGTATAGATTTTTTTATGGATTTTGAATTGTAATAGTATTGTAAGAGCGACTGACATTGTGTACTGGTTAATATGAGTCTTTATAAAGTGAAATAAATTTATTTTATTTTATTTTTTATTTAAAAACTAAACTTATAATTGATGCCTTCTACCTTTTGTATCCTATCAGAATCCTGCAACCCTACCGACGACGCTGAGAGAATGAGCTTTATTTTCGGCAATGCTGTCTCATGTCACGATCATTCTTTACTGTTTCTGTCGTGTGCGGGCATGACGGCACAACATTGCCAGATGTTTACGGTTATATTTGTCTCCTTCCTATAGTTCTTATATGATATCAATTCACTTATACTTTATTCTTTATTGATAAAAATTATCCCGTACACTTACAGTTACCTAAAAACTTAAATACTCAACACTAAACGAAAAATAACAATTAAAAATATTAACTAATTGTTTAAAATTGTCGTAAAGAATGTCGACATTTGGCATTCGACTATACTTCACTTTATCATCATCAATAAATTTAAGAACTGGGTTCTTGTCGGTGGGGTATTTTCCGTATCTCCCTATTTTCGGCTAAATGCTTGGACTCCCTGTACGACACGACTTTTGCCTTTTCTTTTTCTTCACTAAATTATTCATTACGCATACACATACGAGTAGACATCTCCCAAGGATTTCCAAAGAGCGGCCTGCATTCAATGCTTTCCAGCTACCTTGGTCAGGTCGTCTGACCACCTTGTGGGTGGGTGTCCTACGTTGCGCTTGCCAGTACGCGGTCGCCATTCGTAAACTTTTTTGCCCGATTGACCATCGGTTGTCGGCCATCGCTTCCCGAACTCTGCTTAGCCGACTCTTCGTCGAAGCTGGAACTTCCTGATGGGTGTTATCCTGGGTCAATAATAAAATAAATCATTTTGTACTGATAAGAAAATAAAAAGTCGCAAAATAATGTCACTTGTCTTTGAACATATCGATTTTAACGTGATTTTATATTTATTATTGCAGAAAAACTAATAATATAAGAGCGCTATTTGACTCCAAGAAAGTATGACGTCATCTGCCTGTATTTCATACAAATCCCATAGAGAATGTTTGTTTTCACGTTTAGAAAAAAGTATCTGATTTGACTTGTTGGAACATAGCGGATTACTTATGTACACTATAACTTCCTTAAACTGGGCAGACAAAGTCCTATTGGGTTTATAGGCAGACAGAACTCAGAGCCGCAAGCAAGGCCAATTTCAGCGTAAAAATGAATTAAAATGTGATGAGTTACTAGCAGCTGAGCTATCAGAGTTAATAGAAGCACTGGCTACCACTTGAGATCCGCATGGCTTTTATAAGTACCATTTTCTATTGTTATCTTAATGTGTTTGGTATTTTACGGTCTTGGAGTATGATTGACATTTTCACACGCTTCCTTTGATCTGCTTTTACGATCTACTGCAGGATGAAAATCAGCAACATTCCACGTTTTTTCTTTTCTCGCAAACCTGCATGTCAAACATACATCTAATCTTCGCATTTGTACATTGCAACAAATAGAATTAAATGAAAACCGAGGAAACAGTTACAATTATGTTTGCTAATTAACTACATTAGTTAGCAAATGTCGCAACGCCTTGAACGAGGCTTGTTAAATATTAATGAGCCGATGTACGTTTTGTTTAATATGCATAAGCTGAAACCTGATCGCTTGTGACTCATATACTTGTAAGTAGTACTGCCCTTAGTCAAGCAGATATAGTTTAGCGTACTCACAAACAATTCGTTTCATACGAACGTTTTAAAATTCGGGTAATTTGCGGTAAAGTAAGTAAAATTGTACGTCGAAGCAAACTTGAGAGGTGTCGTTTGATAAAAACAAAATGGCGGATTTCTGGCGCCAAATTCTTATGTTTGGCACTCTCTGCAGCCTGAACGGCTCGATGGATTTAAGCTTGTCATTAGATTCGTCTTCATTCTGAGAGTGACACTGTGTATAGAAAAAGGTAGTCGGTTTTTTTTTTTATATAATGACTTCTTACATGAGCGAATAGACTTTGGATGTCCACTTCCTACCGTCTTAGCTTAACTGTCTCACTTCATCGACATGAATGTGAGATATGCTAATCAAATCAACATACAACAATAATATATCATCCTAAAAGTAGATTACCAAAAATCATATTCTACTAATAGACATTCATTTTATGGATAACTATTAGTTACATAGGTATATATCTTTGAAGTATCCAATATTTAAAGATTACCAGACATTAAAGTCTAATTATAAAACGCTTGTATGCCGGAATACCAGACATTTACGTTCAGATCAACTCTATAAAAAAAAAAAATTGCTGTTATACATGAGGTTAAACCATTATTCATCCAAATAAAGTTGACAGCAACTAAAGAGAAGATATCTTATCTTATTGTTTGATGTACTTTTTTAACCGACTTCCAAAAAGGCGGAGGTTATATATAATTCGTCGCGATCTTTTATGTCTTTTTTAGGGTTCCGTAGTTAACAAGGAACCCTTATAGCTTCGCCATGTCTGTCTGTCTGTCCGTCCGCGGTTTTACTCTGCGACTATAAGTAGTAGAAAGCTGTAATTTGGTATAGGTATGTATATTAATTATGCGGAAAAAGTGGTAAAGTAAACCATTGAAAAAATATTTTTTTAGGGTTGCTCCCATACAAGTAAAGTCAAAAGTCAATTTTATTTTGTCGACTAACTAATCATGTGGGGTATTGTTGAATAGGCCTTTCAAAAATATTATGAGCTTGTAAACATAGTTTTTCGATTTAGGGATCCATTTCTGAAATATTTGGTTTTAAAGTGAACATTTTTGTTAGAGTCAAGTGTTCCCCCCCTCTATCTGCTAAACGGTTATATATGGACACGTGAAAAAATTCACAGCTATAGCAAATATAACGAAATTTAAAGGAAAACTATCAGAGCTAAGTAGAGTTTACAAATTAAAAAGTTATAGGCGATCAACTTATAAAATGTATTCTTAAAAGGAAAATTTCATACAAATTCAATAGAAAATTTGATTTTAGACGTTTTTAGTGGCATGAACTCAAAGTTGGCATTCGTAACTACGGAACCCTACACTGCGCGTGGCCCGACACGCACTTGGCCAATTATTTTTATGTATGTTCACCGATTATTATTCGAAGACGCCTGGACTGAAATGGAAAAATATTATTTTTGTTTGACAGGGTACACTTTCCAAGTGGTCCCATAGAAATTTTATCAAAATCGATTGTGTAGTTTGAGGTTAAGAAGGTTTTTAGTTTTGAAAAATTATTATATTAGTGTTCTGGTATTTTTTGGCAATAAAGGAAATTCTATTCTTCGAGTACATATACGTATTGCGAGAGGTCTTTTTGTTTTGAGCGAATAATAGTTTAAACCGGGTACTTAATTAGCCTGCAATTTTAAACCCTTGACGCAAAAAGAGTGAAGCATCGTAGATCGCGAACGGATGGACAGATTTCGATGCGGTCTTTTTATGCATGTTTCCTAGCTTACCTATGTTTTATGGCAATAAGTACGCGGTTCAAAAGTTATTGAGGGTGAACGGTTGAAAGTCAGGAGTATTTGGAACGAAGTTCCTTTTTGGACAGTACGAACTTGGCGGGGGTTAAGCAAAAAAAAAGTGTAAAGTTTTTCAGTCACTTATTCGTCACAAATTAAATTAAAAGGTAATTTCACAAGTTTGACTATTAGTCGATAGAGATAGAGAGCGTACGCCTGAGATGGTCTATGTTCCCGGTTCAAACCCAGCAGAAGCTAAAAAAAATTTAAAATTTTATTGTTTAATTTATTATTGTTAATTATTTATTTACTAAGAAAGCAACTTCGTTCCAACCGAGCGTTCCACGACACTCACGTTCTTTTCATATGTCTGGCAAATGATTTTGTATAATAAGACGATTATTCATCACTACAAACCTACTACGATGATGAAATCCCCCCAGAAATTACAACGTCCACCTAGAGTAACTATTAGCCCATTACTATTCAAGCGTAATTTTCCATGGTCTTATCGAGATGATGTAAAGTCACCGCGTAACGGGTCACGTGTGCCTCCATGGCTAGTTTCTTAAACAAGTCCTTTTAAATGAACCATTAACAATAACATAGCTTATTATGGAGGTTTATTTTGAAGTAGCTATGTAAACAAACTAAACGTAATACCCTTATTACAAAAGGTTTCATGAAAGAAAACTTGGGATTAACACTAGAGTGCACGCATCTCAGAATGGTACGTGAGTAAGTACTGGCGACGCCCATTTGTTTTCTTTACTATTTATTTAAAGATCCCAACGCTCTTAGGGCGTGTTCGGACGACACAGGCAGGCCTAGCGTACGACTAGCGCTCTTTGAAATTTTTGAATTTTGTTGCATATAATTTGAGTCCTATCATATACATTAATACAACTCAAATTGCATTAATCGAAGTCCACACGCCACGCGGTCGCCTTGCTTCCGCCTTACGCCAGCCTCGCGTCCACCCAGTGCCTACCCCGACTTCGGCAAATACATTTTAGTTGTATGATGTGTGAACTGATTACTCGCGTGCGCTAGGCGTGGGCTTAGCGTGCTCGTGTCGTCTGAGCGCGCCCTTACTCTAGCTAGAATGTTCAATAAATACCTTCAAAGTACTCTAGCTTATTTTGAAATGACATGTCTGATTTTGACTGAATTTTTTTTAACTATTGCATAGCTTTTATCGCGGTCTTTGGCGCGGCGACCGAATCAAGAAATTTCGTAACGCAAATAAAACCTAACACTTATCTAACGTCGTTTCAGTTCGGCAGACTTCGGCACGATGTTTGTGTGCGTGCGACTCGTATAGTCGCGTATGCGTGTAGACACAGAGTACTATATATATACTAGCGTAAGTGTAGACTAGCTTCAAACTGCTCATAATAAAAATTCCTGAATAACCTACATGTGTTGTAAGATAATAAAAATATTTTAAACGATATAAACTTCACATTTATTAAATAAAAGAAAAAAAAATGTTTTCTTATCGGTCACCACGCTCAAAAGTGTAACTTGATCAATATCAAAGAAAAATCTTTAATTAATATCAAAGAAAAAAAATACTGCACAAAAAATGCTATGCAATAGCTTTACCGCGGCAGTCCTCGAGTGCCACACGTTTTTTTTATCTAAATTTGACATGTCAATTGTCGTTTTAAAAATAAATGGTTGAACAGATTACTCTCTCAGCATCAACTAATGGTTGACTGGTAGAAAATACTGGCATTAAGTACGCCGTTTATATGCATTGAAGTTAAATAAATAAAGCACACAGACAAACAGCAAAATAGTGATGCAAGGTATCTTATGATGTTTGACTCTGTCTTCTCCGTCATTGACGTACATACAGTATCACGTGATACTGTATGTTATCTTTAGTAATAGTAGGATGGCACGATTTACTAGTGCGATATCTATGCGAGGCTATTTGCTACACTTATCCACGATATTGACGAACTGTTTCTAGAGTTTTACTCTATGAGAGCCACTGATAAGCCACTTTTACAAATAAATAAATACGGACCAATCACACAGATCAGCTAGCCCCAAAGTACGTTCGAGACTTGTGTTATGGGCTACTAACTCAACGATACGATATTTCATAACAAATATATAGATAAACATCCAAAACCCAGTTCAATCTGAGAAAGATCATTTTTCATCATAATCTCACCGGGGATCGAACTCGGGACCCTGGAGTGACTGCCTGGCATGATGACGACTAGGACACAGCGGTCGATGGTGTTATTTTTAAAAATAGTAAGAAGAAGGTATGGCATTGTGCGATACCTATGCCAGACTACGCACTACACTTATCCACAATATTGACAAATTGATTGTAGAGTCTAACTCTAGGAGAGCCACTAATACGCCACTTTTACATAAGTCAACATGTAGAAACGAATAAGTACCATGACAATGTTATAGAGTTAGATGACGCGTGGGAATAGGATATTGTGGAGAAATTCAACGTCCGTACGTTGAATTTCTCCACAATATCCTATTCCAAAGATTATATAAGTGTTACCAGAACTGAATCTCCTGAGGTCCCGCGAAATATGCGTCCCCGTTCCCCGTCCTTGCACCTCTCCCCCGTTCTCGCCTTGATGAGGCGGTTGCAGGCGCTTGTAGCCGCCCACTCGAAACCCTCCTCTTGAAACTCCATTTTCGACCAGTTATCCTCAACCGATTGAGCTGAAATTTTGCATACTTATGTAAGTAAGACAAAACAATATAGCGCCAATAAATTAATAAGTACTTTGACCTAACAATAAAAGCTTGGGCAAAAAAAAATTTTTTTTTCGAAAACTCGACATTAATTCTTCTAAGAGTTCTAATTACTTCACCCAAGCTTCGTTTACAAGACCCTAATGAACATTGTGGAACATTGTACCATTTGAACCTACTCGTATTGAAAACTAGCATCAAGGAAATGAAAAGGCATATTTTCTTAGACCTTGCATTTTAACTATTAAAAATGTAGCTATTGTAAGTTGACCTTTAACGTATGCACATAAAAGTCAATATCGCATCTGAGTGCGTTAAGTGTAGATATTTCTATGTTGCTTCGCGTTTCGCATAAAATGCGTAGTTTGTCGTCAACTACGGTACTAATTGCATCTCTCGATTACGTGTTTAAATTGCTTTATTCTTAAATAAAATCTTTGAACAATAATTGAACATTTATTAATTTGTGACGAAGAAAGTGATGCTAAAAATGCGAGCAATTCAACGATGACGTGGGTAAGTTTTCATTTTTTTTTGTTTAACTTTGCATTGTAATTCATTTGATCAGAACTCAACACACATGAATAACATTGAAGAAGAAGAATATTCTAATAACAAAGTAAAGTTACTTAAATTAAGAGCCACTCGATAATATAAAAATTACAGCATTTTTCTAAAGACACAATTTAAAAAAAAAAGTGTGTGTTAATGTTTGTTTCGGCTAATTTTCAAAATTGCAGGACTGATTCTTTCCTGTCAGATAGCTTATGTAAATGCAATATATAAGTAGTATCAGCTACTTTTACACGCGGATGAAGTCGCAGACACAGCTAGTTCCAAATAAGTTAGCACGTTTATTGCCTGGAACTCAGACACACATTTGTATGATATATGTAGAACTAGATGGACTAGATACACAAAAAATACCATTTTCAATATATCAATCAATTCATATAATAAAATCGTAACTGATCGCTGTCTGTACATGGGAGATAAATAAGAAAAACTATCGTTGGGGGCTTTTAACAACGCAATAGAACAAAAAACAATGATTTATGAATATATGTGTTTATTATAGTATAGTTTTGAACAATAAATGCCGGGTCGATAATAGTTACAACTATTATCGACATTACAATACTTCTATGAAATTCTTAAGAGTCCACAGGTAAGATAATGGGTTCACGTGGCACCCCTCATGTTGTTGTCATTACTAGGTACTTACCATCACATAAGACTATAAGACAAAATGCCTGGTTTTCCACTTAGATGTTTTTGTTAAATGTCATTTCAACATATTCAATAACTTCTTGCAAACTACTTTGCACAGAAAAGTGCATGTGAAGGCCTAATTTATTTGTTTAAACTTAATTGCACGAAAAAGTGTATAAATGGCGGACTTAACGCCATATGGCGTTCTCTGCCAGTCAACCATTGGACCAAGTAGAGAAATAATTTGGGTGGTAAAGATGTTTTTGTTAAATATCATTTAAACATATTCAATAACTTCGTGCAAACTACTTTGCACAGAAAAGTGCAAGTGAAGGCCTAATTTATTTGTTTAAACTTAATTGCACGAAAAAGTGTATAAATGGCGGACTTAACGCCATATGGCGTTCTCTGCCAGTCAACCATTGGACCAAGTAGAGAAATAAAAAACCACCCACATATCAATACATATACTATAATAAGAATGAATATTATAAGAGATTCGTTTTTGATTTTCAACTTTTAACTAAGGATTATACAAGAATAACATAATACACATCATTGCACTAAAATAAAGGGAAACATAAAATTTATAACTAGAATCGCAAAATGTTATTTACTAACATTTCCACACAAACTTACTTTTACATACGTGCTTTTATTTTAAAACCACCTGTCAGATTGCGAAAAAATTGACGTGAAAGAACAGTTTTTTTGCACTTAAAAATTTACATAGACATTTTGTCAAAATCGGTTGTGTAGTTTGGGGGTGAAGTTGGCTTTTAGTTTTGAAAAATTATATAAGATAAACTTGAACGAGTCGGGTGACAAGCGAGGTCTAGCTCACAGAGCCACTAGTAAAAATAGGTATCTATAAGTAACCACATCCTTGATCACCAACTGTGAAGTACAAGAAAATCTCAAGGCTACTAAAGTACACACACAACCTTTATCTCATGGTAGTACGCGAAACTCTTATCGCGGCCTTCGGTCAGTAATAAAAGTATCGATAAGGAAATCTACGTATTTTCCAATACGTTTCGATTGTACAGTTTACTGAAGAGCAAGCGTAACAAGCGCTTACTTTATTACGTTGGAGTAGAGTCTGTTGTACAACAAAAGTGTTTTAGTAGATGCGTAGCCAATTGTACTACAATCGTAATTGTACATCACTACTTCTTTCTATTTCTACTGTCGATTACACCCTCGAACATGAACGAACGATCAATTTTGAGTCAAAAGTACACCCCTTAACAATTTTAAAAATCATATGAAGAAGTAGATATATTTCCTCGTTCAGCTTTTATGATCCGTACGGGAAGAAAAGCACCTTGTTTTTAGGGTCCCGTACCCACAGGGTAAAAACGGGTCCCTATTACTAATACTTTGCTGACCGTCCGTCCGACCATCTGTGAGTCTGTCACCAGGCTTCATGAACCGTGATAGCAAGTAAAATTTTCACAGATGATGTATTTCTGTTGCCGTATAACAACAAATACTAAAAACAGTCTAAAAAAAAAATATTTAAGTGGTGCCCATACAACAAACGTGAATTTTTATAGATATTGATACAGAACCCTTCGTGCACGACTCCGACGCACTTAGCCGGTTATTTCTTTTCGTCCAGACCAGCATGTAACAAGAGTAATAACAAATGAATGAGAATTAGTACACCCAATCAAAAATAGCATTTAGTATAGGTATGAGGTACCTACGGAACGTAATATTTTTACGTCAAACCTCAAATCCCTGGGCTCATTTAAACTGTCTATAACCGTATAGCAGTTACACGCCATTGTTTTACTATTGTTCTTTATTGACAGACGCAGTCTAAGGTTTACTGAGAAATTCTTCATTTAACTTGATCACAGCGGCTGTCCTACTAGTCCCATTGAGTTTGTCCAATGATTGCACCAGGACTACTGATGCTATGGTGTATATATGCCAGGGACGGATTTTGCCCTGTCCTTGTCTTATAACTCTTGGTATACAGTATTATTTGTTTATTTTTATTTAATCTTTATTGGTCATCATATACTGATCTTAACGCTAAAAGCATTGTCTACCAGTAAACCTTTGGGTTATACAGATGTGGGTTGCAAGATAAAAGTATAGCACATAAAAAATAAATGACAAATACAATAATGTAATATTTCCTAAATACATACAAAATAATAAAATTACATAAACGATACTAAATATATACTCTTAGACATCGGCCAAGAAGTGCTTAAACACTCGTGTGACCGTGTCTTAAAACTAGCGCAACTAGGAGCAGTTCGAATGTATTCGGGAAGCGCGTTCCAGAGTTACTGCCGTAATGGCGAAAGAGTTAGAAAGAAAACCAGTACGGCGAGATTGTTATCAATCTCACCGTACTGGTTTTCTTTCAAGGGTCAGACTATTAGAAAAACGCTGGATTCTTTCGTGAGTGGAAGATAGGGATCATTATACTGTATACTATACGGCAGGAGTGAAGATACCATATAACTCGATTTCTGTTAGCTTGCCTTAGCGGTTCCAATAGATATATATTCTTTGTTATGTACAAATTATACTTAGTTCTTCTCCGCACTCCACTAATTACTTGCGTAACTTCGTGTTTAGTATAAACATATATTATAATAAACATCTTATCTTTAGTATGTGTAGTGATCTCTTCTAAATCAATGGATATTTATGTGATGACTGGTGAGTGATGTGATTTGAAGCATTATTATTGTTTTATTATACATGAGTACAAATTCAAAGGTACAAGTTGCGCCCTAGTGAGGATCGATTAGCTTGAGGCTAACTATAAAGTCGTCGAAGTGGCTCATTACATGGCCGATCAAATATAAAAGAAATAATTGACCAAGTAGGTACGTGTCGGGCCACGCGCAGAGTAGGGTTCCGTAGTTACGAATGCCAACTTTGAGTTCATGCCAATAAAAACGTCTAAAAACTAATTTTCAATTAAATTTGTATGAAATTTTCCTATTCCGAGTAGGTACATTTTAAAAGTTGATCACCTATAACTTTTTAATTGGCAAACCCCACTTAAGTTTGGAAGTTATCCTTAAAATTTCGTTATATATACTATAGCTGTGAATTTTTTCACGCATCCATTTATAACCGTTTAGCAGATAGAGGAGAAGACACTTGACTCTATCAAAAATTTTCGCTTTAAAACCAAATATTTCAGAAACGGATCGCTAAATCGAAAAAACGGTGTTCACAAGTTCATATAATGAAAGACCTATTCAACGATACCCCACATGATTGGTTAGTCAAAAAAAATTGAAATTTCACAAACCGCGGACGAATTGACAGACAGACGGGCAGACAGACAGACATACAGACATGGCGAAACTATAAGGGTTCCTTGTTTACTACGGAACTCTAAAAACCCATCGAAACGCAAAGAAGAAGATGACAGACGCACAGCCATTGGTACTGCTAAGTTTTACATTCTGCGCGCTAGAAGAATCTCTCAGACTGAAAGTTATTAAACAGATTTCGGTCTAAAGGAAATTGAGAAAGTCGAACTAAACGACCTTTGACGAGTTTGTGTGACAGTGAGCTCACTCAGTCAGATCACCTTTGCCATGTCCCAACTGTCCGACCCCTTGTACAAAGGCAGATCTCAGTGAGGTCAACGATAAGAAGGCCATGGCCAAATTCGGTTCAAAACAAATTTAATCTCATAGAGGATCCGAAGAGAGGTCGACCTTCACCTACTGCATACCGGAGGAAAGTAATTTTTACAAACTTATATTTAACTTGCTATAAATATATCTTCTATGTTTGTTTAGGTCAAATCTAGCAACTCAATTTTCAACCAGTCATCCTATTATATGTATTAATTTATACACATTTTATTGTATAATATAGCAGATTTTATTCAGCACAAATAAGAACACACATCAAGTAAAAAACAATACTTTCAAATCATATGTCATAGAAAAATATGTGTAGATAAATCGGCCAGGTTTACAAAAGAAGTTTTGATTCTAATCGAACCTACAACACGCCCCCTTAAACTTGGACGACTTCCAACATATCTTTTACAAATGAACTATGTTTACAATGCAGTAATGCCTTTGTGAGTATATCAGCAGTCATCTGCTCTGTAGGCATATAAGTTATTTCAATAATCTTACTGTCGATAACTTCCCGAATATAGTGATACCTAATGTCCACATGCTTGGATCGCTTATGATAAACTGCATTAGTGGCTAGCTTTGCAGCTGACTGGTTATCACTATACAGAGTAACAGTATTACATTGACCTATTAACTCAACAAGAATCGCACGGACGTATACCGCCTCTTTATCTTTTATATATATATATATATATTATATTAATTTATACACATTTTATTGTATAATATAGCAGATTTTATCCAGCACAAATAAGAACACACATCAAGTAAAAAACGATACTTTAAATCATATGTCATAGAAAAAATATATGTAGATAAATCGGCCAGGTTTACAAAAGAAGTTTTGATTCTAATCGAACCTACAACACATCCTCAACCGAATGAAATGAAATTTTGCATGTAAGTCGGATGACAATGCAGTATTATGAAGTCAACTGATCTGATGATGGAGCCGGGAGATGTTCGACAGAACTCAGTAATAAAACAACATAACCTCACTGAATAGGATTCGTTTGATTTGTACCGATGAGCACTTTATGGTAGACGATGTCTAGAGTCTGATCATGGGGACGGAAGGTGGTTGATGGAACTCAGTAACAAAACGACTCAAGTTTAGGCTTGTTTAATTTGCAAGTACTTTGTTGGCCTCATAATAAAAGCTTGTATAATCAGTTTTTTTAATAATAAAACTTATTTATCAAATACAATATGTTTCTGAATATACTCGTACCAACACTAATGAGTTTGCCGTATAAAATATGGTAATGGTTATTTTTTTATTAAAATTACCCTCTGATCTTAAACTACTAGCTATTTTGTGAGTCTTATAAGCAGTACTTGCTTGATTAAAACTAACGTGAGACTCAGTCATTATATTAGCAGGACGCGTGTACACGAAATCGCCTCGAGACTCATATAAGGCGACTTGTATACGCGCTTCCTTTAGTCTTATTCGCCCTGATGAAGATCTGCGTATGAGGTCGAAATATCTTGGCCAGTAGCTGACTCTCTAAGTGAGTAACCTGTTTAATTTCATGCTAATAAAGTACTTACTTCTTCCAAGAACTACTTTTCCGCAATGCGGTCCGTATCATCAGGACCCACCCCTTTTTGCGTGGAGAGCTGGTGCCTCAGTTCTCAAGCCAGCCCAGCTCCTGCAGGAATCTTAGAATGGCTGCTGACGCCCTGCGTTCTTCCGACATGGTTTCCTTTAAATAAGAAGAATCATAGTAAAAGTATGGAAATTCTCCACTTGACGCGAAACTCTCAAAGATTTCACTTTTATTACAGTTGTTCGAGTATCGCATAAAATGTGACCTATTTGTTCATTTGTACATAAAATTGAATGTTATTTATTCTCCGAATGCCACCAGATATTTAAAGAGCTTTTGTCTTAATCTATTTGTACAATACATACAACGCACAAAGGACAAACACATAAAAAAATCGACTTGCCCATACAAACTGTCCGGGCGGCTGCACACTTATGTATGGGAATGGCGTGTTTTAGCTGTTACTTTAATTTCATTATTCTATAGTGATCATGGCCCGTGGTTTGATTTATTACGCCCCTTCCACGTTGTTTATTGACGAAGGCGTAAGGTCAACACGTTAGTCCGCCAATCCGGCCGGAGGTTCTGGGTTTGATTCCCAGTCAAGTTGGAAAATGGCCTTTTTCGAGTTGTCCTGAATCTTAGGGATACTGACTCAACGATATTATATTCATAATAAATAAATACATGTACATGTATAATATCGTTGGGCAAGTATCCCATAACACAAGTTTAAACTAGCCTTGGGGCCGACTCAATCAGTGTAATTTATCCCTACATATTTATTATTATCTAATATATAAAATTCTCGTGTCACAGTTTTCGTTGCCATACTCCTCCGAAACGGCTTGACCGATTTTGATGAAATTTTTTGTGCTTATCCGGTATCTATGAGAATCGGCCAACATCTATTTTTCATCCCCCTAAATGTTAGGGGTAGTCCACCCCTAAATTTTATTTTTTATTTTTTAGACAAAATTTTTAATTTCTATTTTTTTGATACAACATACAAAAATACATACAATCCTCAATTTTGGCAAAACAACGTTTGCCGGGTCAGCTAGTTTTATATATACTCAATCAAAACTATACATAAGGTGCTGAATTTGCTCCATCCTTTTTCTTTCAGCCAAGTTTTGGGTTTAGAGGATTATGTCTTCTGATTGTCTCTTCAGGTGAAAAATTTAATTGACAATCAATAGCTAAAAATACACTCTGCCTTCAATTTGTTACTGTAAATTTATTTATCATACAAAACAACAAGAGGAGCTCGGTGGCCCGGGAGTGCGCATAACTAGCGCTTTCGCAAGTCTCACTGGGCGTGGTCAGCACTTGGATGGGTGACCACAAGTGGCATAAACGGCAATAAAGGCACGTATAAGCCGTTGGTCCCGGCTGTCATCATTTTATGGCATTGTTCAAGCTATGTCAGATAGATGCCTTTAGACAGCCTGAAAAAAGTGATGGATTACTAGCCGCATCGATTATTAACAAGACTAGCTGCGCTCCACATTGTTACCTGCGGAAAAAGTAGCCTATGTGTTAATCCAGGGTGTCAGCTGCATACCAAATTTTATCAAAATCGGTCCAGCCGTTTGCGCGTGAAGAAGTAACAAACATACACACACATACACACACAAACATTCGTCTTTATAATATTAGTGTATTAGCTAATTCCGAACATTCATTTACCATTACTCATAAATCTCATAATCAAAATGTAAAAATACAATGTGGAATTAGAATCAGAATATAAATGGTATTTTTCAATGTTATCACAATTTATGTGTGTCTTAATTAAAAATACACACAACGTGGAAGCGACATCCCCGTAATAAATCGAACCACGGGCTATACTAGATCACTTTAGTATAGTTAAATTAAAATAACAAACAAATAACCAAAAAAAATTTCGACATTCCCATACAAAATGCCCGGGCGGCTGCACACTTTTGTATGGAAATGGCGAAAATTTGTTTTGTGTTTTCACTGTTATTTTAATTTAATTTTATACTATAGTGATCTAGTATAGCCTGTGGTTTGATTTATTACGGGGATGTCGCTTCTACGTTGTGTGTATTTTTAATTAAGACACACATAAATTGTGATAACATTGAAAAATACCATTTATATTCTGATTCTAATTACCATGATACTGTTCCAAATACATAGAAACATAACAAAAAGCCTCCAGGTAATACATAAAAGCGTACATGCAAAGCTCTTCTTATTCTCAGATTGTTACCGCTCGGGCGATACATAACTTTAACTTCCGAAGCACACGCTCTGAAATATTTATTCCTGAAACGTAAAGATCGGGTGGGGGGGGGGGGTGGGGGGGGCGGTTTATCCCGCGGTTTCCTTCCCGCCGTGTTTTACTTCGAGAATGGGAAGTCGCCGCCGACGACGGGTCGATAGCGCCAAAGATAATGTACTGCCGAAGTGATTTTGGATAACTGGCAATGGCTCGTAGGTTTGGCTACAGTATTTAACCCCCGACGCAAAGAGAGGGGTGTTATAAGGTTGACGCCAACGCATGTCTGTCGCTTCGTAGCTCTCAAACGGATGGACCGATTTCGATGCGGTTTTTACATGACAGCAAGTTTCCTTGAGTTAGCTATGTTTGATTAAAATCGATTCAGCCGTTCAAAATTATAGGGGATGATCGCTTGAAAGTCCGAGTTTTTTTTTTAAATTTCCTGGCAAATATATTGTTGTTGTCTTGTCTAAATTGTGGCTTTCGCGGTCATTGTGGTGTTTGACCGAGCAAGCGTCAAGCCAGAGCGATGTTCTTCGTTTGAGCTAAAATACTTTTGTATGTCTGTCCAGTTATCTGGCAGTCCGGACGTTCTCCTCCTCATGTCGCATTTCTCAACCGGTTCGCGTGAAATTTTGTGAGCACGTTTGATAATTATATAGACTTATTAGGGTTCCGTACCTCGAAAGGAAAAAACGGAACCCTTATAGGATCACTTTGTTGTTCGTCCGACCGTCAGTCTGTCTGTCTATCAAGACACTTTTTCTCAGGAACACGTGAAAGTATCAAGCTGGAATTTATATCAAATACTCAAGTTTACTGTACCTTGGAGCAAAGTCAAAGTCAAAGTCAAATCATTTATTTATCTTTGGATATTTATATCACTTGATAATTGTCATTTCTTTTTTCTTTCGATTTCTTAATAGTTAGTTGTTGACGTCAGATCATTTACTTACAACTAAGTTTACTGCCGCCTCCAAAGCGCAAGTACAGAAGAAACGGTAACAAACTGTAAAGCTACGAAAAAATCAAACTTCTAAGCCAACGCAATCAAAAGATACAGCCGTTTATGCCGCAAATTTTCGACACTCACAAGGGAATCAAAACCTACAGGGTACTGCCCGTGAACTCAGAATCTTGAAATTTGGTACGAAGCAACATCTTAAAGCACAGATAAAGGAACAATTGCGAAAACTAATGTATTATACATGTTACTAAAGAACAGTGCTGTTAGCTTACGTAGGTTGTTTGTTATTCCCAAGAAGTATGAACCTGCTATCTAGATAGGGACATAACTACCAGGTTTGTTCAGGCGTAACGACGTTCCCTTTATTTTATTTTTTACAATTCTGACTTTGAAGATAACCTCGTTGTTTTCTTTTCCTTGCCTATTCGTCCCTCTTCGCAATAGTCTTCATACTCTGTGGCAGATCCCCGACCTCCGATGGGGGGGGCCCCCACCGTTCGATTGTCTGCGGAGCTGCCCCGCCGGTGCCATCTGATGTGCCGAGAGCACTCCAGATCTGCATAGATCGTTGCCATCGTTTTTTCCCTATCGAAAAATCAATACTCACCGTTTCATAAAGTCTAAAGGCGACACTCCTTAATTTTATTACTCGTCAGTTCTTCCAACTTTTACCAATAAACAATCATATTTTTGAAATTTTCATTAAGAGTGAGGCTTTTACATACATGTGTGAGTTCAGATGTATCAATGGTAAGTAGGTCACCCGTAAGCTGCAGAGGAAACGGTACATAATGTGAATTGCCTCATCCCAAAAGCAAGTCGAGCTTTCCGCCGCTCCCACCCTCAAGGGGAAAGAGGCTCAAACACCACGCAATAAAGCCTTCGAATCTGGCAAAACAAATACAACGAACATTCCAATGCTAGATATCACTGGCCCCGCCCACACAGTTGGCATTACGACTGTAAGCTCTCCCATTGGTCGCGCCGAAGCCTTCTCCAATTCGAATTGGTTATTTTTTTTCTACAATTGAAATTGGAACTGTCCGTTTGTTCTGTACGTTTGCAGTACGCATGCGTTTGGAGGCGTCTACGTCACGTAGACGTAGATACGTTTTGAGCGTTTCGAATGTTTATTGGATTGCTCTCTGTGTCCCCATTCGCATTTGGAATCGGGAATTGGATTTGCGGTCGCATTGTGCTTAGTGCGCAGTCGTCAGGCTTTTTAGAGGCTTTTCTGCTATTTGCTCTTCGACGGCATTATTTTATTTGAAATGGGAATATTTTGGCATTGCCTTTATTTGATTAAGAATTCATGCAGAATAATTACCTGAATTCGTTTTGTTGAAATAGGACAATTTAGTGGAGCATTGTAGCTGTGTTGTATGATTGTTGTCCTTCGTATATAGATGATATTTTCATAAACAGCTGGTAACATTAATTAACATTGAATTTTTTTCGTGCGATTTTTGTATTAAGTAGGAACTGTATTTTGCAAAATATTTTTTTTTTCTTTAAAGACTTTTTTTACTCTCCGTAGAAAGTACATATATCAGCTAATTTCTCAATTTGGCCTGAGTAGTCAGAGGATTTGGCCTACCCTATTCACGCAGCCAGACGGATTCTCAATGTTAAAATAGACGTTTGCTTAGCTTATTTTTCCTAAGTCATCACAACCACGAGAAATTTGGAGTCTCTCCAATGTCTTCCAATGGAGTTATCCTATTCTACACCTCCAGAATCCACAACTTGAGTTACCTACTTCAAGGATTATTTTATCTTTTCGCAACACTGTATACCTAACATAATGTTCAAAGAAGAAATTACTCGACATACACCATGATGAACGTCAATCTTGTCTTTTATGAAACGGCATTCCATTGCAATGCTGTCTCTAACACACGCTTATGCAATGATGCTCCCGCAACATTCCAGCAGGTGCCTCGCCATGCCGTCAAGTCCCGTACGACCTTAACAGCACGAAATACGGTCCACATTGGCTGTCCCCGAGACCAAGCAGCCGTAATCACACGTTGGCATCCATAGCTGGCTCTGTCCGGAACAATTTCATTTGCGAGTGAGCGAGGATAGCGTTGTAATTACAACAACAATCGATAGAGGCGCCACCGTCTGCCGCACGTTTAATCTCGCCAGAATCAAAGGACCGTCGCCTCACACCCACCCTGTATTCAACACCCCTTCCAGACATTACAACCTGTGAGGTTTTCACGACGCCCGCCGTTCACTGCCGGTAATTCTTGCCGTCCGTTTCTAATTACAAGTTTTAATGAAGCGATGGAAGCTAAAGTTAAAGTAAATGTTGCCGGAAAGTAGAAGAGTGGTAAATAGTTTGTCTCCAAGCCTATATCAGCGGAGGTATGTCCATTTCCAGCCCGCTGCATATAACTATTCGCGCAGTTTTATTAAAGCCTTACGTCGCTCGCTTCCAGTGCCTGCCTAGTTTATAATGAACAATTCTGTTTGTGTAGGTACTCTACACATCGCACATTTTAATCCGACTCAATCGATGTTTTACTTGTGCAGGAATGGCCGTGTAGCTTGACATGTTGAACAACATTAACAGACAACCATAGATACTTACAACTTATATTTAATGAGTACCAGTAATATATTGCTTGTATTATATTGACTACGTTAGTTTAAATAAAGCTCTTTGCCTGGCACATCTTTTCCTTAGCAAGATGATATTGTTATCCAATATTACAATATCATTTAGATCAAAGAGAAATGTTTTTATCTTTTTGTTCTTCTTCATTCGTGTCAATGCCAATTATCTTAATTGTATTGGCCCAGGATTTTGCCACATCTATGTATAAATATATATACAGTCAAATCACACAGATTGAGCTTGCCCAAGTAAGTTCGAGATTTGTATTATGAGATTAATAACTCAACGATACTTTATAACAAATATCTATACATATATAGATAAACATTCAAGAACCAGGTCAATCTGAAAAAGATCATTTTCCATCTTGACCTGACCGGGGATCGTACCCGAAACCCGGGGATGGATAGTTCTTTGATTGGCCTCTATTAAATCTAAAGGGCTACTTTTTGAACTAATTATTTAACGTCAATACTACGGCATCTACATGGAATACGGTGTGCTCTCGAATTAAATTCTGCTAGTATCGCTGGTGTATCGATTGCCAATAATTCTCAACGGAGCTCCGCAGCTGTACATTACAATGTTCGTGGAATTATTGTTGGAGCACGCAACTTTACAATTTATTTACTGTAACGCTGCTGTTTTTATATTTTTTGTAATAATATCACTTCCGTCATTTCTAATTCGGTTAAACTAGCGATCTTCCAGAATTACCAATTTAAGTAAATAAGTTTTATGAAAAAAAAAAAACATTTTTGTACAAGCTTTTATTATTAGGCCAAAGTACTAAGACAAATAAAATAAGCCCAAACTCAATGGAGTTCCGTAGTTTTATGACTGAGTTCCATCGACCACCTTCCGTCTCCGTGATCAGACGCTAGACTTCATCTACCATAAAGTGCTTGTCAAGACAAATCAAATGAGTCCTACTATAATAAGGTTTTGTTGTTTAATTACTGAGTTCTGTCGAACATCTCCATGCTCCATCATCAGAACAGCTCATTGAGTCCATAATATTGTATTGTCATCCGACTTACACAAGTAGGCCAAATTTCAGCTCCATTGGTTGAGGACAACTGGTTTAAAATTTAATTGCAAGATTTAAACAAACATTCGTAGATTATTATCTATCACATACAATTTATAAGATGCAAGTCAAGTAAAAGCTTGTAAAATATATTTGGGTGTGTATCCAAACCTTATATTATCTGAGGGGTTGAAATAGATTTTTTTTAATCTAATGTCCGACATCGATTGGCTTTTTGCAAGAATTATTAATATACAATTATGTCCCTATATATATATATATATATATATATATATATATATATATATATATATATATATATATATATATATATATATATATATATATATATATTTATTTATTTATTTATTTAAAAAAATAATAATAAATACGGACAAATTACACTGATTGAGCGAGCCCCAAAGTAAGTTCGAGACTTGTGTTATGGGATACTAACTCAACGATACTATATTTTGTAACAAATACATATGTAGATAAATACCCAAGACCCAGGACAATTTGAAAAAGGCCATTTTCCAACTTGCTCTGACCGGGGATCGAACCCGGGACCTCTGGGTGGCGGACTAGCACGGTGACCACTACGCCACGGAGGTCGTCAAATAAGAACTATGTACGTCGATTAGTTCTCTTTCAAGCCTAGTCGGCGTCATTGTGAAGCCAGAAATGCATACAATTTGATTTTAAGAAGAGTCAGTAGAGTGAGTCGCCTTTGCCTGCACACTCTACGTTGATTGCTAAAAAGTGAAAATCATGAAAATTTACATTTTCTCACCATATTTTCCTGATCCTTCAATTATAACTAGTGGTATTCATTACCGCATTGTTAGTTACCTGCATCAACTGTTTTATATTTTTTTTACTCCAAATAACTTAATAAGTTCTATAATCTAAGAAAAAAGTGTTTTTTTTTTTATTTCATTTTATATTCTCATAAAAAGCCCGCACACTTTAACTCAGTTGAATAGTGGATCCTTATAATACTACTGAATATAAAAAAAAATATTCAGCGTCTATTTACAAGTTTTTCCAGGTCCTGTATTATGATTATGACGAGATAAAAAATATTAATAAATGAACTTATATTTTTAAATTTTTTTGTACGTATTCTTTCTCCCGTACAAATTAGCTATTATTCAAACGAATTCTCGTACGGAAAACGCGGTAACATTCGCTGTAGCCATCACTTTTAGGAATAAAAAAAGAATAATTTTCTAAAAATATCCTACAGTTAAAATTAAAAGCTTCCAACACTATACAACGAATTAAATATATGGTGTTCGTCGTATCCGTAACAGATATGTGTGTGTGTAAAAGTGGAACAGAGCACCTACGAGTTGAACACAACACATACAAAGCAGCTCAAGCGCCACCGAGCGCTCGTACTCGAAATCCTCTGCACGTAGTAGGTAACCTTTCAGGATTCGAGTCCTGAAATTGCTGTAAGAGTAAATAAAAAAAAAATATAGCGAGTAGGCGAGTAATACTGTCTTTGTTTTATCGGCGTTTCTGCTCAGCAGTGGTCGTTGCGGGACGTTTAGTATCCGGTTTTCTTTGAAATAAGTTTAGTAGTTTTTTATTTAAAGTCTTAATTTTAGTTTTTAATTTTATTATTATTAAAAATGTAAATATTTATATCATTTGATGAAAAAGTCTATTTTCGACATTGAAAAAGTAATAATTCAAATATAAATAAACAAACTATTGTCGTGTATAAGTGTCTGCAAAGGTCTAATTATTAAACTAATTCCTAGCATCTAAAAATTCGCAGCGTGATTTGTAGCAACAAAGAAATATGTTCCCGTTTTGCTTTATACCGCAAAAGCCTTACAATGTGTTCCCAAGATGATTATGACTTTTTTTAAAACCAAAGATGTTCTGTTTTATCATTCGGAGACGTTTGGACCGATTTGGAAAATCCTTTTTGTTTCAAAGGGTAGGTAAGGCTTGTCAGGTGTTCTCATAGAAATTTTATCAAAATCGGTAGTTTGGGGGAGAAAAAAATTTTAAGTGTTGAAAAATTATTTATTATACCTACGCTTCTCAAAGTTTCTTATAGAATCTGCGCATCTCCCCTCCAGCTCTACTTATCCAAAACCCCCCAAAACTTCGTCTAGTTACATCCTAGAGTCCACGCTACTTATAGAATAGGAAGCGAGTGTAGGTAATGGCGCAAAATAGTGACGCAGTATTATTGCAGGGGGTGGTGGGAAGCCCCACTCCAGCGCCGGTGGGGGGCGCTGGGAGAGTCCGCGAGAAAAATAAGATCCGCACTCCGTCCCGCTTATTCTTAGGAAAAGCTTTTTGTATATTTTTTATGTATTCTTCGGATGCGTCTGTGTGGGTGAGTAAATAATACTGTATGTACGAATGCTTTGAATGTAGTGTGGAATTGACGCTCATTGGATTTGTTCCTCTCAGTCGTTTTGTTATGTCGGGTTCGTTCCTTATATTTTTGATTGCCTTTTCAGAAATTCGTCTTCAATGTTTGGGTAATTGGGTACTTTCCTGAATCAAAAATAAATTTCTTGGTACTGTTAATATTATAACGTCACAAAAGAATGTCACTTGTCGTGATTATATCCGTATTCAACGTGATTTAAGATTTATTATTGCAGAAAACTGATATTAATCTAATTTAGTAGCGCTATTTGACTCCAAGACACTATGACTTCATTAGCCTATATTTCATAAAATCCCATAGAAATTTTTTGTTTTGTTTTGACGTTAAGAAAAAAATATCTGATTTGACTTTGACTTGTGTTTTGTTGAAAGTAGCTAATTTTGACATTGTGTCTCAGACATTGTAACTACTTACTTAGTCTTTCGGACGTTAGATACTGTTATAAGATTGACGTGTGCACTTATCTGTATTTTGTATGTATGACTGACGATATGTCCCAAAGCGATGAAACATTTTCATTAAGGTTTTAATTCGAAAGGAAGCGGTTGTGGCCTTACCTTTTAGGCACTCGCTGTGCATCTGTGAGACACATGTTCGATCCTCATTAGGCTCGACTTATACCTTTGAGTTTAATCTTATGTAGCAATTTCAAACTACTACCACATGACTCCAGTGAAGGAAAATATCGTGAGGAAATCTTCACACTTCTTCTTCTGCCTTTATCTCACTATTTATGTGGGGTCGACAAAGCGTGTGAGTTGTTCCATTTTGTTCAATCTCCAGTCTACCCGTCCGTCACTCTCTTCCTACTCACCTCCTTTACACATTCCATCCAACGTTTCTTAAGTCTCCCTCTGTTTCGATGTCCCTTCCTTCCGATGCTGAGAACGTGAAGCTTTTTTACGCACAATTGCGAAAAACGGCCATTTTTGGCGCATGTGCGTAGAAAAGCTTCACATTCTCACTTTAAATTGTAAACAGTAGTTCATAAAATAGTTTAAAGGGTTATCCAGGGTCTGATCAAGACCAAATTTTAAATGATGTCTCCGTTTCTTTCCAAATAATTTATTTCAAATGGGGGCAGCACTGGACCCCGAAAAATTCAGGTAGCCCCTTAAACAGTAAACAGTAGTTCAAAAAATAATAATGAAATCCTCTTAATATAGAAAAAGTGATGGGAAATTAGGTAATGCAGGGTGGTCAATATAATAAACATACTTATTATACTTATATATTCATTAAAATTAATAAACACACATATACATCATACTTGAATATATACAACTTACACAAACAAAAATTTAACAGGACAAGATGATTAAACTAAGTGGAAATAAGAAACCAAATGTCCCGAACAAACAAATATTCCCGATTCATTTCCACGCCATCTCGTCTCACAACTCAGAACTACGCAATGTAAAGTTCGAGGGCTTGCTTCGTATTAGGGTATAGACATGGGTACAGCAGTTGGTTCTTATTCCTTAAAATCTTGGAGATTGCGGGCATCGCTGAGAGATGGCATAAATGGAAACGAAGACTTGTAAGTCAACCAAATAGAGTAAGATCCCAGAGCGATAAGATATAACTTATTTTCTCAAAGAAGTAACCTTAAGTTCTCAGTAGCGTCTCATGTACTTTGCATACCTGCGTGCTTGTGAAGCTTGCCCAGTGACACCTGGGCAGGTACCAGGTGAGAAAGGTAACTAAAAATAAGAGTTACTTAACTTAAGTTTATATGGCTGATTTTTAGATATGTTTTAATAGAATATCATTCTCAAGTAGTATCGAAAGTGTCAGACACTTTCCATGGACCAAAACTTTTGACAGCGCTTTAAAGTTCCACAAAAAATAAATTAACTTTACTTATTTTTTAATGTCTGATTTTTAAATATGTTATAGAGATAACTATTAAAAAATTATATTCAATCAGTCAGACAAATTGGAATGACCAAAAATCCCCTAAACACAAAAACTATTCGGCCGTGAGTACGAGCATTAAGCAACCCCTCTTTATAATTATTTTGCGGCTCTGGATAAGTAAGAGCCCATCTTTGTTTATTTGTTTATTCTTATTACCAAATCCGACATTTTAATCAAAGGTTAGTGTAGGTCTTTTGATTGCTTCAAGGAAGCTTCTGAAGATCTGGTTTTCATAGCCGATTGAGTGGCGGACGGCGCCTAAAGACGCCCACCATAGTCACACTACGATTACTCCACTTAACAATCTCACATATTGTTCATAAGCATGAGCATTTCTGCCAACTACATGAAAAATTAACGATTATTCGCTATTTTGCTTTTGTTTAATTTTTGTATACCCAGTGTCACTCTTAGAATGAACTGGCGACGCGACACCTCTCAAGCTTAAATTTATCAAGCCGTTTAGGCTGCAAAGCGTCCCATCCCATTACACTTTTGTTCAATTATATTATTTTGATGATAAACTCTTTCAAATTCTTGGAAATGTTCATATTTCAGTGTTGTGTTGTGTATCCGTAAAATGTTGTTACATATTGTGACTGTGTTGAAATAATATACATTCACACCATGTAACGTAATAACAACAAAAATGTTATTTTACGTTTTGCTGAGACTATTTTATTGGATTGAATTATACAGAAGATTACAGTAAAATATAATGTTGTAAATAATGAGGATATTAATAGTCTTGTTATTGGTTTTATTTCGTTTTTACCTAATAACCTCAAAATATTCTTTGAAAATATAAGAGTTCGGTGCTGCGAGGGGGGGGGCGGGAGGGGGGGGGCGCAAAATTCAGGTTATGTCACAAGCCTATACAAACTAACGGTGACAAGGTTCGATTCCTATCCGTCCTGAAAGGACTCTTTCTAATTTGTGTATAATGTATACTAGACGTTGCGCGCACATACACAGTAGACTCAGATAGATTGTGAGTTAAAGAAGGAAAACCCAGTTACCATGGACGTCTCACTCGCTCTGAAACGCATGCATAATGCTCTCGCGCTCGTACTCACGGCCGAATAATTATTGTGTTAGGGGAATTTTGGTCATTCCAATTTGTCTGACTGATTGAATATAATTTTGTAATAGTTATCTCTATAACATATGTATTTAAAAATCAGACATTAAAAAATAAGTAAAGTTAATTTATTTTTTGTGGAATGTTAAAGCGTCTGACAAAAGTTTTGGTCCATGGAAAGTGTCTGACACTTTCGTTACTACTTGACAATGATTTTATATAAAACATATCTAAAAATCAGCCATATAAATGTAAGTTAAGTAACTCTTATTTTTAGTTACCTTTCTCACCTGGTACCTGCCCAGGTGTCACTTGGCAAGCTTCACAAGCACGCAAGTATACAAAGTACATGAGACGCTACTGAGAACTTAAGGTTTCATCTTTGAGAAAATAAGTTATGTCTTATCGCTCTGGGATCTTGGACTAAAAAAAACGCGACGTGAAGGAGGTTCTGACGGACGTGCATATTTTTGGTTTGAAGGAATCCATGTAGATATAGAGTAAAGAGATATGGATATGATGGGTTAGTAGGAATGATGACGATGATCATGTCCGACCGGTTTCGGTCATGGCGACTTCAATAATTGTGGAACTCGCTCATGTGCTCGCATATAGAAATATAATGTAATGGGACAGACAAAGCATTTTGGGTTTTGGTGCTATAAGCAATCTGTCTTCTTGGGACCGCAAAACCCAAAATGCATGTACTTCGATCTTGCGGTGCCACTCGAGCTAGGCATTAAACACAAGTGATAATTCTTTGTCTGTTCAATATAAATAATAAATATACCTAAGTATAAATAACACAGGAATGTACCTCACGTATTTATTGACAAAATTCAGTGTACCTTAAACATTTGGACAAATGCTATATCTGCCCTGGACCACAAGACTTAAAGGATGGCAAGCCATTTTGTGATAGTAGGCGAGAATAAGGCACTGTTTTTTTTTCAATTTTTTTTTATATTTTAATTTAGTTAAGTAATTATATTACCTAAAGTTCCGGAATATTAAAGCGTTCAGTTCAGGGGTTAATTCAACCAAATCCATTTATGATTATCTATTTTGAATTAAGTAGATATTTTTTAGGCATTTAAATACTATCCATAAGTATATGGTGTACCCAAGTAAAGATCATTATAATTAGGCAGTACAGAGGACTATTTTAAAACTATCACGCCGTTCGGCAGGGTACAACTTAGTCATCTTGACACAAATGATTTCGTCCACTCGGGTAACGTCACGTCTAAACCTACGACAACTTACCCTATATGACCTTATCATAACCTGCCTTAAGGCCTGACCTGTTGGGACATCAATAACATACGAATGCAATCGCCGCTGACTAAGCCACTACTCCATCCCATTCATACACATACAAACAACACGTACGAGCGAGCAGGAAGGGGGAACCATTTTAAATTTGGGTAGTAATGTTCGCAGGGCAATGCACTCACTAACTGGTTGGGAGAGGACGAAAGTACGAATTTTTTTAAAGGTAATTCAAGTGAAAGACAGCGTAAGTGACCTGCACTTACGAATTTAATTTGCTAATAAATGTACCTACTGCCTGGGAATTCAAATTATCCAGTTGAACGAGGTACTTTACAATAATGTAGACGTAGGTACTTCAAAACTAACTTGATCCATTAAAGTATTATGCAATGTGTGAAGAAAGGTTGTTAATCCCATACAGAAGAGATGCTTATTGCCACGATGAGGCAATCTAAGACCGGCTTTGACACTTTGTGTGTTATTTCTCAACTTTCTCTAATTTCGTCAACACCCTATCCCAATCCCGTCGTAGTACTCGTAAGTACTTATAGTGATAGCTAATAAAAGACATTTCTAGTTTGACTATTTTGAGTGCACACAAATCGTCTTATTACAAAACGTGGATCTTACCTAAGTACCACTCAAAACAAAAGTGACACTCAATGAAAAATATAATCTAGTAGCTGTAAACTTTTTTCGCGTGGATAATAGTTTAAACCAAGTACTAAAACGGCGATTTTATTGACATAGATATATACAATAACCGGCCAAGAGCGTGTCGGGCCACGCGCAGTGCAATGTAGGGTTCCTTAGTAGAGAATTCCCACTTTCACGCCACTAAAAACAGCTAAAAACTAATTTTCTATTGAATTTCCATGAACTTTTCCTTTTCTGATTACATTTTATACGTTGGTCGCTTATAACTTTTTAATTTGTAATGTTTTTTCTTTAAACTTCGTTATAAATAGGTGCTACTGCTGTAAAGTTTTTCAAATGTCCATATATAACCGTTTAATACACAGAGGGGGGGGGAGGGACACTTGACTCTAACAAAAATTTGCAATACAAAACCAAATATTTCAGAAACGAATCCATAAATCGAGAAATGATATTCACAAGCTCTCAATATTTTTGAAAGACCTATTCAACGATATCCAACACGATGGGAAACACGAGAAAAAAAAATGACTCTTACTTGTAT
Source organism: Acrobasis suavella (assembly GCA_943193695.1). Lineage (NCBI taxonomy): Eukaryota > Metazoa > Arthropoda > Insecta > Lepidoptera > Pyralidae > Acrobasis > Acrobasis suavella. The sequence goes on from OW971941.1 coordinate 5,034,633, forward strand.
AGAAGCTACCATATTTTTTTTTCAATATTTCATTTTACCATTTTTTTTTGGAATGACTAATATACATACCTATTTCAAATTACATCTTACTAGTTCTTACATAGTCTCTGAATAAAACCGCGGATGGACGGACGACAGAAAGACGGATATGGCGAAACTATAAGGGTTACTTGTTTACTATGGAACCCTAATAAAAGCAATAAATTCAACTAGGTATATATGTATTTGTTATAAAATATAGTACCTACCTATCGTAGGGTTAGTATCAACCTTACTTTAGTGATAAGTAGGGTTGCCAACCGTACTCTAAAATAGAGTATTGTCCTCTATATCATGTGGTCGTACTCTATAATCTATAACACTAATAAAGTACGCTAAAATACTCTTTTTTACAAAATGTTCAGTGCACGTCTGTAATAATACGCAAAAACCTTAATCAGAATAAAAAAGTCCACTATTTAGACATAGACATGGATACTTTATATTCAGAAGTAACAATTTTAAAATCGCTTCAAGCCGAATTGTTTAATAACGCAGACTTTATACAAAAATGCACCGCTGAAAAATGGCAATATATTTTTAAAAAATGTCCTCAAGAATTTGATTGTTTAAAAAAAATTATTAGCTATATACTCTCTGTTCCCGCCACTTCAGCATTTACAGAAAGAGTCTTTTCGGTCATGAATGTGAAGTGGCGAGAAGAGAGAAACAGAGCTTCATTGAATTTAATCAAAAATGAGCTCTTGATATATATAAATTTAGAGTTAGAATGTTTAGACTCATTCAATACCTTTAAAAATAATGAAAATTTGTTATGTGCCGCAAGAAGTACTAAAAAATACCTTTTTAAAAGATAAAAATAAATGATACTCTTTTTTATAAGTGCATACTCTTTATTTACCTCCTTTAAAATCAGATATACTTTATTTCTGCTAAAAAAAGTTGGCAACCCTAGTGATAAGCCCGCCTTTGTACCTACTAGATTTTAAATGTACTTTTGATTATTGTCAGACTTAGTTGGTGCAATAAAGAAATTTTATCCTATCTTACTTTGGGGCTAACTCAATCTGTGTGATTTGTCTCTATATATTTATATTATTTTTCAACTAAAGACTAAATTAAACCTAATTAAAAACAAACTAATTGAACTTACTTTCGAGCCCGGTACACTCCGGGCGGGTAGTTCATGTTTATTTACTATTTTTAGTACTAAAACTACTATTTTACGTTTTTTTATAAGATGGTATGTCTTAAAGGGTCAAATAGTTAATAAATACTACCTAGCACTACTCGTAGCAGTTTTCACAAAACATCAAGTAGACTTGAAAAGTTTACGAGAGAAGTGGCAATGACTATCCCCCCCATACTTGATTGGATCGCATCTGTTTCAAATTTTACTATCTAGTGTTGCAAAATTATAATTTTGGAAAATGCTAAGAAGACCGAACAGTTGGGGTATAAATGCATTAGTATACTCACACACAACAAAACACATTGCCATACGAAAAATATCACCAAAGAATATATATCGAGGCTCTAAGACTCTAAGACTACCAAATTTGCCATCGTGAATAAAGGATTTTCCACCTACACAGGGTAGATTGCTGATACAGTGCGTATAGGAAGCACTTGTCTAGATACCTTAATTTTTCTTTGGAATGTGGAAAACGCCACAACAAAATGGTTACCAACAATAGAACAATCAAAATATATTGTCAATTTTTTTTATTTATTTGTATTGGTCCTTTGCATGCCCTTTTAAAATGTCAGTTTTATAGCGTTGCGCCTAGGTTCTATAAAAAAATTGACACTCGTTGGTAGCGCTAAAACTATCTAAAATTAACTCTTTGAACTTCTTGTTTGGTCCCAGAAATTCATTATATCTCAAAAACACACATTGATTTCTTCCTACACGAACATATCATCTCTGCAAACACATTCACTACTATGCCTTACTTGACAGAACCCATGAGATTTTAAATCCACTTTAATTCACCAGCCCCATTGATGAGACAGATGGTAGGTACTAAGTGCCATCCTAATAAACAGGTAACTCTGTAAATAAAATGCACTTTGGTAATAAAATTAAACTTCCCTTCGTGGCCCTTTCTCCGTGTCCGGTGTTTGAACCCGCGCAGGGTGACATTGCGGATACCGCGGATTGCGCTCCAGACATCTTGATACTTAAAATTACATACACATCATCCGTTTAGTACCTGATTCAAAACATTATCCACCCAAAACAAGAGGACATTGACATTAGTCACTAGCAATTTCTATATTAAGTGAGAACCTGAAAGTTTTCCACGCACATAAGCCAAAAGTGGCAGTTTTTCGCAATTGTGCGAAGAAAAGCTTCACTTTCTAACTTTAAACTGTAAACAGTAGTTCATAAAATAGTTTAAAGGGTTACCTAGTGCCTAGTCAAGACAAAATTTTAAATAATGTCTCAGTTTCTTATCAAATGATTTATTTCAAATGGGGCCAGCACTGGACCCCGGAAAATTCAGGTAGCCCCTTAATAAGAAGACATTATCGTGTAGATTCCTTCCTAGAACAGGTCCGCTCCATTCTAGATGTCATAAGAGGCGACTCAATGTTACTACAAATGCATTCTCCTGAGAGACGCAAGTTGGCCAGTAGTAAAATAGATAATAGCCAAATGCTTTTAATCGTTCCTCTTTTTCCTTTTCACTTCATACGATTTTCCGCATCCATGGATATTATCTTTGGAGTTAAAATTGAATTAAAAAACAATGATTGTGATCATACAATATTATTTTTCAGATACAATTCTAATAACTCAAGACACGCAGGTCTTCCCAAACTAAAAGTTAACATCTCTCATTTATGTGAGTTATTTATGAAGGAATAAAATGTTTAATGTAGTTAGTTGAATTTATTTTCGGGTTTTAATTAGAGCGAGCTAATTTTTATGCCGCATAAAATCGATTTCAATTTTGTTAATAAAAAAGACGAGTTTTGACTTGCAAGAGGAAATATCTGATCCTTCGTATTCTTAGAGTTCTGAAGTCTCTACAAGGAACACTTACCGTCTTATTATAAAACCCAGACTAACTTTGTTACTAGGTTTAAACCATTATCCGCCCAAAATTAAGTTGACATTAACAGGTGAAATAGTATCTATGATATAACTAGATGTCAACTTGATTTGGTCGGATAATGGTTTAAACCTAGTAACAAAGTAAGTTTGGGTTTTATAATAAGAGGGTTATAGTTTCAGTATGGTCTGTCTCTACGCGGTATAACTCAGCGACTTTGAGTTGAGATTGAGACTATAGATAGCTGCACTTTGGCAAATAAAATATAGCGCCGTGGATATCAATCGGGATGTGTAGTTCTGCTACTTATAACTACATGGCAATTATAAAAGTAGGGTTTTTTTTTTATTTGCCTGGTAAATAAACTTTTTCCGTCTTATTATAAAAACAGGACTAACTTTGTGACTTGTTTTAAACCATTATCCGCCCAAAATGACGTTGACATTGACAGGTGAGATAGTGTGATATTACAAGAAGTCAACTTGGTTTGGTCGGATAATGGTTTAAACCTAGTAAGAAAGTTAGTCTGGGGTTTATAATAAGACGGGTTGTATTTACTAACACAAGTGAGTCAAAAAAGTCCCAAAGTCTTAGCCTTTCTTACCTTCCCGTGGGAAACAGGTATGTGCACACGAGTACATACCTGTTTCCCACGGGAAGGTTATAAGTTTGACGTTTATATCTATCGGTTTATCTGTCTGTCTATGTCTAGTACATACAAATGTAGACAGATAAACCGACAGACATAAGCGTCAAACGTATAACACCCCTCTTTTTGTCGGTGGTTAAAAATAGAACTTCTTCCGTCTTATTGTAAAACCCAGACTAACTTTGTTACTAAGTTTAAACCATCATCCGCTCAAAAGGAAGTTGACATTGACAGGTAAGATAGTGTGATATTAATAGAGGTCAACTTGATTTGGTCGGATAATGGTTTAAACCTAGTAACAAAGTTAGTCTGGGTTTTATAATAAGACGGGTTAAGTCTAAAGCGCTAATCTAAAAACATAAAGGATCAAAACACACGAATGGTGTGCAGTTGAAACACGCAGTGCACTTACATTATAGCGTATGGATGCATCGTCTTGAATTTTTTTCGCCAGTTTTTAACTTTGTCCTTGAATTTCAAGTTTAGATTACGCCTTGCATAAGGAACGCCGCTCATTAACATAATTTCAAATTAAGTAAATGTAAATACAATTGGCATTTTAGTGCTTTCTTTGACATCTTTCAGTTTAAATGGGTACCTATGTAATGTCGGTGGGTCAGTCTTATGGTCCATGGATTAATGACAAAATTGAGGCCCTTTGACTGGTGATTTTTTATTTAGTAGAGTCAAGTAAGTGATATTTTGAAATTTTGCAGCTAGCACAAAAAACTGGGCTTCTAGATTCTGTGTCAAAGAAGTTACAGAGGTGTTTATAGCTTCACGAAAAGTATAGTACGACTTAGCCCTTTTTTGCTTGCTTCAAAATTGTATAAAAAAATTACATTTCCAATTTCACAATCTTTTTATTAATTAATTGAATGAGAAAATCCTTTATAAGTTTATTAAAAATAGTTATTCTATTAAATATATATTTACCACTAAATATAATTACCGCTAAGAGTAAAGGAACTATACGTAACGGCGGGACTGGCTTATGAAGCGCTAATCTTAAGGCACCTCGTGCACTAGAAGACCATGACCACGCCTAGTCGTAGCTGTAGCCGCAACCTTGGTCGCAGAAACTACGGTTGTGCTGCGGCCAAGTTTGCGGCCACTATACAAACTATACGTAGGTTGGGCACAACGGCCAGTCGTGCCGGCCCGGTGTGCGGCCAGTGGCCGTTGCGGCCAAGTGCGTGACGTTCATATGGTTTCTTTAGTTAATTAAAGTATTCAAAAAAGATTTAAAAAATTTTTCAAGGTCTCCGTCATAAACCATTTACAGATAGAGTTAAAGCCCTGCCCACACTTCCTTCTAGGAAAGACGCCTTCGGGGTGATTTAATTGATACGTTTAAGATCCGGTCTCTCAGCTACGACCTACCTGACTTGCATACTATCTTCAACATGAGGCAAAACACAAAACCACGTGGACACTGCTACCAGTTAACTCGTGCAGCGACTAAAACCAAAGCTGCATATCACTTTCTATGTAACAGAGTGGTCAATAACTGGAATAGACCAGAGGATAAGTAATAAAGTGTCGTTAGTAGATTAATGAACTATAAAAAGACTTTATGTACTCTCAGCACTGTATGAAATAGACATTTGAGCTCCAAGCTGCTCGTCTATAATAAATAAATAATCTGGTCGCTGATCGTTGCAGCCACTGGTTATGGTCGTGGCCGTCTAGTGGGCGAGGTGCCTTAACATCTACATTTTACATGCAAGTATCTATAGGAACTTCCAAAAAGTGGCTTAACGTCTGATCTCCGTGTTATAAACGTACTTTATACGTATTTCATTATTGTGAAGAACGGGAATGATGCTTATAAGTAAAGTGTGTTCTGACTTCTGTAGGCACTTTGTTTTGTTAACCAAAGTGCCAAAGAAGGTACTTTTGGTATTATTTCTTGAGTTTTTTTTTATGAATTAGGTACAGTAGTAGCCAGCCCTCTACCTATATCTTGAATTTTCTCTTAAACTCAAAAAAATATTACCATGAAAATAAATATTCAGAAAGATTTCAATGAAGTCTTTCCAATATAAATTTTCATGTTAATAGTGACGTTCACTTTGAGTTAAAGAAAAAAAATCAAGACATAGGTAGAAGGCTGAGTCAGGTATCTTGTTGACCCACTGTACGACATAGAGCTTCATTATTTTCAAATATGATTTCCTTGTAACATTCGATCTATCTAAAAATATCACTCTGGAAAGCGTTTCTTGGGATTAAGTTAATTCTATATAGGTAGAATTTTAATCTATACTTAAGAGTAAGAACAAAGTACGTTTTATTTACAAATAAGTACACATTATTCTAATACTTAATTATCTACCAGTTCTCATTCGGTGTAAGAACAACATCTAAAAAAACGCAGTGCTCGCGATGTTGTCATTTAGCTATGTGGAATACCTACCTTTGACCAAGTTAAATACTTTTTACTGTTTTTGATAATAAAAACAAAGATAATAGGTACACTTTTAACAATCGCCACGTTTAAAACAAAAGTAACAGGACACAGCAACAACAGCATCATTTCTCGTCAACTTACCAAGTTCATCTAATCAAACGTCATCGCCATGACCCTGATGAACACATCCACATTAATCATATATATTTATATATAATATGTATACGACATTGGTCATAAAACTGATTAAGTACTTACCTGAAAACACCATACACTTATTCGTGGTTTCCCCATCATCTATAAATTGTATGCCTATGTCATGGGCAATTACTGGACACTACTCGACGATACTACAGAATTAGTACTAGTACTCACGTACAGAAGTCTTACTCAAAAAAGAATTCAAAGAAATATTTACTTAATGTGGTTAGCTCGCGACAGAACTCCTTACCTCTGCGTTTAGATACCTAGACATCCATTGCAAGCCAATTTCATTCTTATTACTCTCGACAAATTTATGAAACTGAATTTTCCCCTCCGGAGTGGTCGCCGCGCATATTAATAATGTAGGTATATTTTGGAACTATCCAAAATATACCTACAGGCCTGTGTCACTTCCCGTTTAGGTACTAACCTAAACGGGAAGTAACACAGGCCTGACGATAGATCCAAATATAGATACATTTTCACGTCTCTATATCTTACGGGGCAGGCAGAGCCCAGACGCGGAAAGCCTAAAGACCACGCTTTACGCATTGGTGGGCGTAAAGTAAGAAAGGGGGATCAGATAATAATGATGGGTTGCTACAGTGCACATTCCCACGTTTTTCTTCGATCGGCTTCCACGATCTGAGTTGGAGAGAGACAGCTGGTAAATTCTAGGTTTTTCTCTCCCAGACCAGCATAGGAAGATCCAAATACAGTTACGATAACTAAAACAATATACAAATTCTAATTCCATACAATTGCAATCAAAATATCCCAGAGCACAATCCGTGACGTCGTCAACACAAATAACATTAGGCTAGGTCGCGAATCCTAACCCAGCGTAACTACGACGTTGCAAAAACGGTCATAAACAAAATAAAAGGCCGGTGCAAGGGCAATGCACTTTTTCGGCGGTCACAGAAGATCGAATGCGCCCGAACTGCGGTGTCATTTTACAAACGCGGAGTCGCTAAACGAACGGTTTTTTGTACGGAAAAATCCATTCATTTAGGGACTCCGCGTTTCAAAAACGGCTCTTCTGTCCATACAGTTCGTGAGCTGCATGATAATGTCCCACTGTGCCAAAACAGCGTAATTTAAACTCTGAAGTAAAGCGAGAAAATTCATTTTTTAACAATAATGGTAATAAAACAAACAAACTTTGGTGAATCAGAAAGCTAATTTTTAGGGTTCCGTACCCAAAGGGTAAAAATGGGACCCTATTACTAGGACTTCGGCTGTCAGTCTGTCCGTCTGTATGTCACCAGGCTGTATCTCATGAATTGTAATAGCTAGACAGTTGAAATTTTCACAGATGATGTGTTTCTGTTGCAGCCATAGCAACAAATACTAAAAACGGAATAAAATAAATATTTAAGTGGGGCTTCCATACAACAAACGTGATTTTTTTATATATAATGGTACGGAAACCACCCTGAGTCCGACTCGCACTTGACCGGTAATTATAATAGTCGACGTACGATACAAAAAAAATCACAACAGACATTTCAGAATTAGATTTCTCATTTCTAATTATGATATGATTAAATCATAATTAGAATGTATGATGAAAACATTTCGAGGGAGTGACAACGGTATCATGAAAATGATAGCTGAGGACATAGGTACACGCACCTCTGATGAGACTTTGTCCGGACGATGACGGAAAGACAAGATTGTTGTCTGAATGTACGGTCTCATCCGCACGGAGTGCCTCGGAGGTATATGATCTATTAATGTTAAATGACATTAATAGATAAATACTTTTATGTATCATTTTAATTATATTTCTTAATTTTATAACTAAAATAAAATAATTAGGTATAAGTAACTTTGTAATAAATGGATCTTGTTATCCGATAAATAACACTGATTGAGCTAGCCCCAAAGTAAGTTCGAGACTTGTGTTATGGGATACTAACTCAACGATACCATAATTTATAACAAATACATAATGGATAAACATCCAAGGCCCATGTCAATCTGAAAAAGAACATTTTCCATCCTGACCCGACCGGGAATCGATGTGTGACAGCGTGGTATAATAACCACTAGGCCACAGAGGTCGTCAATCATCAAAAAGTATATCATATAGGTACAGGTGATTTTACATGAGGTGAGGACAATACTTTATATGTTGTAATAAATTAAATCAAAATACATGCATTCGTTTCAATGATAAAGAGGTAGCCGTGGTAGGTACATAGTTTACTTCTCAGCCAAAGTCACGTTTCTGTGACTTTTTTCCGTTACCGTAATCTTAAAATCTGCAGAAAAAAACCAGATCTTAAAAAATATCTAGTTTTACATTTACAAAATGTTATTATATCCTTTGATTTTAGACTCGCATATTTAGTAAGGGGGCGTCCATAAATTACGTGAGATATTTAAGGGGGGAGGGGGTCGAGTCAAATCTTATCTGATCTTACGTGGGAGAGAGGGGGGGTCTCAGCAAATCTCACGCAATTTTTTCTGATTGAAACAAAAAAAAATACTATTTTGGTCCATTTAATCTAGATTGTACATGCTTAAGATTTAATCTTAACCCTTCAATCCAGGAAGATTTATTGCTTATTTGATTGACAGGTGTCATGTCCGTGGGAAAATTACGCCATCGATTCCGCCGTTCACAAAAAAATAATTACTCCGCAACCAAACCATATTTTTACATTCTGTAAAAAAGAATTTACTAATAAATATATTGTGTTTCAGATATAAACGTAAAACAAAGAAGCATAATATGAAAAATTACAGTAGTTATTCAAGGTCAAAGTTGATCAATGTTTTTTTTTGAAACCCACATTTTGAAAAATCTCACGTGAGATTGGGGAATGGGGGAGGGGGTTGAATAAAATCTCACGACATCTCACCAGGGGGGGAGAGGGAGGGACAGAAAATTCAAAAAAACAGCTCACGTTATTTATGGACGCTCCCTAAGCAAGTGTATATATATATGAGTAAGATAAGAGTATGAGGATTGAGGATGTATGAATGAAACAAGCAATCTCGTCACACTTTACGTTGTAGTAGTTTTATGACTTAGGTATAACTCTTAAAATACCTATTGTGACGTTGAAGTTGTATAAGTCGTGGTTGCTCGTACCTATGTCACCTTTTTTACGACATCATTGCATCATTTGTCATGTTTTATCTACTTATAGTCCAATTTATAGGTATTTTTGCCTTGCAAAGGTTATGTAAAGGCGATTTCGTTGTAAGTACCTAATGTTGTTAAAGTATGAATACTTGATGAAAAACCAAATATTCGACTTGCGGAGATGTAGGCGTCATCTCGAAAACATTTAAGGTATGGTTAGCAACCAGAAATTTAACTAGATTTTTTTTTAATAAAAAACTAAAATAACAATTATGTATTTTTACGGTTTTATGATTCTGATTTCAGAATTTCAATAACGGTATTACAATCATCATCATCATCATTTTCCTCGCCACTTCCCTATTAAATAGGGAAGTTTTTGGTTTTTAACAGCATTACAATACTCGGATAATTATCCAAATTAAAACTCACGGCGTTAACGTGAGATGCGCGGGTTCGAATCCCACTCGTGGCGAAATTTTTCATCCTGTGTTTTAATTTGGATAAATAGGGAAGTGGTTAATCCACAACCCAAATTTTGGGGTCGGCTCTGTATGTCAACTGTTTCCACTTCTTTCTGTAATTCACCATATTTGAACTAGCACTTCGTTTTAACGGGGTTTCCATATCAACCTGTATTTTGGTAAACCCTGTATAAACAGTGTGTTTCCAGCAAGGCTAATCTTGAGGTGAGTGTGATCAGCCCTGCTTTGGAACAACTACAAAGACACAAAATCTAATGTGACTAATAATATCTACTTTGTGGTTTGCACATACACTTATTATTAAATAGGCTATTTTACTGTGTTTAACATAAATAGTAATTTGGTTAATATTTCATATAAAACAAAAGATACCACCGAAAAGAAATATTTTTTGAAAGCAGCACGATAATTGGTTAATTAATGAAGCAATTAGCAATTCAAATATAAGACTGGGAACGAGCGGGGACATCTCACTATCTCTTTCATACTCGCGAGACCTTATAGCAGTGACGTCAAGAGCGCTGTATGTGCATCCTTTTTCTGTACTTGACAGTTTCCTCTTCCACTTACTATTTTTGGGCAGATTAAAAAAATCATTTTCATTTCGGTTTCGGATTATATTAGTTATTGTTATAAATGATAATAATAGATTAAAATACCGTTTGTGGAGTTTAAAACATGACGTACCCCCTCGGACTATTTGAATGTTTTAATGTGTTTTGTTTCAGGTACAGCACACTATGTTATTCGTAAAATATTGTCTTTGTTACCTCGATCAGCAAATCATACGTCATCACATCACCATGACTCTAACGTACCTGCCTACCCATATTTATGCATTTAATCATTTTATAACATCGGCCGTAAAAATTATTACTTACAAATATTCCATCATACGCTCATTTATTCATGCGTGGCTTCCTCATCGTTCATTTTATGCCGATATTGTCATAGGTAATGACTAAACAAAAGTAAAATCTAAATTGGCTTACGTATTTTCCCTAAATATTGGGTTTCTGCGTATTTTCAACTTAATCATCAGACCATGTCATCATTATAATGCGCTGACATCCGATTTACATGTCTAAATATGGTTTGCAGGCGGACAAAGTGGATATACACCACACCAGACATTGCGATCTCTGTGTATTTCCACCTGACTATATTAGCTTACCATCGGCCAGCCTGAGTTCTCAACCTGTTATAAGGCACTTCCAGATTGGACAAGGCAGTTCGCTGTCAGGTGGTAACTTCTCTGCAGATGGAATGAATGATGCAGTAGTGCAGCTCCCAAGCCAGCGACACAGAATCAATATAAGTCAGTTGTGTGTGTTGGGGGGCAAACACACACACATTGACATGTGCACGGATGTATAGTTTCGTTTCATCATCATCATTATTTCAGCCGCATAACGTCCACTGCTGGAGATAGGCCTCTCCCAAGGATTTTCAAAATGATCGATCAAGAGCGGCCTGCATCCAGCGCTTTCCAGCGACCTTGGTCAGATCGTCTGACCACCTTGTGGGTGGGTGTCCTACACTTCGCTTGCCAGTACGCGGTCGCCATTCGAGAACCTTTTTGCCCCATTGGCTTTTCTTCTCACAATTGCAAAAAACGGCCACTGTTGGCGCATGTGCGTAGAAGAGTTTCACGTTCTCACTTTAAACTGTAAACAGTTCATTAAATAGTTTGAAGGGTTATCTAGAGCCTGGTCAAGACAAAATTTTAAATTATATCTTTGTTTCCTTTTAAATGATTTAATTCAAATGGCATTCAAATGGATTTAAAGCACTGGCCCGGTAAAATTCAGGTAGCCCCTAAGGCATCTGATATAGCTTGACGACTACCGCACAATGATAATAGCCGGGACGAACGGCTTTACGTACCTTCCGAAGTACGGAGAAGCTCATAAATTTTTTATGCCGCTTGTGGTCACCCATCCAAGTGCGGACCACGGCCGGTGTCGCTTAACTTGCGAAAGCTAGCAATGCCGGCACGCCACCGATCTCCGAGGTTGTAAGACTTTAATAAGAGCTTCCTGGGAGCATGATGGAAAGACCCACCATCTCGTTATTGCATACTATGGCTAAACAGGAACAATGTTGCACAAGTATATAAAAATAGCTAAGATGAAGGCCAGTGATAGCTACCGATTGAAAAACTTCTTGCACAAAGAGTAGTAGCGACAACGAACCGGCGATCCCACCCGCGATACGAACTATTTTCGGATAGTTCAGTACGAAATCGCCTTACTTTGTAATTTAAAAACCGTCAATAGTATTAGTTTAAGAGTCATACATTTGTTTGTGTGTAAAACTATTTTTATAGCTCGTTGGATTGTTAGCAGTCCGCAATGATAGCACTTCAAGTTAAGCAACTCCGGGCGTGGTCTGCATTTGGATGGATGACCACAAGTGGGACAAAAATATTTCAAGCTCCTCCGTGCTTTCGAAGGCACATTAACTCCGTTGGTCATGGCAGTCGTCAGTATGACAGTCATCGAGCTATGTCAGATATGATTTAAGGGTTGGATCTCACGAGAGAGCTTCGGAACGCTATAGCACTTATCGGTATAGCGATTAGGTTATATCTGACTGTGGCTATTGTTTGTTTTCCCATTAATTGATTTATTTTAAATTGGGACAGCACTGGACCCCGGAAAATTCATGTATTAAGCAACTCCGGGCGTGGTCTGCATTTTGATGGATGACCACAAGTGAGACAAAAATATTTCAAGCTCCTCCGTGCTTTTGAAGGCACATTAACCCCGTCGGTCAGGGCAGTCGTCAGAATGACAGTCATCGAGCTATGTCAGATATGATTTAAGAGTTGGATAACACGAGAGAGCGTCGGATCGCTATAACACTTATCGGTATAGCGATAAGGTTATATCTGACTGTGGCTATTGTTTGTTTCCAAATAAAAATAAAAATAAATAAATAAAAGAAACGACAGAAATGTATTCTAGGCTCCTGGACTTTAAAACTCGCAATCCATCGTAATTCCATTACAAGGCATTTCTGTTATGCAAAATAGAGTATAAGGAAATCGCTACAAAAGAAAATTTACAATGTATCTCTATTATTGAATGATTGCTACGCCTTCAGTAATGGAAATGGTACTCATAGATACACAGTAGGTAAATTTTAATAAATTCCGCATGCTAATTTTGCGCTAAATGTAAAAAGACGTCTCTATAACATTTTGCGGGACACTCACACGCATTTATACCTATATCGTTAGATAGATGAAAATTTATTTGAATGATAAGCAACACACATTTTTACATATTATATAAAATACTTAATTCACAATTTATAACAAAACATAATTAAGTAATATTGTTTCTGACAGAATGACCGCAAAAATGGTACCTACTCGTATCTAGATCTAGATACACAGTAGATAAATTTTAAAAACTTCCGCATGCTAATTTTGCGGAGGATACCAGCAGCTGGGACCTGTCGCGGGATCCAAAAATGTTAATATTTTTTTCTTCTGGCGACTGAGAACACGCAAAATTTAAAAAAAAATCTATTCTTCAAAACAAAGCCGGACAATCGAGCAAAAAAAAGGGGGCAAACAAAGTAATTATTTAAAACAACTTTTTGATTCAAAAGTATCATTTATTTATATTTATAGACATATAATTTTTTTATTTGAAAACTGACATTTTGCATTTCACGGTACTTGCACGGGACTCTTACACTAATTTTATATTTGTATTGTGTCTGACAGAGTGACCGCAAAGGCCGTCATACAGGTAATTAAAAAAAAATCCATTTGAATAAATGTAGCTCTTTTTAGCGCGTAGTTTCGCCTGAAAAGTATTTAACACGAATGTGAATACCCCAGTTTGTGTACCGGATTGACCATATACTGACCTGCAAAAATTTTGCTTAAAGAAAGTTGCCACTGTAAAGAAATTGGGAAAAGTGAACCCAAAACGAAATTCCGGAAAGAAGGCTTATTCATATTGTAATTTCTATGACAGCTCATGATACAAGTACATAAAATCAATCTACCTACTCCGATCAATGGTAATAAACAATAATACTAGGTAAGTTTCCTCTACGTACGCAAAATATAGTTAATTTCGTAACCGTAAACGCGTCCACACCTAAACGCATATACGTATGTATGCATAATCAAACCTGATAAGAAAAGGTACAACGAGAGTAATGTCGACGTAGGTAAGTGCATAGTACGCTAAAGTGTAGTGTACATCATCCATCCAAACTTATTAATGAAATCGCCCGACTCGTATAACAGTTTGTATCATTATTACTCTTCAAATTACTAGGACTTATGAGAGCCATTGGGCACTACTTTTACTGAAGTAGGTATTTATCTGAATAGACCATGCTTAGAGTAATAAAGTAGTAAAAATCACCAGCCAAACTTAACTAAAGTTGACATCCATTTGACGGATCTGGGGACGCATTTCTAAAATCACTTGTCACATTACGATTGGTTTACACGAGCGTTTTCAAACGGGCGCATTTTTGAAATGATCGTATGCGAAGGATTAGCAACGAGTGGTCTCGACCACTCGTAATTTTGACATTTGTGGCGTAGATATGTCAAAGAAACCTTTCATGGAGAATCCTTTCCGATTCATTCTGCTTTTTTATTCATCGTGAAATTCTTTGAAAACCATAGACATATTTTCGATGTTTTATGCGTAAAACAATATTGTTTTTAGCTGACACGACGGTTTCAAAAATACGGCCAAATGGTTTTTTTACGCGAGCGGTGAGTTGGAAAACTACACGTTTAGTGTTTCGATGAGTCCTTAAATAAAAAATAGCACTCCTGACAACGTACCAAAGTACGGGATATTGGAAAAAAACGGTTATGAACCTGAAATGGAACTCGGCAGGTCACCTGCCAGGTGACCTGCCGAGTTCCATTTCAGGTTCATAACCGCCGGAGTGATGGCCGATGAAGTAAGGCACTAACAGAATGGTGGCCTAGGATGGGTAAAAGAAGCGTTGGTCGTCCTGTAATGAGATGGGTTGACGATAAAGTCAAGGTCGAAGGTCGCACCTGGATGAGAGCAGCATAGGACCGAGATGACAGCAGTGGGCGGAAGTAGGGCTGACATGATGATGATAGATTATTAAAACATTTAAAGTAAAGGCCCATTTAGACGGAGCAAGACTCTTGCCTCTTGCGTACCATTTTATTGAAGCAATAAGCAACTTGCATGGTTTAAAATGGTATGCTGGTCTGCTGCTTCTCTTCCCGTGCAGATCGTAAGAACCGATCAAGGGAATGGGTGAGATTCGAATCATGTTAATAGGCGATGCAGCTAGCAACCCGTCGCTATTTCGATTCCTTTTTCCATCTTAACGCACACCATCACGCTAAGCGTGGCCTTTGGGTCTTACGGTCCTAAGCTCCGTCTACCCCGTCAGTTATAAAGACGTGAAAATGTATCTGTATAGAATTAAGAAACTTGCACCGTCTAAATGGGCTTTAAGCCGCAGCAGATAGTCCTAAGCCTAGCTGGCTTACACAGAGTTTACGAGTGGTGTGGACTGAAAGAAGTTGTAGTAACATAAAGATAGATAAAGATAATTTATATGCCAAACATGTGTTACAAGATATTACATTCAGTAACCAAAATTGAAAGGAATATTGAGATTGTTCGGACATGTAGAAAGGATGGATGAAAGAAGATTTACTAAAAGGGTCTACAAAGTGAATGTGAGTGGAAGAGTGGGTCAGGGTCGTCCTCGAAGAATATACCGCGATCAGATTGCAGATGTTATTAAAAAAGGAGAGGTCCGAAGTACCCGTAACCGGCGGGCATGCATGAAGAGAGTGATGAGTGTAGATGAAGCGAAAGAGGTCTGTCAGGATCGTAGCAAGTGGAGGTCCGTAGTCTCTGCCAACCCTGTAACAGGCGTGATAATATGTATGTATGTATGTATGCATACCATTTTATTAAAGCAATTGATAACTTACATGGTCTAAATAAAAAACATCAGTTACACAAATCATTTACAGCTGCCCCCCCCCCCCCCCCTGGATTTGGTTTACATCCCTACTAACTATCTACTTTTGTCGATAAAAGTTAGGACAAAGAACTTTTTGCCATTTGCAATACAATAAACAACATGACAAGTTTTTTTTGCCAGGCAAATAAAAAAACCTACTTTCAAGCGTTCACGACTAATAACTTTTGAACGACTGTACAGATTTTTATCAAACATAGCTAAGAACCACGGCAAGGAAATTTGCTATCACGTTAAAAAAAAACCGTCGAAGACATCATTAACTATTTTGCTGAAGACCCTTGAAAGTTACTTTTTGAATTCCTAGATATTATTGTTTAATTAAAACATTTATAATAAAAAAATACTATAGCTAGATCGATTTAAAATCGATCTAGCTATAGTCCATTTGTTTGGGTACTTAAGTAAACATGGGCGGTCCCAGGTTCTGGGCCAGGGCGGGGCAAATCAGATTTAAATAGGTATTTTCTATCCACTTAACCCGGGACATACAAAATTTCATCGAAATCATTGGAACGGTTTCTGAGATCCTTATTATACATAGAAGTGTTCTTATTATATACAAGAATTGCTCCTTTAAAGTAGGTGATGTAGGTAGATGCCTTAGTTTATATTATAAATTTAATGGTAATCTAAAGACATAACAGGACATTTAGATATTAGTCTTTATTGACGATTTAATAATTAATTTTAAGTCATAAGTATGCCATGCAGAGGCGACTAAGTATTTCAACTATTCCCATCCAATGCCAAATTATATTGCCTAAGCAATTAAAGTCTACTTTGATTTTAAAAAAAAAGTAATTCAATGAAGTATTTACAGTTCTCTTAAAGCTTTCAATATTGGTTTGAACTGTTTTTTTCACAGAAGCATCCCTCGTCTCCGATGTACGTAGCTCCGAGCAGCCGAGACTTCGCCAGTCGGTGACGATACCGTGCGTCGCCGGTGCCACATATAAATGCCTACGTATTGCGTGCTCGCCTCAACTTCTCGCCGAAACCGCGCCGAGTAAAACGCCTTAGCGCTCGCGCTTTAAATCGACAAAAAAAAAACATAAAAAATATGGACAACGCCGAATTATACGAAAAATGCAACAATTTACAAAAAAGGGACGCGTTGGAGTCCCTAGAACAATACGCAGACAAAATAAACTGGAAGCGATATGGTGCAAGGATCTTGGACATCGGCAGCGGGGATGGCAGCGTGACTACAAGTATCTTAAAGGAATATATACCAGAGAATTACAAAATAATCGTTGGATGTGATATAAGCCCTAGGATGGTGAAGTTCGCGAATGAGAAACACGGGGACGATAGGACGCGGTTCATCCCACTCAACATAGAGACGTATCCACCCGAAGAACTCATGGGATCCTTCGATCACGCAGTTTCATTTTACACACTTCACTGGATCAAAAACCAAAAGTAAGTAACTTGCTATATTTCATCTTCCTTTTAACCGACTTCCAAAAAGGAGGAAGTTATCAATTCGTCGTGACTTTTTTTATTTTAATTTTCACCGGGCATTCAATTGCGCCTGGATCGATTTGAAAAATTATTAACTTGTTTGAAAGGGTATACCTACTTATCAGGTAGTCTCATAGAAATGTTATCAAAATCGGTAGTGTATTTTGGGGTGAAGTCAATTAGTTTTGAAAATTATCTTCTATAATTCTAATGCATTATTTATTTAGTCTAACAATACTGACACGAAAACGCAAAATTAACGTAACTACCTAACATACTTACCTCCTTCTTTCTAGTTAATTTAACATTTACTTTTTCTCCTGTTACTTATTATAACATTGTAATCCGAAATTAACTAATACCTACGAACGTAGCGGGACTACGCAATTTCGTAGACATAGATTACTGGCGAACAGCTTGTAATGTGTAACTTGTAGTCGCTTTTCTGCGCAATGTATTCCGTTATTTTCTTTTTTCTTTTCTGAATACAACATTAATCATAAACTTTCTTATAATCATAATTTTCTTTTTAAAAATGCCAACTCGATCAGCTAATTGCACAATTTGTACGAAATTCATGCTTTATTTTCTAAATTTATTCCTTGGGTAAGTTGTTCTACATTATTGACTGAGTGATCTTCGAGGACATTTCACATTTTTATAACGGCCTTTATATTTTAAGAGTGGAGCAACAGTTATCGTTTAGTATCAATAGAATTGTTATTTGTCAATTCACTTGATATTTTGTTACGCTTATTTGATGATGGCACGTAAACGAAAGGTCTTGTTTTCTTGTTGAGTTTGCAGTAACTACATGTTATGTATTACTTACAAAGTAGTGTGAAATTTGAGACTTTGCAAATTAGATACCTACGCAATTAAATATTTGTTTACACTGATTAAACCTACTATCTAGTTATCTGGGAAAATTGATTTTCATGACTTAAAAATCTATTTGTTGTTATATCGGCTACATAATTGGTAAACATTTTAAGTGTCTAACTATTATGGTTCAAGAGATAGACCCCTGTGACAGACGGACGGACAGAGACAGCGGAGTCTCATTAATTAAAATTATATATACATCATACACCTACGACAACCTCTATGGCATAGTGGTCATCATGCCGCACCGGAGGTCTAGGATCGATTCCCGGTCAGGTCAGGATGGAAAATGATATTTTTCGGATTGACCTGGGTCTCGGATGTTTATCTATATATGTATTTGTCATAAAATATAGTATCGTTGAGTTAGTATCCCAAAACACAAGTTTTGAACTTACCTTGTGGCTAGATCAATCTGTGTGATTTGTCCGTATATATTTATTTATGGGTGATATTGGCACCCTTTAGGTACGGAACCCTAAAAATAAAGATCAGTATTTTTGTAAATAATTGGCCTCATTTAATTGCCTGAAAAATATCATGAAGTTCCAAAGATACTCGAATTTTTGTCAATCGCACTTACAAACAAACGCCGGAATGTCCGAGATTCGAAGACTGAGAATTTCGCTCACTCATTCAATTTTCGTACCTTTAACCCAAGAAGAATTCGGGCTAAGTGTTAAAAATAATAATAGTTATCATCTTATTCTATATACTTACTGTATGTATACTTGGCATCTTCACTGAACTCCTCCGGCAAGAGCAAGCTCTCACATTTATTTGTTTTTTGACGACCTCCGTGGCGTAGTGTTCACCATGCTAGTCCGCCTCCCAGAGGTCCCGGGTTCGAACCCAGTCAGGGCAAGTTGGAAAATGGACTTTTTCAAATTGTCCTGTGTCTTGAATGTTTATCGATATATGTTATTATAAAATATAGTATCGTTGAGTTAGTATCCCATAACAGAAATCTCGAACTTACTTCGGGGTTAGCTCAATAAGTGTTATTTGTCCCTATATATTTATTTATTATTTATTATTAATTAACAATCTATATCGCCCCGCTTCTGGGCAAACGTCTCTCCCATGTCCTTTTACGTGTCTCTTATCTCCTGCCTTCGCTGACCACTCACGTTGGAAAGCGTTGAGGTCATCGCGCCATCTCTTCCTCGGCCTTCCCCTGCTCTTACATTATGAGAAAAAAAAGAAATTTAGTTATTAAATTTAAAATGCATAATAACTAAAATGTTCTAAGCGGGCTCTTAGATGGATTAAAAAATAATGTACACGTATATTTTTTTCTTTCCTTACTTAAACGGTCTGTATATTTGTGATTTTTTACTAATTGGTTTTTTTTTTGGTCTTTATTTTTTAAGGGAATTCATCTTAACCGACATGCCAGCCCTATAGGAGGAGATATAAACATATCATATTTCTTGGCGATTATCGAGCCTGGTTTCGAAAGAATAGATTAAGCGTTACCGATATCATAATGATTCTATAATTCCCTCATAAGAAAATCCCTTCACAATTGGGGGAATCCGATTTATTTGTCAAAAATCATTTGATGGATAGTGCGCAGAAAGAAATCTAAAAGCTAACTTTAAAACGTTTCTACTAAGCTAAACATCACTAAACCAGAATACTTGAAGAGGTTAATTCTTTATTGTCTTATACCAGATATAGTAATTGGATTAAACGTAAATAGACATTAAATTTAATGTACATTTATGTTAAGATAATCTAACGATGGACTAAGTTGAATAATATTTTGCTGACCGTCGTATGTATTATTTTAAAATAATTATATATATTATTGAACTTTTCAGGGCAGCATTCATGAACATTTTCGACCTGATGACAGAAGGCGGTAGCTGTTTCCTCATATTCAGCGGCCGGAACCCCATCTTTGACGTCTACCGCACTCTGTCCAGGACCAGCAAATGGGGCACTTGGTTGGGGGATGTCGACCGGTTCATATCGCCCTACCACGATTCGGAGGTAGGTCTATAACAACTCTTGACGACCGCTGTGGCATAATGGTCATCATGCCAGGCAGTCACAGCAGAGGTGTTGTCCCGGGATGCGTATATAGAAATGCTACTTCAGTACGTCTCCGATGCGTCAATGATACTCCAATACGTCTCAGAGAGTGATGTACTGAACTAGGATTTCTTAGTTTATATCCATTTAGATGTACTGGAAATCCTCATCCTATTCGTCAAGCTCGCGTGACGTATTGGCGTAGGGTTTCTAAGTACTTGAATCATAAAAGTCTTAGAAAATCTAACGTGATACGTCACTATGCTGATATTGCTTTCACATGCACACAGTGAGTTATTACGAATTTTTTATCTCGCTTTTCGCGCTCCCATCATCACACATCACACAATAATAGGCAGATGCCTATTTAGGAATAAATTAAATAATATTTGTTGCCACCGTAAAATCATACAGAAGTTCACTGCACTTCTTGAAACTTTACAAACACCATCCCAAATTATGGCATTCATGTGTCAAAAAAAACTATGAGCAGGATATCTAGAAAGATCAAAGTGCAGCCAACTTCCATTGCGCAATGTTAAGACAGGAAACATCAGGAGGACGGATCCAAGCTGGGCGTCCTACCACATTAGAAGGTCAAAGTGCCAAAAAACGATCCCATAAAAGCTATATGCTTTTTATATTGATAATAACGAACTGCGTGCAAAAAAACAATGATAAAATATTTCTTAATTACCAATTAAACTCTTTTTTTCTTTTTACGTACTATATTTGCTTTATTTGTCATGCAACATACTCGTACCTACTCAATCTTTTAACCAGAAACCTATATAGATATTCTTTGCCTCCCTTTAGTATGAGTTTCACGTTGACAAACAGAGTTAGGATAACCCCTAATTTGCGAGGCGTGATATGACTTGTAACCCTACTGCAGTATATCACCCTCTGAGACGTATTGGAGCAGCATTCACACGTGTTTATTGTTAGAAAAGCAGAGCTATACTAATTCAGTTGGTCTTAGCTGGACGTATTGAAGAAGCTTTTCTATATACGCTTCCGGGATCGATCCCCGGTCAGGCAAAAATGGAATATGATCTTTTTCAGATTGACCTGGGTCTTGGATGTTAATATATATATGTATTTGTTATAAAATATGGTATCGTTTAGTTAGTATCCCATAACACAAGTCTCTTACTTACTTTGGGGGAACAAATAAAAAACGAGTTTATGTGAGTTTCTCTTCTTTCATTTTTATAACAAAATTATTTATGGCTATATTTAGTTTATTTTTAGCAGAATGTCCATGTAGTCTAAAAAATGTGCTATTTTTATTACTAGTTATTTAGTGAAATAACATAACTAATATGTTCATTCCAGGATTCTGCAAAAGAAATTACACAAATGATGGAGCACATTGGGTTTCGGAATATTGACGTCAAATGCCAAAAGAAGTACTTTGTTTTCGATAACGCTGAGGCTACCAAAAGTAAGTTCATATAAATTTCAAAAAAATATTTTTTTTTTACTGAATGTTATAAATGACATAGCTATGTCATTTATAATATTCAGTAAAAAATAAAATATTTTTATATATAATATAGCTTATAGCTATAAGCTAATTTCAGGCAAGGGCCCCATGCGCGATCTTTACCCTAATATTACTAATATAATCACAAAAAGAAATGATAGATTTATCAATGTCTTAAAACACCGAGAATTCGAAAAATACCTCAATGGCATAAAACACGAAATAGCCTTATTGTTGGTTTTTCGTGTGTGTAAATGGCTAAAACTGGTATTAATTTTTTTAAACTTGTAATATAATTTCAGATGCCGTAAAAGCTGTGAATCCCTTCACCATTCCCAGCGAGCTGTACAACAATTTCCTAGAGGATTACATTGACGTGGTCAGCCGCATGCGCATGATGGACCAAGCCAACAACAACCAAAGTTCCGTTAGGTATGACTACGACCTTATTATAGTACATGCTAGTAAATAGTAATAAATAGTAAAGTAAATAGGATAATGCTGGTACAGTACTACAAGTAAGGGACCATCCATAAATAACGACTTACAAATTTCACGAATTTTTAACTCCCTTACTTCCTTGTCACAGTTAGTCCCAAATTCTGATAGAGCTCGAAATATTTTAATGCTAAGATATGAACATTTTTTAATGTGACGTCACACCCACGCCACACAATATCACAATTCACACTTCATTGACCTCCTCCCTCCCTCTCAACGTGTAACGTTATTTATGGATGGCCCTCTGGTACGTAAGAGACTAAGAATACAAGATCATACTTATACCGGGTGTTTTCATCCTAAAATCATCGTCCTAAGTTTTGGAGCAAGTTTTATCCATGCTACTGGAGAGTTTCCAGAAAATAATGAATAATTAAAGGATTTTCAAATAATATAATTATAGAATGTACTTCACTATTGAACTAAGACTGAACTTGCTCTTAATATTTGGCTGTTGGAAAAATATCACCTTGTATAAAATCTTACAAAATAAACTATAAATTTAAAAGTTGACTGATAAAAATATTTTGTATTAAAACAGCATTTATAAGTTAAACAAGTTTTTATTTTAAAACTTTAAAAATAATCACAAAACTTTGCAAAGGCAGGAATTTGATTTAAGTAAGTAATAATTCAACATAATGATTTAAATCATTAATAATAAGTTTAGTACTTACTTTTTGATATTTTCGGTAGACATTGAAAATGTTTTCCATTCGTAAAACATTGTGTAAATAATATATCATTTTTATTTATTCATTAAAATTTGTGGTCTTTTTTAACTTAAATTTTAAAATGAAATGTCTGAAAGTTGTTTTGTTTGTCTATTTAATATAGCACTATTAATTTTACTTACTTAAGTTTATGCTTACATTTGTTCAAGTAAGTACATCGATATTTTTAAGTCTTTTTATACTTTACTCTGTTATTTGTGAAGGTATTATATAGTATTTAAGCAATTTGCCATATAGAAATATAGTGATATAGTGAATATACCACTATAGAAATATAGTGTGTTAAAGCTTTCAATGTGGCTATCAAAAATAAATGACCCTATATTTTCTTTCAAGTTAATATATATTTATGTATGCTTTATTTAAAAACCAGTTAAAATGCAAGATATGCAATTAGTTTAAAATTACAAAATTTTGCCATACTGACCTGACGTTTCAAAATAAGAGCTAGATTACATTTGTATCGAAAAATCTAGGGTAAAAGTCAGTTCAGTCAGAGAGGAGCGCAGCCGAGAGGAATTTTTCATGACACTCGAAATTGGCATAAAGTATAATACGCGAGTGAGCTCGCGCGATCTCGAGACCGTCCGAGCATTTTGTCATGTTCAAACGTTTATGGGCTTTAGGCTATGGTTTTATGGTCATATTTTCAATTGAAGCATTTTCCTTTCTGTCTGAACTGACCCTAAGGGACGTGAGCAACTTGACTTCCATACTCTAAATAAAACAAACAATAAAGTAAGAAGAAAACAGGTCATCTGGTAATTAATCTGGTTTACAATAGGTCAATCTGGGTAACTTAAACTTTCATTATAACTTTAGCTTACTTTTAATTTTTTTAGATTTATTTATTTTTATAATTTTTGAACGCATCTTAGCCTGCAAAAGGAGTTTTAAATGGAAGCGTATTAGTTTCTGAACCAAAAATTATAAATCTAAAAAAATTAAAAGTGAGCTAAAGTTATATTGAAAGTTTAAGTTACCCAGATTGACGTATTCCATGTGTTTGCTAAATAAATGGTGAAAGTAAAAAAATTACGTTAAGTAATTATGTTTTTTAGATGTCAACGGTTTGGGGAATAGTTATTGTACAAGAATTATATAGCAGTTTAATGAGTCAAGGTAGTGAAAAGTAAACCGTTGTAACAAAATGAGTCAAGGAAAATAAAAAAGTATATTGAAATATTTGTTTTTAAACTATTGCGTTTTGAACACATGATTTATGCACCTACAAGGTTCGAGCTAATTTCCGTTTTTATACATAAATCATATATTGATATTCTTTTATTTTCTTTGGCAATTTTATACTTACTTATCAATACGTAAAAACATACTCTGCCCAATTTTATAACCAGAAATGTTTTTCAATGTTACAATGTTTACATTGACGGGTGTTCATTTACCTTGGCCCTACTACTCCGACAAATTATTTTAAGTAGATATAAAATAATTATTTATTATTATTTTATAAGAGACATGTCCCACTGAAATAATGCAGATGTTTTCAAACAAAGTTTTTAAAATTGTAATTTATATTTTTATTAAATATATGATTGTAAGGTACAAATAAGATATTTTAATATTTTTCCAACTGTAACAAACCATTTTAAACACACTTTAAATCAATTTAAATAATAACAGTCTGTTGATTTATGAAAATGACAATTAGATAGGCGATTTTCTAATTCTTTCGAATTTTAATGCATATGTAAAACACACTATATTGCCTTTTTTTGGCTAGAAATAGAACCTTAAATAGATATTCTCCGTAGAAAAACTCTGTTCCCAGAAATTTCCGCGTCATTTCTGTAATGTTTAAATAAAATCGGTGCTGGCCCTGAAACAAGTAAACAAAATTTAAACAACTAAACATCAGTACAAGTATTTTAAAAATAAATCAAATAGTAAATTGAGAATTATGAGCATACTCAGTTCAGACGAAGTGGTAGCTAAAGTGGCGCCCTCATTTGAAATAAATTGTTTAAAACTAAATATGGTGAAAATTAAAAATTTGATTTGTATAAATGTCTAGAAAGACCTTTAAACTATTTTATGAATAACTTTTGAAATTATTACTAATAGTCCGTCTAGTTTTAAAACTGTTTTTCGCCAAAAGTGGCCACTTTTGGCGAAAAACAGTTTTAAAACAAGATGGACTACCAATATTACTTTCAAAAGTTATTCATAAAACAGTTTAAAGGTCTTTCTAGACATTTATACAAATCAAATTTTTAATTTTCACCGTATTTAGTTTTAAACAATTTATTTTAAATGAGGGCGCCACTTAAGCTACCACTTCGTCTTAATAATATATTAACTCTCGAATAACAAAATATATAGTATCAATTTTTATACAAAATTAAATTAATTTAGCTTTCTATAAAATTATTATTATTTCTTGATTTTAGTTCCCTAGTTTTGTTTTCATATTTATCTTTACCTATCACTATATTAATATTTTATAATTATTTTACGGCTCAGAGAAAAATAAAGATGGGCTCTAAAGGACAAGGTATAGGTAGTATGCCTATACCTAGTCATTTAGAGCCCATTTTTAGGGTTCCGTAGTAAACAAGGAACCCTTATAGTTTCGCCATGTCTGTCTGTTTGTCTGTCCGTCCGCGGTTTTACTCAGCGACCATAAGTACTAGAAAGCTGTAATTTGGAATAGGTATGTATATTAATTATGCGGAAAAAGTGGTAAAATAAAATATTAAAAACAATTTTTTTTAGGGTAGCTCCCATACAAGTAAAGTCAAAAGTCAATTTTATTTTCTTTACTAACCAATCATGTGGGGTATCGTTGAATAGGTCTTTCAAAAATATTATGAGCTTTCAAACACCATTTTTAGATTTAGGGATCTGTTTCAGAAATATTTGTTTCTAAACTGAAAAATTTTGTTATAGTCAAGTGTCCCCCCTCTATCTGCTAAACTGTTACATATGGAACGTGAAACGTGAAAAAATTCACAGCTATAGTTAATATAACGAAATTTAAAGGAAAACTATCAGAGCTATGAAGGGTTTACAAATTAAAAAGTTATAGGCGATCAACTTATGAAATGTACTCCGAAAAGGAAAATTTCATACAAATTCATTAGAAATTAATTTTTAGCCGTTTTTAGTGGCATGAACTCAAATTTGGCATTCGTAACTATGGAACTGCGCGTGGCCCGACACGCACTTGGCCAATTATTATTTTCCTCTTCTTTATTCCTTACCCTAACCATAACTATACAATGAAAGATTGGTGTAGGCCCTTTGATTTAATTGAGCATGAGCATTTATAACTAAACTACACCAATGTCATATTATTATATAAAGTCCATTATAATCATTTAAAGCAAACTTCAACTGAACCCCTTGACTTCCCGCCAAAACTACAGCACTCTTTTTCTTTTTCATTGTTTTTTTTTTATGTGCAATAAGGTTGGCCAGTGTCTGACTGAAGGTACTGCCTTATAATAATGATCAGGCGCAGACGGGCATACAAAGTAAGTACTTATACTGATTCTGTAGCGACTCTTCTATGCTGGCCAACTGCTTTTCTTCCCGCGCATATCGTAAAAGCCGATCGAGGGAATGGTCGAACTCTAAATCATGTTCTTAGGTGACACGGCTAGCTAGCAATCCATCACAATTTTCATTTTTTTCATCGTAATGCCCACCATTACGCCAAGCGTGGCCTTTGGATCTTACAGCTCTGGACTTTGTCTACCTCGTCAGGGATAAAGGATACCTATTCGCCTAAATGAGAGAAAGTAGAAAAGAAAGACCGGCATATCCTCACTGTACAAAGTGTACGAGTACCTTCAATACGATGCATTTGTGCAAATCCGCCAAGACTATCAAGGCTTCAGCAACGACAGGGTGTTTGCAAGGCTGGTCTATCCTGTACTGCCACTGAGAAGTCTTGCTGCCACTCAGAGGAAATACCATTAATAAAAATAGTATAAAAATAATAAAAATAAAATAAAATCATTTATTTCGGACCAATTTGATCCCTAATTACAGAATTAAACATGTGGTTATTAATTAGATTTAGATCTTGTATATGAATGACGAAGGTATCAATACAATTTTATCACACATCTTTGATAAAATCATGTTTTTATTAGTACTTAAGACGTAATATGTAAATAACACAAAATATATTTTTTAAACGACTTCGAAGGCAGAGCTTATTAATTCGTAGGAATCTTTTATGTTTCTTTTTGTATGTATGTTCACCAGTTACTGAAAGACGCCTGAACCAATTTGGATCATATGAATGGGGCATACTGGTCAGGTGGTCCCATGAAAATTTTATCAAAATCGGCTATGTTGTGTTGAAGTCGGTTTTCAGTTTAGAAATCATATTTAATCTACGATTTGGAAATACATCTACTTATACGTGTAAAGGTTTAAATGCCCCTCGTGGCGATCTGTGTCACTCATCAAATATTGTCTATAAACACATACCTACTCAAACCATAACAGAGTAGATTTACTTTGTAAAACTAAACAAGTTTCTCTATTAAAATATGTCAAAATACAGTGTGGCCCCGATTAAATATTTTTTGTGAATTACGGTGAATTGATTGCAGTGGTTTGTTTTGATATATTTTATTTATCATAGATGTTTAAAAGAACATATGCAAATTCGGTTTTTGAACACAGTGTCATCCAGATGGCCATCATCACGGTGCTAGCAATTGTGTAAGCGCGCTTTTTTGGTACTTTTTTGATACCCGCGCATAGATTCTGATAGAACGATAGTGTAGAAAAAGTTTTTATTTTATTTCCACAAACTTATATCTATCTTTACAGATTACCCTAATGCGATAGACGTTGCTAATAATTATATAACATATATCAAAATATAACCTATACTGTCAACAATATTTGTATCCGATTAAAAGGTCTACCCGTTTATCATAGAATACGTTAGTAGAACTCGTACTTGGTTGCAAATGTAGTTTAAAATACAATTAAGATTTATAAAGTAAAATACCATAGACATAAGTTAGTTTTCTTTTGAATTGTTTAAGTCACAGGCATGGCGCCATCCCCACCCTTTCTGTATAAAAAGGAGATGCCGCCATTGCCTCGGTTAGCTGCTGCTATTAGTATATAAATATAGGAAGCCGGGCCTCTGGCCCGCTCCTCAAACCTTGTCCGGGTGAAGTAGGAAATGCCGTCCAGGCAACCTATGTTTGTCAATTCAAAAAAAAATATTGCTTCAGCTAGTTCGTTTCGAGCGTTGGTGCAGTCAAGACCTAAAATTGTAAGTGGTTATTATTTTTATTCTTTACTTGTTTTTCTCTGAATTTTATACAATATTCTTTTTTTTAATTCGAAAGTAATAAACTTGTTATTTATCAAACTGAAATATCATTCCATCTTACAAATAAATACATAGGAATTTGCAAAAATATACTAATTATAATCGTTTGAATTCTTTTATTTCACAATACCCATAAAAAGGAAGGAAAATAGTCTTTTTTCAGTTCGATTTGGGTCTTGGATGTTTATTTATATATTTATTTGTCTTAAAATATGGTATCGTAGAGTTAGTATCCCATAACCAGAGATCGGAATCACGGTGTTATTGCTATCAAAATAATTATTATTATCAAACTACACAACCGATTTTGATAAAATTTCCATGGTACCACCTGGAAAGTATACCCTTTCAAACAAAAAAAGAATTTTTTAAATCGGTCCAGGCGTCTTTGAATAATCGGTTAACATACACTAAAAAAAATAAAGGATCGCGACGAATGGAAAACCTCCTCTTTTTTTTGGAAGTCGGTTAAATATGGATATGACTATATAATCTATAAATAAAACAATTATAATTATGTGATTTCAGGATATATTTCAATCGAAAACAATATACTTATCCTGTAATCACATTATCCGCTATGTTCCATCAAGTCAAATCAGATACTAAATGTCAAAACAAACAGTTTGTATAGGATTTGTATGAAATACAGGCATATGAAAGTCGTCATAGTTTTTTGGAGTCAAATATTGCTCTTATTATCAGTTTTTCTGCAATAACAAATCTAAAATCACGTTAAAATGGATATGTTCAAAGACAAATTACATTAATTTTTTTTCGCGACGTTTTATTTCCTTATCAGTACAAAATAATTTATTTTTGACTCAGGAAAATACCCAATTATGATTGTTTTATTTACTTAGTACCCAATTCGATTCTCGAGAAATTCCGGAACTTTTAGTCATATCCATACTTTTGATAGCAATAGTATCCGTGATTCCGATCTCTGCCCATAACCCAAGTCTCGAACTTATTTTGAGGCTAGCTCCATCTGTTTGATTTTTCCGTATATATTTATTTATTACACTTGTCGATGCGATTTTGTTTTAGAGAAAAGTCATGTTGATATAACGTATATACGAATTTTCTATTTTAACCATGTTTGCTGACGTTTTTGACAGATTTTTGCTTTTCGTATGAAAAATCTGCCTTGTACGGTATATTATTTTAACAAGCCGAAGTAGCTGGAGCCCGCCTCTTGCGATCTGGAACTTGTTGACTAGCGCTATTATTTGAAAAATGGAAAACTTAAGTCTTCTTATTTGAGCTTAGTGGCCCTTGTCGGTGAAGTATGCGCCAAACTTCTATGTCTTCAGCCATACTCTTTTACGACGCAGGACATAATGGCATGTTAAGTATTGATAAACAAAACAAAATTGACACGACATTACAATGCGACACAAATAAGTTGACCCGACACGTAAATTGAAAAAAATGGCGGTCGACGGCGCATTATTTGTACCTGCGCCGATAACCGCCATTTCGGTTCAACCTACGTGCCGGGAATTTGTACAAAAATGCTTTGAAGTCTGCCATTTTTGTTCAACTTATTTGTGTCGCATTGTAATAGTATTTTTCTGCTTCTTAAGGGGCTACCTGAGGTCCTGTGCTGCCCCCATTTGAAATAAATCATTTGAAAAGAAACGGAGATATCATTTAAAATTTGGCTTTGATATAACCCTATATAATCCTTCAAACTATTTTTTGAACTATTGTCTATATTTTAAAGTGTGAACGTGTAGCTTTTTATAGCATTTTTGCGAAAAATGGCCTCTTTTAACAAAATGGGGGCAGCACTGGACCTCAGGTAGCCCCTTAAGATTATAGCATACTTACCTGCGAACAGGCTACGACTACGTAGACGTACGTGTACCTGCCCGTGGGAAAATATTACTAAACCTTAGATCGGCACCACAGATCGGCACCAACGGCCTTTAGGGCCCGTCCGTGGGATTTTACAGTTGTCGCGAAGTAATCAAATAGGAAATAGTATGCGCTAGAACTGGGATGGGACATAATTTTAACCTTTCAAGTCGGATTAATCAAACAAACATTTCGCGAGCATTGTATATTTCCGACCAAAAACCACTGCTCCATCCTTATTTGTTGTAGTTATTTATTTTTGATTCATCCCTCTCGCTGGGAACACGACAACTGATATCCTCGCGGGGAACGGGTTAAAATATTTGTCAATTTGTATACTCACAAAGTTATTTGGAGCCTCATTAGGCAATTTTGAACACTCAACACTATGAATAGCGAATACACTGAGAGTAAGTACCTCGAATACGAATGTTATGAAGTTTATTAGGTACAAAAAGACGACCTTTGTGGCAGGTCATCATACTACGCTGTCACACCGGAGGTCCCGGGTTCGATCCCGGTCAGGTCAAGATGGAAAATGATCTTTTTCAGATTGATCTGGGTCTTGTATGTTTATCTATATATGTTTTTGTTATAAAATATATTATCGTTGAGTTAGTATCCCATAACACAAGTCTCGAACTTACCTTGGGGCTAGCTCAATCTGTGTGATTTGTCCGTATATATTTATTTACCTATGAACAAAAACTTTAATGATTATTTATATATGGTCTTTCCGTCACTAATTTCGTTTCAATCGGATTCGTTTTAATCTGATCGGTTTCGTTTTAAAATATCAATAGGAAGTATTTGTATACAATGTCCTTTTTATTGATTTATTACGGGTATTTCCCTTCCACATTGTACTATTATATATGTACTTGTTTTGTTTAATTTTGAAAATAAAGAACCATATACTCAGTTCCTAAGTATTCTGTGTCCACAGTAGGAAGTTAGATAATAAGTTTTTTGTTACACTATTATTTATTTAATCATTGTAAATTTTTACAAATTAAAATATAATAAAAATTACGAATAAAAAAGAGATTCCAACGCATCACCGCGAGGCAGAGTACCCATAAAGCTGGCAGCATTGCCTCTCTGCACCGCAATAGAAATTCTTTGTGCAAAGAAACTGCCCGCCCTTAGGTCGCCCGTAACATCGCGGAGACGCGTTGAAATCTCAATAATATAATAATAAGTTGATTTGATATTCATATTCAACTACTTATAACCAACCTTACCTGCGTAGTCAAAAAAGAGTAGCTCTGAGTTTTGTGTTTGACAAACGAGAACCTCATACTTTTTCGGGATAACAAGTATCATATGTGTTGATGTATGCAATAAACTATTTATATACATTCAAATTTCATCCCAATCCGTTGAACTGCTTTTGCGTGATGAAGTAACAAACATAGCCACGGGGCGGACTAATATACAGAACTCTTCACGAGAAGACGTTCCTGCGGATACCCCGCACATGGGGTGTTATAAAAAGGATAGATATAAGATAAGGGTTGTCGCTACTAATCTGCTTTTATGTCTTTCCGATTTCAAAAAAGGAAAAGGATTTATTATTTTTTAGTACCTTTTTGGCCCCATATTAATTTGGTGAAGTATGATATAGACCTTTAGAGATATAGAAGACACTGAATAAAGTAGGTTTTATTTGTTATTAGATTTTTTATTAATTGCTTTACAACTGCTTTGTTCTTAAGGTTTAGTTTAAGGTTTCGTCTTAAGAACAAAGCAGTTGCTTAAGTCCGCCTATTACATTTGTAATAACATCAAATAACAAATAAACTGCCGTACATTAATGACGACAGACATAATAAGACTGTTGGATAAATTAGTTGACCGGCCTTTACTCACACACGTACGTATGTGTACGAAATGTACGAACGTCGTACATTTCGTACACACATACGTACGTTCACAGCTGTAGTCTTAAATGTTTGTATTTGTACACACAAAATATATCATAATTTGAGTACAATCGGTACATGTTTAAGCATCAAATTTACAAATTGACATTAATTTCAAATTTGACATAATTTTAAATTAATAATTATGACATTATAATGTATTCTCATCACACCTACACATATATCTAATTTTAATATCAGTATAATTGTAAGTTGATGTTTTTGGAGAAAACAGATGTTTTTGCAGTACAGTTTGATGCCGTTTCTTTTGTACTTGCGCTAAAGAATTGGCAATAAACTTGGCTGCAAGTAAACGATCTGACGTCAACCACTACCTATTATGAAATCGGAAGAAAAAATTGAGAGTTATCAAGTGATACTTACAAATCCTCTATGGGTTATTATTCTTTAATACAAATATCCAACAGTAGATTGTTAAACAAGGGTTGTGAGTGATCAATGACACCCGAGATATTTAAGCGCACGAGCGAGCGAATCGAACGAGGGCGCTTATATTTTGATTCGAGGGTGTATTGATCACGTACACTCGAGTTGAACACTCTACTTTTCATCATAAAAACGAGGAATAATGAAAAACTGTTATAACAGATTTGGTTATTTAAGAAGTATCGAGTCACACTATTCAATGAAAATGCTTTTGTAATCAGACGTAATAAATTTTATTTCACCGCCTTTGTCTCTATTTTCACCGATTCGATATATTTGTTAAGAGGCTGCATGAATTTTACGGAGTCCAGTGCGGGCAGCACTGGACTCCAAAACATTTCAAATAAATTATTTGAAAAGACATAGAGACATCATTTAATTTTTTTTTTGACCAGGCTCTAGACAACCTTTCAAACTGTTTTATGAACTACTGTTTACAGTTTAAAGTTAGAACGTGAAGCTTTTCTACGCACATACGCCAAAAGGGGCCGTATTTCGCAATTGTGCGTAGAAAAGCTTCACGTTCTCACTTTAAACTGTACATGATGTCTTCGTTTCCTATCAATTGATTTATTTCAAATGGAGGCAGCACTGGACCCCGGAAAATTCAGGTATCCCCTTAAAAGTATATTTTGCAATTTTCGCAACAAAGATTTCAACAAATAAATTTAGCGCCCGAAGCCCTAGGTATTTTTTTTAAGTGGCCTTGAGCTTTTTGTGTATTCAGCCATTAGTGGTGGCTAGTGCGTTTGTCCTAAAAGTAAAATTCAATGGATAATATGCACGTATTTTGTTTTTATTGCTTTACAGTAACCAAATATGAAATAATTTATAAAATATCTTAATTAGCGACGAACATGTGATTAATAAAGTTTCAAGTAGAAACAGAAGTCCGATATGGACTAGTGACGTCAAAGTCAATATCATCTATACATTTGCCATAGAAAATATAGTTTTTGCGAGTAAGATATTTTCGTAAAATTGTTAAATCTCGTTCGTTTTTCAATCAATTTTTATTCTGTTTTCACTGTTAGTACTTTACATTTGAATATTTTTGGATAAACTGATTAGATAACTCATATTTCTTTCATGCATATTCCCTATAGTGGCCGCCTGGCCGCCTCCGAATTTCAAATTTTGAAATTATTACTAATAGTCCGTCTAGTTTAAAAACTGTTTTTCGCCAAAAGTGGCCACTTTTGGCGAAAAACAGTTTTAAAACACCAAGACGGACTACCAATATTACTTTCAAAGGTTATTCATAAAATAGTTTAAAGGTCTTTCTAGGCATTTATACAAATCAAGTTTTTAATTATCACCATATTTCGTTTTAAACAATTTATTTCAAATGAGGGCGCCACTTTAGCTACCACTTCGTCTTAACGTGGTAAATCAAACTTACCACCCAGATTTTGAGTTGAATAAAACCTTCTTTCAGAGCCTGAATGATGAAAAAATATATATA
Organism: Acrobasis suavella; assembly: GCA_943193695.1. Taxonomy (NCBI): domain Eukaryota; kingdom Metazoa; phylum Arthropoda; class Insecta; order Lepidoptera; family Pyralidae; genus Acrobasis; species Acrobasis suavella. The sequence goes on from OW971941.1 coordinate 5,068,712, forward strand.
TATATATATTTTAAAAGTTAATTACTATTATTTTTTTAGCTGTCTTGGGGCTGACGAATAGTGTCTATTAGTCCAAACACTGTAGTCTGTAGTCAATCATACTTTTTTATAAATGGTAGTGAAATGTAGACAGACCACATTTCCTTTGTTCGACAATGAGTCAACCTTCATGATATATTCGCCATAATAAAAAGAATGTCCCAAAAATGTGTATATGATATCCGTCAAATTTGATTCAAAGTGCTTGTCACCCTGAAATACAGATATTTTATCACTTATTTATCATGGAACCTTTTCATCAACCGCTACTTTCTTCTTGTGGCGTCAGTAATTTTTATCAGACTACGTTGAAACCAAGGGTTATGTGTGTCGCCGCTTTGTAGGCATATATGTCCATCTGTTCTCTCCTATCTTCTATGATATCTTTGATACCTCAACAAATGAGATATCATTAGAACCGTGAGTGCGCTGGTTAAGGCTATGTGACGTCACAATAAATATGGCGTCCTCTATGAGCAAAAAGTAAGTAATTGCGTAAAAAATGAATTATTATGTACTGATAAGAAAAAAAAATCGCAAAATAATGTCCCTTGTCTTTGAACATATCCATTTTAACGTAATTTTCGATTTATTATTGTAGAAAAACTGGTAATAAGAACGCTATTTGACTCCAAGAAAATATGACGTCATCTGCTTGTATTTCTACAATATAGATACAAATCCCATAAAAAAAATTGTTTTGACGTTTTGACAAAAGTATCTGATTCGAATAGCGGATTAACTAAAAAATTAATATATCAAATCATGCCGTGTTTCAGCTCAATATGCTCATTTCGAAAATATAAACATTACTAGCATTTCTCCCTAATGCGCTATTATTCTCTGGATACACGTACTTTTCAGCAAGAATCTTCCCGTAGTCGGGTTTTTCTTGGATGCCTTTGTTGCCTATAAATGTTACGCTTTAAGAAGAATGCCTTATTTGTAAATCTTACCTTTGTCATGACACAGTTTTTGCCAATGCCAAAATATTTGTTTAACAAGTCTCCTAATGCGAAACGTTTGCACGGATTCTCTATTTTTTGACTCCATATTATCCTTTTGACTTTATTTTTGACAGAATATACCTCAACTCTTATCTAAAATTTGACGAAAAATAATTATACGAGTACAAAAGTATGACAAAAGTAAAATAAGTGTTCATTAGATTGAAAATGTTGTAAAAGCTTTAATTGTATATATTTCCAGATTTATCCTCAGAACCTGGATTATGAAAAGATCCATTTGTTTACTATGGAACAATCAATATTTAACATAGAAGTTAGTGGCGTATTGCACAAAACCGAACTAAAATTCTGGAATGCAGTTGACATCAAAAAAATCCACTAAATTTTCTTTTAAAAGAAGAATACATTCTCATCTTATACTTAAATGATTTATTATTAGAGTTCCGTACAAAAAATAAAAAACGGAACCCTGATAGGATCACGTCTGTCCGTCCGTCTGTCACAGACAATTTGGTCCGAATCTACTGGACCAAATCAGGTAAAATTTGGTGGAATGGTGTAATCCTATGACTCAAAGACAGATGTGCAAAGTAAATAAATAAAAAAGTGCGTAAAATAGTTTGAAGGATTATTCTAGGGCTTAATCAAGACAACAGTTTAAATGATATCTCCGTTTACTTTCAAATAATTTATTTCAAATAGTGACAGCACTGGACCCCGAAGAATTCATGTATCCCCTTAAGCCTAATTGCGCCTTAGCAATAATTGAAAAGCGCAATATTTTGTTTTATTTAATAATGATTAATAGATTAGAATATTACGTCATAGGTACTTACGTAGTCAAGGCGAACATTTTCCAGAAACGTTAAGTTTATGTTTAGCATATAATAATCATCTATTTTGACAATTTCTGCTGCTGATTTCGTCAAATCCTTGCGTTTCGGTCCAGGAGTTATCCGAAGGTTCGTAAATTCTGCCTTGTAAGGCCCCTGTAAAAAACGTAGAGACAGATATATAATCTTCTCCAGAGTGTGAGCTAACACTAGTGTCAGATTTTTTTAGCTTCCTAAAGGCTTCGTTTGTGGCTCAATGACTGTCAATAACATCAGCCATTATATCGTGCAAGTGAACAAGTAGACCGTCGACCAAACCTCTTTTTCAGACCAAGAAAGTACAATTTCTTGGGAGACTATAGTATCAATACGCGCATTTGATTGCCAATCAAGAAGCGTTTGGATTTTACGTCACACGCCGAGCCAAACAGGAAGCGTTTGGATTTTACATCACCCTGAAGTGTCCTTCAGCAGCCAAATTATCTATCTTACTTTTGAAAAAAATTTTCCTAGTATCTTTTCGTGCATTTCCGTGAAACGGTATATACTAAATTCCCGACGATTTACAAGAAGCACTTGTAGAATCAGACGGGTTTTATAAGTTTTTACCCATAAAATACCTTTATTTACTTTTTGACGAAACTATGCTTACACAATCATTAAAGCCTGGTCTGCCTCAGGTTTTAGGAAGCCTTTGCGAAATCAGACGTTTTGAACGCGACAGCGATCGACGACCCGCAGGTATAAAACGTAAAAGTACTTAGGTTGGTACTTACTTAATATTCTCATGCCTACTACTTACGAGTGTAACTAACCAGACTATTTCCGCAGAATAGTGTAGGTACCTGCCTTGCCTACTATACTTAACTAGCACCTTGTACAATACAATTCAATACAATACCCTTTATTGCACAAAATAAATAAAAACTGATAAAGATAAAACTCAAAAGACACTCGAAAAAAATACTCGTAAAGGGATAAAGATGTGATATTATGTAATAAGTATGTAAAGACACTAATAAAATACTTACAAACATATTTGCTATTTCAGTGGGCAATTCTGAACATTGAAAACAACTGAAAGCAATTAAACTGAAATAAAATATCTTGATCACGATCATTATTTCGATGAGACAAACGTGGAGCCAAACAAAATGAAATTATTCACTGATGGAGCACTAACACCTGCGTAGGTACTTATACTTCTATTAAATCTGTGTCTGTGAGTAAAGTCATTGTTATTAAGTCCTTCATAGCGTACTAATCTATGTTTAATGAGTCTAATTTGGAAACTAAATAAAAAGAGTGTACAGTGCGTCTAATATATTGATGTTACTCGGTAATCATTGGTTCAATAGGAAATGTATGGAAAGCTATGGTTGCCGAGTGAGATTAAAGTATTAGACGCACTGTACACTCTTTTTTCACTGTAAGTTTATGTTATTTTAGTACAATTAAGTACTTTCCTGGAACAAAAATGCATTTTTTAAAATAATGTCACTTGTCATTGATTACATCCATTTTTTTTTATATTATATTATAAGCTGAGCTTCATATTTTTTGCCTAATGGCAACACCGTCCCTTTAAATATCGTGGCTCGACCGTGAGCGGCCCAAGTCAGGTACACCCCTACTAGCCCAAACAAGGTTGGCAGTAGACCGCTCACCGGAAGAGCTACAGACACCACGAAGTAGGGACTTAGGCACACACCTCTCCGCCCGTAGGAGAGCGAGCTAGGAACCCCTTTAGTACCGCCCGAGTGAACCCCTCGGGCGGGGTCCCCACCCTGCTCCGTGAAATTCTGCCGTAAGATGGCACCAACCCCGACCGACGCGGAACTGCTCGAGCAGTTCCACCAAACTACGGCTTTTCAGAAATTTTTCAATGACTGGAAGGCCCGACAGACTTCTACGCCTTCAGCAAAGAAGCCCACAACCCAACCTGCGGACCCTCCACCGCACGTGACTCGCCCCGCAAAAGGCCCACTGGTGCTCGACGCACCAGCTTCCCCCTCCCCGACCCCGACCGCGACCGGACTGAAAAACCGATTTTCGCCCCTCCCCTTGGAGAGCGTCGGATCAACTACATTAGGGCTCACAAGAGCGAACTCGGAGTGACTTTAACACTCCAATCCACACAGGATTATAGGGCAGTGACAGCCCTACTAAACACCCGTGCCATTCCGTGGCATTCATTCTCCCTCGAGGAAGACAAGCTGCTCCGAGCAGTTATCAGGCCTATCCCCACCGAAGTCTCCGTAGACTTCGTGAGGGAAACCTTGGAGGCTGAAAACCTCCCTATCCGAGAGGTACATCGGATGTACAAGGGTAGGGAGAAGGCCCCTCTACCAATGATTCTCGTGATACTGGACAAGTCCCCGGAAGGGAAAAGAATATTCCAAATAAAGTCGGTCGCCGGTCTGACCGACTTCAAAGTCGAACCTCCGCACAAACGGAGGGGTATTGGGCAGTGTCATAACTGCCAATACTATGGCCACTCTGCCAGAAATTGTCACGCCCGCGCGCGATGCGTGAAGTGCCTAGGTGACCATCACACTAGGGATTGTGAGAGGACCAGAGAGTCTGAGGGACTACCCGCATGCGTGTTATGCGGGGGTTTGGACCATCCGGCCAACTGGCGGGGCTGTCCAAAGGCCCCGATGGCCGCCAAGCGCCCTCTGCCCTCCAACTCACGCGGTCCAGCGACGCGTACTCAGACCGCTCGGCCTGTCTCGCACGCACCCCCTCCGTCAGCCAGCAATCCAGCTGCCTACCCACCGTTGAGGCAGAGACCTTCAGTCTCTCGTCCAACGCGTCCGTCAACTCAGCCCCTAGTGCCCTCACCTTCAGTGAGCACTTGGGCTAATTTCAGACAACGACCGGCCGTTGTCGCCCCTCCGGAAACCCGGCCTGCGCCTCCAGAAGGGGCCACAAGGAGATCTGGGGTAAGCGACGACCAAGCCATCGCAACGGCCTTGCACGTGATCCAAGCGGTGGATCTCGACCAATTGACCGAGATGGGTCACGCGATCGTGGAAGCGGGCAACGACACCGTGTCTCTTGTCCGGACCCTCCTCAAGTTCCGCTCTCAAATAGAGCAAATTAAGTCAGCCGCCGGGGCGGCAAAACCACGTCAGCCTTAATTATGGGTAGTCTCAATCAGAGGAATAAACCGCGTTCACTAACCATCGCGTACTACAACACAGACGGGGCCTTCAAAGAAAAGAAACTACTGATCTCCCAATTCCTGGCAGATCACCAAGTAGATATTTTCCTGGCCCAAGAGACCTTTTTGAAACCACACCATCGCAATCCGCGTATTGCAAACTACAACCTGATCCGGAACGACAGGCTCCACTCTGAGAAGGGTGGCACGTTGATCTATTACAAAAGGTCTCTCCACTGTATCCAACTGGACCCTCCACTCCTCGAGAACATCGAATGCTCCCTCCTACGCGTTGCGATGACCGGCCACTCGCCGATCAATATCGCCTCTATCTACCTGCCATCTAAAAAAGAGCTGCTACGCTCTGACTTAGAAACCCTATTCGCTCTAGGAAACTCCACCATTTTGGCGGGAGATTTCAACAGCGAATCCACCAGATGGCACTCGGTGACTAACTCGACCAACGGGAACAGGCTAGAACGTTTCACAGACGAACTAGACTTTGACGTTGTAGCCACCTTGGCGCCCACCCGATACCCCCGCAACGGCCAGGGAAACCCCAGCGTGTTAGACATAGCTCTACTTAAGAACATCACCCTTCAGGTGTGTTCAGTAGAAGTCCACCCAGACCTTGACTCAGACCACCGACCGGTAGTACTGCAACTAGGACCGACAGACAACGGACGCACCATCCACACGAAAACGGTGACAGACTGGAAGAAACTCGAAAGGGTTCTCGACCAAACCTCAGCGCACTTGGACGCAATTGGACGATAGGGTAACCACCACTGACGAGACAGACTTGGCGATCTCATCTCTCACCAGCCACCTGCAAGCAGCCGTAAAGGACTGCTCTCGGCAGGTCCCATCTATGGATCCAACCCATAGATTCGAACTGCCCGAGGATATGCGACGGCTGATGACAGAAAAGAGAGCCGCGACAAGACTACACGACCTCTACCCAACTGACGAAGCCCGCTCCAACCTGCGCTATCTCCAACGTCGAGTTAGAGAGCGCATTGCGGAGATCAGGGACGAACGCTGGGGTACACTCCTCTCTGAGATTTCACCGTCTCACACCGCCTACTGGCGCGTGGCGAAATCTCTCAAGACAGATGTCATCTCATCTACACCTCCCCTCAACAGGGAGGATGGCTCCATCGCCTTCGATGATGACGAAAAAGCTGAATGCCTTGCAGACAGCCTGGAGAGCCAATGTTCTCCTAGTCGTGAGCCAGTAGACCCCGTTCACCTACAAGAGGTCGAATCGCAAGCAGAGCGGCTCGCCGCTTCTGCCTCGACTCCTCCCGAGTTCCCCCTAACACCGACGACGGTTGAAGAAGTTCAATCGATCATCAAGTCCCTCAAACCCCGAAAAGCACCCGGTGCTGACGGGATATCCACCGGCGTCCTAAAACGCCTACCACAGACCCTCCTCCTCCTCCTAGTCACTATATTCAACGCCTGCCTCGCCAATTGCACGTTCCCAGACGCCTGGAAACATGCAACCGTCATTGGCATTCCTAAGCCAGGCAAGGATCTCAAAAACCCGACAGCATATCGACCCATCAGCCTCCTGAGCTGTATGGGGAAGATATACGAAAGGATTATTGCGATACGCCTCAGAGAATACCTTCAGTTATCTGAGAGACCACTCATCCCCGATGAACAGTTTGGTTTCCGCGCCAAGCACTCATCCGTCCACCAAGCGCACCGCCTCACGGAGCACATCCTCAAATTTCGACGATGGGGCCGCCGCACAGGGGCTCTCTTCTTTGACGTCGCGAAAGCGTTCGACAAAGTCTGGCATGCAGGCTTGCTTTACAAGCTTGCAAACATGGGACTACCAGACAGTTTCGTGCACATCATCCGAAACTTCCTGTCGAATCGCACATTTCGCTACAGATATGAGGGATGCCTATCACGGCCCCGCCCCATAAGAGCCGGAGTTCCGCAAGGCTCCGTCCTCTCTCCCCTCCTATACTCACTGTACACCAGTGACGTTCCGCGTACCAAAGGTGTGGAGTTGGCCCTCTTCGCCGACGACACAGCCCTCTATTGCTCTGCCACCATGGTGCAGACAATAGGAAATCGACTCCAGCGCGCTGTCGACGCACTAGGCGAGTGGTTCAGGAAGTGGCGCATCGAAGTGAATCCGGAGAAAAGTAACGCAGTTTACTTTACGAAGGATCCACAAGGTGCGTCGCGACCTCAGAACAACAGTCAGCACCGACCCAAGCCCATCAGGCAAATCTCACTTTACGGTAAACCCATCCCTTGGACACGCACGGCCAAGTATCTGGGTGTCACCTTCGACAGCGGCATGACCTTCGGTCCTCACATCAAAAGGGTATGCAACACTGCATGCTTCTATTTGAGCCGTCTCAACCCCATGATACGCAATGAAAAGTTTTCTCTTGGCAACAAGTTAACTCTTTTCAAACTTTGCATTCGCCCAGTCCTGACCTACGCAAGCGTTGTCTTCGCACACGCAGCCCCAACTCACATGCTTAGGCTTCAAAGAGTACAGAACCGATTCATCCGCAGAGCTACCAACGCTCCAAGGATAGCGAGAAACTGCGACCTACACCGCGATCTCGAACTCCCGTCCATTAAGCACTTTATGAAAGAAGCGTCCGAACGCTTCTTTGATAAAGCCGCCGACCACCCGAACCGACTAGTTAGAGAGGCAGCTTACTACATCCCGGAGCACAACCCTCGCCGACTCACCGGCAGACGTCCGAGGCATGTTCTCTCTGATTCCGATGACCAGATTATGGCTGATATGGTCCAATTCGATACCTCTGCGGCTCCGAGTAGCCAGAGGAACCTCGCGGTCCGACCCCCCCGCATTCGTCGTAATCGAATACGTAGGCGTAGGAACATTAGCTCGTTCACTAGGTACCGCCCGGCGGTACCTGGACGATTTGCGTCCTAAGTAGGCCCTTCTGGCACCGTAGCTTCGGCCCTTCCGGCAAAACATGGGTGTTGCAGCACCCCAAAATTTGCCATAATCCCTAGCGCGCCCAAAGCCGAGGTTTCCCCCTTGGGAGCCCTTTGCGCTGCTGCTAGTAGTATAAAAATATAGGAAGCCGGGCCTCAGGCCCGCTCCTCAAACCTTGTCCGGGTGAAATAGGAAATGCCGTCCGAGGCAACCTATGTCTGTCACGTCAAAAAAAAAAAAAAAAAAAAAGTGAGCGGCCCATTTTTGCTGCTCGACCGCCATGCGGATAACACCTTGGTGAAATCTATCTTGTATTTTCCTTGTTTTGCAAGTCATTAATATTTCGGTTTAATTATTAGGAAATTGTTTAAAATGGCTGTTTAGTTTATTTAATTAGTGTCAAATTACATTTATGGATTATAACCTCAAATGTTCTTTAGTATTTGTGTTTTTTTTAATAAAATCCCTTAGGATTGCTAAAATCAGAATTGGGATTGAAACACATTTGCCCACTTATTTTCGCGTTTTAATTTTATTACTGGCTTGCAAAATTATTTGTGTGTCTTCATATTTTTCGTGTGTGTGCTTAAAACAGTGCGTATGAGATCGCCTACCCGCAAACATAACTATAAAAGGCGTACATTGTGTAAATCACGGGATAGGAGTGTTAGTCCACTACGTGATAAGCGTGATCGGCTTTATCTTAAATCGCGGAGTGTTTCACGTACTTCGAGTGGTCACCGTTTTCGTGATCGTGCTATTCGAAGTGTTTATAGTTTCTGGTAGTCTAGAACGCCATACGAATGACTCGCGTGGCCGTAATCGAACACGTGAACGTAATGGGGCATGCCGTAGTTCTCGTGATGGAGAAGACCGCCTTTTATGCAGTGTTTCACAAATTGGGTTGCGACATCACCTTTGTGATCATAAGTCGAGGTCAGGTTAGACCGAGTCCTTGAAAAGTAGAAGCCCTAGAAATAATTCTCCATCAGAAAACTTTAAACAAGTCTCCCCATTGTCCTTACTCATAGATAGAAATAGAAGCTACTGTTCCTGTTCTTTGGTACGTGATATACCCATTGAATAGAGAAGCATTGCGTGAAGTCGATCGCGTTGATTATTGAGGAACATTCAGACCATGACAGTTTATTGGAGCCAAAAGAGATCATTAGGGAAACCGATAGTACGTGTACAGATTTAGCTCGTTGCCAGAGGGAGTGATGAATTGCTGTGCATTGTTTGTGTTGTTGTGACCGTACTAGAGTTGGGCCGTAGGCCGCGTGGCGGTAGGCGGTCAGCTCTGGTGGAGGTCGGGTTTCTTGAGTAAACCGTAGGGTCTGGAGGACCTGGCGATCACTGGGTGGTGATGCGCGTTTTTGTGTGTTCAGTGAACTGCAATTCTGATCGGTGGTGATTTTGAGCTGATTTGATTAGTTTTGTTTTTAATACGGTTTAATGATCGCTTCTGACTCACTAAGCACTGTACTTTTTAGACATCGTGAAAATTATGTCATTTTATTAATTTCGTTGATTAATCAAATGTAAAGTTTAAAAGTCCGTTCCAAATAACAAAAGATCCTGATGGGGACCGATTGTTTGAGGTCATCCGTTAACAAATGTATTCAGAAGATGCCCAAAGGCCATATACTAGTCGAAGTTAATATAGAGGTGCATCATAAGAATGACGAGAAGTGTTATGAAGAAATCTCGAATGAGTGCCCCAACGGCCGTACTAAGGGCGATCGTACCTAAGTCCGTGGGTGCGCGGTGTGCGTGTATGAGGCAATAGTTGTTACTTTTTGGTCGGCTGTGAAAGCAGTGGTGTTGGTGGAGTTCATTCGAGATAGCTACACTATCAGTAGTAAAGAGAAAAGAAACGAGACATGGAGTTAGAGGCCTAGGGAACTAATTTTTGTTTTGTTTTGATTATGTTAATCGACTCTGGTACCAGTCTCGATCTTTTAATATCGACGATCGTGTGTTTTTCATAAAGTTTTCTCGCATTTGACAGGGAAACTGGACTCCGGCATGCGCGGGCCATACAAAGTGGTCAAGGTGCTGCCAAGTGGATGTCATGAGCTTCGCTTGCTGAGCGGTGACTACGGCAAGGCGACGCAGGCTGCGGCACAATACATGGTGCCGTGGCGAGGCGAGTGGCAGCCGCTGTGCCGGAAGGCGTGTACTCTGTACGCGTGTCGGGTGCTGTCCCGGTGTGCGCGGACTCTGCGCGTGTCGGGTGCTATCCCGGTGTGCGCAAACTCTGCGCGTGTCGGGTGCTGTCCCGGTGTGCGCAAACTCTGCGCGTTTCGGGTGCTGTCCCGGCGGGTGCTGTCCCGGTGTGCACAAACTCTGCGCGTTTCGGGTGCTGTCCCGGTGTGCGCAAACTCTGCGCGTTTCGGGTGCTGTCCCGGTTAACGTGTTCTATGAACGCGTTTCAGGCGCAGTCCTGGCAGCCGCTGTGCTGGTTTTCGTTTTCAACGTGGGGGGAACTTGTAGAAGTTCAAGTATGAGTATGAGTGAGACATTTGATGTGGAGACGTATGCATACTTTTGAAAGCGAAGTGTTTTAGTTTTGTCACGAAAGCGTTATTATGTATGAGGGCCTTGTATGTGCGATGTATGACAGATTAGGCAATGGTGTACATCGTCGCAGTCAATTAACAAATTATTCGTTTCTTATGCAGATTCTGATGACGACTGTGACGATGCTGGCGAGGTACCCCCTGCTGTTGGTGCCATCTACTCTTCGAGCGACGATGAAGAGGCTTCCGCCGACCCTGCCTGCGCTGCTGAGGGTCTCCTCAGTGCGGCCGAGGACGGCGCACGGTCAGGAGAGGCCGTATAAGCTGAGCTTCATATTTTTTGCCTAATGGCAACACCGTCCCTTTAAATATCGTGGCTCGACCGTGAGCGGCCCATTTTTGCTGCTCGACCGCCATGCAGATAACACCTTGGTGAAATCTATCTTGTATTTTCCTTGTTTTGCAAGTCATTAATATTTCGGTTTAATTATTAGGAAATTGTTTAAAATGGCTGTTTAGTTTATTTAATTAGTGTCAAATTACATTTATGGATTATAACCTCAAATGTTCTTTAGTATTTGTGTTTTTTTTAATAAAATCCCTTAGGATTGCTAAAAATATTATATAAACCTACAATACCTCTCACTCACTTACTGATTGACATAGTTGTTTGGTTTGTTCCCGGGTGCCAGGTGTCATAAACGATATACCATCGTATAGAGGGTGCTCCAGTGAGTACCTGAAAAATCTGACATTTCAAGATCTGCGGAAACCTCGTGTGGAAGGTGTAGGGGGAGGGGGGGCACTTTGATACACAAAAATTAAATCTCTTTTCTGAGGACCATAAAGCATTATATTTAAATATTTGTTTTGATGTGTGCATTGGCTGATATGTCAGCTTACATTTTGGCTACGCAAAAACCGCAAAAATTGGCGATGTATAGAGATAATGTGATTTTAAGAAAATAAAATGTTTGTATCATTCTGCCCCACCAGTGGGGCACTTTGATACATGGGGTGGGGCAGTTTGATACGTATTTTAGATCCATATGAAATGCAAATTAAAACTGACTAAAAACCCAATATAAACTGTATTATTACTTAAAATTAAGAAATAAAACAATTTTATTGATTGAGATCGCAAAACACTTTTTATTAAGAGTGCACATTAGCCATAATCAGTCTCTTAAGTTACTTAAGAAATATAATCACAAAAAAAACAATATTGTCATCATAGAACAAGACTAATTCTCTGTTATTTTCTTAATTATATAATCAGTTATACACTTACTAAGTAATCAGACTTTAACATTGAATATTGTTAATGAAAATATAATATTAGAACCTCCTATCAAAATGAACAATAGTTTTCTTAAAAAATTAAACAAACATCAAAAATTTAACAAAAATAATCATAAAAACTCTCATATAAATTACAAAACAATCTACTGGATATTATATCGAGTTAAACCTACCGAAAATGAATAAAGCGACGATGTTCGAGATGTGCCTTTGGAGAAAGTTGGTTTTGGTAATTGCAAAACTACATCTCTAACATCCACACTTGCTTTGTCTTCCACAATTGGAAATATGAACTTATAAGACCCTGTTTTTTTTCTGAGATATGATACTTCATATTCTGTCACATTATACTTAAATACGACTTTGGCAACGTAGTGAATCACAGTTTTCTTCTTCTCAAACTTAATTAGTAGGAAATCTCCAATATTTATGTGTTCAGGATTAACTGGTTCTTCATTAATTACCTCTTCTTCTGATTCCGATGGCATTTCAATGTCTTCACTATCACTCGTCATCACGACTTCATCTAGACTAGAATCGGAATCTATTTCTGCAGGCAAAGAAGTTACTCTTTTTTTCTTTTTTGGCTCAGTTAACCCCAACAGATTTTTCGCTGTTTTCAATTCTTTTGCATGCTGTTTTGCTTTTTGTAATTCTCTTTTCCTGTCCTTTTCATTACGTAAGCTTTCTAATCTATTTTTTTCTGGTGTGTCAGTGTATATTCTTGATCGTCCCTTTTCTCTTCCTTTTCTTTTTAAGACACTGTCAGTAATCGCCTTTTTTGGATAAGGTCTAACTACGTCAGGAGTAAGCATAGTCTGTGATGAAGAAACATGTAGAGAATCGTCAGCATCAGACACTGAAATTGGGTCGGTATCCAAAGTAGGAGTTTTATTTTGTTCTCTATTAACAACTTCATTATTTTGACTTGTTTCCGAGTCTACAAAATGTAAATCTTGTGTTTTGTAAGTGTTCTCATCTGTCAAATCGTGATAACCTGTGCTGAAAATGTCTATCGGTGCAAAGTCGTCGTCGCCAAATACCAGTTTATTAATTGGCCAAATTCCAGGTTTGGAAAAACCACCTATGATATTCTTTGGTGTAAATGATTCCAAATATGCTAATTTTGACAGTTCAGCAATGTTGTATATGGTCAAAGTCTTTCCAACATTTTGAATGTGCCAGTCGTTGAAAGCTATCTTCAATTTGCCTTTGAAGGGTCCGAACACACTGACATCAAGCGGTTGCAATTTGTGTGACGTGTGTGGGGGCAGACTCAAATAAACAATACCGTTGTCACGACAGTAGTTAACAGCTTCTATTGAAATGTGCGATTCGTGGTTGTCACAAATGATTAGAATTGGGTTATCTTTATTGCTCGAAGTAAGGCGTTGAATGTGTTTCAAAACTCTTATAAACAATTCTGATGTCATCCAGCCGCTTCTGTTTGCCAACCCTAGACTTCCATCAGGAGCTCCATTTAGGAAGTGATCTTTGTAGTGAACTCTTGGAAAGACATAAACTGGAGGAAGAGAAGAACCAGTAGCAGTAATAATACCACAGAAAGTAACTAACTCTCCGCGTTCTGCAGAAACTATTTGTCCCACCTGTCTTTGTTTTCTTCCAGCAATAACTTTAGGAGTAGAAAGAACTGTGCTTATGCCTGTTTCGTCTAAGTTTTTTATTCGATCGGGTGTAAAATTGTACTGTCTCATTATGCGTTCGTAATTATCATGAAATTGAGCTACAGCAGCTTTATTAAAAGCAAAGCTTCTTGCTGCGCTTGTGTTTTCTGGTTTTCGTAGACTCAATTCTGGGTTTCTCTTCCTGAAGCCAGCTGCCCAATCTTTTCCAGCGCATTTGTTTTTTTTCCAGGGATTTGGATAATTACACCCTGAGGATTCTGCGAACTCGTATGCCAAAGTCAAAAGCTGTCTCAATGTAAGGCCGTAGTGCATTTTACTGCAATTCAATAAATATTGAGTCAATGCCTTTTCTTGTTCGATTGAAAAAACTTGTGCAACGGTATACTTGGAACCATAGATGTTTGATGAAGTAGCTGTAGCAGTGTGTGATGATAAAGCTGCAGTAGTAGTGTGTGCTGAAGATGACGCTATTTGAGCCATCTCCATAGATGGTGCTATTTGTGGTGAAGATGGACTTGCTTGTGATAAAGAAGATTCTGCTTGTAATGAAGAGGATGCTTCATTTGTAGATAATATTCTGGTAGCTTCAAATGATTTTCTGGCTTTTTCTATGCGATGTTGTAGGGTCGCAGTTTTGATGCTATATTTGTCGGCTGCTTTGCGTATAGATAAAGTCTTTGACAATACTTCACGTATTGCGTCTTCAATGTTTTCTTCATTGATATTTTTTCTATCAGTTTTGGGTTTGTACGTGCGCACCATTTTCTGAAAAAAAGAAAATAAACAATAAAATAAACTATTATTTTTGACGGGGCACTTTAATACACTAGAGGGGCAGATTGATACGTATCATTGTACCCCGCACATTACCGTATCAAAGTGCCCCAACGGACTTTTTCCACAAACAATTAATTTTATCTAATATATAATAATAATGCAATCAAAAACATTTTAAAATACAATAATAACTATATTTACTTACCTGTAGTAACAAATAATAACAAAAACAACTAAAAGAATCCTCCTGAGACACAATTACATTTCACGTTTTTTTTTTGTAGGCAGCGGCGCACGCCACTTTCAACACGTTAGTGACCGTTGAGGTCCAATGGCAAACTGGCGGCGAACGGTGTCACAACTGTCATTCTTGTGAATGCCCTTGAGCATTCTAGTGATGTGCCGGACTGTGTAGCGTTTATCGGTTTTGAGATATAGATACTGTACCAATGTGCCCCGTGAATCAATGTGCCCCCCCTCCCCCTACAGCCTGCAAAAACGGTTGGGGGTTAGGGATGTGTTTTTTTTTTTCAGTATGTAGGGGGTTGTGAGCAATTTGACGACTGTCATTTGTTCTTAGATTTTTTTCAAAATCCAATATGGCCGCCATACAAGGACAATTTCCCACCGTACAAATTTCATACAAAAGTACCCCCTAAGTAACTAGGCGTAGCCTGAGGCCGAAGGCCGAAAGTTCAGCCCCCCGCGAGGCTGAAGGCCGAGCCCTCCCCAACCCTTCCCCCTCCCCCACCCTTCCTCCCGCCCCCGCCCCCCTTGCCCCCTTCCCCCTTCTTTTTCCCCCCTTCCCCCCCTTCCACCCTTACCCCTTCGTCCCCCCAAGTAAGTTTCGCGAAGCCGCAGGCCGAGTGATGCGAGCCCGAAGGGCGAGCTGCGTGGCGAGGCCGTAGGCCGAGCCACTCCCACCAAGCGCTGCGTTGTTATTTTTTATTTTAATTTTGGAAATTCAAGATGGCCGCCGAAGTAAACTGCTTCCGATTTGGCTGAAAATCATTTCGATTTTCAGCCAAATCGGAAGCATTCGTATAGAGGGTGCTCCAGTGAGTACCAGCAACATCTGACATTTCAAGATCTGCGGAATCCTCATGTGGAAGGTGTACGGCCTGCAAAAACGTTTGGGGATAGGGGCGTGATTTTTTTTTCAGAATATAGGGGATTGTGAGCAATTTGACGACTGTCATTTGACTAGTAACTAGTCCTACCCCGCGAGGCCGCAGGCCGAGCTGCGTGGCGAGGCCGAAGGCCGAGCCTCACCCCCCCCCCCCCTCACCCCCCCCCCCCCCCCCAAATGGAATCCAAGATGGCGTCTGGATTTTAAAAAACACTGAGATTCACAAGATGACTAATTATGGGGGCAATTATCTCTTTTTTCCGTATAATAAATCGAGTAGACAGGTTATCAGCACCAGGGGCGCTGTCAGGTTTAAGGGTGGAAATAATGTCGAGTACCTCTTGTGGGTCAGTATCCATCAAAACAAATGATGTTAACGGAGGGCTGTTTACATTACTAAATTGGTCTAGGTTGGTTGGTTCTGTGACAGGTGCAATATTTTTTGCCAGATTTTTTCCAACATTAGCAAAATGCTCATTTACAGAGCAAACGAAGTATTCTGCGTTGTATCTGATTTTAATAGCTCAATGTTAGTTGATTTTGTGCTTTTAAAGTTTGTAATTTTATTAACTGATTTCCAGAGCGCCTTATCGTTTTTGTTTGATTTCTCAAAATCACTTTTTTGATGTTTACGCTTTAGTTTCTTTATTAAGTTGTTACAGAAATTTCTGTATCTTTTGTAGGTGATTTTAAGTGTTTCATTGTATGGGTCGAACCTTTATTTTAACTGCATATCATTTCTGTTATTAATACATCTAATAATTCCAGGCGTAATTCATGGCCTTATGGGTTGTTTCCTGCCAGAGATACGTCTAGTAGTTTTACTTTGATTAAAAGCGTCGTTCAGCTCGGCATTGAGTTTTTCAATAACAAATTCGGGATCTTCGCTCGTCAGCAAACACATGAAGATTTTATTTTTAGTGATGGAGAGCGCTTTTTCATAGTTAATAGTCTCGATTTGTCTATTTTTAGTAATTTTCTTTTCCAAATTTGCAAGGTTTAAAAATATGGTAGCATGGTCAGTAATCGTGGTGTTTATAACAGCTATGCGTGTCGATGTCTTGTTAGGTTATATTTTTAACATGAAATGGTCTAAGCAAGCGAGGAGCTTTGTTGGTAAAGTATGTCCGTAGAAACCCATGTGAAGCTGTTATATTTAGATAGTTTTCTCTATTTCTACGTTCATTTGTTGTTTCGTTTTCTCTGGATAACAGGTGCGACGTTTAGGCGGCGTTATATAAAAAAAACACAAACCTAAGTCAACATCAAAGACTTTATTTAAAAGTTAATAAAGGGTGTGGGATACAAAAGCCCTATGCCGTTTTCTATTCCCGCATGGAGGTACCGCCCTTATTGTCGTCCCGTGCTCCGTGAAGGTGGTCAGCTGGGGTTGATAGGTGTTGGTGGGCCAGCACTCAGCAGCAGAAGAGGAGCTCCCTGGTATGGCGCAAGGTGGTAAAGCGTCTTCTATTAAAAGCCCAAGCTTTGGACCCTGGAATATATGATGTCCAGCATTAATTGGAGGTCCTTTGAATGTCCTTGACCAGCCAGCCACGCCCAGTAATACGACGAAGGGACTAAGTACCTACCTAATTTTACTTAGTAGGCATGAATGTGGCTGATGGTCAAAGAGAACAGAGTTACATTGGAAAATTTTGAATAATGAAATAAGATGAATAAAGCAACAGATTAGATAGTAAAACAAGACGGTAGATTTTTAAAAATTGGCTGATGCAATACCAGATGCCTATTGCATCTTACAATTAACGGCCAGTTTTATTTTATGTTTAAGCTATCTAATGAAGAAGATAAAGAAACACTATTTTGAAAACCTATAAGCACAATTACAATATATATATATCCCTATTACAATAAAAATTGAGTTCGTCACTTACCGATTCACGGGTATTGCTAACACTTGGACTAGAAATTACGAAGTACTTTATTATTATTTTTTTTAAATGTACTTTAAATTAAAAAATATAATGGGTCAAAATAATTGTCCACTTAGTTTTAAAATTAGACTATGCGCTGAGATGAGCGCGCGCTAAGCGAAGCGTATTCACGCCAGAGGAGTCGCGAACGCTGTGTCGCTGGTGAAGATCAGCCGCCGTTCGTAATGTCCACGCATAAGTACCTAGCAACGGAGACAAAATACCGATGTATGTCGCAGTAAGAATGAAAGCCAGCCATTACTGACGTTACCAATTTATGGTACGTTTCTATGTGTGTTAGTTTGTTGTTGTGTGTTGTTGTTGCATTATTATTTTAATAGGGTGTTTATTTAATTTTGTACAAATATGTTGTTTAACTTTATTTTATTTACTTATTTTAAGTTAGTTGTAATTTTTATTTTTATTTACATACTATTAATTGTAATTATATAGTTTATTTTAAATTACGATTAAATATACGTTACATTACCCCCTCGCGTCCTCAAGGATTTTATTATGTTTATGAAATAAAATCCGCATGAGCAAGTGTTAACGAAGCGTAATTTTTTCAATATATACTTTATTTTTTTACTATCATACATCACTACTAGTATACTTCTACACACATTCTTCTTGCACTCAAACAGCCGTAATAAACATTAAAAGGATACTATGGCAGTTACATTACTAAGTCAGGTCAGTTATTTATCTGACTAACTTGAGAAAAAAAATAAAATAAAAAATCTTAGCGTTTCATGCGTCGATGTTAAATTAAAGAGGATGGGTATTGTAAATACATTAATCTATTTATTTATAAAAGGTAGCTAACTTTAAATCTTTGATATGCCACGTACCAATGTCTTTGCCAGACATATCGGCTAAATTATAAACTAGTGGAGACTTTTTAGCTATTATCCGACATTTTATGTATTTCGGTGCTAATTTTTTGCTGAAATATTTGTCTTTGTCACTTTGCACATAAGCCCTTTTCATAACTACATCACCAACATTAAATTCAGCCGGCTTGCGTCTCAAATTATAATGGCTTGTATTTTTTGTATGTGCCTGCCAAAGCTTAAATTGGACATTGTCAAATATTTCAGACAGACAACCGAAATTTTCCGCATAAATATCGCGGGGTAAAAATTTTAATTCACTACCTAGGTCGTTATCGACGTAGTGTGAGCCACAAGTAACCAACTCTCTGCCGAAAACAAGGAACGAGGGTGTGTAACCGGTAGCTTCGTTCACAGAGTTGTTGATGGCGAATTGAATAGATGGTATCTTAGTATCCCAGGACCTATGATCATCATCAATGAATGTTGACAAGCAAGTAATAATTGTCCGGTTGTATCGCTCAACGGTATTGATTTGGGGAGTATACTTTGGCGTAAAAAATATATTTGGGATTTTGTATTTTTTAAAGAGATTATCCGTAAGGTTACTCGTAAATTGTGCACCATTGTCAAGAAAGATGGTTTGGGGAACACCATGAAAAAGAAAAACAGACTCTTCTAAAATTTTTATTATTATTTGCGACGTAGCATTTCTAATAGGAAAAATTAGACAAAATTTGGAAAAGCAACACGTTACTACGAATATATATGAATTTTGCTTGCGAGTAACGGGCAAGGGACCCATAAGATCAATAGAAATAACCTGGAATGGACGGGAGCACTGTTTTGGACGACCCATTTCACCCAAAGTTGCGTGATTTTGTATTTTATAAGATAAACATTTATCGCAAGATGAAACAAATTTAACAACGTCCCCATGCATGCCTGGCCAAAAATAGCGTAGCGCAAGACGTCTGTAAGTTTTGAAGATACCAAGATGTCCAGCCGTAGGCTCAGAATGGTTCTCAAAAATAATCTGTTCACGTAATTCACTAGGAATTACTTCTTTCCAAGAGAATTCAGAATTCAGAGTACATTTTTCTTTACTTAAACGATAAAGTGTATTATTTTTAACTATAAAATTTTGAAAATTTTGGGGATTGTTGATGCAACCATTATAAATATTTCTGTACCAAGAGTCAGAAGTAGTACTGAAAGAGTTACTTGAGCTAATGGCACTGACGGGAATTGCTCTAGACAACGCATCTGGAATAACATTGTCTGACCCACGACGATGTTTTATTTCAAAATCGAAAGAAGAGAGGCGTACACCCCAGCGAGCCAGTCTACCTGTCGGATTGTTTAAGGACAGAAACCACTTAAGTGCACTGTGATCGGTGTATACTGTAAATTGCTTACCATTTTCAAGGTAGCATCTCCAATGCTCAAGAGCGGTAATTACGGCCAAAGTCTCACGCTCAGTGATACTGTAATTCCTTTCTGAGGCAGACAGTGATCTGCTCATGTACGCTATTGGATGCTCCTTAGAGTTAATGGTTTGTGTAAGCATAGCACCAACACCATAATTGCTAGCGTCCGTGTGGACTTCAAAAGGAAGGTTATAGTCTGGACAGGATAGAACTGGTGCTGATACAAGGCATTCTTTAAGTTTTAAAAATGCATCATCGGTCTCATCAGTCCACTTAAAAGGTGGGGCATTCTTCTTATTGGAAGTGAGTTTATTTAAAGGTGCGGCTATAGTGCTAAAATTTGGTACGAAACGACGGTACCAGGTGGCTGTTCCGAGAAACCGTTTAACGTCCTTTTTAGTTGAAGGCGTGGGATATTGTAGGATAGCCTGCACCTTGTCAGGATCAGTTCTAAGTCCATCATTGTCAACCACATAGCCTAAATATTTGAGACGGTCTCTGAAAAAATTGCATTTCTCAAGATTAATGGTGAGATTTGCTTGTTTAAGTTTCTCTAAAACGCGGACTAATGTTGAAACATGGGTGTCAAAATCCTTACTTACAATAATTATATCATCAAGATATGCAAATACCTGTTGGTCAAATTCCCCAAAAAGGATATCGACTAGACGCTGTTGTGTAGCTGGAGCGTTAGTAAGCCCAAAGGCTGTGCGTTTGAACCTAAATGTACCTCGCCCAGGGACATAAAAGGCCGTTTTATCTCGGTCATCGGGATGAATATTAATTTGCCAGAAGGCCTTAGATAAATCGATGCTGGACAAGTAACGAGCATCTCGAAGATTGTCTAAGATTTCTGACACATATGGCAAATTATATGCGTCTTTTTTCGTGACCGAGTTCAGTTTTCGGCTATCCAGACAGAAACGAGGTTCGCCGTTCTTTTTCATCACGATTAACACTGGAGAGGACCAAGCGCTCTCACACGGTTCCACAACGTCAAGAGCCAGCATTTCATCGACTTGTTCTACAAGGATTCGTTGCTTCTCCGGTGACAAGCGGTAATAACGCTGTCGTATGGGTTGCGTGTCCCCAGTATCAATCCGATGCGTAATAAGTTGAGTGTTCCCTAAGCCTTTAACCTTTGAAGAGATTTGCTCAAACTGGCTTATAACATTATCAGCTACTACTCTTTGGGAATCGTCTAAAGTTTCATAATTTTGTAAATATGTATTAGGGTCATGGTTAGGGGCTATGCTATTATTAGGATTACTTACACTAACAGAATTCAAATATTTAGGGCAAATATGAAATTTGCGCCAGAAATCAATGCCTAAAATTAAATTATTGCTTATTTCAGGAACAACAAGAGCTTCAATAATATGAAATTGATCCTCAAAGTGAATTGGAAGATTCATGGAACCAATACTTTTTAATTGTTGACCTCCTGCAGCAATAATAAATTTAGGGTTGGAATCATTGATATTTAACTGAAGACCCTTATTTAGGAAAGTTTCATGAGCATTGTTGCCTACAATTGTAATAGCTGCGCCAGAATCCAGTAAACCCGAAATAACTAAGTCATGTAATTTTATGGAAGCATAAGGTCTAGAATCATTAATTGGTTTATTAGACAGAACTGTAGCAACCCTATAAGACTTGAAAAAATTTGAGATAGTAAGCAACCAATTTTGCCAATCTTTTTTATCAAAGTTGTTGCTGCTGCAGTTCTGATTAATTAGTTTTTTGAATGTGATTTATTATTATTTGACTTATTGCAATCAGGACATTGAGGAGTTTTAACATCCTTTTTGCCGCAAACAAAACAAAAAATATTAGTTTTATCAGCCGTACATTGGCGTAAACCGTGAGAATCCGTACGACATCTTGGACAATAACGACGCTTAGGGGTATCTATAGAATGTACATAGGTTTGGTTAAGTTTGTTTTGATTTTGTAAATTAATATTTCCATTACGTTGATTATTATATGTGTGTGACTTGTTATAATTATAATTTTGATTAAATTTAGGTTTAGCTTTAGTATATGCAAACTCAGGTGCTAAAGTATCTGCTGAAGGAGCTGGAGGTTCACGGAAATGTGAGAGACGTGCTTGGACTTTTTCGTAATTAGAACATAAACCTCGCAATTCATCAATAGAATGGATTTCGGGCGAAGAAGCCAATATATTTGAGTAACACGGGCGAATGTTGTGCAGAATTATTTCTAATTTACTATCTTCTGAGAGAGTTTTAGACAGACGCGAAAACAAACCAGACATAATAGACAGATAAATGACAATGTTTTCTGATTCGCCCTGAGTCCTAGAACGGATCTCAGATAAAAGTCTGTAGTCATAGTCAGACCTATCGAAATCCTCTTTTAATTGTGATAACAGGCTGTCCCAATCCGAAAAATGTTCTCTGTTGCAACGAAACCAGTGAAGTGCGTCCCCTATAAATATTTCAGTAGCATAAGAAAGCAATTTTTCACCAGAAATATTCCGTGCTTGTTTAAATTCATTGGCTCTTTGGACAAAAGAACGAACGCAAGTCTTGCCATCATATTTTAATTTATTAATATCTTGAGAAGTACGATCACAAGTTACAGATATGTTCATAGGGGTAGCAGGTACAAATGTGTCGCTAGTATTTTGAGAAAGCAAGGGATCAATTAAATCTTTATCTTGAAGAGAACGAATTTTGTTTGAATAAAGTTTAAATTGATCAACGCAAGAATCGTAAATGGCTGAGTCCGTCTCACTACGACATATCCTGTTAATGCGATGATAAAGATGATTTATCAAGTTTTTAATTCTTAAGACAGTATTACGGTCAAGGTCTCCACTATCAAAAGCTAATTTAATTTTAGTTAAAACATTTGACACTCCTACAAGATCTTCGGTGGTACTAAAAGGTGAATCTAATATATCCTCCGATGGGAAAATTGGAGCAAGCTTAGCGATTTGCTTCCGGAGCTCTTGTACGGTGGTTTCAGGATTCGAACCTCTAATAGTGACTTCGTATTCTAGTTCACTTTTCTGAAGTGACAAAAATTTTATAGGGAAAGCCATATTAAAAAAACAACTGTAGGTAAAATAATATAAAAGTAAGTAACCAATAATAAGTAAATGGCGAACTCAAATTGTAAAAATTTATGAAAAAAAATCTCTTGTTCTTTACAAATCAGTTAACGATTAAAGAACGTTTAAGGTTGCTGAATGTTGATGAAAAGATAAAAAGAAATAAAATAAAAAATACACACACACAAAACCAAAAAAGAGGAAAAAAGAAAAAAAAAAGCACATAAAATAGCAACTAGTGTGTTACACAAACGAGTACACTATCACAAAAAAAAAATCAAACTAGACGGTTTCGAAAAAGTATGAGTTACTGACTGCAACATGTATTAACAATTTTAAATGACGGTAGTTGGTAAATTTGCTAAGGCGATACAAAACCTCGAATTTAAACAATAATGAAAATGGAAATAAATGTGTTTAGTGTTACACCTTAGTTGCTTGCAACCAAAAATAAATAAACGTTTCACAAAACAAAAAAATAAAAGTAAGCTCACAAACATGCAACTACTAAGAAATAGAAAAACGGCATAAGATTAATAGCAGAAAAAAAAGAAGAAATTAACACGTTAGGCGCCAGTGCGACGTTTAGGCGGCGTTATATAAAAAAAACACAAACCTAAGTCAACATCAAAGACTTTATTTAAAAGTTAATAAAGGGTGTGGGATACAAAAGCCCTATGCCGTTTTCTATTCCCGCATGGAGGTACCGCCCTTATTGTCGTCCCGTGCTCCGTGAAGGTGGTCAGCTGGGGTTGATAGGTGTTGGTGGGCCAGCACTCAGCAGCAGAAGAGGAGCTCCCTGGTATGGCGCAAGGTGGTAAAGCGTCTTCTATTAAAAGCCCAAGCTTTGGACCCTGGAATATATGATGTCCAGCATTAATTGGAGGTCCTTTGAATGTCCTTGACCAGCCAGCCACGCCCAGTAATACGACGAAGGGACTAAGTACCTACCTAATTTTACTTAGTAGGCATGAATGTGGCTGATGGTCAAAGAGAACAGAGTTACATTGGAAAATTTTGAATAATGAAATAAGATGAATAAAGCAACAGATTAGATAGTAAAACAAGACGGTAGATTTTTAAAAATTGGCTGATGCAATACCAGATGCCTATTGCATCTTACAATTAACGGCCAGTTTTATTTTATGTTTAAGCTATCTAATGAAGAAGATAAAGAAACACTATTTTGAAAACCTATAAGCACAATTACAATATATATATATCCCTATTACAATAAAAATTGAGTTCGTCACTTACCGATTCACGGGTATTGCTAACACTTGGACTAGAAATTACGAAGTACTTTATTATTATTTTTTTTAAATGTACTTTAAATTAAAAAATATAATGGGTCAAAATAATTGTCCACTTAGTTTTAAAATTAGACTATGCGCTGAGATGAGCGCGCGCTAAGCGAAGCGTATTCACGCCAGAGGAGTCGCGAACGCTGTGTCGCTGGTGAAGATCAGCCGCCGTTCGTAATGTCCACGCATAAGTACCTAGCAACGGAGACAAAATACCGATGTATGTCGCAGTAAGAATGAAAGCCAGCCATTACTGACGTTACCAATTTATGGTACGTTTCTATGTGTGTTAGTTTGTTGTTGTGTGTTGTTGTTGCATTATTATTTTAATAGGGTGTTTATTTAATTTTGTACAAATATGTTGTTTAACTTTATTTTATTTACTTATTTTAAGTTAGTTGTAATTTTTATTTTTATTTACATACTATTAATTGTAATTATATAGTTTATTTTAAATTACGATTAAATATACGTTACACAGGTTGATGTTTATGTCGCCAGAAACTATTATATTTTAGACGATCAGATAGTATACAAGTGTTGGCTAAGAGTATCAAGAAAGATTTTTGCATTACGGTTAGAAGGCGAGCGATAAATAGCTAGGATAATAGTATCTAAGATTTTAATTTGTAAACAAGTAGCTTGTACTAATTTAATCTCTTTCACTTCAGCATTTATTTCTTTTCTCACGTAAACCACAACTCCGTCATTTTGATTCATATTATTTCTGCAAATGGAAGAAGTATAATTTTGCAACGAGTGTGTAGGTTTACAAGGGCTAATTCTGCATTCTGTGAATGCCAGAATATCGGGGCTGAAATTAAGTTGATTTAAAAGTATCTAAAAGTCGTCAAGGTTACTATATATGGTTCTGATATTTTGCGTTATAATAGTCATGTCACCTACAGTTAGATCTATGTTCTGAGCAAAATGCTTAACATCACATCGAATAGAAGAAGCAGTTTCAATCTCATCAACTTCGTTTAGAGTGTGAAGTGTACTATCCATAGTTTGCTTTTTTTAATTATATATGTCTAAAGATAAAAATATACTCGTTTGTACTTATATATACAGAGTATCACTTCCACCAGTATGAGTAGTATGTATGTAGTGTGTGTGAAGTGTAATTTGTTTGTGTGTGTTAGGGTGCTTCTATTTTTCGACTTTTGAAATGTTACCCGGTCACGTTGTGATTTGAATTTCTACTGTAAAATATGAATCAGTGTTTTTTATTTTAATTTTTAGACCAAATTTAGAGGTCGCTACTAGTTGTCAAACTTTTGGAAAAACGTTGTATGGACATTTGACTATGGAGTCTCCTTAATTGATTAAAATTTGTAGTTATGTTACGTTTTATATGGAAATATGCACAAAGGTCCTTTTCCTTTCTCATTCTTTTCATCTCCTGGAGCATGTCAAATGTCTGCAATACGAGTACACTAACTTCATGGAATTTCAGCCTTTCGACACCACTGCTTTAAAAACCGGTATAAGATATTAATGTAGGATTTGTGCTCCTTTGGAGCCAAAAATAGTGAAAAAAGAAACAAAATTGAAATTGTAATCCTTAATTGACAATGTTGAGTGACCAATAAGTGTACAAGTGGCCACAGACAAGATTACTCTTGCAGAACAAAAATGAGATGAATAGTGGAAGTTTTTTGAATCTAACTAGAGTAACTCTAGCTTAGAGTATTATGATAATACTCTAAACTAGAGTTACTGAATAAGGTGTTGCTGGTGATCTGCTGGACTACCTTGATGTATATACATAGCAGAAACCTAATATTGCGATATTTTTGACCCGTTTTAAACATGAATTTGAATCGATAGAAACGAAAAAGATATATGTGAAAGAAATATATTTTTTCGATGTGATGATATGGTAAAAATATTGGTTACAAGCCTCTACTTGATAGTAAGCACCAGTAAATGACCTTAAGTTATGCATCTTTTAAAAAAACTATCACTGGCTACTAATTGCTTAAATTAATAGCTAGTGTATTTCATAGTTCTTAACAATGAAATTTTAGTTGATGTTTCTTGTATTTGCTAATCATAGGCTAGAATACAAAAATAAATAAGTATTATTACCGCCGCTTTACCTGTAAGCTGCTCATTGACAAATATCGGCGTTTTCTCTTGTACCCGCCATTTAGCACGGAGCTTGGTCTTTTGAATGACGCTGTATGCTTTGCATTGTCTTAGCACTTCTAAGACACTTTTTTTTTTCACTTTTTTTTTCTTGTACGTATAAGTATTTATTTATTTTGGTATTGTACACGCCAATTACCTCATTCTGCACATTTCCTCTCGAGGGTTGGCTGGAATAAATTTCTTTAGAAATAAGTAGCACCTATGTACTATTTTTACTATTATAAGGTTTTATTTGTAAATTTTCAAGTGTACATGAACCAAAATAATTTTTTTTATAAAAATGTAGTGATATAGGTCGGCGGTTAAAATCCCGTGGATATGACCACCGCTCCAAAGGCTATCCATAGCAATTCAAAGAGGTAATGCAGGAAGCATAATGGGTACCTTTGATCCGGGTACAATTCGGGGTGGATTTTTGACTGATTTCTTTCATATTATGTATACATTTTGACGAAACTGTTGTGAATTTAAAAAAAAAAAGAAAAATTTAATAAAATATGGCAGGATTTACACAAATTAAAAAAATAAAATGAAATAAAAAAAAAACAATAGTAAGCCAAAATGAAACAACAGTATGTAAATGCATTAAAAATATATTTCATCATACATATATGTATCACTTCTTAACAAACTGTGCAGCAAATTCCAGGCACACAATGTTCCCCTTCTTCGCCACCATGATTATTTTAAACAAATAGTCTCCGTAATAGAACTTTGAACCGAGGAATGTTTTAGCCAATTCCGTGAAATTTATCACAATGTGATGATAACCCTGTAAATAAGATATTTCTTAAAATCTTAAGTTTTAAATGTATCTTACTATCTATTAGTATGTAGCAGAATTCGATTAGTACCAGATTGTACAGAAAAGCTTGCTCTCTTATCAAGCAGATCTTAAATTCGATAGAGAGAAAGGGCGTGAATGAAACCTAAAACATATTGAGAGCACAAAAAAGGGATCACTTCAAGATGCTTGCAATTCGCCACTATCGAGAAAAAGCAATGCTGCAATAATAGTATAAGTATTTATATTATACGTTTTTATGTATATGTAAGTTTGTAATTTGCATTTATTACTTAATTTTTAAATATTCATATTTATATGGATAGTGTTATATTTAAATATTTATATTTATATTGTGTAAATAAATACATCCTAATTCATTCCCTTAGATATACTTATATATTAAAATTTGCACCCCATCTACAATTTTTTACCTACCTTATGATAAAATAAACTGAATTGAATAAAACAGACGACTGTTTAGACATTTTTATTTGATAAGTTAAGAAATATGTAACAAAAATAGTGGAATACAAATTGTTTAGATGTTACATGGTACCTATTTCATTAAACACTTCGAGTGAAGACCAATGTCGCATTTTTTGTAACATTATTTTCTCCAGAGAAATACATTATATTATATAGGAACTTGGCATAGCCCGATAGAAACGTAACACCATAAAGAGTATAAATATCGTCCTCTGTTCCCATCAAAGGCTTATTTATTTGACCTGCGTAGAGATTTTGGTCTACAGTGAGATTTACTAGATCTGTGTGGATAAACAGTTTGAAATTATCTAAAGGATCTTCACAATTTTCGCTTTCTTCTGATTTTGGTCGTACACCGTCGTATATATTCCGGGCATGTCATCATCAGCACATCAGCCGCAGGAAGTCCACTGCTGAACATAGGCCTCCTCTCAATGTTTTCCAAAACGACCCATTGGAAACAGCCTTACATCCAGGCATGTAAAGTTAAGTAAATCATTCTTTCATAGTGACGTGTTTTCCTTCTTACTTTGCGATATTTTTAGTGCTGAAATTCGCGTTATTAGAGAAGCCAGTGGTTCGTTCATCATCATCACTTTCTTAACTAGTCGAAGGTACCTGGGAATTTTCAGACTTTGAAGATGGAATACCTGAAAATGTCGATGGCGTTACATCGTATCTCCTTGCTTGAGAACGTCGTAGTTCATACCTACTTTGAAACAATGTGCGCCCCAAGTTGTTTAGGTTGGCATCCTACCCAATATCAGACTTGTCACTGTCCTCATCCGTAGCCTTACCACTCCGCTCAATAAATTCCTCAACATAAATAAGGTTCTCAGCAATGTCACCGTCATCTTCGTATTCTAAGGCTGATATAATATAATGCACCTTCAAACTGTAAAAAGCAACCAAACACCATGTAGTAGAGTCCGCCAAGCCATAACGTCCGATATATCGGACAGTGCCAAATCGCAAACTATAAAAAGCAAAGAAAGAAGTATTTCACAAAATGAAACATATACTTAGATAGATATACATTATATCAACAAGCAATCACTTTATTTATATTTACAGGTACAAATTTTACAAGTAAACCAAAATAATCTTTACCTTATACTCGAAATAGACCGCAACCGCAAGCCACCATTTTCGTAAAAGACATACGACATGTGACATTTGGCATTTTCAAATTCCTAACAGGGTTGAGAATGTAAAAAAAGAAATCAAGCTTCGGTTCAGAAACAAAAAAAAACTACCAATATCGGACGCTATGCTGTGATGGTTTAAGTTGTACCTTTTGTACTATAATCTTATGATTTTAAGTCCAATAAATTGAATAAATAAATAAAAATAAACTAATGTTAAAAGGCGATGTGGATAGCAAGTCATCACTATTTTGATTCCCTTTGCCATCTTCATGCCCACCATCAGCATCACGTTAAGCGTGGCCTTAGGTCTTTAGGCTCAGTTACTTCATAAAATAATACGTTAGTCGTACGATAGTGACGTCCTATTTCTATGTCAAACCAAATGATACTCTATTATCATACCTTAGTGCTCAATGTTGCGTGACACTGAAACGCGGATACGCAGTAACGTTCGTCTTGCGAACCGCTTTTGGAGTAACCCCCAGGTCTGCCCCGTTAGGGTTATAGATATGTAAAGTACTGTCAGTTGATTTAGAGTGGCGGTGGCATAATAAGCCAAGACTTTACACCGATTTTGGGATCAAAAGTAAAGTGGGAAACAGACATCGAATTAAAATCAATGTTTCTGGAGGCGCGCGTCCTCTAGGCACATTCGCCCTAATGAAGACCTCCGGATGAAGTAGAAACACTTCGACCAGTAGCTGACTCTTTACGTGAGTAACCCGTTTAATTCATTCTTATAACCTTGCACTGATATTTCTCATTAATAAATATAGACAAACCTTGATAATAACACAGGTATCCAAAGGCATGTACTGCCCGATCACCGGGCTTATGACAACATGCTGACATGGCTTGTCCACTTTGTAGTTAAAAAGAATGGACTTTTCATTATTGTTGATGGCGTATACCGTAATTTTTATCTGTGGAGTCAAGTCACATTTATTAGATACGGCAGTAAATACGAAATAAATACGATTGTCGTGTGGTGACCGCAGAGTAGGATACAATAAGTCAACATCATTCTTCTCTACCACGGGTGTCGCAAGATACGACTAAGTGAGTAAAGGTAACAGAGAACGGACAGCAGTGTCCTCTGTGCAAAAACATTTAATAACTACTGCGATCACCA
Organism: Acrobasis suavella; assembly: GCA_943193695.1. Classification (NCBI taxonomy): domain Eukaryota; kingdom Metazoa; phylum Arthropoda; class Insecta; order Lepidoptera; family Pyralidae; genus Acrobasis; species Acrobasis suavella. Next base: position 5,098,331 of record OW971941.1, read on the forward strand.
ACCAGCCCAGCGTTGTGATTTTGGGCAAATCCTCCGTTTATTGGGCTTTTAGTCCAGCAGTATTAGGCCGTAAAAAAACAAGAAAGAGAAGTAGTAGGCTAATTTGTGACATTATTTTTAGGTAGAGAAGAAAGGTGAAAAAGAACACCAACTTCGTAGGTGCGCTAAGGATGCGTGCTGGAATGCGCCAAGGTAACACTGGTCGACAAAATTTTACATTTTTTTTCCCACTGGAGTAGGACTAGTTGTCTCTTACAGATTTTTGAATAGTGTATATGGACATAATTTACTTTTGTTTCTAGGAGGTCTTAATTTAATCATCCGATTTTTCCCAATTTCTGATATTTTTAGTAAATAGCTTCTGTGCTGGTTATTTAATTTTGTAACATAAAATGATGTAATCAGCCTTCAAAATCAAAACAAAATTTGTTTTACTTTTGTACCTTTTTATCTAGGAATATATATAAAGATTTTAGTTACCGTAGTATTTCCCATACATTGCTTTCTGCGCGCATTGTATGACATTAGACCGACCCACAAAAATGTGTAATAAATCATTTTTATAAATAATTTAGCAATGATGTACAAAATATTGTAAGGTTTGCACAGTGTTAAGCTGGTATTTGGAAATTGGAAAACACCTAATTGAATTTATGGTTTAATTTTAAAATTACCGAAATAATACGAAAATTGAATTTTTGACGGGTAATATTTGAAAATTTTGACGTCCTACACATTTTTTATAACTAGGTTCATGTTTTTTGTACTGAATTCTTTAAAAAATCGCTGCATCTATGCTTGGGACAATGGACAAAACCACTGGACAAATCTTGTTGTCCAGTGAATTAGCGCAGTGACTTTCAAGCGTTCACCCCTATTAACTTTATAACAGCACAATCGCTTTTCATCAAACATAGCTAAGAACTCCTATTCGGTCCTCTGACTAACCCCCCACCACAATAATACTTTTAACCTATGTTAAGATCTGGATAAGAATAAAGAACAAACCGACTCCGTTTGTGATGGTGTAAAAACTGTCATATTAAGTTCTAATTTGTATCCATCAGCGCCATTATATGTCGTTGCGTTGAAGGCTGTAGAATTCTTCGTCTTTGGTCCACTGCACACGTTAAAATTATTCCATCGAATATCGAAAGGACCCTAAAAATATAAACATTATTATTTTCGTTATAAATATCCTTTATTTTGGACTTAGCTCTGACACGCTGCCTCCTGTCTAGATACGGACACAGCACACAGATTGAGCTAGCCCCAAAATGAGCTCAAGACTTGTGTTTGGGATACTAACTTAACGATACTATATTTTATAACAAATACTTATATAGATAAACATCCAAGACCCAGGTCAATCTGAAAAAGATCATTTTCCATATGGAATTGGATCGAACCCGGGACCTCCGGTGTGGCAGGTGATGACCACAAGGCCACAGAGGTCGTCAATATTTGGAGGGTTTCGCTCTTAGTCTGTACAGATGGACAGACTAACATGTCTTGGTCTTTTTTAGGATCTGTAACCCTTAACACATGAAGGTTTGGGACTCATCTGTCAGCACGGAACAGCATTTTTCTATGCTGTTATCCTTTTCCGTCGTTCAGAACCGTCATTTGCTAGAGCGAGAGAGAAGACTTGTGTTGACTCTTATCTTATGACATGTCTTTTGCATAAATAAGACTTCTCATTAAGTCGTTCACGACATTTCGATATTAGCTGACGAATAGTAGATTAAAAGCTCAGACAAACAGGCGACAGTGTGCCAGCGACAGCTCGTGAGCTGTCGTCGACAGTCGTCAATGGTCGCGAAATGTTGCCAAAAATCGCCGACGGTCGCAAATTGTCGCGCGTTGGTCGACGACGGTCCCCGATAAGTGTCGCGAATTAGCTAATTTCCTGGGTCAAAAATAAATTATTCTGTACTGTTAAGGAAATAAAACGTCACAAAATAATGTCACTGGTTATTGAACATATCCATTTTTACGTGATTTTCGATTTATTATTGCAGAAAAACTGATAATAAGAACGCTTTTTGTCTCCAAGAAACTATGACGTCATCTGCCTGTATTTCTTACAAATCCCATAGTAAATGTTTGTTTTGACGTTTAGAAAAAAGTATCTAATTTGATTTGTTGCAAAATAGCGGATTGTCGTTGGCACATTGCCCCCTGTCTGTAAGAGCCCTAAGTATACATCGAAGACAATGTAAGATTAGAAAAGTCCTAAATTATAGTATAGCTTGTATGGATGTGTGGATGTATGGATGTTTTTTCTCTTTCACGCCAAAATGGCTGAACGAATTGCAATGAAATTTAACATGTAGATAGCTTGTTGCCTGGATCACCACATAGATGCTTTTATCCCAGGAATATTTGAGATTCCTTGTTATATTCCCACGGGAACCTACGCCCGGCAAAGCCACGGGCTTCAGCTAGTTACTTCTAATTTATAATTAATGCTTTTTTCATCATCACTTGCGTGTATTCAATTGCCTGCTAGGGCGTACTGAATGAATATAAAACCTCACTTTTAGCCATAGAATACGGTACTTACATATGTTTTAGGAGAAATAGCTAAGCTCAATGGAATGCCAAGCAAGATCAGCAATATCCAGCACATTCTGAACGGTGACAGTGGAGAGAGATGCAGATTAAATAAAAATATTTCTCCTAATGGCATAGGATGCAATAAAACAAGCTCTTTAAAAGTTAATCTGTTTTTGATAACTGTCTAAATTACCGTCATTACTGATTTCTGAATACACATCCAGAATTTAAGTCATTTGGACGAAAATTTTATGTAATATCTTTATAATTTGTATAAAACACTATCTGTACCAGCCTTTCATATTGAAATGATTTTTTATTTTATTTGTAAAGGCGTTTTTTAGCAAACGTTTTATTTTACTTATATTTTTTATGCTTTAATGGTTCTCTTTCTCAAATGGTTATAACGATACCCTTATAGAATAACTCCTTAGAATCGCTACCACACTAGTCTATCAACTGCTAGAATAATCTGGCTTTAAACACTACAGCGACTAATAATCTGGCCTTAAACACACAAAAGAGTAAGTGCGTTAATTTTTCACTATTGAATAAACCCAATACTCACATACCTTTGAGTCTCAATGGCCAAATTCTAGAATGGGTACCCAACACCAAATTTTTAGGCATAACTGTAGACTGGAACTTAAAATGGGATAAACATATTGAGGCCACTGCCAAGAAACTTAGTTCGGCAGCATATGCTGTGAGGAGGGTCAGACGGTGTACTAACGTTGAACCTGCTAGGCTAGTGTATACTTTAGTTATTTTCACAGCATAATGTCATATGGCTTGCTCTTATGGGGTAAAGCGGCTAACATACATGCTATCTCTGTGCTACAAAAGAGAGCAATTCGGTCGATCTACGGACTAAAATCACGCAATTTCTTAAGAGAGTTATTTAAATCTATAAATATTCATACTGTGACATTTCAATTTATTTACGACAATCTTCTATTTGTTAAATCTAGGTTAAATAATTTCAAGAAAAATAGTGATGTTCACAGTTATAATACGCGCAACAAAAATCAGCTTCATACGCCTAAATTTCGACTTGCTAAAACTAGAAAGTCACTCTTAGGGCTAGGTATAACATTATTTAATAAACTTCCCGAAGCAATCGTTAACCTACCAATGGAAAAATTTTAAATACATGTTAAAAAAGTTTTGTTGAATAATGCGTACTATACTATCAATGATTATTTAAGAGATAAAAACGCGTGGATACTTCCTAAACATTTTCCATTACACTCCACACATGAAACATAAAATAGCTGCATTTTCTGTTACCATAATAAGCTTACTGTAAAAACATGTAAATGCTCTGCGATCAATATGTGACCAACATATAACTAATATTTTCTCTTGACAAGGTCGGCGAGTTCGGGTTTTTCATGCTCACTAAAATGTCCAATCCGGTGGTGGCGTCGCTGGTCGGGTCGTTTGATTCCCTCTAATATGGTTGAGTTTAACGATGGCTGATCCGTGCGTCAACTCGTGAACGGGTGCTGCCGGGAGGGACTGGTCAGCTCGGCTTCGCTTTTTTGAGCTTTTCTTTAAAAATAAATTAAATTTTAATATACTTTACACGTAACATAAATTATACTTATTGACGTGTAAGTGCCTGTAAAGGTCTAATTACTGAATAAACATTTGAATCTTTGAATCTTTGCTAGACTGTTGTGGTTACTTTCATAGTTTAAGGCCCTTAGTAAGATTTTTCTCGTCTTATGGGCATTTTATGAAGCCTACTCCTCATTTCTAGCTGGCCATACAAAGTTGAAAAAACTAAAATGTGAAACATCAGTTCAAGGACTACATTGTAGAAGCTTGATTTTCCTCTATGTCTTAGTATAGTATATTAAAAAAATAACTACGGGACATCGATTTTTATTTGAATGCCCTACTTCTCCTAAACGGCTGTGATATATGAAAATATTTTTATACTAATAAATAAAGAATACTTCATTCTTTAATTTAGAAGATGCTTTTTTAAATCAAACAATATCTTCTTTTAAAAAATACCGATACAAATTTTAAGTTGCATAGGGGCTCTGCGCGGGCGCGGGCGGCAGTCGTTCGCAAGCATTCAGACGGGAAGGCTGTGTCACTCGCTACCAAATTTTTACTAGCGATCAATCGTGTTTTCTTTTTGTTTGTGTTCGTTGAGACAATAAATATTTTTGTATATGTGGTTAGAGAGTAGTGCTGCCAGAAGTGACAGTCGATTCGCCTTATTCACGTTATTTTTACGAGTTATTGATTAATGTAATATTTTATTATATTACTGATTATTTAAGATACGAAAATGATAAAATTATAACACGATTAAGTTAACTGAATTTAAATCTTTATATTTCACTTATGTAACGAGCGAGCAAAGCGAGTGAAATTCTATGAGTCTACTTGAATGATCCGACGTTTCTATGTCTTAGGGTTGTTGTGGATGCAATAATTTTCCAGATGCAGATCCAGAGCGGATCTGCCTGCGGAGCTGCCTGTCCATCTAAGTTAGGTAGCGAAGCGGTGCGAGGAATTAATGCGGAGAGGAGTGGCGAACTGTGTCTGTCCATCTAAGCGGAGCGGTATTGCGAACTAGTGTTGCAAGCAATAGTATAAAATATCGATACTATCGTGGCCTTGAAAATCAGTCACAATATCGATAGTATCGAATAACCGATACTATCGATAGTTATGCAACGCTATTGTGGACTGTGTGACAGTTAATTTGTCAACTGTCATTATAACATTTTTTTAATACATATGTGGAGACTGGCCAAAGAAACGGTGGCGTAAAGATGAATGGTGTTCAAAATTGCGATTAAAAATATTACCATTTAAAAAATATTAAAGTTTTTTGGAGTAACATTTATTTCAAATGCATATTTCTACACTTTGTTGATGAATTTTCGTTAAAAAAAAATATATGCTTTTTTCCGCGATTGAATCCATTTCATTGTCATACAAGTTTATTTTATAGGCCAAATAAAATAAAAACCAGCCAAGTGCGAGTTGAACCCGCGTGGAGAGGGTTTCGTGCAACAGTGCCAAAGTTAAAAATTAAAAAATATCACATTTGACATCCTCATATTAAAACGCGAGTTAACTACTACTAGCGCTATCTGCCGGTGTTTTAGTGTACTATTTTGCGTAAGTGAACGTATTTTATAAGAAATTACTACTTTATTTTCAAATGATAGAATTCTTATATAGGTTTTTCTGCAATTAATAACATATTGTATTTTTTTTTAAATTGTTTCAGGCTCTTTACTTTTGGACATCAGGGGATGTCAATTTGCGTCTTATTTTATGAATATAATCAAATTTATTTTACATCAATAACAAAAATATATTCAAGATCCTCATAACGAACGATTTTATTTGATATATGACACAATACAATATAAATCAACTTTATTGCACCATAATAGACACACAAAAGTTAGAAAACAACAAGATAGAATAAGAAACAATATAGCACAAAGGCGGACTTATCGCTATAAATGCAATCTCTTCCAGCCAACCTTTGGGTAAGTACACTACACAGTAAGGTTTGCAAAACTTTTTTTAAAATTTCTATAAGATCCTATAAGGGTTCTGTTTTTTTTCATTTTTTATACGGAACCTCTAAAACCCCCGACGACACCATCTAGTGATGAGTGGCAAATTAAAAAACCCCGACTTTCAAGCATTAACCGCCAATAACTTCGAAAAGGTTAAACCGATTTTCGACAAACATAGCTACGAACCACCGGAAAAGAACTTGCTTTCACGTAAAAAAAACACATCGAAATCTGTCCGTGGCATCGTAGCTCTCGAAGGGATGGACATTCCTTCGAGAACTACGATGCCACGGATAACTGACAGACAGACATGAGCGTCAAACTTATTACACCTTCCTTTTTTTGTCGGGGGTTAAAAAACAGCCATCGCATCTGTAAATTCGATTTCGCGAAGTTTTGAGTATTTTGAACAAAATATTTCACTTTCCAAACCTCTTTGTATCGCGATACAAAAGTAAGTAGATACCTATTATATTAAAAATTGCTATTTCGGCAATCAAACTATTCAACTTTCAATATAAAGACACTGATATTTAATGTTATTTATCAATTCAGCTTATGCAATAGGCAGTAATGTATGGAGTCTGCTTCTGTGCCGTCCTACGCCCGTGTTTTCTTTGATCAGTGTTTCCGGGCGGGGTGTGAGGTATGCGCGCGGGACCAGGAGCCCAAACGTCCAAGGTCAAACTTAACTCTATTCACCTTAATGTCTTACGGCATACTGCTTTAGGGGAATGCAGCTGATACTCAGACTAATTTTCATTTTACAAAAAAGGGTAGGTATTTCGTGCTATCTACGGCTAAGGACCTAGAGACTCTCTTACAACAAACAATATCAAATTGGAAATAGCTGATCTGTCAGCTAAAAATGCGTTTTGCTTTGATTTCTGTTATACAATATGTAACAAAAACCGTGTCCGATCCTTCCCAACTAGCACACAAGCGCTATAAGAAGCTCTACAGTGGCCGTTAAGAGGTTATTGATTACGGCATTAGCTTCACAGATCAGTCATACAGTAGCCGTGTAAGCTGCTATAGCGCTACTCTAACCCCAAAATAGGCACTTTTTACAACGGTATCAGTTCTACAATCGCGCCATAGTAGCGAAATAAGAGTTATAACCGCCATATAAAGACGCTATAAGAGTGGTACTGTACGTCAATGTATGTACAATGACGCTGTAAGAGTGGTTGTGTAACGCTAAAGGATATACAATGACGCTTTAAAAAGTGTAGCGAACGCTGGAAGACTAAAATAAAGTTTTCTAGCGCTATTCTGCAGATCTTGTCATGTTTGGTCGCGACTGTGCTACTGAAAAACCAAATACTTATGGAAAAATAATAGTTGTATTTCTAAATCAGTGTTATATGAAACAGTGACTTGTCCGATTTTTTTCATTATTACAGAAACAGGTAAGTTTGATTGAACATATTACTGTGCGAGATATTATTGCGAGTGTCAGTTTACTGTGAAAATATACATGTATTTTCGCTTAGATTTTCACGCGCCCACAAGATATTACGTTTTTAACTTTATAATCATTTTATAATATTGGCGACATATTTTTTATCTTATTTAAAGTACTTTATAAGACTTTCCAATAGATAGTTAAGTCATTTATTATCAAATAATAGCGGAACTAAAACAAAAAGTAGTTGTAATAACACGGTATCGATGTGGGTATTGTTAATGTTATTGTTATACATTGTTGTCATATAAGTAGGGATCCTTCAGCGATAAATTAAAACCATTTATGGGTAACTATAGTCCGTTTCAGTAGGTACTTAAAGACTGTTAGGTTTCCATCTGTCAACGATTAGAACAACAGTACTTAATAAGTAATTTAGAAATAATTGATTTGCAGTAGGAATTTATTAGAGATGGCGTTGTATTGAGTAATTTGATCTATGTATATGTGAGTCATTCGTCACCGACTAGGCGATGCGATCTGACGCGTCCAATATTTTAATATTCAATAATTTATAAATCCATGACCTAATACTACCTAAGCAATAACTAAATATAACTGCACGGTAACAATGAATTGCAGAGCCGCCAAAATGTGCAACATACCTGCACTACAAAAAATCGTGCAATCACAAAACTGGTGACCCAGATTGTCCCGCAAAAATAATGGCCGAAAAAAAATTAATTCTATTGATTATGGGTGCATATAAAATTTGTCTTTTTCTAGTCTTATTGAATGTTGTCGTGATAATCTTTTATATAATGTTTTTACTTATAAAAAGTATTTAAGTAGGTTTTATTTTTATTTTGTTTTCTTTATGCTTTCTCCATTAATATGATTTACTTGAACATATATATTTTTCTTTTTAGTAGTTCTCTTTAATATTTTATTGCTTTTAATTAATTACTATGTTAGTGGCGTGTCCTGGTACCAGTTCTCCATGTCTTTAGTTTTATTGTTTACAAATATAAAAATACTAAGTACTTTGTAAGTTAGAGTATAAAGTTTTTGTGTAGAAAAAATAAATAAACATTTATTATTATTATTAGACACTAGGTTTAACTCGCGACTTCGTCAGCATAGAAGTCGAAAATGATTCTTATAGGACTCTTTCTGCCCCCTGTCCCCTTTCCCCTGTCCCCTGTCCCCTGACCCCTGTCCCCTGTACCCCGTCTCCCGTCCCCCGTCCCCTGTCCCCTGTCCCCTGTCCCCTGTCCCCTGTCCCCTGTCCCCTGTCCCCTGTCCCCCGTCTCCCGTCCCCCGTCTCCCGTCCCCCGTCCCCTGTGTTTTAAGAGTCCTAACTAAACAATACATAACAAAAAGCAGATAATATTTTTGTTTGTTTGTGTTATAAAGCCGTTGTATTTATTAAGAATTATACAACTTAATACAGTTTTTATCGCGTTTATTACTTGTTTACTTGAAGCACTGATGTTTCGAACACTTTATAGTATCTATGGTAGCAGGCAGACTAAGAAAGCGCATGTCTGTGACGTTATTATAATTATTTAAAACTACAATCCATAATACGCGATCGTGGCCACTGTGAAGTTTTTGAAACGTCAGTAATTAAAGAAATTAAGTAATAAACGCGATAAAGACCGTATTAAGTGGTAAATCATTATGTTACCATTGTATTTATGTATAATTATATCATAGCTTTATCTCCTATTTACAGATATGTTCTGAAAATAATGATTCTAGAGCTGAAGCGCTCGAGTCTGGAAGCTCTGAAGCACAAACTAGTCAGACATATATCATTGTTTCTGAACCTGAAAACATAGGAAATCCGGTTCGATCTCTACCAGAAGCAAATACTGACATTCAAAATATATTGCAAAACCAGTCAGTTTTATTTGAACTAATGGGCAATGTAATTGAAAATCAAAAAAAAATTATGCACGAAATAGCAAGCCTCTCCATTCAGATCGAAGATTCAAATCGTCATAGTAAAACTACGGTAAATTTGAGCAAAGCTTCATCTGATCCAGACAACAATGCCTTTATTTTAAAACAAATAAAAGTGTAAAAGACCTACTTGATAATGAACAGAAAATAAAACTCATCCGATCATGCTCAATAATTTGTTCGGGTGGTAAAGGTAAAGGCACAACCTGCGCGTACCGATTGTTGGATGTACTCTTCTCCGGGGAATTTCTTTGCGAATGTTCTTGGTCTGGAAGCACTCGTGGTGATGGTGTTAAAATAAGCCTAAAATGTTATAAGAATACTCTTAACTTTTTTTTCACAATGATCAATCAGTGGGATAATGAATACACACAAGAACGACACATTTTTCAAAAACGTTTTGAAAAATGCTAATAAGAGAAAAGGTGTAAAATATGACAGAATAACTACAAAGAGGCAAAGGTCCAAAAAAAAACTCACAATGATGAGCAAATGACTACTGAAAAGAATACACAAGAAATAGAGGAGGAAAGAAAGGAAGAAACAAAAGAAAAATGCGGAAAGGAAGACACACAAAACAATGAGTCAGGAGAGGGAGAATCACTGCTGTGCTAGTTCTTTCTTATTATTTTTTTAAAAATTATAATTAATAACCTTTTTTGTTGGTAAAATATGATAGAAAATTTTTAAAATATTAGATGTGACACAAACTTTTGTACAAAATTACTTATTGTAAAAATTGATGATTTTTCAAATATTAATTAGTTTTAAAAATATTATTAATCATTATTACAATTACTGTCCTCTTGTGAACAGCCAGCTAAGAGAAAAAGATAAATCTCTTTATGTAAAAGTTCTAAAAATGTAAATTTTCACAAATGTTATAGGTTGTCTTGTTAGTACTCTATTTTACTTCAAAACATATCTCAGTTTAATGTGTATTTATAAGTATTAGTACTTTTTAAAACTTAAGTTAAAAGCCCTTATTGAAGACTGATTATAGTATATAATACTATACCTACCTCATATGAAGAAATTATTATTGAATAAAAAACTGAGTCGTATTTTCATTATTTTATTTTACAAAATTGTATGTAACAACGGAAAAACATACATTTCCCTTTTATATTCTAAACACACTAATTTACACTTTATGTCCTGGGGAGTAACAATTATGTTACTTCTTCGTGTACAAGTATGTGGAACTTTATAAATGTTGAGAAACGATGATTTTATTGGAGTCTGGAACAATTCTATTTTATTTATGAACTTAAAACCATGAAGGTACACGCTTCCTGCATCTTCTTTAATATTCGTGATTTCTATTATATCATTGTTTTTCAGCATTAAGTATATTGGTCTTGAGGTTTGGACGATATTTCATAATTATTAAATTTAAATATATATCGTGATTTTCTTTTCAATATTACTGGCGCTGCCGTCTGCTTTGATGTATTCATATCTTTTTCAACTATCATATCATCTTCACTTAGTCTTTTAGCTACTTGTGAAAGTGCTTTATTGCCTTGACGTAGCATATTTTTAATAACATATAATTTATTTTCAAAAGGGTATGCATAAAAAGTATGTAATGGTCCAAACCTCTGAATTTTATCTACAATATGCGAAAGATTATGTACGTTACTCGTAATGTAGTCAATACTATAAAAATATTTATATCCGTCCACAAATTTATATAGCAGAATTTTTGCCAGTGGTAGAAAGTTTTGATATTTTGGAGTAGAACAAATAGTAATTGCACAGTAGAGTAACAAAAAACGTTCCATAACATCATGACTAAGAACATCAGGTAGTATCACTACGCTCAAGTAAAAAAAGAATGTTCGGAACTCTGTCTCTTTCCAATAAGCCAATGTATCCAATTGTCTTACTGCTCTGTGAATTTCTGATGGCATTTTACATTGCTTTAAAAAAGTATTGACGATATATATATCTTTAGAACACCACTTTGTTAAATACAATCCGAAATTCCCATTACACCAACCGGTAATCAATCTTTTCATGATTCCTAAATCTATTAAATGTAATGAGTCACCAACAGGAAAATCATTAACCATGTCGATCGGTAATTTAAGCAAAAGAGAATCATACTTATGGTGCTGTCCATACTTCTTTTTACGAAAATCAACATCTGTTCTTTCAGGACACTTTGTTTGGGGGAACGTAACCGTGTGAGATTTGTGAGAGTAATCGCCGACTGTAGTGCATTTCAGGAATCTGTGTTTACCGTTGAAATTACACACTCCTAAAATAATAAAAAAGGGATCAACTAAATAATTAAATAAGGCAAAGAAGTTCACAGGTTTAGGCAGGTTATTGACTTTAGACTATTAGAATAATACTAGCTGATAACTCGCTTTCTGACGGCGCCTGTCCCCGTCCCGGTCCCCGTCCCGGTCCCCGTCCCGGTCCCTGTCCCGGTCCCCGTCCCGGTCCCCGTCCCGGTCCCCGTCCCGGTCCCCGTCCCGGTCCCCGTCCCGGTCCCCGTCCCGGTCCCCGTCCCGTTCCCCGTCCCCGTCCCGTTCCCCGTCCCCGTCCCGGTCCCGGTCCCGGTCCCCGTCCCCGTCCCCGTCCCAGTCCCCGTTCCCGTCCCCGTGCCGGTCCCCGTCCCCGTCCGTAAATAATACATACCTTTTATAAATGCCCTTGCAGGAGAGTCACAGATGAAACATCATATGGTTATTTTCATGGTTTTTTCAAATTGTTCAAAATATAAATAATTTTCAAGTAATTGTATCATTTCCTCAACAAAATCTTTTAAAAATGCATTCAAATCTTTTGGTTTGCCTTTTCCACAATAAATGCCAATTATTAATGGGTCTTGTTTAGGTATTTCAAAAATGTTACAAAGTATGGGCCAGAACTCTTCATTAGAACTTTTATGTATAGGAGGGCCATCAAAATTAAAATTAAAAGATATTTTTTCTGGCATTTCATTTGCAGCACAAGAATACAGGATTTTTTTCAAAGGAATAATAACACCATTATGCCAATATTTTCCACCACCTCCAATTGACTTCAAATCGATGTGTCTAGGTGTTCTTAATAAAGTCCGTGGGTCATTAGGTAAAACGTTAGGTATTCTTACATTTATAATTTTCGACAATTCTGAAAGCGCTACTTGCGTGACGTTAAATTTAACAGCCCACTTTTGGAGTTCATATCGAAAATTATTATTTTTAACAAAATCGGTACTATCAGTTTCTTCATCTGAACTAGATTGACAGGCACAGTCAATGTTAAACGAAGTCGTGTCGTCACCTAAGGAAGCTTTTTCAATAAATTCAGTGTGAACCCCCTCAAAACCACGGTTAATTATTTCAGACACCACGGTACTATTTTGGGAAGCTACGGAACCCACTTCATTTTCTACTTGTATTTTATTGCTAAGGTCTTTAAAATTAACACACTGTTTTGAATGATTATTCAATATTTTAGAATACTTCTTCTTAATTTTTTGTCGTATATTTCCCTGCTTCTTCATTAATTTCCAAGTTTTTGTTCTATTCATAATGACCGAAGATTTTAAGTCAAAATGGATGACAACGAATACTAATCAAAGAATTTAAAACAGCTCCTGTCCCACTCAAAGCGTTATAGTAACGCTATAAACGTATTACTCATAGTCTTTATTAATTAAAACCTCTACTATAGCGGGTTTCGCAGTACAAATACTATATTATCCTCAAATATAGCGCCTTTAGCGCTACTACAGCATTAATTTACTCTACTGTAGATAATGACGCTACAAGAGAGGTGATAAACTCTATAATAGAACTTAAGAATCTAAAGAGACGCTCTCTCCAATTCAAAGTGATTCGATAGCATCTTATAGCTCTTTCCAAACACTCATACCTTCCAAAACATCATTTATACCTCTACTAGTGTTATAGAAATGTTCACAACTATGTTTTACCTCTATTACCTGTAGGATAGCGAAAAAAGATACCATTGTAACTTCGTTAGTGTAAATGATTACGACTGCATGGCCACTGTGTGACATACCTGTATGATGACTTTAAAATACGGTGCTCTACAGGCTGAGGAGTTGGTTTTACCTTTTCAACAGCAATTGTATCGCTAATAAGTTCTACAAAGGTTATACAAGCAGCTCGTGTGCTAGTTGGGTTGTATGATCAACTCAGACCGTCAATATGAACCACTTTTTCCTATGGGACCAATGCTTAAAACTTGAAAAAAATCGTCATTTTCATATAATAGATATTCAGGACTAGCTGAAGCCCGCGACTTCGTTCGCGTGGACTTTATGACTCCAGCGTATCTGCATCAGATGTTCTTTTTTTTTGATATTTATACCTCAACAAAAATTGCTCATCAGACTGAACACGCACACGCACACGCACACGCACACGCACACGCACACGCACACGCACACGCACGCCGCCGCCGCCGCACGCACGCAAGCACGCACGCACGCACCTTTCTTTTTGCGTTATTTTAATGTTTTTTTTTTTTACTCTAAATATATTCAAGCGAAAATTATTGAATTCCGCAGACGACCGCTGCGTAGGGCTCGGAAGCTGACCGCAAGCACTTCGGAGATATCTTTTAAATTTTGTCTTGACCATGCCCTTTAAACAATTTTACGAACTACTGTTTTCAGTTTAAAGTACGCACACGCACGCACTCTTGAGCTCTTTTCTACGCACATTAGCCAAAAGTGGCCGTTTTTCGCAAATGTGCGTAGAAAAGCTTTATACTTATATTTGCGCAAAACGGTCACTTTTGCCTAGTGTGTTCCTTTTCCTATCAAAAAAATTATTTCAAATGGGGGCAGCTCTGGATCCCAAAAACATTGACCTGCCTCGCATACCCTAGTGGCGCCTACATCGAATCGCATAAGGTGCTGCCTACCCTGGTTAGCCGAGCGAAGTACGCGGTAACCACGCGACTTTTTTACTTACATTTTTAAACTCGTGATATCTTTCGAATTGAATGTCCGAATTGAATGGTTCAAAAAGTTATATAAAAGTATTGAAGCAGTTTTGCATATGAATTAATTTACTTTAATAAGGTCTAATACCAAGGTAAAATAAAGAGCCTTTTCTAGCGGTGGCATTTCAAATAAATTTTTAAAATACACACTTATGAGTAACACTTATCCCACCAAAAACATACCTGTTAAAAATGGGGCCAAGTTCCTATCGGCTAATTGTTCGCCTAAAAAAGGGTTGAAATCCAATACAATGCCAAGTTTAGATGCACTTTAAAATCGTTCATAATCATCTTCATCAACAGCCTGATCCACTGGTAAACATTTGCCATTCCCAAGACTCGCCACCACACCCAGTCCTCCGCCTTCCGCATCCAGCCACTACCCGCCACTTTATTCACGTCAACGGTCCATCTGGCCGAAATTCACTTTACCATACACCCAACTTAAAATATGGTTAAATTACCTACTACCTATGTATTTTCACAAGTATACCATATTTTTCAGGATCTACTATAGCTATATCTATGAAATTTGGCATACTGCTTTAGTACTAGTATATAATTACGTAAGTACAATTTTATCTCTGTACTTGCAATAGGCACTGAGCTACAGGGGGGCCAAAAGTGGGTCGAAACGGTTCGTGTAAATAGTGCACGGCGTGCGCGCGGCCTGTTGCTGGAACTTGGCCTGCGCACTACCGTGCGCTTAGATTGTGACATACCTATAATAGTGAGACATATGCTGTCGGGACACTTTTAAGGGCTCCGTAGGGAACAAGGAACACTTATAGTTTCGCCTCGCCATGTCTGTCTATCTGTCTGTCCGTCCGCGGTTTTACTCACAGACTATAAGTACTAGAAAGCTGTAATTTGGTATAGGTATGTGTAATTAATCAAGCCACAAAGTGGTGAAATAAAATGTAGAAAAAAAAATTTTTTCCGGCATCTCCCATACAAATAGGAGTCATTTTTTTCTCGACTAACTCATCGTATGGGGTTATCGCTGAAAAATATTATGAACTTGTAAACATCATTTTTCGATTTAGGGATCCTTTTCTAAAATATGTGGTTTTATATTGCAAATTTTTGTTAGAGTCAAGTGCGTGTGTGTCCCCCGCCCCTCCTGTATCTTTATATCAATAGAAAATTAGTTTTTAGACGTTTTTAGTGGCGTAAACTCAAAGCGGACATTCGCATCTACGGAACCCTACACTGCGCGTGGCCCGATACGCAGTTGGCCGATTTTGTAGATAATGATGTATTCTACAAAGTTGTAGTACAATATTTTCATGTATTTTTACACGTTGGGTTACATTATTAGAGTTTTAGTACGAAACCCTATTTTTTTTTTTAAATAAAATATTGCCTATGTCATTTGGGAATAGTGTAGCTTTCCAACGGTGAAAGAATTTTTACAATCTGTCCGGTAGTTTCGGAGCCTATTTGATGTAAATAAACAATCAAATCTTTGCTCTTTATTATATTAGTTTAGATAACACTTAATATATTTTAACTTAAAATTAAAGAAACAGTCGAATCTTTTCACACTTACTCGGTTAAAAAAGAAAAGAAACTATGAAGAAACAAGGCATTGATTTACTAAAGTTTTTTATATGAGCTATCCAGTTGCATACAAAACAGATTTCCTTTGTCCGAAAATGAGATAGTTTTCATTATATATTCGCCATAATAAAAAGATTTTCCATAAAATGCATATGTTATGTCAGTCATATTTGAAACAAAGTATTTGTCACCCTGAAAAATAAAAAATATTACTAAAAACTAAAAGTGCTTTTACTATATATGACGACCTCCGTGGCGTAATTATCACCATACTAGTCCGCCACCCAGAAGTCCCGGGTTCGATCCCCGGTCAGGGCAAGTCGGAAAATAGCCTTTTTCAAATTGTCCTGGGTCTTGGATTTTTATCTATATATGTATTTGTTATAAAATATAGTATCGTTGAGTTAGTATCCCATAACACAAGTCTCGAACTTGGTCTCGAATTCCATATGACCTCGTTGGCCCAGTGGTTATCATGCCAGGCAGAGCGTAGCGTGATCGGCATCTGATATCTCCAGTGACGTAAACTACCCACTTAGTTACTTACAGTACGAGAACAAACTGATGTCAGGATGAAAACTTACTTTCAGTCACGTCACCTTACCGATGCCGCCACATGAGAGATCTTACGTGAGCCTTATAAAAATGTGACGGAAATCCAGTGCCCCGCCTCCGCACTGAATCATGAATCGCAACCACCATGTCTGGATTCCCTGGCCCCACAGAATTGAATACTGTGTATACACCTGGGCTTTCCGTCTTGCTTAAACAAACTGTCATTGTAATAAATCGGTTCACCAATCCACATCTATTACAATAATCACAATTAAATGAGTCATGGCCAAGCTACAGCAAACTACACAAACGAGTTGTGCACGATACGGCCGCCTGAACAAGACTGTCCCTGTCGCTAGGTCGACCGGTCTTATAACTTGTTGCTAACGAGTATTGCCATTTCAAATCCAACCGTTGCATTTTGTAGTAAACAACTTTCTCTTTGCACGTGTAAAAAATAATAAAACGGGAATTGTACATTGAACTCTCCGACATATATATATATATCTCCGCTCTTTTAATTCTAAATGTATTAAGGAGACGATCGAGCAGAACAAAGACTCCAAAGTGTTCGCAAGAGCTATGTCGGTTGGGCAAAGCCGATTGATGAAGTTGAAGACGGAGGACGGTGGCGTGGTGTCGACAAAGGAAGGGGTTCTGGCAGAGATCGAGAGGTTTTATGGAGAGCTGTATACTGAAGAACTAAGTATAGGCCTACCACGCTCCTAAGTCATATATACAAGTTGTTTTCTAGGGTCATCACGAATCGCCTCGCAAACAGGTTTGATGCCTTCCAGCCCCTCGAACAAGCCGGTTTCCGTAAAGGCTTTAGTACCATGGACCATATTCACTGCTGCGGCAGGTTATAAAGAAGACGAGGGAGTATAACCGGCCGTTATGCTTAGGGTTCGTGGACTATGAAAAAACCTTTGATTCGATCGAAATGTGAACCGTGCTTCAGTCTCTCCAGCGATGCCGTATTTACTATCGGACATCGAAGTGTTGATGTGCTTATACAGTAACGCCAATATGTCAGTCCGAGTACAGGAGCAGTGCACGAGGGCTATTTCACTGCAAAGAAGTGTAAGACAGAGAGACGTTATATCTCCGAAACTGTTCACCGTTGCACTGGAACCTTCAAGCTTCTGGACTGGGAAGGATTTGGCATCAACATCAATGGCGTGTATATCACTCACCTTCGATTTGCCGACGATATCGTTGTCATGGCAGAATCGATGGAAGACTTAAGTACTATGCTCGGAGACCTAAATCGAGTTTCCCAACAAGTGGGCCTTGAAATGAACATGGATAAAACGAAAGTAATGTCGAATGTCCATGGCACGCCACTACCTGTTTGTGTTGGGAGCTCGACCCTCGAAGTTGTAGACTAGTATATCTACCTGGGTCAATTGATCCAGGCAGGAAGTTCCAGCTTCGAGGAATAGGTCTTTCGACGAATCCGACTCAGCTGGGCAGCGTTCGAGAAGCTACGCAGTGTCTTCTCGTTCAAAATACCTCAGTGCCTCAAGACGAAAGTGCTAAATCAATGTGTGTTACCACTGATGACTTATGGCTCTGAAACGTGGTCACTTACTATGGGTCTCATATGAAGGCTCAAAGTCGCTCAGCGCGCTATGGACAGGGCAATGCTCGGTGTTTCTCTACGTTATCGAATCAGAAATGAGGAAATTCTTAGAAGAACAAAAGTCACTGACATAGCCCAGCGGATTAGTTCGTTGAAGTGTCAGTGGGCGGGATACAAAACGCGAAAAACCGATTGCCGATGGGACAAAAAGGTTCTCGAATGGCGACCGTGTACTGGTCAGCTCGGCTTCGCTTTTTTTGACTAAATACTTAATATTTTTTTATTACGCCATTTATGTTTTTGACTTGTTCGCAAACATTACATGTTATAACGTGTCAACATTGTATTATATTATAAGTATTTATTAATTAAAAGACAATAATAAAATATGACAAAGCCCTTCTGGCGAGTAGGCGACCAATACTGTGAAAATGAGTTTCTTCCGGCGTTTCTTCTCAGCAGTGGTCGTTACGAAGCGCTGGTATCGGTAGATTTCTTTAAAAATAAATTATATTTTAATATACTTTACACGTAACGTAAATTATACTTATTGACGTGTAAAAGTGCCTATAAAGGTCTAATTACTGAATAAACATTTGAATCTTTAAATCTTGAATCAAGCGAAGCGTAGGACACCCACCCACAAGGTCAGACGATCTGACCAAGGTCGCTGGAAAGCGCTGGATGCAGGCCGCTCTTGATCGGTCATTTTGGAAATCCTTGGGATAGGCCTATCTCCAGCAGTGGACGTTATGCGGCTGAAATGATGATGATGATGATATATTTTTTGTGTGAAACTAATAATTTCAACAATTATTATTTATTTTTTTACCTTAGTAATGATGCAGTTTTTTTTAACACCAAAATATTTACTTAGCCCTTCTTCTAGAGCATAATGTTTACATGGATCGTCTATTCTTTTACTAAATAACAAACTTTTATGATGATCGTTTTTCGTATACACGTCAACTTTCACCTAAAATAATAATAAAATAAAGACATTAAGTTTATATATCAAGAAGAACATCAACTCAAGCAATTTTATACAACACGTTCAGACTTTGATAATTATAACATTCCCCTAAAAGGATAACGAAACACGAATGACAAACTTCTCATATAAAAAATCAGTAAGAATAGGAACTCAAACATTTACAAAACTTATGTTTTATTCATACATATGTGCTTGGTCCTAATTCACATTTAACGGTAAATATCATTGCTTAATGATCGTATGTAAGTAACACGTATTAATGTTTTTATGCCTAACAATAATTTGAACCCCCGATACATACGTGATCAATGTGAACGTTTTCAAGAAACGTTATATTTATGTAGAGTATAAACGAATTTTCTATTTTGACAAGTCTTGCATTTACTTTTGTCAGTTCTTTGCGTTTCGGCCCACTGCATAGCTGCAAATTAGACCATTCAGCCTTGTAAGGCCCCTGAAAAAATCAGAGATTTTTCCTCATACTGTTTCTCAAAATAATGAATAAATGTTTTTCAAAAAATTTCCAAAGTTAATTAAATATTTATATTGGTACTCACAAAATTATTTGGAATTACGTTCGGCTGTAAGCAATGAACACTATCAAAAGCACCCATCAAAAAAAATAGAAGCTTGAGTGCGACCATAATGGATTTTTTTCAAAACTAGAAAACCAACCATTATTTTTTCATATAGCATTTTACTGATTAGGTTCATGTAAAGAATTGTATCATTTACCACTCGCCAATGACTTCTTAATCTATATTTAATTGATCTCGTGCTAAAATATCATTTATTATTAAAAAAATATCATTATAAAGATATACCCAATTTTAGAAGATATAAAAATTATATTGTTTATTTTATAACATACACTTTCCTTATGACAGTTAAGTACCTACATTACTTTATATATAGAACAAAATTTGTATAAATAGGTATAGTTATTACGTAATTTTGTTATTTATTTCATCATATGTAGTATATATTATAAACAACCATTTTTATATCTTCTTTTTCTTGTTGTTCTCTGACTGCACTCCTATCAGATTCTTGGTTAGCTGGACTCAACTATAAAGTGTTAAAAGCATTTCCAATCGGTTTTGGGTCACAAGAACCATCCACACTAACAGGTAACTCCACCTTTCCTAGACTTAGTACTTTTTCAAAATTTACCTATTTTTTAGCAGAATGTGGAGATACAGCTTAAGTCTGATCATTTTTTTTCTACAGTAATTACATAAATAAGTTACTAACTTAATTTAAAAAAAAAACAGTAACCTGAACTTGAGCTAATTTAAAATGTCCGTAATAAGAAAAGTTCTTTTGTTCAAATGATTTGACACCTACAAGCTATTTTGAAAACTAAATAAAAAATATATTTTTACATTAATTTTCGATTTATCTAACAAATTTTAGTAAATAAAACAACATGTTTTCAAAAATAGGTTTTTTATATAATTATTTTACAAGCTTTATTGACTTATTAAAATAAATTTCGCACTTGTAGGCCGTTTTAGACATAACCATGACTTTTGTTGCCGTAAAAACCGGTGAGATTGAAATAATATTTCGAGCTACTCTTAGCTTCAGAATGCTCGCAGGGCTTTGGTCTCGGGTGTCGAAATATGTCATAGCAAATCAATATGTCAAGCTACGTTTTCAGATCCCACGAGTAATCTGACTTCAGTGTTGGTTTCTTAGTGCTCACGCACACTAAAAACGATACAAAAGTATACTTTATTAACAATTTCGAAATCACATCTCTTGGTTCCATACTCATTCCTGAAAATCTCGGCTAGTGAGAAATGTCTACACGGGTTCTTTAGCTTGTCCCTCCACAGTTAGTCAGTCTATTACTCTAATCTAAAACTAAACTCTATCACAAAATATCACAGAATTAGTTACTTTTTTGCCGGATTTTGCTGACTATGATTACAGCACCGATATAAAAATTATACAATTAGACAATTAATAAGCAAGTACAATGCGGCACAAATAAGTTGAATAAAAATGGCGGATTTCAAAGCATTTTTATACAAATTCCCAGTACGTAGGTTGAACCAAAATGGTGGTTATCGGCGCAGGTGCCAGTAATGCGCCGACGACTGCCAGTTTGGTTCAATTTACGTGTCGGGAATTTGTACAAAAATGGTTTGAAGTCCGCCATTTTTGTTCAACTTATTTGTGTCGCATTGTAGGTGTTGTAAATGTGCTATCAGTGTGAGAGATGGTAGAGGAATGTGTCTTCAATTAAATTGCAGTATCTTATTGATATTGCCATTATAAAAATACTAGCGATTGGCATGTCACTACAACAATTATATAAAACTTATTTACCTGTTCAATTTATACTGTCAGTTTTTCGACACATCATTGTTCTATCTACCATATTTTTCATGCGACTAATCGATTTAAAATTACGTGCTTAGCAAATGTAAATGTTAAATTACGAATATTTTACCATTTTTTCCAATACCAAATCAGTAAGTGAATTTTCGTTTGGGGCTTAAATACACATTATAATAGTCCTCGTAAATAGTTAAACATTGATATAAACACAAGGCCTCTAGGTTGGTAAGCCCGGGATACGTCCCATTAAGGCGGCCCTTCCCGTTCGCTCTGTTTTCAACGCAAGCATAGTTTGAAAAGCTTGGTGTTTCATCCAGGGCAATGCTAGAAAAAGAGGCAAACCAAAAAGAGAGAGATAGCACCTAATGGCATGGTTTGCATTCTATTAAATGAAATTAGTATTACTATAACTATCCATTAAACGAATATTAACTATTCATAGGGTGCGGAAATTACATAAAACTTGTTCCAGCAGATACGTGTTTATCAGTAAGCCTTACAAGTATGTGAAATAAATGTTTTGTATTCAAAATTTTCATTCAATTTGTTGTTTTTTTACAATAACTAGTTTTGATTTTATTCATGGAAGAAGACGAAAATTGACCATCTGGGTCTGCTGCTGGTTGTACACCATCGACACGAAAGGAAGCGTGATTTAGTCTGGTCGTTACGACCACACTGACATTGTGTTGCAATTGGTTCAATGAGTAGGCAGAGGCTATGGACTATAGACTCCAGTTGCTACGATCCTGATAGATAAAATCTTATCCATCTAGTAGTTTTAAAGTACGAAACGAACACACAGACAGACTTTGTTTTATTACTGAAGTATTAACTGTTGTCATGCAATTGTAGAACATTGATGTATACAGCCTTGAGATGAAATTTCTCTTCTTTTATGTACAAGTAAAATTGTTGACTAGTTTTTCGTAGCAGGTGCTACGTCATAGCATTTTTCAGTCAATTTGAAATGTTAGGGTAAACTATACTATACAATATGTAACAAAAACCCTGTTCGATCCTTGTAGAAGCAACTCAGACCGTCAACATGAACAACATTTCCTATTGGAACAATGCTTAAATCTTGAAAAAAAAAACTACATTTTCATACAAATGTGTTCAGCCGGCTCGGCAATTTGTATGACAATGTCAATTTTTTTCTTCGACTTTCAAGCATTGATCCCATATGAAAAGTTGTTCATATTGACGGTCTAAGTTGCTCCTACAAGGATCGGACAGGTTTTTTGTTACATATTGTGGATATAGATATATTTATTATATATAAAGATAGTTTGAATTATAAACACATTGATAGTCAGAACATGACTGTGTGTTGGCAGAATAAAATTAAATAAAATCTTTATCCTAGTATTTGAATTCTCTTTGCTTTATCTTACGAATAATCTTGCCTTATCCCAAAAATCAAAGGGAACTTAAAATCAAACAGAATAAAGGAAAAAAGTTGACGCCGTGACATCGTATGGGTTTTTCTTTAAATACTCAGAAAGTGTTTTGCTAATAAGTAGATCTATAGTCACGGTTGTATTGATCAAATAGCAAAAAAAATTTTTTGGTTCTGATTTTCTGAGTAAAGAGTTACATTTTTATTAAATTCTTTTTACCTATTGGCATGGAGCATGGACTTAATATTTTCTATAGCAATTATCAAATTGACACCTAATGTCAGTGCCAAAAACACGTGGTTTGCATTGATTTTCCCGTGGATTTTATGGTAGAAATTTACAAAGGTAATATATACTTACACTCATAGACCAAGAATTTGTTACTCTTAAATCTATGCTTACACTTCACTTGGATTGATTTCAAAGACTAATTTAAAACTGTATCTATGCATGAAATTTAGATTTCCTTTAAGTTATGTATCTGTTAAATCATCATTCATTCATCATTTCAGCATTCAGTCGCATAACGTCAACTGCTGGATATATGCCAGTATATATACCTATTGTTATATACAATACTGTTGAATACAAGGAATCAACTCTTATTTAATTTTGTCAAAAACATTGGATTTGCAAAGATGAAAAGAACAAAGAGTAGTAAGGTAAGTATACAAAAGTAATGCAGTTTCAGATTTCATTGATAAAAGCCTAAATGGTGCTGCAAGTTGGGCTTTAACCGCGAAATCTATTTATTATTAGTTTTGGAATATATCACAAAAACAATTCATTGCGGCCAAATCCTGCAAAAACTGAATCCAGTGTCTTCCACCTATTGAACTAACCAGGAGTTTGGCAGGGAATTTACAATTTGTTGGGACGGCCATAAAACACAATACCTGGGCGTGACCCTGGACCGCTTCCTAACTTACAAACACAATTGTTGTGCCCTGAAGTCCAAAGTTAACTCGAGTAACAACATTCTGGACCATCTCACTTCCACCCGTTGGGGTGCATCACCTAATGTTCTCTGAACGAGTAGCCGGGCCTTGTGCTACTCGGCAGGCGAAAATGCAAGCCCTGTGTGGGCTCGCTCAGCACTCGCATCAGAGGTAGACATAGCCCTCAACGACTCATGCCGAACCATCACAGGCACTTCAAAACCAATCCTTCGGTCCCACCTGTATACCCTGTCCAGCATTGCTTCGCCAAGTGTCAGACGTGATGCGGCTGTGCGGTCGAAAAAAGTAAACATTTAAACGGCAAAAGACACCTTCTCTAAGGATAGACTCCACCACCAGCACGTCTCAAGAGCCGAAACAGCTTCCTTAGGCAGCCGAGCATACCAGCCGCAGAAGCTCCTAATGTAAGAGTTGAGCGACGGTTAGACAAATATCCACCTCACGAGTCAAGTCAAACCTTCTACCTGCAGAATAACTCCAACTGGGTAAAGACCTCACCTGGTCAGTATGGAAGTCTTTCAATAGACTCCTGGCTGGTATTGGGAGGTATCGAGAAAACCGAGTTAGGTGGCGTCACGCTGATAACGACCTTTGCGACTGAGGCTGCCCTTGGCTGCCCTACGTCATGTACCATAGAGGACCTTAATGAGGCTAATGAAATGACAGAGTGATTACCCTGGCCACATACTAGTCAAAGATCATTTGAAAATTAAGCTACACCGAAACCATTTTGACTCAACAAGAAGAAGAAAATTAGTTTTAGAGAGGAGATTAACGTGTATATTCAAACAGAGATAGAGAGAGAGAGAAATTAAATTTTTGAACAAAAAACAACCGATCTAATTTTATTTCAGGAATTTCAACCATAATCTCTAAAGTTCTTCATCATATCTTCACCAAATTAATATGGGACCAAAGGCTTTCAAATAAAAAAAAAACAACCGACGAAATCGGTTTACAAGTGGTGAAGATATCTAGTAAAATACATACATAATAGTCAATATCCCTGCTTAACAACACCTACTTACTTTTACACCTACTACGATAGTTTTCTATTTATCCCAAAGGTTTACTGGTAGCATCAATTTCGCATTAATTTACCTACCTTTATTGTTGGTAAATAAAGTTTAAATAAATATTATGTACTTGCAATTGTTCTGTTTTATTAAATTGCATACACCTTCACAAAGTACGAAAGCGCATAAAATGATTTTGCTTTTCAGGGTCGTTCAGAAGTCACTCTTCAGACAAAATCCTTAAATGTACTCAGAGAGGAACCCGAGTATGTTCCACCGATGGATGATCTCGTCGTCAAACTAATGAGTCTTAGACTCTCCGACGAACCGCAGACGAAATTTGCCATCAAAATCACCTTTTTTAACCAGCTTATCCTCTCTGGCATCGTAAAGTCTGTTGGGGCTCGGACGGTGGAGAAAAAATCCGCTGTGATTAAAGGATCCATGAGTTACGACCCCTCTGATTATGAAAGGATGTGTATGTACGCTGACTACCCGTTAATAGGTATGTCTGTCTTTCAGAGGCTGTTTGTGAAAATTTCCAAACGGGTTTTTGGTCTGTCTTTCATCTAATTCTCAGATGCATCTTTAATTGTATTTTATGAGCCTTTGCATTCCGTTTTTTTCTTTTTCTCCGAGAATCACATCTAAGGATATCGTGGATTCACAGCAAAGAATGCCAAAAACCGTGCACTGTGGATGAGAAAAAATATAGAAATATTAAAATCGGCTGCCCACCGGACATCAACCTTTCTTGAGAATCCAGTTATTGCACAAGATATTAATGTTTAGACTTTACGAAGAGATGGAATAATCTTCTCTTCTTTCTTTACATCCTTTATCAGTCCACTGCAGTAGTAATGGCCTCTCCTAATAAAGAGAGGAATTTGCCTGTAATCAACACATTAGATGTTACCTGACTTACTTGACTCAAGGTCCTAAGGCCCCCCTAGGTGGGGCAGAGGGCTTTAACAGTCTTTCTATACGCTTTATTTCGGGCCAGGTTAGTCCGATTGCCTTCATATCCGCTGCTAAGATGTTATCTATAATTAAATATTTGCCCAGAGAATGCTTCTGTCCATTTCTGTAACCTTCCCTTAATTGCCACTACTACACCCGTGGAAGAGGAAAATAATAGTGGCAAATTGTATCCTACTCTGCCTTCATCACACGTTCCCTTAAGATATTCGGAATTAATGGATCTTGCTAATGTTTACCTTTACCTACAGTGCACATTCAGCCACTCAAGGACGTGGAAACCAGCGCTTCGAGGTTAACTTCACAAAGCATAACTTTTAAATCTCCTTCCCCTGAAGCAAAACCTAAAGCCAATATAAGCTGCTGTAATGTAGACATTCTGCCTATATTTTTGGGTAAGAACCTAAATATTTTCATTATACATATTTGACGACGGCCTAACTTTGGCGGCACGGAGATCGCAGTTTGCTCTGGGATGCAACCTACGTGAGCACGTACGCGGCGTCATATCTCAATTGGATAGTAACCAGGGTCAAAAATAAATTATTTTGTACTGATAAAAGAGTAAAACATCACAAAATAATGTCACTGTCTCACTAATGTCATTAATCATATCCATGATTTTAGATTTATTATTGCAGGAAAACCGATAATAGGAGCGCTATTTGACTCCAAGAAACTATAACATCACGCCGTGCTATTTTATACAAATCCCATAGATGATGTTTTGATGTTTAGAAAAAAGTTTCTGGTTTGACTTGTTGAAAATTAGCGGATTGTAGCATGTGCTCGCCTAGGTCACCTGCGCAGGCGGCGGCTGGACAAAAATGCATAAAATACTCAATGTTATTTTGGCAGTTTGAGTTTGTTCCAGTCGCCGGGTGGTCCACGATATACTGAAACAAAGAGATATGTGAGATAAGACGTTGCTTGAAAGACCGAGGATATGACCACCGCTAGTAGTAGTATCTAGTTCAAAGAATATTTTTTTTACCTTTTTTTTTAAAGAGGAAACGCGGCCAGTATATTGGGTACTTTTGAGCCGGTTACAGATGGGGGTGGCATTTTGGATTAGTATATATAATAAAAATATAACAATTAATACATTGTTCAATTAATTTTGTTACTAAATAAAGATTTTAAGATCTACTAAGTAAATGATCCTACAATTATTTATAATCTATATACGAAAATCTTTTTCGTGTTTCACCATTACTTAGTTTCTAATCATCAACAGAACTTTCTTTAAAAAATAAACACACTAAAAAGTTGTACTTTTTTACAGTTTCGGTTTGTGTTTTTTTTTTATTGACATGAAACTAACAGTTTATGTTTATATTAGACCAGGATAAAATATGTGTAAGGAAGCGCATGGAGCCTATGATTGAGCCACGAGCCCTACAACAGATAAGCTGGGACAATCTACCATTAGTGACCCTGGAAGTGTCAGTGAAGAGGAACCCGCTGAATAAGCAGCACCACGCGGTGCTGAAAAAGGCCAACCACATGAAGGTCACTTTAGTGGCTTCCTACAATATGATCGAACCTTACAACGCTTATGGCTTGTACAGTGCTGCCACAAAAATGCCTTTTCCTAATAAAACTGTAAGTTTCATTCTGAATTGTTTCATTAAAAATGTAGATTTTTCTTTAAGACGAAGTGGTAGCTAAAGTGGCGCCCTCATTTGAAATAAATTGTTTAAAACTAAATATGGTGATAATTAAAAATTTTATTTGTATAAATGTCTAGAAAGCCCTTCAACTATTTTATAAATAACCTTTGAAATTATTACTAATAGTCCGTCTAGTTTTAAAACTGTTTTTCGCCAAAAGTGGCCACTTTTGGCGAAAGTTTTAAAACAAGACGGACTACCAATATTACTTTCAAAGGTTATTCATAAAATAGTTTAAAGGTCATTCTAGACGTTTATACAAATCAAATTTTAATTATCACCATATTTAGTTTTAAACAATTTATTTCAAATGAGGGCCACACTTTAGCTACCACTTCGTCTTAAATTCTCAATCTTGATGAAGTAGAATTGAAGTTGATACAATTTAAGTGTTTTGTATAAGACAACAAGTGAGTAATTACCTATATTGTGAATTTAATTCCAGTGCAGGTCACTTTGCCGCAAGACGTCTACTGCTAGATATTGACCTCTCCAAGGATTTCTAAAATGACTGCTCTGAAGCGTCCACCATCGAGCGTTTTCAAACGGCGCCTACGTACGCTATGTAGGTGTGTGTCCTACGCTGCTTACGCGCCGCTTGCAATCCGAGACTTTTCATCACATCGGTCAACCCACTACCACTACCACTCTATTTAGCTCGGTTTCCTACGAACTTTTCACTTCTAGTATCTAAAGGCATGTTAAAACGAACATATTTATTACAGAATGCATCTGTTATGACTTTTGTTGGAGGTCATGGGATATCCCGGAAATTTAAAGCCACGGCTTTTTATCCCAAATGGGAGAACCTCCGACAGAGTGAAGACGTGTTCACCAGAGGCGACCACAAGTTTGTCTATGAACAAGACGAACTGCGAAATGAAGAGAACATTGATTTGCACTACTACATGAATAAAATACCACGGTGCTGTAAGTTTATTGTTTAGTTTAATTACAACGTTAGTTATTTGTATTACTTTTGCACGCCTCATATGCGGACCGTACAGGTAGTGCATGCTCTACTCTCAAAATGTCAGGGTCAAGCAATTTTCTTAAACTGTCTTTATTATACTCATATTGCACTATTTGTACAGAGATATGAAGAACACTCGTTTTATGAACACATTTAATACACATTCATAGAAAATATTTATCAAGCAGAACATAAAAAAAATTAAAGAGCGTTTTCGTCGACGTCCGGATGTCTGTATAGACGTATGCGCCACGATTACGCTCGAAATACTTAATGAATTTGTACCTTTTTAAATAGCTTCATCACGTCTCGGAATTGTAGCTTATTGAAAATTACTATCTAATTCAGTGCCCTTTAATTATAATTAATGAAATACTTAAATGACCTATTGTAACATGCGAGAAAATAGACGTCCGTCTTTTTTTTTCCAGCTCTAGGTGCAGGGGTCCTTTGAGTAAATTTTTTATTCAGCGCGCGTATGTCACGCGTTTGTTCTATATTGCCCGTAAGCCCCATGACATTTTTTTTATGAGCCTTGTGAGGCGTGCACTTTTGGATTTTCCAATCTTATTTCAAGCTTTCATTAGCACCATTACTTCTTATTCAACAGTATCGTATTCAATGGCTATGTAGAGTGCGTTGCATGTTTACCGTGTGACTTCCGTCCTAAAATACAACCATTTTATCTCTTCCTGTGGATTTCGTAAGGACTAAAGCGCCATATTCATGATCCATTAGCTGGACGTCCGCTTAAAGTCGCGGCGATGGATGTAGCTTGCACAAACATCTCGTCCAACAACTGTATTCCCAACGAGGGTTGACGTCAGACAAGCGTCCGGTCGTAACACTATAGCCAAATCTTTAAAACGGTCCCAGCTATTTCTTCTCGATTTCATGTGTTTTTCAACATCCTAGGGTGACCATTGACATGCGTAATACATTTTGAGAAGAAAAAGCGAGAAAGTGCACCCCGGGCTCCAAAGCTCCGAACTTCTTATTCTCCAGCATGCTCTCGAGTCCTTCATATGACAGGACTCCTTTAAGTTGGTCAGTAAATTCCAGATACCACGGTATGGGGATCATTCCACAGAACGCTGATGATAAATGGAAACAATTGGCTCAGGAACCAATTGCGCCGATATAAATGGCCCTTGGAATTATTCATGATCACGGAGCAAAGGTCCCACCATTTTATGGCTCATCTTAATCTTTTGACGCTGCTCTATCCGGGAGGTACATGCATAATATTTCGATAGATAATCGTAGGTATTTTTTCTTTCCTTATCCCACACTAAGCGGCCACACGCGCTTAGCGTCGACGCAATGCAAACATTTTGACGCATTGTCGGCCTCACAGGCGCTGCGTCATCGCAACGTTGCTACAACGTAGTCACAATGGGGTCCCTCCCGCTTCGTTTCGGGGCTGCATTCACTACATGCAGTGCCATACGGCATACAGCAACGCTCATACGGCTGACAAAGTGACTGCTAATCACAGTCAGCCGTATGAGCGTTGCGTTGACACAACGCCCCGAGTAGATTTTACTCTGTCATTCGTCATATCAACTATCACATTTTTAATAGCCATAATATCACACAATGTGATTGTGATATTATTATGCCTATTACATCTTCTTTGTGTTCCCGATTCTGCGTGCCTGATAACCTAATACGCTCTACTCTTGTCGATGATAAATTATTTCTCACAACTAAACATATTTCTAGTTGCAAGAAGCAACTCGCGCATTTATTCTGTCATTCCTCTGCTCTTAAAAGACCTTGGAAGTCAGACCTGTCTTCAGTGTGTTTGTGTGGTGTGAAATCTCCATAATATACTGACAGGGTGAAAATGTACCAGTGATGTTTACTTTGCACCCGTTATGTCCACTTTTTTTTTCCATTCGTCACTTGGGAATACATAAGGGCAATGGATAATTTTAACACATTATTGTCATTGTTTCAGAGACTAAGATGTGTCTAGCTGTTCCTCTGCAATGGTTCAATGCTCAGGCATTCAGCGTGAAATGTGGTTGTGAAGAATTGATCTCAATCACAGAGATTGCAGCCTCTGTTTCGGGCAGCCAAAAAAAAGTGAGGTAAAATACCGTATTTTATTCTTTACTTGCTGATTTCCGTTGCTTGCGTGAACCTTTGTAACCTCACATTTTCCTGAAAAAAAAATGTCCTTTGTGGTTAATCCAGATAATAATTACATTCCAATCCTTTCAACCGTTTTGGCGTAGTAGCGGAACGACTATCTACAACATCATCATATTCATCCATAACTGACGACCTCTGTGGCGTAATGGTCAAGACGCTAGTCCGCTGATCCGGAGGTTCTGGGTTCTATCCCCAGCCAGGGCAAGTTGGAAAATGGCCTTTTAAAAATTGTCCTGGGTCTTGGGTCTTTATCTATATGCGTATTTATTTTACAATATGGTATCGTTGAGTTATTATCCCATAACACAAGTTTAAACTTACTTAAAGGCTAGCTCAATCAGTGTGATTTGTCCTTATATATTTATTATGTATTATTTATACCTACAAACTTTTGCATTTATGCTAATATCATAAAAGTAAGAATTTTTAATGTAGGTTCTGTTCATATAAGTTGAAGGCAAACAATCAGTCAGATGCTTTTTCAGTACGCCGGGCGATTACCGTCTACTAATCAAAATTATTTGTACATGAGCCATTGTCGGCTCCAAAAGAAGAAGTAGGAAAATAAATATTCTACTACGAGGAAGATGCGATGTGTCCGTCTACATACTACGTCAAGATTCAAATGTTTATTCAGTAATTAGACCTTTACAGCAACTTTTACACGTCAATAGGTATAATTTACGTTACGTGTAAAGTATATTAAAATCTAATTTATTGTTAAAAACAAGCTACCGATACCAGCTCTTTGTAACGACCACTGCTGAGAAGAAATGCCGAATGAAACTTATTTTCACAGTATTGGTCTCCTACTCGCCAGAAGGGCTTTGTCATATCATTATTATTGTCTTTAAATTAAAAAATACTTATAATATATGTAATACAATGTTGACCCGTCATGTAGAATAACCCTCATATTCATAAAAATTAACAACCATTTGCTAAACCTATTTTGGTTAAAACATGTTTTGCCCTTTTTCCTCTTTTCAATATCTGACATTGAAAGACCGAGGCAAAACATATTTTAACTAAAATAGGTTTAGCAAACGGTCGTTATTTTTTATGAATATGAGGGTAAGACTTTTACCCTCGTACATGTTTCGTCCTCAGTTCTAGAGCACCAACTGGTAAGGAGTCACCTCTAAGCACGAGCACTGACAATGATTCCGCCTTCTTCCGCTCCACGGGAGCCGATGGGAACACAGCCTTTGTGATCGTGGAAGTGAAGCTTGCGCAACCGCTGTGGGAGCCAATCATTCCACCACATATCAGCAAGTACGCAATCCTATTGCTGAAAAACATCCTGCTGATAATATACAATTTTTTTTTAATTATATACAAATATTTTAAGGGGTGATTCAGTCCATCATTTCGAACAACTTTTCCTAATAAATGTATATCGAAATACGATTTTTTTCATTTTACATAGCAACGATATCACGTTTTCTAATATTTCCGTATACAATTATTGCGAAAAGTTGTTCAAAATGATGAACTAAATCACCCCTTAAAATATTTGTTCTTAATAAAAAAGGACATTGTATTTACAGAAATTCAGATTTTATGTATGTATGTGGTGACCTCTACGCCACTACGAGGAACTTCAACCACAACAACGAAGCGAACTACATAGTTCACAAGGAGCATATTATGAGATACCGCTGACACTTTTTATGTCTCGATATGAGAGTTCTGGTTGCAACACCAATATAACGTCTAACACAAGTGTCATTATTTAAAAAACCGACTGCCTTTTTAAATACCCTGTGTCACTCTCACTTACAACTGACAAATCTAACGTCACCTCTCAGTATATAACCCATCGAGCCGTTCAGGCTGCAGATCGTGCCAAACATTTGAATTCGACGCCAAAAATCCGCCATTTTATTTTTTTAATTTTGATGTTCCCAGTGTCACTCTCACAGTAAATACGAATCTAACGACCCCTCTGCTAAAATTCATCGAACCGTTTAGGCTGCAGAGCGTGAGGATCTCCCCTTAGCGGCGCTTTCCATTTTATTCATGCTCATTGGCTTTGTAAATATACAATTTTGCCCGATCTTTGCGTAACAGATAATGTTATGTATAATTTTTCAACACTTTAAACCGACTTCACATCCAAACTACACAACCGATTTCAAAAAAAAATCTATTCCCATAGAAATTTTATTGAAATGCCCTTTCAAACAGAACGAATTTTTCAAATCGGTCCAGGAGTCTTCGAATAATTTGTGAACATACATAAGAAAACCTTCATTTTTGGAAGTTGTAAATTCAGCATGGTTACTCCCCGCAAATGTACGGTGTGTTTTTCAGCAGTCGTATTAGTCTTTTAAGTACAAGTTCCTACATACAATCACTACTTCATCAGATACCGGATTCGTGGTTCGGTGAGAGTGTGCATTACAAGCGCTTTCGTCAGCAAAGCAACACCGGGCGTCGTCTACGCTTGGATGGGTGACCACAAGTGACATTAAAAAATTCTCGAGCTCCTCCGTGCTTCGGAAGGCACATAAGCCGTTGGGGATTTAAGTATTGCAAGAAATAGGAAAGGTTTATAAAATGAGGTTGGCACTGGGATGAACTGATGCTAGGCTATTGCAATGGAAATAAGTAACCGGGAAAGTGCGAATCGAACGCACACGAAGGGTTCTAAATCTATAAAACATCACGTTTGTTGTATGGGATACACTTAAATATTTATTTTATTCTGTGTTCAGTATTTGTTGTTATAGCGGCAACAGAAATATATCATCTGTGAAAAATTCAACTGTCTAGCTGTCACGGTTCAAAAGATACAGCCTGGTGACATACAGACGGACAGCGGAGACTTAGTAATAGGGTCCCGTTTTTACCCTTTGGATACGGAACCCTAAAACGGCACCTGCCATAATCATAATTACTGACTATTTAAGGCAGGTGGTGGCTTGAGTATTATTGTGATTTTTAACCCCCGACGCAAAAAGAGAGGGGTGTTATAAGTTTAACGTGTCTGTCTGTGGTATCGTAGCTCCCAAACGGACGTACCGATTTTTACTTAGTTTTTTTGTGTCATATGTTTCATGAAAATTTCTGTTCACCCGTTTGAAGATCATCAGCTCTTTTCTAGTTGATGAGGGGATCTTACTAACTTCCTTAAGTCCGTTCGATTCGAAATTTGATACCGTGTTACTTTAATGATATTGAAAGTATATGGTAACGATGACCTGATCAACCGTTTAAAGATCATCAGCTTTAATAGTTGATTTCTTAGTATTTTGAGTTTATTTTTTGGTCGGGGGATTTAAAAAATAATAATTTTACTTTAATATTATAGCTCGGAAATAGCAGAAATGTTGGCTATGATCGAGGCCGGCATCCAGAAACGGGAGTGCACCGGGCGCGGGCAGCTCGACCGAGAGTGGCTGTCCACTTTGAAGACTGCCGTCGCCTCTTTACGGAAAGTACCACATTATGGTGATTCTGACAAGTTCTACTATTTTTACAACTACACGGACATTCACCCTTGGGCTTGGGTCATATAGTCTTATTTAAAAAAAAAAACCTGTTATTAATAAATAATAATAATAAATATATACGGAAAAATCACACAGATTGAGCTAGCCCCAAAGTTCGAGACTTGTGTTACGGGATACTAACTCAACCATACTATATTTTTATGACAAATACATATATAGATACACATCCAAGACCCAGGTCAATCTGAAAAAGATCATTTTCCATCTTGACCTGACCGGGGTTCGAAACCGGGATCCCCGGTGTGACAGCGTAACATGATATATTATTGGCAAAAAAAAGCAATATAATTTTAACCTATCATACTGTTTGTACAAAGCTGTTTGTCTAATATTTTAAAAAATAAAATAAAAAATACTAATCTAAAGCCGCTTGCAAATGGCGTTTTTTAAAGGCGACCGTAGTCAGGTCATCTATAAAACGTGGAAGGTATATACCCGTAATAAATCGAACCACAAGCTACACTAGATCACTATAGAATAATGAAATTAAAGTAACAGCCAAAACACAAAAAAATTCACCATTTCCATACAAAAGTGTGTAGCCGCCCGGGCAATTTGTATGGGAATGTATAAATATTTTTTGATTATTTGGTTGTTATTTTAATTTCATTATACTATACCTATAGTGATGTAGTATAGCCCGTGGTTTGATTTATTACGGGTATGTTCCTTCTACGTTGTATACCTCATCTATGACCTACCAGTGGGAGGGCGCATTACTATCCCTTTCGCAAGTAAAGCAACACCGGGCGTGGTCCGCACTTGGATGGGTGACCGCAAGTGGCATAAAATTTTCTCGAGCTCTTCCGTGCTTCGGAAGGCACGTATAAGCCGTTGGTCCCGGCTGTCATCTATGTATGGCAGTGTTCAAGCTACATATGTCAGATGCCTTAAGGCAGCCAGAAATATTTGACACCAGTGTTGGCCACTTACACAAACGAAAAACAACAAAACAACCTACCCTTAGTGTATTAATTACATTTTATATGCAAAAATGAACAGCGCCTCTATAGTCTATACCGCGAAGGAACATTCATTCAAAAAAGTCTCTACATGTAAGATATTTGAGAAAAAATATTGTTTTAGGACTTTAGTCAACGCTATAGAAGTCAAAATAAATATTGTTAGAAATTTCGTCTGCTTGTCTGTTCGTTTTCGCGCGGTAGGCTTTTATAAAAAGTTAAATTTAATATTCATTTTTTTTTATAAAGTTAATAAATAAAAGAAAATTATCGCTTTGAAGAATCACGTTGAACATTAATTATAGTTCGGTAATATACCTAACGATCTAAATTCCACGCGGATGAAGTGACGGGGCACGAAGTGACAGCTAGTCTAATTTATATTTTTTTCAGGTATGACGGAATTCTGTAATTTCAATCGTCAGCTAAGCGAGACACGCACTAGAGTTGAGCTCCTTACTTCTTTTACTAATGATGCATCTCTTTACGTGAACAACAACTTCATTATTCAGGATTACCTTCGTTCGGACGAATTGTATGAAGTAAGTTAGGAACCACGTACCTAGATGTAGTTGAAAATGGACTGTCTTAAATTGACAAAGTCATAAATATGGATAATTTGTATAATATGCAAATTGGTATAATATGGATAGATTGATAAAATAATTAAATGTATGATGAAACTGTATTGTAATTGTAACATAGCCCACCAGGCTGGGTAGGGACCAAAACTGAACTGGGTTTCTTTCAGCGTAATCTTCCCAGCAGTGGTCGTTTCGAAATGCTAGTAGTTTTTAGCTTTTGCATTAAAATAATATTTAAAAAAAATGTTACCTTCAATACGAGGTAAATTTCTCTTTGTATAAATTTTACATTGAATAAAAAAATTACTTTGACTTTGCAACTAAATAAAATTTGCTTTGAGGAGCTCGGTGGTAGAGTGGGAGTGCGCATTACTAGCACTTTTGCACGTAAAGCGACACAGGGCGTAGTCCGCACTTGGATGGGTGACCGCAAGTGACAAAAAATTTTCGAGCTCCTCCGTGTTTTGGAAGGCACGTATAAGCCGTTGGTCCCGGCTGTCATCATTGTATGGCAGTCGTCAAGCTATGTCAGATGCTTTAGGCAGCCTGAAAAATCTGACACCAGTGTTGACCACCTACACGTACGAAAAACAAACAAAATAAAAACGAACGTTATATCAACAATTTTGCTCAAAACGTATCAAGCTTCATACATAGCTTTGGTCATGGTATCTCGAAGTAAGTACTAAGTTAGATAAATACGAGTAGTACATCAAAGTAAGTATACCTATTATTTAATGATGTTCCTAACATAAAGTTAGGCTTAGTAGTCTATCACAATTTATAGTTTGTTCTAGGAAATGCTGGTGATGGCTCACGCGTGCCTTATGAGGATCACCTGTCAAATGCTCGTGGAGGTTAACACAAAAGACATAGACCCGGCGCTAGGCGCGGCAAGGCATGCACGCCATATGCAAGATGGATACCACGCTATGCAGCTTTACATGCAGGTCCAATAAGTATTTTTCGACATGCCTAGAAATATTTTTTAGTATTGAAATCTTAAGACCGAGCCTGTGTCACTTCACTCCCGTTTAGGAACCGAAAATATACCTACATTATTACTAGGCACGCGGCGACCACTTCGAAGGGGAAAATTCAGTTATACATGAATCGTTTGACACGAGTAATAAGAAAGAAATTGGCTTGCAATGGATGTCTAGGTATCTAAACGAAGAGGTGAGAATAAATAAATATATAGAGACAAATTACACTGATTGACCTAGCCCCAAAGTAAGTTCGAGACTTGTGTGATGGGATACTAACTCAACGATACTATATGATATAACAAATACATACATAGATAAACATCCAAGACCCAGGACAATTTGAAAAAGGCCATTTTCCAACTTGCCTGACCGGGGATCGAACCCGGAACCTCTGGGTGGCGGACTAGCATGGTGACCACTATGCCACAGAGGTCATCAATAACCACATTGAGTAGATATTTCTTTAAATTCCTTTTCTGAGTAAGACTTCTGTTCGTGATTACTAGTACTTATTCTGTGACCAAGCTGGCTTGGATAACGTTTGACCAAACAAACAGTTCTTGACCTACATAATGTTTCTCTACTTTGAACTTTTGAAGAAAACTAAGTATGTTCTGTTGTAGTCGATAATTAGCTGGTCAATTAAAAAAAAGATTATTTTTCTTCTTGAATTTAGTAGATGTAGACCGTTATTCTTCTTAAAACCTGCCATAGGGAATAAAATAAGCTAGGGGTCGTCCATTAATAATGTGTGGGTCCAAAGGGGGGAAGGGCGGCTCTGTAAAAAACATGAAATATCACAAGAGGAAGTGTGGATATAGTGTGATCGCAAGATGTATCGCGTATATTAATTTTTTTCGTTAAACGTGACTCCCTACTCTAGTAAGTCTTGCTAAGTACAGCTTTTTTTATAATTTTAGGTTGTGATTCAGAAGCCTCGTGAAGCTGATAATTGGCGGGAACTGTCTACTTGTCTTCTGGACATAAACAAAGATTGGGGCGACGTGTGTCTCACCAAGTCACTGCAGCTCAACATGAGACATCCGATCACGTAAGTATACCTCCTGCCTCATCGCATTTTTTTTCTTACAGGAAATCAGACCCCCTGGCATGTGTCGCATAAAAAGCTACTTGCCTAATAAACTAACTGTCTCGTTAGGGAATCTGTTTTAGTTCCCTGGAGACATATTTTTAAACGCGGGAGTCATACAAAGTTTTTTTATTAATATGTAGACAAAACCAATAGCCGTTAGATGATAGGCGTATAAGTAAATGGAAAAGGGTATTGTAATAGTGACGGATTGCTAATTGCATTGCCGTAATAGGAATGCGGACTAAAAAAACTTTTTCGGCTCATTGGATAGATTTTTAAAAAGTATGGTATACATATTTTTTCTTTTATCTAATAAGCAAATAATGACGAAGATACAGCGCATTTAAATTTCACGTGACGTCACGATTCGCTACTGACGTCCACTTCGAAACTTCGAAGCGCTGTATCTTTGTGAATTTTTATTACTTTACTAAACGAAAAAATATGGGTTCCTTATTCTTGGGTAATCTAGTTGACGGAATAAATAAAATAATATATTTTTACCCAGTTCACATCCCTATTCTGTTTCTTGCCCATTTCCTCCATCGGTTTTAAGGATCAGTGCAAGAAGAAAACAGCGGGTACATTCTAAGTTTTTTTCTTTGATTACAGAGTATCATGAAAGTTTCACTTACTCCAAAAATACCTACAATTTTCAGCCTTCTAGCAAAAGGCTGCATGGTATTCGACAAAGACCCCGCTGCGGCGGAGACCTTCTTCGACGCGATCCTGGCTCTGTACCCGTTCTGGACCACAGGCTGGGTGGTCGTCAGCGCGTACTACTTTGAACAGCAGCTGTACCACATGGCGGACGAGATCAAGGCTACCATGAAGAAGTGAGTGATAACTATGGAGTCTCTATAGTTGGCGACTCACATATACGATACACAGCTAACAGAGACCTTTTTCGACATGATCCAATAATTTGATAATGGCTCTATACCCGCCTCTTACGACATTCACAGGAAAAGATTGTCAGTGGTCCTATTCTTGACAGAAAACACACGGACTACACTATGCTGATGTATCATAAAAATAGCAAATATAATTGGGTACTTTCCTAAGTCCAAAATAAATTATTTGGT
The DNA here is from genome assembly GCA_943193695.1 of Acrobasis suavella. NCBI lineage: Eukaryota > Metazoa > Arthropoda > Insecta > Lepidoptera > Pyralidae > Acrobasis > Acrobasis suavella. The sequence continues at coordinate 5,137,245 of OW971941.1, forward strand.
ACCGTTAAGAAAATAACACGTCACAAAATAATGTCACTTGTCATAATAACATACATTTTTAATGTAATTTTTACATTTATTATTGCAGAAAAACTGATAACAAGAGCTGTTTTGACTTCAACAAACAATGACGTCATTAGTCTATAGAAAATGTTTGTTTTGACGTTTAGAAAAAAGTATCTGATTTCAGTTGTTCACATGTTACAGAACCAGAGCGGCAGGATTTACAGAGCAAATCGGGTATCCTCGAAGTTGGGGCCACGAGCTGGGAGACTGGTGGGAGTGTACGCCGCAGCTGCCTGGTATGAGCGTGTACTACGACGCTGCAGACCTGTTGCTGAGGTTGCGAGCTGTCACGGTAAGAAAAAGTGAATCGTGTATTATGCAATTAGTGAATAAAGGACGGACTTAATGCAATGGCCATAGATGAATCACGAGCAAGTGAAGGATTCTAACGACTGAATCACGACCGTAGGGAGTATTCATATACACTCGTGACTCAAGTGTTAGAATCCTGGGCGACACGAGTGATTCATGGTCCTCGATATAAATCCGCTTTATTCGAGAATTGCATAGTATATTGCTATACTTTATACCATGACTACAAGAAAAAGAAACATTTAAGCGAAAATAGACATTTAATGAAGAAAAAGTAAGTTAAATTAGTTAAAATGCACATTAAAATTGGAACAATTACTAAAATTAAGAGTAATTGTTCTAAATTGCTTTTCATTAACTGTTTTCAGTGAATAAAATAAACTTTTTAGGGGTGGAATGGTATGAAGAAATATATGTAATAGCTCTCATGCGCCCATGAAGCTTCGAGTAGATACATATTATGCGACTGCTAGTTTGCCAATGTGCAATCATGACCGACGCGAATTGTTGTGATTTGCGAAATGCCATTACTGTAAAATCTTTAAATCCTTGGAGTACCTAGAATTTAAAGAGTAGATTAAACCCTTAGGAATAATATACCGATTTGGACTCGAAAACTATAAATACATAATATATTACATTCTCATTTTGACGACAACAAAATTGTGATGCCGTTGGTAATAAAAACAAAAGAAATGTGGTGTCGTGGGACACCAGGTAGGAACGAAGTTCCTTCGGCTAATGTAGAATCGACACAATTTGCAAAAGAAAAATCGTGCTCAAAGGTATTATACACTACTCGCTTGTGTATACGACTGTCGCGCCTGCGCACGTCTCATTTAACGGTTTTATTTAACGAGGTCATCCTTACGGTTTTACTATCACATTTTTTCAGTTCAGTCGCGCAGCAAAATCCCTATCTCCTCCAAGCCTGCCGTAAGGAACTTCGTTCCAATAATGGTTAATTATATTCAGCCCAATGGAGTAACGCAAAAAATATGAAACATGATTTATTTAGATTGGTATTTTATGATGACGATTAGCTTGCTGCATAATACGAGTAAGTAGAAAGAGATGGTTTATGAGGATCTATGAGTCAATTTGAGATCAATGGTTCCCCGGTTCCTAATATCAATAACTTATGATTATAACTTACGAGTATTATATAGTTGGCAGAAGTGTGCGTTGCCAGAGCGTTGGCAGAAGTTGGTAAAACTGCTGCCTATTTCCACTTGGTGGCGTTGTGCTGCAGGCTCCGCGGAGACATCAATGAAGCCCTCTGCCACGCGAGGAAAGGTCTAGAGAAATTTGGAGAGGTATGTGTCAATATAATATATATAATATAATAATATATAATAATTCATTTATTTCAGGCAATAGCATTGTACTTGCATTGTCAATCCTTGCTACAATCTTTAAAGGAATTTTATGCAAGAGTTGGCTGATTGTTGGTTGCAAAATATGCTAATCTAACCTGGAAATAAAGAAGAGAAGGGTTTTTAGACGGTTTACGTACGCAGTGTCTTCTTGTGAAAAATGCCTCATCGTCTTAACGCTTACGTCCATCTTATGATGTATAACGTGACTGTTATACTAGGGCAGTTTAAAGGAAACAATGGAGAAACCATAAGCATTTATTCTGCTTTCCAAAAATACAATAAGTATAGAGCACTATAGAGGGTCGAGGTACTTCAGACACGAGGCAAGTTATTTTCAGAAAAATAACTGCTCTGCTTTAGTTGTTGATAGGCTGCGATCCGTAGACGAAAGAGGGAGAGGTCGCCGCCGCCGCCGCTTAAATAGACCGCACCAGTGAGCGCGGGGCGAAGAAGGCGAATCGTCGTCACAGCTGCTGAAGTCTATTCATACGTACATACAAGAAGTATACTATCACTTCTTTATCCTTAACGGGGCAGATAGAGCACTTTGGGTCTTGCTACTCTAAGCAGATAGAGTCAAGGCTGCAAGACTCAAAGGCCACTTTTAGCTTGATGGTGGGCGAAAAGGTAGATAAAGTTATTAAAAAGTAACGTCCCTCCATATCGGCTTCTATATCTGCGCGGTAAGAGAACCAGCTGGTACATTCTAAGTTGTTTCTTTTCCCCAAACTGGGATAGAAAAATAATTATACGTTGTTTGTAATGTAGATCAGTTACCTGCGGGCTCTAGAAGCAGAATGTCTTCACAAAAACAGAGACTTCAATGGAGCTGCAGCGTCTTTTGAAAAAGCTGGCAATATTGGTGCCTACAGGTGACGATATATATGATTATAGATAAATAGAAAGTAGGGTGAAATATACCATGGATGTTGATTTAATTTTAAAATTATTAGGATTACCTAAAGGGTAAAAACGGGACCCTATTATAAAGACTCCACTGTCCGTCTGCCTGTCTTTCTGTCTGTCACCAGGCTGCATCTCATACATCCTAATAGCTAGACAGTTGAAAATTTTATAGATGATGTATTTCTGTTGCCGCTATAACATAAGAAATATTTTTTAGGTGGGGTCTCAAATAACAAACGTGATTATTTATAGATAATGGTATTTATGGAACCCTTCATGCGCACTTGGCCAGTTTTACTTAATGTAGCTGTATAACCTATATAAGAACGTGATTGGTTCACGTAAACTGGGCAGATTGTGATGTGCATGATGGGAGGAACCATTTAAGACACGAGAGCTTTCAGAATTCGAGGAACTTTCCTAAGAGTTCCTTGTTGATACCATACATTCAAAAACCTGCGATGTAGTAAATGCAGTTTAGGATCTAAATATAACCCTGGGATGTTTTGTTAAAAAATGTATATTTGAACCGCACTACAATGTTTCTGTGAAGAAGCAAATTAATATATACGGACAAATCACACAGATTGAGTAAGCCCCAAAGTAAGTTCGAGACTTGTGTTATGGTATAAGAGGTTGCCTGGAAGAAATTGCTTAGCGATAAGGCCGCCTTTTGCGCATTTCCTAGTTTTTAAGATAATTATGTCCTGTTTTTATTTTTTTTGTGCAATTGTATTGTATTGTATACTAACTCAATGATACTATATTTTATAACATAACATATACACATACAGTTAAATATCCAAGACCCAGGCCAAGTTTCTGAAAATGGGAGTTCAATGGACCTAAATAACAATTAATGATTTGAATAATAATAACTGTTTGTTGAAAACAGTACACTGCTGGGCCTGCCGACGAAAGAGCCTCAACGCACCAGGTCAATTCTGGTGGATCTCCTTCGTCGCTACCCTAACGCTTACGCTTGGATGGCACTTGCTGATGATTGGATGGCGGTCAGTCAATACCAGTTTAGAATATAGTTACTCTCCATCTAAATCTTAGAGTCTGAATGCACCAGGTCTATTCTGGTGGATCTCCTTCGCCACTACTGTAACGCCTACGCCGGGATGGCGCTTGCTGATGATTGGATGGCGGTCAGTCAATACCCGATAAGAATAAAGTTACTCATGATCTAAATCTAAGAGTCTCAAAGCACCAGGTCTATCATATGCTGGTGGATCTCAATCGCCACTACCCTGACGCCTACGTCTGGATGGCGTTTGCAGATGATTGGATGACGGTGAGTCAAGATTAGTATAGAATATAGTTACTCTACATCTAAATCTATGACTTTCAAAGCACCGGGTCTATAATCATATGCTGGTGGGCCTCAATCACCACTACTCCAACGCTTACGCCTGGATGGCGCTTGCTGATGATAGGATAACGGCGAGTCAATACTAGTTTGGAACATTGTTACTCCACATCTAAATCTAAGAGTCTCTAATCACCAGGCGTATCAAATGTTGGTGGGCCTCAATCACCGCTACCCTGACGCCCATAGAGTAATTTATATATCTGACGCCTACGTCTGGATGACTCTCGCTTATGATTGGATGACGGTGAGTCAATACCAGTTCAGAATAAAGTTACTCTACTATCTAAATCTAAGAGTCGCAAAGCACCAGGTCTATCATATGCTGGTGGGCCTCAATCGCCGCCACTCTAACACTTACGCCTGGACGGTGCTCGCTGATGATTGAATGACGGTCAGTCCACACCAGTTTAGAAGATAGTTAACTTCTACATCTAAATCTTAGTGTCTGTTGGTTAGTTTTATTTGCCGCTGATGTTTGTTTTTCGTGTATGTAAGTGGTCACCAATGGTATTAGATTTTTCAGGCTGTCTAAGGCACCTGACGTAGCTTGACAACTGCCATACCATGATGACAGCTGGGACCAACGGCTTATACTTGATTTCCGAATCACAGAGAAGCTCGAGAATTTTTTATTTCTCTTGAGGCCACCAATCCAAGTGCGGAACACGCCCGGTGTCGCTTTACTTGCGAAAGTACTAGTAAATGCGCACGCCCGCCGGGCTACCGAGCTCCTCAAATTCTGCCGCTAGTGATTGGATGATGAAGATGAAGGTCAGTATTTGACTACCTACTTTAGAGTATAGTTTTTTATTTTCTTTTGTCGTATTGAATGTCTACCACGATACGAAAAAAAATAACAGGGTTTATTTTAAAAACTAAAAATTTCTTCATTGTCACTGCATGACATGCATATTTTTTCATAAAATCGTTTTAAGAGGGCAACAATGGGCGAAGGAGGCGATGCGGACATTACAGACGAGCAGACGTCTGCCAGAGTGTGCGCGGCGGCGTGCGCGGTGCAGGCGCTCAGATGGGACCGCCGAGCAGGGCGCGCCTGGGCCCTGTTGTCCAAGCTGGTGACGCCCAGCGCAAGAAGGTTACATTGCAGGGAAATGGCGAAGATTGTAAGTTAATACACCCTATTGACTTAGCAGGCGCTTAAGTTGAACCGCGGGGAGCGCGCGGGCCTCCTGGCACAGAATGGAATATATGTATTACGTACAGAACCGAATCTCCTAAGGTCCCGCGCAATTTGCGTCCCCGTTCCTCGTCCCCGCACATCGTCCCCCGTTCTTACCTTGTAGGGGCAGCTGCAGGCGCCTGCAGCCGCCCGCTCAACACCCACCACACGGAGCGAACGGGGGAGAGGTGCGAGAATGGGAAAAAAGACGAATATTGCGACTTATATTAATTATGTGCTCCTGGGACTTCCTGTCAAGGCTTGTGACGCCGTGTGCTAGACCAGGAAATTGAATAGAGTAGAATGGGGATATTGCCGGGTTATGGGAGAATGTCAGTTAGGTACAAAGTACATGGGTATAGATAGCTTAAATTCCCATTCCTATACCATCAATGCCTTTGTTCCAGTGTGGATACGAATTCGAGGATGCTAAGAAGGAATTTAGCTCGCCATCCCAGCAGTCCCTGTGCCATCGAATCAGCACAGCGCTACGGGAGTGCCGTTGTAAGAAAATGATGAGTTCCCATGTCTCTGATTTATTAATCAAACTGTAACAAGCTCCCAGCTTTGATAACAGCCTTCGTAGCCTGAAACTGTTGACAACCCCGAAAGGGTGTTATATTGTGTGTGCCACCTCGGTCCTTGTTATTACGTAGAGCGAGATACTGATAGATGATAGCGCTCTATAAATAAACACTGTCATTGGTGCCATGCTACTAGGGGCTGAACTAACAATTAAACTAGTCCAGTAATCCAGTTTACTTACTACGTTTACTACGATGTTATATCGACCAAAGTGAACTTTCCGACACCGGATGGCGTCACGTTTTGCGGACTTATAAAAAGTATTGCTAGTCGCCAGCTACGAAACACTACAGGCCTTTACGTTAGCGTTGTTCATATGTTAGTTATTCTTCCTTATTTTAATGATTTATATTTAAATAAATTACAAATAGATAATGCTTTGTAATGTAATTTTATTTGTCTAAACCTTAATGCCTAAAAACAACATTTGTGCGCATGTAAGGAGCGCGGGATTGGGGTGGAGGGTTGTGCTGTGGATTTGGTGATCGTAAATGTACAAAAATTATGGTGTTATACCATGTAATGTGTACATTTACTCTTTTTTTTAATTTTAAACGTTTCCTTGCGTAAATTTGAAGGGTGATCGCTAGTTCGATCAACTGATTATTGGAAAATATTAAGGTAACTACAATTCAGACCATGTGTTTGTAGGTACATTTGATTCACGATAGTACCGTGTATCTAAGTATCTTTTGACACATTCCACCGGCGTAAATCAAATCGTAAGAAAAATTAAAACTCCAATAACAGTACACGTGTGATTTGTCATTTGTATCAGTGTAACAACTATCTATACGTTAACAGTTAAAAAAAAATTGGTCTATTCTTTAACATAAATAAAGGTTAATAACTAAGTTAGTGGACCTGTGGTGTCATTTTTCAAACGAGGAGTCACTAAACGATTGTATAAGAACATTCGTTTCGGTGACGCCGCGTTTCAAAAGTGCCACTTCTGTTCTGAAATGATTGAGCTACCGAATGTTTTTTAATCTGTGGCGGCTCCTTGTTAAATTTAGTTCGAATTTTCCGCAATATGGCACCACGGCCCACTGACTTATTGTTTAACCTTTATAACTAAGAACGAATTTATTCTCCGAATCTGACGCAAGCTCAGGCTACCCTTGCTGGACTGGCCCTTTTGGAGGACGGTAATGGCGGTCGTGAGGCGGCGGGGTCGTAGGTTCAGGGGCTGGCGGGCTGGGCAGCTCGGACAACTGCTTGGTTATCCAAATCAAACCGTACACCACCAAGGTTACGGCTGAAAGCCTGAAAAATATTCAGTTAGAGGACTAGCCACAAATCTCAAATATGACAAAATTACCCCCTACCCCCAAGCGTTCTCCCCCAATAACTTTTGAACTTCTCTTTTGATTTCATTAAACATAGCTACTTACTCGTAAGAACCAAATTAGTCTGCTTTACTAGGGATAAATTCGCGATGGTGTCAGGCCTGTGTCACTACACTACCCGTTTCGTATAGAACATATACCTACATTATTACTATGCGTTTAATACGGCGACCACTTCGCAGGGGAAATTTCAGTTACATGAATCATTTGTCCATTTTTGCTCCCACGAAAAACAAAAATACTACAATGTAGCCACGTACTTCTAGAACACGAAATCTGGGCCCATAACCTGTTAAAGCAGATAGCAGAGTGCCAAAAGCCTAGCAGGGAGCAGAAAAATATAAAAATATTGAATTGACGAAAATATCTTTTATTGGCGGCAAACACATAAGTGACAGATACAGAGAAAGTATCAAACATGACATTTTAAGTTAAAAGCTGCGTTTGATTCACGTACACGTACAACAAGAAGTAGATATTTCTTTGAATTTCTTTTCTTAGTAAGACTTCTGTACGTTAGTACTAGTCAGTGATAGTGTGTGCAGTGGAAGTACTTATGGACCTAACCTAGACTAATTTCATAGAGGTACCTAACAGATGCTTTATTTACTAACCTATTTTTAACCCCGACTAAATGGAGGGGTGTTATTAGTTTGACGCTAAATGTCTGTCTGTCCGTCTGTGGCATTGTAGCGCTCGAAAGGGTGGAGCGATTTCGATGCGGTTTTTTTTTTTCGTGAAAGCAAGTAGTAGATTGTAAATGATAACTTGATGTTTAGATCACAATCTTTTAAAATATAATGTTTTCTATCAGTGAGGACCTATAATTTACTTTCTGTGTATATTATCTATGTAAACCAGAATAGTTTATTGGTCTTCCCAATAAAAATAAATAAATCTATGTAGTCTATGGATTTAAAAAAAAAACACGTAAAACTTACATTCCTCCTGCCATCTTTGCTGTTGTTGTTGCACTTCACAAGAAATGAAATTGAATAGCCGTTTTACTGCCGTGTTTATTATAGCTCGTTCGTAACAAACATTTCTGCAGGCTTGTGATCCAATAACACTAAGCGCTATACTAAGCATTCTAAGAAATCTTATAGGTATACCTACCTATTTAATTATAATGTGCAAGTTTAGTCAATTTTTAATGTTACAAAATAATTAACAATAACGTATAAATAAACCACAGATTAAAAAAATATTGATATAATTTATCAGAATACGACTAATACACAGACAAGATTGCTCAAAAACCCTGTTTCGGTATAAATGATTTACAGAACTGCTCTTTAAGAGTTTAGAGTGGAGTAGATTCACTTTTCTATGCTGCTATCCTTATTTTCTGTCTCTCAGCACCGTAATATGCTAGAACGAGAGAGTGCGAATGAACACTTCAGCATGGCCGGTGCTAAAGCGTTCCGTCGGTCCCTCTCGCTCTAACAAATGCCGGTTCTGAGCGATGGAAAAGGATAGCAGAATGTGAAAGTGCTGTTACGTGCTGACAGATGTAGCCCAAACCTAAAAAGGTTAGTATAGATAGTAAAAACATTGCGCTGAGCACAGACATACAAAGGGAAGCAGACCAAACATGACATGTGTACTAGAACGCGAGCCAATTTTTCACTCTTAGCTTATTTTTTAATTGCCTTAATAATATATCTATATACAGTTATTGCGGGTATTTGTATTCTAACTAAGTGCTCTTTCAAATTCATAAAGAATATTAGTTTACTATTTTTGTTTCAAATATTACCAATAATGGTAAAGAAAAACAACAAAGCTAATGTAGCTTAGGTGTAAATTCATTCAACGCGGCATTCTTTGTAAGTATTATGCTATAATGTTTAGTCTGCTTCCGTTTATATGTATGTGGCACAGATAACGCTGCTACCCGTTCTCTTTTTCCTATATACCTACCTCCTAGTCGCCTCTCAGAGAGAAACTGGGTGGTGACATATTCTGTCCACTTTATAGCTATTCTATATCTCACACTGGACTACAGTTCAAATACGCACTATTACGAATTGTTATTTAACAATGATAAACAATGACAGATTTGTTTAGTGTTTACCTAAGTTATGGTCAGCATATTTACAATAAGATATACGAGTTACTACTCGTTTATCAGCATATTTAGTTAGCTTTTTTCAATAGGTATTTGTCACAGATTATACCGGATAAAATATACTTATTTTATCCGGTATAATCTGTGACAAATACCTACTGAAAAAGGCAGTCCCTGTCCAAGAGCGTATCAAAGCGTAAAGCCAACGCCTCGTACCTACAAAGGCAGATCAGATATCTGAATAAGGCCAATGACAGGATGGTTGCCGTGACGGGTTCTGGTCTTTAAGAATTTTTAAAACTCAAAAAGAAGACGTGAGCAAGGAAGAGCAGTCGCAATTGGGTATTATCCTAGGTCAAAAATAAATGATTTGGTACTGGTAAGAAAATATAACGTCATGAAATAATGTCACTTTTCATTGATCATATCCATTTTATTATTGTAGAAAAACTGATACTATTTGACGCCAAAAATCTGTGACATCATTAGCCTGTATTTCAAACATTTCCCTTAGAACATGTTTATTTTGACGTTTAGAAAAAAGTATCTAATTTGAGTTGTTAGAAAGAGCGAAGAAGTCCCCTTGCCCGAGCTAAAAATGTGTAAACCCACAGAAGGACCCCTCCATCTCTTCCTGTAGATGACGTAAGAGGCGACTAAAGAATAAAGCACAAAGTATTAGTCAATTTTATTATTATTATTTATTTTTATAGTATAAGTTATGTGCGATTCCATGTACATAGTTTTGGCTATGTACATGAATATGCATATGTACAACAATGTAGCCCAGATATAAAATTATAGTATTACATTTCCTGTCTTGTTATGAACAATGTGAACATCATCTTTCTAAGCACGCAATGTACGTGAAAAGTTGAAAACAGGCACTGGTAAAACACTCTAGAGTAAGGGTTGAATACACTATAATGAATTTAAAATGATAATTTATATCGATTGCCTGTTTTGCAAAGACCGGTCAAAATTGTATAATTACAAAACCAGCACTGTATATTTATAACATCAGCATCAGAATTTCGGAAAATGGATTCCCATCCTAATAGAAGATTTAGGGTAGGCATACCTGCTAGATCTAAAGGTACAAGATATCTACATACGTAATGAAAAATGTTATCAGTTTTTGTGTGACCTCAAAAGGGTTGTATTTGTACCTACTGCCCGAACGATAGGTATATATATCATCTTTCCAAGGTAAGATAACTAATAAATGGAAACAGTTTCAATTTGAAAAGTCCAATTTTCGTGTGACCATGTTCGCGCCGGGCCGTCAAGACCTGACACATCTTGACCAAGAATTGTCACATAGCATTTATTTATTTAATTTTTATTGTTCTACAAATACAAATTCTACAGAACAATAAGCAAACTTAACGCTAAAAGCGCTGTCTACCAGTCAACCTTCGGATTATACCTACACTAGGAATTCGTATAATCCAAAGGTTGACTGGGAGACATTTTGCGACCTGTGAAATTTTTGCAACTTTTAAAACTTAAAATTCCCAGATCTCAAATTCTAAACGAGATGCGCTTGAATTATTAAGGGCTATGGGAGGTTAAGTAATTATATTTTTAAAATATTATATTTTAGGAGGAAAAAAGTCAAATGGAAAAAGTAAAAAAATAAACTCGCTAATTCTTAAGATAAAGGGTTGTGGTAAATTACAAACTATATTTATAAAATTGCTCTATCTTATAAATTTTACGACCATTCAACAACACTTTACATTTTCAAGTTTCTTTCGTTTTTAATAAATCAAAAATTCTTCAACCTTGGATTTTTTTCTCTTAAACTAAACAAAACGCCATACCGGACTTCTACTCTCGTATTTTTAACAGAAAGTACTATCGATCTAGTCAAATAACTCAGTCATGTCTGATTTTGGGTTTTCTAAAACACTGTGGTTAGTCTAAATGTAAATGTGTGTGTGTTTATTAGTCAGTTTGATTGACCACTAGGGGACCGCTATCGTATTATTTGTCGCACTAGGCTATGAGGGTATTTTTACACAGTCAAAACAAAATCTAGGTCTATGAGAATAGGTTTACGGCAACTCAAGGACGATGTGGTCGACGGGTTTGTTTTCCTCGACGAGCATGGGTAGCGTTGTGACGTCGGCGTCGGGAAGTTGGTCCAACCGCAGATCCCATACGGCGGCGGCCGCTGCCATTAATGCCATCACCCCTAAAAAATTTTAAACTTCATTATTTTCCCCCTCCTCTCCTAATTGAACCTCCTCTAAACCTCTATGGTTTAGTGGTAACCATACCAGGCTGTCACACTAGAGGTTCCGGGTTCGATCCCCGGTTAGGTCAAGATGGAAAATGATCTTTTTCAGATTGACCTGGGTCCTGGATGTTTATCTATATATGTATTTGTTATATAATATCGTTGAGTTAGTGTTCACTATCACAAGATAAACAAAAGACTTGAACTTACTTTGAGGCTAGCTCAATCCGTGTGATTTGTCCATGTATATTTATTTATTTTATTTATTAGGTCAGCAACTACTTATTGATGTTATGTATATAGGTTCTCTAAATCATCTATCACTATCTCACTCTACGTACCTATCTATAACGATAACGAGCGGGATGGCAGGGTACTCGTCCGTCGCGCGATGTAGGTTCATCTGGGCTCTAACCAAAGATTTCGAATATACAAGTAAACTCTAACAGTATCATGCTAGGGGGACTCCTATTTAGGTATATTGTATATGTCTCTTCATACTCTTCCATGCTGGTCTGATAGAAAAGAAAAAATTTAGAATGTACCAGCTGCTTCTCTTTTGGCGCAAGTCGTAGAAGCCGATCGAGGGACTAACAACCCATCAATCACTATTTAATTATTTTTTCCACCTACTCGCCTACCATCACGCTAAAAGTGGCTTTTAAGTCTTGCCGACCTGTGCACTGTCTACTCAGAGCCGCAAGACCAAAAATGCTCTGTCTGTCCAATTAGGGATAAAGACGTGATAGTTTGAATATACGTATATGCATAGTATATGTCGAGGCAATCATTTTATGAAATTATCAATCTATGATTTTTTTCATTACTCTCTTTTTTATTCATTCTTCGTAATGAAAACTCTACATTAATGGTGTAGATGACGGAGTGTAAAAACTTATAAAGATTGTATTTTTTCATGGGTTTGTGTTTCTTCATGAATGTGTTTGCTTTAAAAATTAAATTTAATAAAGGTACGGGTGCAATGACGAGTAAACAGCCTCCCCGCGTGCGTGCGGACCGTATGTATGGTTGTATTGCGTTTGGCGCCCAGTCGCTTATATTATAGTACTCTATGCCAGTCGCCTGCCTTCCTATTAACGAGGCATACGTATCGCACGTCATTCCGCCGGTATCTTACCACACGTAAACTCATAAAATCGTTGTTGTTATTTCCTATCACCTACAAATGGTATGTCCAAACCTATTGGTTGATTAAGTTTAGGGCCAAACGTTGATAGATTAATTATCATTAAACGTGCTGGCCATATTATGAAAAGCAATCATTTTCAGAACTTATCAATCTATGATTTATTTTCATTACTCTTTTTTCTATTCATTATTCGTAATGAAAACCCTTTCACCGCGAACGTCGGATTTATCCGACAAACATTGTCGTGCCCATTCCGCGAGCGTCGGATCTTTCCGACAAAAAACATGCTCGTATTGCACATAACTTAAGTATCCACATCCCCTTATGGTTGCAGGTATTTATATTAGATTTACTACCCTTCGCGCTGGGGGCACGGCAATTGATATAAAGTCTCGCGGTGAAAGGGTTAATGGTTTGTTCAAACCTTAGGGTACCTATTAGTTGATTAAGATTAAGGCCAAACGTTGATTGATTAATTATCATCAAACGAGCTGGCCATATTATGAAATGCAACAATATCAAGAAAAGGTTTCATGAAATGATCAGATGTTCATGAATTTTTACGTAGGTACCTATTACTCTTGTGCTTCTTCGGCAGTTCATGTACAGTATAGACGATCGGCGGCGGCGTGTCTTCGAGCAGCGACAGCGGTGTAGGCACCTGGACGTTGGGCAGGTGGTCCAGCACGAGATGCCACACGTAAACGGCAGTGTACATCGTGGCCATCGCACCCAGCACGCTTGTAAACACGCTGAAAACGCGCGTTCCAAAAATTTGATTACCTATCCCTTTTTATGTAGCTAGCCCCAAAGTAAGTTCGAGACTTGTGTTATGGGATAATAACTTAACGACACTATAGGTAATATATTTTATAACATATACATGTATAGATAAACATCCAAGACCCAGGAAATTTAGAAAAAGGCCATTTTCCAACTTACCCTAACCGGGAATCGAACCCGGGACCTCTAGGTGGCGGACTAGCATGGTGACCACTACGTCACGGAGGTAGTCTTTTAGACTTTGTACATTGCTTCGCTGGGAACGCGCGTTCAAAAATTTTATTATTGCATTCTTTTAGCCTTTGTACATTGCTTCGCTGGGAACGCGCGTTCCAAAAATTTTATTATTGCATTCTTTTAGCCTTTGTACATTGCTTCGCTGGGAACGCGCGTTCCAAAAATTTTATTATTGTATTCTTTTAGCCTTTGTACATTGCTTCGCTGGGAACGCGCGTTCCAAAAATTTTATTATTGCATTCTTTTAGCCTTTGTACATTGCTTCGCTGGGAACGCGCGTTCCAAAAATTTTATTATTGCATTCTTTTAGCCTTTGTACATTGCTTCGCTGGGAACGCGCGTTCCAAAAATTTTATTATTGCATACTTTTAGCTTTTGTACATTGCTTCGCTGGGAACGCGCGTTCCAAAAATTTTATTATTGCAATCTTTTAGCCTTTGTACATTGCTTCGCTGGGAACGCGCGTTCCAAAAATTTTATTATTGCATTCTTTTAGCCTTTGTACGTATATTGCTTCACTAGAAACGAGCGTTCCCAAATTTTAATTCTTGCTTTCTTAGCCTCTGTACATTTTTGTGATGGAAACGCGCGTCCAAAAACTTAATTATGGCATTACTTTAGCCTCTTTTCATTTCTTACTTGTTGTATACATTTAAATTGGAGCAATATGATGACTTGCATGGTCTAAATATAACGTCAACTAAGTATAATTTCACCGTTTCTGTACTGCTGTGGTTTCTACCAGAACGACGAAGCTTTGTTTGACTCTAAATTCACGGCAAACTCACAGCGGTCTAAAATTTCGGCACAAGCGAGTCCAAGTCAGATATTTAAAATTTAAATTTTAAATTCCATGCAAGTGCTTTCAGCGGATCCACTAAAATTATGATAATTCTACGTTAGTGAGCAGATTGAAGATGATCAAGAGACTAACGCCAGATTGCCCAAGTAGACTCGGAGAACTCGACTCCGACATGATCTTTGTTTATTTTATTTTATTTATTGTTGCATCTTAAAATCTCTAACTAGGTAAGAACTAGGTCTCTACTAGGTAGGCTACCTAGTAGTAGGGTAGCTAAGTTTTTTTTTCTAGCCTACCTAGTATAGACCTAGCACGTACCTAACGTACTAGGTCTCTACTAGGTAGTCTAGAAAAAAAAACTTAGGTATTTAAAATACTTACAGATACATGGTGAAAACTCTGTTGGCTGATGAGATCCGGATTTACGTACATTAATTTCCCAAAATCACAGAAACTAATGCGTCTTCGTACTGGCACAATAAAACTAGCATACAAATACGTCTTCGTACTGACCAAAGCTGCACAATTAAACTAGCATGAAGCTGGCAGGTTTTGACAATAAATGCATTGTTTCCAAATTCCTCGATTTCAATAATATCTGATTTTCTTTAGACTAATGAGATCATCATATTGTATTGTACATAAGTAGGAATTATGTCATTCTATTTTGTTATTCAGTAGGTAGGCTAGGTATATGAGCCCGCAGGAGCACGCATTACTAGCGTTTGCAACAACCTCGGACAAATCTATGTGCCCTCTGCGTCTAGCACCCTTAGTGTCTCAGTAGACTATGTCAAAGTTCAGCGGCTAAATTTCAGCGGCTTAAGTTCAAGTAAGTAGTAAAGTGCAAGGAGCGAGCTTGAGTATGCTCGCAAGGCCACTAGACCTCGCGAGCATATTGTCATGTTTAAACGTTGATGCACTCAATTATGCCAATAGTTTCAAGTTTTTTTTTTTATTATTAAAAATTGTCTCCGTTGCGCTCCTCTCGGTCTGAACTGACGGCTCAATTCATACTAGCCGTTTGTTCCCGATGAGTATTACTGTGGGGTTTTATTTAACCTTTAAGTTGTTCATTACGTCACTGGTACTCAAAGGGAATACAATATTCTCGTCAAGTAACATTGTCAGGAATACGGCGCGCCGTTGGAGAGCCGATAAGACACAGTGGTATTCATTGGGAAGAATGTAAGTTGCAATGAGTAACAGTGGAATCATCGGGAAGTTTTTTCTCCTTGAGTAACAGTGGTACTCAAGAGAGTGTTACTCATCGTCAATTTTTTCACAATTCAAGCAAAGTCGCGCGTATTCTCACGCTTTTATGTTCCGACTGATGAGTGACAAGGCGTTGGTTCGCATAGTATTAGTAGCACTTTGTGATCGCGCGAACGCGCGCGAATTCCTTCGAATGTGCGCATTCGCGCGTCTTTTTTATCTCAGCAGAAATATGTGCATTGAAATATGTTGTGGAGATAAGGGTGAGTTTGCTATGTTAAATTTCAAATTAACGCTTCGATGCGCTTGGACTCCGAACTAGTATGAATTGACTCTTACGAAATTATGATTTGATTTGACATAAAAATAGGCGACATTATCGGACTTCTATCGTGTTGTTAGGTCTGTAAGGAGTAATAGTTTAGTCCCTAGGTATATTAAAATAGGTAGACGGGAGAAGAGAACGATGAATTAAAAAAACAACGTGTGATTCGGTTATGTTGCTTTTTACTATCAATTTTTGATGTATGTGTACAAGTATGAATTCGAGGAAAATAAAGGATATTGTAATGTTTTATTATATATATTCTACATCGCAGTACTCGTTATGAACAAACATTACTTACTTTCGATATAGTACTTCTACACAATCATATTTTGTTCGATCGCCCATCATCTGCATAAGATAGTATGAGAGCATATGCATACATGTCACAAAACAAAAGTAACAATATTCTCTATAGAAATCCAATCGATTTAAATAATATATACTAGCTAAAGAAACACCATTCGTTCTCTGCAAGAGATTACCAAACACTGCGTAACATCTAACTGTACAGACGAGAAAACAAGACGTACCGAGAACCGAGACGGTATACACATGATATTTATTACAAGTTCTCACTTACAGATGCATAGAAACGAATAATATTCTCACTGCGTATCATAAAATCGGTGAAAAAGTCGCGATAAAAACCTAAAATCCACATACTGAAAGTCTAAAAATATATTATAATAGATTTCAAATGTCTATACATAGATGAGTTCACTACGCGCTTATAACGAGCGTGGAGCGCGTGCGTTACGTTACAATATTGAAATACGACAAAACGACCGCCGCTCGCGGACGCCGCTACTCGGGACCGAACCGGAGGACTAGACACGACATCCGAGGCCTGCGCGGAGACCCGCTACCGCCCGAACGGTTCGCATCGAAAGTAAAGTTACATGTATTATATAATATGTATAGGTTACATTCAGACGAAGACTTTGGCGAGCCCGTCGGCGCCGGCGCTGGCGATGTACGGCCGCAGCGGGTGGAAGGCCACGTCGAGGATGCTCTCGTCGAACTTCTTGCGGTGCGCGGTGATCTCCTGCACGCAGGTCTTGGTGTCGAGGTTCCACAGGCGCACGGAGCAGTCGTGCGAGCCGGACAGCAGGAACAGGCCGTTGGGGTCGAGCGCGAGCCCGGTGACGGCGTCGAGGTGCGCCACCATGGCGTGCGCGCAGCGGCCGGCCACGCCGTCCCAGAACCGGATGTGGCGGTCCTCGTGCGCCGTCACCAGCAGCGGCAGCGTCGGGTGCGCGCGCACGCGGTGCGCCGCGCTCTCGCACGACACGCGCATCACCGTCTGCGACAGGACATTTCCACAGAATTAATACAACAGTGGTACGGTGGTACGGACACACCCGCAATAAATCGAACCACGGACTATACTAGATCACTATAGTATAATGAAATTAAAATAACAGTCAAGAGGCTAAAAAAAGCGTCGTTGGTATAATGGTTTTTATTGGTTTTGGACTTTACGTCAAAGGCATAAACAAATTCAATGTAGTACCATCGATGAAATATTACTACTAGTATTTCTATTCGACAACTGTCTGGCTAAAGGTGCAAGATTTGCGAAAAAAAACGGACCTAAATTTAACATGGTTTCTAACATAGATAAAAAACATTCGGTTGTGCCATCATTTGAAGTCCACTACCTTAGTTGTTTACCTATAGAAATTTGAATAATTTGTGACAGAGATAATGAACCCACAATGTGCACCCTTAACATAGCAGACGCTTTAAGCGTCCGTATTTTTATTATTTGTCCTGTGAAAATTAGTCAAAAACCTGTTTCATGTATATATCGTACCAATTCAGCCTCGCGGACGTAGAGCACGGGCATCCCATCCCTATAGATAACGCGCACCAATGAGTAATGTCGATGTCAAGCGACAGCGTGTCGACCCATCTATCAACGTAACTCCTATGTGCGTGCAACGCGTTGTCGCTAAACGACGCGCGCGCCCGCGACCTTGAATTAGAATAGAACCGTGCAACGCGTTTAGCAACAACGCGTTGCACGGTTCTATATTGGTGATTAAGCTGTACGTCTCCATAAGGTCTCGAAGTCTTAGAGCGCGAACTCGCCATCCCTATAAACAACCACGGCACGCGCACGCTGTCCCTATATACAATCACGGCACCAGCGTCTGAGAAGTCGGCAGCAGCGGGCACGTCAAGCGACAATACTTCGACCTATCCATCTACGTAACACCCATGTTCTGTATCAGCGATAAAGCATTGACGCACCTGTCCGGTCTCCAAGTCGTAGAGCACGAGCGTGCCGTTGCGGTAGTCGAAAGCGGCGCGTGCGCTCGCGACTGTAAAATTGGTCACAGCGGGCACGTCAAGTGGCTGTGTCTATCCATCAACTTAACTCCATGTTCTGTATCAGCAATAAAGCTGTAACGCACCTGTCCGGTCTCCAAGTCGTAGAGCACGAGCGTGCCGTTGCGGTAGTCGAAAGCGGCGCGTGCGTCCGCAAATCGGTCACAGCGGACACATCGAGCAACAGCGCGTCAACGTAGCTTTTATGTATCGGCGATAAAGCTGTAACGCATCTGTCCGGTCTCCTAGTCGTAGAGCAAGAGCATGCCGTCTAAATGTATAGACAACCACGGCACGCGCAGAAGCGTCTGCGAAGTCGGTGGCAGCGGGCACGTCGAGTGACAGCGCGTCAACCTATAACGCAGTGACGCACCTGTCCGGTCTCCAAGTCGTAGGGCACAAGCATGCAGTCGCGCGCCCGCGACCTTGACATCCTTCACAGCGCACGCATCGTAAAGCAATAACGCGTCGTACGGTTCTGTACCGGCGATAAAGCACACACCTGTCTGGTCTCCAAGTCGTAGAGCACAAGCATGCCGACGCGCGCGCCCGCGACTTTGATATCTGTCACAGCGCACGCGTCGTAAAGCAGCAACGCGTCGAACGGTTCTGTACCGGCGATAAAGCTGTAACGCACCTGTCCGGTCTCCAAGTCGTAGAGCACGAAAGTGCCGTCCCTATAGACAACTACGGCACGCACATCAGCGTCTGCAACAGCACGTCGGCATTTAAACTGTAACGTGAAACGGTAGCGCAATCCGGTCTCCAAGTCGTAGAGCACAAGCATGCCGTCGCGGTAGACGACGATGGCGCGCGCGCTCACGAACTTGAAATCAGTTACAGCGCACACGTCGCTAAGCTATCGCTTCGTCCCGTCATGTCCTGTATCGTCGATCAAGCTGTACGTGATGAGATGACATACCTGTCCGGTCTCCAAGTCGTAGAGCACGAGCATGCCGTCGCGGTAGACGACGGCGGCGCGCGCGCTCGCGGCGTCGATGAAACTGTAACGTGACACAACGCACCTGTCCGGTCTCCAAGTCGTAGAGCACGAGCATGCCGTCTATATGTATAGACAACCACGGTACGCGCACCAGCGTTTACGATGTCGATGGCAGCGGGCACGTCAAGCAAAAGCACCACGTCGGCGATCAAGCTGTAACGTGACACAATGACGCACCTGTCCGGTCTCCAAGTCGTGGAGCACGAGCATGCCGTCGCGGTAGACGACGGCGGCGCGCGCGCTCGCGGCGTCGATGAAACTGTAACGTGACACAACGCACCTGTCCGGTCTCCAAGTCGTAGAGCACGAGCATGCCGTCGCGGTAGACGACGGCGGCGCGCGCGCTCGCGGCGTCGATGAAACTGTAACGTGACACAACGCACCTGTCCGGTCTCCAAGTCGTAGAGCACGAGCATGCCGTCGCGGTAGACGACGGCGGCGCGCGCGCTCGCGGCGTCGATGAAACTGTAACGTGACACAACGCACCTGTCCGGTCTCCAAGTCGTAGAGCACGAGCATGCCGTCGCGGTAGACGACGGCGGCGCGCGCGCCCGCGTCCGCGAAGTCGGCGGCGGCGGGCGCGGCGTGCGCGGGCAGCGCGTCGTCGCGCAGCGTGGCCAGCAGCGGGCGCGCGGCGCGCGGCGCCCACAGCCGCGCCGTGCCGTCCGCCGACGCCGACAGCAGCCGCCCGTGCGCCGCCGACAGCGACCACACCGCGTCCGTGTGCTCGCGCAGCACCGGCCCCTGCACAACACACAACGTTCAACATTTTTATGTTTATATAATATACGTAATACTAATATATATTTATATACATTATACACCTTTGCAGGCACTTTTACACGTATCATCAATCATCAATTTATTTAAGAACTATGTTCTTGTCGCTGGAGTATTTTCCATGCCTCCCGATTTTCAGCTAAATATGCTTGACTTAATATCACGTATCGTAAATCATTATTAAAAAATTTCAAATTTTATTCTTCAGTTTGTACTCATTACATAGATCTCTGGCGTCTTAAGAGAAGTCGCCCAATGAAAAGATATTATGATGATTCGGCACTTTTCGACGAGACCTGAAAGTCCATTGCGCAAGATAAAGATCAGTAGCGTACTAGAGTGAAAACCTTTGTCTCGCAGTAGAACAATATAGACTAATTTAAAAACGAAAAGTCATCTACAACTACCACCACTTGCTTCCGGTGAAGGAAAACATCGTGAAGAAACCTGTACATTTCAAGAAATCAGAGAACAAGAACATACATAATAAAACATATATATACATTCGAAATGAACCACCTCCTTTTATGGAAGTCTGTCAAGAATAAGAGTCGAACCTGCACGGCCGGATCATTCGGGTGGTAAGGGTCGACAGTGGGAGGGGGCAAGTTCCACACACGTATGGTCGAGTCCAGTCCCCCAGAGAAGCACTCCTCGGACAGGGGCGCGCCCATGGCAAAGCACAGCACGGTAGTACTTTGCTCAGTAGTGGACATCCTCCTTTCACCCTACAGAGTAAAATAAAACAAACCTGCACGGCGGGGTCATAAGGGTCGTACGGGTCGGCAGTGGGCGGGGGCAGGTTCCACACGCGTATAGTTGAGTCCAGTCCCCCCGAGAAGCATTCCTCAGACCGGGGCGCGCCCATGGCTAAGCACAGCACGGGCGCGGTGTGTGCTCGGAACGTGTACAGCGGCTCCACGTCGAGACCGGCCGACTTCTTGGCCGGCACGGTGCGCTGGAGGTTCCACAGCTTCAGCGTGTGGTCTTCGGAGGCCGTCACTAGCGCCGCTTCGGTGGGGTGGAACGCGAGCGCTCGCACCTGGAAAATGGAAACACAAATTCAACACATCACTAGTGCTTGTGCGGCACAACACTATAGAAAAACTCTGTTCTTTTTGCTTTCAAATATCTCGTCACGGCACAAAGCGAAGGAAACCAAGATGCGCTTTAAAGCTTTTCCTTCATGTCCATGTCCATAATGACCCAAGCAGTCGCGGGGCCTCCTTAGAAGCCGATTCCCATCGAGAACCCTTAGAGGTTTCTAACATATACACATTTATTACTAACAACAATTATAACCTACGTATATCGGCGCACCGCGCATTAAATTGTCCATTTACTATTTTCATAAGCCGTAAACTAGCACCATGACTTTACTGGACATACCCATATATTCAAAATACAAAAATGTTCGCTGGTTATTCGAATACAATCACAATGCTACGTACGCTCAGAGACATATTTCTCACACGAAGTCATTAAAAATTTGCAAATTATAAGCCGGACATTGAACGGCTTATTAAACTTTATAGAACCTTAGATATTTCATTCATTTCACAGTATTATAGCTGTACTAGTCGAAATTCTCACCCAACGCCATTGGACCCAAGAAGGCTTATTCGCAAAACGTCTCTTTCGCAAAATGTCCCCTAGTCATAAAACGTCTCTTTCTCATAATGTCTCTTTCGCAGAACGTCTTTTTCGCAGAATGTCTCTGCGAAAGAGACATTCTGCGAAAGAGACATTATGAGAAAGAGACGTTTTACGACAAGGGGACATTTTACGAAAGAGACGTTTTGCGAATAAGCCCCCCAAGGGCTGGAGTCTGAAAAACGTGCAAAGTGTTAGGTATAGATTATCGTAACTGACCCCGTCGAAGTGCGAACGCAGAGTATACTTGGCGTTCCAGGTCTTGCGGAAGGACTCCTTGTTGGCGCTGGCCACGTCGTAGGCCTCGGGCTCGTTGCTGACGGTGAGCTGCGCCAGCTCGCCGAGCGCCAGCGGCTCCTCGTCCGCCTCGCCCGCGCCGCCGCTCGGGGTCGCGCCCGCAACCGCCGCCGCGCCCGTCGCCGGCCCCGAGAACTTGCCTGCAACAATACGGTATGTCAACGCACCTTCTACGACTTTCATTCTGAACTCTGACTTTTAAAATATCGATGTACGGAACATCGAAAGTTTTTGTATGGAACTCCGAAATTTGCTATGAAGAAACTTTCGAAGTCCCGTACATCGATATTTCAAAAGTCGGAGTTCGATATGACAATCCTTATCACCACTAACGCCATCTGTGAAGCCACAAATTAAAATCTACGCGCCAAATAACAACCATCGATCATCGACAGCTTTGCAAGGACCGACGACACGGCTTTTCTCATACTGTCCTGCATAATTTTCTATTTTGCCTTAAAATTGTAAGTTGGCAAAATACTCAATAAACTCAATTCCACTATAAATAAATACAAGATGAAGAATGAAGAGCTCCCGCCTGACCCTATATACAACACACAAGCACCAACGTGGTAGTATATCCAGGGTCAATTATAGATTATTTTGTACTGATAGGAGTCATGATGTCACACAATAATGTCAATTATCATTGATCATATCCACTTTCTATGTGCCCTGCCAAATATACTTGCCATGTGCTTGGAAATGGCGCAAATAATACGAAGAAGCTGTAAATGAAGAAAAATAAACCAGTTTTGCAACGGCAATTAATACTAAAAGTAAGATTGCATTGTGACAAAACTTTATTGACCTACCCTCATATTCATAAAAATATGAAAAATTTGCCAAAGCTATTATAGTTCAAAAATATTTTTGTCTCGGTTTTACGATGTCGAATAAATATTGCGAGATATAAATGACAAAACATAAAGTCGCGAACGAGATAAATGAATGTTCGCGAGCAAGAAATCCGTGGAATCTCGTAAGAATGATGCAAGCGAAACTAAGCCTTATGTCCTTAAAAGCATAAAGTCTAGAATTGTTTGGCCGGTTGCACTCACACACGTATCGACGTTTCCCGACATCGAAATACAATCGTCACACATGGAGAATATTCGAGAAGAATGTAGGCCTCTTTACCGGCGTATATAAAAAGGCGATCACTTCAAAGGAAACTGAAGCAAAGAAAACCTACATCAGTGCGACAAGATAAAAAGGCGATCACTTCGAAGGAAACTGAAGCAAAGAAAGTACCTACTTCAGTGCGACAAGTGGAAGTGCCTGCGACAACCTCGGCGAGATATCTGGACGTTAGCTGTTACGCGACTTGGACTTGGACATCAGGAAGACCATCTTCACGTGTCAACCTAGGGTTCCGTAGTGAATAAGGGGGGGCTCATACGAAGTTTGGCGTTTTTCTCCAAATCTCGGACCCCAGTTTCGTAACGTTTTTTGAAAAATAATATTTTTGTGAAAGCTTTTATTGCAAGGCCACACACAGTACTTATTAAGACAAATGAAATAAGCAACTCGATGAAAATGTGGCGTTTTATTAATGAGTTCCATCGATCAGGACACACAACACGGGGCAAATCAGATTTTTTTATAAGCATCTAATCAAATAAATAAACAAAAACTTAAATAGGTATTTTTATATAAATTCTTTAATTAAACAACAGCTATTCAAAAAAGGGTCTTCAGCAAAACAGTATACGACGTCTTCTATGAAAGAATCGCCAATACCGAAAACAAATTTTCTATGTACACTAATCATGATCATATACAAAGCTGACCCCCGGACCCCCCGCCCCCTCCCCGACGACCCCTTGATACGCAAATGATGCCACTGGCAAATGAAAATAAGAAGCTCGACTCACCGACAGGATATTCGTCACCTTGTCCGCCGCCGTCGGCCTCGCTCTCAGTGAGCAGGTTCAGCTCGTTGAGGACCTCCTCCGCTTCCAGATCTACTTCTTCACCTGTCACAACATTACAAAACATTACTCGTTTATTTTCGTGTTGTTGGTAAAATATAAAGTTACGAGATTACAAAAGGTTTACTTATCAATTACTGTCAAATTACATAACTCGGGAGATTGTAAAGAAAGCTTAAATGTTCCAAGGACCAAGGTTTTTGTTCAGAATGTTCTGCCCAGGAAAGTCAGAACTTTCTGCATATGTGACGAAAAACTTAGTATTATATTATTTTACAAAATACATGATAAAGAAAACAAAACCCTTCTATTTTATTTATCTACTCCTGTACAATTAAATGCTACTTGTCAGACAAATTGTTCTTCTCGACCCGCATCCACTCAGTCACCTTTACCTTGTTTCCCTGCTTGGTGCGGCTGCTTAGCATCCAGGTCGTCAATATCGTCCATGTCCATCTCCTGGCTGGCCAGGAACTCGAAGTTCGCGAATACAGCGGTTGTCTCTTGCGCAGAGAGACCCTCCTCGTTGTAGCCCGCCGGCATGCCGCTCTTACGCGGCTCCTTGCCTGTCACAACCACATACATATTAAAAAGTTATACTTACTATCTTAAGGAACATACCCATACTATATGACCTATTTAGGGAGAGGAACCAGAAAAAAGAATCTTCAAAATAACACGCTTGGTCACAGAAAAGGAGGCAGTCTAGGTCTTCGTCACGTAGTCCACATCCTCTATGGAAATCTCACACTTTTTCGAGCTATATTCAAATCATAACGCAGCATTCAAGATTTTTAGGGTTCCGTACCCAAAGGGTAAAAACGGGACCCTATTACTAAGACTCTGCTGTCCGTCTATCTATCCGTCAGTCTGTACCCAGGCTGTCTCAAGAACCATGACAGCTATACAGTTAAATTTTTACAGATGATGTATTTCTATTGCCGCTATTGCAACACATACTAAAAACAGAATAAAATAAATATTGAAGTGGGGCTCCCATACTACAAACGTAATTTTTTTAAGATGTATATATAATGATATTAAACCATACGTGCGAATCGCACTTAACCGGTTTTTAGGGTTCCGTAGTAAACAAGGAACCCTTATAGTTTCGCCATGTCTGTCTGTCCGTCCGCGGTTTTACTCAGAGACTATAAATACTAGAAAGCTTCAATTTGGTATAGATATGTATATTAATCAAGCCAAAAAAGGTGTAAAATAAAATATTGAAAAAAAAATTGTGTACTCCCATACAAGTAAAGTTGGAGTATTTTTTCTCGACTAACCCATCGGCCGGGGTATCGTTGAATAGGTCTTTCAAAAATATTGTGAACATCATTTTTCGATTTAGGGATCCATTTCTGAAATATTTGGTTTTATATTGCAAATTATTGTTAGAGTCAAGTGTCCCCCCTCTATCTATTAAACGGTTATTTATGGACACGTGAAAATATTCACAGCTGTAGTATACATAACAAAGTTTAGAGGAAAACGTCAGTTCTAAGTAGGGTTTACAAATCAAAAAGTTAAAAGCGACCAACTTATAAAATGTACTCAGTAAAGGAAAAGGTCAGTTCAAACAAATTCAATAGAAAACTAATTTTTAGACGTTTTTAGTGGCGTGAACTCAAAGTGGACATTCGCTACTACGGAACCCTACGCTGCGCGTGGCCCGACACGCACTTGACCGGTTATTAAAACTTACAGGCGCATATGCATTTGATGAATTTAATATGATAAGAATATGATATAATATTTTTTTTCCATTTTTGAGGCGCCGGCCACACAGAAAGGACATAAGACAAGGACGGGCGCAGACATATGTCTGCTCCGCGTCCGTTTCATACAAAATGTATAGAAGCGTCACAAAGCAGAACACACAGAACGGGCGGGGCACAGACGTGAGCGGGCGAATCGGGTTAATGGGCGGGTGTAGCGGACTCGCGAGTCGCGGTGTTGCCATAGATACGGATTTGTTTGTATCTGTCACGGCCGTGCCTCGTCTATTCTATCTGTTTTCAAAAATCGCGACGTCGCCTCGTCTGTGCCCTGTCCGTGCCCCGTCTGCGTCTCACGTCTTTTCTATGTGTCCAGCGCCTTATTGGATATAATGATAGATATGACGCACTCTTGGCGTCACGCGACAAGCAAACTAATGTGAACAAAATTCACAGCTTATTCGTTATTTCGCATTAATCGGTTGATTAAAACATTCTGACAACCACCGGACTGACGTACCAATTTTTGGCCAAGCTGACATCACTACAGCCAGGTGACCTGCTAGTTTTACTTTACGAATAGGTTTTTCGTGAGTGAAAGTGGCCAACAATGGCGTCAAATTGTTCAAGCTCCCTAAAGGCATTTGACATAGCTCGACGACTGCCATACCATGCTAGCTAAATTTAAAACAAGTAATTATTGAAAAAATATTTTTAAAACAAGCTTTTATCTTCAGCACTCCTCAAGACGAATCAAACGATCCCAAACTCGATGGGGTTGCGTCGTTTCATTACAGAATTCATATGGCCACATTCCAACTCCATCATCAGATCAGCTGCATGTCATCATAATATTGCATTGTCACTCGATATACTCGTACGTATGGGTGCAAAATTGCAGCTCAATCGGAAACCGGGAAGTAGGTCAAAATTAACTTGCAAGATTTGATTACAGACAGACCGACAGACAACGGGACAGATGAAACTAAATAATATTGCTTGTAATATAGTTCAATTTGTGTGATTTGTCCCTATATATTTGTTTATTTATTTATTCATAATGACAGTCAATCACCATCAACAAACGGCTTAACGTGCCTTCCGAAGCACGGAGGAGGACAAATTCACTTGACTTGCGAAATTTTCTAATTGGTTCTCTGCCAATAACCTTATGTTGAATGCAAACAAGACCCAATGCATTAGATTTAGTCTTCCTAACGTGAGGCAGGTTAATGTTGATGTACTACTGGACGGTCAAAAATTTGTTGAAAATACTAATTTCTTGGGAATCACAGTAGATTCAAAACTTCAATGGGATAAGCATATTTCTAAACTCGCTAATAGGCTCAGCTCAGCGGCTTACGCTATTAGAAGAATCAGACAATTGACAGATGTAGCAACTGCTAGACTAGTTAACTTTAGTTACCTACTTTCATAGTCTGATGTCCTACGGGATTCTTCTCTTAGAGGGTGCTGCTGATATACAGACTACTTTTATTTTACAAAAAAGGGCAATTCGTTTTATTTACAATTTAAGATCCAGAGACACTTAGATTTAAAAAAAATGATATACTCACTGTACCATCCCAGTACATATTTGAAAATATAATGTAAGTAAGAAAAAATATTGCCTTATTTAATAAACAGGTGATTTTACGGGTAGAAACTTACGTAACATAAATGTTTTAGTTACCCCGTATTATAGGCTGAAAACAGTGAGTAAATCGTTAAAGGGAAACTGTATAAAGTTTTATAATAAATTGCCAGAATCGGTCCTTGATATGCCAGATCGAAAATTTAAAGCTTATGTAAAGAAAGTACTTTGTGAGAAGGCTTATTACGGAACCGATGATTATCTTAAAGACAAGAACGTCTGGCTTGAGCTTGGCGCAGGTCTCTCTTTAAGGTTTATATTTGAACACTCACAAATGACACAATTTGATTACAATCGGTACTTTATTAACAAATTGACATTAATTTCAAATTTGACATCATTCTTAATTAATTTATGACATAGTAATGTATTCTCAGTCCACATATCTAACTTTAATATCAGTATAATTGTAAGGTTGACGTTTTTGGAGAAAATGCTGCAGTACAGTTTTTTACCACTTCTTCTGTACTTGCGCTTTGGAGGCGGCAGTAAACTTAGTTGTAAGCAAATAATCTGATGTTAACAACTAACTATTAAGAAATCGAAAGAAAAAAGAAATGACAATTATCAAGTGATATAAATATCCAAAGATAAATAAAGGATTTTTGACTTTGAACTGCGCTGGTAATGCGTTCTCCCATCAGGCCACCGAGCTTTTATCAATATTTTACAAACTACAAACAAAAATTTTAAGCCAGAAGCAATTTTTTAGAAAACCCAAAAATCGGACATGACTTAAATATTTGTAAATGTCGATAGTACTTTCTATTTTAAATACGAGAGTAGAAACTCCGGTGTGGCAATATTGCTTACTTTCAAAGAAAGAAATCCAAATTTGAAGAATTTTTGATTAATTACAAACAAAAAAATAATATTTCTATAATATGAAGTGTTGCTGGATGATTGTGTACTCCATTTATAACATTTTAAAGTTATTTAAAATAGAAAGTAGTATCGATATAGGTATATGTCGCAGCCAACTGGTTAAAATAGCCGTTTAATCAAACAGCTAACCCTTTGACTGAACAACGCCATTCAATCACACGGCTATACGTCGTTTAGCCGACTTGTTGACTGCAACGTTCAACACTACAGCTAGACGACACTTAGCCAACTGATTAAATGGCAAATTAACTAGGGTGACCATTAGTTTAATATGTAATTTGAAAGAATAGGAAAACTTTTAGAAATTTCTTGGGGAGATTATTCTTGGATTAAGTTTAGGAGGTGACCAGAAGTTTGATGAAATAAGTCACAATGAAAAACCAATTAATAATCATAATATTCTTTTCGTACCACTTGGTCAAAAAAGTCACATTCTATCGCACAAAAAGCAAACATGACAATAGTCATTTTTAATCAGTTAAAAATAGGGAAAGAGAAATGTACTCAATTTCATTCAGCCTCTAGACCAAGAATGAAAACCTGGAAACAAACAAAAACACCGGCTAGTTGACGCCATATTGAAAACAAAACGCACCTAGCGCCGCGGTGGTGAGCGCTGAACTAATTCAATTAGACGGCGGCTTTTGAATCAGCTGTAGTGTTGAACGTTTTGAGCGTTTCAAATATTCAATTAAAAAGCTAGACGTGTGATTAAATGGCGTTGTTCAGTCAAAGGACTAGCTGTTTGATTGAATGGCTATTTTAACCATTTGGCTGCGACATATAAAAATTAAAAATAACCCAGTTCCTTTCGATTTGGGGGTTTTCTAAAACACAACTTACCATAGTCGTATTTGCGTGCCATGGAGTTCATCGCATGACTACTGCAGATCTCGTACCGCTCACGCTGCTTCTCGTAGTTCCTGTAGTTGACGTCCTCGGCCTGCTCCTCGTTCTGCCCCAGCAGCGACCGCAGCCGATTCGAGCGCAATTCCAGTATTGTATCTGTACATCCTATTTCCTGTGGAATAAGGTACAAAATGTGTCAGAATCAAGAATCATTTATTTGCATTATACAATCGGTTTCTGAGATGTTAGTATATACATTGTTTAAACCTGCAGACAAGTATGCAAACATTGTTATTGCTTGAAATTAATTTAAACTCATCCCCCTTATTCATAAAAAAAAAATACAAACGGTTGCTAAACCTGTTTTAGTTAAAATATGTTTGATCTCGCTCTTGCTAAGTCAAATATTGAAAGGAGTGAAAGGGACAAAACATATTTTAACTAAAATAGGTTTAGCAAAGGTTTGTACTTTTTTATGAATAAGAGGGTAAGTGATTAGCTTAGAGATGACGAGAATTAAAGTAGGTTAGAAATTCTACGTATGCAGGATTTTGTTTTGTGGCTAAATTGAAATCGCGGAATCAGAATCACAAATAAAACACCAAACCTAAGAGAAAAGACTAATTTTTTGACAATATGTTTTTCTCACAATTTTTTTAATAAACGGCGTACAATGCGACACAAATAAGTTGAACAAAAATGGCGGACTTCAAAGCATTTTTGTCCCGGCACGTAGGTAGAACCAAAATGGTATGATGAACTGATGATACACAAGCATTACATATTTGGCTCGTCTAAAAGATATATTTGGGTACACTAGCCAAAAACAACTGCATTTTAGTTTTTAAAACTATGCTCCCTTAAAAATAGACTGTGGATATCACTTTCTACGCACAAAGAAATTGACTTTAAGAGAATAGTGACCATTTAAACATTTCAACAGTATATAAATTGACTTTTAAAAAAATTACTCTACCTGAATTAGACCTCTCCACAGAAGTGCCATTTTTGTAACACGGAGTCACCTAAACAAATGGTTTTTCCATACAAAAAACCGTTCATTTAGTGACTCCGCATTTGAAGAATGGCACCACAGGACACATCAATTATCTTGCAAGCTGAAAGATTTCGACGAATCGAGAACTTCCATTTTAGGAAGTAGTTTTTTGACGAAGTAACGTCCTAAAAATCATTGAACGCCGGCTGCACACACGAAAAATTGACACGTTCCGAATGAGCCGAGCGTGCAAGCGAAAGAGCGAACGAGCGATAGACACGATCGGCCTACGCGTTTGGCTTGTTACACATCTATTCATGACGAAATCACGTAAAATTATCGTCCGTAAACCGACTTTACAGGCAATCAATTTTTTTCTAATATATTTATATTTCTGAGGTTTCAGTTTACTTGGTGTGTCTTGAAGTTGGTTAATATAATCTCACCTGCAGGTACTGTTTAAGGACCTGTCGTCCATTCTTCCACGGGGCGCGCTCCACAGGCTCCGGCTCCGCAGGGGGCTCCTCCGGCGGCGGACGCACGTCGCCCTGCTGGAGATCCACCCCATACTTAAGCTTGTGGAACTTGGCCCGTTCTTGTTTCAGAGCGTACTCAAGCATCTTGATCCGCCTGACGAGGTCATTTTTTAGATTCTCTTGACCCTTCCTCTCGCCTTGGAGGAAGGCGATCTGTGCCTGTAAACGAAATTACATGTAACTATTAGGACCATATTTATAGGGTTCTCCTTCGTTTCCTATGTCCCCCTGTGGGGCAAAGGGCGACAATAAGTCGCCAATTCGATCTGTTAAACACTGCGTTCTTGATTTCACTCCAGGATAATCCAAGCTGTTTAACTTCCGAGGTGACGGTGCGACGCCAAATTTGTTTGGGACTAGACTTACGCCTACCTTGTGTGTTTCGATCAAGGGCTGTATGAGGAATATGGTCGTATATTATTTATGTATATATATAAACGGGGCTTAGCACCACCTTTGTTTGCTTTGAACGCTTTGTCTGCGACCACGAAGGATGTAACTCCTATTCAAAACGTTAGACATAACAAAAAAGGACTGTGCTAAGCCCCGTTTATGTGTACACAGTATGACAGTCGCCACTGACAGAAAATTTAGAAGAATAGAGGGTAGGTTCTTGCCCAACACAATAGGCTAGTAAAGGAAAAGGGATTTGGAGTCTTTACTCAGTGTTAGATAAAAAATACATTTATTACTAAAATCGGAAAATTATAGGACTTAGCTACGATTCCCAAAGTAGACCATGTATCTTGGAACCAAAAACCCCGTTAACAATAGGATTACACTACACGAATCAATTTAAAAAAAAACATGCATGGCTATTATTATATTAGATTAAAAAAGTATTTTAATAGCATAGCATAGCAAAAATATTGTTTCACACAATATTTTTCAACTTGGTGAAGCTTTTATATTTATTTATTAATCTGAGAAAAAGTTATTAGTTTATTTTCTCATTACAATGATCACTACTTCTACTTCCTATAACTGTGTGTAACTGTAACTTCTAACTGCAAAAACACTTGTTATGATACATTTTAGCAGTGAAAAAGACACACTGTCTGTCAGTCAACGAGTTGATAAATAAAAACCTGCATATACATAAGTATGTTTAACCATCTTGGAAACAAAACACAAGGGTATCTTATATCAGCTGATTGTGAGGATAGTATGGGATTTGAAGTGGTTTTCCTGTTTTGCTTCAATGATTTTAACAACTATAGGAAAATGAAATAGCAAATATTGCAGTCCATAATTCAAGGTAAATTTTAAAAAAAAAGACGTAATGGGTATTTGCAAAATTAAAGCATGTGTGGTAACGTGATGATATGCAAATTAGTTGCTTATCAAAGTAACGTGAAAATATGTAATACGTGCTAGTTGCACCTTCCGGTAAACGTTGGAATCCTTAAGATAACTATCTGATTACAGTATATAAGCATTAGATGTACTCAATAGAGTTAGAGTCGTCACCATGAAAGGAGTAGGTTTAAGAAGATGGAATAAATACAATCAATGGCTCTCGTGTTTGCATCACCACTCCCAACCACAATGCAACCCAATGGACACCAACATCAACCCACTGCGTGACCACACATAATTTGTTATTGCACATGGTTCACATTGCATTTTGATATTAAACAAGTCACAACAAAATCTAGACTTGTTTAGGTCCAGAAATTTGGCATACATTTGTAAATTTGATGACAATTCTTAAAAATATGCCATAGAGCTGATCTGACAATGGAGCTGGAGTGTGACCTTAGAAACTCAGTTATGAAACAACACAAAATTAAGTTTAGCTTTGGTAAAGATATCTGATTATATCCATGGTTGATGAATTTGAAATAGTTAACTATATAAAAGAAGGTTTGGGCATGTAGAAAGGAATAATGAAAAGAGAATAACAAAAAATATTTAAAAGACATTTGTGATAGGAACAGCAGGAGTCTGCCTCGGCGAACATTCTGTAACCAGATTGCAGACATTCTGAAAAAGGAGAAGTAAAAGTACCCATAACCAAAGGGCATGTATGAAGAGATTGATGAGTGTAGAAGAAGCGAAAGAGGTTTGTCAGGATCCTAGCGAGTGGAGGTCCATAGTCACTGCCTACCCTGTGGGAAATAGGCATGATATTATGTATGTATGTATATATCATACATCAGAAGCATGTTTAAAAAATGTAATTATATGAAAAATAAATATTTTCCTAGAGTTGATACACATTACACTTTTAAGTTCCACAATCATCTTGCAATGTCTAGTAAAGTGCGGTTCACAGAATTTTAGAAAATTGGGCAATATTCCTGTAAACATTGCTGGAAATGTTGCTAGAAACAGAAATTTAGAGGAATATTTATGGAAATATTGGAAATATTCCTGTAAATTTACAATAGGAATATTTCCTTAAATTTGGAATCTTTTCACTGTGAACACTGTCAACTTCATTTGGGTGAACAATGCTCTAAAATTTGTCTTTGTTTTGCAATAAGTAAGAAAGATATTAGAAAGAAGAAAGATATAAGAAAGTTATTAATCTAAAGGTGATGTGACTCTTAGCTATTTATTATTTGAGGGACAAAAGAGGGAACCATAAACTAGTTACTGTTTAAAAATTTTATTGAGATCGACACATGAAGTTCTAAGAATTTCCATAAAAGGTCAGAATGATTTAAAAAATACTTTGCATGTAAAAGTAGTAAATGTATAAAAATATTACTTTGGGAAAATAAGAAACAACTCCATAACCAAACTAGGTTTTCAACTAGAATACCATGGGTACCCATACACCTACCTATACAATACCCCAAAAAATGTTTTTTTTTGCACTTGATTATCTTAGGAATACAAAATATTTGTTTTTTTTTTTTATTTGATAAATGGAACATGAAGGTGTATGAATTAAATAATGACACATGATTTTCCTAGCTAAAACTCACGAAAACATATTTATTTTTGAAGTGAATCCAGAAGAATGCCAATATACAACATACTATGACAGCACCCAATACACCTGATTCCATACTCACCCAATTAGAACAAGTCAGCTGTAACTTGCAACAAACACCTACGATTTGACAACTATTTTTCTAACAATACTTTTGTCGAAAATATAAAATATTCACCTTAAACTCTGCTCTGTCCACCTCCCATTGTGATCTCTCGAGCTCGAATCTCGCCCATTCGTGTTGGATAAAATGTAATATGCCCGGTATTGAATACTGGACACTTTGGCTAGGTTCGTCATTTTGTTTGTTATTTACACTGACTCCAATTTGAGATCCCACTTGCCCTCCGTTGTGATGAGATACGGAGCTATCATCCATGGCTGTTGGGATTTTCATGACATGGCCACCATTACCGAACTTGTCACACACCTATCATAAAGAACTACGAAGATGAACTACCCAAAAAGAAATGCTAACACATTATTTAACTATATTTCAACTAACGTTCACGTAAAGTACACCATCTAAAATACTTTTTATCGACGAACTCATGAATGACAAAAATTATTGCATGACGGAATAGAAAAGTCGAAACGACGTCCGTCCGCTACATTGCTTTTATTTTTTTACAATGTTGCCAGCTAATATTAATTGACATGACATGACATTACTCAAATATCTTAACAGACAAGTGTTCGGATTTGTTGCGGATTTGGTCTAGTGCTGAAGTGCTATTTCTGAAACGCGGAGTCATCTAAACGAATGTTTTTTGTATGGGAAAACCATTCTTTTAGGTGACTCCGCGTTTCAGAAATCGCACCTCTGTATGTAGGTAGACAGAGCATAGATAATCGATATCCAAAATACCAGTAAAAATGTAAAAGCATCGACATTTGATATCGATACTAATTTTCAGTAAAACCATAACTATTATCGATATTCCCATATAGGGAAAATCAAACTTAAATTGAACTAAAACTAAGAAATACGAATTATGCAGTCCCACTAAAATATCACCCCTCGGCAGCGTGGCCAAAAGGCTGACAGCATCGCCACGTTGTATGGCAATTGGCAATGCTGATTCCCGTATACAGGGTGGAATTGAGTTCGTTGGCATCCTTTTAAGTATGTACTTATAGCCATGATAAAGTAATTTATGAACAATGAAACGCCAGTCAAAAGTCGTCATTTAGAAGTAAAACAGAACATTTTTTTTTTAAACAAATTAAACACAGAACAATACAATTAATAAAATAAACTAAAAACTAAATATCCTACCTACATAAAACGAAAACTATAAACTAAAAATATATCTAATTCTTCTTCGTCGTGTCGATGAATGAACTTCTTAAAATTACACGACCAGTCCTCAGTCTGTTAAGTGACTTCCAAACTGACCATGGCTGGTTGTGGCCTTAGGGCAGTAACTCTGCAGGAGCGATAAACCCTGGAGGTGGAGGTCGACTATATCTAATTCAAAATAAAACATTAAGTATATTATATAAAAAATAGACCCCAGATCGCTACTGTCGCAGGGTAGGGTACCTACCTAAGAGACTAGCGGCATTGCCTTGTTGTATGTCCAGTCCTTAATCTTTGGCCAAAATGCGCACCAGCTCTAAGGTCCTCAGAAACGTCGATCAGGTGTGTAGAGATTTCTTTAAAAATTTGACGCGCCGCGCCTCCACATCCCAAGGCACTAAAGTCTCCACGGCGAAAGGCACAAATATATATGGCTCACCTAGAGCTGAATATTTGCGCCTCTTGATGGCTTCCGTCGCAGCTGCAGCCACGTCCGCTCGACGGGCATTCGCTCGCAAATGTGATGGGGCGACGGTGTCCACACAAGTCGCATCCCATAGCTACTCGTACTAGCAACCGCCCGTTCTTTAAAGGAATGAGCGTCATTCCGTAAGACCTTTTGCCATCGTCTCGTGTGATATGATACCAGCTGGCTCTAAGATAACTGGTACACCGGCGCCAGAAAGAGCCCGACGGATGACTTCGTTCAGGGCAGCATGACGCGAGAAACGTCCTGCACTGCAGCTGCAAGCTAAGCCATGGTGACCCAGGGGATCGACGTCTCCTCCGCAACGGCAGCGATGGGGTTCGTTAGTCCCGGCTCCTAGACGGAGGCTCACCGACAAGGTAAAGGTGGTGCGCTCCAGGAGGGTTCCTACGCTGACCGAAGGGATCGCATTCAACCAGTACCCTGACTCTGGCTCACAGCTGGCTAACAGGCGAGAACGCTCCGCCTCACCAATTGCGGTCTTTAATAAATGGTTTCGAGCCTGTATGCAGAGTGGCTAATCCCATTGCCTCTGCGAAGCCAGGTTCAGGGGTTGGTTGCTATCTGGACCGGCTGCACTAGACCAAGCATCTCTGGCCTCGGCCAGGCATGCAACCTGTACTTCACAGAGAGACGGCTCTAATATTTTACCGATGAGGTTGCGGGTGCCATGGACCGATGACAGAAATGCTGGTAGTGCCACACTTGACATTTTTCTTATCTCAAGACCACCATGCCGTATACATAGAATCACTTGGGCCCGAATTCAGGAATTACGAGGGCAATCAAAAAATTTTGTTATGCCTCTTTCACAGTGTTGTCCATAGGGACAAAAGATGATCGTGGGCCCACAGTGGAGTGCAACAAAGAGCATAAGTGGTCTTGGGTATAAACATGCAGAATTTTATTATCGTATAGGCCATGTGTGGGTTGATATCATCTAGGCGGCTAGAGGATCTTCAAAAACCGACATTTGGTCACGTATAAATTTTTGGAAAGCTTCCTCTCGGACTGGAGGCCCTAGGAGAAAAACTAATCGTCATAAAGCTCACGAAAAATAAATTAATGACGACCTACGTGACTCTGTGGCGTAGTGGTCACCTTGCTGTCTGCCACGCAGAGGTCCCGGGTTCGATCCCCGATCAGGGCAAGTTAGAAAATGGTCTTTTTCAATTTGTCCTGGGTCTTGGATATTTAACTATTTACGCATTTGGTATAAAATACAGTATCGTTAAGTAAGTATCCCATAACACAAGTCTCGAACTTAGGGTCTTGCTCAATCAGTGTTATTTGTCCAACTTCTTCTTCTACATATATAAAAGCGAAAATCACTCACTCACTCATCACGAAATCTCAAAAACTACTTAGACAGTGAAGATGAAATTTGGCAGGAAGGTAGATTGTCAAGGAGTAGTCTAGTAGACGTCCGCTAAGGGTGAAATAGGGGTTACCAGTTTGTATGGAACTTCGTAATTTTTAAAGTGAGACACATGAAATTTTTAATTTATTTTAATAGTTAGTAGAAAATAATAATGCATTTATTAGATTTTGAAAATTACATCCCTATAGGAGTGAAAAGGGGTTGCAAGTTTGTATAAATCTTCGTCATTTTTGAAGCGAGACACATGACATTTTAGTGGTCAATAAAAAATAATACGGAACGGGTACGGGAACGGGATATTATAACACAATTTATAACGTAAAAACCCAATTAAAGGTCCTATTAGAACCATTTTCGACTTCAACGCGGATGATGTCGCGGGTTACAGCTAGTATATATATAATAAGTTGGGGAAAAAGTCTTCGCATTTTATATGAAAATTCAAAACATTTTTTAATATAGTTTATTTACATTTAACTAAAGTATGTAGGTACCATTTTGTTCGATAACTTTTTGCCATGTAGGGACATGATCCCATTGCTATAGTGGGGCTTCTGATCAAAAAACTGCGTCAAGTAGTTTTGGCAGTCCTCTCGTGATGTTAACCTGACACTGCCTAAAGAATTCTGAAGAGACCGAAACAGGTGGAAATCTGAAGGTGCCAGGTCAGGACTATACGGCGGATGCATTAACACCTCCCAGCCAAACTCTCTTAATTTTTGCTGAGTGGTTAAAGATGTGTGAGGTCTAGCGTTATCATGATGAAAAACCACACCCCTTCTGTTGATTAATTCCGGCCGCTTTCTCTCAACTTCTTGCTTTAATCTTATCAGTTGTTCGCAGTAGAGTTCTGAATTGATGGTCCTGCCTGGTGGTAACAGCTCATAATAAATAATGCCCTTCCAATCCCACCACACACACAGCATCACCTTGTTGCGAGTTAACCAGGGTTTCGCCAGTCTGTGAAGCCTGACCGGCCTTTGACCATGACCTTTTTTGCACGTTCTTGTCGTACGTGATCCACATTTCATCACCAGTTATCAATTTCTTCAAAAATGGTTCGGTCTCATTACGTCGTAATAAAGAATCACAAATGAGTACACGGTTCATTAGGTTTATTTCAGAGAGCTCGTGAGGTACCCAAATATAGAGCTTTTTTGTGTGCCCATTTTTTTTTTAATGTGCCAAAACTGTTTTGTTGTCAATCCCCAGTTCTTCAGCTACGTCGTGACTACTGATATGCAGATCTTGCTCCACTTTTTCAAAAATAGCATCCATTTTATCCGTAACAGGGCGACCAGAGCGACGTGCATCTTTGACATCAAAATTTCCGGATTGAAAACGCTTAAACCTTTGTGCTACTCTCACAGACACTGCACTAGGTCCATAAACATCACAAATTTTTTTCGCAGCTTGCGTTGCCTTTTTGCCATTTTGGTAGTAAATTTTTAAAATGTATCAATTTCTTCATTAGATTCACTCATCTTGACGGTAAGAAAAACAAATGAAAATCACGCATTTTCCTAATTTGAATTTGGAATTATCTTCTTTAAAATTTAAACTTTTAAACGATACCAAAACCAGCCAGGTACAAATAGTATAGCCAAAGTGGTTTTATTACAAGTTCATACATACTATATGCGAAAAGACTTTTTCCCCAACCTAATATATATTTTGCCATATTATTCCACGATTAAGATATTATATATAATAAATGTATTCCCAAATTGCACGCTCACTGCTTACAACACACCGTTCGCCACTGCGGCCCAACCGCGACTGTTTGTACGCCGAGTCAGGGAACAAGTGTATGCTGACCTTGGAGGCGCGTAGGTATGACTTGTGTTCCGACCGTTTGTATGAAGATACAATACTATATATATATCTGTACCGTGGCTCAGCTGTGTATCCGTGGCCACAGAATAAATACTAGCACTCACCTCACGTACAGAAGTCTCACTCAGAATAGAAATTCAAAGAAATATCTACACAATATGGTTAGCGCTATGGTTTAATTTAACTCGTCAGAACTCCACACCATTTGGTTTAGATCACGGAACAGAGAAAACGTTTTTCTTGGTTTAGATACCTAGACATCCATAACAATCCAATTTATTTACTCTGGACAAACGATTCCCGTAACTGAATTTTCCCCTTCGAAGTGGTCGCCGCGCGCATAGTAATAATGTTAGTGTATTTTCGATACCTTAACAGGGAATGAGAATGTAACACAGGCCTGCCGTGGCTTTGTGCGGCGGGGTGACTGACCTCACAGCTCGTAGGTATATACACTACAGTATACAAAATACGCGCGCGCGACTCAAGTGTTTTGATACTTTGGTAATTTTTGTTACTTTTTAAGTACTGCATTAATTTTGCAGTGTTTACCATACAAAATATCCCTTAAGTGAGTATCTCAATAAGTAAAATTAATGCTAATGATTGCAATCGCACCCTGTCTGTGTATAAATAATAATAAATAAATTGTTTTATATGTTTTTTGTATGAAAAAACCATTCGTTTAGATGACTCCGCGTTTGAAAAATGGCACTTCTGACTGACATAGTGAATGTGACTGCGAGAGAACGCTTTCAGCCAGCGTTAAGTTTAATATTGTTAATTGGGGATAAATAATAGTTCTGGCTAAATATGCAACGGCGTCGAGCGAACAAAAAAAAATATAGTTCTCATCAATAAATTCTATGCTCTTTGAACGTTACAACTCTTGTACAAAAATGAAAAATTTAAATAAAACAAACATTTAAAATTGACAATTTATTGATCGTAAAATTAAGGTACATTGTTTTCATACATTTACCACTTGTATTTCATTAAAAAATAAATAAAAAAACCTTTGATTAGTCCCATAATTTGTAATTGTAGGAATATTAGCGTTATGTACTATCGATAGTATCAATACTATTGACATGTGGTTCTAATAAAACCACAAAACCATCAACAACTAGTGGTACATCCCCCAATGTTAATAACCTCGTACAAGCGAAAGCGATACTATCAATAGGCAACACTTACTAAGTACCTATGTACGCACATACTTAGCATTTCGCAGAAAAGTTACACCTTGTAATTTCTTGACTACAGTCTTGTCTTATGTATGAGTTATTAGATTTAAAATAAATCTAACTACCAAATCAATCTAACTGTAAGCTACAAACGAGCTCGAAGATATCCACATACACCAGATGAACAAAATCCTCTGGACAGTCAAGCAAGACACTCATATGAATATTTATAATAAAAGGTTTGAAATATAACTAAAATAATGACAAGTACACTTAGTTAGACTTCTTTGATTCTTGACCTGGCGATCGTGACCTGGAGCGCGACACGGAGCGTCCCTTAGAGCGAGAGCGCGGAGAGCGGGAGCGGCTGCGAGAGCGGGACGCCGAGCGCGAGCGGGTGCGGCGGCGGGAGCGAGAGCGGCTGTGGACATTACACATACTATTGTAATACACTGCAAGGCATTGCAAGCAAAGATTAATAAATCTCTTACAGATTTTTTTTAACTATCTTCACAGGAATGAAAATTTTAGTTATTCTGTTTCAACTCTATTAACAATCTGTTAATTTTTCGGGGCCTAGTGCTGCCCCAATTTAAAATAAATTATTTGAAAGAAAACAGAGATATCATTTAAAATTTTATCTTGATCAAGCCTAGATAACCCTTCAAACCATTTTATGAACTACTGTTTACAGTTTTAAAGTGAGAATGTGAAGCTTTTCTTCACACATAAGAGGCCACTTTATTTAATGTACATAGATACCTCCTGTTTCCCTTTTAATTATTTTTTTTTTAATGGAGGCAGCACTGGACTACGAATTATTATAAAATTATACAAATCTTGGCAGTCTGCGATCCAACAACTTGGTTTCATATTATAATCACAATTACCTGCTTGTTAAAAGAAATCCAAATTTTTATGTGTAACAAAAACATACCAAAATATAGAACCTTGACTATGTATAACATGCAGAGATGTTAATAATGTCATACAGCTCGTCATATCTGTGCGCAAATACAGAATATCAATGTGACTCACTAAGTGCACGCAGTGATTATAATAGATGTAGGTTGCGAAGCGCGAAGAGAACAGATAGCTCTTTGTAGTTCAACGAGGGGTTGTGCAGGTAGAACGTAGCTACGTAGTTCGCAGAGCGAGGTTACCGAAGCCGCAGACTCAAGCCGAGTACACGCAGCGAAGTTAAAACTACGTAGCGTTGACAATAAGAAGTGCAGACACTGACGAGTTCATGCTCAATGATAACCTATAACATAGTTATCATTGGGTTATGCGGTACCAAAACATTGAGATGAATCTTTATCATTAGCATTGGAAAACAATTCACAAGATTTAAATTCCCAATAATTTGTTGAAATATGTCTGTGTCTCTTTCTCTTTCATCTTAGCATGTTCCCAGTTATGTTACAGGTCAGGGTCCTCTCTTTAGGTTCTCTAAGGATAATGAAGAACATCTGATGTTGTGTAAGACAGTGTTGCAATTTACATACCGCAACAAAATGCATATAATGTTCATGTATCCCGGTACAGTCCAGGGTAAACCCAGTGATCATATTGTACACATACCCCTTTTGGTTAGGTATTTAAATAAATGTTAACAATCTAGACATGTCTTTATTAAAATATTAATATCTTTACACATTACAAATTAAATATGAAGATAATTTATAAAATAATTAATTTATAATGTATGGTACCTATTGTTTAATTAAGTGTTCATTTCAATAAAAAGACATGTCAAGATTTTTTACCCCTAAGTACCTAAAGAAATGGAGGGTAGATGTTTATTACTGTCCATTGCAGCTATATGTGGTAATTTTTTGTTTAGTGTTCATAGTTACCATATCTTCATAATATACTTCTATTTGTAATCT
Organism: Acrobasis suavella; assembly: GCA_943193695.1. NCBI lineage: Eukaryota > Metazoa > Arthropoda > Insecta > Lepidoptera > Pyralidae > Acrobasis > Acrobasis suavella. The sequence goes on from OW971941.1 coordinate 5,178,901, forward strand.
CAAAAATGTATAATTGTAATGTATGTTTCACCTGCGGCGGCGGCGTCTGGAGCAGTCTCTGGCATAGTGTCCGCGGTCACCACAGTCATAGCAGCGGTCGTCGTAGGGCCGTGATGGAGGACGAGACCGCGGCGGTGGCCCCCGGCCTCCGTGCCCGCGACCATTTGACATTTCTACACGAGCTCGACGCCCGCAAATAGTCCGCCCATCTAAACCGCGAACCTATGTATAAAATACAAGTATAAGCTATTGTGAATTTTGAGGTTACAATACTTACTAATTCAAAACTATTACACCTACCGCATCATCAGCGTCACGAGGATCTTCAAACTCTACGAAGGCAAAGCCCGGTGGGTTTCTGGCCACCCACACGTTTCTCAACGGCCCATAATATGAGAAAGCATCTTCTAACTCGGGCTTACTAGCGTTGTTTCCCAAATCGCCAACGTATACTTTACAGTCACCATGTCGCGACATACTTAATTGTTCCTAAAATAGAGAAAAACAAAATAGGTAGGTACTTGAAATGAACACTGAGTCGTCGAATGTGTGTGTATTTACGATCTCACTTTGAACTTTCGGGCCGCCATTGTTTTACCATCAATACCTACCTTTTAGTATTTTAAATAGCTGGACACTGAACTTCAATCTTATACTTTACAATAATAAGAAAGGGTTGAAATCAATTATCAGAATTAACACGCAACAGAATAGAAATGCACAAACATGAAGACGCAAACAACAACGCACGCACGCATTGCCATCAAAAACCATAGACTAAACCTAAATTAAATATAAATCGAACACCAACCAACCAAAGAATCTATCAGGAATGCCAACAACCGAATCGTAAATCTCTATGGATGTCCCATTTCACCCTGTTCATGATAATCGATATCGATATTTTCAGACGAACACCGCGCTACTTATTTTCCAGGAAGGCTACCATCAAAACTGAAACCATTTAGAAAATCAGAAACAAGGCAGTTAAGGTGCAGTTCAAAAGAAGGTCAACTTTTAATCCTACCATGACGTTCATACTCATAATGCTAAACGTTTTTTGAATGGTTATTCCTGGAATCCTACCACTATCTCTTATAGCAGTACTTAAACTGAACTACCTTGATTATTGTACCTTGACACCTTTATAGCAGTCCTTTAGCAGGATTGTTTTGGCTGACGTCACAAAACCATTTACTTTTTTTTTTGTATGGACTATTCCTATCATGACGTCTATTTTGACAGCCGAAAACGATAATTGCACGTCTCAAGTGTCAAAAAAGCGATCCTTAAAAAGTTACTTTTCAGAAACTTTTATGGAGGATTTTAGTTAGTTTTCTTGTGAATGTGAATATGTTTTTTCTTGACTTTTGATTTATACGAAACAGTAAGTAGATAATTGAAGTAACGCTTCGTACCTCAATTAAAGTCAAAGTCAAACATTTTTATTTAATGTAGGATAAATTTATCTCTTATTGAAGGTAACTTTTTTAAATATTATTTAAGTGCAAAAGCTAAAAACTACTAGCGTTTCGGAATGACCACTGCTGGGAAGATTAAGCCGAAAAAACCCAGTTCAATGTTGGTCCCTACCCAGCCTAATGGGCTATGTTTCAGTTACAATACAGATTTACACTTAAGCAAAACTAAAATTTGCAGTCAACTATTTCCAAGAATTTTGATCAGATATATAGTCATTTACATGATAATAAGCATTTTTAAATAAATATTTTTTAACAGTAGTCTTAAACTTAGATAATGGTAACGCTACTACATTATCTGGAATTTTATTATAGAGACGCAAGCTGAGACCCACAAAATACTTTTTTGTTTTTTCTAACCGAAAAGCTATGATAGCTAATTTATTTTTATTTCTAGTGCTAATACTATGAATATCATATTTTTTTATATGTTTGTTTATTCTGACGCACGTACATTATGTTAACATAGATGAATTGCGAAGGGGCATTGTGTTTATGTCTTTAAAAAGTTCCCTTAGAGACTCTCTAGTCCTAGTTTATAAAAAGACCTAACAGCGCGTTTTTGTAAAACAAATATGGTATTTATTTCTGCAGCATTACCCCATAGCAATATTCCATAGGACATAATATCACTATGGAAGTAATTAAAATATACCAAACGCGCTGTATCAACGTCCGTCATCTGCCTAATTCTTTTAACCGCGTAAGCTGCAGAGCTAAGGTTTCCAGCAATTTTTTTAATATGGGCACCACATTGTAACCTGGAATCAAGCGTTATTCCCAGAAACGTTGTGTTATCTGTCACGTCTGAACAAGTTGACAACAAACGTCAAAATGAACAAAGCAAGTGCGATGCGACCACGCAGAGCGAATTGTTAGCGTGCTTAAATCCTTTGATGTATCGACACCCGCGCGATTCTAATGCTTGGGCCTGACCTGCGCCTATCGTCACGAAGCTTCTTGCTATTACACGATACACGCAAATGTAACCGGCCGTTATCGGGTATCGTCCCGAACATTCGGACTTCGTGTTAGTTATCGCGCGGGTGGCGATAAATCAAAGGATTTAAGCACGCTAAAAATTCGCTCTGTGTGGTCGCACTTGCGTTGATCATTTTGACGTTTGTTTTCAACTTGTTCAGACGCGTGCTGTGCCACGGTTGTTAATGCGTAAAAATGGAGTGGAACAATAAAATGGTGTTAAATTTTTTTGCTTTTTCTTTCTAGGTTTCTTTTTAGGTTTAAATAAATGCATTATGTAATTCTTAGCACACATGTTAAAGAAAAGAAAGTCATCGTCTATATTTAGAACACGTAGATGACTCCATCTTGGATTATTGCCAGATAGTTCGTGAAAAATAACGAAGCTGATAGTGTGACTAGCGCTTTATCGCAATAACTTTTTAGAACGAAGATTTTACGAAGATTCGCCGCCAATTGCTTCGGGACGATAGGCACAAGTGTGGCCGAAGCAACATGAAGTCCGAATATTCGGGACGATACCCGATAACGGCCGGTCACATTTGCGTGTATCATGTAATAGCACGAAGCTTCGTGACGATAGGGGCAGGTCCGGCCCAAGCATATTAATAAGTAAATGTGTTGGAACTTTTGTGACATTCGGTAAGCAGAACTTTACACATTTAGTTTTGTTTGCATTTAATACTTTTTTTACGGCTTTTGGCATTCGCCTTTTAGCCGTTTTGTCTACTAGTGTTGCAAGCAATAGTATAAAATATCGAAAGTCAATCGATTTTATCGTGTTCTTGAATAACAGTAACAATATCGATAGTTTTAATTAGTATTATCGATAGTATCGATAGTAAAGGTAATGTTTGTATTCTTCTTCTTCTTTTCGTGTCAAAACTATCGATAAAATTAGCTTTCGATAGTTTTTCGTACAAAAGTAGTTACAGTATCGATACTATTTAAACTATCTAATTTCGATAGTTTCGATAATATCGATAGTTTTACCTTTCATAAATAGTATTTCAAACAATTGATTCAAGATTCAAAGATTCAAATGTTTATTCAGTAATTAGACCTTTACAGGCACTTTTACACGTCAATAAGTATAATTTACATTACGTGTAAAGTATATTAAAATTAATTTATTTTTAAAGAAACCAGCGCTTCGTAACGACCACTGCTGAGAAGAAACGCCGAAAGAAACTCATTTTTACAGTATTGGTCGCCTACTAGCCAGAAAGGCTTTGTCATAATATTATTATTATTGTCTTTTAATTATTAAATACTTATAATATAATACAATGTTGACACATTTAACATGTAATGCTTGCGAACGAGTTAACAAACATAAATTGCAGGAAAAAAAATTAATAGTCAAAAAAAGCGAAGCCGAGCCGACCAGCCCCTCCCGGCGGCATCCGTTCACGAGTTGACGCACGGATCAGCCATCGTTAAACTCAACCATATTAGAGGGAATCTAACGACCCGACCAGCGACGCCACCACCAGATTGGACATTTTAGTAAGCATGAAAAGCCCGATATCGCAGACCTATTGTATGTTGGTCACCTATTGATCGCAGAGCATTTACATGTTTTACAGTAAGCTAATTATTGTTACAGATAATACAGTTCTTATGTTTTATGTGTGGAGTGTAATGGAAAATTTATAGGAAGTGTCCACGCATTTTTATCTTTTAAATAATCATTAATAGTATAATATGCATTATTCAATAAAACTTTTTTAACATGTATTTAAAATTTTGACATGGTTAGGTTTACGACCGTTTCAGGAAGTTTGTTAAATAATGTTATACCTAGACCCAAAAGTGATTTTCTGGTTTTAGCAAGTCGAAATTTAGGCGTATGAAGCTTATTTTTGTCGTGAGTGTTGTAACTGTGGCATCGCTATTTTTCTTGTAACAATTTAGTCTTGATTTAATAAAAAGGAGATTGTCGTAAATAAATTGAGATGTCATAGTAAGAATATTTATAGACTTAAATAACTCTCTTAAGGAATCGCGTGATTTTAGTCCGTAAATCGACCGAATTCCTCTCTTTTGTAGCACAGAAATAGTATATTTATGTTAGCTAGTTATGCTTTACCCCAATAGAGCAATCCATACGACATTATGCTATGACTAGCAGTTTCAACGTTAGTACAACGTCTGACTCTCCTCACAGCATATGCTGCCGAACTAAATTTCTAAGCAGTGGCCTCAATATGTTAATACCATTTTAAGTTGCAGTCTACAGTTATGCCTAAAAACTTGGTGTTGGGGACCCAATTCTAGAACTTGGCCATTAAGACTCAGAGGTATGTGAGTATTGGGTTTACTCAAGAGTGAAAAATTAACGCACTACACTACGTGTTTAATGCCAGACTATTAGTCGTAAACCAGCTGAGTACTTGTGACATAGTATTGCTTACATCGTCATAGTTTGTTGATTTTCTGTCAACCTTAAAAAGTAAAGATGTGTCGTTAGCAAACAATACTATTTCACACAACTTTTCTGCAAGACAGGGAAGGTCTTTAATATAAATCAGAAATAAAAATGGACCAATTATTGTGCCCTGTGGCACACCCATGCTCACAGATGCACTATTTGAGGTGACTCTGTTGATTTCAACTCTTTGAGTTCTATTATCAAGATAAGATGAAATCATAGACAGTGCATCAATAACGCCATAAAATTTTAGTTTATTTTTTAATATAATGTGATCGACGCAGTCAAAAGCTTTCGAGAGATCTCAAAAAATACCTACAACGTCTTGTCCATTCTCTCAAGCTTCGTAAATAATTTGAACTAAGGTCGCTGCTGCATCAGTGGTTGATCGCCCTTTTGTAAAGCCATATTGGCGACGGTGAAGTAACTTATTCATATTAAAATAATGATACTGGCTGGTCGAATATGATTTTTTCAAAAATTTTACTTTATGCCGGTAATATTTAAATTGGTCTATAGTTGTTCGGATCATGTTTGGATCCCTAATTGAACAGTGGTATAACCTTACTCGCTTTCATTAAGTCAGGGAAAACCCCTTCTGAAATACATTTATTAAATATTAAAGTTAAGTGAGGAGCAATCAGGTCGATGATACTACTCAAAACGGAAACCGAAATACCCCATAAGTCCTCAGTTTTTTTAGAGTTAAGAGCCTTGTAAGCTGAGATAATATCGTATGGAGTTATGCTAGTAAAGGTAAAAGTTGTGTTGGGCGTAGATGCGTTACTTTTCAATAGTTCTTCGGCAGCGGTCGGACATGAAAACAAAGACTGTGTGACATCTTTGGAAATATTAACAAAAAAAATTATTGAATTCATTAGCTACTTCGATATCCGAGTCAGAGGTTTTATTGACAATCGATACTATCGATAGTATCGATATTCTAACTGTTTTTCGAGGTCAAATATCGATAGTCAAACTATCGATAGTTATGCAACGCTAGTAACTACTGCTGTTTATACAATGTTTTGTTATTGTAACTAAACAATACCAAACTACTTTTTGTACGAAAAACTCGATAGCATAATGACTATCGATTGTTTTATAACATCAATATTCGTCACAATACTATCGATAGTTTTAATATAAATAGTACCTTTACTATCGATACTATCGATAGTACTAATTAAAAACTATATATACTTTCGATACTGTCGATAGTCCTATCGATATTGTTACTGCTTTTCAAGGCCACGATAGTATCGATAAAGTACTATTTCGCACCCAGCTGCTGACTGCAAATGCCGACAGCACATGAAGCGGCTGCATGCAGTTGGCCGCAGCTGCACGACTGGTTAGTATGTATTTGTATGAAATGGCTTCCGAGCGCCGCCGCCGAACCAGTGGTGCATAGAGTACTATAATATAACTAAAATAGAGAGCCATCTCGCGTAATTTTTCTGCAATCAATTTAAGCTGCAAACCTGCAAACGTGTTGTCATCTATTAATGTTATTCTAAAATAAAATAAAATATAAAATTTATTTGCAGTGAGGTGGAATTTGAACCTGAGATTCCTGAGACCTCAATGACTTTGAGTCCATTGCGTTAACCGCTACGCCAATTAGGCTTAGTATTAGGCGTGTGAAATTATCGCGTATACTTTAACTCTAAATGAAAAGAAAAACAAATAAAAAGTTTTTAAAAGGCATGTTTAGCCTTTGTGGAGATTTGAACCTGTAGACTCCTGATTAGTTTCGATCACGTAAACCGTTACACCGAATAGGCTTCACACTAAGCGTGTGAAATTATTGGTTATACTATACCGTAAAACCGTAAAATGAGAAAGCATGTAGTGCGACATCTTTACAAATTTTAAGAAACTAATAACTAAAAGTGCTTTTAAAATTTAATTCAGAATAAGATTAATAGATAATGTACTTTAAAACGAAAAATTTGCAATGTATGGCACTTTCACCCCCATGCAGTGGTGCAGTGACCGCCGAATGATAAGGACGTGTTATGTCCAGAAATATGAGTTTCTCAGAAATTGAAGGGCAGCAACTAATAAAAAAAAAACAATGAAAATGTGTAAATATAAAAACGTAGAAATTTTTGTTGTAATTTTCGTAACATTTGCTAGTGCACCGCCTAGTGTTGTTGTGCAGTGGCGGCTTGTGCCGCCGCTCTCGGAATTATTCCGGCTGCAGACTGCAACAAAACGTGCTGCGACGGCATGCAGCCACTCCACGTGATGTCGGCAGTTGCAGTCGGCAGCTGGGTGCGGAATAGTACCAATAGACTATCGATATTTTATACTATTGCTTGCAACAGTTGCAACATTAGATGGCAACACTGCGTCTTAGCGTTGCATAACTATCGATAGTTTGACTATCGATAGTATTGAATGACCGATACTATCAATACTATTGAATTTAGATACTATCGACAGTATTCGATACTATCGATAGAATCGATAGTATCTTAATTCAATAGTATCGATGGTTTTACCTTGTACCAATAGTATTGCAAACTTTTGACAATTGATACTATCGATAGTATCGGTTATTTGATTCGATTCTATTGATAGTCCTATCGATATTGTAACTGTTTATCAAGGCCACGATAGTATCGATAGGCTATCGATATTTTATACTATTGCTTGCAACACTACTGCGTCTTTCCTCAAAAAATATGGTGGCTGGCGTGGTGCGCATTGAATTTGTGGATTGAGTTGATTTGTGGATGTGGATTAATTAGTACCTATATATTCAATAAATTAGTGTACCTTTACTGTGGTAAGTTACATGTTTAGACTTTTGTGTACTTAAAATTGATTTTGGATTTTCGGAGTGTGTGACGCAGTTATCTTTTATAAACGTAGAAAGGCATGGCATTTTGTGTTATATGTACATAATATATTTTTTATATGCTCAATTTTTGTTATCTACTTCTAGAAAACATGTCGCGATACGGAGATTGTAAAGTATATGTGGGAGATTTGGGAAACAATGCGAGTAAACCAGAGTTGGAAGATGCATTTTCATATTACGGGCCATTGAGGAATGTATGGGTGGCCCGAAACCCACCAGGCTTCGCTTTCGTTGAGTTCGAAGACCCTCGTGATGCTGAAGATGCAGTAAGTTTTAACTGGCATTCATTTAAACATACTTATTTATTGATAATTAACAAAACACCAGTATTGGCCACTTACAAACAAAAACCAACAGGCAACAACAATAAAATTCATGGTTTAGAATTTTTTTGATGACCCAAAACTTCATTTGGACATGGTGTTTTACAGGTTCGTGGTTTAGATGGCCGCACTGTATGTGGGCGACGCGCTCGTGTTGAAATGTCTAATGGTAGCCGCGGGCACGGAGGCCGAGGGCCGCCGCCGCGGTCTCGTCCCCCGTCTAGGCCTTACGACGACCGCTGCTATGACTGCGGTGACCGCGGACACTATGCCAGAGACTGCTCCAGACGCCGCCGCCGCAGGTACATCACTGTTTGAAATTAATTTGTCCAAAAATGTGGGTTTTTGTATCTGTTTTTTAAAAATTCCATGGTATGGAATCTTTTAATCTAAAACAATGATCATTTAACAATATAAAGAATTTCAAGTTTGAGCAATGGTTAAGATTCCATTCCAATATTATAAATCCACATAAACCAATGATAACTATGTTATAGGTTATCATTGGCCTGTGCGCCGAGAATGAACTCGTCAGTGCCTGCACTTCTTATTGTCAACGCTACGTAGTTTTCACTTCGCGGCGAGTACTCCGCTTGAGTTGGCCGCATCGATAACTTGGCTCTGCAAACTACGTAGCTACGTCCTACGTGCACACTCCACTTGTTGAGAGCTACATTGATTTTGTTCACACTGCGCGTCGCAACCTACATCTATTGTAATCACTGCGTGCACTCAGTGAGTCTCACATTATTATTCTGTATTTGTGTACAGAGATGACCAGCTGTGTTATATTTTAACAAAGTATCTAAGGTAGTATCATGAATATGTCAAAGAAATCATTTGACTACTGCTGCGTTGAAATTGTGTCAAAGGAAAAAGATAAAAATTGGTTTTGATAGACTATGTTGCTATGCTCCAAATCACTGATTTGCTATAAAATCTGTATCTCTTCAATTTGCTGACCTTATTCGGTTGAAAAGTATAAAAACGCCTGTACTTACACCTTGTGGTACACTCAAGACATAATAAAAATAACATTTTACATCTACAGTATTGTTGTCCCAAAAAAGTGTGTTGCCCAATAATTAATGTGTACCAATTGAGTCAAAAATGTGTAGTTATCATGAGACTCTTAAACTTTGGGTGCATTCAGCTGATAAAGGTTTGTGGGTGTGCCTCTCCAAATAAGTATTGTCAAGGGAGAAATGATTAGACAACACTATCTAAAGCAAGCCTGCAAGTCGCACTTTGGCCTTACTCTGTCTTATTGATAAACATTACCAGGTTTAAATCTAAATTCAACCAAATGAAGACAGTGACAAGTTTATTTACACTGCAAATTAAAAAAAAAGACTTAAGAACTCCATCTAGTGATGAGTAGTGCAACTACATATTCCAATTGGTATCCGTAACACCATCTTTAATTTGCTAGGGAATACCCTGACTGTTAAGCGCTAACCCCCAATACCTTAAAGAGCTTCGATCAAACATAGCTAAGATCCGCCGCTAGGGAACTTGCTTTGACGTAAAAAAACCCACATCGAAATCAATCCATCAATTCAAGAGCTACGATGCCACACATAGATATTAGGTCAAACTTATAACACCCCTCTTTTTTGGCGGGGGTTAAAAATGAAGGCAACAAGTTGTAGGTCTTCTTGTTTTGGGATAATGGTTTAAACCAAATACTAAAGTTAGGCCACATTCTACAATAGGAGGACACTGCTTTAATTTTGTTGCAATTATTTCATACATTGCCTGTTTTGTAATCAAAATGTATATGTTACCAATACGGCAATGTGTTGGATTCAGGCAATTTATACAATGCCTAGGTAATGTTTACATTGCCTAAATCATTGTTATGCAATGTATGAAATGGTATGTTTGTTCCAATGCATTCATGCCCTGAATCAGTCACGGAAGGCAGATTAGGTGGTATGGTTTTGAGGTAGAATGGTTGTGCAGTACAGTGACCGTGTCAAAGGCAAGGTACAAGTCCTAAAGTCAAAAAGTGGACAGTTGGACTCTTAGACTTTTTGAATTTTGGACTTTAGGGCTTTTGGACTTTGGACTACTTTCAGACAGTTGAACTTTTGAATTCTTGGACTTTCGGACTGTTGGACTTAGACATTACCATTACACACCTAACCTACTTTCTGTTACTAATTCGGGGCATGAAATGTATGACAAACATACCATTTCATACATTGCCTAACAATGATTCAGGCATTGTATACATTGCCGATAACATAGACATATTACATGTAATAAAACAGACAATATTTAAGAAATCAGCATCAGAATTTAAAAAAAAATGTGAGTGCAGGTCCAGCCTCATTTTACTCAAATACACCCAAAGCTAGTGCAGGTAAAGTACAATAGTCGTGAACATTAGATGTAGTAGCTCGCGTGTGACAACTGACGCATCTTATGCAGTGTAGTGTAACTTTTACTTGTGTAATGTCCACAGTCGCTCTCGCTCCCGCCGCCGCACCCGCTCGCGCACGGCGTCCCGCTCTCGCAGCCGCTCCCGCTCTCCGCGCTCTCGCTCTAAGGGACGCTCCGTGTCGCGCTCCAGGTCACGATCGCCATCCAAAGATTCCAAGAAGTCAAATTAAGAACTAGATTACTCATTATTTTCTCAACTATTTGTCCACTTTTGTAACCGGTCCTGTCGATCACAAGTAACAGTAACATCGTATCATTCCTGTTTTTTAAGGTAACTATAAAACAATAGCTTTGTATTGATTTTGTGATCAATAAACTAAAAACATAATTTCATTCTTTTTATTTCTCCACCTTTCTCTCAACTACGTATTGGTATTTGGTAAGTATTTCGTTGTGGATAGATCATGATGTGAAAAACAATTTCCCCTAGTCGTAAAAAATATTTTGTTTTGAAACTCGAAATTTTTTTTTACGTCTCGCGACATTTTGCGAAAGAGACTGCGACTGTGACAACGTTTAACGATTTATCCACGAATCCCACGATAGGGCAGATCGATTTCTATTATGCTGAGTAGTTGAGAATACACTGGAGTCTCTTAAAATCTACATTTCATTATCAACTCTAATGCACAGGGAATAAAGACGACGGTTGTAAATCATAAATACATAGTCTCGTGAGGAGTGCGCCTTAGTCTCGTAAGGAGTGCGCAGCAGTGCGCTATAGTCTCGTGGGGAGAGCGCCTACGTCATCAACTAATCGCTTTTCAAATTGGAACCTTATTACAGAACCTTAAGAATGTAATTGATACATTTAACGAGAGAACGCTGTGCTGAACAAAAAACAATAGTTATGTTGTTGACAATTTATTTATTAACACTTATTAAAACACTACTATTACAATGTTTATATCAAATGGAGACAGTTTGTCTTACTTCTATTTTATGCATTTAGATTTGGCTATACGCTTTACATACCGAAGGTTGTTAATAAATTAAATATAATTGCATATCTACTCTGTTGTACGTAAAACAAACCACTCTTGAGATCATATTTCCACAATTACCACACTGAATGAATTTACGAATTAGTAAATTTTTGAACTAGGTCGAATTAAAATCGTACACGAAATGGATGAAGATTCCTCTATGTAAAACGGACCACTGATATTGTTAGTCTGTTCACGGAGAATTGATAAATTCAGAGCTTCTCAACTCATTATCACAAATTGCGGCACGCTTATTATGTATTAAAAAATGATACAATTGACTATTTTCCTGGGTCAAAAATAAATTATTTTGTACTGTTAAGGAAATAAAAGTTCGCAAAATAATGACACTGGTTATTGAACGTACTCGTATCCACTTTAACGTGATTTTCGATTTATTATTGCAGAAAAACTGATAATAAGAACGCTTTTTGTCTCCAAGAAACTATGACGTCATCTGCCTGTATTTCATAGAAATCCCATAGAAAATGTTTGTTTTGACCTTTAGAAAAGAGCATCTGATTTGACTTGATGGAAAATAGTGGATTTTAAACAATTGTTAATTGTATAAAACAGAAAACAACACGCAAACGCCCAAACTACTCATTCGAAGCGCATTCCAGAACAGAATGGCAACATATATGGCTGCCGCGTCGGCACGCCCGTTCGGGCCGCGGTTGACGTCAACTGCGTACCACGCAATCGGCGAAAGCGGGAGACAAGCGACGGCCACAATACAGTTTGCGATAATCGGTATTTGACTCGATTTTTTGTCTTATTCATATCAAAAAGTAACATGATACGAAACCGAAAACATAAATAAAAATTTGACTACGCTCAAAAATAAGCAAGTTATAAGCCTTTCAAATCCGGTGGAAGGGGAAACTGTCAAATAACAGAAAAGGATGCACATACACCTGCGTGTCGTCACTGTCATTAGGTGTCAAGCTTACGAAAGAGATAGCGAGATGCCCCCACCACGCTCCCACTTATATTTACAATGATAATTACTTCCTCATTTAATAACCAATTTACTTTCTATTTTTGGAAAACGGCTCCTAGTTAGTGTTATTTGTTATTCGTATAAATAATATTGTCCAAAAACAAAGTCAAATACCCTATTAAGCTACAGTCGCCAGTCGGAGATGAATTTATCAACTCAAAACGGACAGAGTTTAGAAATGTCTAGTAATAGAAAAAACGTCGAACGGCGGATCAAGAATTTAGGTGTGAATTTTGTGCACAATTTCAATTTGATAGAGTTCAAGTATTTTACCCCCAGGGCTCTAGTCCCACACGTGGTCAAAACTCTTTTACAAATTAATTTTGAAGAGACCACGTATGAGATAAGACACCAGAACCATTCAATACGCTGACAAATGATTGTTTGCATTCTAATGATATACATATTACATACTTATCGATATGAATACAAAAATAAATTCCGATTCGATAATCTCACTTACTCTTACACTCTCTTTTTATCTAAAAACTTAAGATATATACTATGATGCATACTTATACATATACAACTAAAGAAATATTTCTCAATAAAAAAATCTTGTACAATAGATGTGTGCTTATAAATTTAAAGTAGTTTTAGAAACATAAATCATCAATAGATAAGTATTTACATTTCAGGCCTTTTATTGCACTGCGCCAGAATTTACAAGAATTGCATTCAAATTCTGGAAAGGATTATTCAAGAAAGGAGACATTGTTTGTAAACTCCTCGATAAAAAATCATGACATCGCCAGCGACGCCTGGTGTAAAAAACTTTAATTTTCGATAAAAAAAATCTAAATTTTTTTCAATACTCGCCCATTTAGCAACTTGGTCAATTTAAGGAAAATTGGGCTTTGAGATAGTGCCTTTAATCTCAAATCGCAGTACAGTCGCCCGCGTGGGCGACTGTACTGTGATTGAAAGGTATCAACCGCACTTTTTATAAGGTACGTGTAAAGTGTGGAACAAATGGTACAATACAACTGCGACACATATACAACGTGTAACGGAAAGGGGGTAGCAACCCGAAAGGGAGTAAGCATACTAATCAATGTAAAAAAACTTTTACTATGGGACCATCCTTAAAATCTTAAAAAGAAATCTTTACCTCCGTACAAAATTAAATACCTACCGTGCCAAAATGTATGGAGCTGCAGATTTTTTTTACCATTTCAAGGATGGTCCCATAGTAAAAGTTGTTCACATTGATTAGTGATTTTTTTTACCATTTCAAGGATGGTCCCATAGTAAAAGTTGTTCACATTGATTAGTATGTTTACTCCCTCCGGGTTGATACCCGCCTTCCGTTACACTTTGTATACTCACCTGGATATATTGTAGACACATGCATATAACTTTTTACAATATTGCAAGTACTAGACCCATTGCTGAACTCTACAGCATATCAAATACAATGGTTATTACATGAAACATGATTGTGGCAATTTCAACAAAAACATTATCCCTAAAAAACGTACTTTCACAATTTTCTTTAATAGTTTGAAAGTTAAGAGTTTTTGTAGCATGCATATTTATTTAAATGAATTCAAAACATACACCTCTCTCCAGATATCATTAGGCGAATTTATAAAAAAAAAAACAACTTTTCTACTGCAGTGTTACATTATGTGTGGCTGACAGTATCTTAACGTCAAATGTTTTGATATTCGTATTAGTATTATTAGTAACACAAGTTTTACTAACCACCCACAAAAAAAAAACATATTATGACCCATTAATAAGAAAAAAATACTTAGCCAAATTTTTTATGTTGATATAGATACATGTTGTTTAATATTCTTTCCATTTTTTTTTTATTTGTTATGCCTAACTAGCCTATTCACAATCATAGTTCGAAGTAAGTAATACTTTTAAGCAATTCAATAAATTATTAATTGACAATTAAAATCAGTACTTTGACATTTGCAAAATATGTTTGGGGCAGAAATATGGTACAGTGGGCTACATGAACAATGTGACGCTTGACATTAGACTCGTACAAGATTTGATCAGAGCCTGGATCACACTCCACTGTAGAATGTTTAAGAAAAAAAAAATACATGTCCTCATCATAATTGTTAGTTGCCCATTTTTACAACTTATGCGTGTTTAAGGCGTAAATATTATTTATTAATATGTAAAGGGCAATATCAAGTGTAGTCGCGAAATTATAATACATATGCCTATGTACATAATTTTAAAAATTCGAGTATGTGTCACCCAGACAGGAAAACGTATATAAGCGGTCGGCGAGCTAGTCTAACTATACATATGAATTTCATTAGTGGCAAATAAGCTTCTAGGTGATGTATCTGAGAGAGTCAACATGGTCACTTATCTTAGATCCAATAGGCCGTAAAAACACCTGACAAATTCTGCATAGATAGTGCTACAATAATGTAGTAGAACTTAGAAGTCATGCCTAGGACCGGCTAAAAAGTAAAAATACTGATAGAGATAAAGGAGCTGGTAAAAGAGCCGAAAATAATCAATGTTACGAAAGCAATCCACATGCAATGGCTCGGGCTTCTAGAAGGAATGAATGAGGAACGTGGCGTTGGCAGCCTATGTGGGAAGTATCAGGTTAAAAACCAATAAGTCGCCCCAGATATCGCTGGAGCGATACGGTGCAGGCTGATCTGCGAGAGATGGAAGCTGTCAGCTAGCAAGACATCGCTCAGAAGAGAAAACTGTGACGCTCTCGTTTCGGAAGCCAAGATCCACTTCGAGTTGCTGAGCCAG
This sequence comes from Acrobasis suavella, assembly GCA_943193695.1. NCBI lineage: Eukaryota > Metazoa > Arthropoda > Insecta > Lepidoptera > Pyralidae > Acrobasis > Acrobasis suavella. Next base: position 5,194,174 of record OW971941.1, read on the forward strand.
CGGAGTAGTAGTAGTTTAGGTCATGCAGGTAACTAAAAATGTGATGATGAATTTAATGTACTTTTCCTTTTATTCTTCATTAAATATTTTTTGTTCAGACCTGCTGTCAATGTCATTATACAGGGTGAAACAAAATATACTGAAAGTATTTTTAGGCTGAAGTTAGTCCACGATACTGAACAACTTCCCTAAGGAACATATCATATATCAAGATATGAAAAATTATTTGTGGCCTCCCGAACAAGTTGACCGAGCACCTGTGGTGCGATTTTTCAAACGCGGAATCACTAAACGTATGGTTTTTTTGTATGGAAAAACCATTCGTTTAGGTGACGCCGCGTTTGAAAAATGGCACTTCTGATCCAAGTTTGCATGAAAGCTAAAAAATATTTTCAAATTTCGATACATGTTCTTTGGGGAAAGTTGATCAGTATCATGGACTGTAATTACACTTAAAATACTTTCAGTATATTTTGGGCTTTATATCAGAATTTAGAAAAAATCGGAATATACATAGCGCAACTCGCCAAATTTTCATTTTAGAGTATTTATTTATTTTTATTTTTTGCGCGTATTTTTATTATTACTATAGTAATCCCGACGTTACATTCAACTACATATTGACGTACAGGACATGCTAGTCTGCACGCTGGAAGACTGTGACATGTCTAGAACCAGACCCCTCAATCTAAAAAATATTGTCAGATAGCTATTGTTGTCACATTTAGAAGAAAAAGCTGTGCAAGTTCATATGAAGTATGTTGACATATGTAAATTATTATTGTATTTTTTATTGTTACACAATAAAACGTGATTATATTATATGTATAGAAAATCTTGACGATAGAACCATACATAAAGAACTACATAATCGGTAAAATGTATAAAGTGTTGAGTTTTAGAGAATATATTAATACTTTTCCTGGATAGTATACATATTATCTATAAGCTCCACTCATGCATAATTATGTACACAGATATTATTTCCTGTTTATACAAGTTAACAATTACTATCACATATTACATTCGTGAAAACTCTAAACTCTACAAACAAAATAAAACAACCTGCATTTCTGTTACGAACTTTGTTATTTTTTGTATATGGATGTTTTGTATAGGTAGTTTAATTTGAAATTATTTATTTAATTTTATTTAGGTAAAACTTGTGAAACACCTGTAACATGTATTATGTACTTATGATACTGTATTACAATTAAAACGCGAATTTTATATTTTGCGGTTTTCAAATAGGTAGCAGAAACAAGGCCTTAGCTCTTTTGGCAAATTCGCTAGTGCATCCGAATTAAACGTACGCTGACCTCATCAGACAGCGTAGTTCTACATTTTGGGTGACGAATTTGAGGGATTTTTGGTTGCAAGATATACAATATAGCCATATATGTTTTCTTTTGACGTAATTATGGCAATACGGAAATACCGGTCTATGCGAAAAATCTACCAAACAGAGCTTACAGCTGTTTATCGAATTAAAATACATATAATGTATTTGTATGTAGCACTAACAGCATTGATACACAGTTATTAAAAGAGAGCATTTTCACATTTCAATAATATCTCCACATATGCCTTACCATATTAACATCACTTTTTATTTGGATCATTCGATCCCCAAAGGCCCCTAATACTTACTAACATCCAAATCCGATTTTTATATAATCGATCATTCATAAATACATATTCAAAAAAATATTCACTTCCTATCTCACAGTCAGTCTTGGACCAGCTACAATATCAAACACTATCAACTATATCCAAGATATAATGAGCAAAAGCCGAAATGAAGTTAAATGTTTTAAATTGGCATTGTAGGTACACAGTCAGGATGATTACAGAAATTGCCTTCTTTAAGCTCCGTGGCTCTCAAACTATGGGACATAACAATAAGCATGTATGCAGACAAATCGATTTTGTGAGATAGGCTATGAATATCGTAGAGATAACCATATATACTCGATATTTAGGCTTTGTTATGAAAATTATGAGGTACCTAAAATGCATGAACTGAAATTCTTCTATCACATTACTATCACAATATTAAGAACAAAAATGGGAAATAACATGTTTCAATCATTCATCAATACCTGCTCACATAATTAATACCTTTAATAAATCTTTGACAATTTGTCCATCTTATAATATACAAAATGTGAATCACTATACCCTACAACACATACATAACTCATACTTGACACAATGTCTTATTCTGATCCCATATTTACCTCGAAGATCATATCCTATGTAAACCTAATATTGAAATATGCACAAAAAGCAATTCGGACGCATGTTTCATCATTTTTTTCGTTGTCATGAGGACCATTGCTTATATTGAGAATTTTTATGCCCCCCTCTTTACATCTTCATGCAATCTCATTCAGATTCAATGTACACAATAAATATACAAAATAATATAGAAAATGTTATCAAACATATTCAAATATAAAATGTTTATGATTTCAAGAATATAACTTATCAGGCCGTTGTTAGGTAACTGTATTTGATACATCGTGACAACTTTCAGTAGTCGATCTATTCATGGAATAGAAGACACAGTAAGTTTCATAGAATGTTACCTTTTCCAAAGTTAACCACAGTAATGTAGCCCGCATCTTCATTTCACTTGATTCTTCTCCGGTTTTTTCACCAAATGGGCATTTATAGGATATTTCAGCTTCGTTTTCAAGTGATCATTGTGTTCCTCTAGGGAGTTCACAGCATAATGTAGTACAAGCTCGTTTAAGGTCCTGAAACAGAATGTCATCGTCATATATCTGTACATCTAATTTTAATTTGAACTGATTGCCTTAGAATGGCTAAAACAGTGTCTGGAAAATAAGGCTATATATATATTATTAATATTAATATTTTTGAACTACATTCTTGTCGTGGACTAGTTTATCAATTAATCAATCGAATCATTTTATTTCAGGCAATAATATTAGATACAATATTAAAGGCCCATAGAATAAATACCTTACAGACTAGGACATATATACAAAAAAAATATATAACTTATTTTATTTATTGGTTTTTTGACGCATTGCACTCTTATACGTTAACACGCTAGACTGCCAAACTGGAGGTTCTGGGTAAGATCCCCAGCGAGGGCAAGTTAGAAAAAGGCCTTTTTCATCTTGGGTGTTTACCTATATATGTATTTATCATAATATATAGTATCGTTGGGTTAGTATCTCATAACACAAGCTTAAGCTTACTTTGGGGCTAACTCCATCTGTGTGAATATTCTATATTTATAAATATTCTTATCAGTGGAGTATGAACTATGAAGTTTCTTCCATTTATCTCTCTCAATCGCCAACCGTTTTACTGCATACCGTTCTACTTAGCTTACGTAATAAATCAAAATACTTTAAAATACCTAATAAATGTAATATAACTAATTATGTTTTGACGCGTTACCGGGTGCAATACGGACTGCTTTAACTTAGACTTTAGACCTTATACCTTCGTAATAAAGCCTAAAACCAATTAACAACATTGCCTGGCAAGGGTTAAGTACTAGAGGAAACAGGAAAAAACATATCTGAAAAAGTCTCACCTATAAATGTTATAAGGTTCTGCAAAACCATAGCCTCGTTCAGTCCTAAATATAATACAATGATAGATTGTATTATTACAGCAAATGGACAGGGCTAGTTGGCCAGTAGAGTTCGGACGTATGAGGAATGTGCCCTGGGGCTTCCCAGCCAGCAGGCGCTCCGCCGTGTCTCTGGTGCAATCCACTTTCCAACTTATGGGCTCCCGGTGAGCATATAATTCTTCCAGTTCATCAGTATTGTCGTTTTCCAATGCTTGGAGATATTCTTCAGTTTTTCCTCGCCTTAGTAACCATCTGAAAATAAGGAATGTCTAAGTCAATTTTTTTTTAAATTGTAGAAAAAATTATCACTGGGTGTCCCCATAGAAATTTTATCAAAATCGGTTGTGTAGTTTGGTGTCCAATCGTTTTTTAGTATTGCAAAATTATAGGTTATTTGTCTTACTAGTAAAATGATATAGCCATTAACTGTACCTCAAAACCAGTAATTATTTAAAAATAATTTTAGACAGGTTTTTATCTATAACAATGACTAAAAAAGGTTAAAATGCTCCTTAAGTCGAATCAATCAAGCCCAAACCCAGTGGAGTAAGGTTATTTTATCACAGAGATGCCATGACCAGTTCCATCATCATATCAGCTCCAAGTCATAATATTGCATTGTCACGCGATATACATATACATTAAAAATTTCAGCTCAATCAGAAACCAGAAAGTGGGTCAAATTTGATTTGCAAGGTTTGATTATAGACAGACAGAAGACAACGGGACCGAATATAGTAAAATATTTCTTAAGTCTCTGTACTAGTATACTACTAACACTAAATGGACGTCTGTCTGAATGAATCAATTTTTTATGTATCAAAAATATTTAGGAAAAAGAGAAATGAGAATATGTAATTTTTCAATGATGGTTTGATGGACGTAAAAAGTATATTATTTTATCATCATCATCCGAGCGTATTCCCGGTTGCTTCCTCAGCAGTAACGCTTCAGAGCCCGGGGTCCGCTACCTAACCAAGGAGATTTGACGAGGTTGCTGGTTTTTACACAGAGCGACTGCCGTCTGACCTCCACAACCCAAAGGGCAAACCAGGAACCAATCCTTGGATAGTTTGATAATCAAACGCTAGGTGGCGTTCGGGACCCACAGTTTTACGTGCCTTCCGAAACACGGAATCATCTTTCTTTTCGGATAATCAGGTGATTCAAGCCTGCAATATCCTATCCAGACTGGAAACAACTTTTCACAAAGTATGCTTCCCAGTGGGAATCGAACCCATGAAGGCAGTAAAAAGTATATTATTTTATGTCATATCATAAATAACAAAGTGATTCTAAAAACTGCTTACAGTAAACGATTCATGGAATTCGAAAATACAAATAATTAAAAAACCCATTCTGAATTTTCCATTGCAGAAACTAGTAAAATATGGGTTAGGACACTTAGGACTATTGTGAAAAAATATTATCCTATACCTAATTCCTAAAACCCACATTCACGTTGATTCATTATAGAGGACTTTCATCAATTTACCAGAATGGAGTTATATGATTCAATGAGGCAGAGGTAAAGGAAACTACATTAATTGTCAGGGTTCTTATCATAGCCAACATTATTAGCAGCCCTTTATAGGGAATATTCCATACAGTAGAATAACAGTAATTCTCTAATGTTGAATAATCGGCCAAGTGCGAGTCGGACTCGGGCACAAAGGGTTCCGTACCATTATCTGTAAAATACAATATTTGTTGTATGTTATACCACTCTTAAATACTAACCTTCCCGGTCCTGTACCCTTGGGTACAAAACCCAAAAAACTAGTACGTTTAAAATATACTTTGAGGCTTACTCTATTTGTGTCATTTTAAAATTGTCTGGCATTTTACTAGAACAGAGTGACTAGATTTTTTAAAGAACATTCTTTTAAGCATTTAATTTTAATTAAGCCATATTAAGCTTCTTTTTAAACAAAGTTTCAGAAGAAGCTTCTTTAACTTATGATATTTATTTATTTACTAAATCTTTATTGACCATAATGGTACAAGAGGTGGACTTAATGCTAATGCATTCTCTACCAGTCAGCCTTCAGAAAAAACAGAAATCTATGTCAATAAAGTAAGTATTGTTCCCACTCACTGACATATAGACGCACCCACAGCAGTAACCACTAATGATAGAAACGCGAAATTTGGCACATAGGTTCCTTATGAGTTCTATGGGTGCACTATGAAAGATTTTTCAAAATTCACCCCCTAAAGGTAAAGGGGTGAAATGGGGGTCCAAAGTTTCGTATGGAGAAACAAGATTAGTTAAACCATTTTGTTCGAAATTTCGCAAGAGTACTACTGGCGGTAAATAATTAATTAGTGGGGTGAAAGGAAAAGGGAAGGCAGAACAAAATTCGCCGGGTCTACTAGGCCTTTAAATCCCTACACTATAATAAAGATTGTTATATTTAATAAGTATTATCACAAATAGCATTATAAATTATTATATTTTAACGTAATAATAAATATATTGTAACAAAATTAATAATGTAAAACGCCAATTAAGAATCCTTTTAGAAACATTTTCGACTTTTACGCGGACGAAGTTGCGGGTTAAAGTAAGTAATTGAATATAATGGCTTTAAGACGAAGTGGTAGCTAAAGTGGCGCCCTCATTTGAAATAAATTATTTAAAATTAAATATGGTGATAATTAAAAATGTGATTTGTATCACTGTCTAGAAAGACCTTTAAACTATTTTATGAATAACCTTTGAAAGTAATATTGGTAGTGCTTCTAGTTTTAAAAAGGGTTTTAGCCAAAAGTGGCTACTTTTGGCGAAAATGGACTATTAGTAATAATTTCAAAGGTTATTCATAAAATAGTTTAAAGGTCTTTCTAGAAAGTGATACAAATAAAATTTTTAATTATCACCATATTTAGTTTTAAACAATTTATTTCTAATGAGGGCGCTACTTTATCTACCACTTCGTCCTAACTTATATTAAAAACTTACAGTTTGTATCGGTCCTTTGTTTTGAATATTACTAATATGTCAGATTTCTGTTTGTATATTTCTCTTTCAAGAAGCAAGCTAGCATTAACCGTTTCCCGAAGTATTTCATGTAGTTCTTTTTTAGCATCCCTCAGGCTTTGCACGCGGGCTAGCAATTGTTTATAATTTTCTATTATATCATTCTTTTCATGGGGTTGGGCTTCCTGTTGCATTTTCTCCTGTAACTTCAGATGTTCTTCACATTTCTTAACAGTTTCCTTGAATGCATCTAAGGCCTGCCTTTTATATTTGACTTCTTCCCTAAGCCTCGTGAATCTGTGTAAGCGTTCAGTGAAATCTCTGAATTTAGCAATGTATTCTTCATGTTTCTCTTTGTATTGCATTTCTAGGGTTTCATCACTTATGTTTTCTCCGCCATCATTCTCAGGGAGTCTTGAAAGCGGGTACATAAGCTTGATGTCCAGATTGTGGTTACAATGACCAAGAGAATACTCCGTGTAGAACCGTACCAGGTCCACAACAGAGCTGAACTCAAACGGCTCACAGAATCCGTAACGGCCATCTTGATTGTATATCTTGATAAGCTTGTTTGAGCCTCCTTTTCGCACTGTGAGAGTGTAACCACCATCTTTATTGGATGAATTACGGACTAGAAATGTTCCATCACAGGTGTCTAGGAGCTTTTCAGCAGCTTCATCTCTGAAAACCATTAATACTTTTATTCACAAAGTATTGCAACACAATTATTCTTCTAGCACTATTATTGTGAAACTAAAATTTAAGTTTGAATCATGAAAACGTTTCATCATCATTATGCCGTAGGCTGGTATGCCGTGGACGTGCCAACAAAGGCTCATCGGCTTTTTCAAAGGCGCAGCTTTTGTGGAGTGCAAACCATTTCAACAAATGAACTATACTTACATACTTTTCATTTCAATGACAAAAAAAAACTATTTCTATGGGTTATATGTATGAAATGATGATCATCATCATTTCAATTGGCTGGCATCCCATGGGTGTGCCAACAAAGACTCATCGGCTTTTTCAATGGCGCGGCCTTTGAGAAGCACATACCATTTCAACAAAACAAATGAACTCCTCAAATGAACCTCAAATGAACTATACTTATATCTTACCTATCATTTCAACAACAATAATTATAAACTATTTCTATGGTTTACAAAGTTGGTTTGCATGAGATTTAAAAATATTTAGTATATATTAGTTGTATTTTGATATAAATACGTACCGAGTTATGTCGCCCCAATACCACTCTGCGTTTTCCAGACTCTCATCAGCTGATTGCTGCGGGACTCCTATTTCCACCATTATTTCATCATAGAATCACTCCTGCACAATTATCACACACGCTCTCTATCGATTTATATAAAGAATTTATATGTTATTCACATATTCAAGCAAATGTGTAGATCGTAGCGTATGTAGCGGCTTCAGTGCCGTGATGTCTTCCGCGTTTGAGGTTACACCAAAAGAAAGCACCATAAAAATGTATCACAACATCTCTTTTATGTAATCAATAGTTCCATGAATATAGCATTCAACTTCTATGGAATATCACACATTACATAAATTAACAAATGTTCACGGACATTTTTACAAGAGTTATCTAGATCACAAAGGAAATGGGCGATTTATATGTCTGTTACTATGGCACACTTATTTCGACGATGCTTCAATTTAATCACATCTGAACTCGACCAATTTGATAAGGAACAATTTAAAACAAACGTAAACATTGAAGAAAACTATTTTCACAAAGAATCCAATAAAACACAAAACTTAATTCACAACCAAACACCATCCGTCATCCGCCATGGTTGCGAATGTTGCGATCGGTTGCGAGGGTTGCGAGTTGCGATGGGGTGGTTGCGAAATGGTGGGATTTGCAGTACTACCAACATGGAAATAAATGAGGTTTAGTGCGGTGGGTCAAAAGTGGATAACATAATCGAATTTGTCTATGATTTTCCTAGACACATGTACCACTCTATTAAAAAAAAAGAACTGACAAATTTGTTATCAAATGTCAAATTTACTCACTTTTTGATTAAAATTGTTAGGATGTAAAAATACTAATAAAATTAAACTCTTTTCAATGTGAATTGTGTATTCCTTTCCTGCAATATTAATAAAAAAGACAAGTTGTTAAAATTTGTGCATTAGTTAGTATCTGTGAATAATGAATGAATCGAATACTGGGATGGAATAAAATGTTTGGCTACTCCTGCTATAAATCTACAAGATGTTCCACAAAAGAATTCTTCTGAGTTTCTTGTCACTCTTATATTCTGTGTCATCTATGCACATAACTGGAGAGTTTTCTACAGACGAGTTCTTCAAATTCCTTGTAAAGTTTGGATTTCAAAAGACAGATATTCACTACCAGAAGGAAACATATGGATATATTTTCGGCAATATTACTTCTAGGGAAGAGTTCAAATATCCTATAACATTTGCTGTATTAGATAGAGACAGTTTTATACATTATTATAAGAATCGCCACATAGCTAATAAAGAGGCAGCATGTCAAGTGATGTTCCAAAAACTGAACAATTCTGCGTATCACCCCATTTGCAATGGGAAAGGTCAAGATTTGTTCAGGAGAATACCTTGTAAGAAAGGGGAATTATGCATTGATGAAGATATGCCATGGAATGTTGTTAAGGATAATCAGTTCACATATGTCATCATGAATGACCGACAACCAAGGTAAGTGGCTAGTAGGGGAAGTAACTAATAATATTACGTTTCTTAGTTGCTTGGATCTTTAAAATATTATGACAAATTCTGCACTGCTCCACTACCGCGATGAGTTGTGCTGGCTCGAATGAAAATAACTACTCCAGCCCACAAAAGTGGTATCACAGAAGAATTTCCTTTGTCTCCCTCATGTGCAAAGGGCTTATAAGAACAGTCTCGGCATGAGAAAATCTCCAGAGAAACATGTGAAACAGGTGATTACAATAAATTGCAATATGAAGGATATATAGCACTATAGCACTGGCCCTGCTTTAGTGTCCTGTCACTGTCTCTCTTGCTAAGCCTAGCCGAGGTGTGCATTTCGTACAGACAAATAGAAATTTGTGTACCCTTTGCCACCCTTATAATGATGGCAAAGTGAGAATTGCACCTATTTTCTTAGATATGGAGCCGCTTTTGTAATTAAGGTAATCATACTTAATTTACAAGTACAGCTCCATAATTAATAAGGTAGGCAGTGGTGTCTCATCGCTCTCTCTTGCTATGGCAAATGACGTTTCTGACTGATAGAAAAAGATATCAACATAGAAAAGTGCTGTTCCATGCTGACGAGTGCCTTCCAACCCTTACTGGAGGCAATGTGTTGTGCCCACTACTCTCAGGGTGAGATAAGGGAAGGGAAGACATATGTCTCAAGGATGATAGAAACAAGATATAATAAATTAATTAGTGAACCTACATTTTTGGCTATATATCTTACATGTACTGTTGTAGAGAAAGGGTTGCCATAAGGAGATGAGGTGACTTAATGAAACGAGTGTTACTTTAATACTCCTTCTTAATACAATACATTCATCAAATATATAGGTTCCACATACACACACTTAAATGTATGTTAACACACATTAAGTTGTTATGTATGAACTCTTTGGTCAAATAACCCTTTTCTTATATTTATTTTTTTACAGATTCTGGTACATCTCCATGGTGTCCTGTTACTTGGATGTGTCCGACTGCTCATGGCACCATTACACTGGAGCCCCATTAAAGGAAGACAACAAAACACTCACAGACATACCTCAAAAATTGAGTTACGATTTTTGGCTTGTGAACGGAAGTCCAAATTTATCGTTATACAACACACTCCTGTACCAGTTTTCGTTTGATCGACAGAATACACTTGAATTGTATTTGGTGTTCTGGTTGTTTTATATTATATTACTACCAGTACAGATATATGCAGTTAGGTGAGTTTTCCTATCTATGTGCCATAAAAACATGACAGAGTAATTTCTATACTTGTAAAAACTTAGATTACTTCAGTGTTTTCCTTTTTATAAGTAGGAAAATGTACTTTACTTACACTTTTTAGTTTATTTGTAAGTCCTCCTTGATGTAATTAATAACATAGGATTGGGTCTGGGCTACTTACTTAGAGATACAAGTTAGATCAAGTAGGATAAAAACGCTTTGCTGAATAATGTTAAATGCAGTCATCAGTCATCAAACTCTTATACACAAATAACAAAAATAAATTAAACGTTTTAATTTCTTACTTACATACTTCCATCGATGGCTTTTTCAAATTGGGGTGACACAGGGTCAGAAAAGTATTATGCTAATTAGTCCGTCTTTTAGATTATTCAAAAATAAGTGACCCATATTTTCCAGTTTATCAGAAATGTAAAAATTCACAAAGATAGGAGGGGCGTCGTGCGAAATTTAAATGCGCTGTATCTTTGTCAATTTTTGTTTCTCATAGAAAAGAAAAAGTTCGTGAACAATATTTTTTAATAATCTAACGATGGGCTTAAATTATTTTTCGTTTGTCATGCCTATTGTGCTGGGTCTTTGGTATTTATCTATAAACATATGTATTATATAAATAAATTATTCTTATCATGAAAATACCATAAAACTAGCTAAAAAAAACTTACTTTTTGTATTTATTTTAATTGGTTTTTTTGTCCTTATCTATTTATGTATTTTATTTATTACTGTTTCAGAACCCAGAAGCATCCAGTTACAAAACTTTTTACATTCAGTCTTGTGTTAGAGTTCATTGCTTTTTGCTTCAACGTCCTTCACACAGTGAAGTTCGCTGCCGATGGAGTTGGGTTTGCTGATCTGTCAGTGGCCGGAGACATTCTGGATATCATGAGCAGGGTATGTGATTATGTTATATGTAACTAAACGACTAAGGCTTAGTTGTTTAGTGCTTAGTCAGTAAGCACAAACATCTAGTACTACAACTACATTCCCAAGAAGGGTTGACGAGCACTGACGGATGTAAATTTTAGGCACAAACACAAATGCATTTCCAAAGTAGGTTCATGCTAGGCAGGTTGTAAAACTATAGACAAATTGTTTAAACTGCTCTAGCTATTTCTTCTCGGTTACCAGGGTCTTTGGCACCCTTGGCTGACCATCAATCAATCAATCAATAATTCATTTGTCAAACATAGGTACAAATAGATTAGATGTTACAAAATAATATAAAATAGTTCGCTATGTCTTGCCATTTCTTAGCAGCAATTTTAGGAACAAAAAATATAAAAAATATATAAAAAAAAAAAAAAAAATTGGTATAATCATATACCTACAAATTGTTTTACTACTATAAAAATAGTAATGTCATAATAAAAAAGTTGTCTATAATTATTGACATGCATATTAAATTATATAAGGTCTAACAAAATTTACTGAAACTAGTTTAAGGGTGGAACACGTATTGAAATATGAAAAGTAATTTTTGGCCCCATACAAGTTGACCGATCAGCTCATCCGAGGTTGTATGGAAAGCAAAAAATATTCTTCCAATTTTGACAATTATGTTCCTTGGGGAAAGTTGCTCACTATCACGGACTGAATTCACACTTATGATAGTTTAAAAAGCGGGAAAACGCACCTGGACTCCGGAGCAGACCAGCTGAGGAAGCAACCGGTAACATGGTACGATGAAGAAGCCGGCAACACGTTAACGCTAAAATCAAGAATACATTTTAATGTTAAGTCGAATTTCTATTTAATGCAACGGCGCAGGTACAAATAATGCACCGACGACCGCCATTTTGGTTCCATTTACGTGTCGGGAATTTGTACAAAAATGCTTTGAAGTCCGCCATTTTTGTTCAACTTATTTGTGTCGCATTGTACTTTGGTAATTAATTAAGTTCAGTTTCTAAACTTTTGAGCCACATGAAATGGTTTTTTTTACCGACTCATAAAAAGGAGATTATTAATTTGTGGAAATAATTTTTTTGTACGTTCACCGATTACTCGAAGACTCCTGGGCCAATTTGGGAAATTCTTTTTTTTTTTGTTTAAAAGGGCATACTTGGCAGGTTGTTTCATAGAAATTTTATCTAAATCAATAGTGTAATTTGGTGCCGAAGTCGGTTTTTAGTTTCGAAATATTATTTCAGACATTGTTCATGCTGCTGCTTCTGTTGCTTGCCAAAGGATGGGCTGTGACCAGGATAGAGTTGACATACAAGCCGCTGGTGTTTGGAGTGTGGTTGGCTTATGGAATAGTCCATATTCTTCTCTATGTGTGGAATACAGTAAGTGAAATTAGAGCTGCTATGAACATTCCTATGAATTAAAAACATTAATAAATATAAATAAATAAATATATACGGACAAATCACACTGATTGCTAGCTAGCCCCAAAGTAAGTTCGAGACTTGTGTTATGGGATACTAACTCAACGATACTATATTTTATAACAAATACATATATAGATAAACATCCAAGACCCAGGACAATTTGAAAAGGCCATGTTCCAACTTGCCCTGACCGGGGATCGAACCCGGGACCTCTGGGTGGCAGACTAGCATGATGACCACTACGCCACGGAGGTCGTCATTATATGAAAACATTTTAGTCTTCGCCTAATCTTATGTTAAGTCATACAGTACATAACATAATGGTATAGTGATGTTTTCGTTCTTAATTTTTCTCATACCTCAAATCTTATTTGTTTTAGCGAGACAAACTTATTATACTCCATTTGTTCAGGTACTTAAATAAAGATAAACAATCTTGACATGTCTTTTTATTAAAATATACACTTTAAAAATTAATAACACATTGATTATTTTATAAATATATAAATTACATAATTAATTTGATATGAACCAGTGTGATTGTTATTAAAAGTTATAAAAACTAGGTATCTCAATTTGGTTAGTTACTTAAATAAATGTAAACAATATTTACACTTCTTTTAACTGAAATAAAACATGTAACAAAAACTCTGTCCGACCCTTGTAGGAGTAACTCAGACTGTCAATATAAACAACTTTTATTACTGGACCAATATTTGAAACTCGAAGAAAAAATCGACATTTTCGTGCAAATTGCCGGGCCGACCGAACACTTGTATGAAAATGTCGATATTTTTTTTACGAGTTTCAAGCATTAGTCCCTTTGGAAAAGTTCATATTGATGGTCCGAGTTGCTAATACAAGGATCGGACAGGGTTTTTGCGGCTAGAACTAGGTGCGGCCGGTCTCAGACGGAACTTAGATTTATCCTGCTTATTTTCAGGTACAAGGTTTGGCCTTTATCATTTAAGCCTTTATCATAATTATTTTATAAATTATAAATTACATAATCATTTTTTTTGAATTATGTAAAGTGTATATATGTCGTGGCCATATCGTAGATTTGATCACTTTATGAAATGGTCGCATTTCATGAAACGGTCAACTTAATTTGACCAGATCATGAAATCGTCAACGTTTCACGATTTTGTCATCCACGTTTGGCCGGATCGTATAAACAGGCTGAAAAAAGCAAACAAAAACTTGTGACAGAGCGCTATAGGTAGGTTAAGGTTGCGGCGGGGTGGCCCCCGCACAACATGAATGTATAGTGTAAACTAAAAATATAACAATGTTACGATATAATCAACCATTTCATGAAGTGACACGGTAAATTCATGAAATGATCGAAATTATTTGATCATATCGAGAAACAATTTCTTATCATTGATCCGCCCAATCCACATTACGATGTGGCAAGTAGCCAGTGCAACATTTCATGAAATTCTCGATCATTTAATGAAGAGATTAAATTTTCGATATGGCTACGACATATATATATATATATAAAGTGTATACTTCAATAAAAAGACATTCAAGATAGTTAACATTTATTTAAATACATAACCAATTGGAGTTTGAGTACCACACACTAAAGATAAAATCTTTTCAGACGGAAGTGGACATCATTGAAGAAATAGACGAGTACCAAACATGGCCCGGCTGGCTCATACTGACCCTCCGAGTTGCCATCATGTCGTGGTTCGTGCTCGAGCTTCGTAACACGATGATGTACGAGCACAACATATCGAAGCTCAATTTCCTGCTGCACTTCGGGGCCTCTAGCCTGGTGTGGTTCGTGTACCTACCCATTATAGCGCTCATCGCGCTGCAGATAAGCCCGCTGTGGAGGTACAAGTTTCTACTGGGTGAGTGTCATTGCTGTTGCTTTTTATCCATAAATATAAATACATAATATGTATCATGTCTTTACCCTTAACTGGGAAGAAAGAGCATTTTGGGTCTTGCGGCTTTAAGCAGTTAGAGCCTAGGGCCGCAAGCCTAAAAGGTCACTAGCGTGACGGTGGAAAAAGGAATCAAAATAGTAAGACGCTGCTGACCGCTTCAAGAGATTGACGGAAAACAGAATAGAATGGAAGACACGCCACCGACAAGAGCACCGCTCTTATTTATGATGATGAGCCATAAGTCATAAGTCATTTATTCGCAACATGTAAGCAAAAAGTTAACATTATATTATGCAGATCAACATGTACCCAGTTTGGCCGTAAAAACAAATAAGCCGCTTCGCCTAATAATATGATTAGCATTTTCGCTCATTCCCCCGATCGGCTCCTACGATCTGCGCGGAAAGAGAAGCAGCTGAAACATTCTAAGTTTTTTTCTTTTCTCCCAGACCAGCATGGAAGTAAGGTCTGTCAGGTGGTCCCATAGAATTTTACCAAAATCGGTTGTTTAGTTTGGTGTTGAAGAAGGTTTTTAGTTTTAGAAATACAGCGCCAGTTAAATTAGTATCATTACACTATTTAACTGATTTATGGCGTGCAGATTTTTATGAGTACGTTTTTATGAATGTTGTGATTTCCAGGCATCACGTATTCAGCGGACTGCCTCGCGTTCTGCGTGATGGCGCACCTGCTGTGGCCCACGCGCTCCGAGCAGTACTTACTACTAGCGCCATCTGACTACACAGGTATGTATCAAAGACCTTGTAACAACCGTGCAAGTTTTTTTTTACTGTGTAAAAAGACCACTAGCCCGGTGCGACAAACAAAACGATAATGGTCTCCCTAATAAAAGCAAAAAAGATAGCAGTGACATGTTGGCAAGTTTTGGAACAAGAGTTATTAGCGTTATATCGGGCTTATATTTCGTTACACGAAAATTGGATTTTTCGAATTGTAAACTGTGTCAATTTAACACGGCTTCGCCCATAACACAGGTTACTAAAGTAATAAGCTTTTTTTAAAAAAAAAATAAGCCCAAACTTAATGGCATTGTGTCGTTTTATTACTGAGTTCCATTGACATCCGTCCGTCTCCGTGCAGGCTGAAGCATTGCAGGTCCCCTAACTTAGTTTTTGACCTTTAATTTATTTTTAACCCTTTCACCGCGAGACTTTGTATCACTTGTCGTGCCCCCAGCGCGAGGGGTAGTCATTCTGAAATAAATACCTACAGCCAAAAAGGGATGTGGATACTTAAATTATGTGCAATATGAGCATTTTTTTTGTCGAAAAAATCCGACGCTCGTGATATGGGCACGACAATGTTTGACGGATAAATCTCCAAGTATTGGTTTCCTTTGGTTGCTGAGGTCAGACGGCAGTCGCTCTGTGTAAAAAACCAGTAACCTCGTCAAATCTCCTTGGTTAGGTAGATGACCCCGGGCTCTGAAGCGTTATTGCTGAGGATGCAAGTGGGAAAATACGCTCGGATAATGATGAAAGTTTGTCGGATAAATCCGACGTTCACGGTGAAAGGGTTTAGAAATTGACAGGATGTGAAAATATACATTATAGCTGTCGTGTGTGGTCTCATGACGATTTCTATGTAAAGATATTGTAAAGAGATGTATCATGCTATAATATACATCTTTACATTATAGGTGCCGTGTGTAAAGCCCTTTAACCCAATCACATCCCTATTACAGCTGGCATCGACGAGCTAGACGAGTTCAACGAGTCCCCTCACGTGGTCCACAGCGACACCGTGGCGCTGACGACGGCCGAGTGCGTCAACGCGGACGAAGAGGAGATCATATTCACGCGAGCGACGTTAAAAAATGGCGCCGCTTACTCATAGCAACGTACTGTAGAACCCTAAAGGTAATTAAACGTTTTTAAAGCCAATGGCGACTATGTGCGATCGTAGCTATCGGTGGCGTAGCTGGGGGGGGGGGGGGGGGAACTAATAATGATACACCCGCGGCGGCAAACTAGACTTCTATTTGCAACCTCCCCTCCCCCCCATCCGTCGCTAGAAAATAACTAAACGCCCAACGTGGGCGGCATTTTGGTTTATTTTTTGTCACAAAATCTTAAATAATAGATTTTCCCACAAAGTCTACTGTTGGGGTGCCACCCCGTGCGGCGGATATTTTATCCGCATCGGGTACAAAACCATGCTAGCTACGCCGCTGATAGCAAACCGATTTTATACCAATGAGATAGTCTACACCTGTAAAAGGTTTGTGCGATCAATTTGAACGTAGCTACGAGTATGAGCGAGCAACCATTATTCGAACTAAACTAGAAAAATTACACTTTCTCCTTTGTCACTGACCGCTTGATTCAACTTGATGTCAACTTGATTTGGGCGGATAATGGTTTAAACTTAGTCAGTGTTTTATAATAAGACATTTTTCCGTATTATAAAGCGGACTATTGTACTTGGTTTAAACTAATATCAGCCCAAAACAAGAAGACTTCTCCCAATATGTCACTTTCTCGTTTGTCACTGTCAACTTTATTTTGGTGAAAATGGTTAAAACTAAGTCCTAAGACGAATGTGAAAGGAACAGCAGGAAAAGGTCGGCCTCGGCGAACGAAAGAATAATTATTCGTAAAATTTATTCGCGAATGAATAATTTGACGAATTAAATATTCGCGCATGAATTATTCCACGAATAAATCATTTGCGAATAAAAAACAACTCTTAACAGAAACGTCTTATTAAAAAACACGGACTAAATTTAAACCATTATCCGCCCAAATCAAGTTGACATTGACAGATGAGAAAGTGTTATTTTACTAGTTTAGGTACTGTATACCTAAACTAGTAAAATACCCTATCTCGCTCGCAGCTCGCAAGGGTGGAAAATAGAGATAAGAAATTAATTAGAACGAATATCGTTCGTGTTCGATTTAAGATCTGTGTGTTCGAATTTAGATAAATGCACAATTGATGTGTGAAATTGTATTGTATTCAGAGTTATCGGCTTCGAGAACGGCTCGGCTTTACTAATACATGAAGAGTGCAGATAAATTGGCTGAAATTACATTAGATCGAATGTGTGATGACAATGACATACGATCCAATGTTATTTCGGTCAAGATAGCTACCTTTTAACAGAACAAGGCAATTGTTACAAAATAAATTGAAGAGTTATCAAAATACGTATTCATAATACAGACTTTGTAGTTTTACTTTTGTTTACGATTAAATAATGGATTTCATTAGTTTAGGGTCAAATCCCGGGCCTAAGTGCCACTGAACCGGCATTTGAGCCTAAACAAAAATCGGGGAAACTGACGCATTTTCTATCTGGTGTACGTTTTTTTTTTTGACCTTAATATCTCCCTAAACTCGCAACGTTAATCTGAATATGTACATTTCAAGCCCAAAGTGGTAAATATGTCAATAGTTTAATCATTTTTTTTTCGTATACATGATTACTCTAAGTCTCCTCTTTTGGCTTAACATTCCCTTTCCGACTAATAAATATTAGTATTTTTTCGTCTTTCACACAATAATAAGGACGTTATGCACTATTGATAGACAGAACAAATTTCGCCTTATGTACAACGTTAGTTCTTATATAACGTTAGTACTTAGTTTAAACTATTTACGTAATTTTGTTCAGAATAGAAAATGGTTTAAAGCAAGTACTAACGTTAGTCCGCGTTTTTCAACACGATGGGTGTTTAATTTCAATATTTGTTTATTAGTTAGTCGAGATACAATGAACGTTTTGAAAATGCACAAAATGTACCAAAATTAATTAGCTGAATGTACGCGGCGAAGCTCTCGACCACTTAAATCGTCTTGAAATATACAAATGATAAGTGCCAATATGAAAAGTACTTCTCTATCTGTTTGAAGTGAAAGCTAGATAGCATAATTTTTCCTAGATTTACTACCTTCGTAAAAATATTAAAGAATTTATTACGGATTAAGAATATGTGTAGATGAAACGAAGCGACATGTGGTCAAGGCTGCGATGTGCGTGTAAATTTATACTCTTTTTTTAAATGTTCTGTCGCATTAAGTAATGTTAATCTTTATATCTCATTGTTATGTATTATAAATGTGGGTAGAACGTGCGCGTCGCTAGAGATGAGAGGTGACGGCTAGCACTCGGTCACTCAGCCGAAAGTCGTCGCAAAGTTCGGTCGTATGTGCTCTCCACGTTGGAACTTCATGTTCCAAAATTCCCCAAGGTTGGGGCTCATCTGGCAGCACGGAACAGCACTTTTTCTATGCTGCTATCTTTTTTTCTCGCTCAGAACCGTAATTTGCTAGAGCGAGAGAGAGAGAGAGAGCGATGGAACGCCGCGGAATCGGCAATGCGTTCCGTGTCTCTCTCTCGCTCTAGCAAATGACGGGTCTAAGCTACAGAACAGGATGGCAGCATAGAAAAATGCTTTTTTTCAGTTTGTGTAATGATGTAAAATGTTTCGTGATGTCCCTATCTAGCTAAAATATTACGTAGAATGGGGCAACATGAGACTTACGTATACAATTCATTAGCTTGAATATTTGGCAGTCAAATGCTATTTATACTTTTTAAATTCCTACTATTACACGTTCTTATGTAGGTACTTAGTAAACATATTAAAGTAAAATTCTATTTAGCATGTCAATAAAGCGTTGACGTAGATATCTATTTGTCATTGGTATATATGTATTTTCAAATTTCTATATGTATGGGATACTTTAAATTGAGTTTGCAGTTTAAATAGTTGACTTGTCACCTGTAAAACAATACTTGTTGTTTTGGTGACTTTAAAGTAAGAACGTCAGTAACAATTAATATACTAACTAGCGCTAGGTATAATGTATGGTTTATAAATTTATAAAATAAAAAATTCCTTCTACTTGTCACACAAAATTAGTTATTTATGCAATTGTAGTATAATAAGGGGTATTAAAACACGATAGTATCACATGGGTGTTTTAATACCTAATTATTACAGTTGCATACAAGACTTTATCTACACCCATGACCCATGATATAAATCCTCCATAAAAGTGTCTAAATCCATAGGGTGTTGTACAGTGTTGTAAGAACTCTTTGTAAATTCCTTGTAAGTTTAATTGCTAAGTATCTAATACAAACTATGTATGTATAGGTAATAATGAAATTATCTATTGTAATAAT
Organism: Acrobasis suavella; assembly: GCA_943193695.1. Lineage (NCBI taxonomy): Eukaryota > Metazoa > Arthropoda > Insecta > Lepidoptera > Pyralidae > Acrobasis > Acrobasis suavella. The sequence goes on from OW971941.1 coordinate 5,214,149, forward strand.
TATTTACATTTTGAATCGTACAATTATTGGAATGTAAATTATTTTTATTCGATATTAGTTAATATCCAAATAAAATGGCGGGATACGTCGTGAATTCGAATAAATAATAAGTTCCTTTTTTTTTAATTACGGAGCTATGGTAGTGAGCGGCGCGTACATGACAATGTTGAGTTTGCCTTGCATAATGAAATTTAGTACAACATTATAACACTCGTTTGGGTGATATAATGGTTACTATGACACCGGGTGTTTTAATGTTAGCAATAAGCTAACTGCTTCAGAAACTTTTATAGAGGATTTAAAGCTTAGGTGTAGATAAACATGTTTATCTACACTCGATAAATCCACATTCGTGTTTTAATACCCCTTATACATTTTACCTTACCTACAGTTGCATAAATGATTATTATTAAATGAGTAATGTAAAATTGTACGTGTAATTGTAGGAATGTCGATGGGTGGCTACGCCATCGTTTCGGGGGTAATTAGTCACCTCTATTAGTTATAACAGGTCAGTGACGCAAATAGAGCATATTATCTTTACAGTTACTTATCCACTTTTGTAGTTTAAATACAAATGTAGTTACCTAAGTTTACGGAAAGATTTTTACAGCAAGCTGCATAAGTTTACTACATGGTTCTGAACAACTTGCCCCTTAGAGCTTATGTATAAAGAAATAAGAAAAAGATAATTCAGTATGAGACGTCGATCATTTTTTTCGTATTCCGCAAGTTTTTTTTTGGATCATCCATTCGTCTATATCCCAACCGGGATGTAGAGGATAGGCTAGGATAGTAAGACGTCGTGATGGTGATTAAGATCAAATCATCAGTGTATAATGCTGAATTTGCTGTAATGGTTTCCTCATTTAAATAATCTAGAGAGCTGTGCGGTAGACAACTTACGTTCACTGACTTGTTATTCTCACAGTCACTATTTGAACGGGTAATCTAATACGGGAATTCGCAAGCGATGGCGTAGAGAGATATCTACTCCTCTTTAGTTTGCAAGCTTGGTTAATTTTGTAAGTTTCGTCACGTTTATCTTTTAAAATTATTTAAATCAGTCAAACTTATCAAAATATATGAGCTTGTAAAAAAATTTTGTAATTTTTTTATGTTGCATATATTGCAAGATGGAGTTGGTACAAAAAAGTTAAAAATACGGAAGAAGTAAAGAAAAACCAACGAATATCCAGTTGTCAAATTGATCATTAGTTAACCAGATTCTTATGAAAGAAATACTATTAAAAATATAAATTTTGTATACAAATGAATGTATGTTTTGAAGTAATAAGCGAGTACAGTAAAAACTAGCGATGTTATTAAAATAAGAAAGTTTTTATATAAATATACATTACTAGATTTATTATTTAGAGGTAAATAATGGCACATGATGGTTATGATATTAGACTAGATGCCAAATAAATATTACATCAAAATAATTAGATTTTGTTTTTGTTACATGAAATCTTGTAAAGATTAGTTTTAATTATTGTATTGCTTTAAATATTTAAATTTAAAATCTAACTTTTCAGGATGACACATCGATAGTTTAGACTGTACAATATTTTTAAGAATATTCGCAAGTAAGTACAACTAGATCTCAGATTGGATTTTATAATTTTGATACCGATTTTTTTTTAAATCACTTGCTCTGCGCTTTTATCATTTGATACTTCTTTTACCTCATAGCTAGGGAGCCGACGAGGCTAAGTTTTAATTTACTCGAGTGCTGTAGGGACCTATTAGATTTTGAAGATTATATAGTGATAAGAAAAAAAAGGTTATGTAAAGTGTACCCTTCCACTGGTGGGGGGGAGCGTACACAGGTTTTCCAAATGGTAAAAAAAAAAACGATAAATGGAAATATTCGAGCGCGTCAGATATTAATAACTTAAATGCTCCCACGTGTCACTGATAACGAAAGCGTGTTAATCTGCCGACATGCGTGAAGGGTCGAAAATATGAAAAAAAAAAATTTTTTTTCGGACTCTTTCGATTTTTAGAGGCGATGTTAATTAAGCCTGAAAGAAGCTGCTATTCAAAAGACTGACGATTCGGAAGTGACAAAAGCACGTAGGGGCTTTGTGAAAATGCAAAAAAAAAACCGATAGGTTCAGTTTGGTATCCTGATCGTGCTAGCCCATAATCTGACGATTATTTAAAGGGAAATATAAGTCTGTCGTCAAATTGCTTATAACTTACTACATTTTGAAAAAAATCACGTCTAACCTTAACCGTTTCTGCAGGCCGTACCCCTTCCACATCAAGATCTGGTGATCAAGTGTGGGGACGGTGCGAGAAAGTGAGGGATGGAGAAAAAGTGAATGGGAAAGAGAGGCGCGGATTAGGGATACATGCTTTATACCAACTGCTCACACTTATACTGCATTTACGTTTTTTGCTACTTCGGCTTGTAAAAATCGTCAGATCTTTCCGTTATTTTTACATTATTTCCTTCAAAATAAAACATAATCGACCGCGCTCGAGCGTGTCCAGGTAACGTTTTTTTAAAAAGGCATTCTTTTCAGCATGTAATTAACCCACATTATCTTAATCTGTCGCGCTCGATTATTTCTTACCATCAATTTTTTTTACTATCCTGATGGGCTACTTTAGACGCACGCCCCTAGATCAACAGCTTATACCTTGTGGAATTACTCAACAGGAAGCGAGGCACCCCTGTATAAGTTAATCTGACGCGCTCGAGTAAATCCAAAAATCTCCTCTTGGGCCCCTAACTATTACTAATGCGCTTTTTTATTTAACATAAAAAAATATTACAATGAAGTAAATCGGTTCCTTACTTCATTTAAAAAAAATCAATAAAAAAGTTTTGGCTTCTCGTACAAAATCCGTTTGGTCGAGCACTGATCTATATGGAAAGCCTAAAATTATTATCATGTTTTTAATTGTTTTGATGGAAAGTAATTCAGCATTCTGGACAGGATTTGCTCCAAGAATTTGGCTGGTGGTTAAATAGCCACCTGTATATAGGCCAACAGATGTAAAGTAATTATCGTAGCTTATATGAACGCTGGGGATGCCGACCCTCAAATACCTTTTATTAATTTTTCGTTATGCGAAAGGCCCTTACTTTATAAAAAATATACTTTGATACTAAAAAAAAAAACGCAATCCTTGACTTTCAGTTTTAATTTAAAAGCGCGACGGCCGAGTGTTTCGATCATGTGTAAAATAAATAAAAGATAATATAGTGCAAGCAGATTATATATATGAAACAAATTGTACTGCCTTTAGGCTGTTGGAAAAAACCCAGCGACAATGTTGAGCATGACAATTCAACGATTCTTAAACAGATTTTATTCTTCTCACAAGTACTGGATGATTGGTAAAAACGTTCTGTTTGCGTATTTTACTCATTTGCCGACGGTGATATTTTGCAATTTTTCATAAATCTGTACATGGGTTGAATAATGTATTCTTTTAAATTTATAACAAAAACATTTTATAAAAATAAGTTGTGTTGATTTGTCCAATAATCAGAAATGTATTGTCAAACTTATTTGTTTTTACCCTATCAATAAATCATTGAAGTTTCCAAGTTTGTAATTAAAAATATGCTGGAGAATTTAGAAACGTTTTACAAAGCGGCATTTCGCTCTAAGTAAGACAGGTCAAGAACTTGTCCTTGTTCTGTTCACACGTTACATTACTCCACGCAAACACTTGTAAGTCTATTAGAGAATAATTTGCGGTCAATAGCATGCTCGTCTGTGCGACATTGCTCGAATGACAGTGACCGTTTCCGAGAAAATAATTTAATACAAATAAACACGGCACTGGGCCTTAACAAGTTACAATGCGACACAAATAAGTTGAACAAAAATGGCGGACTTCGAAGCATTTTTATACAAATGCCCGACACGTAAATTGAACCAAAATGGCAGTCGTCGGCGCATTATTTGTACCTGTGCCGATAACCGCCATTTTGGTTCAACCTACGTGTCGGGAAATTTGTACAAAAATGTTTTGAAGTCCGCCATTTTTGTTCAACTTATTGTATCGTATTGCAATTTATTGTAAAAGCACTAATAACATTAAAAAATATTAGCTAACAATATAATTTAAACCTGCTCTGCTCTATATTATACCAAATATACACTTATAAATTCTTTATTAAGTAGTGTATTTCTTTATCCTATTGTCATTATGTGGTAATATATTATGGAAACTAGATATAGCTAGTATTTGTAGTGTTGTTTAGTCAATGTTTCGTTTATTATCTACGTTTGTCGTTACCACCTTTAAATCCTAAAAAGCTGCAAAATAGAAAGTGCAAGTTTTCAAAGTGGACCATAGTAGATTACTTTGATCTTGAAATTAAATAGGTATAAAATTTGAACCATCTGTGTTTTGACGAAATTGTGCGAGGTCGTCAGACGGATTTACCTTTGCCAGGAGTATACTATTTTAGTGTATGTTTTTGGGCCAGAATCCATGGCTACAAATGTTGGTACACTTGTTATACGCATTGCTCACATGAGAAAATACGAGCATAAGTTGACTAGTTTCGGTCAAGTAGAACATTAAAATAAATGCAGAACAAGAAACGTGGGTAATATGTTTAACAAACGTACATCTTTATCTTAATTTGTTTTAATAATAACATCATAAAAACCTTTTGTAAATACGTGCGCGTAATTAAAATTATCGTTTTTATTTTGTAGATAACTGTAAAGTCAGCATTATTTTTTATTATTGATTATTTATTCGCATTTAGACATATTTAATTTTGTACTAAGTATGGTGTTTATTTCTTAATTTCCTGTAGCTGTGAAAAGATTGTAAATAAATTTAATATTATTTAAATATCGCATTTTTATTATTACATCCTTATTGTTAGGCTTGAAAGCGATCCTTATTCTCCGCGTCTGCGCAACGAAGTGAAATTTAGTTTATCAATATGACTAAAAGTTTCTAGAAAATGCGGATATCCGAAGCTTGTAAGAATAAATATAAAACGTGCGTATGCCAACAACAATAATTTATTTACTTTACTCAGACACATACATAATTAATTACATAGAAATAAAAATATATTTAAGCGACTTAGCTGCAACATGTCTTCTTTTAATTCAGCTCTTAGATTATCATAAGAATTACAAAACCAAATTATTAAGTAGGTTCTTAAATAGATTAGGGAAGTAAAGCAAGTAATACCCAGAAAAACTAATATAACTTATGCAAGTAGAAAAAGATCTTGTGACGAACATGTAGATCTGATTTTCATTATCGACTTTTGTCGGTGACTCGTGTCATCATAATCATCATCATTTCAGCCGCACAACATCCACTGCAGGACATAGGCCTTTCCCCAATGTTACCTGCAGCCAGCGGTGGCTTGTGTATCTTTTCTAAAATTCAGGAACTACAATGGGCAATTTACGCAAGTTTCTTCAAGGCCAGGACTCGTGTTGTAAACAAAACACATTAATTAAATATGCCGTTACGTGCGGTGTGGGCGGACTTTACACAAACACAATTGATAAACATAAAAATTATTTCACATAAAAATATTTTTATGTAACTTTCTGTATAAAAGTTTACACAATCTTACGCAGGGATCAAAATTTTAAAAACGCCTGAAACTTTTTTATTTTTAGGAATAACATTCCTATTTTTCGTAAATAAATATCAGATTTTTCGGCCCAGTCAATAAATTATAAAAATAAAAATATTTTTAATCACAATTTCGTACAATTTCAGGCGTTTTTAAAATTTTTATACCCTCCCCATTTCGGTTTCAGAATTGAATAAAAATATTTTTTATCATATCTTCACCGAATTAATATGGGAACAACTTGATACTAAAAAGGCTTTCAAATAAAAAGAATCATTACAATCGATTCACAGTGGCGAAGATGTCGCGTAACATACATACAAAAAACATACGGGTCGAATTGATAACCTCCTCTTTTGTGGTTGTATAAAAGAATACTTCTTAAATCAGTAGTGTAGTACTATATACTAACTGAGATTTTTATGACTATGACGTATAGTGATGTTATTCAAGTATAAATATTTTATAGCCACCTGGGTGCGCTCCTGATTCAATCGGATAAATTTAGATGACATGGCGACCTCGAAGAAGCCCCACAGAGGCAAGTGGTTAACAGGTTGCAGTTGTATCCTATATTCTGGCTTATTGGGCTTAAGCAAAGGTAACATACAACAAATGTGTACACATAGGCACGTATTAAAAAGATAGATGATATAATAGATGGTATTATATAATTTATCGATATTCTAAAAACTGATAATAAAGCTACTTTACAAAAAGTTCTTTAATGCTGCTGCCGCAAGATCTGACTTTACCGGCATATTTAGCACTTTATTTATGATTAAATAATACTGTTTTACAGTACACATGTATATCACAATTTTAATAAAAATATAGGTAAATAAAATATGTATATTTAGTTTTTTAAAGTAACGATTTTTAAATATGTAGATAGAATATATATTTAAATGTTCTCAATCGACTTGTTTTCATTATTTTTGGCACTGAAATGTTAAGAAGTTGAAAATTATATATAAGTGAGCCTAAAACTTCATTTTAAACAATTTATTAACGGGTTCCAATTCTGGCACGCCCGCATATTGACATTTAAATATCCATACATATACATATTCGTATTCAAATAAAAATAGAATGCGCTATAGTAATTAAATTAAATCATTCTATTAAGAGATGGGACATTACAAAGGCTATGAAAAATCAGAGATCTTAAAACTCAGATCATATATGCTTAAAATTCTAGTATGGATATAGGAAATGATTGTCTACAAAAAATATATACGTACTTTTATAATTTGGTAAACATATGCAAAAACTGATTGCACTTTTTACATCAAAAATATACAGATGTATACAATTTAAGTCTAATTTAAAAGCAAATTACATTTTCACGTCTATATTCTATCCTATAATAGATAATCATAATTACTTACTTTACAATATATAACCACAATAAATAATTTAAAAATAGTTTATAATAAATAGAAACATCTCTGAATCAGGAATGTACTAACGATGGATAGGTGTTATTTAATTATAAATACAACATTAGGTAATTAATATAATTTACTTACAAAGTTCATTAAGAACAGATTATTGTATTAGAAAAATAAGGTTATTTTTCATAATATCAACAATAGATATTTAAAAGTTTTAATTGGAAAATTGTAAAAAGATATTGCCCAACAAAGTTAAAATACAACTTGTTGACTTTTCTCGAATACAATATAATGTTATGAAAAAATAGAAAACTACATGGAATTGATCATAAATTAACCTGTTAATAGTACATTGCACTAATTTAGTCACAGTAGTTTTATATTTTTTAGTTTTATTTTCTCGTTTATCAACCAAAAGATTAATAATCTTATATGCTTTAAAAATGTTTTTAGAGACTGACCACATGATAATGTTATAAAAGTGTACGTTTAAAATTATATTGAAGTGATATTAAACATTGTATAGTATGTTCGTATTGTAGGTGAATACATGAGCCAACTTATAACTACATATGTATTTTTGTATACACGGTACATACAATAACAGTTGGCGACATCAATTTTGTTCTAGTGTACAAGTAGTACATCTATAGCAACTACACATCAATCATAAAAAAATTATCTTTACTTCGGGCTAATTGAATTTAAAGCATGATGAAAATAATTTATTACAATTCTTTTTGCAATAACTTACTACATAAATAATAACAAAACAAACGGATATGCATATTAAGGACGATATCATAAGAATACACGATCACATATGTGGGTACTAACACTACGACGAATAAAAATATACAAAACATATATAAAAAGAGCCAATAGGAGTTCAATTAGGATTCAACTTCCTGGTCTTAAATGCTCCTACCTACCAGGAAATTTGGTATATATTAGTAGGTATAAACAATGACGAAATCATAGATTCAATAAATAACCTAACAAAATACTTACACACAATCATTAAAATAAATTTCCATTATGTACGGCTTTAAGTAAAAATAGTACTGGAGTGCGTTATAGGAATATTTTGTATTTAGTACATTTTTTAAAAGCGTTTTGTTGCTGATGAATTAAGGCAAAAACTAGATTTTTAAATATTTTTATGAAATGTACCTTATAATAGCACAGAATATTTAATAACATGAATAATACCGATGTGTAACACAAAGATAAATATTTAAAATTCAATTAGTAATCAATTTTAGAGGTATGTAATTAAAAATCTATTAATTAACTAATCGATTACACGCCTATAGTATATTAATATCATTTTATTAAGTTGCTTATATTTTGTATTATTAAATACGAAACAATATATTATTGCACGTGATCTCAAACATAATATAAGTAATTACCTCCGATTTCTCGAGGTCCTTCAATAATATAAGAGAAAGCCTTAGTAATACCTGCGTACCTAATTTAACTTATCCAAAATTGAGGTTTTTCATTTCAGTTCTTAAATGCTTCAAAGTTATCAGCTTTCTGGCTTAGTCTGAAACATCAACCGAATGGTTTATTTCTTATTGCATCTATAGAAAGGACCTCAATAACCATAGAGTTTATTTTTTACAATTAATTAATCAATTTCTGTAAATCTTAATGACATACAAAAAATGTGGGGCGTGGCCACGTGGCACATATAATTAAAATATCGTTTGAGATCAACCGAATGAATTATCTACTAAGGGTTGGGACTCATCTGTTAGCACGGTACAGCACTTTCCTATGCTGCTATCCTTTTCTGTTACTCAGAACCGTCATTTGCTAAAGCGAGAAAGGGCGACGGAATGCCATGGAACCGGCCATGCTGTGTGTTATCATTATCAGGTTTAGATTCTTTAAAAATACATGTGACTTATATTTTATTGACATTTATGCGAAGAGGCTGAAATTGTTAATTTTAAACATTTTAGTAAAGGTTTACTTTCGCTACAGGCAAGGATAGTTGGCCTATAGACTTTTTTAGGAAATATCACCAATAATTAAACCAGTCACCCACATTTGTCAACAAAGAAAAAAAAAGACTAGAGCATTAAAATTCCGTGACCACAGAGATTCCATCCCATTTCATAATATTCTTAATAACAACATTAATATCTAAAAATGTACTATCACCAAGTAGACAAATAACAAGATCTTATAAATAGAATGACGAAAACACGCACGTGATAATGATTGTCAAATTAAAATTACAAATATTTAGGTACACGGTGACTGAATCGATGCGCACTTATCACATCAGTAAAACGTTACAACTTGTTTAACAATCCTAATATTAACATTTGCAATGGTACAAAATTTCATGTTTTGTAACACATTGAATGAACAAAAATTATTTCACAGAAATATTTGATATTTTTGTAGCATGATCTTTTTTATAAGATTACAATTTACACAATCTTACGCCTTACAAGCAGGGAAGGGTTTAGAATTGAACAATATTTTTAGGTAACTATATCTAATTTTTTTAGAATATATAATATTTCTAGATAAATAATTATATTAAACAACCACATTGACACAGTACCATTCATGTTTTACTTTTTCTTTTAAGATTTGACAATTTCATATAAACTTGTGGTATATCATAATTAAATTTTAGACTAGGTAGGTACTTTTGATTCCGGTACTGAACTACCCCTTATCCATTCATTTTAGAATATAGTTCAAAAACTCACATTCACCACAAACAAGAAACTAGATCATTTCTATCATCAAAATACAATCTAATTAGAAATTATTAAGCGTTTTGAAGAAAAATTGTGGCATAAAGCCTTATTTTTGCTCATTCAGCGTCTGCTACGGGTCACCGTGCCAGTATTGACTGGAGCCAAGAGTCTTCTCGGCACTAGCAGTCGAGCGTTGCCCCTCGCAGCCCTTACTGCACCAGGTTGTTTCAGATCAGCTAAATGTAACGCATAGCCGTCATTCAAAGTAGTAGCCAAGGAACCATACTTTTTACTAATACGACCAATCGCATAAATCTGCTTTGGTGAAAGACCGCAATTATGATACACACTTATATCTTTTCCTGAGCCATAAGCGGCGTGGATAATGATGCCGTGATCATTTATAAGGCTATTCAAGTGGGCGGCTTTATGTCCTAGTGGATCTGTTGAAAATCCGTCGGAAAAGAAGACTAGCCCGTGTGGGAAGTTATGCTCCGCTAGCCAAGATACCACCTTTCGTTGCTGCATATCTGGCCGACCAGTTATATAGAGGATTAGGTAGCCCAAATCCTGCCAAAATCTAACAACGTCAACGGCGCCGGCTCTGACTTTAGGATCACGGCCTGTCACAGACACGCTGGCGGTGAATGAACCATCAATACTGAAAACTATACATTCGGTCTGCGGAGGAACAACAGACAGGTGAAAACTGCAACTTGTATGGTCTCCTCTTACAACCACTCTTACAGGATAAATGCCGCAACCTACACTTTGTTTCTCAGTCAAGGTGTATGTGATTCTTCCTGTTTTATCTGTTACAACCGTTGATAAAAGAGTCCATTCCCCAGCTGGTGGATCTTTCATCATGTAAATATCAACTTTCTCCCCAGTCAGTGTAATCATGTCTAGTGGACCGTACATGAACCTCGCTGTAAACGTCTGTGGTGTATTCTCTTTCACTATGACATCATTGGCTCTATGATTAGCAGCCACATTCTTTAATTTTACGGATGTTCTCTTGCGCATCCATTTTTCTGTTTCTTGTCCAGGTTTGAACATTGGACATTCTTTGTCTTCAGAATGACCGTAAAGAGCTAAGTCAAAGTGACCTATTTGACGTAGTATGAATGCGATCACATCTGAGCTTTCCCAATAGCTGGCGTGAAATAAATGCGGTAAAGCATTAGTGGGGAAATTTGTCAAACCCTCCGGACAATAAAGAGCATAATCTAATCGTTTGGAACCCCACCATTTTTGTTGTAAAGCATTCATCGTCATAAGGGGAATGTTATCTACCAAACCACTGACAGTGCTTTGAACAGAAGCCTCAGAAAGTCTCCTTAAAACTGGTGTTGGAGGCATTTGCAAATGATCACCGAATAACTGTGGATGACTTTGAATTAGTTCCATTAAATGGTATGGTTGGCCATTGCCCAAAGGATATTTAGCGTACCGTGCAACATTTATTGGAGGAAGATTTGTGAACCTGGCAGAAAGCAAAGGCTCTAATCTGGAAGCGACTGGATCTGTAGGATGGAATAAATTGAATACTTGTTGCACAGGTGGTTTTACTATATCACGAGTTTTATCATCAGACATTTTTCTGGATGCTAATATTAGTGATAGTGGACTACCAAAGGTGAAGAAGTCACTGATCTCAAATTCAAATTTGACCTGGTTGTCACTTGTGGAAGAAGATCGCCGTCTGGGTGTTGGAGCCTGTAAATGCGACTTGTTCAAATAATGATCCGTTGGTTCATTAGGAATAGTTATTTCAGTGTCTAAAATACTGTTTTCACTATCGTGTCGAGACTGGTACTGTAGTGTTCGGCAAAGAGCGTCGTAAGCTAATACGGACCCCATACTATCACCTACAAAACACACTTGACCATTAAAACCTTTTCCATCATCTGATTTAATGAATTCGTTATAAACAGCATTAGCACAATTTATTGTTTTGGTAACAGATTCTGAGTAGTCTGGCGATGAAGTAGCAATGAGTGGGATAGCACCTATAGGAATAAGATCATTAGTTAACGATGGTGTTTCTACAGTCGACGGTGAGCAGTCGAAACTGTAGGGGCTTAAAGTAGACAATATTCCGAGTGCTTCTGAGCAAATGGAAGGACAAGATACTAATTTGATTGCAATGTGGCCAACTAAAGTTGGATAATGTTGACGCATCACGGATTCAAAAGCGCCTTTGAATGTAGTCACATCAGATTTTTTGGCAGTCATGTCAACATTGGCGTCTAAGACGCTTCCTGCATGGAACACAAGAATTAATACTGTAGTGGGACAAGAGCTATGCACTGGCGTGTCAGGGCAACCATCCACGCTTTGACGGCTTTGCAGTGGAGCCATTCTACGAGATCCCCTTTCTGAAGTCACTCTTTTCAAAAATGATGGATTGAATATACTATCTTCCTGATTTTGGTCGCCTTGTGTAGGCGATATATCAATATCAGCTTCATCAAGTGAACACATTGAAGACCATTTGTTTAAAGATGATTCACAGTCATAAAATTCATCTTCAGATCCTGTTTCAGTTTCTGATTCTCTTACCAAAGTCTCCATTCGCCAGTTGGAGACCTGTGCTTGTAAGCTCTTAATGGAACCAGAAGAAGAGGATCTTATGTTAGACTTAGAACCAGATTTATGTTCAGATGGTGGTGTACCCTCAGGGGACAAATGCTTTTGTATTCTTTTCTCTGGATTCTTTTTTGTGACCATTGGAGTTGGCATTTCTTCATTTTTCTCTAAACTGCTCATAGTAGCTGCAAGTGATTTAGAGTTCTCTTCAGAAACATCTTGATCATCACTTGTTTCACCAGCCATTTTCTTCTGCAAGGCTAACTGTGTTTGCCTTTCTATTTCTCGAATATCCTCCATAGTCAGACCATGCCATTCATCTTGCCACGCCCACGCTTGGCGATGAGCTCGTAACATAGTTTTCCTCAGAGCAACATCATGAATAAATTTCTCCAATTTGGTTTGCATACCCCAATAGCGAAATTCTACTTTACATAGTTTATAGGCACACATGAGAGATTTTCCATTAGGAAGTGGTTGTTGTTTACCTTGAACTTCTTTCCAATAATCCTCAAGCCAAGATTCACTTAGAGGACCTCTGTTACACTTTTGTGACACAAATAACTTAGGATCTTCTTCTTTGATGTAATCTGCACCATAGAGTTGATCTTTAACAACATCAATAACATCAACTATTCTATTTTTCAAGTCACTGCCTGTTAATTTGAAGACATTTTCCTGGTGGCCATTGTCAGCATAATAATAAGTTTCTATCTCTAGTGAAAATTTTTCAACAAATGGGCAAGTATATCTTGTTTTAGTATAAGGATAAGCATTCCAGGCTTCTTCGGATACAGTTAAGGCAGACTTTGGAAGGAGGCTTTTGAACCACCCAGGTAAGTGGCTCCCAACGTGGTAAATTTTTTGGGTATACTGACCTTTTCCGCCAGGCCCATCTTCATAAGGTTCATTGACTAGAATCTCGACACCACTGCCTTCACCGGAGCTCTCCTCCCTGCTCTTCTTTGCAATCATATAGAGCTGGGCAATCCTATACTCCTCCACTGTGAGAGGTAGTGGTATTCTGTACTCCTTTATAAGCATCTTGGGATAGTGAAGATTAAGCCTCAATGTCCAAATTCATTTCCTGAAACAAAATGAAAGATTGAATTACATTAAAAGTAGATAAAGGTTTTCAACAGCTTTCTGTCAACTGCATAATTCTAAAGGTAAGGCGATTCGCACACTGCTCCGCACCCCGCTGCGTAGCGCGGGGCCGGACTGTATGCAAGTACCTCAATTTGTACCGCGTCTACGCGCGTCGTTTTTGTATGGCGGCCCCGCGCTACGCAGCGGGATGCGGAGCAGTGTGCCAATCCCCTAAATTACTCTTATACTTTTGTGTTGTTGAATGATGTAGTCTCAAAAGAATGCTATTAGAAGAATATTTAGTTTGATAATCTAAAATGAACCCTGTTTGTATCCTAATACAATGTCTCTGTCAGAGATATTTGCCAAAATCAAGGAATAAATGTAAGATTAGGTCCTTACATATAAATTTGGCGTTTTGTATGGGAGGAACAAATTGGCAAGGTCCGGGGAGTATGGTGGATTTCTTTGACATTCCAATGAAGCTCCTCTAATTTGGTAGCCGTCTGTTGTGCAGTGTGTGGTCTAGCATTGTCTTGAAGCATCAGTGGCATAGAGCGATTGACCAGCCTCGGTTGTTTAGCAGCTAGCTTGTTCATCATGGTTTGCAACTGCTGACAATAGACATCTGCTCTAATCATCTGGCCAGATTTGAGAAAACTGTAATGAACAACAAGGGCGCTAGTCTACCAAATGCTTACAAGTAACTTTTTTTGGGTCAATTTTCGCTTGGGGTAGGATTTGGCTAGCTTGCCAGGGTCCAGCCATTGCGATGAGAGCTTCTGATTATCATAGAGAATCCACTTTTCATCACAGGTAATGATTCGATTAAGAAACCCTTCATATTTGTGCCAAGACGCAACAGTCGACACGCATTTGCCGGTTTGCTTTACTCAATTCCTTTCAAGGTTTTTAATCTTCCTAATTTGCTTCAAGTGAATTAAAACAGTTTTATCACAATTATCACTAACACTGCAGCCTGCAGCTAACTCGGACGTGGTTTGCGATGGATGCCGCAAACAGAAAAACAAAATACATGTGGAAATAGCTGTTTAAATTTGATTTTGGAATTCCTAACCAAAGAGGAGAAATTTGTGATTGTGGCCAGTATGACAAAACGCCAATTTCATATTTAAGGACCCAATATATTATAAAAAGTCTGTAGTATTTTATTTTTGGCCTTTAGCAGAATAAGTGTTAGGTACCTATACATATTGTAAATTTCTAACTGAATATTTTTATTTTAAAAACTTAAGCCAAAGTAAAGAATTATTTTTTATTTTAGATACATAAAGAGCTGATCCCAAATAAGCAAAAAGCGAGGAAGGAGATGATGATAATGTACTTAGGACAAATTGGTTAAATATAGTTTTTTTTACTAACAGAGGCTTATGACGTCTTATATTTTTAGGTACCTAGTATCATTTTGGTATTACCACTGCTTGGAAGGCATGCCGAAAGAAACCCAGTTCAGTAGTAAGTATAAATAAATGAATGACCTTATTAAACAATGTGTAAACTAGAGACCTATGTCCAGGAGTAGATTTTAGATGATGATATAGAAAACTGCATTCTACTTGAGCTATAACTATGTGTAATAGTCAGACTGTTGTCTAAAAAAAGGTACCTAAGTACCTACATACTTAAGTGGTAATATTGAGATCAAATTTACAATATTGAACTCAAGTTTAATTACCTACAATATAAAATAAGGAATTTAAGTACATTATTCACCATAGTTACCTAGGTACCTACCTATCTTTTCAAAATATTTTAGCCAGGCATAGGCGTAACGTACGTACGTATGATAAAAAAGGCACAAATTAATGTAGCTTGACGTATCTGATTCCATTATTTTGAAAATATTTACACAGTTTTAAACTTTGATAAATAAAAAGCCAAAAATAAAAATATAGTAGTTACATTGTACACAAATCGATAAAGAATTGATCAAATAGAATAGTAAAAATTAGATTTTAATTCAAAACGTTATTACGCAGTTACCTCACGAGCTTCGTGCTGGAACTTTTCACATTTACACCAAATTAAATTAAGTTCAATTCATTTCATAAAAATAAATATTCACCAAAAACACAACAGACCAACCCACGGAGAATGAACTTTGACATTTTCACATTCGCGTTGCAAAAATGGCATAACCGCCATTCCTTTCCATGGTTGTTGCACACAAAATGCTTCAGGCGCTTTTATACAAAGGGAAACTCATGGTTTTATGTAACGCTTTGTTCACATTCACTGTTTGAAATGCTGTTTCATAATTCACTGATTATACACAGACACAGATCACATCACTCCGCCACTGTTGCGCGAATAAAGTAAATAAATATTGTACACAAACTTCGATTGTAGGTATATGCGCCGTCTCATCGTAAATTGGAACGCTGTTGATTCTGCGTACAGAGGTGTCATAATTTAGTACAGTTGAATATGCGCAAAATGGTCCTTATGACTAAGGAAATAACAGTGAGCAGTCAGCATGTTGTAGGCAACTTTGTAACCTCATAGATAGATACTACGAGGTCTAATCAATAGTCTTCAACTCTTTTATCATCATTATTGCACGAATTCTCCAAAATTAAAAAGTTCCGATGGGACTCCCTGTGCCTCCAAGTCCAGTACGAAGTGATTAACTATATTTCTTTTCTTCCAGTCATTTGCGATACCTTCAAGGGTTCGACTTCTATTTATTATACTATACCACCATGCCATACCTGCAAGTAAGGGCGTGCGCTGTATCAAGCGGGACCACGCGATGGTTTAGTCTTCTCTGTCAAAAACTCTACGTGCAAAAGAGATAGCAGAATACATCGCGTGTTGCCGTGTCTCTATATCGCACGTAAAGTTTGTGCTTGACGCAGCGCACGCCCTTATATGTGTAGTAGGTACTATTAGCAGGGACAGAAGGACTGACAGATATAAATCGGAGTCTTAGTCCCATTTTCACCCTTTGGGTACGGAACCCTACATGAGAACGAATACCTACATACAAATCTGTATACTACCATACTGACGTATAAAATGAATTTACGACTTGAATATGTAGTAACATAAATGTACCAGCTACATTTAATCCCGCGCAGATCGTAAGAGCCAATCCAGGGAACGGGCGGAAATCTCGTGAAATAATGTCAAATAGTCGATGCAGTTATCGACCCATCATTATTTTGATTACCTACCTTTCCCAGTCTGTCTACCCCGCAGGGGAGTAAGAAGTCGTGTCGTAACGTGATTAATGTACCTTTAACTGTTTTCGTTGGCTTACACGAGGAGCAAATTATAAAGACCACCTACCTACTATGTATAGGCACAGCATAAGTACTTCGTTTAGAAACCTAGACATCCATTGCAAGCCAATTTCATTCATAATACTCCGGACAAACGATTCATGTAACTCTGAATTTTCCCTTCCGGAGAGGTCGCCGCGCGCATTGTAATAATGTAGGAAGGTCAATTTTCGATACCTAAACGGGGCACAGGCTTGGTGTCAAAATTTAAAATAAACATCCTGGTATAGTATAGGTAGGTGGATGTGCACTAGCTTGCTACATAATATAGGTAGGTATTATTCCGCAGTGTGCACTATGAATATGACCTTTTACAAGATGGACATGGGAAAATCGATAACAGTCGGTGAATCAAAGCGCTTCGCTTCGTGTATTTATAGATTGCATGATGCATGTGATGCGAGTTATAAATTTAGCTCATATTTCATAAATATCTCTAAGTATAATATTATCGGATTGAAATTTACCGTTTCGCAGTTTGAAAAATCTGTCAAAACGTTGATAAACAAAACTTTGGAAACTTATTTGATACACTTTAATCATATCTTTATCTGTAACGTGCTACGCAGGGCAGCAAGACCCAAATTAACGTAAAGGTGGAAGTGTGAAAAGGAATTCAAACAGCACTTTATAGTTAGCTAGCCGCATAGTCTTTTGCTTGACATAAGATTCAGATTCTCACCCATTCCCTTGTTCGGCTTTTACGATTTTTGCAGGAAGATAAGCCAGGTACACTTGTTTTTCTCAAATAAAGTAGAATTTGATTTTATCAATGTCTCTCGGAAATGTGAAATGGGAATATATATTAAAGGTGAAAAAAAAACATGAATAAAAAATGTTTATTAAAAAAATGCTTCCATAACAAATACAAAAAATAAACCGTGCATATTAAATATCCATCTTAACAACAACACGTAAGTATATTTTTTCTTACGCTATCTTTAAATAAATATCTATTTATAACATTGCATTGACAAGGCATTGAGAAAGGCACAATATTGGTAGGTATTTGCGAAAAGGTCAATCAAAATTCTGTTTTAAGATCATACCATACAGTCCAATTTGGCGCTGAAGCGCAAACCACACCAGTGGCGTATTTTAAGATTTAACGCCTTCGAGCTTATGAAATTTGATGGCCCATGAATTGAAGAAATATACATTTTTTATATTATCATAGCAGTAACCCATAAATAACATTTTACCCATCACAGAGCAATAAATAACGTATATAGATCTACCACAGAAAGTCCACTGGAAGCAGCCTAAGTGTAGAATGTTGCAAATATGTTGTATGAATCACTTTTCTAGCGACACTATCTTACACATAACTATTTATTTCTATCTTTATTCACATGTATCATTCCTTTTCTAAAATACTTATAATATTTTCGATACTTTATACATACATGTATGCACTTACATTATTATACTGTAGTAAAAAGTATACTATAAGTGTCTATTTTCGAAATTGATACACCAATCTATGTTTAAGGCATGTAGGTCACTAGCAGATGATATTGCTCCAAGACTACGAACATGCGGTATACGGCCTGTTTAATGTTCTAGAAAGTTCCCTACTTTTCAACAACTCAAATCAGACACTTTTCTCTAAACGTCAAAACCATTTTTAATGGAATTTGTATGACATACAGGCTAATGACGTCATAGTTTCTTGGAGTCAAATATCGCTCTTAATATCAGTTTTTCTGCAATTATAAATCTAAAGTCAAGATCAAAGACAAATGACATTATTTTGTGACGTTTATTTTCTTAACAGTGCCAAATAAATTATTTTCGACCCAGGATTGAAATTGACTTAAGTTTTTAAATGAAGACTCATTTAAAAACTTAAGTCAATTTCAAGCCCTTTAGTCCTATGAGTTATGTATGCTTTATGGGTAGTCTAAGCCTTGCCGTTTAGGCTGCAGATTACAGATCCGTGTATCTCTGCAGATATTGCATATGTAAATATGTATATTGCGATGCAGAGTTGGACAAGCGACTTAGGCATGTCTGTGAGACACGAGTCCGATCCTCACTGGGCACGAAACTACTAAGTTTGTACTATGGTAAAAACTAACAAGTTTTCGGCCCACACTCGCTCAACACCGTCCACTCAGCGCTAACGGGGGAGAGGTGTGAGGACGGGGAACGGGGATGCATATTGCGCGGGACCTTAGGAGATTCCGTTCTGCATGTAATACTTATATTAAATCTGTGACATGGTCTTGGTCTTTCACGCAAGATAGTGCACAAGATCCCAGTCGAGACTACAACAGGCATGACGAATGAAAAAATGTTGTTGGCCCATCGATTACATTATTTAAAAATCTTGTACACGTATTTTTTCTTTTCTCTGAGAAACAAAAAATGATAAAGATACAGCGGTTTGAAATTTCGGATGACGTCACGGCTACGTACGATATTTACATAGAGGTGACGTCGCAAGCCCCCACTCTAGAACTTTGATGATTCGTATCTTTGTGAATATATACTTTTTTGGCATACTGAAAAAAATGGACTGATTATAATTAAACTTTTCTAACTCTGTCGTCACCCCAACTATATGATTAATTTTCAGCCAGATAGAATTTTGGTGATATCGAGGAATGACTTGTGCAGCGCCTCGATGAACTGCGAGCTGTCATTGTGAGGCCTGTAGCTTGTGACGGCAGCGCCTAGCTTGTCAGGGAATGCTGAGTACCTGAAATGAGTGAAAAGTTAGCAGTTAGTTCTTATAGTTACCCCAGAACTATAAATATAAATAAATATATACTAACAAATCACACAGATTGAGCTAGCCTCATAGTATTTTAGAGATTTGTGTTATGGGATACGATACTAAGTCAACGATAGTATATTCTATAACAAATACATATATAGATATTAGATAAACATCCAAGACCCAGGTCAATCTGAAAAAGATCATTTTCCATCTTGATCTGACCGGGGATCGAATCCGGGACCTCCGGTGTGACAGCATGGCATGATGACCACTAGGCCACAGAGGTCGTCATCAACTGTATTATATTGAACTTACAAATACACCTTCAATAAAGTACCTCTTTTGCTGATCTGGGGGAAGAGAAAAAACAAAGTATGTACCAGCTGCTTTTTTCCAGCGCAAATCGTTAAAGCCGATCGGGGGAATAGGTCAAGATATCGCATCGTAGACACAACTGACCATGTGTTCAAGAGTTCTGGTTAGGAAAGATCGGCTAAAAGTTTTTAAGCGCAAGAAACCATAACAAAAAAACCTAAGCATATGTACGATTAACTTTTGTAGCCTAAATCACCGCAACGCAACGCCTTGCTCTGCCCTATCCATGCCCATGGCCCCATCCCTTATAGCTGAGCGTGCTAGTCTCTTTGTTGAAATCTTTGTTCATCTCGATAGATTTTGGAACCTAAAATCAAAGATTTAGAATATATAAGTTGTGTAGATTTGGCACCGAGAGACCGGTAGTAAGAGAAAAATTATATGTATTAATGATACTACGTTTATTTTTATATGGTCGGGTTGGGTTATCATATCACACTTCAAGCAATTTTAAGTGTACCTATAACCCGACCATGTACAAATGCTCGGTCGGTGACAAAGACAAAACACGGCATTATTTTCTTTTTCTCTTTTAAAATCGCTTGTCAGGCCCTTGCCTAAAATCGACAAAAATGTACTGAGATGACAGATGTCCCACGCCCAAAGCTATATGAAATAAACTATAAGGGCCGGCGCACATATGGCGAAGCGCAGCGCAGCAGCTTTTTTCGCTGTCAAACTATTATCGATATTATCCTCTTTGAAATAAAAATTAATTAACACAATACTGAAAACTTAGTCGAAATTCGCCATATGTGCGTAATTATTGTGTTAATTAATTTTGGATATTATTTCAAAGAGAACAATGTCGATATAATAGTTTGACAGTGAAACATACTCTGCGCTGCGCTTTGCCATATGTGCGTCGACCCTAATAGCAGGTTCTTCAATGTCAAAATATAAGTAATAAATTAGGACACCGTTATCTTGTCGCACTAACATTACTTTCTTGTACAGGTTGAAACTTTAATCGACATCAGTAAGTCCATTAATTAAAAGTTTCTAGAGAACGAGAAAGGTTCTAGTAGATAACGGGGTCTATTAATATGTGAAAAACTTACCCAATACCAAATCCTTCTTTCACGACGGGCCCGAAACCTCCAGCCATGACACTGGGCGCCGACAGCGTGCTAGTACTCAGTATAGATTTGTTCAAAAATTTGTATTCGTACGAGTCGAAGAATTCTGGCCGCGGCAGGTTGTTTTCTTCGGCGATCTTCATCAGTGCAAACAGATGGCGGTCGAAACCTTGGCCCATCGCTGCCTCTTTTACTAGCTCACTGTGGTACATGGAGCATTCGGCCATGATACCACGTAACTCGTCTTTAGATGAGTTGTTTAGGTGAAGTTTGTCGCAGAAGAGCTGAAAAAAAAATATCCTTCTTACAAAAACTTTATCCCGAACGGCGTTGATAGATCCTATAGTCCATTTGTTTAGGTATTTAAAAGAATGTAAACCATGTCTTTTTTATTGAAATTTACACTTTTTAAATCAATACCTTCGCAAATTACGAATTATTTATTTTATAAATTATAAATTCATAATTTATTTGTAATTTGCACAGGTATTGATTTATAAAGTGTATAATTTTAATAAAAAGACATGTCAAGATTGTTTACATTCTTTTAAGTACCTAAACAAATGGACTATAGAGCCGTAAGACCTAAAGACTACGTTTAACGTGAAGATTAATAACCGGCTAAGTGAAAATCGGACACGCGCACAAAGGGTTCCGTACGATTAACTATAAAAAATCGATTGTTGTATGTATGGGAGCCCCACTTAAATATTTATTTTATTCTTATTTAGTATTATTTTGTTGATATAGCTGCAACAGGGATACATCATGTGTAAAAATCTCAACTGTCTAGCTATCATGGTTTATGAGATAAAGCTTGGTGACAGACAGACATACGGACAGTGGAGTCTTAGGAGTCCCGTTTTTACCCTTTGAGTATGGAACCCAAAAAGTGAATGACAATAGTGATGGGTTAATAATACGTTTTAATATGATACTGATTCTGGCCCATTCCCTCGATCTGCTATTACGATGTGCGCTGTAAATTATTTGTCTAAAAATATGAAATTCATTTATAAAGAAGTTACCTTCGTTTTATCAGTGCAAGGCCGCATGGTCTCAGTTCTGCCGTGCTTGAAAGCAGACGTGCTGCAAGATTCGTAAGTACCCACGTAGTTGCCACGCAGTAGATGATATGCCGCCTGAAAATAAATATGATTCATGATTCAAGACTCTGTAAACAAGAACAAACGGACACGTATTATTTACATACATTTCCCGGAAGATATGGTCTACGAAATAAAATTGGACAGCACATCAAATGCACTAGATGGCAGCACAGTCAGGGAGATTACTCCATAAAATAATACGTTAGTCGTACGATACTGACGTACTATTTCTATGTCAAACCAAATTAGACTTTAAAATAGGGGTGACGACAGGGTTAGAAAAGTATAATTGTAATTAGTCCGTCTTTTTTAGATTATCCAAAAATAATGGACCCATATTTTTCAGTTTGCCAAAAAAGTAAAAATTCACAAAGATACGAAGCATCAAAGTTCCAGAGTGGGGGCTTGCGACGTCACCTCTATGTAAAAATCATGCATAGCCGTGTCGTCATGCGAAATTTCAATGCGCTGTATCTTTGTCATTTTTTGTTTTTCAGAGAAAAGAAAAATTACGTGTACAATATTTTTTTAATAATTTAACCTATTGGCTAAAAATATTTTTCCAATTTCCATGCCTATTATGTTAATGCTCAATGTTGATTGACGCTGAAACGCGAATACGCAGTAACATCCGTCTTGCGTACCGCTTTTGGAATAACCCCCTGAAGTGCCATTTTTCAAACGCAGAGTCACCTAAACGAATGGTTTTTCCACACAAAAAACCGTTCGTTTAGTGACTCTGCGTTTGAAAAATCGCACCACTGGTCTAAAAAGCTGTCATTGGATACATTTGACAGAGAAAAAGAAACTGTCAACTGTTGGTGTAATGACAGCAGTCGATTGGACCTGACATCACTCTGATGCCATCTATCTGGTATCCCATATTTTTAGAAAACCTGATTCCTTCACCTATTTTAGTAAACCTTTCATCAAAGCCTTGTTCGACTTCTCACCATTCACAAATTTGAAATATTTACAATGTTAAGTGCAACCATTGCATCGTAAAACCATTTGACTGTGTACGGGCCATAGCACGTACAATTTGCAGCGTCAGCGCGTTCACACCGCGTGGCGCTTGCACTCAAAAAATCTTAGTGTTCACGGCAGCGACGGTCCGCGAGTGTCGTGCGCTCATATATCATTGTATCAATTTATCAGTTATCAATATACGTCTTTTCTATCAGAACTTTCTATCATTTACTATCATTTTCAATATGTCTTGGTAACAAACCATACAGACTGTGTATGGGATATCAGAAATTACCTGAAATCCAAGCTGCATGATGCAATCTGGACTAACTTTGGACTTCTTGCAAGCCTCTTTGGTCAAGCCTTCGTACAGAATGTAGTCAATGCTCAGGGTATCGCACCATTCTTTATACTCCTTAAGAGCCTTGGTCACAAAACTTTTTGATTTGTCATCCAAGTTGAACTCTGCAACAAAAGGAATATTATGTATGGAAGAAGAAATCTATGAATATTCCTTGATCAGATAAAAAGAGCCCAAAAATAAAGCAACATCTTAAGCTTAATGTATGTTAAGAATTCGGGTTATTTTGTGTATTTTTAGACAAAAATGTAACTCAACTATAACTATAATAAAATAACCCATCCATTCCTAATGCATCACTTTTTTAATTGCTTCTTTAATGCACAAGCCCATGGTGATATACAAGAATTTGAAAAAATTTTCTAAATTCCAGTCAGGGTACTTTTTGCGCCCCTCTACGGTCTGCGCCCTGGGCACTATGCACTTTTTGTACACCCGAATATAAAGCTTAGAATACGGATAAAGATAGTTTTATGTCAAATAATCATATGGAAACCACCGGCCCAATGGTCAGACGATATTGTTGATTGGTTGATGGGTAAGCAGTGGATGAGAATGGCACAGGACCGTAGGATATGGCGCAAAAAAAGGGAGGCCTATGCCTAGCAGTGGCTCGATGTGGGCTGCAAATGATAATGATAAAGCATAATATGGCATAATTTATTTAAATAATCGAAAATGCGAAAGCTAGTCATAGCATATCAAAGCGGCAAAGCTTTAAATTTTGACTAGTACATTTTTACCTAATTTACTAACAGTTATGTTTGTGTCCGAAGGTTTTGTGTCTGGGTGTATGAATGGTTTGTTCGTTGTCTCATTGTAAATGTCTTGGAAGAACCTGAGGACGGCAACGCCGTCGCCCCAGGAGTGTTCGAAGTTGACGCCAGATACCCCATCACCCGTGACGATCAAGCTGAATGACTTATCAAACCACCTGCAAATATTACATACTTACATTGGTTAGTTACTGAAGGAGCTACACATACGGTATGCTTCAAAATATAAATAAATAAATATATAGGGACAAATAACACTTATTGAGCTACAATTCTATTATACAAGGTCTATTCCAAAGACCCTTCGGACCGGACATTTTTAACTGACCCCATAGGTTGACGTAGTTTGTTATACTGAGCAATTGTCTAGAAGTAACCCCTATTCAAATATGGATAGCTTTCGAGAAAAAAATTCTTAAAGTTCGCTGTTCTGGAGAGACCGAAAAATGAAAAATATTATTTATTTATACTTTGTTTTTTTTTTTACAACTATTTATTTCCAGTATGATGTGCCATTCAATTACGAGCTCTTCATGCTTTTTATAAAATAAAAATTGTTAACAGTTTAGTAAATATTAAAAAAAAAAACAATTTTTGATTTTGTTTTTTTTTTTCAAAAAGTATGCAGTTTCCGCACGAACTATTCTATGCTGATAATACATCAGCTTTATAGTTATAAAAAAAAAAACTATTAGTAGTAGTATTGGTCATAGCAAAGTTGCATTGAAAATTTTGCTATACGTACAATTTTTGAGTACAAATCACTTAGATATGTACTTTTTAGTTGTGAATGAGAGGAAAAATTTCCTGGTTCGTTATTTTGATCAATATATGCTTTATACATTGGCCTAATGTATAAAGCATATATTGATCAAAATAACTAACTAAACAAAAATCAAAAATTGATTTTTTTTAAATATCTTCTAAACTGTTAACAATTGTTATTTTATAAAAAGCCTTAAGAGCTCATAATTGAATGGCACATCATACTAGAAATAAATAGTTGAAAAAAAAATTAACAAAGTATAAATAAATAATATTTTTCATTTTTCGGTCCCTCCGGATCCGCGAACTTTAAGAATTTTTTTCTCGAAAACTATCCATATTTGAATAGGGGTTACTTCTAGACGATTGCTCAGTATAACAAACTACGTCAACCTACGGGGTCAGTTAAAAATGTCCGGTCCGAAGGGTCTTTGGAATACTGTGAGCTAGCCCCAAAGGAAGTTCGAGACTTGTGTTATGGGATACTAACTCAACAATATTATATGTATTTTGATACTCTATGTATTTTATAACAAATACATATAAAGATAAACATGCAAGATCCAGGACAATTTGAAAAAGGCCGTTTTCCAACTTGGCCTGTCCGGGGATCGAACCCGGGACATATGGTGAGCACTACCACGGAGGTCGTCAAACAAAAATGGAGTCATGTCTTATACTAATGTTATGAAAAATTATGACTCCATTTTTGAAGCCCACCGTACATTAGTAGCGCCTTCATTCAAATTAAAACATTATTAAGCGCGAAAAGTTAAACATTTTTAGAAACTTAGGTATGCCTTTGTGACATTTATTAAGCATGCTATACTGTACATGCTTGATTGGGTTTGTTTTTTTTTGTGTTTTAATATTATTGTATGGTGAAAATGCATACGATAAAGTTTAAACGAATTATCAAATCCATCAAAAATAAGCGGCCAAGTTCGAGTCGGACTCACACACTAAGGGTTCCATACCGTTACATATCTATAAAAAATCACGTTTGTTGTATAGGAGCCCCCCTTAAATATTTATTTTAATTTAACTATTTCCTAATTTAAATTTTGAAATGAATATACAACAAAATTTTATGTGAATATTTCAAGCATCTACCTGTTGCCAATATCTACCTGTTGCCAATGTTTATATCAAGCCAAAAACGGCCAAAAAATCACGTTTGTTGTATGGGAGCCCCCTTAAATATTTATTTTATTCTGTTTTTAGTATTTTTGTTCTAGCGGCAACAGAAATACATCATCTGTGAAAAATTCAACTGTCTAGCTATCACGGATCATGAGATTCAGCCTGGTGATAGACAGACGGACGGATGGACAGAAGAGTCTTTGTAAAGGGCCCCGTTTTTACCCCTTGGGTATGGAACCCTAAACATGCGGCCTTCACTAGCAACTATACATATACATAGTTTTAATGAATGTATTTTACTATAACATTAAGGTCATTGACTTTTAACTAACACATTGAAATGATTAGCATACAATACATTAGAACATTCATAGTGGAGCCTTAGTTTCAATTCATAAAAGATCAAATTTTCGAACGAACATCATTAAGCACATTTATTTATTCCAAGAAAATATAAATATAAGTTGCACTCACTTGTTAGAATCTCCATACAAGAAATGTTTAAGGATCATATGTTTGCTGTCATCTATAACAAGATCATCTAAAACTAAATTGAAGATAGCCGAGTCTATTTTTCGTAACACTTCTCCGTTACCCGTTTCTTCCAGGTGTTTTCGTTGTTCGGCCCATTCATCACGGTTCTGGCATGTCAGTATGCCCAATGGATGTTCAGCCTTAGGAGAAGCATTATTGACGATTCGGGACAGGTTACCAAGTAATTCAGTAGGTGACAAAATGTTACCTGTAATTAAAGGCAGATTTATATGTAGATAGTTGATCATGCGATTCACTGTAGTTCTGTTCAAACAATAAAAACAGTTTACATAAATTAATACCTACACCTACGTAGTTTAAAATTTTAATGTTACCCCCCTCCATTAATGTTTACCTTGTCCACAGTAATTTCAGGATTTTGGCAGGATATAAATAATATTTCATTTAAAATTCCTATTAGAATAGTTTAGCTGACCTTTAGTTCTGATACAAAAAAGCTAAAAATGCATAAGTCCTAGGATGAAACAGAGGTATCAATAGCAGTGAAGACAGGGTTAGAAAACAATAATTTATAATTAGTCCGTCTTTTAGGTTATCCAAAAATAATGGACCCGTATTTTTCAGTTTGCCAAAAAAGTAAAAATCCTCAAAGCTACAAAGCATTAAAGTTTCGAAGTGGGGGCTTGCGACGTCACCTCTATGTAAAAATCGTACGTAGCCATGACGTCATACAAAATTTGAATGTGCTGTAACTTTATCATTTGTTTCTTAGAGAAAATAAATATATGTGTACAATATTTTTTAATAATCTAACTGATGGGCAACACATATGTCATGTCTTGTCCATTTGACTTACCATCTGAATCAAGTACATCAAACACATAGAAGTTACCACTTTTCTGAACAACTACATGTTTACTAGTTGGGTCTCTGAATATTTTGTCTTTAGTCTGTTGGGGAATCCTTGTGGCTCCAAACAGCCCTACAAATTGGCTCATGTCCAGAGGAAAAGCCTTCATCAGGTATGCACCATACCTGAAAAGTTTATAACAATAGCAATAATATTTTTTTCAATCCAGTAACCCAAACCAACTTTGCATGAGTATTAGGTATGAATTGAGTATATAAATCTTTAAAAAATGCTTGTTTTACGGTTCAGGTAGTCAACGGCAACAGGAAGAAGTTTGAAATATTTACAGAATGTATAGTGGTATATTCACTTTGAATATAAATAATTAAATTAAAATAAAATAACTATTTAATGAGGGCTTTCATACAACAAACATGATTTTTTACAGATAATTGTATGGAACCCTTGATTTGGAGTCCGACTCACACTTAACCAGATACTACTGTAAACTACGTTAAAATCACCCCAGTAAATAGATTTCTTTTGACTTGAACACGACTATGTGACCCCCCCCTGGCACCAAAGCTGGATCCTCCATTGTTTCTTTGTAATATGAATCGGTGTTGTACAGTCAAGTACCAAGATACCTGACCAGGCCCTCTACTTATATCTTCAATTTTCTCTTAAACTAAAAATAATATTATAATGAAAATTTATATTCAGAAAGACTTAATTAAAATCTGTCTGAATATAAATTTTCATGTTAATATCATTCTTAGTTTAAGAAAAAAATTTAAGATATAGAGGGAAAAGCAAGTAGAGGGTCTGGTCAGGTATCTTGGTACTTGACTGTACATTCATAGCCACATAGCCATGGAGGTCAACATTGATAATATTGACATCATTCCCATCATTTACATAGGATTTTGAAAGCTATAGCTTTTAAAATCCTATGTAAAAGATGGATATAATAAGCAGACAAGTTTGAAGTTTTTTCTACTCTTTATGGCTTTAATTTTATCAGTTAATCAATAATCTCAATACACAAACCATGAAACTGCCTCTGGCAATAGCCAAGTGAAAGTCCTGAATAACTTTGTGTTACTCTTTTTAGGATTCAAATGATAGACCTCAGGCTCCAGAATCTGCGCACGGAGGGACTCCATAAAACGCACTGCACTAATTAATAAATTAGTTGCACGCACTAATTGGTTGTTATAGGCTGGTCGACTGTCGTTTTGGAACACAATCAACGGGTTATAATTAATTGGGAGTGGTTTTCGGTCCCGTAAATAGATGTCAAACCAAAATTCAGATATGTAACTTGTATGTTTATTTCTTTTATCTTTCACCACTAGTTGCTCTTGTAAATCTTTTCCATCTTTTGCTATGAAAGTATTCGTCCTACGCTCTGCTTCAGCATACTGCTCACTGTTTAATAGCGGTCGTAATGCTTTGAGATAGCGTTCGCCAGACTTCTGCAATTCAGGTATCGGTAGACGAGGCAAAGACTTCTGGAAATGCATCGTCGGCACCGTACTCCTCTGAATGTACTGGTAGTCGACATCTCGTATATTTTTCCGTTTTGAAAAGTTCTTTCGTTGAATGAAAGTTCTGACCGTGTTTTGGTTGTTGAGGATTCTATGAGCGTTAATCATTGCTACTAGTAAATGAATGTATAAATGCTATATATTCCACTTAACTATTTAACTGTACAATATGCCAATAATAACAAATAAATTAAAATAAAGTTAAAAACCGTCCAAAATGAACTTTACCCTCAGCTCAGTGTCATTTGACATTTCTCGTAAAACAAACAGTTGACATAGACACATGGCATGACATGACAGCTACGTAAAATACTCCTACAAAAACATCTAGAGCCAAATCCTCTAGTTATTTTTAACAGACTCCCAAAAATGAAGAGGTAATCGATTCATCGCGATCTTTTTTTAGTATGTTCACCGAAAACTCGAAGACGCTGCTGTTTTTCATTTTAGGACTCACCGAAACACAAAACGTGTAGTTTTCCAACTCGCCACTCGCATAAAAAAACCATTTGGCCGTATTTTTGAAACCGTCGTGTCAGCTAAAACAATATTGTTTTAGCTGAAAACATCGAAAATATGTCTATGGTTTTCTAAGAATTTCATTGTGAATAAAAAAGGTGCATGAATCGAAACGGATTCTTTATGAAAGGTTTCTTCAAATAGCAAAAAAAAATTTAAACTTCGTTAAACGTCAAAAATGAAAGCGTACACTGTTTGTGAAAACCGAGGGAGGGATGACATGAAAAATATCGACATCGATACTTTTGGGAAATACTCACCCTCGTGTACGGATAACAGGGTTAGCAAGTAGTCAGTACTAAAAGAATAAAGACTTTTCAATTAAAAAATAATTTATTTTTCACTATATATCCATGACACTTTGACAAATGAGGTGTCGTTCGAAGCGTCTTAAACAACGTGGAAGATCAGTATTTATAAACAACATATCTATCGTTTTAAAAATTAAAACCAGTCAACAGGAAGATTCTTGCTGAAAAATATGTACGTGGAAGGGACATACCCGTAATAAATCAAACCACGGGCTATACTATAATAGATCACTACAGTATAATAAAAGTATAATAACTGACAAAAAACAAAACAAAAAATCGGCACATCCATATAAAAGTGACTGACCCACGCCGGGTCAATTTATATGGGAAATGTCATTTTTTTTTTCGTTTTTTTTATCTTTTATTTTAATTTAATTATACTAATACTATATTGATTTAATTCCTTGGCTTTACACATAGGATACTTTTGATCAAAGGTGCAGAGGTAGCATCCGGCAGATAACACTCAAATCATGCAATTCTTCACGTAAGTAAAACAAGACAATTCAAAATATTTTGAGCACACTCTGTAATGTTTTTTAAATGTCCAATCCCGCAGACGATATAAATCGAAATCGGCGCGGCCGTGGTCGCTGGAACCTGCGACCAATCCGCTTGGTCGCGCGGACGCAAATAAATCGAGCCCAACCAAGAAATGTAAGACTCTACGCTATTTCTTCATCCATTTTTAAATCTCTTTATTAATTTTAAAAATAAAAATATTATGTGGTATCGATATTTTTATCGACTAGTTTTTTTTCTAACCCTCGTGTCAACAAATTCAATAATTACGAACAGCGTACAAAATACGTATATAATAAGAAATATAAGCAAAAATTACTATATTTTCTATTTATAATAAAATTTGGATATGTAAAAGGTTGTTTTTCCGAGAAATGATCTGGTGAGCACTGAGTTTCATAGGGATACCAGAAATCTATATTGACATCATCTGCGACATGTACTGCGATTACGTATCCATAGTAAAAACTGCTGTTGGTGACAGTAAACCCTTTTATTGCCGTTACAGTCGGAGTCCACCAATGTTTACCACCAGCCACCAGCTTTAAGTTCGCCTATTACATTTGTATTATAGTTAAAAAGAAATGTGGTGTCGTGGGACACCAGGTAGGAACGAAGTTCAAAAGTTCTTGTGTATACGACTGTCGCGCCTGCGCACGTCTCATTTAACGATTTTATTTAACGAGGTCATCCTTACGGTTTTACTATCACATTTTTTTCAGTTCGGTCGCGCAGCAAAATCCCTATCTCCTCCAAGCCTGCCGTAAGGAACTTCGTTCCAATAAATAAAAATAAATATTCAATGAAGTGTCTAACAGCGACACATAAGAGCAAGTGCCGTGGGTGCTCATGTATGCTCACGATATTAAACTGGCGAATACTGACAGGGAGAAACTCACGAGAAACTGGTGTGATCTGGTTAAAAGTTAAATGTGACAATGACTGAATATATGGTTTGCAATCCTACAGATTCCCCACCGTAGGCTACTTGATCAAACTTACGGACTTCTAATAATTGGGATCTGTACTCCACACGTTTGGAGACATCGATGGTGACGTCAATGTCCAGATATACAGACCAGTAGCCTAAACGATACCATACCGCCCATGCTGCAGAGGTTGAAGAGACTACAAAGCCATTATTAGACTATTCATTTGAAATGAAAGAGAACCGTGGCCTGTGCTTGAGCGACATAAGCAGGAACTGTGTGACATGAAGATTCAAATATTGCGAAGGATGATCGGAGTTTTGCAAAAAGACTTCGTGAGAATACACGCATACTCGGCAGCTTTCATGTCCATACTTAGAAACTGCAAGTGAGACCCAGCCTAACCTGGTACGGTCTTGTCTTACGGAAACCGGCAAGTTTCGTAGAAAAACAAATATATATAGCCATCCGCCGCCGCCAGGCAGCGGGAGAGATGGCACACCCAAGAAAAGCAGAAGTGCTATTTTTCATTTAAGGACTCACCGAAACACTAAACGTGTAGTATTCCAACTCACCGCTCGCGTAAAAAACCATTTGGCCGAATTTTTGAAACCGTCGTGTCAGCGAAAAACAATATTGTTTTACGCAGAAAACATCGAAAATATGTCTATGGTTTTCTAAGAATTTCATTACTTATAAAAAAGCAGCACGAAACGGAACGGATTCTCTATGAAAGGTTTCTTTGACATATCTGTGCCACAAATGTCAAAATTACGAGTGGTCGAGACCACTCGTTGCAAAATGCAAATCCTTCGCAAACTAGCATTTCAAAAATGCACCCGTTTGGAAACGCACGCGTAAACCATTCGTGATGTGACAAGTGAATTAAAAAATGCCACCCCTGGCTCGACGTCGTCACGGAAGATAATGATGTTTTATAAGTAACGTATTTATACAATATTAAAGGGTTAAAGTCATGTACTCCTTTTTCTAGGTAGGTCTTGCTAGTGTTTTTTTTTTTTTGGTCAATTAATGACAGTTTTTGTTGGGTAAATTTTTTTTGTTTCGTTTATTTCGATTTTATTGTTATAATAATATAATTATGTCTATTATTTTCATACATATTAATTAGTCTTATGCTTGGGCCGGACCCGCGCCTATCGTCACGAAGCTTCGTGCTATTACACGATACACGCAAATGTGACCGGCCGTTATCGGGTATCGTCCCGAATATTCGGACTTCGTGTTGGTTATCGCGCGGGTGGCGATACATCCACAAACCAGGTAGCGATCAGGATAGATACATCAAAGGATTTAAGCACGCTAACCATTCGCTCTGCGTGGTCGCACTTGCGTCATTTTCATTTTGACGTTTGTTTTCAGCTTGTTCAGACGCGTGCCACGGTTGTTAATGCGTAAAAATGGAGTGGAACGATAAAATAGTGTTAAAATTTTTAGCTTTTTCTTTCTAGGTTTTTTTTTAGGTTTCAATAAATGCATTATGTAATTGTTAGCACACATGTTAAAGAAAAGAAAGTCGTCGTCCATATTTAAAACACGTAGATGACGCCATCTTGGATTATTGCCAGATAGTTCGTGAAAAATAACGAAGCCGCTAGTGTGACCAGCACTTTATCGCGGTAACTTTTTAGTGTACAAAACGTACGAAGATTCGCCGCGAATTGCTTCGGGACGATAGGCACAAGTGCGGCCGAAGCATTGATAAATTTATCCTACATGAATAAAAAAATTTGACTTGACTTTTGACTTTGACTTTGGAGTAGAAGTCAGTTTTTAGTTTTGAAAAATTACATAAGCTTCTTAAGCTTATGTACTTTCAATCCGTGATTCCGTCCGATGCTGTCATGCTACTTTAAAAATTAAAAATGCAAGTGTCACCAAAGTCATATGCCAAAGTCACTATAACAGTGCGTGCCCCAATACTTTAAATGTCAGTTGTCACAATGTCAGCTGGCTGATCAGATTGAAAATTGTAGATTGTAGAAAACGTGCGAAAATGTGAAGCTAATCGAAAAATGAGTCTATTTTGAAGATTATTAATTGAAATTCGTTCCAATTCATATGTGAGAGTGAGCGAGCGGAGCAGTAATATTTAATTATTAGTTATATATGATAATATCGGTACCTACTTCAATTAATTTTTATTGTTTCTATAAACTATTACGTTTTATCCTACCGATATATTTACCTTAAAAATATTTGCAGATTTGCAGTGATAGCTATATACAGTGGCTGTGACGAAAATGAACGAGTCAACAGAAAATAGCAAAAATAATGCCAACGCAGATATCGAGACCTTGGAATACTTGCACGGAGTGAAGTCGTCCACTTGCTTGCTCCTGCCGACGACACCGAGCCCGACCCCTTTGGAATTTAAACATCCGCTGTCGGAAGAAATGAGCGAGCAACCGTTTCTTGCCATCAATGATGACGGCAATATTGGAAACTTGCAAAATTCAGGTAATTTCATAGTAGTTAATTATTTAAAAAAAACTGAGCTTTTACATTGATAGTAAGTATGCAAATAAAGAGAGCAGTGTGACATAGGTCATTGACCTTTACCACAGAGGACAAAGTTCAATGACCAAAGGTCAAAGGTCAAGGTAAATTTTTGCGCGCCCTTTTCCACTCTGACCCAATTTTTTGCACAATGAAGGCTTTAATCAGCGATGCTTCTGAAATTAGAAGCATTGTTTTTTGTGTGAGTCAAATATAAAAAAAAGAATGTATCTGTGTAATTATAATATTAATACATACCTATTTAACCAGATAATAACATCTGTTTAAATACATAAGTCCACAGTGACTAAATTTATTTTTTTGACCAGGTGATTCAAGTTCTTCTGCTGATTCAAACTCTGTAGTCCAAGACCCTGTAAGTGCTCAGCTCATCAACAACATTAGCATGCTGGATTATCAGACTCTAAGCAAAAACGGAGACCTCATTATGGGCCCTGTGAGTATACTTATTTAATTTGCAAAATAACTAGAACCGAATAGTTCTGTAAATTTTCACTGGTTCAAAATAATAAAATAAAAATAAAAAAAGAAAGAAGAAAACCTATGAAACCATTTTTGAAACTTGTTGTATGATCCTGCTTAGCAAGGTTTTTAAGTCTCGTTTGGCCTACCCCATACGGGACAATTTATACTAGCACAGAGTCGCAAATTCGCATGAATGCGTAAATAATCATTAATGTGTTAGCGAGCAATTTCATTCTTTTATGTTGTGACTGACGAGTGACGATGCATTGGCATTGGTTACGTTAGTAGCCGCTTGTGATCTCGCGAACACGCATGCACCTATCAGCGTTGATCGCGCTTAAACGTGCGAATTCCATACAATGAAACTCAGAAGAAATATGTGCATTATGTTGTGGAGATAAAGGTGAATTTGCTATGTTATAAACATTGAAGCTTCGATGCGCTTCGACTCTGTTAGTATGAATTGATTCTAAGAGTACAAGATGTAAAAGTATGTTAGAAGACAATTATTCAGTGCTAGATGGAGCACGCAGGCTCTGCTCCACATGGAAATTTTATATATATATATTATATAATTTTATATATAATATCTATGTCCGTCCCTAGTTTTCAAACTGTATGTATACCAAATTGGATCTAAATAGATTCAATGGCTAAAGCGTGAAAAGCTCAGGTGAGGAGGAAACAAACAAACAAATATACAAACTCACTTGCATTTATAATATTAATATTTCATTTGCCACAGAACTTCAGTACAATCCCTAGTTGGGATTGTACTGAAGTTATTATAACAATTATTTGGAAACATTGTTTAATTGATTGTTACAAATATAGCACATCTTAAATGTGTGTGATAGGCAATAATCATAATTGAGTGACCATGAAGGTTTTTATAAACGTTCATAAACGTCAATGTAAGGCCTTAGTTTTTCATTTTTGTTTTTTTTTTTCAATTTTTCGGTAATGGTGATACCATTACCGAAAAATTGAAAAAAAAAAAACTAATACTTATCGCGTTTTTTTTTAATCATTTTGTTAATAATCCTCTAAACAGGGTCTAACGTAATATATTATAAGTATTTTAACCCTTTCACCGCGAGACTTTATATCAGTGGCCGTGCCCCCAGCGCGAGGGGTGTGAAATCTAAAATAAATACCTACCACCAACCATAAAGGGATGTGGATACTTAAGTTATGTGCAGTACGAACGGTTTTTTTTTGTCAGAAATATCCGACGCTCGCGGAATGGGCACGACAATGTTTGTCGGATTAATCCGAATTTCGCGGTGAAAGGGTTAAGGGTTAATTATATCCACGACACCGATAAACTTTCCTTGATGAACATTTAGCGAAAGTATACTATTACATGCGTTTTTTTAAATGCTCTTTTCTGTCTTTCCAGACTGAAGATTGCAAGCTGAATGGAAATCTTAATGTAAGTAACAGAAAATTACCCAACTTTGTTAATTGGAACTGGAGTATAATAAGGAAGATTCTGCTATGGGTCGTTCTGTCAGGTTTGATCGCTTGTTTAGCGTCCATTACTGCCATGGTAGTCACCATGCCCCGAGCATGTAACCCCGACATTCCCTGGTATCAAGGAAAAGTGTTCTATGAAATATTTCCAGCCAGTTTCAAAGATTCGAACGGCGATGGAATTGGTGACTTCAAAGGAATCATTAAAAAGCTAGATTACATTGAAGATATGGGCGCTTCGGCAATCAGGCTCAATTCTATTTTCGACGCT
The DNA here is from genome assembly GCA_943193695.1 of Acrobasis suavella. Taxonomy (NCBI): domain Eukaryota; kingdom Metazoa; phylum Arthropoda; class Insecta; order Lepidoptera; family Pyralidae; genus Acrobasis; species Acrobasis suavella. The sequence goes on from OW971941.1 coordinate 5,250,082, forward strand.
CACAACTATCCTGAGCAGTATTATAATATAACTTCGCTAAAGAAAGTTGCTAGAAGCTTAGGCACTATTGATGATTTTAAGGAACTAGTATCTGAAGTTCATAAAAGAAACATGTCCTTGGTTATTGACTTGCCTGTTTCTTCTATGATTAAACCACAATTGCCTTTCAATTCTACTCAAGCTTTCCTCTATGCTAATGACATCACAAGTAATAACAGCAATACAGACACGACTACAGCTGCTATTGAATATTGGGCGAAAGTTTTAAATGTCGACGGATTCTACCTAAAAAATTTACAGCATTTTGTTGATGACATTAATTTTGGCAAAACACTTCAACTTTGGAAGCAAATGATTGGATTCAATAAAATTTTGATTGCCAGTGAAAAGACATTGAACAGTGTCTCCGGGGATGCTCGTAACATTTTACTATCAAGAATTGATTTGATTGATATTCACATAGATCTACACGATGATGTTGCTGGTTTGAAAAAGAAAATTAATGATATTGTCACTGGCGAGCTCTGGTCCAAGCCACATTATCCGTGGGTGCACTGGAACATTGGTAATATATACAGTGAAAGAATATCCACAAAACACATCAACAATACTTTAGCTCTGACCGCTTTGGAACTGATGTTACCTGGGACTGTGAGCATATTTTACGGAGACGAGATCGGTCTAGGTGGGTTGCCGATAGATGAAGTAGAAACAGATTTTCACGAGCATCAGCATATACACAATTTAGTACTAATGACGTTTTCGGGCAGCGAGAAAAAGGAAAAAGTAGGGATCTTACCCTGGAATTCGAAGTCAGTGTTGGAGCCAAGGTATCATTTCTTGGAAGTAATAAAGAGTTTTACTGATATGAGATTAAATACTCCTACGATATACTTGAGAGCAATTTACAAAGATGGCAACATACAGAAGAATATAGATTTGAAGAACATTGATGAATCTTTGGTTCTTATTGAGAGGTGGTACCCACGTAGGAATGCATGCGTGTTTGTGGGCAACTTTGGCAGCAAGGCGGTCACAACTGATCTTTCTTCGATGTACTACGGCGGTACAGTTGTGGCTGCAACCAACTCTTCGCTTGTCGGGCAAGTGCTGTACTTCGACCAAATCACTTTCCTGCCAAATTCTGCCATATTATTTAAATTAGAGAAATAATACGCAAGTTGTAGAGATTACAGCTTTGTGAATATTTTTAAAGGCCAGTAACAAATTAGTTGTAAGTTTGTGTGTTTCAGACAATTTGTTTTTTTTTTTGTTAATGTTTTAAATACTTATTTTCTTTGTTTTTTTGTTACTTAATCTTTACAGTTGATATTATTTATGGACAAACAGTATTAATTAGTCCTCCTAGCTTACATCATGATTGAACGTAATGATCCAGACCCCTGATCTTAAACGCTTTTAATCGTAACACGCTATCAGTCGAAGTAGAACTTTAATTTTCATTGAAGTCCGACTACCCGTTTGTATTTTCGTACCCTTGTTGTCGGGGTAGTAATTTTTAAACTATTGACAGCGATCATGGAAATTAGAGCCTTTTTATTCTCTTTATTGTGAGGCGCAAAATCTCTATATATAATGTATCTCTAAATAATGAATCTCGTTTATAATTAATTTGTATGATTTGTGAATTATCATGGTATTATATTGTTATTCCGCGAGGAATATTTTTCTTGCCAAAGATTCTGTCAAATGTATTTTTTCTTCTACTTAAATTTAATTATTAAGTAAGTACCTACTAATCATTAGGTACATTACTCATTTGAAAGGCTTCTGACGACAAAGTAGATGGGTGGTAGCAACCCGTCACTCGTCCATCATCACGCTAAAAGTGGACCTTGAGTCTTGCGGCCCCAGGCTCTGTCTGCTTAGAGCCGCAAGACTCAACATGCTCCGTCTGCCCAATTAGGGATAAAGTGTATGTATGAGTAGGTGAGTTTTGATAAAATAAGAAAAACAATATATGTATGTTGCTACTCATAGTAAATTGTGTCCTTCTATAAAAACCTTTTTTTTGGTGAACAACATGTTTATGGTGAACATAGATATTAAGCGATATAAGGAAGTAATCAAATGAAACATTAAAATGTACATATTTACGAAACTTTAATATACATTTGTACACGTTGGAAACAAATAATTATTATGTACTTAGTATATCATATTGTATTATGTACACACGATTGTAAACAAAATAAATAGTTGAAATTGCTATCTTTTCATCATTTACTGACTAAATAATGACTTCAGGGGCTTAGTCTGCTACACAAGTGGCGGCTTAATTGTGATAGCCATAGTATAAAATACATTCCGAATTATAAAGCTATACGAGCGGGCGCATATTATGCTAAAATTAAGATCACACGCGTATTCATAAACCTTTTTTATCAATAACATACCTTTTTCGTCCTATTTCCTCTTGGTTGAGCAAACGTTTGTTAATTTTTGTGAATACGAGGGTGACAATAATATTGCGATGAAGTCCCAATTGTGCTGAAGACTAAGCACCCAGTTAAAGATATCTACACGTAATTTATTCTACATCAGGTAATATTTTAGGAGCGAGTATTTTATTTTTCAAGTAATGGTTGCTAAATTAACCACTATTAAATAGTGATTTTAGATCATAAGCATACATAATAATTTAACTAAAACGTATTAGACACTAGTAAGTGACTCCACTTACATTACCAATTTTACCTAATTAATTCAAGTCTACTTTTATTTGAAAGGAATGTTTCGGTCTGAATGTTCTGTCTATGCATGAAAAAAATCTGCTTTACATATGCCTTAAATCAGTTATACAGTGCAATGCTACTGATTTAAGCAGCGCTGATTTTATCCGTCAAATTCACTGAATATTTTTATGATATGAATATGACAGTACATCTCATCCCATTTTAATATAAATATATCTAATAGTGGAAGCCAAAAATTAAATTCAGGTACCTGAATTTTTACATATTATTATTATAATTTTATAATATGTGTCTATTATGTGAACTGTTTGAAAGTCATAATGCCTTAGCACAAGTCTTAAATTTTTTACACCTCAGACTAGGAAACAAATGTTGCGAAGCACACATCTTTACAGGTGAGAATTCAGGATTTAATTTCATAAAATTTTGGCGAACAGAATACTAGGCTTTATATAAAAACACAACCGTATGTTAAAATTATACAAACAATAAACTCGTAAACTTAAATCAGGGACTGAAGTTCTGCGCAGTTATGTTGAGTCTATTTTAATTTGTGTGAAAAAGTACTTTTGCAAGTTAATAGTAAAGTAGATTAAAATCTTTTTGATGTACATATATATTAGTATAAAAGCTGACTCCGTTGCTTAGTTTTTTATATGCTTGTTTGTTGATTTCAATGTGAGACATAAAATAGAAAATGAGTAAAATATTATTAGAACAGTTGTAAATTATGCAAAATAATTAATTAATTACATTGTTTTTAAACCGAATACCTGATATAGCTTTGGTATTACGTAACATTGACAGTCAGTCATCAATATTATAAACTACCTACTCTAAAAGTAACAATTATTATGAAATGAGAACAATAAAGTGATGATGAGTTGAATGTATCGAAGTCTTCTAATATTTTACAATACAGTGTGATTGATCCGCATTTTAACTATTATTATAACAAATTATGATAATTGTTGTCTAAAACTATTTGATTTACTTATTTGCATTTGTAAAAAAAGGTTTTTACTAAGTGAAAATCGTCTTTCGTAGTAAATTCCGTATGATATGAATATTATGTTCCGTGCGGAGTTTAGTATCATTAACTGCTTGCCCTTATTGAATGGTCTTATGAAATGCTAACAATTATTCTATTGTTAATATTTTGATGATAATTTAGCAGTTTTCTCTAATAATTTATTACATAAGGTTAATTTTGTAATAGTAGGTACCTTTTACAAGGGATAGACTCAGTCCTTGATCTAACTGTCTTTTGTTGTACAGTTAACAAATTACTATTTTGAACTTTTTTTTACAAATGCATAACGATTTAACCCAGAATAGATTAAGCTCAGTCTTTTTATGGCATAATCGGTGGATGCAAGCTCATAGCACTGGAAGGATTCACAAGTAGTAGATAGGATTTATCAATGTCATGAGCTAGGTTGTGTTTTTTTTACTTTAACTATACTTGGATGCATAACATAGGTATTAGACATTGCTCTAGGAGTGTGGTTCTCGGCGCCGGGCAGCGCTGGAAGTTTATCCGTTGGATTTCGGATGAGCGTCTTCTTCTGCGGCACCATCGCTGGCCTTTTGATGTTGCACTCCTGTTTACACTTAATTTCTATGTTATCGGTGGTGTTTTGGACAGACTTGGCACACTTACGTTCACTTTCACAGTCACTACCTGTTTGTTTGCTCTTTGGAGCACCGAAAGCTTTAGTCTGTTTCAGCAAAGAGCGGTCGTTGCACAACGCCGCGATGAGAGGCAAGTCCAAGTTCTTGCTTTTTTCTCTGAGAGTCTTTATGTCTAAATCACAATTACTCGAGTCTTTCACTTTACTTGCACTTGCGACACTTAGCACATTATTGTTTGAATTCGGCATTTTTATTTCACGCAAATGCGTGGGAAGCTTCTTTTTGTGTTCGTAGGGCGGCGGTGGAGGTGGAGGCATTCTCCTCATCTTAATGGGAGGTGGTTCTTTGACATTCAGTATATTCTCATCAGACGCTGTACGTATAAAATTAGGTTCAGGTATACGTGTAGGTATCATGGGTTCAAAATTGATTGAGTGATTACTTAGGGAAGTTCTGCTTGTCAGTGAATACCAGCTGCTTCGCGTTCCTGGTAATTGCACGTATGAATCGGAAAGATTTTGAATCGATCCATACATAGACGGTGGTGACATGGATGTTGACAAAAAAGGAGTACTTCGATACTGAAGACCATTTTTATTATGCATATTGGATCTGGATTCAGTAAGCTTATGGTCGAGATAGTTTTGCTGGGAGATAAGAGGATCTTGTAGAGGATAATATACGTAATCTACGTCGCTGTACAGCTGTTGGTGGAACATGGGGTTGTGAGGTGGCGGCGGCGGAGGTAGTCTGGTTTCGGGCGGCGGCGGCGGCAGGCGCGTGCGTCGCGGCGGCGGCGGCGGCGGGGGCAGCTTCATCATAGCCACCAACACATTGGAGTCGACACCGTGAGGAGGAGGAATTTCTCTCGACGGCGATAAATTAGTTATACCTTGAGCTAATTTCGATCTTTCTGCTCTTCTACTTGACGCTTGATGTCTTTTAGATTTCTGGAAACGATGTTCGACTACCATCGGACTTGCAAATGTTCTTCCACTTGAAACATTTACATCGCCAGCCTCCGCTTTCAGTATTGTGATCATCGGCTTCGATGTTACTAGCCTTGCTGCTACTTCTTCATTGTCGACTACTTGTTTTATAGACGTCATTGATGATGACGTTCCGGGATAAGCAGGAGGAGCCTTTACGGGTGCGGATGTGTAAGGTGCAAGAGTATTATGATTAAATTCATATGGCGGTGGAGGCTTATCATACAATGTTTGTCTAGCGGGTATATCATCTGTATCAGATATGTTAGGAAGAGATAGATTAAGCATTTTCCGGCTGTCTTTTCTTGCAGGAAGTGTTGGCGGACGATCGAAGTATGTATTAGGATAGTTGTCATCTGAAGGGGCAGTATCTTCGTGACCCTGAAGATAACTATCCCCTGTAAAGGGTATAGGTAATCTGACGTAATCCGACACAGAATCCAAAGTGTCACTTACTGATTGACTTTTTGGGTATACACCTCGGCCTACAATTAAGTCACTTAGCTCACTGGCTGTGAGTAAATTATGTTTATTATCTGTGGGATCGCTACCGTCGCCGTGAAAGGAAACTGTGCTAACATTGGAGTTTGTTCGCTCTCTAAACACATTTTCACCATCGTTACGAACTTGTTTTGAAAAATTTCCTCCTCCATCGACACAGTCCGTATCTGTCAGTACCCGTAGTCTCGATACAACATTAGAATGACAAGCTCTCGCCGATTTATTTTTCAATATGGATGAGACGCTGTCGAAGTCAGCAAGATCATTATCTTTCGTTGGTTTATAACTGTCGTAGTGTGAACTACCGTAATCTGTTCTGCTGTCTTCTGACAATGTGTCCATTTTTGAACGTGAAGTTAATTCAGAGCTGCCCATTGTATAGACACCGCTCGTTTCGCTTGATGCAGCAACGGTCACCGGCTGCCCTAATCCGTCATACAATGCTGAAGCTGTATCTTGAGAATATTCAACATCTATGCCAACTGTACTGTTGTCGCTTAACATTGAGTTTTGGGCAGTATGACTGAAACCTAATTCCAAGCTGCTTGCGTTTGACGCTCTGCTTAATGCACTCAGACCTGCTCGTGCCATGATGACTGTACTACAAGAAGACGAACATTGTGATCCAGCACATTTTAATTTGTTTGATACTGGGCTATCAGAGTCGGTACTTTTTTGTTCCGGTATGGAATTCGTTTCTTCCAAGGAATTGACGCAGTTTTGAGATATTTTGAGCGAGCACATTTCATTATTTGAAACATTATCACTGTCGTCTTTTGTCTTTTTAAGTCGATTTTTAGATTTTTGAATTTTTAGTGATGAAGTTTTGTTTAACGGTTCATCTTGTGATATGTGACGTATGAAATAAGAATTTGAGCAATCTAATAAATGAGCAAATGCTAGACTTTCTGTCGAAGGTGCGGGAGGAGAGTCTATCATTATTTCCAGTTCGTCCTCCGATTGAACTCTATCACTCACAATGCCTGAAGTAGTATTTGAACTTGTTGTTGATATGACAGATATTCTCTGTTCACTTTTATTCTGATTATATTGAAAACTTAACGATTTTGAGTAACCGTAGCAAATTTTGCGTTCTTCTTCTTCTCGCCTTTGAATCTCGTTGAATTTTGGGCCAATTTTCATTGAAAATTGGTGTGTTTCTTTACACAAAGCAAACAAATACTTGCACTTTTCTTCACTTGAGGAATATAAGGTTATTTTTCCGTCTTCAGATCTTATTTCAAACTTTTTTCTATCAAAACTTAATTTTCCGATTGCACTCCAAACGAAGTTGGATAGTGGTCCATTGTCGGGTAAGATTTTGATGCCTTTAGCCGTGACGAGGAGCCAGACAGTTCCAGGGTCGGGCTCTGACTTCGATTGTTTCAACCGGTATCGATGCGAGTTGATGGAGTCAGGGAGAAGGCAGACTTCTCGGATGAATCTGACCTTGGCGTCAGCTTTTGACAAGCCGCGGTGCTCCCGGTGGCAGGCCCGCATTGCAGCTGACACCCAATCGCCAGTAAGGGAGGCGGGTGCATACTCTTCGACTTTGAAGTAGTCTCTTTCCTCATAGGATTCGGCATCGCCGTATTCTGCTTGCAGTGCCAGTCCAGTAAGCAGTAAGAGCACCTCTGCTGGTAGCGCGTCTCTTGTGCGTATGTTATGCCGTAGTTGCAGGAAGTACAGATGGCGTCCAACCTCATCGTGCAAAAGGAGTGGACTCTCTACGTGAAATTGTACCACTAAGTGCAATTCGAGGAGCGGTTTACCATTTGCATCCAAACCCTGAAATTAAATTTTGAAACTATATTAAAATACCTTATTTTTACGTTTCTTCTTTTTGTTAGGTGCAAGGCTTTGGATTGTGCTACCAATATATCTAGTTCAAAAACAAATATTTATAATATTATTTAATAGCGATTTTTTTTATGATTTGGTTTTGTTCCACCAGAAAATTAATGAGACAGGTTGATACTAAGTTCTACGCTACTTTTACCTAACTATCGAGAGCCAATCAGTCACATAAATGCAAAGCCGTCTCTTTCGAGACCTATAATTTAAAGTTTTATTAACTTACATGAGTATGGGATGATCTCCAACTCTTCGGGGCATACTTCGATAACTTGCTTTCTAAGTCAACAAATAAGAACTCTCCATCTGAAAGATAACATTTCTATTATTAACTACACGTGATAAAACAAAAAGTATTTGAATAAATACAACATTCAAACGAGCAAGGTCAAAAATTGAAGGCTTGTAATTTAATTGTTTTGTTAACTTGATGTGCAGACTATGTGTGACAAAGTGATGCGATGTGTCGTTAAACATACACAAGCACGTTGATTACACAACAGCCTTTTGTTTGCATAGCCATGATGCTAGCAGGTTGGAATGCGACATTAGTATAGTAAACGAGGTAAAATTACTGGTCATTGTGTGTTGAAAATGTACAAAAGGAAACTTACTTTGCATGATAGCTAATCCGAAGAAGTCGGTGTCGGTCATGCCTTGTAGCTGGGCATGAGCACTGGCCAAGGATTTGAGCTCCTTGACCCTGGCTTTGGCTTCGACGACGAAGTGGATCGGTTGAGGCTGCCCGGGCATACGCAGAGAGAGGAGGCGGGCGCCCGCGCCGAGCGCGCGAGTCTCGCCGCCCAGCGGCCCTCGAACCGAACACAGAGCACGCATGTCGCATCTCGAGACCACTGTTACTCGCCCTAGAACAACGAAAAATATTCATTACACTTTTTAACCGACTTTCAAAAAGGACAATACTGTGAAAATGAGTTTCTTTCGGCGTTTCTTCTCAGCATTAGTCGTTACGAAGCGCTGGTATCGGTAGCTTATCTTTAAAAATAAATTATATTTTAATATACTTTACACGTAACGTAAATTATACTTATTGACGTGTAAAAGTGCCTGTAAAGGTCTTTTTACTGAATAAACATTTGAATCTTGAATCTTTTAGGAGGAGGTTATCAATTTGAATGTTTATAATGTAATAAATTTTTTATGTATATTCTCTCTATATATATTCTCCGTTTTTTTGTTTGAATGGGCAAGCTTGCGAGGTGGTCCCATATAAATGTTATCAAAATTGGTTGTGTAGTTTGGAGTTGAATTCGGTTGTAGTTTTTAAATTTTATTTCCCTTGTTATTCCGGGGACTAAAACGAGCATAATAATAAGCTATACAGCAAAATGCCTAAAGTTGCCATATCAGTCCAACACTTAGTTATACCACCACCACATATCAACTTGCCAGCGAGTTTCTTAGATCATTTAATACCTAGATACGTGTTTTATAACATGATTTCAGTATTTTCAGTCTAAAGCAAGTCAACATACCTAATCGAAGTCAATATCATAGTCAACTTAGGTAATGTAAAATGTATGTTTACTGAAAAAAGATTGTATATTTATGATAATCATTTACTTTTTAGATTATTACACAGCTTACTTCAGAGATGGACATTAAACAATAAAAGTTTCATTGACTAACTAATTAAATGTTACAATCAAATCAATTTCAATTAAAATAAATGCAATAAATTTCAATTAATTGTGATTTATATCATAATTAAAATTAACAATATATCACGAATCACGATTAAGTAAATGATTTAGTTTCAGTGAAGCACATACTTGTATATAGAGACAAAATTTAAAATTATGTCTCCGTTTCCTATCAAATGATTTATTTCAAATGGTGGTATATATTAAAGGACTTGCAATCAGCGGTTTCAGATGAGTGCCTGATATTTTTATTGGGTATCTTAAACGGTCAGCTAAATATAGAGGTTTTGGTCAACTTCAAAATTTGTTTTCTTAGCAAATTAAGTAAATTGAGCTGTAATTAACAATTAATTTGTAATTTGCGAGTTTTCATAATTACAACGAATTTATTGTTAGTTGCGTGTTTTTACAATTACAACTTATTATTAGTTGCGAGTTTTTACAATTACAACTAATTGTTAATTTTTGGGGATCCGTAAAAAAAAAAAAACGAAACCCTTATCACTCGTCCGTCTGTCACAGCCAGTTTGTTCCGAATCTACGGGACCAAAACAGGTGAAATTTGGTTAGATAGTGTAATCCTATGACCCAAATACAGATGTGCAAGCTAGTTTCTTTTTTAAAGGCTCCTTTTCGGGGTCAAATAAGGAAATAAAAAAAATGCCAGCCTGCCATCCTGCCATCAAATGAAAGGGCTCTTTATGAGGATCTCAAATATATCTTTGTTATTATTGTATAATTAAGAGTTTTGATTTTATTTATGAAAGATTACGAAAATTGACCGTTCTCCGAAATCTCCGAAACTACTAAGCCTAAAATTTTGAACAAAATGAAATGTAGTTCATTGCTTGTAGATTACAGGACAACCTAAGAATTTTATCAATTGAAAATAAAGTTGTAAACTCAATATAATACGTTCACTTACGAAAATTCTTTGGTATTGTACGGAACCATCTCTACGCGAGTTTGCCGGTTATTAAGTGTTCAAACAATTAATTTTAAATAATGCCTAGTATTGATCTACTTGCTTAGATTCCGAGGAACTCCTACTTGACTGACTGAACGTACCAATTTATTTCCATGATATTTAACTTAAACTCAATTACCATTTAGCATTGATCTAAAAACAATGTTTCTCACGGTTCAACCTGTATAATTGCCCTGGTTTTACAGTAATTGGACGTGAACCTGAGCCCTGAACATCCGCATATGGTACTTATACCTTCCTATTCAAAGCGGTTGCGCCGGAGGAATGTCGGATCCTCGCCATCTGTGCATTCCAAAACTTTTTTTTCGTATACAATCTCCTTTTTGCTACCTGCTGCTTCTTAGGCACTGGCATCTGTTATAAATATTTTTAAAAAGGTTTTGTTCGTAAGTTGCATTGAGGTGCCGGTTTATCGGAACTTTAGTTCCTTCATTACTTCCTATGGGAAGTAAAATAGAAGACAATCATTCCTAAAATATACCTAAGTACCTACCTACATTCCGAAAGATACAAAACTTAGTACCTGATTGAACTTTTCGTGTAGATGTAGACCTTAGTTTGGCCTAAAGCGAATCTTATTTTTTTCCTACCTTTTTCATTTTATTTGATGTTAAATGTCTTTACATCTGCGTTAGGGAACTTGCTTAGGCCATTGTCAATATGATTACTTATTCATTGGCTTAGGTTTTAGAGTTAGACTAAACTATAACTTTAAACGTCAATCGTATTAGTGCCTAGCTGAGGTTCGCTTCGTAACAACTTTTCGTTTGCTTTAAAACATCTCGTTTTAATTTTTCCTTATGCAGTTTGTCCATCTGCTTCCAATAAGTTGCCAAACTGATACATTAACGTTTCGCCAACTACTGCCCACGCGATATCTCCGTCTTCAACTTGAATGTGAGGTAGGTATAGTATACCTTATATAAAACGCTTATTGGAATGTAGAATCACAAGATCAGGTTCTAAAAAACTAGACGCGAATAAATTTCATCCCATCCGGTACCTCTGCGGGTCCCCAGTTCTTGATAGCCATAAGAACATGTTTTTTGTTTTAGTAATGCGCGATAGTTTGTGATGGCAGCGCGGGTGAGTGCGGGGCGGGGGCAGACCGGTCCGCGCGTCGCGAGCGGGCAGGGGGGTGCACGGGGCGAGGGGGGCGCTACGTAAGCGCGGTAGCAGCGGACGGCGACGCGAGGAATGCGGACGACCTTCAGATGCCGAGCGCCCCTCCCAACAACTCCAGCCGCATCTTGCGTCCTCGCATACCTAAGGCCGTCGCTGCCTCCACTCTTCGACATCTCGCCACCACTTTTGACACTCACAAATTGTTAGGACGATAATTAATGGAAATGATTATACATAGTCTGTTTTACAATATATCATCAAAATGGGTGGCTTTGCGGAGAGCGGAAATGTTTGTGGTTTGGTGCGATGCGATTATGTATTTATGATACCTATTTCACTATACCTACGTGTACCTAGATACTAATACAAATAGGTATCTAACACATCAACCTACACACATGCCTTTTAAAAGTACAAAACTACAAACTAACCGTAGAATCTCAGGCATCTTACTTTTTATTTTATTTATTACAAAAATTGAAACGAGCTTGCTTATAGGGCACAGAATAATTACAAGTGACGCTGATTAAATATTAAAGCCAATCTTAAATTCAAATCTTTTAAAAACTCAAAAGTTTTTAATCAAATTTTAAGTGACAGTGACAGTTCATTGTTTCTAAGGAAACAACCGGCCATGTGCGTGTCGGGCCACGCGCAGTGTAGGGTTCCGTTCCATAGTTGCGAGTGCCGACTTTGAGTACACGGGACAAAAACGTCTAAAAAACTATTTTTTTATTGAATTTGTAAGAAATTTTACTTTTCCGAATACATTTTATGAGTAGGTCGCCTGTAACTCTTTAATTTGTAAACCCTTTTCTACTGCCGTGAATTTTTATGTGTCCGTATAAATATATCAACCTTTTAGTAGATACAGGGGGGCACCTGACGCTAACAGAAATGTGCACTATAAAACCAAATATTTCAGATACGAATCCCTAAATCGATCATCTCAATAATTTTGAAAGACCTATTCAACGATACTACCCCACACAATTGTTTCCCACTTTACATCTAAGGGAGCTACTTAACACCAAACAAAACATGTTTTTATTATACCTACTTTGTCGGCATGATTAAATACTTACCCATGCCAAATTACAGCTTTCTAGTACTTTAGTCTTTGAGTATTCGCGGACAGACAGACAAAAATTTCGAAACGATAAGGATTCTTTTTTACTACGGAACCAAAAAAAAGGAAAGAAACCATTAATAAAATAAACGAACATAAGGTACTTTTGTTCGTTTAGTTTATTTATTGATGACCTATTGTGTAAAAGTGATAGTTTACTTTACAAAGACAATATTTAGAAGTATAATAAGCTAGAATCAGGGGCGTAGCTACCGCCGTATATGCCGTATCAATTATACGGGGCCCCCGGGCCACGGGGGCCCCCGACGTGCGTAAGCAAAAATTTATAAAAACTTCCTAATGTTTTATTATTACAGAAATGACAAAAGTAAAAAAAAAAATTTTTTCTTGCTTGAATTGTGCATTCAAAAGTTGCCAACACTCTAAATCGGTTATCGCGGGATTTCCTCGTTTAAGTCATTTACTTCAACGGGGGAATCCCACAAAATTTTGGAAAAGTTACAGATAGATAATTATGATGAATAAATATTTATTTTAATTTTATGCATACATTTTTTTTCTTTTGTGAGAAATCTTTACCCTTCCTAAGGGCCCCCAATTTTTTTATATGGGGCCCCGCCAAGGCACACTACGCCACTGGCTAGAATAAGTTAGTACTTACTTACCTTATTTATTTTCTATTAGAAGATCGCAAAACATAAATAAATAACACAGATTGAGCTAGCCTCAAAGTAAGTTCGAGATTTGTTTTGTGGGATACTAACTTAACGATACTATATTTTATAACAAATACATACATAGATAAACATCTAAGCTAAGACCGAGGACAATTTGAAAAACGCCATTTTCCAAACATATAATTTAAAAATGAATTTAAAGCGAACGAATACACTTACTTATATAAAAATGTGAACTGGGTAAAAATGAATTATATTATTTAGTCCGTCAACTAGATTATTCAAAAATAAAAATTCACAAGATACAGCACTTGATTTACTTCACTTCACCTTTGGTTAAAAATCGTAGCTGATCGTGAATTTCACTTCGAAGACACTCCTCTCGGCATCCTTAAGCCTTTATAAGTATAAGTTTTCCTAATAATCCTAAACCTAAATATGTAAATAAATAAGTTTTTAGTTGTCGTGAACAGTATGACCCTGCACTATTTTGATACCTACCTAATAATTTGCATACTTGTCTATAGATCCCTCCTAAGTACGTCCTATTATACACTAAGCTACATTTAAGCTATTTATTACTAAACCTCCACTCGTCAGTAATCGCACGACCACAAGTCACCTGCCCACCACACGTCACCACTACAATGACGTCATTCTCAAGAATGCATGGCTGTTACGTGTTGGTTCCTTTCCTTCCTACCTTGTGCATTTTAAAAGCGCGTGTAGTGTATTATCATTTATCAATACAATTAATAAAACATATACATATATTAAAAAAAAATATTTGGGGCTATGGAGACATAGTAAGTAAGTAAGAATTAAAAAAAAATTCTGTTTGTCTGTTTGTAAACGCTAATCTCCGGAAAGACTGGGCGGATTCGAATAAAACCTTTTTTTGTTATATAACTGTTAAGCCTGCGCAACATATAGCGAATAATTGATTTTAGAAAATGGAACACCTGGTGCAGTACCATAATGGTCCAGCTAAACTATCTAATATATAAAATTCTCGTGTCACAGTTTTCGTTGCCATACTCCTCCGAAACGGCTTGACCGATTTTGATGAAATTTTTTGTGCTTATCCGGTATCTATGAGAATCGGCCAACATCTATTTTTCATCCCCCTAAATGTTAGGGGTAGTCCACCCCTAAATTTTTTTATGGCAAAACAACGTTTGCCTGGTCAGCTAGTAAGAAATATAAAAATGACGCCTTAGCAAAAGTTGTTTAGCCTGATGAGCATTTTTTGTTGAGGTCTGATCTGAGAAATCGAAGATCTATTTGCGTAGACATAACCGTGTTCACAAAAAATCGATGATAATCTGATGTGGAAATCTAAGAGGTAAAAGACAACACTGCTACAAGTATTTTCTTTTGTACCTACATCCGTTCGTATTTATAATAATACGATGGAGAAAGTCCACGCGAACGAAGTCGCGGGCATTAGCTAGCCTAGTTGTTATACTATACATAGGTCGAACAAAATATGAGTACTGAAACTGTTTTGAGACAGGCGAAATCATATTTTACGAGCATGCTCAGTCCGTGACATATGAACAGGTAACGACGGGAAGAAATTTTGAAATACCAAAAATATTTTTGATTTACAATATGTAACAAAAACCCTGTCCGATCCTTGGAGGCACAACTCAGCCCCTCAATACTTGTACAACTTTTCTTATGGGACCAATGCTGGAAACTCGAAAAAAATCGACATTTTCATACAAAAGTGTTCGGCCTGCCCGGTAATTTGTATGAAAATGTCGATTTTTTCTTCGAGTTTTGTAAATCGAGTGAGATTTTATGTAAAACATTTAGGTAATAATTAACAGCGCGCTGTTGAGAAGTGCGTGTGAAGCACGCGCTAAGCGCACGTGTGTTGCTCTTTGATGATATGAAAAAAAAAAAACATTTTCAAAATGTCAGTCCAGTATAACTTGTTAAATATCACGGACTGAGCATGCCATTTAAATAACGTTTGAAATCTCCGAAACATCCTGTATAAGATCCATTTTTATTATATTTTTTTAATTAAAATATTTTTTATATAAACATAAATTGACTGCAAATATTCTAAGGGCAAGTCCAGTCTATAATACTGATTAACTTTCATGACATTATAAATTAAAACTGTTAATGTTGGATGCTATAGGTAAAATAAATCTGCATTTTAAACTGCCTACAAATTCAAGGAACAAATTGTTAAGTAGTTCTTATTTAGAGAAACATACATTTCCATTCCATAGCGAAAAGGATCAATAATTAAATTACGTAAAAATATCTTCACTTTTAATTTAGTATTTGTGCTCGTTGATGTCTTGTCTATTTAGTTTTCGCTGAATTTGTGATTTTGACGGTGTTATTTTGTTTTAAAGCAATATTTACCATTTTATACGACTTCCAAGAAATTACGAAGGTTCTGCGATTTATCAATAGTTTCATTCATTTACTTTGGTCATAGAGCTAGATTTTTTTGCCCTTTTAATATCCTATTAGATAAATAAAATCATGTTACGTTAAATCACTCACTGAAATTTTTATGCTTTTATAGTACATTTGTTTAGGTATTTAAAAGAATGTAAACAATCTTGACATGTCTTTTTATTGAAATATACACTTTATAAATCAATACCTTTGCAAACTACAAATAAATTATGTAATTTATAATTTATAAAGTACATAATTTATAAAATACATAATTTGTAATTTGCGAAGGTATTGATTTGTAAAGTGACATTAGAATAAAAAGACAAGACAATAAAAAGACATGTCAATATTGTTTACATTCTTTTATATACCTATAAACAAACGCACTATAAGTATGTACAATATATGGCTTTTGAATGTAACAAAGTAACTTGAAATTACTGAAAAATTTTCCCTAGGGATCATAATATAGCAATATGAAAAATATTTTTCCGATCAGGTGATCTGAGTTTGTATGGAAAAAAGCTAACCAAAAAAATATTTTTCATATTTAATGTGTTCCTTGGGGAATATTGTTCAGTGACCCGTATAGGACACACTCATACAAGGTGGTCAGACGACTTGGCCAGGGTAGCTGAAAAACGCTGGATAATTTAGGCCGCTTTATTTATCATTTCAAAAATCGGCGGGAGAGATGTCCAGCCGTGGACGTCATGCGGCTGAAATGATGATATAGGATAGGTAAACAAAAATCAATAAAATATTAATCCTTCTTCACTATAAGTCTTAATAATAAGTGGATATACCTACTTACTTATAGATTTTATCGACTACCAAAGTGATGATGATGCATCATGGCATGGATGGTCTAAAAACTCGCAATTACTGATTGTTACTTAATCTTTGCTTTGTAATTTCGGTGCTATTCGCTTATCTTTTTAGGTTGGTAGTATGCAAGTGCGAACTAACTAAGTACATAGATACTCAATAATGAGGCCAAGAATTTACGTTAGCAAACATAGGTTTCTACTTATATAAAGAAATTGAGGTAGAATCATTGTAGATTGTACACTATAAAAGAACAAAAAAGAAAAAAAAAAGAAACCTGTCCTGAGATAAATATACATTTATCTAAAGCCAAATATATCTAAATATATAATTTATAAAGAATTATATATTTAGATAGATATTTGAAGGCAAATATTTTGGCACCAAAAATCCGCGAGTTATTTTGTTTTCTTTTAATTTTTTTTTAATATACCAAGTACCTACACTCTCAAAATTAGGACGAATTAACGACACCTCTCAAGCTGAAATCCATCAATCAAGACGTTTAGGTTATAGAGCGTGCCAAAGAAATTTATACCTAACATAAATTAATACATAAGTACATACGCTCGAAAAACTTAACCCTTCTTCTTGCACAGTCGGTTAATAGCACAACTTTATCATCTGCGACTATATTAAATGTATAACTAAGTAGAAGAATTTATAGGATAATAAATATGTTTGTTGAATGTTTTTGTAGACTATGATTTATTTACGACTCTTCCAAATACTTAATGTTACTTCAAAATACTTATGTTTGTTAGTTTGGATGAATAGGTCCTTAATGTTTGGTTCCTGAATGTTGGCCAATAAAACATCCCTAGCTAAATCCAAGTCTTACCATATATTTAGCAACGTGAATTTTATTATTTTCTCTTCGTCTTGTCTTATCAAAAGAGAGAGTAATCTGTTGATTATTGTAAAAAAAAAATCATATTATGAACAGAGTTAGTAGGACGACTCATTATTCGTAGTCTGTCATATTGTTATAATTTACTTCTGATTAATATTTTCATATTTTATTCAGTCAAAAAGGGTACAGTTATCATCAATTATCATTCAAGATTTAATTCATAAGGCCGGAAAATATCTTCATAATTTCCAAAAGATTTCGTAGTTTCTCTTTTGTAACAGAAGTTATTTGCTACTTAGGTAAAATATATTTGAAGGAAGGTACCATTTCTCTTCTATTTTACATTAAGTGTGTGGTGTAGTGTTTTGTAAACTATTCTTGAAAATGTTGAATGACACAGTCTGAATTCGATCGTCTGATGAGCAAGTTGCATCTAATGCCACATAGAGTCATTGATATTTAAGTCAACATTAATTATCATAAATTAACTACTTGACTGCTGTGATGAATAAATCAATTGGAATGTCAAATTAGAGCCATATCAATATTGTTGGTACGTAGTGTGGAGTAGATAAAGTTTCTAATTTAGACCCGTGGTGTCAGAGGATTGGTGAGCATGGGCAGGCCGTAGTGCGGAGGTGCTCTGGAAGGGCGCGCGGGCGCAGGGTCAGCGAACGCGGCGCGGTCGACGCGGGCGCGCGGAATTCAAGCTATGCGTATGAAATGAAAGTGGCCGCATCGTGAAAGCGCGCGCATCCACTGCGGTCGTCAAAAATGCTGTAGGTGCCACCAAACTCACCATGAATAGACAAATCCAATAACGTAAAATTCAATGACACTATATTCCGTGGTAAACCGCATCCATTGACACTTCACTTCACTGTAAGCGCGCGATCTTATGAGAAAACCGACATGACGTGTCTCGAAGCGCACCAAGGCGGTGAGCGCACAAGAACAACTGACTGAGAGCGGCGAAGCGGGCGCGTGGGTCGGCGAAGGCACGCGCGGGGCGCGCCGTGGCTTCGGCCGGAGGAATGCGGCAAGCAAGATAGTACCGAGGCCTGCTGTAGGCTGGAGCCTCCGCGGGGCTACGGTGCGCGGCTCCACGGCGTCGCCGTCGCGCGGACGGAATGCGCGCGGTCAACTTCTGACCATTAAAATAAATACAATTTCCAAATGAATGCTGAACTTGTGACGCCCAGACCTCGATTTCGGTGACCCAGCTTTGCTACGGGCACGCCGCACGTCTATGTCGTCTATTCCTATGCTTCACTTTATGTTGTCATGCTTCTTGCTGTGTTAAACATTCAGTTCTTTTAGGTTCTTACGTCCATTTATTGAGGTTTAAGGAAAGTTTGAATGATACGGTCGGTACTTATGTGGAGAGAATGTTAATATCGGTAATTCTCAACATTTGACTTAGCTAGTTTTAGCATCCTACCTACTCGTCTTATATTTGGCTAATCAACTTTTCGTAATGTTACCTACCTACAAATTATAATTGTACCTACCTACCCACGCACTGTACGCAAATTATAGTTAACATTGTGCAAGGTAATTTTATTTAGCTATTTTCTATTTGGTAAGTAAAATGGTAAAAAACGTATTATGTACCTATACTCAATGATCAAATGTTATGATATGATTCTGAAAATCATTAAAAGAATAATTCAATTTTTAACAAAAAGAAACAACTTTATTTTCTTTCCGGAGTATCTTCCATATCTCCAAAGATCTTCATCATATCTTCACCAAATTAATATGGGACCAACTTGGTAGTAAACGCTTTCAAATAAAAAATAGTGTAGGGTTCCGTAGTTGCGAATGCCCACTTTGAGTTCATGCCACTAAAATCGTCTAAAAACTATTTTTCTATTGAATTTGTATGAACTTTTACTTTTCCGAGTACATTTTATAAGTTGGTCGCTTATAATTTTTTAATTTGTTAATCTTACTTAGCTCTGATAGTTTTCCTTTCAACTTCGTTATATATACTAGTGCTGTATTTTTTTACATATCCATATATAACCGTTAAATAGATAGAGTTAAGTTGCAAAAATTTGCAACATAAAACCAAATATTTCAGAAACGGATCCCTAAATCGAAAAATGATGTTCAGAAGCTCACAATGTTTTTAAAAGACCTATTCAACGACACCACACAAGATCGGTTAGTCAAGAAAAAAAAAATGACTCCTACTTGCATGGGAGCTACCCTAAAAAAAAGTCGAAGATAGCGCGTAACATAAATACAAAAAAATAAAATAAACGTACAGTCGAAATGACAACCTCCTCCTTTTTAAAAGTTGATTATAAAGAATCAATTTTCTCTCTGAACTTGGCACTTTGGCAGTCTTGCTTGGCACTCTCAATTCTTTTATCGGTAACTCGACAACCACTCCATAACATAATATTGAACTTTGCTCCCATTTTCACATTTATGTTTTTGATGGGGAAAAAACGCCGAATGGTTATGTGTATATATTTTTATTTCTGTGGTTTTTGGAAAAAAAGCCTCTTAATTTATAAAATATGTATATAAGTACTTACTTACCTATACTTAATGGACATCGAAATTTATTATATTAAAGTTATTTTATGCTGCCGGTAGAATTTTGTGGTGGAATATTAAAATAAACTTCCTCAGCAGATGGACTCGATGACATGAAGCGGATTGCAGTTTTATGCCTCTCTGGCCCAGAGGCAGCCTGGGTATATTACATATATGTATAATAAGTAGTGTACCAAGGTTGTGTAGGAAGCTACCTAAAGTAATAGCAATCAAATCAAGCTGGTAAATTAGTGAAAAAGCCAGTCAACCAAGCTAAGTTATTATAGGCTATAAACTACCGCTTTTGGTAGGTATTCCAATCCTGATAGCATATGAAGCCAGCGAATGTATTTTTTATATTCGGTTTACAAACTGACATTACACAGTAACACTATCTAAAATAATAAGAAACTAGCCAGTGGCCGCAACTTTGTTCGCGTGACGACAACTTTTTTTCCTCATATCAGATTTCAACAAAGCCTAATACAATACTCGTATGTAACAAAAACCCTCTCCGATCCTTGTAGGAGCAACTCAGACCGTCAATATGAACAACTTCCTATGGGATGGGACCAATGCTTGAAACTCGAAAAAACAATTGACATTTTCATACAAAAGTGTTCGGCCGGCCCGGCAATTTGTATGTAAATGTCGATTTTTTGTGTCGAGTTTCGAGTTTCGAGCATTGGTCCCATATGAAAAGTTGTTCATATTGACGGTCTGATATAGTTGCTCCTACAAGGATCGGACAGGGTTTTTGTTACATATTGTATGTTGATCTGAGCTGAGCTTAATCTATTATTGTATTGATAATGATTGATATTGGTTATATGTGAAAGTGCAAAGTCTTCTCGATGTGGACACAGCATATGCATATACAAAAACCTACGTAAATAAAGTAAATATACGTACACACATCCAGGTCCATCCAGGTCACATCCAAGACGCAGGACAATTTGAAAGAGGCCATTTTCCATCTTGCCCTGACCGGGGATCGAACCCGGAACCTCTGGGTGGCGGACTAGCATGGTGACCACTACGCCACGGAGGCCGTCAACTCAATGTTTCTTTGAATGAAAGAAGGTTCTTTGCGGTGGTTCTTAGTTGTTTGATGAAAATCGATTCAGCTGTTGAAAATTTTGTGGATGTGAACGCTTGCGGGGTTTTTTAATTTGCTGGCAAATAAACCTATACCTACTCTCTAGGTAGGTAATATATAAAATAGGTACTCTATGCCTATAAGATTATAGGATGTTGTCACACACACTGTCAAATCATGTCGGGTTGTTAGTGACTTTGTGAGAAAGTTAGCTGACTTTGTGAGAAAGTCCCCGTATACAACGTGGAAAGGACATACCCGTAATAAATCGAACCACGGGCTAGACTAGATCACTATAGTATAATAAAAATTAAATAACCGTCATAAAGCAAACAAATTGGCACTTCCATACAAAAGCGTGCAGCCGCTCGGGCAATTAGTATGGTAATGTCGATGTTTTTTTGTTATGTCTGTTATAAATAGTGGTATCGCTTATTATTCATATTTACCGGTTGACGGCAGGTCCGCAAAAGTGCGCAATGTTCATCATGCATGGACCATGGCTTGTTTCAACTACACCTTGGGATGCAGAAGCAGGTATATGCAAAGTAGTTTTAAAAATTATTATAACGCTGTATACACTAAGATTCTTTCGTTTCTTCAAATTATAAAAAAGTACCCATAGTGATGTGGTAGAAAACGTACGCAACTAACGTTTGTTTAATGCTGTGTCGTCGTACACAACGAGTCAAACAGCCGCCAAATATAGTGCAATTTTTTAAAGGAGTCTCTAAACGAACGGTTTTTTGTATGGAAAAACTGTTCGTTTAGGTGACTCCATGTTTTAAAAATGGCACGTTTAATGTGCTGCACTGCATTTCTTTTGTTTTGTTATAAGAGGAACGAGACGAAGGTATATTCGTTGGCGATCGTTTTAGTCTAGAAGAAAAATCTGAAAAACCTTCTGCTTCCGCTGTTGAACGGCATTTAATTTAACACTATGACACCGATTTTTTTAGACTAACATGACCCTGCCAATCTCGATTTTGCCCGGTGTCAAACCGATTTCTCCCCTTCCCCTTCTTTTTATTGTAAACAGGTCCTTCACCATGGTTTTTTCTATTTCAAACAAGTACTATTAGATCTAGGAGAAACGAAGGAAGAGAAGAAAACTGTGAGAGATAAAAAAAACTACATTAAAATCCCTAGCACACGTTATTAGTTTAACTTTTTCCTTCCCAAACTTCAAGACTTTTAAATTATAATATCTTTATTTTCGCTAGTTCTATAGTGGAATGGATGGAACCGCTGAATTTGGGTCAAGGTGATGCATGTGTTATGGACCAAGTGATACATTTGAGTATTGGGACACTTTTCATAATACCTGGGTATTATGAACAATGCATAGCTAATTTGATGGGCTAAGTGATAAATCATAAAGTAGAATTTCCTTATTTATCTCATTGCCTATAAATACCTAATATTATAAACATTATGATTATTGTCATGTGGTTTTTAGGCAATTCGATAGTAAAAATGAGGGACTATCGACCAAGTCATAAAAGTGACCAATTGGCGGTGGTGGACCTAGTCACCAACAATGTTCTGGCAGAGTCATGGTACCAACAAATATGTATAGATGGCCCAAGGGTCACACCACCGTACCATAACCCATATACTACATGGCCTGAATGATTTACATCTTTACATGACTCTGCAAGACAAGAACACTGTTGGCGGCTAGGGGATAGCCCAAGGGCCACCCCGTCGCACCATAATCTATACAACATGACCTATAAACAAGACCTCAGTAACAGTCGTAAAAGTTCTGTTCACCTTCTACAACTTGGAGCGCCAAACTTGCTAACAGTGAATAACAATTAACCATAATAAACTACCTACTTAATATTTTGCAAATGAACCTTAAACAGGGTGTCAGTGAACCATATTAACTGTACAACTTTCTAAAAGAAACAGAGAGATTAAGTATTGGTGCAGGGATATTTAAGAAAGAGAAGCCTTAACCTAATTTAGATAATAGCATATTTTAATAATTATACTTTATTTTTATCGTTTCAAATAACTTAATCTTTCAAAATGATAAAAAATAAATTATTAATTTTCTGATCTAATTATTCAGTAGCAAATTTTAACGTTTCTTAGGAAATGTCGATGGACTCGGACGGAAGTGCCTTTTTTAAATGCAGAGACCAAATTAAGTTGGTAGGTACGAATACGATACGAAGGTACTCAAAATTAGACATTTGTAGAAAAAAGAAAAGGTTTTCACTTTCCAGAACACTCCTGATTATTATTTTTGTTTGTATTTAATTATAATTCGTTGTTTAGGTGCTTTATTATTATAACTAAACGGGGTACAGTTCCTACGCACTGGACATCACTAGTTTAATCATTTTGACATTTGACTTGACAGTATTTTAAGATGATGGCGCTAGTATCGTAAATGTTGTTGAAAACCTTGAACACATTTTAGTTCCTATTTTGGCCACCCCTTAAAAAAGCTGTCAGCCAGCCAGCTGATCTGATTGCATTTGATTTGACTGTCATTGTCATGTCAAAAGCAAGATAAATGACGAACTGATAAAACTAGTCGCAAACTCGCAAGTAATTTGCTTGGTGCATTTTATTTTAATTAATTATGTAAATTTCTGTAATAAGTGTGAATGGAAACCTAGCGGGTCACATATTTTTATCATGATCCTCTCAAAAAGTACTATTGCGCTAATATGCGTGCTGCTGGTATTATCAATATTTATGGCTACTTTCTTCAATTCGATCGCGACTGACCACAATTTTTATATGGATTCCAAACCTGAAGAGGACAATCATACTAGTTACCTAGGTCGAAAGTATGGTCAAATAACCGGTGATGGGAAAAATATTATATGGTTTTTGCAGGTTAGTTTCCCTTGATATTGTTTGTTTGTTTGTATCTAGATTTCATATGAAGTGCGAAACAAAGGTCTTGGCAAACAATCACTTTATTGTGTTCAATGCAAACTTTCTTTGTGTGTCATGTGTCTGAAATATGTTTATGAAAAGTATTTACCTATATTGCCCTCCCAACTTGTTTTGAATTTTTTATTTCAGATTTCTGATTTACATATTAGTATATTCCGTGATCCAGGAAGAATATCTCAGTTTCAACAGTTCTGTGATGTCACTGTAAAAACAGTAAAACCATTACTTGTGTTAGCATCTGGTGATTTGACAGATGCAAAAGCCAAGGATAATTTGGGAAGCTCCCAAGTCAAGACAGAATGGGTGTATTATCAAAATATTATAAAAGAGTCTGGTGTCACTGACCATACTCTTTGGTTGGACATCAGAGGAAACCATGGTAAGATAAAGTTATTTTTATTATCCTATTGCATTACAATGCTTGCTGAGATAAAACACAATAGTGAAGATGCATAAATTTTTTTGATGTGCTATGGAAAGCATTCCTAAAAATAAGAGTCCAAAATAAAACTATCTTGCTAACCCCAAAATCTCTATAAAATATAAAGGTTACAAAATCACGTCTGCCTTTCAACAGCATCTCGGAGCACCTTAGAAAAACCAGACAGGAGTGATGTCAGTTATATCGCATTTGTAGGTGTGATGTAAGAACATTTGTTTGGATGCTATGTCAAATGTCATAACAAAAGAAGCTATAATTTTTTTAAGAAAATCCTACGGTAATATTATTTTTTAAACTTTTTATTACTTCTTACTGACTGACTTTTAAATTAACTAAAAACAAAGTTAATGAATGGATAAAAAATATAATTGTGCTTTAAGGCCTTTTATACGAAAATGCCTACAAAATCAGAGACTTGTCAAAATCTACTCATTATGCATCTTCTCTATTGAGATTTGATTTATTTTATCCAATTGAACTTTGGATAAATTACTTATCTGGCTTAAAAAAGATTATTTATCTCTGATATAAGGAAAGAATTGTTGCAATGTGTCTTTGTATGATTACAGATAACTTCAATGTTAAAACAATCAATTCTGAAGAGAACTTCTTTATTAATTTCTCAGTGCAAGGATCTAGTCATATGAGGTCATATGTTAATATACAAGAGCATAATGGACTGAACATCGCATTTTTAGGCATTGATGCATGTCCTGAGCCTGGTCTGAGGAGACCATTTAACTTTATAGGTATACTAGACGGAGAAGAACAAGACAATATAAAAAGATTAAAAATTGAAGCCGAGTTACAAGCTGACCATGTTATTTGGTTTGGTCACTACCCCACTTCATGCATTCTTCCATTAGAAAGGGACAACGAAAGAATGAATTTGAGAGATGTCATCGGTAGTAATCCCAAGACCATGGCATATCTTTGTGGACATTTACATTCAATGGGAGGTTTTGTGCCTAGAATGTATACTAAGCAGAGAAGAGGCTATCTGGAGTTAGAATTGGCAGATTGGAAAGACAGCAGAATGCTCCGCCTCGCAGCCATTGATCATGGAATATTTTCATTTACAGACCAAAAACACAATACATGGCCCTTGGTATTGGTGACAAACCCTAAACATGCTCAATACGTAATGCCTGGTCGAGAACCATTATTCCTTATACAAGATTCCACACATATTAGAATATTAGCATTCAGCAATGTGGATATAATAGATGTGAAGGTTTCTCTTGATAAAGTTGATTGGCAAAAATGTGAGCAAAGTGAAGGGCCTCTCTATGTTTGTAAATGGTTACCGAGCACATTTTCAAGAGGGTTACATCATTTGTTTGTGACGGTGACAGATGAAGCTGGTAAAGAAGCAATTGTTGATCACTTGTTTTCGCTAGACGGCTCTACTTTAAACTTTAAAATTTCACCAAGAATTCTACTCATGCTTGATGCTGTCTCTATTGTAAGTTCAATTAAATATTAAGAGTACCCTTACCCTAGGCAGAATCAGACTTTCCCATTCAAACATAGTCTAGGCATGTCAGATATTGGCGAAATTATATAATTTTATAGAAATTGCATATATTAAGGAATATAAAACTAGTTTTCACAGTCAAAATATGAACTTAAAGAGAATATAGTGCATCATATCAAATTTGACCTTCCGTATGGAAAACTTCTACATTCAGATATTTTCTTTCAAGTTCATATTTGACTGTCAAAAACTAGTTGTATGCCATATATGCAATTTCTTTAAAATTACAAAATACTCCCGAAATACCACACGTCATTTCAAAATAAAAGCTAAGACTATGTTTGTATTGAAAAGTCTAGGGTAAGGGGATTCTTAAGTTCTTTATATTATCTATACGACAGTGATAAATTACGAATGTGCTTACAGTTTCAGGGAATATTTGCGACATTACTCATGGCAGCTATACTACCACTAGTAATACTGAGGTTCCAGAAACGTCCTCCTAAATACCACAGAAGATTTGGGAGCCATCTTCTCAGAAGAGTGTGGTTATTGAGCAAAATTGATAAAATATATTACCCTATGATCCTATACACCGTTTACCTACCTTTTGGACCATGGGCTATTGGAGAACTGATAGACGACCACATAGGAGTCGTATTTGCTTGGGGAGTAGTCATAAAGGGAACATTTTTGCCCGAAGCATTCACGTATATGTATGGCAGTGTCCAACTTATGTTTGTACAGATACCTTTATTTTTTGTATTGGCTCATTGTTTGGAGATGAGATTGTTTTGCCAAAATCTAAAGGGCCTAAGGAGATTGTTCAGTAACTTACCGTTTATATTTTTACTCTCAATACAGTTATTACTGGCATATTTCTTCTGGTTAGAGTATGGGACTATGGCATTCATATTTGGCCCGCTGAGAACATGGAGTGTGCCATTAAATGTAATGCTGTGGTATAAGATATGCAATTTGCCAGTGGACTATTGCAGGTAAGTTTCATATGCTGTTTTTTTTTTAAACCTATGGTGTCCCATCTTGGGCAAAGGCCTCCCCTCCAGAGTTCCATTTGTCTCTTTCATTCTTTATATAAAAAAATGTGATGAAGATTTTCTCAAAAATACTAAAATTTTTCTCTTATTATAATTAAATATTCGGCAAGCTCATAGACCTATGTTAGCGGTTCTTTTATATAGTATTTTTTTTTCTTGCACGCCTCATAAGCGGACAGTTCGGGTAGTGCTCTACTCTCAATATGTCAGGGTCAAGCATTTTTCTGGACTTAAACATAGTAATAGAGACACTTTTATATTTATAGCACTAATATAATAATACATATAAGTACAATGCGACACAAATAATTTGAACAAAACTGGGGCGACTTCAAAGCATCTATGTATGTAATTCTCGGCCCGTAGGTTGAACCAAAATGGTGGTCGTCGGCGCATTATCTGCGCCAATAACTGCCATTTTGGTTCAATATACGTGCCGGGAATTTATACAAAAATGCTTTAAAGTCCGCCATTTTTATTCAACTTATTTGTGTCGCATTGTACAGATATCTAAAAACAACCCTTTTATAAACACATTTAATACTTATAGAAAAGATTTTTTTAAGGATAAATAAATAAATAAATAAATATATGGGGACAAATAATACTGATTGAGCTAGCCCCAAAGTAAGTTCGAAACATGTGTTATGGGATACTAACTCAACGATACTATATTTTATAACAAATACATATATAGATAAACATCCAAGACCCAGGACAATTTGAAAAAGGCCATTTTCCAACTTGCCCTGACTGCGGACTAGCATGGTGACCACTACGCCACGGAGGTCGTATGGAGGAGGTAAAATTATAAAAAAAAAGAATCGTGGATATCTGTATAAGTACGTGCCACGATTACGCTCGAAGTACGTATGTATACATATGTAATTTTTTTTAAAAAGTTTCATCACTTCACGGCATTGTTTCTTATTGAAAATTACTGTCCAAGTCAGTGTCGTTTGAATATAATTTTTTTTGAATGGGCTTTATGAGGCGTGCACTTTTGAATTTTTCAAACTTATTTTTGACTTATCGTGTGCACGTTTCACGTTAATTGCCGTGTATAAAATTTTGCAATTTTCTTATTTAATATATTTTCAACCTTGTTACGTAATAACCCTGTTATTTTGTTTTACAGAAAGCTGAGAAGTCTTAATGATTCGTCATCATAATATTGGATGAAACGATGGTGAACATTGTCAATGGTGAGACTTGGTGGAATTTACACAAGTACTTAGATTTATATATAAAAAAAAACGAAGTATTTTACCACGATTCGGCAAAAAGACATAGGTATAATATACATTAATTAAGTTTTTTTAGTTACATATGCGCTTGCTTATGGCTGTTAAAACGTATAGTATTTATTTGCACCAAAGATTTTAGAATGAGCACATTCCTGTTGAATTTTTTTTTGATGTAAAGTGGTTAAGTGTTAACTGAGGTAAATGGCATCCTATTAAAATTCTGTCAAACAGTGATATTTATGTCACAAAATGGAACTACATATATTAGGATGCGCCCAGCCATGTCCCGGTATGGGAGGATATGCATAACGTTATATTGGGTATTCATCATGAAATAATCGGCCAAATCATGAAATGGCCGCATATCGTGATCTGCCCATGACAACCAGTAAAAAAATACAATAGCAAAAACCAAAAAGATAATAAATTACCAGTAAAATAAAAAATAATAAAATGTAATACACACTGTCCCAATGTTGCCGTTCTCGGTAACTACACAATTTGTGTGACACATGCTTAATGTGTGTGAACTTTTTTCGACGTTTTTGAATGAGCAAGCGAAGATCTTAGAATTTGCTTGGACTATGCGATCACTTGAGTGAGTACCTTTCAACGGAAATAATGAAACTTCGCTGGTGAATAGGTAGGTAAGACCTAACAAAAATTTGAAGACGAAACATGTTCAGGTGGTTAGTCCAAAATTCTTTATTAGTTTTCTAGTTATTAACAGAAGTTCTATGGGGTTAAGCACAGATTTGGGGTTGACTCTTTCAACCCCAAATCTGTGCTTAACCCCATAGAACTGCGAGTTAGATCGGCAGGCGCGGATTCGACTCTTAAAAAAGGTTGTGGTCATAGCCACGAGTAAATCTGCCAAGTGTCAGTACGAACTTGCTTATGATCGATATAGTGCATAGCGTGCATTACTATGAAAAAATTTTAAAGTTTTTTTAACCCATCAAATTTACTTAATGGACCATGAATGTGTGACGTCACAAGTATATTATGGCTATGGGATGGGCGTGCCAATTGTGCCCACAACATGGTGGATCCGCATTTAGTACGGGGCACACAGTACTAGGTTAGAAGTTTTCTGTAGGTTTGATTATGCTGCACTGAAAACTTTTAAAATGGCGGGGAAATCAGTGATTAGTTATTACTGATTATTTACCTCAGTTGTCATTTAGCCATTTCGAATACATTGTGGAAGTAAGAAAGAGTACATTGTTTTGTATATTTGTTAAATTTATTTTAGTTATGGATTGCGTGTTTTTAGGATTATTTATGGAAAATCAATCAATTTTATCTTTTTAGAGATGAGCAATTATAAATTATGGTACTGTACTATATTGTGCGCAGTCCTGGTTGGATAACCCAACAATTCTAGAAAAGGAACATTAGTTCAAAGAGATAAAGGCTTTTTTGCAATAAAATTGATACTCAATTTGATTGTTTCGGAGTTTTTTGTAGTTTTATGGCTATACTCAAGTTTTAAATTATAAACAAACGAGGTTTACTTAAATTTTTAACACGTTTAATTTTTTCAAGCGTTACATTATTCTAATATCCACTGGAACTATAATGGTGCTTTCCAACGCAATAATACAATAATATATTAATAAAACACATAAGTTTAAAATATATCATATATTCGTGTATATCATATATCATAGAACGTGCTACCCTGTTACAAAATCACCAGACCATTGTAGAAGACGTATTTTTATAGAGACTGTGAAATCCTACATTTTAATTATGAAAAGGTTAAACGGTTATTTTCTATAGCTATTTTTGTTTCTCGTATAAAGTTATAAAGATGGCAATATCATATGGCCGTTTTACAATCCTATTCTTAGTTTAAAGCAAAGTACCGATGTATGTACTGTCATTATTTTTGTACTCTCCTAACGCTCATTGATCCGCACCGTGTCTCGGCACTCGCCGCATGGACAATTCTAGAATTTCAACAAACGTGCTTGGTGTTACATAACGGCGAAGTATCCTTGAAGGGCATGCTCAGTTATATATTATATAGGACGGCTTAACGATGGAAAAAAAATCTTAATTAGAAAACACTTTTTAATAAAATTCGATCAGCTCAATTTGTATGGAAGTTCAATCATCTTTTTTCATAAATACTCAGTAAGTAGGTATCAAATTTTCTTTCTTGGATTTGCTTTCATGGAATACGTAACGTATTCCATGATGACAATAATGAACTGAGCATGGCCTACTTCTAGAATTGTTTTAGAAAAATGATAATGCGGTGGCTGCGGCGCGTAATATGCTGGTTAGTGTGTTACCTACAAATGGTATTATATTGCATATTAGATGTATAAAGCTTTATCAAAGGGAGTAATTTAAAAATACTTAGATATGCCTAAAGTTAAAATTATTTTTATGACTTTGTCCCTAGATATGTATTACAGATTTATATATTTTATAATTGAAAATCAGACATTATGAACACAAATTGTTTGTGTGTAAATATTTACTGAGTCAACTGTATGTACTTGTAAATAATTTAATGAAAATTATATATCTTCGTTATCTATGTCCGATGACGTTGTAATGAAGCTTTTAAATGAATTATGGCTTTTAGTATTCATAAATAATTTAGTACGTGTCTATTTCAATTATATTAATTGTAAGGCGTAATAAAATATACACAAACTAAATTTTTAAACTTAGACGATGGATGACTTGAGATTTCCCCAGGAACATTTATGCAAACTGATTTTATTTAATATCATACCTTTATATTCTATTTATCTATTATAATTAGTTCAATTTTCGTTAAAATTCATTAAGTATAGAGATGGAGAAACGGCAAAACATTAATTGATGAAATAATTATGTGTCAAATTGTCTACTTCTTTATATTTTCTTTCTATTTATATATATTTGTGACAAAATTGATAATATTAAATTATTGCCTAATGTATTTTAATTTCTGTATAATTATAAAAATTATATTGTAATTAGTGCCAGCGCGCACTTTTGAATAGGCCGATAGTTTGATCGGTTTGCGAATCAGTATGGATGGAGATACCTATCGACCAATGCCCAGCTCAATAATTGTTCCTTGCCCCCGAAGCATGGTACCAGTGACTTATTTATCGAGCGCTATCTCGCCGCGAGACGGTGCTAGTTCGTCGCGGGATTTAAACTTTATCGATGTCTTATCTTCAGTGATTTGTTACGCAGCCAAACCGATCAAACTATGCGACGATAACAAACTCGCAAGTGCGTGCACTTGCTGTATCTAAGGCGATTCACACACTGCTCTACATCCCATTGCATCGCGCGGGGCCGGATTGTGTGCAAATACCTCAATTTGTATAGAAAACACGCATAGTACAACACACTGACACCGCGTCTACGCGCGTGATTTTTGTATAGCGGCCCGCGCTATGCGCGTTGTTGCGGAGCAGTGTGCCAAGCGCCTTAGTAATAACTATGTACATTTATGTCACGACTGTAACAAAATCGACGACGAGACAACGAAAATATTAATTCTATGGAACAGTCATTAGTTCTAGTCTATATACCTTATTGTTTTTCATGATAGTTATTGTTTTAAATTTTATTTTATTACCCGGCAAGCTTATATTTGATAACCAGTAGCCATGTCACGCTTTAAGCATCATCACACTTTTGTGTACAATGACGGAATAAAAAGGTTTCTGTGGAATATTATCTTAAAGTCAAGTTTTGCTTGCACTGACAACGACAATGTTAGAAATTATGAGGAAACTGAATCGCAAAACAAGTGTTTGATTGTGAAAATTACTGAAGTATTATTAGAATATGTAGGCATTAAAAAACCATTTCATTCCGTCAGTGAACATTATTTACTGTTGTCTGTGTATTAGAAGTCTATTATGAATTAAACTGACTTTTTTGTAAACTAAATTGTTTAATTGTATATATAATAAAATATTAGAAACCGTCACCTACCTACAAACGATTTCCTTTAATCTCGATCAATCCAGAAACTGTTTCCATAAACCCTCAAATCATGGAATGTAAAAACATATTAAAATTACTCTTGTAATTGTAAAGTTCCTTAGCTAACATCGTATGTGTTAATATTCCTTATAGTTTGAGAGCGAGAGCCAGCGAGGACCAGACCTTTTGCTAGATCTACTAAAATCACCACGACCCACTTTCATTTTCGGGGATTGTGTTAACCTGTTTTGGGGCCATACATAGAGAAACTTTCAAACTATATAAAATAACGAACTCGCTGGTTCTTGAGCTAAATACAATCCGTCTTATTATAAAACCCAGACTAACTTTATTACTGGGTTTAAACCATTATCCGCCCAAATCAAGTTGACGTCTAGTATCACAAACTATCTCAACTGTCAATGTCAACTTGATTTGGGCGAATAATGGTTTAAACCTAGTAACAAAGTTAGTCCTGTTTTTATAATAAGAAGGAATATACCTATAACATGTGTCAAGTCGATGCCGGACAAGGAGGATCACGTATTGGGGTGCAACGACGTCTAATCCTAAACAACGTGTTAAGAAAAAGAAGGGAAAGTACTTACTCATCAATATGAACAACTTTTACAATAGGACCAACCCAGCGTGGGTCCAGTCTAATAATCTCGATAAGAATACCCTACCGCTACCGCACCAAAATGTATGGATCGGCCAATTTTTGATTAGTGATTATCACATATGGTTGGCCCATAGATTTATTTACGTAGTAAAAAATTTTTTCAGTCTTATTATAAAACCCAGACTAACTTTGTTACTAGGTTTAAACCATTATCCGACCAAATCAAGTTGACATCTAGTAATATCACACACTCAATTGTCAATGTCCACTTCAATTT
This sequence comes from Acrobasis suavella, assembly GCA_943193695.1. NCBI lineage: Eukaryota > Metazoa > Arthropoda > Insecta > Lepidoptera > Pyralidae > Acrobasis > Acrobasis suavella. The sequence goes on from OW971941.1 coordinate 5,283,078, forward strand.
GGGCGAATAATGGTTTAAACCTAGTAACAAAGTTAGTCTGGGTTTTATAATAAGACGGTTTAAGTCTATGGGTTGGCCCCTAGTAAAAGTGGTTTATTTATATTGATGGGTACTTTCACCACTTTTTGGGTTGTCACCCCCTTAGCCAATAGGCCTATGTGAAAAAAACATATCTACGAAAAAGTTGTGTTGCACTGTAAGTATCAGTATATTTACACCTATGTATATGGTTACTACAAATATAATAGAAATATATATATAATAGTTACGAATAAAAGCTTACTTTATGACAGAAACAGTCTTGGTCTGAGAGCAGTACCTAGTAAACGAGGTATCTATAGGATAAATATAAAAATGGGATACAAGTAGTACCTACCTAAAAGAGACCCAAGATACCCACCTTCTGCCTCATTTACCTACATTGATTCTACTGTTCTCCCTATCTTATCTTTTTAAACGATATTTATCTTAATATTAATTGTAGTCATGTCTCAGATCTTATATCAAAAATCGATCTTGAATCCAAATTGCGAGTTAAGATTGCGTCTTTACCTCTTTAATATTATTTGAAAAGCATATTTACTCGTAGAGACGACTCTATGCTCTCCGATACTAGTTGTATTTATATTTTAGAGAAAAAATAATGTAAAGAGTATATAATTCTACATGAAAATATGTATTGTAGCGATTGGTCCAAAATTTGACTTCAAAATTTCGCAAAAAAATGTACTCGTATTAGCTTATCTTATTTTAGGTATAAGCTAAGCCTGTTGAATAGCCTACAGATTAAGCACCACGATTAGATTTAGCATCACAAACAAAAGTGGCATTGCCCTTTCCGTGTGTCAGTAAACTTATATAAATAGGCCTTAATTTTTTTTAATGCCTTTTTTGTTCCGTCTCTAGACTGAGCCAAGCCTTAATCACACCAACCAAGACCTAGAGAGTCTTATCTTAGAAATGTGTGTCTACTACTTAAGTATATGTCTTTAATTTTTATTTAGAGACGCAGGTACCTATTATCTACAAGCTCTGTGCACCCTAAACACTAGAACACATATAAGGCATATTTGCAACAAAACAATCCAAATACCCAACGCTGCAATATCATTGTTGATATTTCTAGTGATATTTAAATATTCGAGATACTTGGCCGGCTGTTTGAACATGCAGAATTCTTTGAAGCATGGTAGTTTTTCGCGGTCGAAGCCATACACTGTCTCCAGTAAGGCGGAGAAGGAGTAGCGGAAATAGGAGATGGCGGAAAAAGGTCGTAAGTACACTGGCATCTCTTCGTATGGGATGAAGAATTCGGAGAACATCAGCATTGGTATGTTCGCGGCGGGGATGACGAACAACCCGAGCTGAAACAGAGAAATTATCATAATTTGGCATTGCCAAGCTCGGTTATAGTTAGCCGTGTGGTGAATGGTGACGGCAGAGGTTACGATTTGTCGCCACGTGCCAATTTCCTGGCCCATGGCACGTATGGCACTTCATAGAAGCGGAGTATCATTTATGCCTACACTACTACAAACGAAACTATACATCCGTGCACACGGCAATGTGTGTGTGTTCGCCCGCAGCCGCCCGCTCAACACCACTACAAGGCGAGAACAGGGCAGAGGTGTAAGGACGGGGAATGGGGACGCATATTGTACGGAACCTTTGGATATTCCGTACTGTATGTAATACTAATTATAAGTATTAATTCTGTGCCCACGGATGTCACGGGGTAGGCGACTAAGGGAGGAGGTAATAAATAACGGGAAGCAACGTTTTATACATCTGCGATCACCAACCCTTCTGGTCAGCGTGGTGATGGGCAAATCCATTTATTAGAGGCCTATGGAAGAAAATTCGTACTTTGGCTGGCACGAAAGCCAGATGGCACCATAAAATGCCAGTCGCCAAGCTATTTATCATTATGCTTTTATTTATTTATTCATTATTTCCATATACGTAAGTAAATTAGGCAGCGTTGAAAAGTATCGGCCAGCTACTTGAAAAACAAACAAAACAGAAAAAACCCTATTCCCCTCATTTAGGCGTGCTTTCCAAGGTCATCAGTACCTTAAGGTACGCCGTGAAATAAAATCTCACCTTAACTTCAAAAGCTGTTCCAATCACCAGGCCGAAGGTCTGGGCGAGGATGGTCAGCAAAGCACAGATAATCCACGCCAATCCTATCCGGTAAGGGTCTAGGGGTTGCGAAGTCAGGTACCAGGCTGGCAGCAGGAACACTGTTGCACACAGCAACTGTAATAGAACATACCCTTTATTGCAAAAAACCAGTAACCTTGTTAAATCTCCTTGGCTAGGTAGCGGACCCCGGGCTCTGAAGAGTTACTGCTGATGCAATCGGGAAAATACGCTTGGATGATCATGACTCTTTATTGCACAAAAAATAAATAAAGGCAAAAGTAATCTTAAAAACTAGGCGCAAAAGATAATGTCGATAATTATAATCTGTACTTATAGTGAATTCGTAAAGTATCGTCGGTAACGGACAAAGATGTGTTGATGAGTCATGTAATTATATTAGCAACAACTTACTGATTACCCATGTAGGTAAATTTTTTATGTGATAAAATTTGCTGTCTGATTAGTTTTATATTCTAGCTTTTACTTTTCCACTTTGCACGGTTTTCGACGTCCTTCGGTGACAACTGACAGGCATATCATCGTTGGAGAGAAAAATGCCGGGTAGCGCACACTGGCCTCTGAGGCAGCTCAGCTTAGGATGCAAGATGAATTATGGCTTTGAAAAACGCTGGATGCCGGTTTGGATCATTTAAAAATCCTTTGGAGAGGCCCATGTCCATCAGTAGACGTCATGGCTGACATGATGATGATAAAAAATTAAAGATAGGTTTTTTTCCTAAAATGTACAATTGGAAGGACCCTTACTTGGATAGGTAAGTCGACGAGGACCTTGGAGATGCAGTACGTCGTTAGAGAGTACCATTTGTTCAAATGCTGTTGGAGGACTACGGAGGCTTCCACTGGAACTGAAAAATTAAAAATAGTCAATACCATTTATTTGGATAAGTTTCTTTTCCTACTTTTACCAAGTTTAAGACGTTCAGCGATGGCAAAAAAAATTCGTTGTCTACTTATTAAATTAATATGGTCATTGTATCTCTGAGTTCTATCCGTGATTCAGATTTTTCGTCGTCTTCTATAACACTGTAGTACTTATTGATGTTCTCTCATGTGTTACTTTTTAAATATCAGCCATTTTTTTGAAGTACTTAGGTCATGATACTACAAAACTTTTCCCAATTTTCCGTGTTTTTTTCAGCAGCGAAATAAATTAGCAAACTCGTATTAAAGCGAGGGTGAAAATATTTTATACTTTAGAAGTTGGTGTTTTGGGGCAAACATAGGGATTCAGATTTAGAAAACATGAAACTTACATGTGTGTATGGGAGGCATGGCGTTTGAGAAGAACAGAAACAGTAGGAAGAAGAACAAGCAGCCCGTGTTGGACATGACGCGGCCGCCGTCCTCGCCCGCTCCGTGGTACAGCGCGCCCATCAGCAAAGCCACCATGAGGTGTGCCACCAGCCGAATCTGAGAATTTGCGGAAAGAAAAATAAGTTTGGTCAAAAGCACACGCCTCATAACGATCATAAAAATATATCATCATCATCATCCGAGCGTATTCCCGGTTGCATCCTCAGCAGTAACGCTTCAGAGCCCGGGGTTCGCTACCTAACCAAGGAGATTTGACGAGGTTACTGGTTTTTACACAGAGCGACTGCCGTCTGACCTCCACAACACAAAGGGCAAACCAGGAACCAATCCTTGGATAGTTTGATGATCAAACGCTAGGTGGCGTTCGGGACCCACAGTTTTACTTTTCGGATACAGAATCATCTTTCTTTTCGGATAATTAGGTGATTCAAGCCTGCAATATCCTATCCAGACTGGAAACAAGTTTTCACAAAGTATGCTTCCCAGTGGGAATCGAACCCATGACCTCCGGGTCACAAGGCGAACGCCTTGACCACTGGACTACGGAGGCAGTATCATATATATATATATATATATATATATATGTCGGAGCGTAATATGCAATGGCTGTATAAAACTAGATTCCTTTACTTTGAATAATTCGATGACGTTTGGCAGTAATTCCGTGTCAATGTCATTTTGAACGGTTGACGAAGAAAGAATAGAGGACGCGGTATGAGTTCAATGTAAAATTCCCGTTTTTATAATTTTACACGCGCAAAGAGAAAGTTGTTTACTACAAAATGCAACGGTTGGATTTGAAATGGCAATATTCGTTAGCAACAAGTTATAAGACCGGTCGACCTAGCGACAGGGACAGTCTTGTTCAGGCGGCCGTATTGTGCACAACTCGTTTGTGTAGTTTGCTGTAGCTTGGCCATGACTCTTTTAATTGTGATTATTGTAATAGATGTGGATTGGTGAACCGATTTATTACAATTACAGTTTGTTTAAGCAAGACGGAAAGCCCAGGTGTATACACAGTATTCAATTCTGTGGGGCCAGGGAATTCAGACATGGTGGTTGGAATTCATGTTTCAAGTGCGGAGGCGGAGCACTGGAATTCCGTCACATTTTTATAAGGCTCACGGAAGGTCTCTCATGTGACAGCATCGGTAAGGTGACGTGACTGTATGTAAGTTTTCATCCTGACATTATAGTCTGTTTTCGTACTGTAAGTAAGAAGTGGGTAGTTCACGTCACTCGGGATGTCACATGCCGATCACGCCATGCTCTGCCCGCCCGCTTTTACTCGGCCGTTCTGCGACATCAGAAGTGGGATGTTGATCTGCAGCTCACATTAGAGGTAAGATTTGGATCTGGAGCTCACATCGGAAGAAGATCCTGTTGAATGCTACTTATGGCATGGTTCGCTCTTTGTTCAGAGCGTTAAGATGCTAATACCGTCGTTACTTCTAGAGGTAAGGTACTAAAGTGTTAACGAGTAAATTACAATGTGTCTAGTAGCTGGAAACCCCGTGTTGTGGCCAGATGGGAGCTAGCAGCTAAACGCAGCTAGTGCTGAAAATTCCTGGTGAAGTGGCGGGAAAACGCGAGCGGATCTCGTGTGTCTGTGCTCGCGGCACATGGCTTATCTGCTGGATCGCCATGAAAATTTGGTGAGTTTTCATTTTATTTTCGACTTTAGAGCAAAGTGCAACTAATTTTAAATTCTTCAGTTCTTAAGTGTAAAGCTTTATAAAATCTTGTCTTTTGACCACTATTCAAGCAGTAAATAGGTTTTGAGTACGCTAGTTTTACAAAGAGTGTGTAACATTTGCGAAGCTTAGTGAACTGATTTGGTTTTGTTGCGTGGAGGCAACATGAAGTTATCTTCACGAGATTTTTGGTAGTGAGAATTATTAACTTGCCATGAATTTACTGATCTAACTATGACTAATACAGATGAAGTTGCTCCATCTACTAGCTCTTAAAACTGAAATAAGCAAAACTCATTGACGTTCCTTTGTGCTGTTGTTGATTGTAAGAATGAGTGTCTTTGACTTAGACTACTTGCACCTCCAGTTACTCGTAGGCGTAGGCGTAAAATCGGGCCTGATTTCCCGTTGCAGTGCGGCCACGACTGTGAGTGGCGTGCGTATGGCTTGGGGGTGTAAGTGGTTGCTGAAATCGCTGGTTGGAGGCGATAAGTTTTATGTGAGATGGATATTGGAGGGAGATATCCATCTAATGTGTTTGTGGAGGTTGCTGGATGGAGGCAACTGATATGAAGTTATAGCACTGTACACTCATATGATATTGAGATGAATTTGTAATGTATTGACAGTATTGGAGATTTGAGTTTTGCTTAGTAATGGATTCATTATTTTCTTGATTTATGAAAAAACAAAATGTTATTTGCTAACTAGTAACGATTGTCGATGGTAAAGAGTTGGTGATGATGATGGCTTCATCATCATTAATGACGAGGTGATGATGATGATCACAAAGGTGATGCTGTTGATGATGAAGAGGGTGATGCTGTTGATGATGAAAAGGCGATGATGATGATGACGATATCATCTTTGATGACGGGTAATGATGATGATGATAAAGTGGTGACGACTACGTCAGGAAGTCTACAACGGTCAAGGTCATGAGTAAAGACATGATTTAAGCGGGCTTCACACCGTTTACTAAGTGCGTATTATTATTTTAAAACTACCCTTTCATTGCTGTGTTGTTTGAAGTAAAATTCCGTTACTTGAGTCAATTTTTAATCTAGACAGTTCAAAACGAGGAATCATGCTGATAATTTACTTTTCGAAAAGATTTTACAAACACGTTACAATAATGCGATAAGCAATACCATTTTTATTTTTAGGAAGTCTATACCAAACAGGTTAGATTGCAAATGCGTTAACAATATTCTTACCACGATAGCTTTAGTGCGAAACCCCTGTAAATGGCTCTGTACAAGTTTGTTTTGTTGACAATATTAGTTACCCAGTTAAGACGTATTTTCTCGTATTTCACGTTCAGTCATTTGCTGACTTGTGAGGGTTGTGATGAGTGCTTTCCATTTATGACGGTCTTTCACCTTTTCAAGTACTTTAGAGATTTTGGAGATAATAACTAAACTCAATAACGGTGAACTGGATAGTGATTTAGCGCAGACGTATGAAATGAGATCCGGCGTGTTGCATCGCAAAGTCCAACGCAATCGTAGATCTCGAAGTCTACCTATAGTTCCCAGAGCACTAAGGTGGTCGGTTGTTAACACTACACATGAGTCTCTCGTTCATCTTGGATGGGAAAAGACACTGGAGAAAATGTTTGATATTTACTGATTTAAACAAATGTCAAAGTTTGTTAAAAAGTTTGTAGAAAACTGCGCTACATGTAAGATGGCGAAATCGCATTTTGGCAAGATCGCTGCTGAACTACATCCTATCCCCAAGGTTGCTATACCCTGGCACACTCTACATATCGATGCCACGGGCAAGTTAAGCGGTAAAAACGATCGGAAGGAATATGTTTTCGTCCTGATAGATGCTTTTACGAAGTATGTCGTCCTGTATTACAGTCTTAGCATTGACACTGCTAGTAGTATTCGTGCATTAAAGAGTTGTGTCACTTTATTTGGTGCCCCGAGTAGAGTAATCGCTGATCAGGGACGTTGTTTTGCCAGTGCCGAATTTCGTGAATTTTGTACATCTCACAACATCAGCTTGCACCTGATAGCGACAGGAAGCTCGTGAGCCAATGGTCAGGTAGAGAGAGTCATGAGCACATTAAAAAATATGCTTACATGTGTAGACAAGTAAAGACCGCTCATGGCAAGACTCTCTTCCAGACGTACAATTAGCTCTTAACAGTACTATTAGTAGAGTTACCAAGCATAGTCCCCTAGAACTTCTTATAGGTAGAGTTGCACGTCCAATCGATCTAATGTTCTCTGATGAGCCAGAAATTAACATTGACGATGCAAGATCCGAAGCTATCAGTAACATGGACAGGAGTGCACAATACGAGAAGACGAGGTTTGATTCAACTAAGTGTAAATTCAATCGATTCGTTGTGGGTGATTTTGTGTTGCTTAAGAATGAAGAGAGAAACCTAACGAAACTCGATCCAAAGTTTAAAGGACCATATAAAGTAATTGAGGTTTTAGACGGCGACCGATACACATTAAAAGCATTAAACGGTAATCGCCAGTATAAATATGCTCACGACCGATTAAGGAAAATGCCTGACCCTAATTCTCCCTTAGAGTTTGATGACAATTCAGTCTGCGGATGAAACTGTTAGTTGTCAAGAGTAGAGTCAGAAAATGTTGCGGGTCTTTATTGATGATACTAAAGATTTTGCAATATCGCTTTACGATGTGCTTGTGTGTATAAGTGCTGGTTAAGCGCTGCACGGTTAAGCGATGGTGTTTTGTTATCACTGGTTAAGTGGTAGTGCATGTAGCGCTGGTTAAGTGCTACGATTCGCTTTGCTGGTTAAGCATTGCGGGAGTACTGGTTAAGTACTCGATAGTATGTGGCACTGGTTAAGTGCTACGATTCGCTTTGCTGGTTAAGCATTGCGGGAGTACTGGTTAAGTACTCGATAGTATGTGGCACTGGTTAAGTGTTACGATTCGCCTTGCTGGTTAAGCATTGCGGTTTGGCTGAGTGCTGGTTAAGTTACTCAGTGATAAGTAGTGCTGGTTAAGTGCTACGATCTCGCCTTGCAGACGAGGCGTTACATAGTATGATACTGCCGCTTGATTGGTGATGCAAAGCACTAGTTAGGTTTAAGATAGCGCTTTTGAACCCTATTTTGACTAAAGTTTAACGATAGTAAGTTTTGTGATATGTAGTTCTTGACCACGCAATATTTTGATTTAAATTGAGTGTTTAAAATTTTATGTGATAATAGTTTTTCTGAGCTGTCCTGATACCGATATTTTCTAAATTTGTGAAGTCAGGATAGCCGAGTGGACTTGTTACTCGCGTTACTTGTCTCTACTTTCAGATACGATCTCCCACGAGGACGTGTGAGTGTCAGAGATGGCCGTGTCGTGGAGTGCAGTATCTGAGAGTAGAAGATTATGGAATGCCAAGCAATATTTTGTAATGATTATTAATTCTAGTTTATTTAACTGATTTGTTTAAGGCAATAGTTTAATTTGCTTGAGTGTATTTAATTGTGTCGCGATCGTAGTTGACACTGACAGATAACGTTTGACGTTATACGTCAACTGTCAGTGACAGATGACAGCAGGGCGGACCGGAGAATGGAGATAGCTACACTATCAATAGTAAGGAAAAAAGGATAGAGACATGGAGTTAAACTGGTATAAGGCCTAGGGAACTAATTTTTGTTTTGTTTCAACTATGTTAATCGAAGTTTAGTTAAGGATTTAATAATTTAGAAGTTAATTCATGTTAATCGAAGTTTAATTAAGAATTTAATAATTTAGAAGTTTTGGTCAGGTTTGGCCGAACGGTATACTTTTTGTGTTTTGTTTCGATTTTAGTTACAGCACCCGAGGTCGGGTGCACTGTCAGAATGGCCGTGTCGGAGCGTAATATGCAATGGCTGTATAAAACTAGATTCCTTTACTTTGAATAATTCGATGACGTTTGGCAGTAATTCCGTGTCAATGTCATTTTGAACGGTTGACGAAGAAAGAATAGAGGACGCGGTATGAGTTCAATGTAAAATTCCCGTTTTTATAATTTTACACGCGCAAAGAGAAAGTTGTTTACTACAAAATGCAACGGTTGGATTTGAAATGGCAATATTCGTAAGCAACAAGTTATAAGACCGGTCGACCTAGCGACAGGGACAGTCTTGTTCAGGCGGTCGTATTGTGCACAACTCGTTTGTGTAGTTTGCTGTAGCTTGGCCATGACTCTTTTAATTGTGATTATTGTAATAGATGTGGATTGGTGAACCGATTTATTACAATTACAGTTTGTTTAAGCAAGACGGAAAGCCCAGGTGTATACACAGTATTCAATTCTGTGGGGCCAGGGAATTCAGACATGGTGGTTGGAATTCATGTTTCAAGTGCGGAGGCGGAGCACTGGAATTCCGTCACATTTTTATAAGGCTCACGGAAGGTCTCTCATGTGACAGCATCGGTAAGGTGACGTGACTGTATGTAAGTTTTCATCCTGACATTATAGTCTGTTTTCGTACTGTAAGTAAGAAGTGGGTAGTTCACGTCACTCGGGATGTCACATGCCGATCACGCCATGCTCTGCCCGCCCGCTTTTACTCGGCCGTTCTGCGACATATATATATATATATATATATATATATATATATATATAAAGGACACTGAATAAGATAGTAATTATCAATAGGAAACAATCCCGTGACGATTGGAACGTGTTGGAAAACAATTATTTAAACGCTTTTTTAAATGTTATATTTTAAATAAACCAATAAATACAATGTGTTTGGGCATGAACTACGGATAATTCGAGGACATCTATACAAACAACTTTTACTGAGGACTTTTGCGAAATCTCAAAAATAAAATCTGCAGCTTCATACAAAATTAAATATCTACCGTGCCAAAATGTATGGAGCAGCGAATTTTTTTTTGCGATTTCATAAGTTTTCTCTTAGTAAAAGTTGTTTGTATAGATGACGCTTATATTCCGAAGAGCATACTTTAATTCTGTATATTTGTCAGTCGACGAGAGTGATCTGACATTATAAGTAGCGATTTTCAAGTAGTTATGTTTATCTATATTCTTTGACGTGATTTTTGGATGGTTCTGGTCGTACTCTTCCACGCTGACCAGCCGGGTTGGAAGGGCTTGTATTGATTGCTACTTTGCGTTTGTTTCTGTGTGGTTATAGGTTGAGTTTTGTTCATATGAAGAGTTACTCTCGGGGTGTAGAGAATTATTGGTTTTTTAACATTACAATGCTCGGATTAATAATTATCCAAATTAAAACATGTGATGAAAAATTTCGCCACGAGTGGGATTCCAACCCGCGTCCCTCACGTTAACGCCGTGAGTGCACTACCAATTGTGCTACCGTAGCTTCGAATCACCAATAATTTGTTCCAGTTGCTTGTATTAGAGGTGGTAGAGAAATGAGTCAAAAATGGTAAAATGGAAGTAATGTGACAAAAATTTAGATATTGGATGTTAAAAATAAATTTGAAAAGGTGGACAGAATGGAATGGTGGAGAAAGGAGGTATGTAAGGACATGTAGGATAGGGTTTATTGCAAAATCGGTATGGTCTCAGATGACACGAATAGCCAGGGTGGCTATTCGTGTGATATGAGACCATACTTATTAATTGTTGTTTACTTGAGTCAAGTGAACATCCCGAAGAGAGCCGATCCAGCACCGCCACAACAACGCCCTGAGCTGCTGACACCAGCTAGCGGCGTACTCCTGAGGATGGCTGCTCTTGGTGTTCAACAAACCCTCCGCCTCAGCCGGTAGAACTGGAAATCGAATTGAAAAGCTAAGTAACAATTTCCATAAATAATTTATTTCATTTTTAACTCATCGGTTAAATTATTAAAACATATTATACACGTATTTTTTCTTTTCTCTGAGAAACAAAAAATGACAAAGATGCAGCGCATTGAAATTTCGCATGACGACACGGCTACGTACGATTTTTACATAGAGGTGACGTAGCAAGCCCTCACTCCGGAACTTTGATGCTTCGTACCTTTGTGATGTTTTACTTTTTTGGAAAACTGAAAAATATGGGTCCATTATTTTTGGAGAATCTAAAAGACGGACTAATTACAATTATACTTTTCTAACCCTGTCGTAAATCCTATTGTCGCCGTATATAACCTATGTATAGAAATTATTGGAACTCGTTTGATAAAAAACGAGGTACCATTTGGTCATGTCATGTGTTACGACACCTGTACGGGTTATATACATATAAGAAGTGAATGGTAGAAAGGAAAGGGGGATTGGTAGATAGAAAAGATTTTAGGAGATAGAAAGGAATTTTCAATGCATGCGGCATTCTGTTCACCGGTTTTTCGAAGGATAACTGGTGTACATTGCTTTCAAGCGTACAGATTAATTTCGCCAAATATGGTTACAATTTGTAGAGTACCCAGTTTCTTTCTATATGCATATTCAAAGTGCTTTTTAATAAGTATAAACATTTTAAGTAAAGCGTGATTCAGTTCATCATTTTTTAATACAAATAAAATTTGATATACCTAAATACATTATTGGGAAAAATTGTTCAAATCGATAGACCGAATCATCCCTTACATATTGACATACTTATTACGAAAAATCTTACAGTTCAACTAGATAATGTGAAATAAGACAAAAATATGCACATTAGGTGTAAGAAATTAAATAAAATGGATTTAGATAAGTACCTACCTTTGCCATTTATTTCGTGAATATCACTTTTGGCTATTCTTCCCATTTCATACGAGTAGCTTTTAGCTTCATTTTCCAAGAGAGTCAGGTTACCGGCGTGTTCGCCACTCGCTATTTCCAGCACTGAAAATAAATAAAAAAACATAAATAGTACATACAGAAAGAAGTCCTCCGCAGGGGAGGGGTTTACGGGATTTTATTTATTTATTAAAGTTTATATTAATGTTATTTCACTAAATTAGTTTTGGTGTACATGTTATTTTTTCACGTTTGCATAAAAATAAAGATAAGAGTCATTGTGATTTGGTACCTGTGTGCTTTAACTTAGACAAAAAAAAAATCTGAATATTTATTATTGTATCTAATCGTGGTCTTCAATTTTAATCTTGCCACCCAAGTTATAGGCGAGACGGTGATTGAACGTCCTTATTACTATTCAAGGTATATAAATGATTTTGCGTCTTCCTAAGGAAGACAACTTTCCCGCGCGTAAAAGACGCATCAGACGCAGAATATTTGTAATCCAAATTAAAACATGCCATGTAAAATTTCGCCACGAGTGGAATTCGAACCCGCGTTCCTCACGTTACCGCCGTGAGTGCATTACCAATTTGTATTTCCGTGGCTTCGAATCACCCTGACGAAAATTCTCATCATATAGTACACACGCACTGGTTGTCTGGAAGAGATCGCTTTAAGCGATAAGACCGCCCATTGTACTCATTTAATTTTAAATTATTTCTTTGTGTTACATTTTTCTTTTGGTGTACAATAAAGAGTTATCTATCACGCATTTGAAGCATGCGTTATTCTTCACTACTACCCACCATTTAGAAGTGTGATATTCAACTTAATTCAATTTAGATAAATTGAAAGTTGATTAAAGAGAAAAAGGCTTTTGTTTAAATTATTGGTTTTTCACTTCACACAAATTATTGGTGATTCGAAGCCACGGTAGAACAATTGGTAGTGCACTCACGGCGTTAACGTGAGGGTCGCGGGCTCGAATCCCACTCGTGGCGAAATTTTTCATCACATGTTTTAATTTGGATGATAATCCGAGCACTGTAATGCTGTTAAAAAACCAATAATTTTATAATTTGAAACATTAATTTCACGATATTTTATTTACATTACAGGTACATAATCTCGTCTTTATTGCTAACGGGGTAGACATAGCCTATGCCATAGGGTATAAATAAATACGCGATCATATTAAATATTATTAAAAAAAATAAGTCCATACCAACTTACTATAATCAGCCATATTGTAATACTGCGGGCAGCTAAAGCCAGCTCTCTTTAGAGTTTCTGGGACATCTGTCACCGATCCAGAGTACAAGGTTCTGCCGTTGGCGAGGAGGATGACGTCATCGGCCGTGTTGAAGAGCTGCGAGGATGGCTGGTGGATCACGCAGGCCACTGTCCGGCCGCTGCGGGCCACTGTGAGGAGCGCCCTGGCCACTGACATGGAGGAGACAGAGTCCAGGCCACTGAAAAGTGCAGACAATTATATCAATCTTTGTAGACAGAACATAGTTACTCGTAGTTCCTTCATCGTCATCTCACTCATCCGATTTTCAATTAAAAATCTGCACTGAGCGAGGTACTCTGTCTCATGTCTACAACGTGGAAGTGACACACATTGAACCAGGGCTATATTAGATCATTATAGAATAAAAAAACGAAAATACCAGTCAAAATACAAAAAAGGACATTCCCATGTAAATTGCTCGGGCGGCTGAACACTTTTGTATTAAAATGACATTAATTAAAATGCCTATTAAAATGAAATGTGGATGTACTCTATCCTGTCTACAACGCGGAAGGGATGTTAATCAAACCACGGGCTATACTAGATCACTATAGTAAAATAAAATGAAAATGTCAGCTAATAAAACCAAAAAAAAAATCGACATTCCCATACAAATTGCTCGGGCGGCTGGACGCTTATGTATTAAAATGCCAATTTTTATACTATACTGACCTAGTATAGGCCGTGGTTGGATTTGTTATTTATTTATTCATTTAACCTTATTAAAAATGTAATAGACGGACATAAAGCCATAGGCTTTGTTCACCAGTCAACTTACTGGTAATGCCGAGATAAAGAAGTATTTTGAAGGATGCGCAAAATATGTAATTTTGAAAGAAATATTACTAATAATAATATAAGATATAAGAATATATTAATTAAAATAACAATATATATCAATAAACTTACATTCAAAATATACATAGATATAGGATATAATAACCAATACATATACTACATATATATTATTTGTATTCTATTGTTTTTCATCAAACCATACATGTGGGCTATCTATGGATAGGTCTTCAAAAATTATATTGATGTTTCTAATATAATTTTTTTCTAAACTGAATAGTTTGCGCGAGAGACACTTCCAAAGTGGTAAAATGTGTGTCCTGTAACGTAACTTCTAAAATAAGAGAAAGACAAAACTAAAAAAAAATATATGATGTACATTACTATGCATACTTCCACCCAAAATTGGTTTGGATGAGATCTAGTAAGTAGTTTTGTTTACTACGCTTATTAAAACATCGATCAAAGTTACAACGAACTACAAGAACTTTTATATTATGTTACTTGCTGCTACGGAACCTTTCATGGGCGAATCCGACTTGCACTTGGCCGCTTTTTACTTTAGATTGGTGTGAACTGGACTATAATAACATTTATAATTGATCCGATGTATGAGCACTTAGACATGACTTCAAAAGATATACAGATTTGGGCAGACCTGGTAGGCTCGTCGAGAAGCAAGCACGTGGGGTCTGCCAGGAGTTCGCAGGCTATTGTCAGCCTCTTCCTCTCGCCACCGGAGAGGTTGCCAGCCCTGGTGTTCAGGGCGTCTTGGATGCCCAGCTGCCTCGCCACTGTTGATATCTGGAATTGTTGATCCAACGACTGATCATGATCACATCTGGCGCTAAGTGTCTATTTATTAGTAGAAGAAAGATATATAAATATATGCGGACATATCACACAGATGAGCTAGTCTCAAAGTTAGTTTTCAATCTTTTGTTCCTGTCTAAATAAAGTTATTAATGATAAACAAATACAAAAACATTCATAAGTATAGTCATCAAACATAAGTATAGTCTGGGAGACCGACATGGTTTCAATAATTTGATAACGTAGCTTGAATATAAATAGTATCTGTTATAATATTATTCTATGCAAATAGGTGTCAATGACTTTTAGTGATTTTCCGAGCTAGAATATGGTACCTATTTACTGAGTCGCAATAATAACATGACTCATCATTAGACCTGCCTAGTTGGTCCTTCTAATATTATAATACAAGCATAAGTAAGTGTCAGTACCTACTACGATATTTTTTTACTTTTTTGACGACATACCTACTTCCAATAATCATATGCGTAGGTACATATTCTCCATATTTAAATGTAACTCGCGACAATATAGTTTCTTGTATTAAAGTTCTCTTAGGTATAGAGGAGTTGGGTGTAGGCAAGATAGTGATTTGTCTTTTTTCCTATCTTAATAATAGTTTTATGAACAAGCATATTCAAATGTTGAATATCTATCTGTGTAACTTGGTGTGGCATCACAAAAAAAATTATGTCATTGATATAAATAGATTTTTTAATAATTGCTATATATACAATGGTACAGTGTACCTGCGTACTAGGCTTAAGACGACGTTTGCTAAATTGTTAGCATATCATATTTTTAAACCCGTTATAAGTAATATAAAGCAGTATCTTATAGACTCGACCAACATTAGTACAAGTACTAAAAACTAAAAAACTAGATAATAAGACAATGGTGAAGTCCTCTAACATTAATTTTGTGCATCAGAACATACAGGGCCTCACCAGCAAAAATCTAGAAACTTGCCTGTTCCTAGAAAGTAACAATGTTGATATTTTTTGTGTCACGGAACACTTTTTCTAAAATGATAATCAATTAGTGTTTTCGAACAAATTTGCAATAGGTAGTGCATATATAAGAGAAAATATAGAACATGGAGGTTCCTTAATTATTTTAAATAATAATATTAAATTCAAAGAAAGAAAAGACATAGTAGGGTTGTCTCTTGAATGTACCATTGAACTATCATGTGTGGAGTTAGATAAATACATTATTATTTGTGCTTACAGACCTCCATCAGCTTGTTATAACACTTTTGAAAACGTTATGGAAGACGTCCTAACACGAGTTAGCTCTCAAAATAAACATATTATTGTGTGTGACGACTTTAATGTAGATATTTTAGTTTCAGACACAGAAAGTATTAGGTTCATAATAAATTTAATTTGAGGTATACAGTCTTTGAGCCCACTCGAATAACTGAAACATCTGCCAAATGCATTGATAATATTTTTTGTGATTGCCAGGTCATTGAAAAAAAAAATCTTTGATTGTCTTGGCTCTGACCACCTCGGCCGACAAGTATCACTTGTATCTCCGAAAGAATGTATATAAAATAATTTACCTAGATTAGATTTCATTGCAATCCCTAACGACCATTACAAAAATATTTTAACACGGTGGAAGGAGAGTTTAGGAAAAGCTTCCCACTAAAATCTCTTAAAGTTGATAATAAACCTAAATTTTGTGATTGGGCTACTAAAGGTATTTACACTAGTAGGAGGAAATTATATTATATGAATTATATGGTGAAAAAAGGTATAATTTTAATGCGGATTTTTTGGCATATGCTAAAAAATTTTCAAAATTGTTCAAAAAGGTGTGTTTGGCTGCGAAAACATTACATCTAACGAACAAAATTAAAAATTCTAAAGATAAAGTTAAGACAACATGGTCAATTATTAATAATGAGACAGAAAAAACCAATACTAGGGACTCAACATTCACATTAAAAATTGGAAATAAAACCGCTGACTCGGATATCGAAGTAGCCAATGAATTCAATACTTTTTTTGCCAACATTTCTAAAGATATCACCCAGTCATTGCTTTCATGTCCGAACGCCGCCGATGAACTATTGAAAAGTAATTCATCTACGTCCAAAACAACTTTTACCTTTACTAGCATAACTCCATATGACATTATCTCAGCTTACAAGGCTCTTAATACTAAAAAAAACGAGGACCTATGGGGTATTTCGGTTTCCGTTTTGAGCAGTATCATCGACCTGAGTGCTCCTCACTTAACTTTAATATTTAATAAATGTATTTCAGAAGGTGTTTTCCCTGACTAAATGAAAGCGAGTAAAGTTATACCACTGTTTAAACAGGGATCCAAAGATGATCCGAACAATTATAGACCAATTTCAATATAACCGGCTCTAAGTAAAATATTTGAAAAAATTATATTAGACCAGCTAGTATCGTATTTTAATATTAATAAATTACTTCACTGTCGCCAATATGGATTTACAAAAGGGCGCTCTACCAGTGATGCAGCAGCGACCTTAGTTCAAATTATTTACGAAGCCTGGGAGAATCAACAAGACGTTATAGGTATCTTTTGCGATCTGTCGAAAGCATTCGACTGTGTCGATCACATATTATTAAAAAATAAACTAAAATTTTATGGCGTTTCTGATACTGCACTCTCTGTTATTTCATCTTATCTTGATAATAGAACTCAAAGAGTTGAAATCAACAGAGTATCCTCAAATAGTGCACCAATAGTGCATGGGTGTGCCTCAGGGTTCAATAATTGGTCCATTTTTGTTTTTGATTTATATTAATGACCTCCCCTGTCTTGCAGAAAAGTTGTGTGAAGTAGTATTGTTTGCTGATGATACATCTTTACTTTTTAAGGTTGACAGAAAATGCACAAACTATGACGACGTAAGCAATACTATGTCACAAATACTTAGTTGGTTCACGACTAATAATCTGGCCTTAAACACACAAAAGACTAAGTGCGTTAATTTTTCACTATTGAATAAACCCAATACTCACATACCTTTGAGTCTTAATGGCCAAGTTCTAGAATGGGTACCCAACACCAAATTTTTAGGCATAACTGTAGACTAGAACTTAAAATGGGATAAACATATTGAGGCCACTGCCAAGAAACTTAGTTCGGCAGCATATGCTGTGAGGAGGGTCAGACGGTGTTCTAACGTTGAAACTGCTAGGCTAGTATACTTTAGTTATTTTCACAGCATAATGTCATATGGCTTGCTCTTATGGGGTAAAGCGGCTAACATACATGCTATCTCTGTGCTACAAAAGAGAGCAATTCGGTCGATCTACGGACTAAAATCACGCGATTCCTTAAGAGAGTTATTTAAATCTATAAATATTCTTACTGTGACATCTCAATTTATTTACGACCATCTTCTATTTGTTAAATTTAGGTTAAATTATTTCAAGAAAAATAGTGATGTTCACAGTTATAATACGCGCAGCAAAAATCAGCTGCATACGCCTAAATTTCGACTTGCTAAAACTAGAAAGTCACTCTTAGGTCTAGGTATAACATTGTTTAATTAACTTCCCGAAGCGATCGTTAACCTACCAATGGCAAAATGTAAAATACATGTTAAAAAAGTTTTATTAATAATGCGTACTATACTATCAATGATTATTTAAGAGATAAAAACGCGTGGATACTTCCTAAACATTTTCCATTACACTCCACACATGGAACATAAAATAGCTGCATTTTCTGTTACCATAATAAGCTTACTGTAAAAACATGTAAAAGCTCTGCGATCAATAGGTGACCAACATATAACTAATATTTTCTCTTGACAAGGTCTGCGAGTTCGGGTTTTACATGCTCGCTAAAATGTCCAATCCGGTAGTGGCGTCGCTGTCGGGTCGTTGGATTCCCTCTAATGTTTAGTTTAACGATGGCTGATCTTTGTTTACTTGTTCGCAAGCATTACATGTTATAGTGTGTCAACATTGTATTATATTGTAAGTGTTTATTAATTAAAAGACAATAATAATAATATGACAAAGGCCTTCTGGCGAGTAGGCGACCAATATTGTGAAAATGAGTTTCTTTCGGCGTTTCTTCTCAGCAGTGGTCGTTACAAAGCGCTGGTATCGGTAGCTTTTCTTTAAAAATAAATTAAATTTTTATATACTTTACACGTAACGTAAACTATACTTATTGACGTGTAAAAGTGCCTGTAAAGGTCTAATTACTGAATAAACATTTGAGTCTTTGAATCTTTGAATCTTTGAATCCATGTACGCAGACACCATTGCAGTGTATACTTACTTGAACTTGCTGTCTTTTGTATCAGAGTGTAATGGAGGTCGACAATAGGTATTTTAAGCCTTTTTAGGTAGGTCGTTATGGATAATAATGAGGCCAAGTACATGCTCGTTAATAATGAACCTTATAAAATTGGAACCTTTTAACGATTACATGTGCAACAATCACAAAATCGTTTAGTAAATATGGATTGAACTTCTGCTTCTGACCATCGAGCATCAGGCAAACAAGTTTTTTTTACACCCAGCAGTTTTTTTACGCGAAAGCAAGCTTACTTAGCTTTGTTTGATGAAATTTGGTTCAGCTGTTCAAAAGTTATTAGACGCTTGAAAGTCGCGGGTTTTTGTAATTTGCCTGGCCAATAAACTTGTTGAAAGCTGTATGTTCTATTGCAAATGGAAAAAAGTTATTTTTCTTAACTTTTATCGACAAAAGTAGATAGTTGATAGGGACGAAAATAAAGTCGGGGGGGCAGCTGCCCCTCTGCCCTCTTCGGTACGCCCATGAGTCCAAATTCTAATGATAAAATATATGAAAGATAATAAAAGGGATTTGTCGGCTTAGGCACATCTGTCTCTGATCCTTTTCAAATAACTTTGTATAACCGCTTCCATTTATTCGTAGGTCATTAAGGTTGAAAATTTCAACCAAGGAGACTGAAAGGTGGCAAGAGGTAGCAAGTTATTATTTACAGGTCATTTGTAGGTCTCAAAAACATTGCCATTGATGATAAGATTGACAATCATAAAGGGTAGGTAGGTACTTACGAAAACAATGGGCGATGAGACGACAACAGATATCAATCCAAAGAACACACCAATCATAATAAATACCAATTACTCCGTCTATGATATTGATGCAATTCCTCAAAAAACATTATGGCAAATAGGTAAGTAAATACGGAGTATAAATCAACCAGTTTGCCTCTAACAGTGAACATTTTTAGGGTTCCGTACACACAAAGGGTAAAACGGGACCCTATTACTAAGACTCCGCTGTCCGTCCGTCCGTCTGTAACCAGGCTGTATCTCATGAATCGTGATAGACAGTTGAAATTTCACAGATGATGTTTACTGTTGCCGCTATAACAACAAATACTAAAAACAAAATAAATTTAATGAAGTGGGGCTACCATACAACAAACGTGATTTTTTTATGGATAATGGTACGGAACACTTCGAGCGCGAGTCCGACTCGCACTTGGCCGGTTATTCTTATTACTTTACGTACCATGTATCATGCATGCAACAAATTAATTGAGTATAAAAGCTCACTAGGGTAAAATAAAGGTCTATTTAGATAAGCATTTAGCAAGCCTGTGCCCTGGTTTACGTAGTGGAGTTACGTAGTTGTCGTGAGAGGTGACTCAAGGACAATAAGCACAAACATCTCGTGCAACTACTTAAATACTTTTAAGGAGGGTTAAAATCGAACGGCAGTCAGGCGTAGAATTTGCAGGCAAATTCGCAACCAAAGTTTTAGTCCGGCAGAGTAGAACAAGACCACTCCAAGTCTTCCTGTGTACGTCGTAGATGGTGATTTAGGAAATACAAGCTAAGCAAAGCTTATAAACATCAATGAGACCTCTCCAACTCGTCTGGCCAGAGAGTGTAGGCCAAATCCTCTTGCTACTCTGGCTATTAGTATAGCTCTGGTAGTACAGAAAGGCTCATACTCTTACAGTGGAGACTAAGGAAGACCTAGAGATAATGATGATATGAGATTGATAAATAAATAAATATATACGGACAAATCACACTGATTGAGCGAGCCCCAAAGTAAGTTCGAGACTTGTGTTATGGGATACTAACTCGACGAAACTATATTTTTTGACATATATATATATATATATATATATATAAACATCCAAGACCCAGGACAATTTGAAAAAGGCCATTGATATACAATACATATAAGATACAGTAGGAAAGCTCACCCTGGTCTCTAACGAAACACACCAAATGATGCAACTGTTAACGCGCTTGGATGTTTTAGTGGTTTTTAACCGAATTCCAAAAAGAAAGAGGTTATCAATTAGTCGTGATCTTGTTTCAAGGGCTTGTAGGAATTTTGTCAAAATCGGTTGTGTAGTAGAGGGCTGCCCCAGGTGTCTCGTGGGCCCACTGAACAAGAAAGGCAGTTGGCCGGTGAAAAAACTATAGCAAATAATTGAATATCTTTATTGTAAAATCTTCATTGAATTTCTAAAATGATTTACATAGTGTTAACTCCTAGCAATGAATTAAAAGTTATGATTTCTGCAATTTAAGTCAGCCAATCAGAGCAGAGGGTAAGCCCAGAGTGGGTCCGGGCGCCATCATGATTGTTCTCGTGAAAAATGGGAGTTGTGTTGCGGTGATTTGGAGCGTATATTTTGAATGATAATGTTGAATTAAGGTGGATTCCAGAAGATATTTGGTACTGAGAAAAGTTAGATCGGTGACTTGAACCCGCTGCTCAGAATTCATTCAATGGCTCTAAAATTATAAACCACAGATTGTAACAGTGAAGTGACAAAGCCTGTTTTTTTTGCAAATTACATGGAATAAAATTGTATGAAAAGCGATTACTTCTGTTGTTTTGTGCTCGCATATAACCCTGATACGCCCACTAAACAAAACCCATGATGGTTGGTGATGTCGGAAGATATGTTTATATCGACATATATTTATCTTTGGGTATTTGTATCACTTGATGAATTTTTTCTTTCCATTTCATATGTTGTTGACGTCAGTTCATTTACTTATAGCTAAGTTTCTTGCCGCTTCCTAAGCGCAAGTACAGAAGAAGCGGCAACAAACTCTGTACTACAGCATTTTCTCCAAAAACGTCAACTTACAATTATACTGATATTAAAATTCAGTAACGTGCACGAATATTTTTTAAAGGATAGGCACAATTTTACCTAAATTACGAGAACGGCTGCATATCAAGCAAAATACATTTCGCTAGTATCCGCTACTATATTGGGGTGGCACAGGGTAGACAAAGTCTATGTGTCTATATGAAATTCACGCTACTAGATATTTGGACTAGAATACATTGTTATGTCATAATTATTAATTATGACACTAAGATAAAGAAGATAAGTGCAAACTTACAATGTGCATCCGATCGTAGTGAGAGGCGCGAGGCAGTTTGAGGCTTGCTGCGAACCTCAGCGTCTCCATGGCAGTGAGGGTGTCCAGCAGAGTGGCGTGCTGCCCGACCAGCACCGAGCTCTGCCCGGCGCCGTACAGGCTCCCCGTTACGCCTGTCTTCCTGGAATGATGACGTTACTATGGCAAGTGCTTCAGTCAAGTAGGTATTCACAGCTATCGCGTTACCTACAAATCCAACCTCCGTGGCGTAGTGGTCACCATGCTAGTCCGCCACCCTGAGGTCCCGGGTTCGATCCCCGGTCAGGGCAAGATGGAAAATGACCTTTTCCAAATTGTCCTGGGTCTTGGATGTTTATTTATATATGTATATATTATAAAATATAGTATCGTTGAGTTAGTATCCCATAACACAAGTCTTTTTTTTATAGGGACATAAGTCTCGAACTTACTTTGGGGCTAGCTCAATCAGTGTTAATTGTCCCTATTTATTTATTTATTTACAATAGGCAAAACTGTACCACTCAGTACTTCGGACAGTTTATGCCAACATACAAAAAGAATACTTTCGTTTTTTTAATTATTTTTTTAGTTATTAATACCCGATAAAAAAGAAAGGAGTCATAAGTTGGTCATAACACCCCTATAAAAACCGCATTGAAATGTGTTTTTTTTTACGTGAAAGCAAGTTTCCTTGAAGTGTTTCTTAGCTATGTTTAATGAAAATCGGTTTAGCCATTCAAAAGTTATTGGGGGTTTACGCTTAAAAGTCGGGGAGTTTTTAATTTGCCTGGCAAATAACCTTGTGCTTATACATGTACTTATACACCCCGGGATCCGGAACAGCGCAGCTGAGGATGCAACCGAAAACGCGCTGATGAAGATGAAGAAGTACCTATACTTATCAATTGGGCACACCTGTTTCATTCACTAGGATATTATCTTCAGGGCAAGGCAGAGCACTAGCCTTGACTTTGGCTTTGTGAAATTCAGCAATCCGAAGACGTAAGTAAGTTTAGCGAGGAAGAGTGCACAAAATCCATCAGCACACGAACTGACGGCGGCTCATGAACAACTGATTTAAATCGTCAGCCATATGGCATCACTTTGGCATCCTAGGTGACTATGCGTTTGATGCGTTTATTTATTTAAACAACTTCTTAAACTAGGGTACAATGTTAAAAAAAATATAAATTAAAGCTAATGCGTTTTTCTGTACCATGTTATTTACAGGCCCCACACTAGGCAACAATACCTGTCCTGGGGTAGCCTTTAACATTAACGGATACTGGTATTATAATTAAACTGACTTAAACTATTTGTATGCATATAATCTTCGAAGAAGAAAAATCCGGAAACAGCAAAGTTAATGGTGGAAACAAGCTAAAATGAAGAGAAGCCAGTATCCTCGAAATAACTTACTTTCTTCCAGCCAGTATGTTCATAAGCGTGGTCTTTCCAGCGCCAGAAGGACCCAGTATGAAGGTAAGGCGCCCTGGTCGGATGGCACCCGACGCTTCGTTGAGAATCACGTGTTTCTCCCCCCCTGGGTCCCGTTTCTTTCTGTTCCATCCTGTAGCAAATACGAGAAATTTTGGTCATAAACATTACTACGTGATCGCGTAGTACACATTGCTCACTAAACTGGGTTTCTTTCGGCGTAGTCTTCCCAGCAGTGGTCGTTCCGAAATGCTAGTAGTTTTTGGCTTTTGCACTAAAATAATATCCCACAAAAAATTTTTCATTAAAAATGTTGCCAAGACGAGTCTACATAGCTTACCCTGTGAAAAAGTTATCAGATCTCGTATAAAGCCAAGCTCTAAAGACTACACGCTCTAAACCTACAAGCTCTACACTACACCTTAATCAAAATCTATGAAAAAATGGTCAGATCTCAAGTAGAGCCAAGATTCTTGATCTATGCGCCCTTACTTTACCAGGCCTAACTTCACATACTACTCTACATTTTAGTCAAAACGTGTGGCTTGGCCGTTTTATTTCACACATGATGAACGAATGCCAAGCGGCCAAGCATCACGTTTTGACTTAAATGTAGAGTATGTGAAGTTAGGCCGGTAAAATAAGGGCGCATAGATCAAGAATCTTGACTCTACATGCGATCTGACCACTTTTTCGTAGATTTTGATTAAGGTGTAGTGCAGAGCTTGTAGGTTTAGAGCGTGCAATCTTTAGAGCTTGAGATCTTGAGATCTGATAACTTTTTCACAGGGTAAGCTATGTAGACTCGTCTTGGCAACATTTTTACATGAAAATGTTTTTGGTCCGAGTTCATTTATTTTTGTAAGTTAGTTAATGGACTTTTTTAGTTTAAAAATAACCTATTTTGACCCTGGGCCTTTACTTTCGCCTTACCCTTCGTCTGGAATTTAGATGAACCAACCGGTAGGGGTCGGTCTGTTCCGATGGTTGGGGGATTAGCCTATTTTTTCTTCCTTTTCTTGGTGTATTTCTTGCACATCAGCCACAGCTTTTTTTATAGCCCACTCTCTGTCCTTGCCTTTTTTATTTGATTGTTTACTATTTAAAATAAGTGATAGGTCAGGGCGAAACTTCTTTTTTAGGCGATTTTATTCGACTATAGCTGTCTGTTGTGCTTTGATACTGTAAAATCAATATTTACAAGGTGTACACCTTGCAAATTTGTTATTCTAGAGAGGGCTACATAAGCCTGCCCACATGAAAAAGTTGATGATCCTATATCAATAAGAGCACTGTTCAAGCTTTTGTCCTTGGTTTTTGTGTATGATTATAGCGTACGCGACACAGATTGGAAATTGCTCGCGATGAACGAATGCTCCGTTGATAATTTCAAATTTTGATTTTATATATCTTAAGGAATTGAAAAATATGTGGGCGGCCATCTTGGATCCAAAATCTGAATGCTGTTTCGAGTTTCACGGGGTGCTTTACCCCCACTTACAAATTTTCAGGCCTCTACGTAGTCACCGTGAGAAGTTATGAACAAAATAAGTTAATTTTCTAAAATCCATACGCCATCTTGGATTCCAAAAAAATGACAGATTTTTAATTTATTTGTTGTCTCTGTAGTAATATTAGCTTACATACCAAATTTCAGCGTTCTAGTACTTCAGGAAGTACCTTAAGAATTTATATGATGATCAGTGAATGACTTAGTGAGTGAGTGAATCAGTGACGAAATCGGGGGTTTTATAGACATTAATAAATCTAAAGTATAATAGCTACGACATTCATACTTTGTATGTTTAATGATTGTACTGGTGTCATTCTATCTTGGAATTCTTAACTATTTAGCATTATATAAACTAAAGTAATGAGAGTTCAAAAAAACGATAAAACGTTTCAAGAAAAGGTTGGTAGTGCCCTTGCGCTCCGCTTGGCTCGTCTTGGCGGGGGCACTCCCGTGCCCCCAAATTTAAAAAAGAGATTAATTTATCCTACATTGAATTTAAAAAAAAATCGACTTTGACTTTGACTTAAACGTGCTCATTGCTTTGAAGTGCCATTTTTCAAACGCGAAGTCACTAAAAGAACGGATTTTGTATCGAAAAACCATTCATGCAGGTGACTCAGCGTTTCAAAAATGTACTTCTGAGCTCAATGACCAACAAGTGCACGCATTGTAAACAATCACACATGTCATCAACCTAAGAGCTTCGTTTTTACTTGTACACTTTATGGGTAAGCTAAAATACTGATACATTTAGCTTGCCGCATTGGAAAGCAGGTTAATCGGTGGTCTCGTCAGACGTTAAGCAATGTCAAATGCCTTTAGGCAGCTTGAAAAATCAGACTCCAGTGTTGATCATCACTTGCACACGCGTAAAGGAAGAATATTCTGTGCTAACAGCATCGTCATCCGTTCTTCGTGTCTTCGTGTAGATTAACTTAATACCTTTTTAAACGCGGCAAAATATAAGTAGGTAAAGTTTATGTGGGGTTGTCAGGTAACGAACAATCTTCAAATGATCTTTTTCAGATTGACCTGAGTCTTGGATGTTTATCTATACAACGAGTAATGGATATACCCGTAATAAATCAAAATTCAGGTTATACTAACCCACTATAGTATAATCAAATTAAAATTACATTAAAAAACTAATTGGCCCTTCCATAAAAAAGTGTGCAGCCGCCTGAGCAATTTGTATGGCAATGTCGATTTTTTTTAGGTTTCTTGACTATTATTTTAATATCGTTGTACTAAAGTGATCTAGTATAGCCCGTGGTTCGATTTATTACGGGTATGTCCCTTCCACATTGTATGTATATATACGTATTAGTTATAAAATATATTAACGTTGTGTTAATATCCGAACACAAATCTCGGACGTACTTTGGGCTACCCCAATTCTGTGATTTGTCCGTATATATTAAATTTATATTTTTAAACCACGCAGGCAACAGCTCGTTCTAAAAAAAACTGATGTTTTAAAAAATTTAATAACACTTTGTCGTAGTTAGTTCGTGTGTCTGTCAGGCGTGAACAATACCTGATAACGCATGCCGTGACCTTTTATCTCCTGCAGTGGTCCCATGATACTGATAATAAAATTGGGTGATTGTTTGTTGTCTATCACATTTGCTGAATCGGAATAGCATAATACTACGGATAATATCTACATTACATGTGTTTTATAATAACAATAAATAAGTATTAAAGAATATTAGAAATAATTTTATTAATAATTACTACAATCTCTGGACCACAGACCTAGCCATCATGCCGTGCTATCTCAGGTTCGATCTCCGGTCAGGTCAAGATGGAAAATGATATTTTTTTGATTGACCTGGGTATTGGATGTTTATTTATATATGTTTTTGTTACAAAACATGGTCGTTGAGTTAGTATCTAAGTATCCCATAACACAAGTCTAGAAATTACTTTGGGGCTAGCTCAATATGTGTGATTGGTGCGTATATATTTATATATTTTTGATTGATATTATATAATTAGCAAAAATTAATCTTTATTTTTTACCATGGCATGAGAGGAGCTCGGTGGCCCGGCGACACCGGGCGTGGTTCGCACTTGGATGGGTGACCACAAGTGGCACAAAAATTTCTCGAGCTCCTCCGTGCTTCGGAAGGCACGTATAAGCCGTTGGTCCCGGCTGTCATCATTGTATGGCAGTCGTCAAGCTATGTCAGATGCCTTTAGGCAGCCTGAAAAATCTGACACCAAGTGTTGGCCACTTACACACTCGAAAAACAAAACACCATGGCATTACTAAAGCAATTAAGTAGCCCAGTTATCTCGTTCATTTCGTTGCCGACTGTGCTAGGTGTCAGACGTATACACGTCCAAGTTAAAATGAAAAGAATATAATTTTATAGTTGACAGGATAAATAGTAATTTAATTTGGCCCATACCAAATTTTTATTCCAATATTTGTGTAAGTACACAAATATTGGAATTGGTTGATGGCCAATTCACGATTCACACACACACATAAACAATAAAAAACATGTCTAAAATATCCAAGATATAATTATATTGAAACACTTTTCTACAAATGACACACATGTGAAATGACTCTTAAAGAACATACAGAAAAATACTTTTCGTACCACTTGCTCAAAAAAGTCACATTCTAAGGGCCGTAACAGACGCGGCGCGCAGCAAGTTGCGCCGCGTAACAGCTAGTGATGGGCGATGCATAAATACTTAATCAACCCATTTGAGTATTTACTCAGTAGATTGAGTAAATACCCGATAAATATCCTTATTTATCCATTTGGTGAGTAGATTGATTTATATGAGTTGCAACTCATATTTATATCCATATTCATTATTTTATGTTTTCATGACAATTTTATAACTTAAATCTAGTATACACTTGCAATTCTTGTCGGAAAGTGTGTGCATACGCCATAATATGCTTAAAATGTAGGTAAACGTTATATGCGACGCTAAATTATATGAAAATACCATACTAATCATACACTGAAAGTAGACTTCTTTGACTAATAATCATTTTTCGATGGGAGGTGTGCATAGACAATTTTACGTAAAAATAAGTAAACAGACATCAAATGCGATGTCAATACATGATCACGCTCTATTTACTCTATTTATTAAATCTAGTGAGTAAATACTCAAATGGGTAGATTGAGTTCTATCCACTGCCCATCTCTAGCTGTTACGCGACGCAACTTGCGCCCCGTCTGTTGCGGCGCTAAGGCACAAAAAGCGAACATAACAATAGTCATTTTAACTCTGTTAAAAACAGGGAAAGAAAAATGTACTGAATTTCATTCAGGCTCTAGACCAAGAATGAAAACAGGGAAAGAAAATTGTACTGAATTTAATTCATCTAGAGGGAGAATGTGGTTTAAGGCGGCCCTTCCCGACAGCTCTGTCGTCAACGCGAGCATAGTTTGAAAAGCTTGTTGTTTCATCCAGGGCAATGCTAGAAAAAGAGGCAAACCAAAAAAGAGAGATAGCGCCTAAGGGCACGGTTTGCATTCTATTAAATGAAATTAGTATTATTATTAACTATCTATTGAACGAATATTAACTATTTATAGGGTGCGATAATTTCATAAAACTTGTTCTAGGTGATACGTGTTTATTAGTAAGCCTTACAAGTTTGTGAAATAAATGTTTTGTATTCTAAATTTTCATTACATTTGCAAGGTTTGTATCAAAATATTTTCTTTACCTTTAAAATTTATGAGTATTTTATGAAAGGTCGAATTTCAGCTAAAATTTGTGCAAAAAGGCCGATTTTTGGAAGTTTATACTGAATTTGTTTTTTTTAAATTTTAATTTTTTATTACGATAGAAACCTATAAATAGTACACAAGATACATGTGAGTTCACAAGTTTTCAAGAAAGATCAGTTACGACGCCATAATAACGTGCGAGCGTTTATATGAAAAGTAAGACGGAAAGGCCGCTCTTAAGTTTGGAATACTTACAGAAATTTATACTGAACTGAAATCATTTCTATATCGTTAAGCGTAAAAAAATAACGATTTTAAATCGACAACATGTATCCGCAAAAACCACAAAATCACTTAAATTTGATAAAATAAATATTCAAGTAAATCAAGTCATGTCACTGTTTGTTTACACCAGCTGTTTAGTTTTCCAAAAAGAAAAAGCAACAGGTCATTTGCGACTTACACATACAGCCAAGTTTTCTGCGTACCTATATTTATTTACAACGTAAAACATTTTGGATAAAAATTAATTAAAGTATTATATATCTTTTAATAAATGCTTATCTCTTGTTATTATTGGCTTTAGTTTTTCGCAAATGATACGAAAAGTATAGTATTTTCCTCGGTGATAAAGCTGTCTTAGTCTTGGGTGAACCTAAATCTGTCGTTTCACTCAGGACTCGTCCTAAATCCCTCGCTTCGCTCGTGATTTAAGTATTTAACACCCTCGCTCCGCTCGGGAGTATACCTCGAGTCCTTCGTTGCGCTCGCGATTTAAGTCGTCGCCCGCGACAGAAGACACTGCTTTATCCTTATTCGAATTGAGAAGCTCCTCCTTTTTAAATTCGCTTAAAGACCAATAAAGCCGTTATTTCTGACGTGCCTACATTCCTCTCCATCCGCCGGTTGTCTGGAAGAGATTGCTTTAAGCTATAAGACCGCCCATTGTACCTATATACTCGTATACAGGGTTGCTGTTAACTAAATTAGAATCAGACTCCCCAGCACATATTAGATCTGCAAGAAAAAAGACAAAAATTGCAGAAAAGAATGGGTCTCCCATAAAAATTCGCTGATCCTAGTCGAGTTTGTATGGATGGGTCCGATTTTTTTTCTTAAATTTTTATTGTTTTATTACAGATCTCTATGATTTTATGATTCTGATTCCAATGCTAAGAGATTCTGCGTTAGTTAACAGTAACCCTGTATATATTTTTCTTTCAATTGTAAAATTTTTGGATGATTTTAGTATTGATGCAATATTTATGTTATTTATTATTTCATTCAAAGCAATGCAGTAGTACCATATCGTCTTTAACTTCTAAATATTACCATGTACCTATGTAACTACGCAGTTTAAGCACAGAAACGTATAAATAGTGTTTTAGGCACTCCGTAGCCGTGGTCGAAGTAAACAAAGCACTTAGGGTACCAGAAACACCAGGTTATATTTGCGCAGAGTGACCAACGGATAAGATGACTAGCTTGACAAGTTTATTTGCCAGGTAAATAAAAAAATCCGTCTTTCAAGCGTTCACCCCAATATAACCTTTAAATGGCTGAACCGATTTTGATCAAAAAACCGATTTCTTAATCTACAAATTTAACCCTTTGATTTGAAATCCCACTTAGTCATATTTTCTTGATTGGATTTTCCCAAATTTCGACCCCTATAACTTTTAAACCTCTGAAATGATTTCCATCAAACATATCTAAGAATTATCTAAGTCAAGTCAGCTTTCAAACAAAAACAATACTGTATCAAAATCGGCCCATTCGTTTAGGCGCTATTATGCAACAGACAGATACTTAGACACGCCAACCCGTAAAACCAAGAAAGGGGAAAATGATAAGGCAAAATAAATTGCAAAAAATTGTTATTTAAATTGTCTAGCGTATTATCGACTTTTATTGCTTATCTGTTGTTTATAAAAATGATAGATGTCTAAAATAGATTTGGCAATTATTATAATATCTTCACTTCACTGTAAATTGTAAACGTGAATTTAATTAAGTATTTTGTTTTTATTACGTAATACACATACGCCTCGTTAAACTCAAAAATGTGTTATCTTCTAACTAAGATATTTCGTATGTAATGACTTCTTATTAAAAATAATACATAGCGAGTATAAAGCGTGAGAAAATAATAAATGCACATTTTAGACAAAATAAAGCTTAAAGCCAAATAATTCCTTTTTCTAAAACTAGTTGTAAGTATTTATGAAAACAAGTAATTATTACAAAAACAAGAAATCCGCATGCCTTTTTATTTTATTTTTTATTTTGAAATATCCAGAAAATAAGAATCTAACGATACCTATTAAGCTAAAATTCATCGAGCCGTTCAGAATGAGAGAAGCTGCAGAGTGTGCCAAACAATTATACATACATACTCTCGAAAAACGTAACCCTCCTTCTGGCGCAGTCGGGTAAAAAGCAATAACGTAAATGTTAAAAACGAAAGTAAACTGAAGCATAATTAAATTAAACTAAAAGCAATAGATGAAACCATAAACAAAAACTAATTTTTCAAAAATAATAAAACCGATTTTAATAAAATTGGGACGACTATGGGACCACCTTGCAAGTATCAAGCAAAAAATAATTCCAAATTGGTCCAGGCCAGGCTTCTTCAAGTAATCGGGGAACATACACAAAACATATATATATATATATATATATATATATATATATATATTCTAATTGATAACCTCCTCTTTCTGAAAGTCGGTTAAAAATAACAAACATTAATTTACATAAAAAAAAACCAAGTCACCATCGTCAGTAGGCGAGGCTGGCGGCATTTCCACGTTGTATGGCCAGGCTATATATAAGCCTTTGGCCGAAATACGCATCAACTCTACTCAGAGACATCGATCAAACTTGTGGTGATCTCTCTGAACACTTGGTCGTGTAATAACTACCTAGATATAATTTATACAAGGTCGAAAAGGGGGTATCGATCCAAAAGGGAAAGATACCAGTCGCGTGTCGTTCCGAAACGCTAGTAGTTTTTAGCTTATGCACTAAAATAATATTTAAAAAAATGACCTTCAATAAGAGATAAATTTATCCTACATTGAATAAAAATTTTTGACTTTCACTTTGAGTCAGTGTGAATAACTTTTACTACGGGCCCATCACTGAAATCCCAAAAAAAAAGTTATGCTCCATACAAAATTAAATACTGCCCATTTTCCCCGCTTTTCGTTACACGTTGTATACTTACTTTCATAAGAAAGCATTTTTTGTTTGTTTGTTTAATATCTTTGTTGTACAAAAAATACACACATACATATCAAATAAAAATTATACAAAAATAAAAATATCTTGCACAAAAGCGGACTTATACCAGGAAGAGATCTCTTCCAGTCAACCAAAATATTAAAAGATCTTATTTTTTTACCAATAAATATTAGATAGGTATCTAGTAGGTGCACCTTTAGGCGGCATGTTCTTTATAAAATGAGTTATGTAAATTACTTATTTATGGATAAATTTATTAAGTTTGCAATCGTAGATATGAAATAGGTGTGGTAGAAAAGGCTTAAAACCAGTCACTATTTTTGATTTAGGATTTTGGAGTAAGTATCTATGTTTTTTAAAATATTAATTAAATTTTAGTTTTTTTCCAATTACAATATTTATTTCCCGGCGAAAACGTTCACAATTTTCCTCGGGTTTTGTCTGGAAAGGTTTTTATAAGTTTAAATAATATTATTAGGCTGCGTAATAGAACATTTATATACGTTTAGTTTTACCATTGAATCTGAATTTGGAAATTTTGCAGCCGACGTCCAGGAAAACTGTCGGTTCACATAACACATGCAATTTTCCATTCTTCGTGTTGTTCATTTCGATATCCATTGCATATTATGTTTTCATCGCGTTTTATTTTACGTTACACTTTGCGCATGCGACTGCGGTAGAGCGGTTCGACGCTGTGACTGGCCTGTTATGTTAGCATACAAGCTATGATGCCCTACTGTAGCCACTATTATCTACTTACAAGATATAAAGTATGGTCCTACTGGAGGTGTCATCAATTATATCTCTCTCGCTCAAATGCGACTGACAAGAAACTGGCACAATTTCTCCTTATCTTAAATGCCTTACACCTACTGTAAAAAAAAAAAAAAACATACTATAGTCCATTTGGTTGAGTATTTAAATAATTGTAAACAATCTTGACATGTCTTTTTCTGGAAATATACACTTTATAAATCAATACCTTTGCAAATTACAAATTATTTATTTTAGGAATGATAAATGACATAATTAATTTGTAATTTGCAAAGGTAAACGATTGATTTATAAAGCGTGTGTTTCAATAAAAAGACATATCAAGATTGTTTACATTCTTTTAAATACCTAAACAAATGGACTATAAGTAGAGTCCATCTGATTTGGTCCAGTGCCTTTTTAGGTATCGGACAAATGGTAAGCACGAACGCACTCGATAGGTATACATTTTTAAACGACTTCAAACAAGAAAACAGATCAATTCTAATGTATATTTCTTTTTTTTTCTTCGAGTAACCGGGGAACATTACCCCCGGTTACTCGAAGACGCCAGGATCAATGTGGGATTTCTTGTTTGGACCTGTACGCATTTGCGAGGCGGCCTCATATTTTTTTTTCATCATCCGTTGTGTAATTTGGCGCATGTTTGGCGTTTGAGTAGGTTTTTAGTTTTGAAAACGTATAACTTAGACACGGGTTTTTATTAGACACGACAGTATCTTACAATGTTCGTATAGGTATTGTGCAAATGTAGACGTAACATGCGATTATTCGAAAGCATTTCTAGACGTAGAAATCGTAACATCTTCGGAGGTACTTGTCTATGACTAACATTTCCATTTAAAGTCAAGGCACGTTCAGCAGATCAAGATGGCTATAACTCCGTGGCCCGCAGCTGTGAAACTGCATTGACTGCACTATGATGTTTGGTGTCAGGATGGCCGGTTCCGATAAATGATTGCGAAATTAATTACCCGACTACAGCGAAGCCAAAAGAAGGGTGTTTCGCGACGAAATTTTTTTTGATAATGAAAATTGGGTTAAGTTCACGTGATTTATATAAACTAGTGGCTAAGAGAGCTGTAGACTTCGCGAGTCACCCCCGACCCGTTGAAGTTTATAGGATAAACGAAGTTGTTAGTTTTGAAAACGTATAACTTAGACACGGGTTTTTATTAGACACGACAGTATCTTACAATGTTCGTATAGGTATTGTGCAAATGTAGACGTAACATGCGATTATTCGAAAGCATTTCTAGACGTAGAAATCGTAACATCTTCGGAGGTACTTGTCTATGACTAACATTTCCATTTAAAGTCAAGGCACGTTCAGCAGATCAAGATGGCTATAACTCCGTGGCCCGCAGCTGTGAAACTGCATTGACTGCACTATGATGTTTGGTGTCAGGATGGCCGGTTCCGATAAATGATTGCGAAATTAATTACCCGACTACAGCGAAGCCAAAAGAAGGGTGTTTCGCGACGAAATTTTTTTTGATAATGAAAATTGGGTTAAGTTCACGTGATTTATATAAACTAGTGGCTAAGAGAGCTGTAGACTTCGCGAGTCACCCCCGACCCGTTGAAGTTTATAGGATAAACGAAGTTGTTTAAACAAAAAAAGTTGCGTCTTAATAAAGGTAAGACAAAGTTTTTTTTTTTTGTTAATGGCTGAAATATGATATTTATAAAGTTTTCAAACCCCATATTTTAGCCATTTTAAAAAATTTGAATCGGCAGAAGAATTCTATATCATTTTCGAACCTTATCGCAAAATTTCACGAGAATCGGTTGAGAAATGCAGCCTGTAGACGAGAACAGCCGGACAAAAGCATTTTTGGCTTATCTCGAAACTGAGACGCTTTACTCGCTTCGCTCGCTCTGTCTCAATTATTTTTATATTTAGCTGATTAAATAGAAAAACCTGATGGTTTTTTTATGCTCAAGAAGATAATTGTTCCAAACATCAGAAGATATTAAAACGTTTTCAAATTTTCATCCCTTCCCTAATCTGCCAGGTCTGATGTTTTTATGCTTAATTAATAACTACAAAAACCTAATTACTTATTTAAACCTCATTATTTGTATAAGTATGATCAAATATTTGTTCCTCTAAAAATCTCAAACAGGTTATCTTTTGCTGGGTAAAATAAGTACTTATCAGTTTGTTTAGACAATATAAATATTAGTAGGACTATCAATAAGAATAAACGACTTTGACAAGAATAAGAATAAACGACTTAAATTGTTGAGTCGTTAAACAACTTCTTATTAAAAGTAACTCCAAAAGCATTTTAATTATAAATAAATTATTGTCCATAGTACTTAACCAGTTCTTATTTCGAGTAGCGGTCTATAATTTACCAGTAATCATTGTATAGTAATCAGTAATCTACGTGCCTAGGTAATTACATTAAATTTATCAATTTAAAATCACGGTAATCCTGCTGACATCAACAATACGGCATTTATTAATTATTAATTATTCTTTAGTATATGGTTTCTTAACTGTGTATGCTTCTTGTAAATATGAGATACTTGGTACTCAAGTCATAGTTACATAAATACATTTATAAATATGACATGAGTAGCTACTCATGTCAAATTTACATATTCATGTGCTTATATGCAAGCAATGGATAGGTTTGCATGTGGGTACACAAACTTCGTTGGCTTCCTTTTAAGTATTTGTTTATGCAACATAAAGACGAAGTACCTATAAGTACTCAAAGATGAATACTTAACAAAATAAAGAAAAAATGGAAGATATATAACGTGGATCAGTTTGGGCCTCACGGTGTTATAACCAAGGATGTTCAAGACCGTGCGAAGACTGCAAGGTGAAGAAGAAAAAGCTGAAAAGCGGACCCTGGGCTTCGCAATATTACAACTGACGATGTAACTGGGAATATGCTGAGATGAGAGAGAAAGAGTTGGGGCTTCACGGTCTTTACTCCCATTTCAGCGATCAGCGATCAGATACAAGCGTGGACAAAATAAAGACAAACAGATGTAGTAGTAACATTGTTTTCGCACGTATCTACCAAATATAAATTGTCCCTAATGCGCTAGATTCTAACTCGTCAAATCAGATAGGTACTTTTTAGGGTTCCGCACTAAAAGGGTAAAAACGGGACCCTATTGCTAAGACTTCATTGTGCGTCCAGTCCGTTCATCTGTCCGTCTGTTAGTCTGTCACCAGTCTGTATCTCATGAACCGTGATAGCTAGACAGTTAAAATTGTATGTTTCCTAACGATCACAAAATGATACAATACTTACTAGTTATACGTGTAAAACATAACACGGAAAAATGAATTTTTAAAAGTGCAGGTGTCGAATTTCAAAGTTTTTTCACGTATTCGCGCCATTTTGCTAATTAGCCAATGAGCGCGTTTTGCCACTCGAAGGGCACAATACAAAATAATAATATAGATAGTCTATATATGTTCATAGAATAGGTGTCATGACCCCTAACGAGATATCAGATAAAATGGCCCTGGAAATGAGCGATTAGTTACTTAAGTGTACTTGAAAAATAACTAAACTTTTATCACAGCTCTGAAGCTTCATATTTGACTGCCAAAATAAGCACACGTCCTACAATGTTCGTACGCATGTGTACGACTATGTGTAAACAAAACGTAGGGCTATCGTAGATCGACACATTTTACCCCTCTATGGGTTATAACTTATAATTCTATGATTTTACATGACTGTCTTAATCTGGCTGTCATTATTGTAAGACAGTTGTCAAAAATAGTCAGTCTCGTAGCGACAAACCTCTCCATAATGCGACACAAATAAGCTGAACAAAAGTGTGTCAAAGATTAAGATTTTTACCCCCATATTCATAAAAATTAACATACGTTTGTTAAAGCTCTTTTAGCTAAAATATGTTTTGTCTCGTTCTTACTATGTCGAATATTTGAAAGAGGGAAAAGAACAAAAGATATTTTAACTAAAACAGGTTTGGCAATCGGCTGTCAATTTTGAACTGTAAATCTTTTGAACTAACAGATATCTTTTGCGCTATTTTTAGGTTTCAAAAAAATTTACGTACTGAAAAACACGTATATCCTGGAACAAGTTTTATGAAATTTCCGCACTCTGAATAGTTAATATTCTTTCAATGGATAGTTAATAATAATACTAATTTCATTCAATAGAATGCAAACCGTGCCCTTAGGCGCTATTTCTCTATTTTTGGTTTGCCCCTTTTTCTAGCATTGCCCTGGACGAAACAACAAGCTTTTCAAACTATGCTCGCGTTGACGACAGATCGGCAGGGAAGGGCCGCCTTAAGTATATTTATTCTGTGCTAAAAAGCAATTGATAACCTCCTCTTTTTTTAATATGGGTTAAAAACTGACCTCAAAAAAAGGAGGTTATCATTTCGTCGGAATCTTTTTTTTATGTATGTTCACCGATTACTCGGAAGACGCCTGGACCGATTTAGAAAAATTATTTTTTTGTTTAACGTTGATCTAGTCGCGGGCTCGAATTCACACGTGGGCGTGGCCTAAAAGCATGCTGTCTCAACTAAGATTGTGTTCTGGTGAAGCAGTAAAGTGAAATGCACGATAATTCGTGGTAAACCGAGCGCGTAAAAATATACGTAAAATCCTTTGGGAAAAAGGGTTTTATGCAAAAACTACTGCATTAATCAATAACAAATGAAGTTTATTAAAATCTCCGATAATTAAGCTGTATCAGTGTGGACTTTGTTTTGGAGGTATCACAGTTCTTTTATTACTTATTTTGCGCCGAAAGTTGCGTAAAAATAAGCAAAAAAGAAAACTAATCTTTGATGGCTCATAAATTTTTAATAGCTTTTTATTTAACTATTCTGTATCCGTAAAGACAAAATGTATAGTGAGACAAAACGATATCATGTTAAACTTTGATTGTTCAATGTCATACAGTGAAGGAAATCCTTTCCGAAATTTGAATAGAAATAATTTTTCAAAACTGAAAACCGAATTCACTCCCAAACTACAATACCGATTTTGATAAAATTTCCATGGTACCACCTGGAAAGTATACCCTTTCAAACAAAAAAAAAAAGATTTTTTTAAATCGGTCCCGGCGTCTTTGATAAATCAGTGAACATAAATGAAAAAAAAAAGGATCGCGACGAATTGATAACCTCCTCCTTTTTTGGAAGTCGGTTAAAAAGTATCGAATAGTTCAACCTTAAAGGCATACTTGTCAAGTGGTCCCAAAGAAATTTAACAAAATCAGTTGGCAGTGTGGTGGTGAAGTCCGTTTTTAGTTTTGATATATACAGCACCAGATTATAATACGTAGTCAAATTTGGTTTTGTTTGTATAAATTTTCCCTTAGAACGGCTCGTTGCGGCTTACTCGTGGCAGGACTGTGTCGTTCCCCGTTTAGGAAGCGAAAATATACCTACATTATTACTATGCGCGTGGCGACCAGTTCGAAGGGGAAATATAGATAAATTGTTTGCAAGAGTAATAAGAATGAAAATGGCTTGCAATGGATGTCTAGGTATCTAAACGAAGAGGTGAGAAGTTCTGACGCGAGCTACATTAAACCATAGCGCTAACCACATTGAGTAGATATTTCTTTAAATTTCGTTTCTGAGTAAGACTTCTGTACGTGAGTACTTCTACTTATTCTGTACTGTTATGGGAATGCCCTGCATGTTTGTGAAAATGGTCATAGACACTTCTTGAGATTTTCCTGTACAGACAGACACTCGATAGACAGATATATTTATGTAAGTATGTCATTAGAATTTAAGCGTGGCATACGGATAAAGGTCAATATAATTACTTCAAGCATGATAGATTTTATAAAAAATGCTCTGCATGTTAGTAAAAATGGTCATAGTAGTTTCTGAGATTTTCCTTTACGAATAGACAGATAGGCACACGATAAACACATGATAGACGCACGATAGACAGACATATATCTGGAAGTTCTTCATTTGAAAATAAGCATGGAATACAGTTAAAGGTCAAAATAACATGATAGATTTTGCAAAATATTAGCATATAATACGACTATGGTAGAGACAGTACAATGCTAAGAAACTTTGGGTCCGGCCGTTAGGCCCTCGTTCCGCGACGCGCTCGGCCGCGACGCTCTCGAATTTTAAAATATGTTTGTCCGCTACGCCCTCGGCCGTGCCGCTCTCGATTGTAAAACAAGGTAAGTGTACTGTTGAGAAAAGAAGTGTTTCTGATTTAATATTTTAATTTTCTTTGAAACGTGTGCCGTGTTGAGTATAAATTTCACACTACCTTGCCTGATCTTATAAGTATAGATGTTGAGAGCCCTACTCCGGGACTCCAGCCGGTGAGCAAACACGAAAACTATGATTGTAAATTTAATTTTAATTAGTCAATTATCATCACATAATACTTATTGTTTTTGTTTTACCACAGTGTATTTATTTATTAAAAAAATAATTGTAGCTTGGATCGGATTCTATTTATTTAAAACATAAAAGATTTTTAATATTGATATGGTCACTTGGTCACTATCATATGCAACAATGGATCCAATATATACATACATATAATATGCAATTTTACAAAAATCTATGATGCTTGGGAGTATTGTCAGAATGCAATTGGTGTATTTTGTGACCTCACCAAGGCATTTGACTGTGTAGACCACGAAATCCTTCTATCCAAACTTGTACACTGAAGAATAAAAGGGAAAGCTCTTGAATTGATTAAATCTAACTTAACTAAATACAAACAAAACTAAATGTACAACGTTCTGCTTACCGAAAAGTTTCAACACGATTACTTATTAATAAGGAAGGAAGTAGGTATGGTAGATAACACGGAAATAAGGCTTGATTCCCAATTAAAAAATTTGCTGGAAAACTTAGCTCTGCAGCCTACGCGATTAGAAGAGTTAGGCAGATGACGGACGTTGATACAGCGCGTTTGGTATATTTTAGTTACTTCCATAGATGTCCTATGGAATATTGCTATGGGGTAATATTGCAGAAATAAATACCATATTTGTTTCACCATATGTGTGTTAGGTCTATGTATAAACTAGGTGCTAGAGAGTCTCTAAGGAAACTTTTTAAAGACATAAATATTTTGACTCTCCCTTCGCAATTCATCTATGTGAACATTATGTACGTGCGTCAGCACATACATTTATATAAGAAAAATTATGATATTCATAGTATTAACACTAGAAATAGAAATAAATTAGCTATCTCAGCTTTTCGGTTAAAAAAGACAAAAAGTCTTTTGTGGTTCTCAGCTTGCGTCTCTATGATAAAATTCCAGATAATGTAGTAGCGTTACCATTATCTAAGTTTAAGACTGCCGTTAAAAATCATTGATTAAAAAATGCTTGTCATGACTATTTATCTCATCAAAATTCTTGGAAATAGTTAACTACAAATTTTAATTGTATGATTTAGATGTATAATAAAATGTATACTGAGCTTAAGTGTAAATCTGTATTGTAACTGAAACATAGCCCATCGGGCTGGGAAGGGACCAATACTGAACTGGGTTTCTTTCGGCGTAATCTTCCCAGCAGTGGTCGTTCCGAGTAGTAGTTTTTAGCTTTTGCACTAAAATAATACCTTCAAAATAAGATAAATTTATCCCACATTAACTTTTTTTTTAACTTTGACTTTGATTTTGTTTGGTTGGCTAATAACGTAATGACGTAAGACAGAAGGTCCCATTAGGAGGGACTGAATAAATAAACAGACTTTTTACGGTAGAAGGACTGAACTGCGAGACTATTTTATTTACAAGTTATGTTTTTGATGTCGTAAATGTCTACTAGAACAGAAATTACATATTTTTATTTTACTTTATTTTTCTGTACAATTTAAAATTACAATATTCCATGCACACTAAATGTAATAACAGTACTCATACGAGATTTTTGCAAAAAAATTAAAACGAGAGCATCATGGCCGAGGGCGTCACGGACAAACAAATTTTGAAATTCGAGAGCTTCGCGGCCGAGCGCCTCGCGGAATGAGGGCCTAACGGCCGGACCCGAGACTTTTTGCGCTAAATGAATATAGTGTTTATATGTGTATAACTATAAACGTTAATTAAAATATATACTTATTTTAGACAAGCTGAAGCCCACGGCTTTGCCCGCGTGGTATTTTTGACTTTAACTTTAACTTTCCTCACATTTTCCTACTGTTTAGTCATTTTTTGCTGGGTCTCTCAAATAAACATTCACTCTCTATTCAAATTCCTTTGAGATAGATTTTTTTAAATAGAGATATAGGTAGTTAGTAACTTTATTTTTTAACTGAGAGCTCATAAGTAATTTTTTACACTTCTTTCTTTATAATTAACCAAGTTTCGTACAAAATTTAAACCCTCATTCGGGATGAATTTCCGAAAACCCTTCTTAGCGCACACTTACGTCATTTTAGGAACGTTTGTGCAAAATTTCATGCTTCTTAAGCCCTGCGGTTTCAAGTGTGCGTTGATCGATCAGTCAATATATGCATATATTCAGCCAGTCAGGTTCTTCCTTTATATATGTTACGGGCAACGTGATTAACAGAGGCGTATTAATAAGGGCCGAGTATTATGAATAGTTCCCAAGAGCATCGGGCTATTTGATAAATTTTAGTATTTTAATTACTTACGGTTCCCTACTAAGCCGGGCATTTTGATTAATTCGCTCGTGCGACGTGCGTGAGGTGCGCGCGGGGGAAGGCCGACGGCGTACCGCAACAAAATTTTATAAAAATAAAAGTAATGTAACTTCTTGCTTACCTATGTTATTAGTACGTTAAGTTGTTTAATTTCTTTTGTACTATTATGTTAAATAGTTTTTATGTTTCTTCTTATAAGAATTACGAAATTTAATAACGTTAATAAACAAAAACACTTTATTTTATTAGTTTTATTATTTTGCCCGAAACGTATTTGCTCTTATTCATACTGACCGGGAAAAGTGATTTATTACGTTAAATTGTTAATTTCTTTTGTACTATTATGTTAAATAGTTTTAATGTTTCTTCCTATAAGAATTTCGAAGTTTAATAACGTTAATAAACAAAAACACTTTATTTTATTTGTTTTATTATTTTGCCCAAAACGTATTTGCCCTTATTCATACTGACCGGGAAAAGTGATTAGGTATGAAATTTTAATCAAATTGCCCATGTTACATGGGCATTATGTATACAGGCCGATCACTATTCATAGGGACCAGATTTCTCAAATTGCCCGTAACATATATATATATATATATATATATATATATATATATATATATATATATATATATATATATATATATATATAGATAAAATTTAATAGCTTTGTAAATCATGTATCGTGTAGAGTTGTCGCAGAATGGATTTTGGACCTGATTATTTTTAGAATATAGGCACCTAAACTTACCGACGTCTAGAAGAA
The DNA here is from genome assembly GCA_943193695.1 of Acrobasis suavella. NCBI lineage: Eukaryota > Metazoa > Arthropoda > Insecta > Lepidoptera > Pyralidae > Acrobasis > Acrobasis suavella. The sequence continues at coordinate 5,325,329 of OW971941.1, forward strand.
TACTAAGACTACTAATTAGGATAAGAAATAACATAACTTGTATTATTCAACAATACTTAATAACTCTAATAGAAGTGTTTTATAGTGATCATAATACTCATAATAGTTTGTTAAAGTAACTTTTTACCATTACAATACATGTCGGGCCACGCGCAGTGAATGGTTACGTAGTTGCAAATGCCGATGAGTTAAAATTAAAAAGTTAAATTTATTATTTAATTTCATTACTTAAGGGCCGTAACAGACGCGGCGCAAGTTGCGCTGCGTAACAGCTAGTGATGGGCGGTGCATAAATACTCAATCAACCCATTTGAATATTTACTCAGTAGATTGAGTAAATACCCGATAAATATCCTTATTTATCCATTTGGTTAGTATATTGATTTATATGAGTTGCGGCTCATATTTATATTCATATTCATTATTTCATGTTTTGATGACAATTTGGAAACTTAAATCTAATATACACTTGCAATTCTTGACGAAAAGTGTGTGCATACACCATAATATGCTTAAAATGTAGATAAACGTTAGATGTGACGCTAAAATATATGAAAATACCATACTAATCGTACACTGAACGTAGGCTTCTTTGACTCATTATATTTTTGTTTGCTAGGAGGTGTGCAAAGACGTAATTTAATGTTAAAATAAGTAAACAGACATCAAATGCGATGTCAATATATGAGCACGCTCTATTTATCAAATCTAGTGAATATATACTCAAATGGGAAGATTGAGTACTATCCAGGTATCCACTGCCCATCTCTAGCTGTTACGCGACGCAACTTACGCCCCGTCTGTTACGGCACTAAGTTAAATAGTTTTATTAATCTTCTATACTGGTCTGGGAGAAAGGTAAAAACTTAGAATATATCAGCTGCTCCTTTTTCCACGCAGATTGTAAATGATCGAGAGAATGGTCGCGATTTGATTCATGTTGTGTAGCATTAGTGATGCTTCTAGCAGCCCATTACTATTTAGATTCCCTTTTTTATCCTAACGTCCATCATCACGCTATGAGGCATCTGCCGAACTTTAGGTACTCCCAGGTATTTGACGAGCAGTGCCTCGGCACATCTTTCCCGAAGAGCTTCAAGGATGGCAGGAGGTTGGTGTTATCTAAGATCAATGTTTGCTTCTTGTTGATGTACACTAAGAACCTCCATTTGAAGAACCTGGCAGGCAAGGCATCTTGGGCTGTCTGGAGGTTCTTTGTGGCGTACTTTGAGTTCATACTTACTGCAAACAGTGCCGCGTCCTCGGCGAAGAACGCCAACTGTTATTGTCGGTGTGCATCAACTCTGAGAGATTGGTATCTACGACCGCCACCGTGATCTTTCGGTCCTCGTAGGAGGAGGTCACAATCCCAGGTAGTCTTGTCATGGTTGTTTCCATTTTTATTGCAGCCCCTAAACTAACCATTTCTTTATTTTTTCTTGTGGAAAAGACCTGCCGTCTCGTCCACCCAGCCACGGGAAGCCGAATGGAAACTAACCCTAACGTTTAATTTTACGTGAGGTATTAAAGGTGCCTTTCGCCTGCCGCCTGCCACGGAAAACTGGACGGTCATGTGGGGCTCTCACCCACTGAAAAACTTACGGTGTCAACGCCGTTACCGCTTTTGCCAGGCCCATGTGCTACTCTCGCTTTACAGACCTGGCACAGTGGCCGCTTATCAGCCAATTTGAGAGGGTACTCTCAATTAGCGAGTGTCGGCCTTCAATTTTACCTGCTAGGGTAAAGGCGCGTGTTGACACAGACACGCCTTTCAACCCGGATAACCGTATTTGTCGAGCGACGGACTCCCGTTTCAATCGCCTGATTGGCCCAGGTTATGGAGGCAGCAGTTGCTGGCCATAACCCCGCCTCGTGCGCTGGCGTGCATCGGCGGCGGATGGCCAGGTCGGTCGTTGCCTCCCGGTGTCTCTCCGCCGCCTCTTTGCGGAGCATGAATGACGCTCCGCAAAGGCCTGCACTGTTGTCCACGATGTTTTGCTGTCTACCATGTGACGAAACACGATCGTCACCGAAAGGTCGTGCTCCTCTAACGCGCTCAGTACAGCGCGGTTTTTCTACCAGGCTGAGCAGTCCGCTAGGGTGTAAACCTAGCCTTCCCTAACTAAACCACTCTGTCTAACGTCTTCTCGTAGTGAAGGAGTACCTGGCAGCTCGGAACTCAACGTGCTTTTTGGATTCCTCCATGCTGATTTGGGAGAAAAAAAAATATCTTCTCTTCCGCAGATCGTAAGGACGATCAAAGTGAATGGGCGAAAATGTGAATCAGCAGGTAGCAACATATCACTACCTATTTTGATTCATTTTTCCATCTTTCTCCCACAATTACGCTAAGAAAGACTGTTGGGCGGCGTTGGGTCATTTAACCCTAGGTTCTGTCTGCAGAGGCTATAAAACTCGCTTTCCGTTCCATACCCTACAGGGTTCATAGATCACCTATTGTGACTTTTAGTAGTTAGAACTGATGTTCATTATGAAATGTTGATAAGCCCAGAGCCGCATTAAAATTTAAAATTTTTGAACAGAACTATCAGTCTATGTGTCCAAAAAAAAACTATTTTTTTAATGCAATTTTTAATGGGTAATTTAAAGGGTAAAAACGGGACCCTATTACTAAGACTCCACTGTCCGTCTGTCTGTCACCAGGCTGTATCTCATGAACCGTTATCACGGTTCATACTACTCAACTGTCTAGCTATCGCTAGACAGTTGAAATTTTCACAGATGATGTATTTCTGTTGCCACTAGAAAAAACAGCGTTGCAGGCGAGGTTCTCGTGTATTATACCCCCCATTATGCAACAGATTCACGCACTACTATTAATTCTTCAATAGAGAAGATGCATAATGAGTAGATTTTAATAAAATATGCCTCTGATTTTGTAAATATTTACGTAAAAAAGGCCTTTAAGCACATTAATATTTTTTCATCGATTCATTCATTGACTTTGATTTTAGGTTGATTGAACAAGTTAGTTTCAGAAGTTGTTGGCTTCGGTTGTCACCTAGGCCCGCACCATACACGAATAGATGTTGATGTTGAGGTTTGATGATGTTATGGAGACACAAGACCACGTCACGTAGAAACTATTTATTGTCGATATGAATTACATGTTACAACATGTAATTCATATCGACAATAAATATCACAAATAACTCTACAGAGTTGGTTGTGACTGGTCCTTTCTCGATCGCCGCTCGATAGTATCTCATTGTTGCTATCATATACCTACATAGTATGTGGCCGCGTGCAGTCGAAATGTGCGAGCATTGCTCGAACATACTCCCAAAACCAAAAGATGAAATATAGATCGAGAAAGAAACCGCCACTTGACATGATAGTAGTAAGTTGTAGTTAATTGAATGTTGTGTGCTGTGGCTTCATTGAATACTGCTGACGACGACGTTCATTATCCCTGGATTCGTCCTGGCGTTGTCTGTCCGCCGCTGCTGCGCTTCCTCCCGACTGGATCCACTTGAATTCTTAAGATGGCATGTTGATAATTGTTATCGTATGATGTGACGTATTTTATTATTCCAAGTGCCCGGTGACCGATGTAGTAAGTAGGCAGGTAGTTTTGCTAGCTTGCGAATTCTTGCCACTGTCCTTGTTCGATGTCTGTCGTTGAACTTTCAATGTTACAAGTAAGCATTTCTTGAAGCGCCGTACGATGTTTTTGTTATGAGTTAATATCTTGATAAATGTTGTCTGTTTGTTTGTCAGTTGATTTCTCGTAATTTCTTCTAATTTTGAATGTCAAAATTAAAAATTACTCTTTCTGAGTCTCTTTTCTACGTAGATTTTTGTGCTACGTTCAGTCACCACAGCGTTTGTTGTAGTTAGGCATTAGATTGTCCCTGTTTAGGTTGTTGTTCTGTTCACCTTGCTCACGGCGTACCTTCATTTTATGATTGTTGATAGTTGGTGTGTGCGGCAAAGCTCCATTGTAAGTACGTGCGTCCAGCTAAATGGCGAAGACTTCCCACTGTGTGCAGCGAAGCTCCAATGTATGTGTCTCCAGCTGAACGGCGAAGACTTCCCACTGTGTGCGGCGAAGCTCCAATGTATGTGTGTCCCAGCTGAACGGCGAAGACTTTCCACTGTTGACGGGGAAGCTCCAATGTGTGTCGATGATGTAAGGTAGCGTCGGAACTTACTTGATGATGATGATGACAGATGTGTGTTGCAAGAACACTGTGGTTTAACTGATGAACTGATGTACGTTCTTGATAGCTTCGTGTTGAGCAACTTCGTTTCTTTCCATGATTGCGCTGATTTGTTTTCGGAGTGTTCGCGCCGCTGCGATATATGCACCTTCTCAATTCAACTGGTAAGACCCGCTTGTGGGAGGCCAGTGAATCGATTCGCTAGGTGTCGCAAAAGGGCCCGAAATCCATCCGACTCGAAGGACCAAAATTATGTACGGTGCAGGCTTCGGGTGTCACCTGGGCCCGCACCATACATGAAGAGATGTTGATGTTGATGTTGTGAGATGTTGATGTGAAGACAAAAGAAACTGTTTATTATTGTAGTTACATGTTGTCGATAGTGTCTCCATTGTAGCTATTAATAGATGTAAAACGTAAGGTAAAACATCTGACACGCGACCTACATAGTATGTGGCCGCGTGCAGCCGAAATGTGCGAGTATTGCTCGAACAGAAGTAGTAAAAAATAAAAAAATAATATTACCATAGAATTGAAACTTTTATTATGATGCCACTCCTGTAAACGCAATATTTGACATAGCACCCAAACAAATGTTCTTACATCATACCTACAAATGCGACATAAGTGCCGTCACTCCTGTCCGGTCTTTCTAAGGTTCTCCGAGATGCCAGTCAAAGGCGAACGTAACTTTGTAACCTTTATATCTTAAAGAGATTTTGGGTGAGCAAGGAAGTTTTTTCTTGGACGTGCCTATTTTTTGGAACTCTTTCTAGCACAACGAAAAAAAATTATGCATCTTCTCTATTCTCACATATAATCTTTAAGTAGGTACATAATTCGATATTTAATGAGTCGATAAATCGAAGTAAATTCAAAATTGTATGTTTTTAAATTTAAGATTTAGTGTTGCCTTTATTATTTTAATTAGTTTGTGATCTTCCGTAGCGTTTCTATTGGTACCACGCTGGTCCTTCACATGCTGATTCTGGGTTCCATTTCCAGGGCTGGTATATGCTATTATTTATTTTAATACATACTTCGTAAATAAGTTTGCAGTTTTGTTCCTATATCTTTTAGTGGCTTGTTCCTGCGGCCTTAGGCTCTGTTTATCTCGTTAGGGATAATATATGATAGTGTATTTGTAACTTTTGTGTATTCTGCAAGAAAGACAGAGATGTCTTTCTCCTTAATTTTAGTGTGAGCCATTTAGTTTTTCTGTTATATGTATTTATTTATTAAATTGCTTAAATTTATCTATATTAACTAACTAATGTACATAGGAAATTATATTAAACTGCTGGGCGCTGGCTAATTCTTTCAAATCGCTTTTTTACGGTTCCTCACCCAAAGGGTAAAAACGGGACCCTATTACTAAGATTCCGCTGTCTGTCTTTCTGTCTGTCACTAGGCTGTATCTCATGTGCCGTGATAGCCAGACCGTTGAAATTTTCACAGATAATGTAGTTCTTTTGTCACAATAATAACTAAAAACAGAATAAAACAAGTGTTTCAGTGAGGCTAACATACAACAAACGTGGTTTTTTATAGATAATGGTACAAAACCCTTCGTGCGCAGTCCAACTTGCACTTGGCCAGTTACTTTTTAGAAGAGTTTTCATTTAATATTTATAATTATTCTTAATAACTTAATTCAATTATTTACTTTTACCTACATAAAGTGTTTTGAGAATGTTTACAGTAATTTTACGCTTTGGCGTGCCCAAAAACGGAAAAATTATACATTTAATTAAAAGAAGCTTGACTTGCACACAATTTGTGCATGGACTCCATGCATGGAGCATTTTCAAAACTATAATAAATTGAAAAAGGAGCAGACTGATAGTAATAATGCTCATTAACTAATCTATGTCCAGTAAAATAAATTAGATGATGGCTTTATCTAATTTATACCTAAGCACTAAGTAATCACACTATCAGCTGCCAAAAGTAAGTTACTTACTTGTACTTTTCCCGATCTTGCATTTGATTTCGACGAAAACAACAAGTTTCCCATCTTCGAAACTCAGATCATCCTTGCCTGCTTCTAAATCCATGTGAACACTTGTCTCTTTCCCTCTCGTATCCTCTGGCATGTCCAGAATAAGAACGGAAGGTGACGATTACGAGTGGAATTGGTAATTGGCGAATGCACCGTACGTCTGTTTTAAGGCACAGTTTTAGTGGCACTGGTGTGTAGGCGCATACAGCGAGCATTGCTACGAGTAGCCTCGCCTTTCACTTGATTAAGAGGTAGACTCAATGAAAGTTGCTTGAATCGATGAGTACACGTCTCTAAATGTTTGTATGTTTCTAATAACTTCTAATTTATGCCGGTCCCGGTTGCATTCCTGATTTTTCTTCTTCAAGTCAAATTTGGCTATGGTTTTATGACTAGTCGCCAGGGACATAAACACCGATATTCTGTATCGATATATCGATATATCGATACAAAATATCGATATATACATTCAAAACACTGGTATTATAATATATTTTATATAAAATACTGGTATTTTAACGATATATTAATAAAAAACTGGTATCGGGTTTCAATATATCGATACAAAATATAGGTCGGTATTCCGATCCCTGCTAGTCGCTTGCTCTATATCAATCGTTGTAGCGGCGACGCTGCGCACGCGCACTTGTAATTTTGTATGCATTTTTCATGTTCAAACGCTTCAAGTCGCCTCTTATGACATCCACAAGAAGAGGTAAACTGGCCCTATACAGACCGGAAGACACACTTTTGATTGATCTACTTATGTCTAATAAGGAAATTGCTTTTGCTTTGCTCCAAAAGACTTCTTATTCTCTGCATCACCAGTGGGTTGACTGGTAGATAAAGCTTATGGCTTTAAGTGCGCCTATTACATATTTAATAAAGTTAAATAAATAATAATTAGAAATGAAACGACTAGGAAAGTCCTCCCCTTATTACAATCAACGATAGCTAAGCAAATATGTATTTTGTAGCTGATATCTGTTGTTAATCGACAACATTATGATAATGACAATAGCATAGTTATCCAAATCACGTGTATTTCACTAATTATACTAAAGGTACAGTTCCTACAGCCGTTAAACGATCAATCATAACAGAAAATCCTATATGCACTGTGTGTTAATCGCAATAAAGCTTGTTTTACAATTGACGTGGTACAAGGGATGTGTGGTTCAGTGTACAAGTATATCGGTCAATGATTGTTATATCTAAGTGTATAACGTGGTAGTTGAAACCTAGCGACCTATTGATACAAGGATGTTGGGTTATCAGGATAGTATTAGGCGTCAAAACGGTCGCGCGAAGTGCAAAACTAAAAACTAGAAAGCGAAGCCTTAGATTCGGGGTGAACAACTAAGGATGATAGAGAGGATTAAATAAATATATATGGACAAATAACACTGATTGAGCTAACCCCAAAGTAAGTTTAAAACTTGTTTTATGAGAACCCGAGACCTCTGGGTGGCGAATTAACTTGGTGACCACTAGGCCACGGTCGCCTCAAAATTTAAAAAAATTCTATCTTTACAAATAAGCTATCGTAGGAAGCTTGGCCTTGGCTTTCTGCTGGTATATGCTATACTACGTCGCAATAATTTATTATGGCGCCCTCTTTAGGCCAAAAAGTAAGTAACTAAAAAATACCAGATAAAATCTGGTATTTTTTAGTTACTTACTTTTTGAATCTTGAGAGGTGTCGTTAGATTTGTATTTACTGTGAGAGTGACACTGGGTATATCAAAATAAAGAAATACAAAAAAAAAAACAAAACAAAGAAAGGCAGTCGGGCTTTTTGTTTTTGTAATAAATACTTGTTAAAACTAAGTATTTCTTATATCTTATCTTTATCTAGAGTTTAAGACCCAGGTTTTCCATCATGTTCAGCATTGTATAAGATAACTTAATTCCTCGTTAACCTGTAGTTATAAATTGTTGTCATATTGTGGATACTCGTATTATGTTAATTTAGCTGGTGGACCTTGGGTTACATACAGCGGGCAGTCGGAATCTTGATTGTATTGCAATACCGGTTTTATATTAAAACACAGACTAATGAGTTAGAATATAATAATATTATAGTTGTATTGCTGTTATATTGATAAATTATACGTAAGTTAGAGCTTTAAGTATACAGGGTGTAACAAAATATACTGGAACTATTTTAAGGGTGGATACAGTTGATAATACTGAACAACTTTCCCCAAGGAACATATATCGAAATATAAACCGATCATCTGATCCGAGTTTGTATGGAAAGCCAATAATTATTTTTCATATTTCAATAAACAACGTGAAAGTACCCTATGACGCATGCCGTCTTATTATAAAACACAGACTAACTTTGTTACTAGGTTTAAACCATTATCCGCCCAAATTCCAGTAGACGTTGACAGGTGAGACAGTGTGATAATCCCAGATGTCAACTTGATATGGTCGGATAATGGTTTAAACCTAGTAACAAAGTTAGTCTGGGTTTTATAATAAGACTGTTTGACTTGTCGGTCTCTGTTCTGTCGAAACAAACGATACGTCCCCCGCTTACCATTCTGGAGATACACGCACTGCGCTCACTTACCCTCTGCGCTCAGTTACCCCTAATGACTCTATAATGAAACAAAAAAAAAAAATAATATTCATACAAATTGATGACCTCCGTGGCGTGTCGTTACCATCTAGTCCGCCACCCAGAGGTTCCGGGTTCGATCCCCGGTAAGGGCAAGTTGGAAAATGGCCTTTTTCAAATTGCTCTGGGTAAATGTATTTGTTATAAAATATAGTATCGTTGAGTTACTATCCTATAACACAAATCTATAACTTACTTTGGGGCTAGCTCAATCTGTGTAATTTGTCCCTATATATTTTTATTTATTTATTTAGGTAATAATACTGAATAACTTTCCCCAAGGAACATATATCGGAATATTAAAAAAAAATATTGTTTCATTTATGCCAAAGATAGTATAATAACGTAACAGATACCCGACGTCATAGAAACTGTTGGAAAACCCGAAAGTAGACAAAACTGGAGTTGCGTGTAGGCACACAGAGATAGCAGCACACGCGACTAGCAAAAAAGAGACAAAGAAAGTGTTGAATATGCTTTAAAAATATTTATTGCATTTCATATAAGTCATATTTGAGTACTTATTTATATAAATAATAGTAATAAAAGATTTGATGTTTTAGTAAATAGCTATAGCGCCATCTACTGACAAGGAAGAGGAGTAATTAAGTTTGTAAGGCGATGGGTAGGCATGGTAGTACAGACCTTGGTTTTGTGCAGACTGCAACTTTGTGGGCTGGATTTACTGTCAAAATATTCTTACAAAATAATCAAATTGAACAAGTAATTATTACAAAAACCAAAAACCCGACTGCCCTTTTTTAATTTATTATAATGTTTTATTTTGATATACCCAGTGTCACTCTCACAGTAAATACAAATCTAACGACACCTCTCAAGCTAAAATCCATCGAGCCGTTCAGGCTGCAGAGCGTGCCAAACAATTATACATACATACATACATACTCTCGAAAAACATAACCCTCCTCTTGGCGCAGTCGGGTAAAAATATAATGCCTAATCTGTGTATACAAACGCTTATGAAACTGTTTCCACATTGACTATTTCTACCAGTGTTCTTGCAATTAACAACACAACAATCACACACATATATCAACAATTATAGTAACCTATTTTTGTTTGCAAAATAATGCGAAAATCTAATTTGTTTGACAGAATTGGTACAACTCCCGTATAATTGCTACTTTTGGCCACCATGGGCGCCGCGATAGATTATATAATCCCCACCACGTACTTTGCTTGCATGGAGCGAATACCATGCAAGCAACCTTCTAACACCAAGGAGATGCAATGAGCGTAGCATTAGGCTAGGCGTGAGAAGGAATTGGTTTTGGTAATATACCTATCTGCTACATCGGTAACCTTGACATAATTGTAGTTCCTCATAGTGGCGTAGAGGTCTCCACAGGTTCCATCAAGTCTTCAATCAAAGTCGATAAAAATTTAAAACTTTTATTTTTGCAACACATCGCATAGTCTTTTGTTTTTTCTTACAATATAAATTGGTCTAACAAATATAAATGCTCAAGTACACAGTACTTAGTGCATACTTATTTATTATTTATTCAGTTTTATTACCTACTTATAATAAGATCTGGGATATAAAAAAGGGATACATGGATTTTCCAGGGTCCAGTGCTGCCCCCATTTGAAATAAATTATTTGAAAGAAAACGGAGATATGGTTTAGTGTCTTCATTATGCCTTAGATAACTCTTCAAAAAATTTTATGAATTACTGCTTACATTTTAAAGTGAGAACGTGAAGCTTTTCTTCTCACATTGGCGAAAAACAGCCACTTTTGGCTTATGTGCGAAGAAAAGCTTCGTGTTCTTACTTCGTTTTGAATAATTTGTTTTAAATAGGGGCAGCACTGTACCCAGAAAAATTCATGTATCCCCTTAAGTTATATTTTTTGGTATGTATTTACTGAAATCAAATCAAAATGACATGTACTGACTGATATAATCAAAGGTTGATTTTGCACCCCTAACTATCTATGTCTTGGACAAATAGAACAGAAAACCGTAAGAACAAGATATAAAAAAAGAAAAAAAAAACTAAAACGTATTTCAACATAACCGATTTTGTAAAAATTTATGTAGGTCCATTTCGCTAGTATGCCCTTTTAACCAAAAAAATAAATAATCCACATTGGTCCATGCGTGTTTGAGTATATATATATATATATATGTATATATATATAAATATAATATATATATATATATGTATATATATATATATATATGTATATATATATATATATGTATATATATATATATATGTATATATATATATATATATATATATAAAGGGCGGAAAGCGGCGGCGGCCGGAAAGCAGCCGCTTGCGATCGACTGCGATCGCAAGCGGCTGCTTTCCGGCCGCCGCCCTAGTCGCCCGATAGCGGGCGGTTATATTCATAAAGGGAGATATTTTCCACGCATTTATCGGTTGATCTTTGGCTTTTATTGTGAAACCATTAATGTAGTATTTTCAGCTTAAGAAGTACCTAGTTACAAGGACTACTAGAGATCCTTAAAATATAGCTAGGAGGTTCTGTATCATTCCGTATAAAAAAGTATCTTTCATTAATTTGTGACAGAAATAATTAACATCTCTTACCCTGTACAATATTTCCTAATTTGAGCCCTCTTTGATCCCATTAGCTTTTTTACCTATTTCTATGAAATATGTGAAAAAGAAACCTACCTACTACTTAATTAACTTCATTCTAATGTTTCAAATATAATTATTTTCGGTTATTCAAATTCTTGTGCGATAAATTGTCTAGCTTATCAAAACGTAGAGTGAATATAAAAATAAAATGTATACCTTTTATAATAAATATATTATGACTTAATTATTTATCACAGAAACTTCATAATTCGTTATAAAAGTGTCTATTTATCATTATTATTATCACCCATGGAAATAAAATAGCATTCATTTCCTTCTTAAGTTTATCGATTTACAAAATTATGAAATAATCATAGGTATGCAATTAAACATTATATATCTCAGTGGCGTAGCTAGGTAACCAAAGGCCCTCGGGAAGAAAATAAACTACTAACTCTTTACTATTACTACCCAACTAAGCTATTTAAAATCGTTTGTTCCGTTTTCGTCGTGTTTCGAATTTGACGTAGGCATTTCAGATTTGTCGTAATCCACATTCGTCCTACTCCAGATTCGCGCTTGTAAATTCTCTAGTAGCGTTTTACTTCACTTACAGACACGGACTGAAAATAGTTTACTACAACCCCACTAGATAGAGCTATTATAAGTTGACTCGCGTCTTACTATGACGAGTAGAAAATGTGGTATTTTTAACCCCCGATGCAAAAAGAGGGGTGTTATAAGTTTAACGATAACTGACCATATACCTCTGCTCTCCGATAATTGTAAGCCTAAAATTTTGAAAAAAGAAAATACAAAATATAATTCATTGCTTGTAGATTACAGGAAAATTTATAAGAATTCTATCAATTGAAAATAAAGTGGTCAACTTTGGCATTTAGCAAGTTATAGTTTGTAAGTCAGAGTCCCAGGGGCCCCCTGATTGGGGGCCCCGGGATACTGCCCCGTCTAGTCCTCCGGTAGCTACGCCACTCACATGCTGTCCCAACCCCACAGTGGGATAAGGTAAGGAAGAAGATTTTTATTATTAAATAATTTGTTTGAGTACTTGAATACACATTACTAATGGAAAGTATTCACGAATCTAAGCATATTTATTGGCTACCATAACATCGATTTACAATTTAAAACCATACCAATAATTTTCAACCATCCTCATGAAAAAGAACATTAATATTAAAATTAAAAATATGTGAGCAAACTAGTTATATTAACATTCATGAAAAAAATATTTGTTATCTAACCAGTTTTTCCATAAATATTCAAAAGTAAATTACGAACAGTGAAAACAAAATAAGAATTGGTTAAAAAACGAACGAGATATAATAATTTTACGAAAATATGTCTATCTCATTCGCAAAAACGCCATTTTCTATGAAAAATGTATAGACGATGTGGACTTTGACGTCACCAGTCCATATCGGACTTCTCTTTCTAATTGAAACTTTAAAGTATCACATGTCCGTCGCTGATTAAGATATTTTATAAATTCTTTCATATTTGTTTACTGTTGTAAATAAGGATTTTATTAAACGAATAAAATAATACGTGCATATTCCCTAATTGTTTGTTCTGTTTACATGAAAATAATCGCTACGGACTTGTGGCCCCACTGTTTATCCCCACCAGTGGGGTCACGAGGACTTACTGATGTCTTACACTTGAATTTAATTTGATGGAGCACAATATTTAATAAGAGAATAATCTCAATAATTTAACCCTTAAGGGGCTACCTGAATTTTACGGGGTCCTGTGCTGCCCCCATTTGAAAAGAAACGGAGATATCATTTAAAATTTGGCCTTGATTAGACCCTATACATACGCCAAAAGTGACCGTTTTTCGCAATTGTGCGTAGAAAAGCTTCACATTCTCACTTTAAACTGTAAACAGTAGTTCATAAAATAGTTTAAAGGGTTATCTAGGGTCTGATCAAGGCCAAATTTTAAATGATATCTCCGTTTTTTTTCAAATGGGGGCAGCACTGGACCCCGGAAAATTCAGGTAGCAGGTTTTAAACCGTGAATGTCGAAAAAATATTTCGTGCCCATTTCGGAATTGGCTCAAAGAATCCAAAGTCTTCTTGAAATTTCAGTAGGAAAATTGTCGGAAAATCCTTCGGTTAGCGGTAAAAGGAAATAAAGTCATCCGTCACAGACTGAATATTATCTAAAAATATCTATCTGTAGAAAATTTATAATTTCTGGTTTTAGTATATTTTTCTACAGAGATTTCGTTCCGAGCGATTAATGTGTCCCAAGTTCTTTCTTACAGATTAGTGCGGGGACACTATATATAGCAAATAATAATGTCCATATGTCCTTGTCTTTGCGACATGATATTATATTTACGAATTTGTGCATATTTTAAATACCAATAACAAAAAAATAACTAGTAAAATTATCTAAATATTTTGGTAGAACACTATCACCACGATCTTAAAAAGCTAACTACTTTAATATTGTTTTCAATCCCATTTGTACAATGCATGAGATTTGTTGATACTTATAATGCGATTCGTATTCTTATTTATCTTTGTTCACATTGACTTCTAATTTTTATCATGAAATTTTTAAGTTTCTCCGTCAGCTCGCTTCACAAGTATATTTAACAAAACTAGAGATGGGTCCAGGCCAAAAACAAATTAGGCATAAACGGGTTTAATGGGCAAAAAAGAGTTTATGCTCAAATAAATGCCTAATCGCTGGGCACAAACAAACAATTTTATTTTAGTAAAAAAACCAGGAACTTATCGGAATTTTGTAAATCATAGCTATAATAAAATAATTTGGTCATAAAATAATGACAGTTACATTAAATCACAATAAATCTGTCTTTTTTTCAATAAATTCTAGTTTTGATTTTTTCGTGTTACTTTGACTCGACTGGACAGCCGAAAGAGGAAAATTTTGATTAAGTCATTAAACATAATATCAATTTCTTGTTTTTCAGTGACAATTTATTAGTAATAACCTAGGTAATTATGTTTTGTGCAATCTCAAATGTAGCTAGTTGAATTAAAAGTAATCAAGAGTTCTGTTAATGTTTTTGCTCTGGTAATGGACATTTATTAGGCATTTATGCTATGCGCCCAACATGCCCGGGCGTAAACCCGTCTCTTAACAAAATGCAATCATTGGATATTTGTAACAATTGTACAATATTCAAAATCCTTTAGATTTCAAACAACCCGCTCAGCTCTCCTAACTACAGACCGAAACAATTTTTCTTCCTATTTCATTACATATACATATAAAAAGAATATCTATTCGGCGGTAAACTTTAATTGCACTACTGATCATACTACCATTTATGCTTTAGTCTAAAATTAAGTATGAAATAGGAAACTAAAACAACTACAGATCCAATAGCGAATAGAGCTGCTACTACTACCGAATACGTTTCAGTAGCCATCTCTACGTCATTCATGAACTGTCTAGGCAAGGAATAATGGCAGTATAAATCGTTACAAGGCAGCTTCCCCCGGTTCATGCCGAAGATGGAGTACACCAGACCGACGAGCCCGTGCTTCAGGAAGGACACTTGAAACATCCAGCGGAAGAAGACAGGCGCGTCGCTGTAGCGGAGGAAAAACCCGGAGAATATCGTGAATGGCATTATGAAGAATGGCCCGAATATAACACCATTCTGAAATAAATATAATTATGCTAGCTGAATAAGCTCATCAAGACTAAAAAAACAAAAAAACAAAAACAAGTTGGCAAAGTGGACGATGTTGCCTGTTCACTACTACTCTCTTATACCATCTACTCCAATTACTAACCCTAACCTTACCCGTATGGGCAAATCTTCCCTTTATTAAGAGAGGCTTTTGGTCCAGCAGATGACTCATAGGCTGTAAAAATGTAGCAGAAATGAGTAAGATAAACCTTATCAGTGAAATTTGAACCGTTGAGGAGGCCAACGCACAGCGCTACGCTGGACACCATGAGCAACGTCCAGCAGAAGCCGAGGAACCGCAGCAGCTCGGCCGGCTGCCCCGTCAACCATTACATGATGACGGTTTACAGCGGCAGCGCGGAGACCAGCGTCGAGAAGAAGAAAGTAAGATAGATGTATCAAACCTTAACAGTAAACATTGAACCGTTGAGGAGGCCAACGCACAGCGCTACGCTGGACACCATGAGCAACGTCCAGCAAAAGCCGAGGAACCGCAGCATCTCGGCCGGCTGCCCCGTCAACCAGTACACGATGACGGCATACGTCAGCGTGCAGACCGCTTGTAGCGGCAGCGCGGAGACCAGCGTCGAGCTGTAGTAGGCGGCCGTCGTGTACCAGCGGTTGAAGAACTCGCGCCGGACCACTGGGATCTCTTGAGGAACTGAAAATTTGAACATGACAAATATGAATACTCGTCTTCTTTTTTTTTTTACAAGCTTTTTTATTTAGTTTCACCTGTCCCGTTGTCTGTCTGTCTGCATTCAAATCTCGAAAGTTAAATACGACCCACTTTTCGGTTTCAGATTGAGCTGAATTTTTGCACGCAAACGTATATTGCGTTACAATGCAATATTATGACGACATGGAGCTGATCTGATGACCGAGCCGGAAGGTGGCCATAGGAACTCTGTAATGAAAGGATGCTACCCCATCGAGTTTGGACTCGTTTGATTCGTCTGTAGGAGCGGTTTTAACTTTTAAGTTCATACTTTTAGAAAAAATCGTTGTTTTGTATACTTTATATGGTTATTATTCTGAGAACGGAGTACCGCTTGTGCTAGCGAGATGACAAGAAGAAATCATGTAAGTACATGCAATCGGCTTACTGAGCAAGTTGAATGTTCAAATTAGTTCAAACCAAACTGGAAGTTCAAGTTGCTTCGGGTGTACTCAGTAAAGTTCAGTATTCGAATATAGTAAAATTGTAAGGAAACTCACAGCTGATAGTGACAGCACTGAACGCGGTGAACATGAGGAACATGAGGCTGAAGTACAGCATGTTGTAGTTGTCTCGCACGTACTGGGCTTCTTTTCCGATGTTGTAGAATAGGAACCCGATGAAAAGCGCCATAAAGCAGTGGATTCCCGTGAGAAGGAAAGTGAAAGTAGGATTTCGCCAGACTGACTGAAATAAAAGGTTGTAATATAAGTAACGCTGGAAGGAATATGAAATTATAAAATTGGCCAAGTGCGAGTCCAACTCGCGTACGAAGGGTTCCGTACTATATATAAAAACTAACTATAAAAATCACGTTTGTTGTATGGGAGCCCCACTTAAATATTTCTTTTTTCTGTTTGTAGTAGTTGTTGTTGTAGAGAGCGTATATACATCATTTGTGAAAATGTCAACTGTTCACGTATCACCGTTCATGAGATACAGCCTGGTGACAGACGGAAAGACAGATAGACGGACAGCAGAGTCTTAGTGATAGGGTGCCGTTATTACCCTTTGGGTACGGAACCCTAAAAAGGTTAAGCTCTAGACGGTTTTATTATTGAATACCTCCGTTTGGCCTAGTGTGCGAAATATTTTGCTAAAACTGTTTAAAGCAGGAGATGAAAAAGATAAGTTCTAAATGCAATTTTATTCGAGATTATCTTCTGCTGTTTGAGAATATACTATTAAGCATATTTATTTCCGTTATAGAATATCGTAATGATAATCTTACAAATGCAAAATTATTTCACCATTATTATAGAGATCTTTTTATTACTCAATGGCTTCATAATTGGCTTCTCTGGTTGAAAGGTTATTTTTCCCTAAAACTGCTCAATTTTGGATTTATATCCAATAGCAAACCAGTATTATCATTGACGTTTATGGTAATAGAATTATTTACCAGAACAGATCTCCGTGTCAGTGTAGTAAACTGTTTCCAGTAGGAGGTAGAGTATGTGCTTTTTAATGCTAGTAGAATCTTGTTCGTGGGGTCTTCCTTTGGCGTCGGCAAACTTGTTATGCAAACTTCATTGGACGTCCGCAAACTTTTATCTGGAAATTTTCAGCATAATAAGGTTTTTAAGAAAATGAGGTAGTCATCAATTCGTCGGGATCTTCTTTTGAAAGAAAGAAAAGAAAGAAATATGTTTTATTTGGTGTAAATTTACATGAGTTACGTTACATAATAACTAAAACTAGTTTTACACCAAAATGGCACCACTCAGCATAGTATGGCAATGATGTGCCTTTACATCATGCCGCAACTTCTTGGAAAGCGCACCCTGGATTCCTAAGCAGCATGCTACGAATGCAACTAGGTTTGCCCTTAGAAAGTAAGGAAAAACCTCGGTAAAACTTTGGACAAACTTGCCAAACGTAGAACCTTTATTAACATCTTCAAACAGATTAGTCTGAAAGCCTTTGGACCACTTTAGAAATGGACTGAGCATATATATGCAAGATAATAATGCTCAGTTAACCGAATACTCAAGTACAGACAAAAGAGGTGGCGAGTTCGAATCCCATTCATGACGAAGATATTTCAAATCGTTTACCACGTTCTTAGTTCTTACACCTGGTTTCTGAAATCTGCAAAGGTTGGATTTTTCATATCCATATCAATGCTAATTAGAATATCCAGCCCATTATCAAATTATGTTTAGTTACCATTATTTATTAAGTACCTAATACTTACCATTAAAATTATAATTGAGTTCATTGCTAATAGTCCATTCATTGTTTCTGCCATTTTGTGAGAATTCTACGAGTACGTGGTGATATGTGCAGTCTCCGCATAATTCGATCACTAGAAATAAAAAACTACATATTATAGCGTTACGGTAGATTTTAAGGGTGGAAATCTAAATCAATGTTTGATTCATTGACATAATGACCTCTAAGTGAACTGAAGTTTACGTCTAAATCAGGGAAACTTGCAAGATATCGTAATAGTAGTAATATGCAAAAGAAATCTTATTTTATTTAATCCAATTCTGTTATTGGATTGTTTCACTAATTGGGACAGAATTTTTTTTTATGTCATAAGGCGGCAAACGAACAAGCGGGTCACCTGATGGTAAGTAATCACCGCTGCCCATGGATAACTGCAACACCAGGGATGTAACAGAAGCGTTGCACGAGGCGGTACGCACGTTGCACGTGGCGGTAGTTGAAAATGATCTTACATGAGTCAAACGGAAAGAGTACAAGTCGTGTACCTCACAGACGTAAAGCCAGTGCTCTAACTGCTTGGCTACCACCGCTTTACTATTTAGTATCTTGGTTGCTTGCGATGATGATTATCTACTCACGGTGCTCCACTGGGTTGTGGTACGGCTGGCACGGCCGGTCGATCTTCCTTAGGAACGGCAGCAGGGAGTTGACGGAGCCGATGTAGGCGCAGTTTCCTCCCACCATGGTGTAGAGGCGGTCTATCATGGGCAACAGCGTGGCCGACGGCTGGTGCATGGTGATCACCACCGTCCGCCCCTGCCGAGCCAGCTGGTGGAGCAGCTTTATTATCTGCTTAGTTATTGAGCTGTCTACTCCGCTGGAAAGGAATGTAGAAACCGATTAAAGTATTAAATTGGAGTTTTAGACTTTATTTTAAATTTGATTGACTTGTTTCATACTTGTCTGGGAAAATAGCAAACGTAGAATGTACCAGCTAAATCCTTCCTGTGCAAATCGTTAAAGCTGATCGAGCGATTAGACGAAAGTTTTGAGGGATCATGTCAATAGGGATGACAATTAGGTCAGAAAAATATTACTCTATTTGGTTCTTTCCCTAGTTAGTTGCTCCAATAGTGGATAAGCGGAAAAGCCATCATCTTACGTGGTATGGCCGCGTCATGACTCTCATGAGGAGGGATGCCGAACATCTGGCTAAGAGGATGGTCCATTTGGAGGTAGAGGGCTGCAGAGGGATAGGAAGGCCGAGAAAGACGCGGAAAAAATGTGTAAAGACATTTGAAGTGAAAACAGTTGACATACAGAGAGATCCCGAACAGAGAAGTGGCGAGGGAAATTATGACATTATCCTTAACGGAGCAGAAAGAACCTCAGGCCGTAAGACCCAAAGGTTACGTTTAACGTGATAATAGTCGACAAGATGAAAAAAAAGGAATCAAAACAGTGATGGGTTGCTATTGGCATCGCCGATTAATAAATAATTTATCTTAAAGAAAACCTGCGTTGCGTCTAGCTAGACTAGCAAAATAAATGGTTCATATGTCCTGTTATCAAGTGTGTACTGTTTCCCTATATGACGTATGTATTTACTATCTAAAATGCTACAAACACGAGTTTGGCCCAGGTTTGGCCTATATGGACGTCAATGTCTCTAATGAGGTCAAATGTCTTTTGTTTTCAACTTTTGAAAATAATAACTGAAAGCAAACAAGTACTTAATTACGCAAACAAGTAGATACTCGTACTTATTACGAAACGAGACACTGAGGAGGCAATGAACTAAAAACTAATCGGAATCGATAAGGGATTAAGATACTTAATGATTAAAAAAGATTTTTATGAATGTAAGTTATCATTATATTTATTCTCAACAAAGGTTTTACAAATGTAGTCAACAACCGTCCCATTGTAAAAAAGGAATAACTTTATAACTAGGTTTAAACCACTATCCGTCTAAATCACAATGACATTGGCAGACGAGATAGTGTCATTTTACTTAGATATCTTAAAATTAAAGTTAGCAAACTTGCGTTTTGATCTAAGATATTCTTGTTTTTTGTACCTACTTGTAAGTGCAGAAGAGGCTTGGAGATAGGTAGTTAGAGAAGAAGCGAATAGAAAATGCAAGAAGGAACGTAAAGAGTATAGGCAGGAGATATTTAGACAATGGCAGGCGAAATAAACGAAGATCGTTGAGATGCAACAAAGTTATATAAATAAAAATTAAATAATTTAAAATGATCAATTAATAATAATCAGGGCAATGATCTGCACGACATTTTTATTTGTAAGTTTTTATTTTTATTTATTAAGTTTTTAGTTTAGTTTGTAATAGTTTAGTTTTAATTTTCCCTGTAATTTGTAAATTATTAAGAATAAATATAAAAATTATCGTTCCATTAATTTATTAAATCTTTATTGACTAGTGATATGCCCAGTCGCCAATTTTTGGAATCGAGTCGACCCGGAGTAATTTTTAATGGTGTTCGGATCCTTACTAGAGTCCAGCAATCAAGTCTTGACTCATGTCAGGATTCGATTGTAACTCGAGTAACGCCGTATTTGGCATATCACTATTATTGACCACAAAAGCACAAAAGTTGAACTTATTACTAATACATTATCTTCCAATCAACCTTTAGGAAAACAGAAAATTTAAATAAATTAAAAATTAATATTCCAAAATTCTTGTTGTAAATCACCCAGAAAAGTGGGCACACATAGGCACAGACTGGATTCCAAAGGATGGGCGTAGGAAGAGAGGCAGAACGAGGACAAGATAGGCAGACAACTTGAAAGCATTTGAAAAGGGTTAGAAAGTTAAGGCCACTGAGGCCAGGGACGGAGAGTAATGGAAGAAAAGATAGGAGGCCTTTCCCGAAAAGTGGAACATAAAAAGCTCAGTAAAGAAAAGCTCAAAAAAGTAAAGGAAGCCAAGATCAAAAACCAAAGGAAACCAAGATCCGTAATTATATTGGCATAAATTAAGTTGGCATTCTTTATTAATTTTTTTCAATAAAAAAAAAACAAGGGAAGCCAAGATCCGCAAAGTATAGATTCTTTCAAATCCTTTACCTGGTCGGTTCGTCTAGGAACATGACTGGTGGGTCCGTGACCAACTCCTGGCCTATGGCCAACCTCTTCTTCTGTCCGCCGGATAGAGCGCCAGCTCTCGTGTCTCGCGCTTCTTTGAGACCGAGGGATGTGATGATTTCATTTATCTGGGAAAAAGTATAAAAAAATGTGATATTTGATGATTGGTAGACGTTGGTGGATTGGGATTTACCTAAGGGTATACATATGAGGCGATGATAAGAGATTATACTGAATAAAAAAAACGGCCAAGGGCGTGTCGGATCACGCTTAAAGTAGGGTTGTAATTTTTGGCACCGCGCTGTTTTGCAATTCTTGCATCATCATCATCTCCCTAGCCTTTTCCCGTATCTTACGGGGTCGGCTACCTAATCTAGGGGATTTGACGAAGATACTGTAAAGAAAAGGTAAATACATTATTACTAAGTTTATAACCTCGCCAAACGGTTAAGTTTAATTGCGAGAAATCTGACATCCGCAACCTCAGATCCACAACCCAGAGGGGTAACCAGGACCAATCTTAGATTAGGTTTACGCGCCTTTCGAAGCACGGAAACGGTCGTGTTGTTTACCACTACCGGTCACCCATCCATAGCCTGGCTATGGCGATGGTTGCTTAACATTGGTGATCGCAATAAATAAGAACTAACTACTAGACGAACCGGATTGCATGATTCACTAATAATAATTTGTTAAATCTTCGTAGACAAATGGTTTTGAGTAACGGTAGTGAAAATATACGGACTCTAATATTGGTTTAATAGGCAATTCTTGCCCATAATGGTTTATGGTAACTAAACAGGGATTCATAAACACCTACGCTCACACCTTGAAAATTTCCAAATACGTTGTCTAATTGTGTACCTCCGCTCGTTGTCACACAATCTTTAAGAAAACTGGTGTAGGCATTACCCTCTAAGAATATTCGAATCGGGGTACGGTCACTGCGAAGGAAATCTTCGTTAAAATCTCCAAATATTGGAGTCTGTACATCAACATCAGATAAAAAGTTATTTTTTAAAAAGTCGATAATATTTTTACTGGTACATGTGGGTGATCGATAAACTGCATTCAGTCGTATACCATTCACAAAAAAAGATACACCTTCACAAACCGTGTAAACGACTTTGGCGGGCTATATCTCGCAAATGGTAAAGCTGATAAAAAAGTGTTGTATGGAAACCCTACCTTATTTTCATAGTCCTTTTCAACGATACCCCACACAAGGGGGTGCACTCAAAAAAATAATTCACCCCCCCCCCCTTTACATGTATGGAGAGGTAGGGGTAATTTTAATTTCTTGTATTTTTTAAAATGATATCTATATGTGAAGTATCCTCGAACCAAGTTACATGCAAATCAGTCCATAAACGTAAAAGATATTCTGCTGTGACAGACTAGGACGGACGGACGGACGGACTGAACGATCTTATAAGGGTTCCTTGTCGGACTACGGAACCCTAAAAATGTTTTGCAGATATCTGCTGAGGAGCAGTTATTACCAAATGATAGACCGAGAGAGACACCAAAGTTATGTATAAGATCGCAGTGGAACAGTGCTAATTAATTGCCCATAGAATATTGTCCTTCATTAGTACCTCCTTCATCTTATTTATCTTTAGATGATATCACCATAGTGATAATTGATCATAAGAATATATTAAATCAAAAATGTATAAACTCTGAAACTTTATGTGATTACATAATTTCAATACATAGGGCGTGTTATAAAAATTTCCGAAAGGTCCTTCAGTTGTTTTGGCCTTCTGATTGTTAGACTGCTTTTGTCTCAGATACTGCCAGATATTGCTTGGTTTGGTCTGACCACCTGCTTGACTTTTGGCATTTTTCCTCCCAGTCTGTAAGTCCAAACGACGATCAGTATTTTGAGTATTAGTACTTACCGATTATTCTGCTGCTCGCTTACGTTGCTCCCGAGGAGAACCCGGTGATGGCGGTCGAGATGAGGATCACGACCGCCATCACCGCGTTCTCCTTAGCAGCAGCTTTTTCTTGCTGATACCGAGCCTCAACTCCGCATCTATAGAGAGGTTCTCCATAATGCTCAGCATGTGATGACTTGGTGCTACAGCTGATCTTTCTGCAAGATGTAGCATGATTGTCTCCAGAAAGTGTTTTCTTCTCTTAGTATTTTGTTGACTGATCTAAGTATTTCTACGTTACGCCGTAAAAAAAATTTAGGTCTATAGTTTCTACTCCCTAACATCATGGGTGAAGTATTAAGCGTATTATAAGCGTACCGACTTCGCTGGCTCGGACACGTCGAAAGAATGGAAGAGGATCGGGGAATGAAGAGAGCATACCAGTGTCGGCCGATCGGTCGCAGGCCAGTGGGCCGTCCCAGGTATCGCTGGAGCGACATGGTGATGTCGGACCTGCGCGAGCTTCAACGTGTCGACAGCTGGTGTGCTCATGTGCTGGAGGCCAAGACTCACTTTGGATCGCTCAGGATTGTAAGTAAGTAAGTTTCTACTCACCCATTTCTCTTTCTGATGCTCGCTGACGTGATTCCCAACTCACATTTCCACCGTTTTCACTAGGTTCTCCTTAATGCTCAGGATATTTCACAACCAGCCGTCCTGTATTTTGTACCAACACTGTCCGTATAGCTCTCGTACCTGACTTATTGTATGTTTCTACTTAACTGCTTCTCTTTCTGCTGCTTGCTGACGTGGTTCCCGAACCTCATCTCCACCACCATAGCAAGGTTCTCCTTGATGCTCAGCATATTTACAACCCGCCGTCCAGCATTATGCAGCAATACTCTGCATAGCCCCCGTTCCTTAGTTATTGTGTATTCCATCTTACTCGTTTTTCCTTCTGCTGCATGCTGACGTGGTTCCCGAGCCTCAACTCGGCAGCTATCGAGAGGTTTTCCTTGATGGTCAGCATGTCTTGGAGCTGGTCGTCTTGCAAGATGTAGCATGATTGTCTTCGGAATGTGTTCTCGTCTCTTAATCTCCCGTTCACATAAATGTGGCCGCTCGTTGGCTTTCTGTAATGAAAATGTTTGGAAATTAGTCTCTTTTCTCTCTATCATGTCTTTTACCACGAATTTTAATAACATATCGAAAGAAAGACATGTGTCTTTTTTTCGATATGTTATTAAAACTCGTAAATGTTAAAAAAAAAATAGCGGCAATTATATTATACCTATGAGTACATAGAAATTTTTATATTCTGAAATAAGTTTGACAGTCTGAAAAAACTTACAATATCGAGAGACTTGAAACGGGAAACTTTAGACAAAGAAAGCGTTTGGAAACCTTTTCTAGTATTCTTGTTTGCTTTACGATTATAAGATAGTTAAATGTGGTCGTATTTAAAACAAACCAGTTTATGTTATTGTAAAAATATACGTACTTGGTCAACATTTATTCCAAATACTTTTTGTTACCAGCTAAACACCACATAACTATGCTTAAAATGTACTCCTTGCTCATAGTTATGTTTCCCCATTCATCAATTACAACTGAATACAAATGTGGCGCCAATACCTCCGCATTGTAAGAAACACCCGCATTTGCCGCATATTTCAAATCCCAGACATAGCAGATAAAATGCAGGAAATTCCTCTACTTTGGTAAAAAACCGACAGCAAATCTCTGGCCATGCTGCCTCCTTCAGAAAGAATAGACCCACAAAACCTTGTCAAGCATGATATATGTTCCAATGGTCTTGTAATCAAGGATGTTAATGACTTAGTGCATTCAAGAAGAAAAACTGGGTTAGCGGATTCCGAGCTTCCAAGCATAGGGGTAAAGATGCTTGGAACGCGCTGAGATGAAAGAGAGACCAATATGGCGCCAATAATTCCAGGAATTCCAATAAAATACAAGGATTGCGACCAGTTATCTGCGAAGTATGTTCTCTATACTTTTTGCAGCAGAATTCTCGTTCCAAGGAAGCAGTTAAGGACAAGTAATGATCGCTTCCTCGTATATAACATACCTAACAGTATATCAGAATGTGATGTAAGAATATATTCTTTTAATATTCCTAAGTTACTAATAAAAATATTAATGACTCACTGTTTGACCGTGTTATATTTAATATCTAGTGGTTTATTCCTTTACTTTATTTTGCTTTAGTCACCTGGGTGAACAAAGTACATTTGTATTGTTACGTCTACTCGGAACAATTTAGTCTGCTTAGACAATAGTTATAATAAAACAACCATAATAATTCGTTTGAAACAGCACATATGTACATACCTAACTAAAGAAAGGATTCAAACCTTAGTTAACTCAATAGACTATTTCAAGACAGTGTTGTAAAATAGCACATATGTAATGAAGTACGTTTTTTGTAAGGTTTATTATATAGTATTTTATGCAACAGTTGTATAAGGAGGGTTAAAAAATGCTAGTGGCGCAGGTTACGATGCGAGCCTTGGCGAGCATCGTAAATTGACGCCATCGAGCATTTTTTGACTACTTATACAACGTTGCATACAATACTTTTTCTACGACTACATTTACTAAAATAAATACAAAAATAAACAAAGAAAAGTATGAAATACTACCATATGTTTGGTAGATACTAGGTATCTATGGAAGACTTAATTTTTTTTATTGACGTCTTCTAAGTGACTAAAAGTGCCATTTTTGAAACATGAAGTCACTTAAACGAATGTTTTTTATACAATAAACCGTTTGTTCAGTGACTCCACGTTTGAAAAATGGCACCATATGTTAAAATAACGATTTTATTATGTTGGCAGTATGGTAGATCTAAAGAAAAAAGTTATAGGTTATAGGCTAGGAGTATCGTTTTGGCGAAATAACGACACATGTGCTATTATATTAGGAATAGACTATAGACTTTTCTGAAATCATATTATCTATGTTCTTATATTAGTGTTCGGGACCATTTAAAAGACAGATAACAGTACAGGAGTAGAAAAAATTATTAAATGTTGTTTCGAGATATTTGTACACAAATAGCATTGTTGCCAAAATCATGTTTAAAACATGGAGTTAGAATTAGTGGTGCCGAACAGTCGAACAATGATAGGCCAATCGACACAGTATCGATACCTCTTTTTGTGCAATGCAATCGCTAACCAACAATACTATCGAAAGTTTCGATCCTGATGACGAACAAACTGTCGATAGTATCGATAGTATTGCTTTATAAACTATCGATAAGTAATTTCGTAAGTTACGTACTTCATCCTAATTATGACCTCTTCAGAATCGTATGATCTTCGAGCAAAGGCGTACCAAGGGAATCTGGGGGTTCAAACCCCCCTTGAAAAAAAAACACTGTATTTTTAGGGTTCCGTAGTAAACAAGGAACTCTTATAGTTTCGCCATGTTTGTCTGTCCGTCCGCGGTTTTACTCAGCGACTATAAGCACTAGAAAGCTGTGATTTGGCATGGGTATGTATATTAATTATGCGGAAAAATAAAATAATGAAAAAAATTATTTTTTTGGCTATCTTCGTATATGTAAAGTGAAAAGTCATTATTTTTTTCCCACTTAACAAATCATGTGAGGTATTGTTGAATAGGTCTTTTAAAAAGATTATGAGCTTGTGAACACCGTTTTTTTTATTTAGGGATCAGTTTTTGAAATATTTGGTTTTAAAGTGAACATTTTTGTTAGAGTCAAGTGTGTCCCCCCCCTCTATCTGCTCAACGGTTATATATGGACACGTGAAAAAAATCATAGCTATAGCATAAATAACGAATTTTAAAGGAAAACTATCAAAGCTAAGTTGAGTTTACAAATTGAAAAGTTTTAGGCGATGAACTTATAAACTGTTCTCGGAAAAGGAAAATTTTGTACAAATTTAATACAAAATTAGTTTTTAGTCGTTTTCAGTGGCATGAACTCAAATTTGGCGTTCGTAACTACGGATCCCTACACTGCGCGTGGCCCGACACGCACTTGGCCAATTATTTATATCACTATTCACTATACATTACATAGAGGATGATCGACGTTGCAGGGGAAGGCCGACCTCGACGCTTTCCAACGTGAGTGAAGGCAGGAGATAGTGACACATGGAAGGAAATTGGAGAGACCTTTGTCCAGCAGCGGGATGATATAGGTTAGTTAAAAAAAAACACATGAGCCGCTTATGACGTTTAGTGACTAGGAACTTGCCTTTATTATTACTGCCTAAACTTCTAAAAAACAGCAACTGTCTAAAAGTACGAGTACCTGCTACTGTAGATAGATATTAAGGGTAAAATAAAAAGCATCAATATTTTCAATATTTATTTCATCCAATATGGATAAATATAAGTATCTATGTACCACTATTCTATTTCTATTTTCAGCCTAAACTGTCCCACTGCAGGGCAAATGAATTATTGACCACCACTAATACTTCTTGAAATTCTAGCAGCATGTACCTAGGAGAACCTATATTTCACAGACATAACTTAGGTATTTTAAAAATCCGCGGAGATTCAAATAATACTTTCCGACAACCAAATATTCGATTTTTACACTGAAAAACCTTTGAACTAAATAATATTAGGTACTATCAATGACAAACATAAGTTAATACTTACAAAGAAAACAAAGACATTGGTAGATTGACAGAAAGACATAAATCAAATGTGACAGATGTTTTGATTCAAGAATACCTAAATTATTAGCACATATGTACATACCTAACTAAAGAAAGGATTTAAACCTTAGTTAACTCAATAGACTATTTCAAGACAGTGTTGTAAAATAGCACATATGTAATGAAGTACGTTTTTTGTAAGGTTTATTATAGTATTTTATGCAACAGTTGTATAAGGAGGGTTAAAAAATGCTAGTGGCGCAGGTTACGATGCGAGCCTTGGAGAGCATCGTAAATTGACGCCATCGAGCATTTTTTGACTACTTATACAACGTTGCGTACAATACTTTTTCTACGACTACATTTACTAAAATAAATACAAAAATAAACAAAGAAAAGTATGAAATACTACCATATGTTTGGTAGATACTAGGTATCTATGGAAGACTTAATTTTTTTTATTGACGTCTTCCAAGTGACTAAAAGTGCCATGTTTGAAACATGGAGTCACTTAAACGAATGTTTTTCATACAAAAAACCATTTGTTCAGTGACTCCACGTTTGAAAAATGGCACCATATGTTAAAATAACGATTTTATTATGTTGGCAGTATGGTAGATCTAAAGAAAAAAGTTATAGGTTATAGGCTAGGAGTATCGTTTTGGCGAAATAACGACAATGTGCTATTATATTAGGAATAGACTATAGACTTTTCTGAAATCATATAATCTATGTTCTTATGACAAACATAAGTTAATACTTACAAAGAAAACAAAGACATTGGTAGATTGACAGAAAGACATAAATCAAATGTGACAGATGTTTTGATTCAAGAATACCTAAATTATTAGCAGAGGTTTATAAAAATATACCTACTATTAAATTTTTAATAAAAACTGTTGCAAATGCTCAGCGTAAACTAATATTATGCATTTTTCGCTATTTTCTTAAACAGGATGCAAAGAAAGTCTAAAACGTACCTATGTATTTACTTCTAAAGATGTGTCGCAAAATGATTTCGCGAAAAAATAAAAAATGATTTAATTGTTGATATAATTATGTAAAAGTCTCGTTCGAAGAGGCCTATAGGTTTTTGTTATTCTCTAGTTTTTTCTCTACATAATTAATGCGTCATTTTTTTTTTTACTTTAAACGAAGCAACGCATTTTTTAGTCGGAAAACAAAAATAGACATTGTTTGGTCAAAAGTATTTACATTTGGTGTTAATTTGTTAAAAAGCAAGGGGAAAGGTAGCGACGCGTTAATTAGGTAGCGAAAAAACTGGTGAATGACGGTCGTATGTTTCTGCCTCTGGTGTTTACGCTGAAAAAAATAATAGACCTATTTTGTGGTCTACTACGATCTGCTATCATTTGATGTTTTAAGGGGTTCCGTACCCACCCATAGGGTGAAAACGGACCCTATTACCAGGCTGGTGTCACTTTCCGTTTAGGTATCGTAAATGTACCTACATTATTACTATGCGCGCGGAGACCACTACGAAGGGGGGAATTCAGTTACATGAATCGTTTGTCTAGAGTATTGAGAATGAAATTGGCTTGCAATGGATGTCTAAGTATCTAAAAAAAGAGTTGAGGAGTTCTGACCCGAGCTAAATTAAACCATAGTGCTAACCACATTAAGTAGATATTTCTGTACGTGAGAACTAGTACTTATTCTGTGCTATTACTAAGACTCCGCTGTCCGTCCGTCTGTCTGACACCACGCTGTATGTCATGAACCGTGATAGCTAGACGGTTGAATTTTTTACTATAGCCGCTATAACAAAAATACTAAAAACAGAATAAAGAAATATTTAAGTGGGGCTCCCATACAAAAAACGTGATTTTTTATAGATAATGGTACGGAACCTTTCGTACGCGAGTCCGACTTGCATTTGGCGGGGTGTTCTTTTTTTTACGAACACAGGACTTTAAGTGATGTGTATATGCTTCAAGATGACGTATAATTAATTGTCCTAATTAGCCATGAGTGGATGACTAATCGAGGGCAACAAAGCATTGGCAAACATAGCAAGGGACGTTGGCTGGACTTTGCATCCTGGAGCGATAACAAACTATGTTACTTGTAACTATGAATGTTTTAGTACTATTATGACTTACTAAAGATGGACACATTAAATTGAGTGCCACGAAGTCTGGGGAATCGTTTCTTAGCGGTCACCCTTGACCGCGGCGAGAGATAAAAGTACTTTTAGGGAGTTTGAATGTATTAACTTAATTTTTGTAAAAACCTTAGACTGTCTGTCAATAAAGAACAATAGTTAAACAATGGCGTGTAACCGCTATACGGTTATAGACAGTAACACTTTACACATACAAAAAAAGAATAAATGGCCGCGAAGAATAGTGAAGCTATCGTGCTGTTGCGATTATTGTGCATGTTCGTCTGATATTTTCATAAATACATACTTGCGAATGCTGCAGTACAGTTTGTTACCGCTTTTTCTGTACTTGCGTTAAGGATGCGGCAGTAAACTTAGCTGTAAGTTATTGATCTGATGTCAACAACTACCTATTATGAAATAGAAAGAAAAATTGTACCAGTGATATAAATATCCAAAGATAAATAAATGATTTTTGACTTACTAACTCTCTGGAAAGGCTGCCAACACAGCCAGCTATAAAAATACTAAGGTTGGTGAGATAAAAGGAATGAATCTTCTTAATTTATACGTATACGGACCAACAATTATCATCAAATCTTTTTGGGAATTTAAATTTAATACTTTTTCGAACTCTTTTAAAGCAGCATTATAAATCCGTTGCATTAATTTCATAGTTAGTACTCAACACAGCTGCAAAAACCTATAAGTACAGATAGGTATTAATTACTATATGAAAGAAAATCTCCTGTAAAGTAATATATTCAAATTCAGCTTCATGCAAATGAATCTCGAAAATTCTTTCCGAACAGTTCATTAACTATTTATCGAGCAGATAAGGTTAAATTAACAATTAACAACGATTCGCACGTAATTATCGAATTCGGAGTCGACCCTGTGACATGTTATTTCATTGTAGATAACGTTACAACAGTGTTTGACCCCGTTTATCTCGTCAGCTGTGTCATCATGACGAAGATTTATTTGTCGTAAGCTTTGCAGCTTTAGACCGCCTTACCAGTCGACATCCGGAGAGTTCAAACTTATCTTTTCGTTCCCGGTTACCTTGTCATAAGGCAGTCTTAGACGGTCGCCACCGACAGAGTTCGAGAGTACGGATGTGGACAAAAATGTTGGCTCATTAGGTAGATTATAAAAAAGTATGGTATACGTATTTTTTTCTATGATAAGGAAATATCGTCACGATTTGCTACGGTTTTTAACCAAAGGTGACGTAAATCACCCCCAATCCGGAACTTCGAAGCGCTGTATCGTTGTGAATTTTTACTACTTTGCGAAACTAAAATATGTAATATATGGGTACTTTATTTTTGGATAATCTATTTAACGGACTAAAAACATATTATATTTTTTACCAAGTGCACATACATATAGTCGCTCGCCTTTAGAACATCTTTACAGCCTTTACAACATCTAGTTATACCAACAGCTTGACCTATATCCCAAAGTATGGAGGAGCTTTAGATAAAAGATCACTATTAGGCGCACCTATCCAGAACAGCCCTCGCATCGTCCGAACAGCTATGCAATTCAACTATTCAATCTCCAGTAGAGTGTTATCAACAGCATTTATAAGCATTAGTTAATCTTCGTCTTTTGTTTTAAAAAGATTAAAGGTTACATTAGATACATTTTATTCCAACTGTCTAGCAGTTTAGCCCTTTTTCGGCATAGACCTCCTCCAACTGTTTCCAGGTGTCGCGGTTATCCCTGTTCTAGTCCATGCCTTTCCTGCCACAGCTTTTATATCGTCTACTCATCTTCGTCATGGTGTGCCTCGTTTTCTCTTCTTGTGTCACGTGTCTCGTCCTGTTATCACCTCCCCTTATAGTGTGTCCTGTCCATTTCCTTTATTAACGGTTACTGACACATTCCTTGTTTTTGTTAATTTCTATATAGTTACAAGTTTTACTCTGTCTGATAGTCTCTTTCCTGACATCCTTCGTTCCAGTGAATTTTGATAAGTTTCAAGCCTCCTATAGTTTGCTTTGTTTTTTTCACAATCATCAAATTTGGCATCCGAACGTTGGTAAGTATAGGCAGTATACAGCTGTCAAAGAGTTTCTGATTCCGCTTGATCTTTATATTCGTAAGCTTGTAAACTGTTTACTCATGATCTGTCGAAGGCATTCGATTGTGTCGATCACATAATATTAAAAAATAAACTAAAATTTTATGGCGTTACTGATACTGCACTCTCTGTTATTTCATCTTATCTTGATAATAGAACTCAAAGAGTTGAAATCAACAGAGTATCCTCAGATAGTGCACCTGTGAGCATGGGTGTGCCTCAGGGTTCAATAATTGGTCCATTTTTGTTTTTGATTTATATTAATGACCTCCCCTGTCTTGCAGAAAAGTTGTGTGAAGTAGTATTGTTTGCTGATGATACATCTTTACTTTTTAAGGTTGACAGAAAATGCACAAACTATGACGATGTAAGCAATACTATGTCTCAAGTACTTAGTTGGTTTACGACTAATAATCTGGCCTTAAACACACAAAAGACTAAGTGCGTTAATTTTTCACTATTGAATAAACCTAATACTCACATACCTTTGAGTCTTAATGGTCAAGTTCTAGAATGGGTACCCAACACCAAATTTTTAGGCATAACTGTAGACTGGAACTTAAAATGGGATAAACATATTGAGGCCACTGCCAAGAAACTTAGTTCGGCAGCATATGCTGTGAGGAGGGTCAGACGGTGTACTAACGTTGAAACTGCTAGGCTAGTATACTTTAGTTATTTTCACAGCATAATGTCATATGGCTTGCTCTTATGGGGTAAAGCGGCTAACATACATGCTATCTCTGTGCTACAAAAGAGAGCAATTCGGTCGATCTACGGACTAAAATCACGCGATTCCTTAAGAGAGTTATTTAAATCTATAAATATTCTTACTGTGACATCTCAATTTATTTACGAAAATCTTCTATTTGTTAAATCTAGGTTAAATAATTTCAAGAAAAATAGTGATGTTCACAGTTATAATACTCGCAACAAAAATCAGCTTCATACGCCTAAATTTCGACTTGCTAAAACTAGGAAGTCACTCTTAGGTCTAGGTATAACATTATTTAATAAACTTCCCGAAGCGATCGTTAACCTACCAATGGCAAAATTTAAAACACATATTAAAAAAGTTTTATTGAACAATGCATACTATACTATCAATGATTATTTAAGAGATAAAAACGCGTGGATACTTCCTAAACATTTTCCATTACACTCCACACATGAAACATAAATAGCTGCATTTTCTGTTACCATAATAAGCTTACTGTAAAAACATGTAAATGCTCTGCGATCAATAAGTGACCAACATATAATTAATATTTTCTCTTGACAAGGTCTGCGAGTTCGGGTTTTTCATGCTCACTAAAATGTCCAATCCGGTGGTGGCGTCGCTGGTCGGGTCGTTGGATTCCCTCTAATATGGTTGAGTTTAACGATGGCTGATCCGTGCGTCAACTCGTGAACGGGTGCTGCCGGGAGGGACTGGTCAGCTCGGCTTCGCTTTTTTTGACTACTTAATATTTTTTATTACGCAATTTATGTTAGTTTACTTGTTCGCAAGCATAACATGTTATAATGTGTCAACATTGTATTATATTATAAGTATTTATTAATTAAAAGACAATTATAATAATATGACAAAGCCCTTCTGGCGAGTAGGCGACCAATACTGTGAAAATGAGTTTCTTTCGGCGTTTCTTCTCAGCAGTGGTCGTTACGAAGCGCTGGTATCGGTAGCTTTTCTTTAAAAAATAAATTAAATTTTAATATACTTTACACGTAACATAAATTATACTTATTGACGTGTAAAAGTGCCTGTAAAGGTCTAATTACTGAATAAACATTTGAATCTTTGAATCTTTGAATCTTTGAATCTCAAAGATTCAAAGATTCAAAGATTCAAAGAATCTTTGAATCTTTGAATCTTACTCAAATAATATTAAAGTTTTTTTAGTTATTATTTAATATATTTTTTTTAATTGAACTCATAACCAAAATACGTTGATAACTTTTTCTATGGATATGAAGATGGTCAAGGTCCACTGTTTTTTTGCACATATCATAACATATTTAACATAGTCGTCCATTCTATACAAATATTGCATTGGATTCGAACGCCAATAATTATTTACTCAATTGAGAACTTGTTGTAAGCCATTTTAAGAATGAGACAGATTGAACAATTTTTAGGCAATATTTAAGGGATTTCAACTAGTGTGCAGATTTTCTTTAAATTACCAAAAAAAAAATGTATCATTTGTGATTCCCAATTTCAAACAAAGGGTTACAGGCATTATATTTACTCTGGCCATAGAAGTATCTTAGTTAGAAGACTATAAACATTATTAGCAAAAGCAAAAAGTCCTTCGACCTTAAGATAAAAATGCATAATTACATAAAAGAAGATAATACGACGAATGTAATTCTGTTTTATTATAGTTTCTCAAGTACATGTTAAAAAGTACGTGTTGTTAATGATACTCGTACTCGTTTATGCGAAGTATAGAATCGCGTGCGTTGCAATGATAAATAATGATCAAATTTTTGCTAGCTACTGCTCGCAACTTTGATGATAAAAGTCTTCAGAAAGAAAATTTTCAGGCTGCCTAAAGACATCTGACATAGCTATACAACTATTATACAATGATGACAGCCGGGACCAGCGGCTTATACGTGCCTACCGAAGCCTAGAGGAGCTCGAGTAATTTTATGCCACTTGTTGCGGACCACACTCGGTGTCGCTTTACTTGAGAAAGCGCTAGTAATGCGCATTTCCGCCAGGCCACCGAGTTGTCTGTCAGATAGTTGGTTGCGACATCCAAAAGTATACAGGATTACTTTTAAAACACCAGCAACCATCTTGAAGCATGTTTATTCCATGATACTGAACTTCTTCCATAAACACATACACGTGTAAGAGCTCCAACTGCCCCAGCTAGTGCGCAGCTAGTGTTCCCACATGAAAAGGTAGGTAAGGTACGTAGGTAGGTAATGGATAGCTTGAGAGAAATAGCACAATAAAATAGCACAGAATTATTTTATTTGGACAGTGTGAAACAGTAAGAAAGGAGGTAAACGGGAACATGAAGAATGTGGTTTATTGCAACATCGTTACACAAGTCAGCACTCGGCCAAATTTTTTATCGGTCGGATTTTGTATCGGTCCAAATTTTTTTACCGATTTTTAATAACTTTTTTTCTAGTAAGTAAGGTAGTGGACCATGGAAGGCCATGCTCCTTCGAAGGCCAATTATTAAAATTTCGTAGTTATTGCCATACGATGACAAATTCCTTCTATTTACACAAAAACCCATCGAAATGGAATTCAT
Source organism: Acrobasis suavella (assembly GCA_943193695.1). Lineage (NCBI taxonomy): Eukaryota > Metazoa > Arthropoda > Insecta > Lepidoptera > Pyralidae > Acrobasis > Acrobasis suavella. The sequence goes on from OW971941.1 coordinate 5,360,469, forward strand.
AAACGCGGCGGCGAATCTCTCGCGCTACTATTTTGGCAGTACGGTCCCTCGCTTCTTCGATATCGGGAATCGACGACGTGAAAATAAGGTGGGTGTACAGTGGAAGGCCACTCTAACAAATAAACAGTTATTATTCGTTTATTTACTGGATAAATGAAACTAACAAATATTTAAGTAATACTTTGTTTAATTACGTAACATATAAACCACTTCTTTTTATTGTAGATTTAATCGCTATTTAGTAACTGTTAGTGTTAAATGACTAATTTTTTATGATGGCCTTCTAAAGAGCCTTGTTTCTAGCAAGGCCATTTGGAAGAGTTTAATGAAACTTAAGTTCAATCAATATTGATTAAATCTGCAATTCAAAAAAGTGGTTTATATGTTACGTAATAAGACAAAGTATTACTTAAATATCTGTTAGTTTTATTTACCTAGTTAATAAACGAATAATAACTGTTTATTTGTTAGAGTGGCCTTCCATGGTACACCCACCTTAGTTTAGTATCATGGACTGAACTTGCTTCAGAAATGTTGCTGGTGTTTAAAAGTTACCCTGTATCATGTTGACCGAGTGACTGCGCAGGGCCCGTCGCAAATTCTATCGAGACGCCCCTTTCTTTACATACCTACGATTTTAAGTTAGTTAAGGTAATATAAAAATGTTACAAATTATATTTTATTTAGAAAACTCTTAGTTTCAATTTCTATGAGTAAATTTTGCTCAAAGAAATTAACACTAACAGTATTATTTCTAAAATTTATTTAATTTTGATACCAATTTGTATCTATTGGCTGGTTGTCTCTCTTTTATGCGATGCCTAGGTGATCTTTATTGAAAAAAAAAAACGCAATAGATATTTCTTTGAATTTCTTTTCTGAGTTAGACTTCTGTACTTATTCTGTGACTATAGTCACATTCTAACTTTTATTCATCACAAAATAATTAATGTTATATATTTAGTAAATAGTCCTATAAGTATCTATATTCCTAATAACAAAATAACAATACATATCCTTTGGCACGTTCGCACCATATATTCATTAAGATAACTCAGGTAGGTTTGCAATTATGTAACACAGGTATACATTTTATTAATGTTAAAATTAACTATGTAACAAAAAGAAGATAAAACACGACTAGACAATACGCTCATGTAATCAATTTACCTACCAGTATGTCCATTAAATGCTCTTATACTTTCTTGTCTCTTGCTGGGATGCCTCTAAGCCTCTAACTACCTAACTTAACTATCGTGTACATAAGTATCTAACTGACAAACTTACGTTTATCTTGCTAAGAAGTCCACAAGAGAACTCAATTTTATGTGCATCCATCTTGGAGCTCCAATAGAGAGCTCTAACTTACTTGTATTCAGCTAACATGTTGAATAGAGAGCTCAAACTCAACTAAGTTACGTGTATCCAACTCAGAGATCCACTATTCACGTGTATTTATTAAGTTAAAATATTCACTAAAGAGATGTTAATTACGTGAATTCAGCAAATATATAAACTAGCGAGCTCAAATTTACGTGTATCCAGCTAAGATGTATGGCTTCTATAGTATACAAAGTGGAAGAGACATACCGTAATAAATTGAACCACGGGCTATACTAGATCGCTATATTATAATGCAATTAAAATAATAGCGGAAACACAAAACAAAAAATAAATTTCGTCCTTTCCATACAAAAGTGTGCAGCCGCTCGGGTAATTTGTATGGGCATGTCGAAAAATTTTTTGGTTATTTGGTCGTTATTTTAATTTCATTATACTAAAGTGATGTAGTATGACCCATGGTATGATTTATTACGGGTATGTCCCTTCCACGTTATATAATACGGTCCCAAATAAATAAGGAACTTAATTTTGAATTTATTTAAGAGACACATAATGGAATTATTATTTGACAATTGCTATTATTCAGTTAATTAGTTTTTAGATGATAAAAAATAAATGTTAGAAAGCTCAGACTTGCGTGTATTCAGCTAAAATATCCAATAGAGAGCTCAGACCTACGTGTATCCAGCTAAGATGTCCAATAGAGAGCTCAATTTTACGTGTATTCAGCTAATATTCACTAGAGAGGTCAAACTAACGTGCATTCAACTAAGATGTCCATTAGAAAGCTCAGACTTGCGTGTATTCAGCTAAAATATCCAATAGAGAGCTCAGACTTACGTGTATCCAGCTAAGATGTCCAATAGAGAGCTCCATTTTAAGTGTATTCAGCTAATATCCACTAGAGAGGTCAAACTAACGTGCATTCAACTAAGATGTCCATTAGAAATCTCAGACTTGCGTGTAATCAGCTAAAATATCCAATAGAGAGCTCAGACTTACGTGTATCCAGCTAAGATGTCCAATAGAGAGCTCAATTTTACGTGTATTTAGCTAATATCCACTAGAGAGGTCAAACTAACGTGCATTCAACTAAGATGTCCATTAGAAAGCTCAGACTTGCGTGTATTCAGCTAAAATATCCAATAGAGAGCTCAGACTTACGTGTATCCAGCTAAGATGTCCATGAGAGAGCTCTTGCCGGCGCCAGACTGCCCGATGATGACTGTCAGCTCGCCGGAGTTGAAGGTGCCGCTTACATCACGCAGTATTGACTTTCTACCTGAATAAATATATAATACTTACTTAGATATTAGGATTATGGGCAGGTGATTTATTGGAGATCAAATGTATTGATATCATAAGAAATATATCTAAAATTTGGGACGCGCAAACGCGCTGTTCAATTACGCATTTGCAAATCAGACCTTGTTGTATAGCATTGGCGACAGAGCTTATCAAGCGTTATAATTTTTAACCTTTGGGTACTTTACAGGATCAAAAATATATTATTTGGTACTTTTAAGAAAATAAAAAGTTGCAAAATAATGTCATAAGAGGGCTGGCTCATATCTCGCGCAGAAGATTGCAGTAGCCATTCTGCGCGGGAATGCAGCCAGTGTTCTTGGCACTATGCCACATGAACTACACTTAGATTTTTAAAATAGTTTAATTTAGATATTAGTCTGTAAATTTAGTTTTTTTGTTTAATTTTAATTTATTATAGTTATTTAAATAATAAATTATTATCCAGTCCAGGGACGACCGGTGGCTCGGTGGTTCGAGGATATTAAGCAAGTCGCTGGAAAAAACTGGCAGCGGCCGCCGACAGAACGAGATGGCGCAGACAAAGAGAGAATTATGTTCAGCAGTGGGTTTTTGAAAGCTGATGATGATGATGATGATCAACCTTGTTAAAAAAATTGTTTGCTCTTGGTGCTATGTTACGAGGTATGAGACAGCTTTCGAAGAAAATTCTCGCGAACTCTCGATCGATGATAACGCATTTTAGTTTCATTGTCCTGTTGTAATAAATATATAAAACGTTAATTAATTGTCCTAAATATTATATAGATAGATAGACGGATAACTTAACACAAAGAAATAATGGAAATATAACACAAAGAAATAATGAGCACAATAAAATATTCCAAAATTACTTTGTAGAACGCCTTATTAAGTACACTTTGTTTTTGTTCACATTAGGTACTAGATTAATTTATTTATTTTTTAATTTCTATTTATCGTACTAATAAATACCTACGTCCGGAACGTGCACTTAAGTTAAAGAAGATTCGAAGAAGTTTTTTGAAGTTTTTGACTTTATAAATAAATACCTTCGCAAATTACAAATTATTTATTTTATAAATTACATAATTTATTTGTAATTTGCAAAGGTATTGATTCATAAAATTCACGTATAATGTAAATTATTGGCATAGTGGTACTTAATATACACTTGTGTAAATAAATAATACTTATGTCTATTTACCAAAAGACGAATGAAAGCTATAGTATAAATATTGAAAATTCAAAAAATTTGCTATTAATCGTAGTAGCACGTTAAGTTTCAATTCTAGACTTTTTTCTTGTAAAATATTCGTCTCTCAAATGAACGGAAAATTGTTCTTTTCTTTAATTGTGGTAAATAAACTCTTTACATTTTTTTTTTGACTAAAGGCCCATTTATATGGTGTGAGATTCTTCAATTCAAATCATTTATTGCATTTTATAATGTACATCAGTTCTAACTACTAAAAGTCACTGTCATATATAATAGGTATATACTATGAACCCTGTCGGGTATCGCAAAACAGAAAGTGGAACGGAGAAAAATTAAGGTCTATAACTGGAACTGTACCCGGTATTGAATTAAATTTTTTTTGGTCTAAATGAAACGTCATAATTCCAAATAATTTATTGCTTCAGTAAAATGGTGTGCAATTTGCAAGAAACTTGCATCGTCTAAATGGGCCTTAAGAAACTTACAAAAATTATAAAAAATATTAAAGTCAATACCGGGTACAGTTCCGGGTATAGACCTAAATTTCTCTCTAGTGTGATCCGGGTACCGGGTGGTTAGAGTAGAGCCTTGGGGAAATAAATCTTCTGTCTTTAAAAAAAACTTCATTGTCGGCCCAATTGTTTTTTTTTGAAACCCATCTTTAGTCGTGTCTCTTAAGTTGACTTTGCCGTGTCAAATCTAGACTCATATATTTTAATGAGAATCCAATCGAGACTAATATATGTTTGTGTGTTGGTTTGTAATGGGTAAACTCAAAACCTGCTCAAAAATTCTGTCACCTACATCATCGGCGAATGCGTCCCCTGTTGCATCCTCATCTGTTCTGCTTCCGTGCCCCTGCCCGGGTTGCGCTTTCTCGTTTTTTTCTTTTTTAAATACAAGATACATGACAATGTTGGTCACCCAAAGATGCCAAAGACCTTGCGAGAAGAAATAGTCGACGGCTATACTAGTTTTACGACCGACCGCCTGACATAGTTGATTATGCGTAGTCAGCGCGGGTCATCTGAACACGCCTTCTCTTACAACATCCACATGAAGAGATGGAGTGGCCTATTGTAGGTCGGAAACCACATGGCATCAAGTGTTTTACATTATTCCAATTATTACAGATCTATTGCTACCTCTGTCTAGCAACGGCAGCACCTGGTGACTATCCTGCCGGTTATGGTGGTTCTGGTATGAAGTTTAAATTCATGGTATTTTTTTAAATCGTAAGGGGCCTATATAATACAACGTAGAAGGGACATACTCGAAATAAATCGGATCGTAGGCCTACAACACTATAGTATAATTAAATAAATATAACAGTCAAAATTCCAAAAAAAAAATCGGCGTTTCCATACAAAAGTGTGAAGCTGCCCGTGCAATTGGTATGGGAATATTGAATTTTTTTTTGTTTTTTGACTGTTATTCTTATTTCGTTATACTATACTGGTCTAGCATAGCCCGTGGCCCGTGGTTCGATTTATTACAGGTATGTCCCTTCCACGTTGTATAAATACCTGAACCCAAGCTGTCCTCACCTGCACGTGGTGCGCCCTACCGGTAAGCAACCGAGGCATAAACCCAATCCACATTGGACCAGCGCAATCCTCCTCTACAATGAAATTAGCAAAAAGGGGAGGGTTTTGCCACTTTTACGCAAAGGCAGGCAGATAGACAGAAGGTTAGGCAGACAGTGTAATTAACAATTTACACACTTTTAAGAATCATTTCGTCGCGATCTTTTTTAAGGCTTTATTACCAAAAGGGTAAAAACGGAAGCCTATTACTAAGACTCATTCTCTCCGTCTGTCCGTCTGTCTGTCTGTCACCAGGCCGTATCTTATGAACCGTGATAGCTAGACAGTTGAAATTTTCACAGATGATGTATTTCTGTTGCCGCTATAACAGCAAATACTAAAAACAGAATAATATTAATATTAAAGTGGTGCTCTCTACAACCAACGTGATTTTTTTTTACAGATTATGGTACAGAACACTTCGTGCGCGAGTTCGACTCGCACTTGGCAGGTTATTTTCTTTATGTATGTTCACCAAAAACGCCTGGACCGATGCAAATTAAAAATACCCCGAATTTTAAGCGTTCGACCCTATAAACCTTTGAACATTATATACGTATTATATAGCTAAGAACCACCGCGAGGAAACTTGTTTTACGTAAAAATAACCGCATCGAAATCGGTCCATCCGATTCGCGATCTGACGAAACGCTATAGCACGGCCGGTGCTAAAGCGTTTCGTCCCTCTCTCTCGCTCTGGCAAATGATGGTTTTAAGTGACAGAAAAAAACAGCAGTATAGAAAAGTGATTTTCCATGCTGAGAAGTGCGATCCAAACCTAATAACATTTTTGCGTTGGGGGTACACATTGAAGGACACTTAAATATCTAATAAACAAAAGGATTTTTCAAGATCACGTACGAAGGTCAATCACGAAGGTCCAAATGGAGCATAATAGATTTCTAATACCCAACCCAACTAGAGATGGGGTTATACCCATTTTGGGCGCATTGCATACATGCCGAATAAATGTCCATTGCCAGGGCAAAAACATGAACAGAATTTATGTTTACTTTTTCATACAAATAGCCACATTTGAGTATGCTCAAAACATAATTAGATTATGAATAATAAATTGACAATGAAAAACAAGCAATTGATATTATGTTTAAAGACTTAGTCAGAGTAGGCAAAATATCACTATTTCGGCTGTCCAGTCAAGTCGACACAATACAAGCGCATGAAACCTAGAATTTATTGGGAGAAGCTAGATTTATTGTGATTTAAGGTGACTGTGATTATTTTATTGTATTTATGATTTACAAAATCCGATTAAGATTCTGCTTCTTTTTACTAAAATTAGAATTTATTTAGGCGTAAGCTCTTTTTTGTCTAATACGCCCGTTTATGACCATTTATGCCCAAATGGTTTTTGCCCTCGATCCATCTCTACCCAAGACCCATTGGCAACATGCATAGAAAAACGTTTCAGCCTTTATAAAATAACAAAAGCCGGGATCTTGCGGGCTCTTGCAGGTCTTGCGAGCTCTAGCTTTATTTATGAGTATGACTGAGTGACGAGTTAGGTACATTTTTTATAAACATAAAGACATATTTTTTTGCAGGTGTTGGATACCAGAGTGACCCATCAGCCTTCGAATTTGTTAATGGGTTTATCAACCGGGGGTAAGCCCGGACATATTGGGCGCATAAGGCGCATTGCATAAATGTCAGGGCAAAAACATTGACAGAATTTTTATAATTATACCTACTTTTTTTTTTTTTTTATTTAAAGACTTATATGAAATACAATACAAAAAATTACAAATAAGTATCCGCAACATGCTTCGTCAAAAGTTGTACTTACCTAAATACAAATAAGTATCCGCAACATGCTTCGTCAAAATTATCAATCTAATAAACCGCCCCTAATCGTCCCTGGCTCAAAGGTTCCCATAATGCTAGCAGCATTTCCACGTTGTATAGCGATTGAAATCCTCTGAGCAAGAAACGACATGGAGCGATTATCTCCTGTCTTTTCAAAAATGCGTCGGCCCAAATCCCTAATAAATGTTCGAGCCTCGTTCCCCCAAGCACCCGTGGTCTCAAAAGCTACTGGCACAAAAATGTATGTTGATTCAAGGGGAGCATATTTGGCATGTTTTTGTTTCGCAGCATTCTCAGCAGCGGCTCTTTCAATCCGGACAGTGTCCTTAAGGTGGGAGGCGGCGAACGTACTGACGCAGGTTGCGTCCCACAATAGACAGCGACCCCTTTGCCAAGGAATTAGGGTCAGGCCATCAGGCCTTTTGCCATCTGTACGACTTAATCCAGGTGGTTCTAATACACATGGGATATTGGCGCTCACCATAGCCCTACGAATGACATCATTTAGCGCGTGATGTCTAGGGAACCTGCCAGCACTCCTGATGCAACTCAAACCGTGAAGGCCTTTGTCATCTACAAGCGCTCCACATGTACATTGATGCTGCTCACATATGCTACACCCTATTCTGAGAGCTGCCGCTATACGTATAGAGTTGTCGTCCATGAAAGTGCCTAGTTGCGGCGAAGGCAACGCATGAAGCCAGGCACCCGATTCTGGAGTTAAAACTGATTTTAATCTTGCCAAATCTACACCAGAACTGTTGTTTACAAGATCTTCAATGCTTCTCTTGGCTAGAATGTCATCCCACTGTCTTTGAATCCGTGGCTGGTCAGGAAGATTATGACGAGTGTTTCGGACTTGCCATTCAACAAGGGCTTCATCTACAAAGGGCAAAGAAAAGTCATCACCGTGTGAAGGCAAAATACGAGTGACGAGCTCAACTACCCCATGCGATGATGCCAAGAAAGCTGGAAGACCAGTATCTTGTACTCGCCGGATACCTAGACCCACCACCTGACTGCGCCAGAAGGAGGGTTATGTTTTTCGAGAGTATGTATGTATGTCTGTATTTATTTAATGCATTTATGTATAATTGTTTGGCACGCTCTGCGGCCTTTATTGTGATTTAAGCTGACTGTGATTATTTTATCACCAAATTATTTCATTTTGGTTATGATTTTTAAAATACCGATGAGTTCCTGCTTCTTACAAAAAATAAGTGATGTATTTCTGCCCAGCGATTAGGCATTTATTGGTTTTTGCCTATATCTGTTTTTTTCCCTCGATCCATCACTATTCAGCTTTGGTTTACTGACGAGTAAAAATTTTAAAATATAGAAAGTAAATTTCTTAGATCCAAATTTTAAAAAAATATTGATGTTTATTAAGAATATATATTTATTTTTCTTTAAGAGTATTATTGGTATTACCAAAGGTCGAAATTAGGTAGAGTTATTGCCATCGCATGGCCAGTTATTTAAACTACTAAGTACTTACTTATAAAATAGTATAAGGCTCCAAAAATCTGCTTTTTTGCACTAATTTTAGCTGAACTTTGACCGTTCATAAAGTACTCATAAATTGTAAAAGCAAAAAAAATATTTCGATACATACCTCGCAAATGTAATGAAAATTTTGAATACAAATAATTAAGTAGTTTGAATTGGTTTAGCTTTACTACTTAAAATTTGGAATTAGTGTACCTAATCTTTTTTACTACTTTATTACTGTTACGAAATCGGACCATCGTCAGAGACTTTGCACATGGCTACTCTTTCTATTTGAGCAGGTCTCTGATCTTTGCGACACTTCAGTTTCATCGATATTATTTCAAATACTGTTACTAAGTAGGAAGATATAAATACATTTATTTATTAAACATTTACTTTACCTACTTTTTTCGGACGTTATAAGATAATTTTGTAATGAAACTAATTGCCGTTTGAGACGGTCAAGATCACAGCACAACATTCCCTTTTAGCCGTAGGTAGGTAATTTTGTTATTTTCGAGTATATATGAGTATATATACCTTGGTATAGTGAGGAATTGATCGCAGAGCATTTACACATAGAGCAACACGGAACTCCACCTAAGCATTTACATGTTTTTACAGTAAGCTAATTATGGTAACAGAAAATACAGCTATCTTATGTTTCATGTGTGGAGTGTAATGGAAAAATTTTAGGAAGTGTCCACGCGTTTTTATCTCTTAAATAATCATTGATAGTATATAATACGCCTTATTCAATAAAACTTTTTTAACATGTATTTTAAATTTTGCCATTGGAAGGTTTACGACCGCTTCGGGAAGTTTATTAAATAATGCTACACCTAGACCTAAGAGTGACTTTCTGGTTTTAGCAAGTTGAAATTTAGGCGTATGAAGCTGATTTTTGTTGCGAGTATTATAACTGTGAACATCACTATTTTTCTTGAAACTATTCAACCTAGATTTAACAAACAGAAGATTGTCGTAAATAAATTGAGATTTCACAGTAAAAATATTTATAGATTTAAATAACTTTTAGGTAATCGCGTGATTTTAGTCCGTAGATCGACCGAATAGCTCTCTTTGTAACACAGAAAGAAATAGCATGTATGTTATCCGCTTTACCCCATAAGAGCAAGCCATAGGACATTATGCTATGAAAATAACTAAAGTATACTAGCCTAGCAGTTTCAACATTAGTACACCTCCTGACCCTCCTCACAGCATATGCTGCCGAACTAAGTTTTTTGGCACTGGCCTTAATTTGTTTATCCCATTTTAAGTTGAAGTCTACAGTTATGCCCTAAAAAAATAAAGTATAAACTATATACTATCGTATTTGTATCGTATCTAAAGTATAAGCGGTCGTTGTTGTACGTTGTTTGTACGTTTAGAATCGCATTTCTATCACATTTCTATAATATTTCTATCCCAACTTCAGATAGAAATGATTTCGGCTTTGAAGAAAGACCAAAAATCTCTTTTAACACTCCAATTAAACATGCGCCGACGGCCGCCATTTTTTTAACTTACGTGCCGGGTATTGTAAATTGTTTGGAGTCCACTCACTTGTGTGAATGACTGAATTTTGACAATGGGCACGGTTGATGGGTGTTCATAATTAATTTTTTACTAATTAAAAATCGGCCGCCTTTATTTGGCTGACCCTATGGGGAGTCAAGGCCCTCCGGCGTAGAATGAGTAATAAGTTTGGCTATCAGGCTAAAAAAAAACAATATAAAAAGCATTCAGAGCCTAAGTTAATAAGACCTGAAGGCCACGTTTAGCGTGAAGTTGAAAAATGGGATCAAAATAGTGATGGGTTGCTAGCAGATTCACCTATTTACATAATTCAAATTCTCGCCCTAACCCTCGAACGGCTTTTACAATCAGCGCGAGAAGAGAAGCAGGTGGTACATTTACATTTTACGATTTTTATCCGTTCTACCACACCAACATGCAAAATAAAGTAGTACCTTATACACTTCTTTTAACCCTGATCTGGAATGGTGTCCTTGTGTTCTGTTTTACTCAGGCGCAAATCACAGTCACGTTACTCATTCCATAGCCGTGTCACCTCGACACGGCTAATAAAATATTTTCCTTCTAGCCATGTTAAAATATACGCCACAAACTGTTCTGAGACAAAATGTTGGACCAGGTCTGTAGTAGAGCGTATAGACTAAGACCGAGGTGACGACCGAGCTTTGCTCGGTTTCTTTTTTAAGGAAATATTTTTTTTTCCCTCGTCACTTCCTAAATACGGAGTTTCTTCAAAATCATTGAAGCCGTTTCCGAGATCTTATTTTTTTATATACAAGAATTGCTCGTTTAAAGTATAGGATATTTATAGTGTTTTTCATCATATATACCTATTCAAGTTTTGCCCTACCCCTGTCATTCTCCACATCCCTCGTTTGGTTAACTGGTAGATAAGGCCTTAGGTTTAAAGTTTGCTATTACACTTGTATTTGTGTATGAAGTTAAATAAATAGATAGGTATATAATGTTATGGGGAAATACTCAATGGATAATATTTTAGTCATTTGCAAAGAGCTATTATGTAGGTATCTACTAAAGTACTAGACAAGACAGCACATATCACATTGTTTGGTATCATTTAATTGTAGCTATCTTCATAAACTCTACGCTTGCCAGTTGTCAGAATTTCTGCGTGTAGCACTTTCGACAATCTAATGGGCGAAAACCATACGAAAACATGCTAAATATAACTAAAAAACAGGCTTATTGTAAGGCAACAGGCAACCTACGGGATAAACCCGTATAAATATGTAAGTACTTTTAGTGTCAAAACAAGTGTCAATTAAAAGTGAAATATGATGTTAGTTAGAGCATTTAACCAACGTAGAGCCATAACGTATTTTTGTAGTTTAGTTAAACCCATGTGTCTAAAAAATAAACTTAACAGACCGGAATAGAACATTATAATAACAATAAATATAAGGTTTAATAAAAACATGGAGAACACACGTTTACGTAAATATCTTGCTGTAGGATCTCTAACTATAAATAGTTATGAGAAATATTCTCTGTTCTTCGATTAGGTATAAACCGTTTTATTGTTATAATATCTTGATAGAGTTATATTTAGGTATATGTAGCTAATAAGGAATTTGTGAGTAGTCAATTTCTCACATATGGGCCTAGCAGGCCTGTGCACTCCCCGTTTAGGAATCGAAAATATACCTACATTATTACTATGCGCGCGGCGACCACTTCGAAGGGGAAAATTCAGTTACATGAATAGTTTGTCCAGGGTGATAAGAATGAAATTGGTTTGCAATGGATGTCTAGGTATCTAAACGAAGAGGTGAGGACTTCTGACGCAAGCTAAATTAAACCATAGTGCTAACCACATTGAGTAGATATTTCTTTGATTTTTTCTAAGTGAGACTTTTGTACGTGAATACACGTACTTATTATAACATACACAATATTTTAAAACACAAGTTTAAAAAACTTACTTTGGGGTAAGCTCAAACTCAAATTGTATTCAACTGTGTTTTCATATTATCTATCGTTCTATCTATTACTCGTAGGTACATTTCTAAACCATTTATATTAGTTAAGCACCTACTGAGGCATATTGTTTTTATCATGATAATGATTTGTTTGATAACGGTAGGCAAGGTCGGCTACCTTCATGGTTGTTTTATGAACTCTTTCGCAAGAATAATTATTAAGATTTACGTACGTATTGAATTGTACCTTATCATAGACTTGGACAGTAATGTAAGCGTAAACTGCGCCAGTAACCATTCACTGTTTTTTGTATTCCTTTTTCCCCTTCGGTTTGATCAGAACGTAGGCCACTTTTAACTAATGTGGATAGAATAGATCCACGTTCTCTATTTAAACTATAAAAAGTAGTTCATAAAATAGTATGAAAGTTATGTAATGTCTGATCAAGACAAAATTTTAAATGATATATCCGTTTCCTTTAAAATGATTTATTTCAAATCGGGGCAGCACTGGATCCCAAAAAATTCAGGTAGCCCCTTAACCTAATGTTCATTTGTCAGCCAGCATAGACCGCATGTCGCCATTTCCTTTCCGGTAACACCTTCCCTCAAATTCATAAAAAATAACAAGCGTTTGCTTAACCTTTTTTAGTTAAAAAATGTTTTGCCCCTTTCCCTCTTTTGAATATTTGACGTTGAAAGAACGAGACAAAACATATTTTAACTAAAAAAGGTTTAGCAAACTTTTATATATTTTTATATATTTTTACGATCATCTACGGATTTCTGTATATATTTTGTTTGTTGTTTTAGTCCCACATCTCTCTGGTTGTTGTTGGCATGTTACTGCAATGCACCGGCGACGATGACGAGTAACTTTATTGTAAGTACCTACAATGGACCGACTTCGAAGCGGTATATTTTGTGAAAGCAAATACTCTTGCGGTGGTTTTTAGCTATGTTTGATGAAAATCGGTTGAACCGTTTTAAAGTTATTGGGAGTTAACGCTTTAAAGTCAGGGCTTTCTCGAGCAAATAAAAGATGGCGCTACGGATATCCATAGCTGTAGCGGAACTACCGATACGTCTTCAGTAGTTCCGCTATTAATCACAAGATGGTGTTCTTGACAATCGGGGTTATCTGTCTTTTAAATGGTAACGAATACTAATATAAGAACATAGATATTATTTAAGAAAAATCTAATACTCTATTCCTAATATTATAGCACATGTTTTGTTATTTCGCCAAAAAGATACTCCTAGCCAGAAACCTAGATTTTTTTTCTTTCGATCTATGCACCATAGTGCCTATGTAGTACTCAATTAACATTAACTTAACAAAAAAACACACCTACCAACTTAACAAACAACTGAATTCATACAGAAGGTTTAAAAAAAAAACTTTCCAAAATAAATTCTTTACTGTCAAAATAAGAAAAAGTTTTGTAAAATATAGTCACTATAGTAAGTAAACTTAATAAAAAAAAAGTTTACCGTATGTACCTAGTATCTGCCTTACATAATATGTCAAACATTTTCATATTTTCTTTGTTCGTTTTTGTATATTATTTAGTAAAAATAGTCGAAGAAAGAGTATTGTATGCAACGTTGTATAACTACGCCAAAAAATGCCCGTTGGCGTCACCTTACGATGCTCGCCAAGGCTCGCATCGTAACCTGCGCCACTCGCATTTTTGATCCGTCTTTTATAACTGTTGTATAAAATACTTTATTTTTGACCCTGGATACTACCCTATTATCAATTCGCGGTATTTAGTTAACGATCGGATATCTTGACGAATAGTTCACTGTTATCACATTATCTAATCAATTTTTGTGAAGTCGTCAAGTCAAGTGTCAAGAAAAATCACCTAAATACATATGATAAAGAAATATTGGTAAAACTAACCGATATTGTACAGGGACATTGTGTAGAGGTGTGAATTTAATAAATAAAACGATTTTCGATTTTTAATTAATATTTATTGATAGCCATACTATATAAGACTTTAATCTATAAATACTGTGATCACACACACACTAACGATCTTAGCGATAAGTTTCTAACAAGATTCAGGCAAATAAAAATATCTAAGCGACTTTCAAATTCATACTTTTTTGTCAGGCAAATCTATCTAAGCGACATCAAGTGGATATATATATTTAATGTTAAATATATATATATATATATATATATATATATATATATATATTATAAGATATATATGTATATGTATGTATCTGACTTCTCCAAATAGTAACCATTTATCCTTATAAAAATAGATTCTCGGTAATCACTTGTTTAATTTAGCAAAGGTTAAAGATAACAGTGAACTATTCGTCAAGATAACCGATCGTTAACTAAATACCGCGAATTGATAATAGGGTAGTATCCAGGGTCAAAAATAAATTATTATGTACTGATAGGAGAATAAAATATCATAAAATAATGTTACTTATCAGTGATCATATCCACTTTCAACGTGATTTTAGATTAATTATTGCAGAAAAACTGATAATGGGAGCGCTATTTGACTCCAAAAAACTATGACGTCACGCCGTGCTATTTCATATAAATCCAATAGACAATGTTTGTTTTGACGTTTAGAAAAATGTTTTTGATTTGACTTGTTAGAAACTAGCGGATGAGGGTTTTTGGCGGGAAGTCAAGGGGTTCAGTTGGAGTTTGCTTTAAATTGTTTTGCAAATTGATTCTAGTTTAGTGTTATAAATGCACATGCTTATGGACAATATGTGAAATGGTTAAAGTGGACATTCATAGTGCGGCTGTAGTAATATTTATTTGCGGATTGTGGTGGGCGTCTTTAGGCGCAGTCCGCCACTCAATCGGCTATGAAAACCAGTGGACTCGTATAGATTTGTCGCCAGGAGCTCCCATAAAGCAATCAAAGACCTGCACCAACCTTTGATTGTATAGTTAGGGTTAGGAATAAAGAAGTGAATAAATAAAGAAAGAAAGAATTTATATAAAAAAAAGAACTCGCGGATTAGAGAATAGTATTTTTTACAACAGTTATGTAAGACGGATCAAAAATGCGAGTGGCGCAGATTACGATGCGAGCCTTGGCGAGCATAATAAGGTGACGCCAACGGGCATTTTTTGGCGCAGTTATACTACGTTGCATACAATACTCTTTCTTCGACTATATTTACTAAATAATATACAAAAACTAACAAAGAAAAATATGAAAATGTTTGACATATTATGTAAGGCAGATACTAGGTACCTATGGTAAACTTTATTTAGCAATTTTTTGTTTATAACTTTATTTAGCAACAAATCTATAAGTACACGTTTGGACCATATTTCTGTTCGTATAAAACTTGACAAACGACTTCACTGGCAAAACCTAATACAGGAAAAAAAAACTTACTACCCAGCAGTAAGTTTTTTTTTGGTAAATTTATCCAAGCTAGCGGTTTAAATAATTTTATGACGGAAACAAATAACTATTCGATATAAATAAAAAATCTAACTGTCCAACCAACCGATTGAAAGGAAATAAGCAATTTTTTGTCGCTTAGTCAGCTGAAAACGTGAGGATAGGGATTCGCGTACTTCCTAAGCGACAACAAAAATCAACGCAGCGCTACGAGATCCAGACCAATCGACGCGGTTTTTTTTTTGCGAGTCGAATGGTATATATACTCATATACTCATACTCATTTTACCAAATTGTGTCGGTTAGGAAGTTTTGCCTTTCAAGCGTCGGTGTAAATATATATATATATATATATATATATATATATATATATATATATATATATATATATATATATATATATATAAGATACCTTGTTTAACTGATGCTATGGCGCGGGCGTAGCTATAACATTTGAGTAGGTACCTAAGGAATTATTTTTCAGATGCAATCGTTATGATTTGACGTTATGTTATGATTCGTTTGAAAATATTAGTGTTTAGCTTCATATTAAGTTAAAAAAAAATTTCATTGACCTATTTTGTCCCATTGTTGGGCAAAGGTCTCTCCGATCTTCTCTCACTTATTTCTTTCCTGTGTTAGGCTCGATCATCCTTTTTGGAATGCGTCGAGATCGTCTCGCCAGCGCTTTCTTAGCTTACCTGGGCGACGATAACCATCATCGTCATCCGAGCGTATTCCCGGTTGCATCCTCAGCAGTAACGCTTCAGAGCCCGGGGTCCGCTACCTAACCAAGGAGATTTGACGAGGTTACTGGTTTTAACACCGAGCGACTGCCGTCTGACCTCCACAACCCAAAGGGCAAACCAGGAACCAATCCTTGGACAGTTTGATGATCAAACGCTAGGTGGCGTTCGGGACCCACAGTTTTACGTGCCTTCCGAAACACGCGGAATCATCTTTCTTTTCGGATAATCAGGTGATTCAAGCCTGTAATATCCTATCCAGACTGGAAACAACTTTTCACAAAGTATGCTTCCCAGTGGGAATCGAACCCATGACCTCCGAGTCACAAGGCGAACGCCTTGACCACTGGACCACGGAGGCAGTCGAGTACCCGGGCGACGATAACCATTTGTAGGCAACCACTCTGTTGTGATTCTGGCCCATCTCTTGCTGTGCATCCTATTGACAATTAAAAGTAGCAATTAAGTTACTTTATTTTGCTGCATACTTAGTCGATTTTTTTATTTCAAATTATATAATTGCCGGTAAGGTACAGATTTTTTTGTATGGTAGTTTATTTCAAGTAGGACCCGGAAATAAACCTAAACCGGTTTCATCTAGAAGAGATATTGTCACTGACATAACACACGAATAAATTGACGGCTAAAACCACTGTGCCTAGTGATAGTGATGTATACCTGGCTCTATGGTTGTGACATTGTCATTGTTACTTACTTTCTACGTCAATAAATATATTCTTATATGATGAAAAAAAAAATAGGATCATTCCTTGACGCATCCCGTATTATTTCTTCTGTCAATGCTATGTCTGAAATACATAGCATTGACAGAAGAAATAATACGGGATGCGTCAAGGAATGATCCTATTTTTTTTTGTTATTTTTTATTTGTGTTATTATTCTGTGTACTGTCAATTTTATACGGGACGGTCTCTCATCAGAATTAAGCATCATGGAAAGACAGTCAGCTATAAAATTAAGTTTGTCCTTTTGTGAAGACGATGTCATAGTCGTAGCTACCAATGATCAAAGCCCAACGTATTAAGCGATTATTAACAAGTTTCGGTAAATTGCGCTGTGGACCTAATAAGTGAATCAAGGGTTTATGATCTGTGACGAGTGTGAATTTTGTGCCACGTAATGGTCAAACTTTTGGATGCCAATAACTGAATATTTAGTTTCCGCTGATCTCAGCTTCATTGACGCAAAAACGATCGGTTGAATTTGATCATTCGCTTTATGAAATAATACGGCACCGTCAAGGAATGATCCTATTTTCAAACAAATATCGCAGAACATTAAGACAGGGTGGCGCAAAAATTCATATTCAGACATCTTAAAACCGTACGCTCGGAAACGCAATGAATTGTCCATCGAAAATAAGATTTTAATGTGGTAGGGTCGAATAGTCATTCCGAATAAACTCAGGAAGGCTACATTGAAATACACACGGGACAACCAGGAACTTGTGCAATGAAAGCACTCGTACGTTTTTACGTATGATGCCCATCGATCGACGATGATATTGAAGAGTACATCAAATACTGTCGTAAATGCCAAGAAAACCGGCCAAATAACCCTGAATTGCCTGTGTACTCCTGGTCCGTCCCTGACAAACCATGGGATAGACTTCATGTCGATTTTTCTGGACCATTTGAAGGAAAATACTGGTTTGTGCTAGCCGATGCACTCTCAAAATGGATCAAGCCCATGAACCAAATTACTACAAATAAACTTGTGTGAAGAGTTAGACTTTATCTTTACAACGTTTGGTTTCCACAATTCTTAGTATCGGATAACGGGACACAGTTTACCTCCCGGGAATTTCAAAGTTATTGCAGAGACAAGGGTATCCTACATATTAAATCATCTCCATATCACCCAAGGACTAATGGTTTGGCAGAACGCCTGGTTCGTACTTTCAAAACTAGAATGTCATCAAGTGCGAGCGATGGCATGACCCTATTTTCCTACCGTATAACACCTAATAGTTCCACCGGTAAGAGCCCAGGTGAAATTTTGTTTGGGCGTCGGTTGCATTGTGCCCTGGATAACGCGCGGCTTAACCCTAAAAGAACTTTGCAACACAAACAGATAGAACAAAAAGTGTTTTTACAACTTTTGGTCTTAATTTTTTCCGTCTAGCTCCCTTTCGCAACGCGCGATAAGGAACTTCGTTCCAATAATTTTCCTTATTGGTCCAGGCGGCTTCGAGTAATCTGGAAACATACATAAAAAATCCTCCTTTTTCGAAGTCCGTTAAACATATTTGCAGTAATTTTAGTAGTAATTTCAAGTACCTACTTGTATAAAAAAATCATGATCGTAACCAGTCCGAGCCGAAGAGTAAGTCGACCTGTGATTTCTAGTGTATCTAATTAATTATTAGTTTTACCTGACTGCGGCGAAGCCAAAAGGAGGGGTATGTGTTTAGCCGCTATATATGTATGTATGAATCTGTTTCCTCGTATCTTCTACAAAATCGTTGGAGGTGTCTTGACCGTACACTTGTGATTATAGGCTATATTGATGTGATGTATGAAGAGATTGATGAGTTGAGTAGATGAAGCGAAAGAGGTTTGTCAGGATCGTAGCAAGTGGAGGTCCATAGTCTATGCCTACCCTTGTGGGATATAGGCGTGATATTATGTATGTATTGATGTGTCGTTAAAACAAACTCAACATGGCGCCCTCTATAGGCCAAAAAGTAAGTAGACAACTTAAAAATAAAATTGATTGAATCATACCGTGTAGGGTATCAAAAAATGAAAGAGCTCAATTAGCAAATTTGAACCCTTTCACCGTTAGACTTTATATGTATGTAGACAGAGACGACCTCCGTGGCGTAATGGTCAACACGCTAGTCTGCTATTCCGGAGGTTCTGGGTTCGATCCCCAGCCAGGGCAAGTTGAAAAAATACAATATGATATCGTTGAGTTAGTATCCCATAACACAAGTTTAAACTTACTTAGGGGCTTGGGGCTAGCTCAATCAGTGTGATTTGTCCGTATATATTTATTATTTATTTATGTATGTATACATAAATAAATAATAAGTATAATTATTTGGCCCACTCTGTCTGCAGCCTGAACTACTCTATGGATTTTAGTTTGAGAGGTGTCGATAGATTTGTATTTACTGTTAAAGTGATACTGGGTATGTAAAAAGGCAGTAGGGTTTTTTTTAAATGATGACTTGTTTGAGCATAAAAAACAGCTATAAGGCCAATATATAGGTATGAATATACCTTTTAATAGTGCTTGGTATATCATAAGAAGTTGGTTAAAACTAGCGAGCAGTGGAGAGAAAAACTATCGCTTGGAGAAACTCGATCCGAGTCCACCAGACATTGACCCAACCACTGTCAGCAATAATGCATTGATAATGATCGTGATGTAATGTACAGATCCACGATCACGTCTTTATTTTACGGGGTAGACAAAAGAAAAGGTTACAAAAACCAACTTTCCTATAGTTTGGGATTGTTTGATTTGTCATAAAGTATGTGTACGCTTGGTAGTATACCTAGAGAATAAAGCAAATGGAACACACGTTTATTTGCTAGGCAAATTGAAAAAAACTCCGACTGTCATGAACGCCGTCTTGTGATCAGTAGTGGAACTAAACACCTATACGTAGTCCCTTCTGTTTTTTGCTTCGAAACCCCCTGCCCCCTGACTTTAAAGCGTTAACCCCTTATAACTTTTGAACCCATTTTCATCAAATATAGCTAAGAACCAATCTAAGATAACTTGCTTTCACGTAAAAAAACCGCATCGAAATCGGCCATCCGTTCGAGCGCTATGATGCTACAGACAAATAGACAGACAGACCAACAGACGTTAGCGTCAAACTTATAACAACCCTCTTTTTTGTCGGGGGTTAAAAACAAGGGGATGGGGGTGTCGTGCTACACCCGGTGAGAACAAAGATCCTTAGACTCAATTTACACTGCGGCGTAATCGAAGCGAAGCGACGAAATCGTAATAGTACATAGCATAATGAACTCTATGTCAATCGTATAATGTTATAATGTATATATTTATGTAAGTTTATTTTACTTTCGTATTTTATATAAATTTATTTTATGTTTCTTGAATGTATAACTTATAAGTATTTTTGTATTGTATACGCCAATTACCTCTTTCTTTCCGCTTCCTATCGCGTGTCTGCTGGAAGAAATTTATTTAGAAATAAATAGCACCTATGTTTACTTTTACAAGGTTTTATCTGTAAATTTTCAAGTTTACATGAACCAATAAAAATAAATGTTGAAACTATTCGCCGATTCTCTCGAATCGTAGTTTGAACATTATACTATTGACATAAAGTTCTTTATGCTATGTACGATTTCTTCGAATCGCTGCGACTCTGCCGCAATGTGAATTGAGCCTTACTGCAAAATCAAAAGATTTATGAACACTGTTATCGCGTGCCTTACAGTAGTCGCGTATGATGTGTAATATCTGACATCTCACCTTGGTAAAGACCTAGGCAACAACAGAGCGATCATTGGTAAAAAAAACGACGAGTTGCACTCCGGGAGTGCCGGCAGAAGTGAAAACTTGATAACTGTCACCATCCATGGATGCGCGTGGCACGCTGTAACATAAACACACACGAACATTCGCGCAAGCGCCCTGCGTCGCCTAAACGAAACAGCATGCGCAGGCATACATTTTCGCCGCGCCTTAGAAAGAGAGGGGGATCCTTCCTCTCCTACGCCGCGCCGGCTGTCTACTCTCCATCCGTCTTACGAATTTTCGATCAGATCACGTGTCCTGACGCCTGACGGGAGTTTAACATTTTCTACCTATAAAACAAGTGTCCAAAGCCGCTAAAGAAGTTTTCATTTCAAAAAAATGCACGCACTTTCTTGTATTCCTGTTACACACTTCCTTTGCGTTTCACGAAATCACTCCCAAAAATTGCAGGAAAACGAGATGAAAGGTCATCATCATCATATCAGCTACAAGAAGTTCACTTCTGAACATAGGCCTGCATCCTGGATGCAGGATGTGAATGCTAGTATTTACGTGCAACCTTGCTCAGGTCGTCCGACCACCTAGTAGACGGGTTTGCTGCGCTGCGCTTGCCGCGACATGGCCGCCATTCGAGAGCTTTTCTGCCACATTGGCCATCGGTTCTCACTATGTACCTCGCCCACTGCCACTTTAATGAGCTGAGCCGCTAGAATCTGCTCATTTCTGATTCGATCGCGTAGAGAAACACCGCGCATAGTCCTCTCCATAACCCGTTGAGCTTTTTTATGAGACCCATACTAAGGGGCTACGTTTCAGTGGTGCGATTTTTCGGACTCTGTGTCACTAAACGAATGGCTTTTTGTACGGAAAAACCATTCGTTTAGGTGACCCCGCGTTTCAAGAATGTCATTTCAGAGCCATAAGGAAAAGAGGAAAGATTTTAAACATCAAAAATAAACTTATTGTCTCTAGTAACTAGGCGGTCAACGTATCAAAACAACGAAACGGTAACAGCTGAACAATATTCGTAAAACCGGTTTGGCAAGTACGAATATTACCACACACAGAGTACTGCTGGTTTTTCGTGTGTGTAAGTGGCCAATACTTGTGTCAGATTTTTCAAGCCAATTTGCCCAAAGGCATCTGACATAGCTTAATGACTGCCATGCCAAATAAAAGATATGCATCAAATTGCATTTGATTTGGCATTATTTACACCGATACAAGAATTAACAATTAGTTCCGTTTTAGATTATTACACCACGACTGCCCCAAAAAAGAAGTGTCATGTTTTTAGGGTTCCGTATCGTGTTAATTAGATTATTTATTTCGCTCTAACTATAAAATGCTTATATTTATTTTATTTTATTACAAATGTAATAGGTGAACTAAAAGCCACAGGCTTTATCTACCGGTTAGCCCACTGGTGATACTGAGATTAAGAAGTCTTTTGAAGGAGGCGCAAATATGTAATTTTGAAAGATGTATTACTAATAATTTAAGATATATATGTTTCTAGTCTACATATTTTGATGTATACGTATCTTTGGAATATGCTCACATCGTTCCAAGTGATATAAGGCTATAAGCTAAATATTTTTAAATGACTTTTTACTAGTAATGTGCTTGGTTATACAATGTGGAAGGGGCATACCCATAATAAATCAAACCACAGGCTATATTAGATCACTATAGTATAATGATAATAAAATAAAGGTAAAAAAAAAAGAAAAAATTGCCCGGGCGGCTGCATACCTTTGAATGGAAATGTCGAACTTAAAAAAAAAAACTGTTATACTAAAATGATGTAGTATAGCCCGTGGTTCGATTTATTACGGGGATGTTCCTTCCACGTTGTAACCTTGGTGACTTTTTGGCATATTTATGAAGCATGCATGCAACATTAAGATGATATGGAGCTGATTTGATAATGGAGCTGGAAGGTGGTCATGGCATCTCTGTGATAAAACAACATAACCCGACCGAGTTTGGGCTTGATTGATTTACCTTGAGACGCACTTACCTACCTAGACATTGTTGCAGATAAAAGCCTGTTTAATTTTTTTTAAATATTATTTTTATTTTATACAAACAGATTGTAATTTTTATACAAACAGTGCACCCGAGACTGAGACCAAGGGATCCTACTCTGTTGCTGAAACCTATATGTAGAGGCACAGTCATAGACAAAAACTGCTACCTAATGACTATCAAAATTTATAAGAAATTACCAGTGGACATAAAGACGCTCAATTTTAATAATTTTAGACGAATGTTATTTAAATCGTTAGCTGATAAATGTTTCTATGATATTAAAGAGTTTTTTGACAGTAAATAATAAATATGACATCAATTATTCTTTATAATACATAACTTGACTTAAATATACAGGGTGGCCAAAAAGTCGTGGATCAAACGAAACAGGGAGATAAAGGAGGTAATTTCCAACAAAAAATCTTTCCCCAGCATGGCCATAACTTCATTGCACGAAAAGATATGAATTATTTTAGTTTTTTCAATGAAACTACCGAGTTTTTTTACAATTTAATCAGTAAAAAATTAAATTGATTAAAAACAATAAAACAAAAGGTGTTGTATTATGAGTCGATAATGTATCAATACTACAAAAATTGTATTGCAGCTCTTGGTATAAAACTTAACGAGCAATGATTTTTTTTCCGTAAATTTTAAAGCGTTACAAAAAATTACTTCTCACTTTAAGAGCACTTATTTCCATGCTGGGGAAAGATTTTTTGTTGGAAATTACCTCCTTTATCTCCCTGTTTCGTTTGATCCACGACTTTTTGGCCACCCTGTATAATTGTGTAATACTAGCTAAATTTGTAACAATGTTTTTTATTTTTTGCATGCCTATGTTATAGAGGCGGGAAATTGTTGGATGACCCTTGCAAATAAAGATTTCATTTCATTTCATTGCAGGCAATACAGATCAAGAGAATTTTGTAACCATTTGAAAAACAAAACTAGTCAGTAACCCACTATAGTGTACACAGCATGCCCAAATATATGAGAGCAAGTAAGATTTTTACAAGATAGTGCAAGTAATTCATCAAAACAGGTAGGTAATTGTAATTAAGTTTACATATCTAATGAACAGAGATAGGAATCACGGGTGCTATTGCCATCAAAAGTATGGATATGACTATACAGGGTTACTGGGAACTAACGCAAAACCTTTTAACATCGGCATCAAAATCTTAACATAATATAGATCTGCAAGAAAAAATAAAAAAATCTAAGAAAAGAAATTGGAATCCCCATAGAAACTTGACCAGGTGATCAGTGAATTTGTATGGGAGGCCCATTTTATTATCTGTAATTTTTGCCTTTTTTCTTGCAGATCTATAATGTGTTGGGGAGTTTGATTCTGATGTTAAAAGGTTTTGCGTTAGTTACCAGTAACCCTGTATAATCAATAAATAAAACAATCATAATTATGTGATTTCAGGATATATTTTAATCGAAAAAATGAAATCACATAATTATGATTGTTTTATTTACTTACTACCCAATTAGATTCTCGAGAAATCCTGGAACTTTCAGTCATATCCATACTTTGATAGCAATAGCACCCGTGATTCCGATGTCTGCTAATGAAGCAACCAGTGATCTTTTAAATTGTGACAAACTTGGATTGAAGATATCAAGATCAGCGTTACATTGTCTCAATTCATCAAAATCGAGACACATTCTTACAATCAGATTATAAATAATTACTTGTTTACACTTCTGTCTACACTCTACGTCAATTTTATACTCATAGTGTAAAATAAATAGAAATATCATATCTACGTGGTTTATCATATGAATAGATGGAATTATAGCAGTTTCGTCAGTCATTATTGTATGAATTTGCGCGTATAGGAACGTATCGTAATCATCGTTATAATTTAGAAGTGTGGTAATGTTATACAGTTTCTAAGATATTATTACGTGATGCATTGCAACGAAATAATCAGCTTACTTCATGAGGTCGTTTTAAATTAAGAATGTCGTTCAGTTTAACATTTTGAGCACAGCTAATACTGTGATAAAATGTTTTTCTTTTATTCTCATGCAAATCTTATTAAAAAACGTAAAGCGAGACCGGGCGTGGTCCACTATTGGATGGCATAAAAATTAATCGAGCTCCATGTTTCGGAAGGCATGTTGGTCCCGGTCGTCGTCATTGTATGGCAGTTGTAAAGCTATGTCAGATTATTTTAGAAAGCCTGAAAAATCTGACACCAGTGTTGCCACTTACACAAAAAAAAACAAAAAGAAGTGAATTTATTTTATCACCTCTATACTCGTATAAGTTCATTAGGGAAAGTTGTTAATGGTCTTAATAAAATCGATTAAATTTGGCCATGGTATTTCATATAAAATAATATACAATATGTAACAAGAACCCTGTCCGACCCTTGTAGGAGCAACTCAGACCGTCAATATGTACAACTTTTCCTACAGGACTAATGCTTGAAACTCGAAAAAAAAATTGACATTTTCATACAAAAGTTTCTTACTTTTATATGAAAATGTCAATTTTTCTGTCAAGAAGAGAATGTCGATTTTTTCTTCGAGTTTCAAGCGTTGGTCCCATAGAAAAGTTGTTCATATTGACTGTCTGATTTGCTCCTACAAGGATCGGACAGGGTTTTTAATACATATTGAAAAGAAATCGGCCAAGTGCGAATCGGATTCGCGCACGAAGGTTTCCATACCATTTTCTTTAAATATCACATTTGTTTTATCGAAGGCCCTCTTATATACTTGTTTTATTCTGTTTTTAGTATTTGTTGTAATAACGGCAACAGAATATGTATATGTGAAATTTTCAAATGTCTAGCTATCATGGTTTATGAGATACAGAACAGATGGACAGCGGAGTCTTGGTAATAGGGTCCCATTTTTACCCTTTGAGTACGGAACCCCAATAATTAATCTGACAGCTTTGATATAAATTGACCTACATTTTACAATTCAGGAGATCTTTTCAGGTAGGTTCTGCATATTATATTTTGCTAACAAAAACTCCAAATAAAAACACTGCGGCATTTTATTTATTTAGGTACTTATTCTTGAAATTACATAAAACGAGGTCTTACCTCCTGCTAAGATGCCATGTCGAACAGTGTAGTTAATGTCTTCAAAACATATATTTAGCGAATACTCAGAGGAAGTAGAGTTCGTCTCCTGCGACTCGAAACTATCACTCTCCATTTTGAAAATAGATCACTCACTTACTGAACCAAAAATTGAATATCGAACGCTGCCATCGCGCTACGAACAAAGGATCGCGATGTAAACAAAGAAACGCTGAGAAAACGCGCGGCACTGCGCAGGAGTTTCGACCAACTGCAGATTATCGGTCGTTCCCCCACTACCAGATATTCATTTGTTCATGTGCCACTGACATGATATAACAGTAGATTGAAAACTTCTTTATCATTCGTATATCCGATCTGACTGCGTATAATTCGTTCTTTTTATCAGCACCTTAGCTCCAAACAAAGAGTAAGGTATTGAGGTCGCGACGACGTTGAAGGAAATAGCCTTGGGACAAGGAAGTCGATACGATTTACGTAGCAAGAGATTTTTTTTTATCAGAAGAAACGTCACAATCAATTTGTCCATAGTTGATTGTAGCACTATTTTTAAAACGAGGAGGGACGAAATAAACGTTTTTTTATATGGAAAATCATTGTTCATTTTGTGACTCTCTATTTCAGAAATTTGTGACAAACAGGGTGATTTTCTTGCGGCTACAATCTTTTTATTCACAATATTTTAATAGAAAAATTGGCTAAATATATAAGGCAGAGAGATATAATAATCCTAACAAGCCATTCCTCGTTTTTTCTTTTTAAAAAATTCATTCATCCCAAATCTCCTAAAAGATGGATCTTCTACTGTGACATGAAAATTTTAAGAAGTCGGTATGTGCAGGAATACTTATACACTAATATTATATAATATTAGTGTATAAGTATTAAATCATGAACACAAAAAGGCTGTTAAAATATTTGGCATCTCCGGTTATATATCAGAGATGATCTTTTGACACTCTCGATTATATTGCAAAAAATATACCACGTTATCATCACTTGTTTGAAGTAAATGAGAGATAAAGTGTTCTTAAAAAGAAAATAAAATTAAAGGGGTATATACTTATTCACGGATTCTGGGAGTATGCATATTAAGTTTTATAAAGTAAATTTTATTAATCGCGTCTTGTGTACTACATACAAAAAGTATTTAGTGTAGCAATGAAGAAGTGTTAGAAATAGTAAGAGAGATAGAAAAATGTGCTTTTAAATATAGGATAGGGAAAATAATTTCCACGTCTTTACTTTTTAAAAATCTTTATTGAGCACAATAGTAGAAAAAGTTGACTTAATGTTAGTGTGTTTTCTACCAGTCTTTAGGAAAATCAGAAATACTTAAATTTATTTGCGATAGGCGCCTAGCGGATTGTATTGGGTTAGAATTGGAATCAAGGCATTAGTACTCGTAACCCATTACTATTTTGATTCTCCATTACCACCCGCCCACTATCACCAAATGTGACCTTTGGGTCACAGTCATGCATTTCAAGCCTCTAGGGAGCCTCATTGAATTTTTGGGAAGCTCCACTCTTATAAATGACTGAACTATAATTTCAATTATATTCAATTTATTTTTTTCTCAAAACTTAGATCTATTTTACAATTTAATTTATTTTGCCAAACTACCAGCCATTTTATCGGCAAAGTGACAAAAAATACAGTATTGATGCCAAGTATATCAATTTATTTATTTCTCATAACTTAGATCTATTTTACAATTTAATTTATTTTGCCAAACTGCCAGTCAGTTTATCGGCAAATTGAATCAAAATACAGCATTTATGAAGAATATAGTTATTCGGAAACATTAGCGTGAGTAACGTAATGACTCACTCGTGTGTGTTTAGCCTTTGTACGCGGGAGCCGAGTTTCTCTGCGTGCGTCCGCACTAAGTTTGCACTCAGCTCCTTGCAGGGCACGCACACCACGCTTGAGTAACGAACAGCTGATTCATCATAACTAAACTTATTTATTTAAAACTTTATTAACCAATAATAAATTTTGACGACCTCCGTGCCGTAGTGGTTACCATGTTAGTCCGCAACCCAGAGGTTCCAGGTTCGATCCCCGGTCAGGGCGAGTTGGTTTATGACCTTTTTCAAATTGTCCTGGGTCTTGGATTTTTATCTATATATGTATTTGTACAAAATATAGTATCGTTGAGTTAGTTATATCCTATAACACTAGTCTCGAACTTACTTTGGGGCTAGCTTAATCAGTGTAATTTGTCCTTATACATTTATTTATTTAAATAGTACAAAAGATGGACTTGATGCTAATAGCATTCTCTACTAATCAACCTTCGGGATAAATAGAAATCTAGTGTAGTAGGCGCAAAAGTAAGCTACTAAGTAGTGTTCAGCTTACTGTTTGCTGAAATTATAACAATAAATAATATAAAATGTAGTTATTCCTGAATATCTTAGTGAGTAAATGTAGATATTGTGTTTGGCCTTTGTACGTGAAAGCCGAGTTTCTCTGCGTGCATTCGCACCAAGTTTGCACTCAGCTCCGTGCAAGCACGTCACGCTTGAGTATCGAACAGCTGATTCATAATAACATAACTAAGCTTATTTACTAATCAGCTTACTGTTTGCTGTGATAATAACAATAAAATACATATAATCATCGTCTTGCCTGACGAGAACTTAAAGAAGAATGATCGACAACTTCGCTCTAATGAGACACGTCAGCTCTTTATCCCCCTTTTTCGGACAAATTTTATGCCTAACTCTTTTTCTCTTCAAGCCTCACGGCTCTGGAATGCTTTACCCGTTGACATCAGAGAAATTTCTACTAAATTCTCTTTTAAAAGAAAAGTTCACCTTTTAAACTCCCTTTCCTCATAGCTACATATTTATATTATTATACTATAAACCTACATTACCACTGACTGACTCACTGACTGATTGACATAGTTGTTTGGTTTGTTCCCGGGTGACAGGTGTCATAAACGATATACCATCGTATAGAGGGTGCTCCAGTGAGTACCAGAAAAATCTGACATTTCAAGATCTGCGGAAACCTCGTGTGGAAGGTGTACGGCCTGCAAAAACGGTTGGGGTTAAGGGCGTGATTTTTTTTTCAAAAAGTAGTTGTGGGCAATTTGACGACTGTCATTTGTTTTTTGATTTTTTTTATAATCCAAGATGGCCCAAAAGTGCCCCCTAAGTAACTAGGCGAAGCCTGAGGCCGAAGGCCGAAGGCGCAGCCCGCCGCGAGGCCGTAGGCCGAGCCACTCACACCAAGCGCTGCGTTTTTTATTTTTTTATTTTTGGAAATCCAAGATGGCCGCCGAAAGACAACTGCTTCTGAATTGGCTGAAAATCAAAATCTATATGTATTTTGAGACGACAAATCCAAATTTTAAATTTTTTTTGGGATCCAAGATGGCGCCTGGATTTTAGAAAATTAAACTATTTCGTTCATAACGTCTCACTAAGACTTCGTAGCGGTCTGAACTTTTGTATACCTGAGTAAGGCACCCCGCGGAACAAGAAACTGCAACCAGATTTTGGATCCAAGATGGCCGCCCACACTTTTTTCATGTTTCCTCAACAGACTGCTATTCTTATCCATTTTCTGAACTGAAAACATATTTAGCCTTCCTCAACAGCTGCACGAAAAACCGCGGGCTGCTTGCAGCCCGCGCAACGCCCGAAAAGCTAGTATTAGTATAAGTAGATATATATGTAAGTATTGTGTAAGTAGATTATTTTATTGTGTTAATAACATACTAATAAAATATTGAGATCAGATAATATTAGAGTGGAAAAAACGTTATCTTTATCTGCTTTTTTTGTATGGAGGGAGTGCGTGCTGTATATACTTCAATCTTTTTTAGTGTTCCGTACCAAAAGGGTAAAAATGGGACCCTATTATCTTAATATATATTATAGTTACTAAACTATTCATTTATCTGTGCTATTACTAAGAATTCCTGTCCGTCTGTCTGTCCCCAGGCTGAATCTTACGAATTGATAGCTAGACTGTTAAATTTTAACAGATGATTTATTTCTGTTGCCGTTTCAACAACAAATACTAAAAACAGAAAAAAAATTATAATTGTGGCTCCCATACAACAAACGTGATTTTTATAGATAATGGTACTGAACCCTTGGTCGGTTATTTTTTGTTCTAGCCTGTTGGGTCAAAATTCTTTCTTCCACAGATCCCTGTCCATAGCAATAACTCTCTCTTAAGTTGTAAAAATATACAGGTACTATTAGTAATAGACATGGCCAATATAGTCGCAAACCCCAGTACTATTCTTAGAAAGTATATTATAACGACGTTTAAAAATAATAGCCCATATACCTCCGTGGCGTAGTGGTTACCATGCTAGTCCGCCACCCAGAGGTTCCGGGTTCAAGCCTCGGTCAGGGCAAGTTGGAAAATGGCCTTTTTCAAATTGTCCTGATCTTGGATGTTTATCTATATATGTATTTTTTATACAATATTTTACAAAATCCCAGGCCGATCTTTGTAAGAGCAACTCAGACCGTCAATTTGAACAACTTTTCCTATGGGACCAATACTTGAAACTCGAAAAAAATCGACATTTTCATACAAAAGTGTTCGGCCGGCCCGGTAATTTATATGAAAATGTCATTTTTTTTGGATTTCAATCATTGGTCCCATAGGAAAGGTTGTTCATATTGACGGTCTGAGTTGCTCCTACAAGGATCGGACAGGGTTTTTGTTACATATTATATAATATACTATCGTTGAGTTAGTATCCCATAACACAAGTCTCGAACTTACTTTGGGGCTAGCTCAATCATGAAAAGACTCTCATAAAATGCATAAGAAAACGAGAAACCTGAATAGTGATAGGTTTGGGACTTGCACGGAGCAGCAGCCTTTATAGCAGTCTTTCCCAAAGTGGGCGATAACGCCCCCTTGTGGGCGCTGGAGGCTTTGAGGGGGGCGGTAACGGGCCCAGAATAAAGTTGGGGGGCGCTGATGTGATTTAAGCAATGAGTGATTTATAACTTCGGCTATTTCATTATGTAAAATTAACTGAAATTAAAATCCTCTTACTACACAACATCCATTTATTAGTTCATAATTATATCCTTTTTTATTGTACAAATATAAACTAAAAATGTAATTAATATTTATTATTTTAATGCGTTCACAACGCTATTTATATCGTTAAAGGAATCAAACACTGAAAAAATTTCGTGTTTTAAAGTTTCGCAGGTGAGGTCCGCACTTCCGATACTCTTTATTATTGAAAAATTGTATTATTATTGCTATTTTTTTATTTAAAATTAACAATGTTGATTATTGTTATTTTTTATAAAAGATACTCTAATGTACTGGTGTATGTATTATTATTGCTCTCTCTTGTAAAAAAGTCTAGTTTAGAATATAGGTTGAATTAAACTACAGGCAAGACAAATATGTGATTCAGGTTTTTATGGTGAAAAAAATGGGGGGCGCTACAAAATAACAGATTTTTTAAAGTGGGCGTTTGACAAAATAAGTTTGGGAACCTCTGCTTTATAGGCACCTTCTTTTTTACTACCTTTACCAGTCTGTTGTCCAGCAGAAGGCAAAATAATGAAAGAATTCGAAATACTTTAAATCCCCACGATAATTTCATCACACGAAATAATTTTTCTACCGCCCCATGGGCGTACCCTGGTCCTGGGCCAGGGGAGGGGTAAATCAGACTTTTTATAAGCATCTAAAATCGACTCAGTTCAAAAGTAATTGAGGGGTTAACAACGCTTGAAAGTCGGTGGTTTTTTTTTAATTTGCCTGGCAAATTAACTTGTTTAAAGTTGTATGTTGTATTGCAAATGGCAAAAAGTTCTTTTTCCTAACGTTTATCGGCAACAGTAGATAGTTATAAGGGACGTAAATAAAATACAGGGGGAGGGGGAGCAGGGGAGGGCAGCTGCCCTCCCCTTCTCCACCCTCGGTACACCCTGATGTTGCCCATGTACCTATCGCCCTGTATCATCATCATCTTCTTCGCCCCGCCTCTGCATGTTGCTACATGCATGCATGGTCGATGGACATTACGTGGTAGTAATGTCCGTCGACCATTTCAAAGTGATGCACCCTCAAGCCTCATGCAAACCGAGGTTCGTTTCATTAAAACTTGGTTTTACATTGGCACATGTTGGCAATAAAATCTCTGCGGTCGAAATGGAAATTTTAGTACGAAAGCCTGATAGATTTATACGTGCAAAACTCTTATATGAATTTTCTAGGCGTAGGTACATTTAACACAAGAGTTTTCAATTTTGCCCCCAAGTAATGGTACTTTACCGTACCGCCAAAGAGTACTTTGATATGCCAGTAAATTTCTTTAAGTCTCTTCAAGTCCATTCATTTATCATGAGTAAGATACCTTTTTCCTTCTTTTTTTGTAGGTACTTATGGAAAATAAATGAATCCCAATTTGAATAGGTAAGCCAATATCAATCGATTCAAATCATACTCCATAAGTAAATGATTCCGCAGATCCTCCTGCTCGCGTTTTAAGAGGTATTTCTCATTTGGTTGGCTGTCTCGCTCGCACAATCAAACATTATTAAAGATTATTAAAAAATGTGTCTTATTTGTTTAAAAGTATTTCATTAACATTCAATATTATTTTTGTTTATTAAAATCAAGTAA
The DNA here is from genome assembly GCA_943193695.1 of Acrobasis suavella. NCBI lineage: Eukaryota > Metazoa > Arthropoda > Insecta > Lepidoptera > Pyralidae > Acrobasis > Acrobasis suavella. The sequence goes on from OW971941.1 coordinate 5,393,081, forward strand.
GGTAATAATTACAAGTAACATTCAAACTAAAAACTAAATTAAATCTAAATTAAAAACTTAACTAAAAACTAAATAAATAAAACTTACAAAAAAAATGTCATGCAGATCATTGCCCTGCGGTAAAGTGTCCAAAAGGCTGGCAGCATTGCCACGCTGGATGGCAATGCTTATTCGTTGGGCGAAGTAATTGCCAGCCCTTTGGTCACCTGACATCTCAACCAACTTCTGATTAAAATATTTTAAAGGTTTATGGGTTGATGGCCCCCACGGACCTAAGGTCTCAACCCCAAACGGCTCAAATATGAAGCCGTTCCCTAGGCATTCATATTTGCACCGTTTTAGGGTTTCCGCAGTGGCTGCAGCTGCGCCAGCCTTGGAGCTTGTACCGTGAAGATGGGAGGCCGCCAGAGTGTCGACACACGTAGCGTCCCTTACCAACGGCTTTCCCAACTTCCACGGCACAAGCGTAATACCATCCGGTCTCTTGCCATCAACGCGAGCCAAACCATTTGGTTCCAAAATGGCAGGCAACCCGATGGTGACAAGAGCGCGGTGTAATCTATTATTTAAATTAGCATGACGTGCCATTCTGCCGGCGCTCTTAGAACACGAGAGTCCGTCAATATAATCATATTGTGGATATTTAATACATATTTGTATATTGTGTAGACATTGACTACATCGAAAATTAGGTCATCAAAATTAAAAAAATTTGATGACTTGTTCTCGATACACACACACATAAACTATATAAAAACATATCTAATATACAATTATATTGAATGTTAATGAAACACTTTTCTGCAAATGAGACAGATTTTTTAATAATCTTGAAAAATGTTTGATTCTGCGAGCGTCACAGCCAACCAAATGTGAAATGCCTCTTAATCTTTCATTTGTACACTTAAGAGCAGCCTTCCCGTCTTACTTTTCATACAAACGCGCATACGTAATTATGGCGTTGTAACTAATCTTTCTTAAAAACTTTTAAACTAACAGATATCTTGTGCTCTATTTCTAGGTTTCTATCGTAATAAAAAATGAATATTTGGAAAGACAAGTTCAGTATACGCCTCCAAAAATCTGCTTTTTTGCACAAATTTTACCTTAAATTCGACCGTTCATAAAGTACTCATAAATTGTAAAAATAAAAAAAAAAATATTTCCATAGAAACCTCGCAAAAGTAATGAAAATTTTAAATAAAAAACATTTAAGTCACAAACTTGTAAGGCTTACTGACAAAAACGTATATCCTGGAACAAGTATTATGAAATTTCCGCACCCTATGAATAGTTAATATTCTTCAATGGATAGCTAATAATACTAATTTCATTCAATACAGTGCAAACCGTGCCCTAAGGCGCTATCTCTCTCTTTTTGGTTTGCTTTTTTTCTAGAATTGCCTTGGATGAAAAACAAGCTTATCGAACTATGCTCGCGTTGACGACAGAGCCGCCGGGAAGGGCCGCCTTAAGAGTCCTCTTACCGTAGACAGAATCAGACTTTCCCATACAAACGTAGTCTAGCGTTTATTTTGAAACGTCTTGTCAGATATTGGAGACATTATGTTATTGCAAAGAAATTGCAAATATTAAGGCATATAACTAGGTTTCACAGTCAAAATATGAACTTAAAAGAGAATATAGTGGCTCATATCATATTTGACAGTGTGGAAAACTTCTACACTCTCGTGTTTTCTTTCATGTATGGAAAAGTATGGAAAAGGATAAGGGGATGATTTTGGGGGCTACATGAATTTTCCGGGGTCTAGTGCTGCCCCCATAATATGATTTTTTATAGGAATCAGTGATTGTGAGACAAAAAGTACACATCATGAGTTCTAATTTGTTTATTATTCGAATTGCTCCCGAAAATACCATTAAATCAATAAATAATACAATACACCGAGATACAAGTATGGTGCGTAATATTAGATTTCAAAATAAAATAAATTAAATAAGTCCAGTCTGATAAACATACTCGAGTTGTCTTTATTATAACCATAAAATAGGTAAGTACATGTTTGATATCAGTGCTTCTTAATTCAGTTGTGTATATTCTGATCTCAGGGCAGGTTTTTAATAAGTATTGAATAATAACATCGTTTTTGTAATAGTCGACAGAACACAATTCATCGCCGATATTTAACGCGCCGATAACACAATTTATTAGTTTTGACAAAATATTACTTTTATCTCTTCACCATCATCATTTCAGCCGCATAACATAGGCCTCTTCCAAGGATTTATAAGATAAACGGTCAAGAGCGGCCTTCCAGCGACCTTGGTCAGGCCGTCTGACCATCTTATGGCTGGGTGTCCTACGCTTCGCTTGCCAATTCGCGGTACTTTTATATAATGTTTTATTTTACATATAGATATGACATGTAAGTAAATAAAGGATGTCTATAAAATTTTATAAAGTTATTCAGATTTAATAAAAATTTTTTTTTCTTTTTACTTAAATGATAATAGAGTCAAAATAAGATATAATAGTATCAGTAAACAGGTACATTCTAAGAGCTGTTGTCAGATCTATAAAGATATTAAAATGATTTTTTATGTTTCTAATTTTATATGAGTCGAAGCCTATTTTTTTTCAATTTGAACAACTTTTGTCATAAAACACTTAAATAACACACACTGAGCTTTTATATTGTTTCATCATCAAAATAGGCAGAAAGTATTTTCTAAAATTACTAATACAATTTGAAATGTAATAAGTATAGGTAGAAAGAAATATATTTTGAAAATTGTAAGGTGAAATAACAGTGGTCAAATTGTATAGACGTACATGTCATTCTTAGTTACCTACTCTTTTAATATAGTAAGAATAAAACAAAAACTTTAGATTAAATTACAGAACATTGGTATGAAAGTTATGATACATACAACGTCATCCCTTGCATTTTAACTAAATTATAATTTACCATTATAAATAACTTATAAATTACCTTTGTTATGTTATATTTCTTCCAAATAAATTTTAAGATTTTCTAACATTTTAGCAAGCTTTAAAGGGAAGTAGTAATAATTTTCTAAATTTCACAGGTCATGTGAAATGTCAAAATTGTCCAGAAATTTCAGAGTTAAGATAAAATCTTTACATTGACATCGTGTTAGAAACTTATACTTTTTACAGTGCTACCCGCAGCTAAGTATGATAATCAATGATCATTACCCAGGGGCGTAGCTACCGCCGTATCTGCTGTATCAATTATACGGGGCCCCGGGCCACGGGGGCCCTCAACGTGAGTTAGCAAAAACTAATAAAAACTTCCATTTTTTTATTTCTGAAATGACAAAAGTCAAGAAAAGCAATTTCCTTTTTTCCTGCATAAAGCGTGCGTTCAAAAGTTGGCAACACACTACACCGGTTATCGCGAGCTGCGGGATTTCCCCGTTTAAGTCTTTACTTCAACGGAGAGTTTTCAACATTTTGGAAAAAGTGACAGATAGAATAAATATTTCTTTTTATTTGATGCAAACATTTTTTTTCTTTTGTTAGAAATCTTTACCCTTAAATAAGGGTCCCAAACCAATTTTTATACGGGGGCACGCTCCGCCACTGTCATAACTTTTTGGTCAAATCTGCTAATACACGATGTCGTCAAAATTGTCAATATAACATTTAAATTAATAGCGTCAATTTAGTCAAATTCACTAATAAGTACTCTAAAACTTAATAACTAATTTTGCGTCTTAAATTACACCGTACAAAAAGTCACACGTGTTGTTTTGGAAGTCATAATAATTTACATTAATAGTGTAACTTACTCATTTAACATATTCAAGTGTAAATGCTGTCTAAGGGCTCTCGATCACGGCAAAACCGTCATCTTACTTTGGTCGATACTCATAGTTGATCTTACGAAATAAAGCGCAAATCAACTTTTCAAATGATCCATGAATAATCTAACTTAAAATAGGTAAATAATACAGACGCAAATCAAGGAAGGGCCAATTTGTCCCAAAGCGCCATGTTTCAGGAATTTTCTATTTGCATCGCCTACCCTCTCTCACATTACAGACATTGCCAAATTATTGGTGTCGTCATAACTTATTATGTCGCAAAAAATTTTTCAAGTATTCATGTCTTTAAACTTAGTTACACCGGGAAGTGGCAGATACCTAACAGTCAAAACCTTACTCTATTTTTTAAACATCACAAACAGGTGGAAATAGATTGTCTACCTCGTCAATATAATATACAAATATTTAATTAACTAACATGCCTAAGACCAGTGAAAGAGAAATAATATTTCTCTTTACTATGTCAAAAAGTCAACTGCCAAATCCAAAAATCCCATTACTAAATTACCTTGACCAAGAGCCCACATTGGCTAATGTCGTCTACTTAACCTAGTTTCATCTCTTGTTTAGTCTGTACCACAGGGCTGTGCAAGTGAGAAGATGCATGACCACGGTCGTGGACAGGACCAAGGCCATGTTGCCGCCAATATCCACTTCAGCCATGTCCATCTCTGTGAGGAATTTACTCGGCGTGATGTAGTGGCAGTAAACTGGAAAAAGAAAGTTATATTATGAGGACCGGTGCAGTGCAGTGTAGTCAAGTGTGGACGTGCGTCAACAACCATAGTTTAATTTAGACAATAACATATTTTTCCACGCCTGTATCACTTAAGGGTTTCAAAGAGACTCTGGTGCTAAGACCAAAAGACCACATTGAGCGTCATGATGAGCAAATAAGAAACTATAGAGCAATAAGAACGCAGAGATCTGTCATTTACGGACTTTCAATTCAAAGATTTACCCTCTTATTCATAAAAAAATATTAAACGTTTGCCAAGTCTGTTTTAGTTAAAATATGTTTTGACCTTATCTCTTTTTTCAATATTTGCCATAGTAAAAACGAGACAAAACATATTTTAACTAAAATCCTTAGCAAACGGTTGATATTTTTATGAATATGAGGGTTAGAATATACAAGTAGTGTTTCAATTACACTTTTCAAATCATTGGTGATCATTTTCAAATCGGTTCGATGAAAAGAGTTTAACTAAGTTTAAAACAAAAACGTAGCAGAGACAGAGGTGTTTCCTTAATATCTTGAAAAAGGAGTTAAGTAAAATCTGGAAAATTACTAGACTGATAAGTTATATCATGAATAATGATAAATGTGTCATTATCAGATAATCTAAACAAAAATAGGAGTTAACTTGCGCCTACCGCAACATATCATTGGTCGAAATGTTTCAGCTTGTTCAGTTATCTATCAGTCAAGAAGTTTCAAGGCAATACCTATCAACTGGGTAATAGATAACCCTAGAAAAAGTAGCGGGGTCTGCATTTTTTTTTGGAAAAAATAGTTGTTTTCTATTACATATATCTATTAAAATATAACCATAAGAAATGCAAAGGTTAGGGGGAAGTTTCACTAAAAAAGACTTGCCTTGAGGCTAACTTTGGAAAAAGGAACTTACTCTTATTACAGTGGATTTTGGTCCGATTAAAGCCGTACACAGAATGCACCGCGACGTGGAAGCCTGCTCTGAAGTAGGAGATGTGGTGGAGCCACCTGAAGGGGTATGGTGTGTCGGACAGCGCTAGGCAGAACCCGAACACGGAGAATAGGCACGCGACCACGGGCCCGATGAATACTGCAATCTGGAAAACATGAAAAAAAAAACATTAATGTGTTATTTCATCTTACTCTTACTTAGTTGCGTTCGGTCACACACTTTCAATCGGTCGTTTGTAAAATACTCGGGAGGCCTATGACCAGCAGGTGACTTCCTGTGGTTGTCGATGATAATGTTATTCGTGTGTGCAACACTGGAGTCAGTTTTTTTTATTTTTTTTTCCTTGTCATTGAAAGGGGTTTTGTCACGAAGTGACTATGTCACCCGGAAAGGTATACAAAAATATATATATGACAATCATAGCAATCAAACATTAGAAGTACAACACATTCACAATACAGCTGAATATAGTTGTGACAGCCTTCTGGCTTCCTCAGATAGTGGAGAAGCCAAAATGCTGTTACATATACCTACGTCCCCAACTAGGTGCATGTCGCGACGGAGTTTCTCGTTTTAGACACAGTCTATCAACCTAGTTATACGTCTTCTACTGATTCGCAGTCTGGGCAGTTTACTGAATCAGCCCGACCTATCATATACTTATACTTGTTTGATGGAATGTGTCCGGCACGAAGTCGCATCAGTGCGACTGCTGCAGCTCGGCCACTACGATGGTCATCGAACCATGTGTATCGGGGAGGCTGACACTGCATGGTTTTGTACCAGATTCCTGTGTGTCGTGATCGCTAGTCAAAGTTTTCGTTCTACAACAGTTTGCAGTCAACTCCAGCTTCCTTTAGAGCCTCGCTAGGGAGTGGTGGAACATTATACAGCTATAATATGTTCCATATGCCTAAACTGTATTTGATTTACGAGTAGTTTGGTGATTGCCATACAATGATGACAGCCGGGTCCAACGGATTTACCGTACCTTCCGAAGCCCGGAGGAGCTCAAGAAGTTTTAATTAGGTGTCGCTTAATTTGCCAAAGCGCTAGTAATACCTGTCGTATGATGATAATGACTTAGGCCTCCCATTTGTTTGTTTCCTAAATTGACTCTCCTCGGTAGTGATGTTGTTGCACTTGCTTCTGTAGTCGCATCTTACGACATCAACTAGATAAAGGTGAAATTACTTACTTTAGTAGGAGTAGTTGACCCAATAAAATAGCCCCAAGCTTGTGCACAAAGGGACGTAGCTACGATGGTCGCCAGAAAGAGAGTCGCCCGTGTAGGCTCCAGCGGATTGTCGGTCAACCAGTAGGATAACACCACGTATGAAACGCACGATATCATCTGAAATGGAAATTTATTTATTGTTAATGCTCGCAGATGAAAAGTTTGTCTCTGTTCCTCAACGGGAAAAACGGTGTTTTCGGTCAATCGTTCGTCATCGAAATTCGAAGTATAATTTGTATAACTGACCAATAACGAACTGTTTTGTATCCTTTAAACGACAATATTAGTACTTATACCCACATTGTTGGTATCTACACATGGCTAGTAAGTATTATTTTTATTTTATTTAGTTTTAATTGAAGTAGGTAGTATTTTAGTTTGTTTAGTTTTAATTAAGTGTTTTTTATTTATATAATTATTAATTAAGTATATTAGAAAGAAACTGTGTTTTTTTTTTCTTAACCTTTTCGAGCAGTAGCCGAAAGAATATCTTTAGGAATAAATGCAATATGTCTAGCAAAAAGAAAAAAAGCTCTTTAAAATACAAAAAGGAGAATGACACGTTAGGAAAAAAAATCAAATGACAAATTGAAAAAAATACTTAAAATACATATGACTAGATACATACCTGAAAGGGTAGTTCCACTGCCAATATCGAGACTATATACGGCCCCAACGAATACCATTTATTAAAGTATTCTCCTTTTAAAATATCCATTTCTAGTGGAACTGAAAATAATAAAAATATGTTAATTAGTTACATGTACAAGATGGTTGAGAAATTTATGGACTTAACCCTTTTACCGCGAGACTTTATATTGCCCCCAGCGCGAGGGGTATGAAATCTAAAATAAATACCTACAACCAAAAAGGGATGTGGATACTTAAGTTATGTGCAATACGAGCGGGATGTGGATACTTAAGTTATGTGCAATACGAGCGGTTTTTTTTGTCGGAAATATCCGACGCTCGCGGAATGGGCACGACAATGTTCGTCGGATAAATCCGACGTTCGCGGTGAAAGGGTTAAAGAACATAGAAATAAATAACTAGAGCAGTTAGTTCCCTATTCAGTAAATGCGTCTTGTGTTTGTGGCAGCAAACCAGCGTATAATATTACATATACACTTGGTCATATTAAAAAGCTTTCTGAAGGCACGTGAAGCTGATGGTTCTATTGCTGTTGTTTGTGTGTCTAAGAAATCTGAGGAAGTTTGAAGAAACTAACACATTCGACCCGTAAGTATGAAATTAATAGAATAAACATATTTAAAACTAAAACCGACTTCAACGCCAAACTGCACCACCGATTTTGATACAATTTCTATGGGACCATCTCACAAGTGCCCTTTAAAAAAAAAAAGAATTTTTACAAATTGGTCCAAGCATCTACGAGTAATCGAGGAACATAAGTGCAAAAAAAATTGTATTATAAAACATTCGAATTGATCCTATTTGGAAGTTGGTTAACAATAAAAAGAAAGAATTGGGGTGAATACACATACGTACCTATACGTACGAGTATAGATATAATCTGTTATTCTAGACACGGACATGTCCGCTGAAAATTAAGCATCAATAAACCTACCTATCTCAGCATTAGTATTGAGCATGTGCTGAAATAAGTTTAATAATACATGGTATTGCAAAATGTTTACATGTTTTTGTAGTGCTGTAGGTATGTTATAATGCGCTTATGCAACAGAGTTATATAATATGTAATAACACGCGCAGTTGGAGTATTATTGACCCATTATCAAATGGTAAACAAAGGTCAGCCGATTAGAAAGGAAATACTTTCCTATAAACCGCTAATATCATGTGTAAAATAAGAAGAGTGCAGAAGAAGATACCGATATATGTGGAAACTTAAATCGAATTCATGAATATTTCTTTGAGAATTTAGAAATATAGAACAGCCTGGCTATGTATTTTTGAAGGAAGTAACTACCTAACAAGATTAACATCAAGAAGACAGTCGGAGCCGAGTCGGTTAGAATTAGCTTTACGTATACGTACGAAAGACTTTAGGGCACATATTACATACCATTTGTTTGTGTGTAAAATGGATGCCTTTCACCACGGAATTTCTTAGATGAAAAGATACACTGACTGACGATTTACACCCTTTTGTCGAGGTGCTAAAATATTTTCCAACCGGCTTAATGTGATAATAACAATAACGTATCAATAGTAGTTTATTTATCCTTTTGTGCGTTGCAAAAACCAAACTACAATTGATTTATGGATTCGGTATAACCACACCCACACACAATAATTATACAAATATAAGTTAATCGTACTAGTCTTGTCGTGTGCTAATTAATACCTACGCAATAAAATAAATGTGTTTCTTGTATTCAAATCAAAATATGACTAGTTGGATAATAGGGATGATGACAGGGTTAGAAAAGTATCATCGTAATTAGTCCGTCCATCCGAAAGTAAAAATTCACAAAGATACGAAGCATCAAAGTTCCGATGTGGGGGCTTGCAACATCACCTCTATGTAAAAATCGTACGTAGCCGTGACGTCATGCGAAATTTCAATGCGCTGTATTGTCATTTTTTGTTTCACAGAGAAAAGAAAAAATACGTGTACAATATTATTTAATAATCCAACCGATAGGCTTAATATATTTTTTCATTCGTCATGCCTATTGGGCTCACTTGTTCCATGAAACAAAAAAAAAAACATTGCACCTACTAGTGAAATTTATCAGTATAACCCTTACGACCTTTCTCGCCAACCATTGAAGGGTGTTTTCTTTATTCTCTTTATTTTATGTTGAGATAACGTTGAGTTGACACACTGACTCGTTAAGTAACACGTACACTAGTAAATGGGATGAGACTTTAGCAAAGTCATTTTCTCATTGGGAAAAACAGTGATGTACTCATTTCTCAAGAGTTTCTTGCCCTGTAATCTGTTATTATCACAGTTACCTACTTCTTACTTACTACAATAATTAGTATGAGGTTTACTCAAACTGCATTGGTACATATAATAAGTATGCCTAGGTGTTACGCTTAACACTTTCCCTTAGAAACCGCAAAATATAAAAATAAAGATGACCTTTTACACACATGAACGATCAGCTGATCTGATTTATTTTTAAATGTATTTTTGTTCATCAACACATTTTCTAGATGTTGTCAGCGGTTCACTATCTAATGATGCAGGGTTACTTTTAAAACATTAGTAGTAGTAAAAGTAACCCAGCATCATTGACAATTTGACACAAAATGCAGACGTACTGAAGATCAGGGCGATCGCTTAATGCGCATGAACTGACTCAAAGAATCTTTAAATAAAATACTTACAAGATAACGTGACGGACATCTTGCCAGTGTACACTACTAGCAACATGGAGCCGTAGAGATAGACGTAGTTGCCGAGGACGCTGCTGGCCTCACTGCCCACGCCGAGGTACAGGTAGCCAAAGATCAGGGCGATCACTACATGCGCGGCCACCCTGAGCATGAAGAGAGACTGAAAGAAGAAATAAATTTGATTTTAAAATTATAATTTTTGTATTTGAATTGAATGCTTTCATGGTGGCTGGAAGAAACAAAACATAATTGTACCAGTTGCTTCTCTTCCCTACTAGATTGTAAAAACCAATAGAGAGAACGGGCTAGAATCTGAATCATGTCAATATGGGATGCGGCGATGTGGCTAGGCATAACATCGCCTTTTGATTACCTTTTTCCATTTTTACTCCCCCACTTAACGTGGTCTTTGAGTCCTAGGGCCCAAGCTCTGTCTGCCTTGTTAGGGCAAGACGTAATAGTGTATCTGTACATTTTTATACAACATTTTATTGTTCTGAAAGGTTCCGTCTTCTCTAAGAGATTCCGTCGTTACATTTTGCGATCTACGTGGTGTAGTGATCACCATGCTAGTCCGCCACCCAGAGGTTCCGGGTTCGATCCCCGGTCAGGGCAAGTTGGAAAATGGCCCTTTTTATATTGTCCTGGGTCTTGGGTGTTTATCTATATATGTATTTGTTATAAAATATAGTTAGTATCCCATAACACAATTCTCAAATTTACATTGGGGCTAGCTCAATCAGTGTAATTGGTCCGTATATTTTTATTTATTTATTTATTACCTACTGAGTTTTTGTATCCATCTTCCAACTGCATCTTTAGACCAGGGATATGAATTCATAACATTCAGTATATTGCATTGTAAACCGATTTTTATGGTTATGAATTGTTTGCTCAACTATTTTGATGTTTGAGACACGAGTTTAGAATAAGTTAGTGCCCTGCGCTTTCAGTGTCTCGTCTTGTCGGAGGCACTTCCGTGGCCCCAGTAATTTTTTTCAGAGATATTTTCTTTATTGTATGTTTGCAAGGTATACATTTTATGCACCTCTACTGAGTTTCGTGACGATCTTCTTATTTTTTTAAACTGATAGGTAAGCAGGTAGGTACCTTCTATTATTATAGAAGATACGAAGTTAAAGTCAAATATCATTTTATTTATCATTGTATCACTTGATAATTATCCGAATCACTTGATAATTGTCATTTCTTTTTTCGATTTCATAATATGTAGTTGTTGTTAAGTATGTTACATTATAAGCTCTAGGATTTTCTCTAACTAACATAATTAATTATTAACATAATAAAATACACAATAGAATATTCCCACTATTGTCCTTTGCGTATTACTCATTATATTTTACACGACAGGTAGGTACTCGTAGATTACTATTGATCATCGTAATTTGTATGCACTCAAGATATAGGAAACTAAACGTAAGGATGTAATGTATTTTGATTTATATGTATATTGACAGAAACACTTCTTTATTATACGCCTTTTTGGCTATTTTGGCCTGCAAATAGATTTAAGTTAAATTCATTATACTGATTTTAATACGTTCTATAAGAAGATGACGAATTTGAAAAAAAATGTTGAAAAGGAGAGACGAAACGTGGAAACATTTTTGAAAACTAAAACAGATTTCATCCCATTCATTCATATATTACTTCATCCCTAAACTACGCAACCGATTTTGATAAATTTTCTATTGGATCACCTGACTAATATCCCTTTTCAAATAAAACTAAAAAGATTTCAAATTGGTCCAGGCTCTTCGAGTAATCGTTTACATACGTACATAAAAACACCCTAATCATTTTCTAAGGTCAGTTAAAAATGGAGGAACTCTTTAGTTAAGAGGTTTTCTCTACTTTTACCTAAATTAAAAGATTGAAATGCTAGCTTTGCAGCTAGCATTGCAAGAAACAACAGATCACTCCTAAGTACATTGATGTATATTCACGCTGAGAAGATTTAACCCTTAAGTGCCTAGAGTATCAAATTTGATACTGTCACTTTCCGCGTTCATAAATTATGGATGCATCTATATATGTATATATTATATATATTTTTTGCTTATATGTTCATTATATTATCCTTTTGGTATAAAAATTGGGGTCTTTAATAGGCAATTTAATTTTTTTAGTCTTTGCCAAGATTGCCAATTCAACTTTCTCGCCACAGTGAACCATAAAGACATAATCAATATCTATAAAAAAAAATATAATAATAATGGTCGATTTGATACAAAATAAACTGCCTAAAAAAGAAAATTAAACATATTTTAGTAATTCATAAATAAAAATAACGAAATTGACAAATAATTTTATTTTAATAATGTTTTTTTTTATATTATTTTACAAAGCACATATATTTTTTATTCAAAGATTCAAATGTTTATTCAGTAATTAGACCTTTACAGGCACTTTTACACGTCAATAAGTATAATTTATAAAAAAATTCCCATACTATTTGGACTATTATTAACCAACGATGTAAGTTTTATGAAAATCGAAATATTCAGCATTATAAAGGTTAATGCGCGCGGTCACAGAATAAGTACTAGTACTCACGTAAAAAAGTTTTACTCAGAAAACAAATTAAAAGAAATATCTTCTAAATGTAGTAAGCGCTATGGTTTAATTTAGCTCGCGTCTCGCCTCTTTGTTTAGATACCTAGCCATCCATTGCAAGCCAATTTCAGTCTTATTACTCTGGACAAACGATTCATGTAACTCAAATTTTCCCTTTCGAAGTGGTCGCCGTGCGCCTAGTACTAATGCAGGTATATTTTCGATACCTAAACGGGGAGTGACACAGGCCTGGCGCGGTGCTGTAAGGTAAGACACGGTTATACTTACATAATTTCTAGTAGTCATTAGGTAATTCCGATACAATAATATCCACGTCTGACGCAGGAGCCCCGACTGTCTGAACATGGTCTTCGACTGATTTCTTTGGTGTTTTGAGTCTGATAGCAAATGTTTTGCCTTGAGTTCGGACGCGATATCTGAAACAACAAAAGAATTGAGTACTTTTCTGGATCAAAAATATATATTTTTTTAATAATTATTTTACGGCTCTGGATACTAGTCCTTTAGAGCCTACCTTTATTTATTCACTTCTTTATTCCTAACCGTAACCCTAACTATACAATCAAAGGTTGGTGTAGGTCCTTTGATTGCTTCAAGGGAGCTTCTGGCGATAAATCTATACGAGTCCACTGGTTAACATAGCCGAATGAGTGGCGGACGGCGCCTTAAGACGCCCACCACAGTCCGCAAATAAATATCACTACAACCGCACTATGAGTGTCCACTTTAAACATTTTACATATTGTTCATGAGCATGAGAATTTATAACACTAAACTACACCAATTTCATATTATAAAGTCCGCTAGAATCAATTTGCAAAACAATTTAAAGCAAACTCCAACTGAACCCCTTGACTTCCCGCCAAAAACTCCGATAAAAAATAAATGATTTGGTAGCGACTGTCAAGAAAATAAGCGTCACAAAATAATGTTACTTGTCATGATCATATTAATTTCCAATGTGATTTTAGATTTATCATTGCAGAAAATCTGATATTGAGAGCGCTATTCGACTGCAATAAACTATGACGTCATTAGTCTATAAAAGGTTTGTGGAACGTGATGGCTCACTTTGAACTGTTAAGTTATCTGGTGTAAAGTATGGGTAAATAAGTTTATTGATGCTGACACTTGATCTTGAGCTCCTACATGCATCGGAAGACACGCTACTGATGCAGTATGTTATCGTTGAACAATCATTATGATATTTAAATAATGCTGACCTATAACTATGGGCCAAAACACTTATTTTGTGGACCCCAACTAACGGACATCGACGTCCTAAAAGACCTAGGCGCAGATGGCGTGACGATCTAGAAGCCTGCTCGGAGGACTGGCACGCGAAAGGACAAAACAGAGATAAATGGAGAGCTGAGAGGGAGGCCTTTGCCCAACGATGGGATCTAACGGGCCCCTAACTAGCTTAAAAAATCTGACACCTGTCATTAAAACCGTTCGTTCATTTAAATGGTTCGTAGACTGTCGGAGGGCCGATCAAAAACGGCATCGACTATTTTAAAGACGCGGCCTTTGTTGTGCCGACAGTTGCAAACCATTTAAGTGACCGAATTGTACTTACATTAGAAAGAACACCAAACATCTAATTTAAAAACGGTGCAATGCCTGAATTTACTAAATTACTGTTGCGGCATGCGCTACTATGATCCGCTCCGTCCATCTCCATTTCTTTTTCTCTGTTTTGTGGCGGTTTCACTTACCTAACGGGCTGGGTAGCGCCGGGATGGTGGGTATATGCGGTTCCCAGCTTCCGTTGGCCACCTGTTCTGGTTTGAACTGTGTCATCGTGTCTGCCGCCTTTATGAGGTCCACTTCGTATTCTCCTGAGGCCACTTCCATTACTGTAATGATATTAGTGTTTTAAATAACCAGTCGTCGCTCAATTACTAAGTATTAAGCCTAGATGATTAGTTTTTACATTCGATCAAATTAAATGATACACGAGAATCACAAAACCGCACTAAAAAAATAATTGTTACGTGATATTGTATTATCAATCAATAATAATTAATATCATGACATAACAATGTATTCTCAGTCGACATATCTTATTTTAATATCAGTATAATTGTAAGTTGACTTTTTTGGAGAAAATGCTGCAAAACAGTTTGTTACCGCTTTTCTGTACATGCAAAACTTAGCTGTAAAGTAAATGATTTGACGTCAACAACTATCTATTATGAAATCGAAAGTAAAAACTGACAATTATCAAGTGATACAAATATACAAAATAGAAATAAATGACTTCTGATTTTATTCTTTTAAATTTCTTCCTTCAAATATGAAGTAAAAAGAAAAAATGATCGCTGTGTTATCAAGAATTTCTATGATATTTTATTCGAAATGATGTTATTTTCATATACTTCACGTCCACAGCGATTAACTTTAAATCACATGCGTTAATTATTATGCAAAGCAGTGTTGGTGCTAGCACAGATCCCTGTGGCACACCGGTATTCTTTGATATGACGTATTGTCTGTCAGTAAGATAAAACGTGTATATTCCATTTCATCTTGAGTAAAAGCAACATCATTTGTAGAGGAAACCAACCTACCTATGCATCCAGACATCTAACGGATATGTTTGATCCCTAGGGTATTTTTAAACGACTTTCAAAAAAAGAGGAGTTATCAGTTCGTCACGATCTTTTTTTTTTAAGTATGTTCATCGATTTTTCAACAACGCCTAGAACAATTTGTTTTTTTTTTGTTTGAAACGGTATACTTGTCAGTTGGTCACATTGAAACTTTATCAAAATCAGTTGTGAAGTTTGGGGGTGAAGTTTGTTTTTTAGTTTGAAACAATATTCCCATATACAATGTGGAAGGGACATAATACCGTACTAAATAGAACCACTGGCGATACTAGATCACTATAATATAATGAAATTAAAATAACAGTCAAAAAACCAGAAAAAAAATCGACATTCCCGTACAAATTGCCCGGGCGGCTGCACACCCTTGTATGGAAGAGCCAAAATTTTTTTAGTGTTTCGACTGTTATTTTAATTTCATTATACAAAAGTGATCTAGTATAGCCTGTGGTTTGATTTATTACGAGTATGTTCTTTCCACGTGGTATATTGAAGTTATCGTCGAACAAACATACATACTCACATAAAAACGCTGGATTGTTTAAGTAGACTTTGATCCCCGTGCCCATGTAGGAAAGTTTATGTTATTACTGCATCTCACCGCCGTTTATGTAACGTCTGTGATTTAACAATCTCTGTCGCATGCACTAGGTCCTACATTGACAAATCTAAATTTAGGCAAGATTTTTTTTTATTTACTATAGCTTTGAACTTTAGATACTACTTGTAATTTAGAAAAGATTTGCATACTTGACATCGTAAGGTGAACGACTTAATTTCAACATTAAATGTCCAATTATTTATTGCTGCAGCTATTATGTAAGAAATGTATTTTATTTTCGTGTATTTTCTATTATTTATTTTATGCACACGACTTGGTCTGCCTTTCTTGCGTTTAAGTCATTAATAATATGAGACCATTTAGTAAAAGTATTATTATCATAGTGTATAACATATTTTAAGTCCTTTTTAATCTTACCAAGATACTTGCTTAAAAAAAAACACAAACGTTCTACCTAAGTAATATTTTTTTGTAACTTTGTATTTGTATTTCCGTTTATTCCGAATACTTCTATTTATATATTTAATTGTCATATTTGGAACTATTCATGATTTTACGCATTGCAATGTCAACATGTTCATAGGCAAAGAAGGTTAACGGTTAACTATAAGTCAAATATTCAAAAATAAAATGTGTTAATCGGATTCAGAAGTTGGATACAAATTGTTTGAATGACAGATACGTTTACAAATAAATTGTCAAGTTTCAACAGCTTTGAGAGTGAACGAATGACAGCGGAATGAAATATGTACGTACTAATAAGTGGAAGAAAGAAAAATATTGACACAGTAGTGGGAAACTGAGTACTTATTAGGTATACCTATATTCTCTAGGATATTTTTATCCATAGTAAGGTAAATCTTTTATAATAATAAATTATATTCATACAACGTGGAAGAGACATACCCTTAATAGATCGAACCACGGGCTGAACTAGAACACTATAGTATCATGAAATGAAATTAAAAAAAAAACATTCAAAAAGCAAAAAAAAAAATTTACATTCCTATACAAATTTCCCGAGCGGCTGCACACTTTTGTATGGAAATGCCAATTGTTTTTTTTGCTTTATGACTGTTATTTTAATTTCATTATAGTAGTATGGCCCGTGGTCCCTTCCACGTTGTATATCCTAGAAGGATTCTCTCTTCACTTTTTAAAGTTTTTCCTCGAAACATATTTCTAGCTAGTTTATGTGTCTAGCTTCTTTTAAAAACCTTTGCCACGCCATCATTAAGTCTAGTTTAAATTTTTCACAAAAAACAACCTACTTCATTTTCATTTATTAGTTTCGATTTCGAAAGTTCTTCATCTTCACCAAATAAATATGGACAAACTTGTTACTAAAGGCTTTCAAATAAAAATATCAGATCGATTCACAAGCTGTGAAAATATCGCAAAACAGACATATAAGAAAAAAAATATATATAAGTCGAATTGATAACCTCGTCCTTTTTTTGAAGTTGGTTAGAAATGATGCATACGACGACGACGATAACTTTTGCATATATTACTATAATGGAACAGCTACATTATGATAATCGTAGAAACGACTTTTACCATAGTTACAATGAGATTTTTAACCGACTTCCAAAAAAGGAGGAGGTTATCAATTCTACGGTATCTTTTTTTTTATGCATGTTCACCGATTAGTCAAAAACGCATGGATTAATTTGTTTTTAATTTTTTAATTTAATTTTATTTTATTTGAAAACCCTTTCAAATAAAAAAAAAAAACAAATTAATCCATTATATAATACTTGTGAAGTGGTCCCATAAAATTTTTATCACAATCGGTTATGTTGTTTAGGGAAGAAGTCGGCTTTTAGTTTTCAAAAATTATATTTCTCAAAACTAAAACAAATGAAAATACTCACAGAAATCAGCAGGGTTGTGGTACGGCGGACATCGCAGATCCGCGCTAGCTAATGCTGGAAGCAGATGTCCCCTGGGTCCATTGTATAACGTCCTGCCATTGGACAGACAGTACACAGAGTCTATCTTCTCGAACAGAAGGGCTGAGGGCTGATGGATGGTCGCGATGAGCGTGCGGCCGCCTCGAGCGAGACCGTTCAGTAGAGCGATGAGGGACGCCGATGCTGATGAGTCTAAACCCCTGTTAGGATAATATGAGTCTTTAGTGTCCGTTATCTCATAAGCAGAGGTCGGAATTAGGTAGAGTTATTTATGTACTTACACTGATTTCATACAGCGAAAGAATAAAGTAGATATGCCTCAATACCGAGATTAATTTTAGAGAGCAGAAAAATCCCGTGGTTTATTAAATATGTAAAAACTAATAAAAATACTAATTTAAGTACTAATAATTATCTCTGTTTCATTTGTCTTATCTATCTCTGAGGTTTTTATAATTTATATTTGTAATATATACGTGGTCGGTCTCCAACGAGGTGGCTAGATCTTGTCAAAGCTGTAACACAGTGCCCAGCAACGGAATGCTCCAAAAAAGCCGCAGACAGAGATATGTGGAGAAAAATCGCAAGAGCAGCGGCCATGGACCTAATCCATAATCACGACCACTCTGTCAAGAGTGTACGACTAAGAAGAAGAGAGATTTGTAATATTGTTGGCAACAAGGGTCTGTCCATTAGAAATCCCGGGAAGATCCATGTAAATATAAACATTCCGATGCAAGTACTTAAATAACTCTACCTAATTCCGACCTCTGCTCATAAGTAACTAACTTAGTGGATTTTTTAAATAGATTTAATAAATATTAAGAGATATTCTTGGATTCTTCTCAGACTGAGAAGAACTCAAGCTAACAATCCGACCACATAAATATTTATGCCAGATACTATTTCTTAAGAATGAACATACATACCTACATACATATTATCACGCCTATTTCCCACAAGGGTAGGTAGAGACTTTGGACCTCCAATGAAGAATGAACATTAAAAAGTTTTGATGACCTAATTCTCGATGTAGTCAATGTCTACACAATATAAAAATATGTCTTATATCTAGGATGATAATAAAAATCACAAAAGAGTTAGGTAGGTACTCAATTTATAACAAGCTTTAAAATTTTTTGATTAACTATTATATATTTGACAACTAAATGTTATTTCGCGCTGGATCGATATAGTCCTTTACAATAGATATCTTATAATTATGTTGCGACTGATCAGAAACCGGAATTTTCAGCTAAATATTTTGTAAAGTGGAACATAAATTGCAAGGCATCTCTGTTCAACACTTCTGTTCTTAACATTACTTTCCTAATTTCTGTCAAACAGTCTCAACTTATCCGACCACCTTGTGGCAACATGAGCCCACCTTTCCAGTGGCATCAGACAAACGTGACCAGCCCAATTCCATTTTAGCCTACCTGTTTTTTTTGTCTACATCTACTAATTTTGGTATGGAATGGAATGGTTTTTGAAATTAAATTTCGAAAATATCTCCGTAAAACTACTTACGTGGTCGGCTCATCGAGGAAGAGCAGCGACGGGTCTGATAGCAGCTCCAGCGCCACCGCTAGCCGTCTCCTTTGTCCGCCAGAGAGGTCCCGGCTCAGGGTCTGAGCTGATCCACTTAGCCCCAGTAACGCCAGGATTTCGTATACCTACAGTTACAATACAAATATATATTTTTTTTAATAAACATTTACAATCATAATCTTCATATATTTCTTTTCGTATGATGTTGAAACATCATATTAAAAAAAAAACATTTAGGCGAGCCGTGATAGATTCTTAATAAATCAGTTAAGTTTTAGGTAAGAATCTAGGTAAGTAAGACTCTTGGATGGCCTATTTTAATTCGGATTCTGAGCAGGTTCAATTTTTTAAATAGGTAAAGAATTACATAGGTATTTCTAACAATAAAGAATTTGGATGACATGACCTAAGTATTCAACTGACTAGACAATTTGTACCCAGAATAGGTAATGTGTAAAGTTAAAAAAATCCTAGATCCTAGCATTAGTCGGTAACAGACTGTGTCACCATTTCAAGTTACGTGGTATACGTGGTGCTAAAAGTACATATTTTCTTTTTCTTCACAGTCTATATTAAATCAGAGCTGGACTAAAGGACCCAATAACAGTAGGATTTGCCCATAATCACACGTATTGGCACTTCACAACAGCGGAGTATCATTTATGCCCACTGCTACAAACGAACCTATGCATCCGTGTACAAGTCAATGTGTGTGTGTTCGCCCCCAACACACGCGACAAGGCGAAAATGGGGGAGAGGTGCGGGGACGGGGATCGGGGCCGCATATTGCGCGGGACCCTAGAAGTTTCCGTTCTGAATGTAATAGATATTTATATTAATTTTGTGCCATGATACACACGCTGGGCAGAGGGTTGATGATCACAGTAGATGGCATAAAGTCTTTTCACAAAGGAAGCTGTTGCCCGTTCTCTAAGAAGTACAAATACCCGGTAAATGTAAAGTACATACGTCATGTCAAAACATTAATTGCAATAATTGCAATGAACACTTCGCAATTAGATCCTATCAACTATGTCCAGTTAGTCAATGCTCGCTTATGCTTGGATCATCATAATCAAAGTAAGTAAATCATTCACGATAAGATAAGGTTTCATCGTTAATTAATTAACCTTTACATAATAAGCCCCTTGTTTTACAAAGTATGTAGACCATACCAAAAGATATGATACAGACATTTATTGTATTGATCAATCATGGCTTAGTACCTAATCAAAAGAATTAAGTATCATTGATTACTGCATAATTACAATCTTTATGTTAGTAATCACATGCATATTTAATATACTACGTGGAAGGGACATTCCCGTAATAAATCGAACCACGGGCTATACTAGATCACCATAATATAACGAAATTAAAATAACGTAAAAAAAATCAGCCTTTACATACAAAAATGTGCAGCCGCCCGGACAATTCGAATGGACATGTAATTTTTTTTGGTCATTGACTGTTATTTATTATCAATTTATCATTAAGTGCGGTATAAGTAAGTTTATTTATTTGAATTCCCTTTTACCCTTTGGTACCCTATTCTATCTAACCTGTAAATAAAAAATAAAAGCTATATATTTTACGTAACAATTAAAGTGAAAATTATAGTAATGTGGGAAACATCCTCTGTTCTATGATATAAAATATACTTATTCGTGATTATCGTGTCAAATGAATGTGATTGAGATCTTAAGTTATAATTATTACTTACTATTGATTTCCTACTAATCGTTCATAATGATTTATGTGCTTAGTGAACAGGATACAAGCAATATTGTTACATAAAGTGCCTTTTTTTTACAACACACTTACTTAGGTATTTCGTGTACTTTTAGGTATGTACTCAATATCGAAATTGTCTTGGTATTTAGTCCAAAAGCTCTATGAAATCAATTCGTCACTATAGTTAATTCGTTCAAATTGTTTGCAGTACACCCACAAGCTATTTTGCGCTAGTGTTTATTACGATATCTATGCCTACTTTTTTTATGTGCTCGTGCGGCGAAATCTCCGCTATTTACGCACACCGGCAAGGCAAAAGCACAGAATTTGACAAGTACTCACGTACAGAATTCTAACTCAGAAAAGAAATTCAAAGAGATATCTACTTAATGTGGTTAGCGCTATAGGTAGTTTAATTTAGCTCGCGTCAGAACTCCTCACCTCTTCGTTTATATACCTAAACATCCATTGCAAACCAATTTCATTCTTATTACTCGGGACAAATTATTCATGTTTTCCCCTACGAAGTGGTTTCCGTGCGTATAGTAATAATGTAGTATATTTTCGATACCTAAACGGGGAGCGACACCGGTGACACGGGCCTGGCAAGAGCTTACGCAAGAAGAAACGAGAGGCAAGGCTTAGTAGATATGGGCGCACGCCAAAACAAACAAACACCCTGTCCGATCCTTGTAGGAGCAACCCAGACCGTCAATATGAACAACTTTTCCTATGGGAAGAAAAAATCGTCATTTTCATATAAATTACTGGGCCGGTCAAACACTTTTGTATGAAAATGTCGATTTTTTTCGAGTTTCAAGCATTGGTCCCATAGGAAAAGTTGTTCATATTGACGGTCTGAGTTGCTCCTATAAGCTTGCCTGTCTTTTCTTCTTGCCTAAGCTCTTGCCAGGCCCGTATCACTGGTGTCACTCCCTGTTTAGGTATCGAAAATATACCTACATTATTACTATAAGGATCAGACAGGGTTTTTGTTACATATTGTATAGGCAGAGTAGCGAGCGCTTGCTTTTTGCGCTCGTGCTAATTACGCTAACAACACTTACTTTTTCTTTGCGCTCATGCGGCGAAAAGTCCGCCAGTTTCAGCGCAGCGGCAAGAGACATAGCTTCGTAGACAGTGAGGTGGGCGCGGAGGTCGTCTTGCTGGCGGATGTAGCGAGCGCCGCCGCGGCCCGTCGACTGGGATGCGCAGGCGCAGACACCATTTACTGAAATCTCTCCTTTAGCGCCACGCGTCCTGTTACAAATAAAAATAATAATAAGCATCAGTCCTACACCTAATTTCTGCCATGCTATACATTATCAAAAAAGGGAGGTGTCCAGCAGTGGTTTAATGTGGGCTGAAAATGATGATGATAAATAAACATTCATATACAACGTGGAAAGGACATACTCATAATAAATCGAACCACGGGCTATACTAGACCACTATTAGATACCAGAGGTTCCGGGTTCGATCCCCGGTCAGGGCAAGTTGGAAAATGGCCTTTTTAAAATTGTCCTGGGTCTTGGATTTTTATCTATATATGTATTTGTTATATAATATAGTATCGTTGAGTTAGTATCTCATAACACAAGTCTCGAACTTACTTTGGGGCTAGCTCAATCAGTGTAATTTGTTCCTATAAGTATATGTATTTATTTATTGAAAAGGAGTGAATAATTTTGAAAAATATCTGAGTAACTATTTATTTATTTATTTAACTATTGTGTAATAAAATGAAAATAACAGTAAAAAAAAACAAATATCAACATTCCCATACAAATGGCCTGGCGACTGGACACTTTTGTATGGAAATACCGAATTTATTTTTGGTTTCTTCACTGTTATTTTAATTTCATTATATTGTAGTTATCTAGTATAGCCCGTGGTTTGATTTATTTCAGGTATCTCTCTTCCACGTTGTATACTCGCAAAATAAAACCACAGATTATATTCCGATATACGACTAGTTAGGTACCGTTCAGGTTTTTTTTATTTCAAAGATACATTTAATATTTCTGTAACCATAATCACATCATTTAATTATTTTGAATAAAAAGTAGGTATTTTGAGTTTGTAACGTTTGTATTTTATTTTCCCAGTACCCGTTGTTTAGGTGATGAATTAATGAAGCATCGTCTATCTTATTTTAAAGATTTTACCGGTGTCAAATGCCTAATTACTCATGTTGAAGACATAAACATGAAGAAAATTAAGCAAAAAAAAAAAAAACTATCATTTGTTTAGCTACATAGCTACAAGTTATTTTATTAAGTAGGTAGGTACCTTCTTTAACTTACGCTTGAGATAACATAGGCAGCAAGCTTACGTAAGTAGATCTGTTTGTAAACCCTAGCGGAAATTGTTTTATAAACTGACGTAACAACAATTTGGTTATTGCTGCGTTTGCTGCCTTGAGTTATCCACTTCCATTGTTCCCCATGTTATAGTAATACTTCGTTGTTTCTTATTGAAGTGACATTTCTTCTGTTTAAATGTCGCCAATAGCAATCAAGTCAATAATGAACGAAGAAACTTAGTTTGACTGGGACGTTATAAAGAATGTTTTTTTTTTTCAGTGTGCATTGAAATCAGTAGCTTAGGCTTTCAAAATAAAGAGTCTAAGAAATATCATAATCAATCAAGAATGTAGGTAGCTAGTTGCAGATGATCTGATATGTCCAATTTGGTATTTGGTTTTGGAACTACATTTTTATAGAACCGAAAAAAAAGTTAATCTGCTGGATAATAAGTAATTTAAGCCTTTAAAATCTGATGGAAAAGGAAACTGTCAAATAATCAAAAAGGATGCACGTATAGAAATATGACGTCAGTGCCATCAGGTTTAGCGCGTGCGAAAGAGATATCCCCAATACTCTCCCACATTTCTTCATACTAATATTTGAAATGCTAATTTTATTACAGTCACCTTTAATAACTAAGTTTCTTGATGTTCAGAAAAATATTTCTTTTCTTAAAAAATATCGTACAAATTCATCACAGTCAAGTGCTTATAACCAATTAGACAAGAATGATATATCTTAGACTTGAGATTTTAGAGTTTTGCGCGCAGTTCGCGCAAGAAACTTATGCTTACACGTAACAGCTTACATACGAGTACATAGTAACATTTCAAATAGACGAAGTCCGAATCGGATTCGCGCACGAAGGGTTCCGTACCATTATAGCTATCAAAAATCAAGTTTGTTGTATGGAAGCCCCCATTTAAACATTTATTTTATTCTTTTTTTAGTGTTTGTTGTTAAAGCGATAACAGATATACATCATCTGTGAAAATTTCAAACATCTAGCTATCACGCACGGTTCATGAGATAAAGCCCAGTGACAGACAGGCAGACGGACGGACAGCGGAGTCTTAGTAATAGGGTCCCGTTTTTACCCTTTCGGTACCTAAAAAGTAAGATTTGAGTTGTAGGAAAGTAGCGAATTGGAAAAGCTTATATACAACGTGGAAGGGACATTACCATTATAAACCGAACCAAGAGCTATACTAGATCACTATAGTATAATTGAATTAAAATAACAGTCAAAAAACGAAAAATAAATTCGAGATCCCCATACAAATTGCCCGGGCGGCTGCACACTTTCGTATTCGGTTTTTTTACTGTTATTTTAGTTTTATTATACTATAGAAAGTAATTTAGTATAGCTCGTGGTTTGATTAATTACGGGTATGTCCCTTCCACGTTTTATATATCTTAGACTTGAGATTTAGAGTTCTTCGTGCATTTCGCGTAAAAAAAATTATGCTCACACGATGTTATGTGTAACTTTTACTATATATATATATATAAGCTGTTGCTTACAGACATAGTAACAATTCAAGTTACGTATATTAAAAAAAAATAAAGAAGACAAAAGCACTCACACGTATCCCGCTAAAATGTTGAGAAGCGTGGTCTTGCCGGCTCCTGACGGACCCATGATGGCGGTCAGTTCGCCGGGCTTAAAACATCCATTCACACCTTTAAGGATTTCTCGCCGTTCTGAAAAATAAAGAATAATTTAAATTACAATAATTTCTAAAGCTCCTCCGTGCTTCGGAGGGCACGTTTAAGCCGTTAGTAACGGCTGTCATCATTGTATGGCAATCTTCAAGCTATGTCAGATGCCTTAAGGCAGCTTCAAAAATCTGACACCAGTGTTGGCCATTTACACTCACGAAAAACAAACAAACAAATGAAATAACGCTGAAACCACCATAAATTTATCAAAACCTGAAAGTGTTGACGAGATGAAAGAGAGATTGAAATAAAAAAATAATGTTATCTGGAGAAAGTAATAAAGAGCGACAAATTTATTTATACACGTATTTTAAATTGGAATGATTTAATTATTAATTGAATGTAGCACAAGCACCAAAGAAATTCTTTTGGTACAGATAAAAAAGCGGCCAAGTCGGACTCGCCCATGAAGGGTTCCGTAGCAGCAAGTAACATAATTTAAAAGTTCTTGTAGTTCGTTGTAAATTTGGTAAACGTATTAAAAAAAAAACTAAGTTTACTAAATCTCGTTCAAACTAATTTTCGGTGGAAGTTTGCATGGTAATGTACATAGTATATTTTTTTTACTTTATCATTCTCTAATTTTAGAAGTTACAGGAGAGGGGGGGGGGGGGACGGACGGACACATTTTACCACTTTAGAAGTATCTCTCGCGCAAACTATTCAGTTTAGAAAAAAATTATATTAGAAACCTCAATATCATTTTTGAAGATCTATCTAGATATATCTTTTCTCAGATCTATATAGATACCCAACACGTACGGGTACAATGAAAAAAACATTTTTTGAGTTTCAGTTCTAAGTATGGGGAACCCACAAAATTTTTTGTTTTTTATTTTTCTATTTTTGTGTATATATCATAATGCGGTTCACATAATACATCTACTTACCAAGTTTCAATAGTATAGTTCTTATGGTTTCGGAAAAAAGTGGCTGTGACATACGTACGGCCAGACAGATAGACATGACGAATCCATAAGGGTTCCGTATTTTGTCATTTGGCTACGGAAGCCTAAAACGAACAATTTGTTTAAGCGATACGTCTCAGTTTTGCGTGCTTGCAATCTCAGGCAAATCATGACAAGAGCTGGTTGTACATACACACACACATTTTCTAGGAATTCTATATAATTGCTGAACACATTTCCGATAGCACAAAAGTACAGTCAGGCTTCAAAAATAGAGTCATAATTTTTCATACTAGTTGTATGAAAAATTATGATTCCATTTTTGAAGCGTACCGCACATGTCCTTTATACTTACAAGCGAGAAATCTTATCAAAACGTATCGGACGGGTTCATTTTTAAACCTCTACAAAAAGAGGGGTGTTATAAGTGTGACGCTAATTCTTATCTGTTCGTGGCATCGTAGCTCTCGAACGGATGGATCAGTTTCGATACGGTTTTTTGAAAGCAAGTTCCTTTGCGGTGATTCCTAGCTATGTTTGATGAAAATCAGTACAGCCGTTTAAAAATTATTAGAGATTAACTGTTGAAATTCGGGATTTTTAATTTACCTGGCAAAAAAAAAAATGGCGCTAGGGATATTACATGTAGTTCCGCCACTCATCACTAGATGGTGTCGTTAGGGTTTTTTTAATTTGCCTGCCAAATAAACTTGTTCGAAAAGCTTGTTTTTTCATCCAGGGCAATACTAGAAAAAAAGGCAAACCAAAAAGAGAGAGATAGCGCCTTAAGGCATGGTTTGTATTGTATTGAATGAAATTAGTATTATTATTAACTATCCATTGAACGAATATTAACTATTCATAGGGTGCGAAAATTTCATAAAACTTGTTCCAGGATATACGTTTTTGTCAGTAAGCCTTACAAGTTTGGGAAATAAATGTTTTTTTTATTTAAATTTTTCATTACATTTGCGAGGTTTCTATCGAAATATTTTTTTATTTTTATAATTTATGAGTACTTTATGAACGGTCGAAGTAGTAGTATCGAGGCAGGTAAAATTTGTGCAAAAAAGCAGATTTTTGGAGGCGTATACTGGACTTGTTTTTCCATATATACATTTTTTATTTCGATAAAAAACTAGAAATAGCGCACAAGATATCTGTTAGTTCAAAAGTTTTCAAGAAAGATCAGTTACAACGCCATAATTACGTACGAGCGTTTGTATGAAAAGTAAGACGGGAAGGCTGCTCTTAAGCGTGTGATCGGTGGGAAAAATTGTATGAAACGCCATCTAGGAGCGCGTCATGACGCAAGTTGCGTCGCGCATCTTACGTTGCGTGATACGACGCTTACGCGAAAGTTCAAAAGGGTACAATGATAGAACGTTTAGTGTAAACATGTTATTTTTACCCGACTACGGCGAAGCCAAAAGAGGGTAATGTGTTTCGCCGCTGTGTGTGTATGTATGTTCATCTGTTCCTCGTATCTTCAAAGATATCGATGGTATCTTGTCAAATGAGGTATCGTTGGAAACGTCTTATGCCTGTCCGCTTGTTATAGGCTATGTGACGTTGCAGTAAATTCACCTTGGCGCCCTCTTAAGGGTATAAAGTAATGAACAGAGATCGGAATCACGGGTGCTATTGCTATCAAAAGTATGGATATGACTAAAAGTTCCGGGATTTCTCGAGAATCTAATTGGGTACTAAGTAAATAAAACAATCTTAATTATGTGATTTCAGAATAAGTATATTTTTTTTCGATTAAAATATATCCTGAAATCAAATAATGATGGTTGTTGTATTTATAGATTATATAGTCATATCCATATTTTGATAGCAATAGCACCCGTGATTCCGATCTCTGGTAATGAACTAAAAATCAAACAAATCGAATCGTAACGAGAGTGGGGTATCAAATGAAAGGGCTTAAAAAACACATTTCATCACTATATGGTACATCAGTAGCTGTTGCTCCCTGTTGTGCTTGCTTAAACTGGATAAACTTACTTTTTAGTAAGAATTTTTTTGTAGTTGGATCACAGAATTAATATTTAAAACATTACATACGGAATCTTCAAGGGTCCCGCGCAATATGCGTTTTTGTTGTGGACGAGCGAAATTTTTTTTTCGATTTCGTAAGTTTTCCCTCTGTTGAAGTTGTTCGTATAGATGACGACAGCACGTCCTTAAATTATAGGTAGTTCATGTCCAAATACATTGTATATGGACAAATAACACACATTAAGCTAGCCCCAAAGTAAGTTCGAGACTTGTGTTATGGGATACTTACTCAACGATACTATATTTTATAACAAATACATATATAGATAAACACCCAAGACCCAGGACAATTTGAAAAAGGCCATTTTCCAACTTGACCTGACCGGGGATTGAACCCGTTTATAAATTTCAGTTGTGGAATAATAAAACCATGCGCGGTACCTTAGGAGATACTATTATTATATTCTGTAGTCGGGTTTTAATTTTTTAAAACTATATCTTGTTTAGAGATTCCGTGTAGCTATAAACCTAAGTTGTAATTAGTAAGAAAACTAGGTTATAAGATCGTCCTTCTATATAAATATCAAGCCAGTATTTCCTTAGTCTTTAATCAATCAGAATGCAACTTTGAATTATTTTATTAAAGTGTAGTCCCACACGTGCTAATGCTGTTATTTAAATTAATTTACATTAGTTACAAGAAAATGTTTCCTGAGGTCGTTGTCGAAGGTCACGGTCAGTAAATCACGACACATTATGTTTTCATTGCGAATTTTAAAAATATCACGGAAATGTTTATTAAAATATAAAATAGGCTATTTTACTGTGTATGTTTCCAGGTGCAAGTCGAACACGCGCACGAAGGATTCCGTACCATTTATTTGTAAAAAATCACGTTTGTTGTATAAGAGCCACACTTACTTTACTCTGTTTTAGTAAGTATTTGTTTTTATAGCGGCAACAGAAATACATCATCTGGAAAAATTCAACTGTCTAGCTGTCACGGTTCATAAGATACCTGTGACAGAAATACAGACAGTCAGGCAGACGGACGGACGGACGGATAGCAGAGTATTAGTAATAGAGTCCCGTTTTTACCCTTTGGGTATGGAACCCTTAAAAATAGTCTCAGCGTGTACGCTGAGACTATTTTTAAGGGTTCAGTTGACATACAGAGCCGACCCCAAATAGGGAAGTGGCGAGGAAAAAAAAACAGCCGTTCTCAAAATTTAGGTTAGATTAGTGGAAACCCTGTCAAAAATATTTGTGCCCGGCACTGACATACACTCGAAAAATATAAGCGTCCTTCTGAATGACGCCTTCTGTTAAAAAACATCTTTAGTCTCAGACCAGCATGGAAGGTTTAGTTGGGTATGTACACAGACATACAAACGGAAGCAGACGAAACATTACATACTAAGAACGCAATTTGTGGCAATTTTTCACTCGTAGCTTATTTTTTAACTGACTAAATAATATATTTATAAACATTTATTGCAGGTGTTTGTATAGTTAAGAACTCTTTCACATTCATAAGACTTAATTGTTTTTGGAACGAAGTTCCTTATCGCGCGTTGCGAAAGGGAGCTAGATGGAAAAAATTAAGACCAAACGTTGTAACAACACTTTTTGTTCATTTAAATTTATGAAGATAAAAAAACTTGAGAGGTGTCAAGGGACACTCGGACGGAACGAAGTAAAATATAAATAGGTCTAAATTACATTCAAACTCTTTTCTGCGTTCTAAAATCAAGTTTTTATTATCTTCATAAATTTGAATGAACAAAAAGTGTCGTTACAACTTTTGATCTTAATTTTTCCATCTAGCTCCCTTTCGCAACGCGCGATAAGGAACTTCGTTCCAATAAAAACTTGATTTTAGAACGCAGAAAAGAGTTTGAATGTAATTTAGACCTATTTATATTTATATTTTACTTCGTTCCATCCGGGTGTCCCTTGACACCTCTCAAGTTTTTGTTCTTAATGTTACAAAATAAGTTAAATAAAACAACAAAGCTTATGTAGCTTAAGTGTATTATTTACAGTATTGTATTGTCTGCTTCCCTTTATATGTCTGTGGGTAAGTAATTGTGTAGGACTCTCTCATAGTTAGGTAACATTTATATGGCTTCACAAAACGTAAACAGCAAGTTCACTGCTGGGTTAACTAGACTGTAAAGTGATAAATCTAATGACCGGTCAAAGTCAGTCTAGTAATTAGGCCGTCTCGGAATCGTAACCACTTTCGTTCCGCGTCTCTTGCTTATGTAATGGACGTATGGTCATTCTAGGCATGTCTGCATTAACTAGTTTTCGCTCGGGACTTCGTTTAATTTTATGCATTGCCAGAAAATAACATCTCCGGTATCTTATAAAATTGTTACTGTTTATTTATTTAACCTTTATTGTTCTGTACAAAATACAATTTGTATAGCACAATAGGCGGTTTTCTAAATGATGACTGATGGAGAATACATTAGCATTATTTTTCTAACTTTTGTACCATTGCAGTCAATAAATAAAATAAATTAATAAAATTTCATTTTCGACCAAATGATACTTAAGATAGGTACCTACCTATATGATTTTGAATCTACTAAAGATGATGAAAATGCTTACTTAGGAAAATAAATTCCTCTCCTCTAATCTTAAGTAGACTAAAATTCGATGTTCGTTTAAATTTTATTCTCTTATTCATTTTAAAAAGTAACATAATACGAAACCGAAAATAAAAAAAAAAAATGATTCGCTAAAATAAGAAAGTTATAAGCCTTCCAACGGATTTAAAATTCAGTGGAAGGGGAAATAGTCAACTAATAGAAAAAAGATGCACTACACCAGCGTGATGTCGAAAGAGATCACTACTTGTATATATTATAAATCTTTGAAAGAGATAGATGTCCCATTAAAGCTCCCACTCTTATATTAAAAATAATGATTGCTGCCTCATTTAATAACCAATTTACTTGCTCTTTGAGAAATGGAGAATATGCACATATTTTTTTTATTTGCTTAATAAAGTCCTTATTGACCACAGTAAACAAATATGAAAGAATTTATAAAATATCTTAATCAGCGACGAACATGTGATAATTCAAAGTTTCAATTAGAAAGAGAAGTCCGATATGTACTGATGACGTCAAAGTCCACATCATCTATACATTTGCCATAGAAAATAGCGTTTTTGCGAGTGAGATAGACATAGTTCCGTAAAATTGTTATATCTCGTTCGTTTTTTAACCAAATCTTATTCTGTTTTCACTGTCAGTAATTTATTTTTGAATATCTATGGATAAACTGATTAGATAACATTTATTTTTTCATGCATATTCCCTATTAAAGTGTTATTTGTTGTTCCTATAAAATAATGTCCAATCTTGTCGAATAGCCTATTGGATTGTTCCCTCCGGCCGCGTTGGCAATTATGTTTCGCAACCAATAGTTAAAAAGAGGTAATAAGGTTAAATAAAACAATCTTTTACGACAAGTTGAGAGGATTCATGCCATACAATGGGAAAATAGTAAATGTTACGTAAACATTCTCAATAACTCTATTAATAAAACACGGGTTACTCACTCTACGTGAGTAACCCGTGTTTTATTAATAATGTCTGAGTCTCACGTTAGTTTTAACCAAAAAATTCTTAATAACTGTTTAATAGCAGAGTTATTGCGTAAAAATACTTATTATCATTACATTACTCATCTAACTCATGACTGTCATGAGTGAATCTGTGACTAAACTATGATTATATCTACATAAATGACACAAACAACAAAACATGTACTGGGGCAGAGTTCAGAAAAATATGATAATTTAATAGTTCCGTACACAGTTAAACATGGCGACTGTAATCGGTGCAGAAAATAACGTAATCTAGCTAGACTAAAATTGTAAAGAAAAAATATTTGATTGTGTGCTTGTTTGTAATGGAAAAAACTACTGATCTGATTTATTTTTAAAATTCTTTCTCTTCTAAAATGTTACATTATCTGCGAGTAACAGGGGCAAAATTTTATCTTTCTTTTTTTGGGCAACGTCGTGGGAAACAGCACTAATATAAACGTCGGTTTCGTACGTGGTATACACTCCAAAAGCTTTCCATAGTCATTCATCAGCCCATGCAACAGTTATAATGGGAATGTTTGGAAAGTTAAGATACGGGGCGGTCTTTAAATTTAGTTTAAAATAAATAACGACAAATGTTGATATTAACTTTTAATGAAGTATGTTGGGGATGAACATATATATGATTATATAATTTGTTATTTATATATATTATTATAATATATTTCTTATCCCGAGAGCAACACAATATATAGGAAGGTAAAAAGATCAATCAACAATATATCTAAATTTAAAAAAGTTTTATTGAACAATGCGTACTATACTTTCAATGATTATTTAAGAGATAACACCGCGTGGATACTTCCTAAACATTTTCCATTACACTCCACACATGAAACATAAATAGCTGCATTTTCTGTTACCATAATAAGCTTACTGTAAAAACATGTAAATGCTCTGCGATCAATAAGTGACCAACATATAATTAATATTTTCTCTTGACAAGGTCTGCGAGTTCGGGTTTTTCATGCTCACTAAAATGTCCAATCCGGTGGTGGCGTCGCTGGTCGGGTCGTTGGATTCCCTCTAATATGGTTGAGTTTAACGATGGCTGATCCGTGCGTCAACTCGTGAACGGATGCTGCCGGGAGGGACTGGTCAGCTCGGCTTCGCTTTTTTGACTACTTAATATTTTGTATTACGCAATTTATGTTTGTTTACTGGTTCGCAAGCATTACATGTTATAATGTGTCAACATTGTATTATATTATAAGTATTTATTAATTAAAAGATAATTATAATAATATGACAAAGCCCTTCTGGCGAGTAGGCGACCAATACTGTGAAAATGAGTTTCTTTCGGCGTTTCTTCTCAGCAGTGGTCGTTACGAAGCGCTGGTATCGGTAGCTTTTCTTTAAAAATAAATTAAATTTTAATATACTTTACACGTAACATAAATTATACTTATTGACGTGTAAAAGTGCCTGTAAAGGTCTAATTACTGAATAAACATTTGAATCTTTGAATCTAAATACCTATCTAGATAAAATAATAAATGAGACTTGATCGGAGATATCATTTAAGCTAAGTACTGTCAATCTACTGATATTTTATGTAAATATTCGTAAGTTTAAGACGAAGTGGTAGCTAAAGTGGCACCCTCATTTGAAATAAATTGTTTAAAACTAAATATGATGATAATTAAAAATTTGATTTGTATCACTGTCTAGAAAGACCTTTAAACTATTTTATGAATAACCTTTGAAATTATTACTAATAGTCCGTCTAGTTTTAAAACGGGTTTTCGCCAAAAGTGGCCACTTTTGGCAAAAACCCGTTTTAAAATTAGACGGACTACCAATATTACTTTCAAAGGTTGTTCATAAAATAGTTTAAAGGTCTTTCTAGACAGTGATACAAATCAAATTTTTAATTATCACCATATTTAGTTTTAAACAATTTATTTCAAATGAGGGCGCCACTTTAGCTACCACTTCGTCTTAATACGATCTATTTTTACTATCACAATAAATAGCATTAGAATAGTACAACAAGTCAATAACCGATAAAACAAGCCAAAAAAACAAACGACGAAATAACAGTCAATCGACCAAATTGGGCAACACAATAGTTATTATATGTGTATAGGTATTTGTGTGTTATTGTATGTGCGTACAAACATAGGCAATAAACATTTAAGTAAACACATATTACTACTATTTAATGTCAAAAAAATACTTATACTTATTTTAAGGCATAGGGATATTGAACAACATTCTGTAACTTCTTTTACCTTTCTGTAACTTATACGTATGTTTTCAATTCAACCTAAGATAGAGGTGAACGTCCTTGATTCTGACCGTCCTTGTCGTTTTGCGTCGAGAAATAATATAATTCGCAATGTTAGAGTGATAAATCTTACTATCATGACGTCAAAGGGCGAAGCACAAGACGTGCGCGGAATGTAGTGTAGAAAAATAATGGCAATTCGCTGTAGGTCCATCATCGTAGAATTTTTAGTTATTAAATGATTTTTGTACAAATATTTTAATTCACTTTCACGACTTTATCCCTTACGGGGCGATAGAGTCCAGGGCTGAGGAACTCAAAGGCCGCTTTCATTTGATTTGACTAAGATTCTCGTCTATTCCCTCGATCGGCTTTTACGGTCTAAGCGGAAAGAGAAGCAGCTGGTATGTACTAAGTTTTTTTCTATTCCTCCAGACCAGCATGGAAGCATGTTTATCTTTTTACACAAGGGTCGATATTAGCTACACTTACCGGAGTGGAATCGTAGACCAAGAAATAGGTGGCGGGATGATCTAGACAAGTTTTTGTCGGGATTGGAAAAGTTTCAGAGGACGATAAGTAAAGAAATAAGGCCTTTGCCCTGTGGGACGTATATAAAACCAACAGGTTAATAAACCAAAGGTTGTTTAGATAAAAGAGAAGGTGAATGTTGTGTCGTACGAGACGCCGACAGTGAGAACCAGAATAAAAAAAGAAAAGGTTTTTGTGATGTTTTGACTTCACCAAAAAGTTATTTACCTAAGGATATACCTACCTATTATTTCGCCAATATATTGTCAATTCCTTTTATAACAATCTCTCCCAGTAACCTATTTAAGTAAAAAAAAAATCCTGATAGGGACATTATTACAGCAGTAAGTAATTTAATTTATGATATTCGATGACATATCCATCGCATTACCTGAACTTGGTGCCGTGATCAGGATCACATAATCAATAAACACGTCATCTGTCAAAGCATCAATTAAAGGGAGCACGTTTCCGCCAGCATTTGCAAGTCTAAAATCGGTTGCTGGCAGACCAGATACACATGATCGGCGTGTGTAATGAGATTGAATCGATCAGTCTGCACATTATTGATAATTTTCACTTTGACATAATAAGGCCTGGTGTTTTCGTGCCTGGGGCCCGTAGCATATTCTATTCTTTCCTATTCCCAGGATTTTATGTCCGTTAAGGTAGCAAAAAAAAAAAAAAGATACCAATTAGTTTTCGACATTTAATATAAGAAAATTTAGAAATAACTCTGTTAGAAATAATGAGTAAATTATACTCAAAGAAATTGACACTATTGATAAAATTTATTCAATTTTTTAAAATTATTGATGTTGATTTTGATACCAATATCTATCTACTTGCCGGTTGTCTCTCTGTATCCATAAGAAGGTAGTATTCATTTATAAAAAAAAACCGCAGGATCCGGCACTGGCTCCATGCACTGAATTCTATGCATTATTGGCATAAGGACCATTGTTTACTCTTGTTTATTTATTGACTACTCGTTTTTGACTTGTCGATGATAAAAATCATCAATTTCTTAAATTTCCTAATATATAAAAACGTAAGTCCTTCTATGCTAGTTTGGGAGAAAATAGCCTATAATGTACTAACAACAGCTTTTCTTCCGGCGTAGATCGTAAAAATCTAATCGAGACAATAGTCGAGAATCTGAAGTATGTTAATAGGCGAGATGCTGGCTGGCAACCCACCACTATTTTGATTCTATAGTCACGCCAATGAAAACTACAGACAAGAAATAACATATGACAACATTTAATTGTCATATTGTATATATGTTTTTTAGCATAACTGCCAGTAAGACTTACTTAAGTAGACAAATAATATTTTCATTTGAGCACAAATCAAGTTTTTAGATACAAAAATACAAAATAATGCACCAAATACAAGTGTTAAAAGGAATCCTTTGTAACCATTTCATTCTGCCTAGTTTATACCTTCCAATACTGAATAAATGGAGTCAAATATGTTCGCGTACTGCAAAAAAATATAAGCAATGTTTAGTTTTTGAACTAGATTTCGTACGTCAATGAACGGAATTTGAAATCCAGTTTAGTTCCAATAAATGTGATTTAGTTGAATGACGTCATCGCGAATGTTAGTTATTTTTAATAACAGGCTGTAACTAACGAGTATTATAATAACATTTATCTTCAGATTCACAGAAATACGATTTGTGGTTTAATGTGCGTACATTCGTTAGAATGTTTATCAACATTGTTAAATATAATAATTAAAAACATAAAACAATTAAGGCACGGTGAATAGTTTCAAGTTTCGGTTTGGGTATATTTTATCATAATTTAGACTAGTATCCGTTAAGACAATCTCATCTAATACTTAAAATACCACCTCATTTTGACGAGATATCTTTATACCACGTCCTTTTTGTCAATTTTTTTAAATGTTTTAGGGCGGCAAACGAACAAGCGGGTCACCTGATGCTAAGTAATCCCCGCTGCCCATGGACAACTGCAACACCAGGGGTGTAACAGAAGCGTTGCCGGCCTTTCAGGAATATATAGACTCGTTTTTTGAAGGTTTCAATATCTTATCGGTCCGGGAACACTGCTGCAGGAAGTTAATTCCACAGTTCGGACGTACGTGGTAAAAAGTTCCTTTTAAAACGTACGCTGGTTGATTGCCAACTATCCAAGTGGTGTGGATGAAATTTTAATTTCAGGCGGGTGGTGCGGAGGTGAAATTTTGCAGCAGGTATTAAGTTGAACATTTCTTCAGAGCATTCCTCATGATAAATGCGATAAAAAATGCACAAAGATGCAACATCCCTACGTAGAGTCAGAGGATCGAGTCGGCCGACGAGAGTCACATCGTCGATTATACGAGTTGCGCGATTTTGAATACGGTCAAAAGGAAGAAGTTGGTATTTAGGTGCCCGGCCCAGAGATGGGAGCAATATTCCATATGTGGCCTAACTTGCAATTAGTCTATGTAGAAACTCGTCTAAAACGTAGTGTTTGCTTTTTTTGTTAGGTAAGTTAACTACAAGTACTTAAAAAAAATGAACCACAGAATGTAGAAACAATACGGAGATGGAAGAGAAAATATGTATGTAATGTGGTTGACTGGCCTTTCTGTTAGGCCTTTTACCGCAACAAGTAGTTAAAATTACTTACATAATGTAGTTTATGTAACGCTAACAAAATATACTGAAACTATTTTAAAGGTAGAAACAATCCATAATACAAAAAAAACGTGCCCCAAAGAACATACTTCGAAAAAAAAATTGCTTCCCATACAAAAAATTCGAAACAACTAAAAATAATATATTAGTATCATAGTACAACGATTTCTCAAATTAAAATTAGACCTTTTTACACCTAGTTATAATTAACGAGACCTATCTTTAGGTATTTTAATTAATAGGTGTCATAATGATAGATTCCTGGGCGCTAGTTCTTAACCGAGGCAAATTGATTACAAGGCTATAAGTGGGCATAAATAACATGTTATTATCACAGGCAATTCAAGAATTTATCAATGAAGAGTTGCGAGCAGCTGATTCATTCATGATATGTAATTTTGCTCTTGTAGGTGTTTTAATTTGTAGGTGCTTTAATTTATAGGTTTGCGATAAATCACTATGAATTAAAAACGTTAAATTGCAGAAAAAAAAATGAATTACTCTTTAGCTTTAATCAAAACGTACTAGCTTTAATCAAATGGAGTAACTTTCATTATTAACACGAAGTTTATGACAATAATTTGTTAGTACGTAACATGAATAATGATGTAAATTTTAATTAACCTTATAAATGTACAGTGTTGTATAGGAAAAAAAACTGAAAACCAATGTCGCATGCAATTTATAATAAATAAATAAATATTAAAAATACAGGGACAAATAACACTGATTGAGCTAGCCCCAAAATAAGTTCGAGACTTATGTTATAGGATACTATATTTTATAACAAATACGTATATAAATAAATACCCAAGACCCAGGACAATTTGAAAAAGGCCATTTTCCACTGACCTGACCGGGGATCGAACCCGGAACCTCTGGGTGGCGGACTAGCATAGTGACCACTACCTTTGCTAAAGTCAAATAGCATAAAATTCTTGTATTCTATCTTCCGTACTAACCAACAAGCTTATTTCTTATGAAAATAAGAGATTATTACCCCCTGCACCCCTTTGGTACGATCAAGTTTAATTCACTCCGTGGTTTATTCAATGTTTAAAAAATGTTAAAAACTACAGATTTTTAGATTAGATTGATGAATTTGTTAATTTGTTGTTATTTCTTTCTGTTTTTCTATTTGTTAATTTGATTTTTTAATCATGATTCTTTGACATTTATTAATTATTACTTGTTTAAAATTTATTATTTTTGACAATTAACTTTTGATAATTTAACTTTAACTTTTATTTTATAATTTTTTGCACGCCTTACAGAGGCAAAATGTACTGGCACTTTTAAATAATTTGTACCATATTATGTACCTACATTTATGCAAATAAAGAGATTATGATTAGGTTTCTTTCTCGCAATCTTTAAGAAAAGGGAAACTCTATTCCACATATCAATCATCCGTAACCCACAAATTTACAAATATCCAGGGCCGATGGTTTCTTTTTTCTACAACGGCTTATTATGCATTTAGGCAAGCTGCAATCGATAAGAGTTGCATGATAATTTGCGGTAGTGCGAAGTTTCTATGTTTCACCATCTTACCGTCAATTCCTCATACCATCCGTGTTACATTTTTATTTGACCCTTTTTTTATTTAAATGACAAAGTTTAGAAATAATAAAACACTATGTATTTAAATCCAACAGTTGGGTATGAAACTGAATTGAAATTGATACACATATCACATACATACGTACAATAGAAATAAATATATGTACAAATCTCTTTGATCATAATACCTATACTTATGGATGTATGTACCTAAGTAAATACTTATTTGTTGTTTTTTTTACATATAAATATAAATTAAAAAATATTTATTTACTATGTAAGTATTTCCTAACAAAAGGATTCCGAGAGATCATAAAGCCGTATTCAGCAGTTACCCACAAATCAATTGATTTAGCTGTTATTATGCTCAGTCGTAATAATTGTAAGTTAGGTACCTAAGTATTGCATTTTGTAAATAAAATTTTATGTTGTTGTTTTTTTCATAAATTTCATAAAGTAAAATTCTAAATTTAAAAAATAAAAAGGTCAATGTACTCGTATTTCATACATGTCAAATTCAATGAACGAATATGTCATGTAGGTATTTGACATATTTATATTGTTAACTCTCTCTTTTCACTTCGCGCGTTTTCGGTTACAGACTCTGTTTTAATTTACAACAAGAACGAATGAGGGTATCACTGGACAATTCTCTTGATCTCAGAAGCTAGACCAGGCTTGTCACTCCTCGTTTAGGTATCGAAAATATACCTTCATTATTACTATACGCGCGGCGAACACTCCGGAGTGGTAAATTCAGTTATATGAACCGTTTGTCCAGAGTAACAAGAATGAAATTGGCTTGCAATGGATGTCTAGGTATCTTAACGAAGAGGTGCCGAGTCCTGACGCGAGTTAAATTAAACCATAGCGTTAACCTCATTGAGTAGAT
This sequence comes from Acrobasis suavella, assembly GCA_943193695.1. Lineage (NCBI taxonomy): Eukaryota > Metazoa > Arthropoda > Insecta > Lepidoptera > Pyralidae > Acrobasis > Acrobasis suavella. The sequence goes on from OW971941.1 coordinate 5,432,547, forward strand.
ATTTCTTTGATTTATTTTCTGAGTAAGACTTCTGCATGTAAGTACTAGTACTTATTATGTGGCTAGACTACTTGAGAAGGAGCGCAAGTGGAAATGGGCAGGACATTTGCTCGAATGGGCCCCGAGTGATGGACAAAAAGGTTACAGGAATGAAGATCACATGCCCATATCTGATGCAGAAGTAATGTCGCCGAAAAAACGATAGTTTTACAACCGATAGTTTCAATCGAAAAGGTATTGTTTCTCTTCTCATAATGCATTAACTTTTGATCGGCAACACTACCAAGAGGACGGCCACCGATCAGTTGGGCCGACCGATGATATCCGGAGGCAAGCGGGCCCAAGTTAGATAGCAAAAGCCAGAGAAAGCCATTGTTAGAGTTTAGATTAATAGAGAAGGCCTACACCCAAAAATGTATATATAAGATGCGTTTAAATTAAGTACAAATATTTTTAGGGGCGATAAAGTCCAACATTTTGAACCAGTTTTTCCAAGGAATGTATATCAAAAATACAAAAAACAATTAGGTTCTCATACAAATTTAAGTAACCAATAACATTAACAATAGGTAGTGATCTTTGGTTCAATTTATTATGGGTATGTCCCTTCCAGGTTGTATATACATTTATTTGGAAAAGTTGTTCAAAACTGAATCACCTCTTAAAATATTTGTATGTACTACATTTGTAATTTTCCAAAACTAAAAACCGACTTCACTCCCAAACTACACAACCGATTGTGATAAAATTTATATGGGATCACCTGACAAATATGTCTGATCAAACAAAAAAAGAATTTTCCTAATCGGTCCAGGCGTTTTCACATAATCGATGAATATACATTTTAAAAAAAAGATTCCGACGAATTGATAAACTCCTCCTTTTTTAAAGTCGGTTAAAAAGCACCATGTCTAAGGGCCTCTGATGATGATGACGTGAAGCGACGTGAAGGTTAGACAATTCGTCGTATGGTTGAGTTCCATAATAAATTGTTCGTAGGAAAAATAGTCATAATTTAGTTGTAATTTGCAAACATAAAAAAATTGCTCAACGCTGCTTTGACTAAGCATGAAATTAGATCATTTTAAGTTTTTAAGTTAAATTTTTCTTTATATTCCTCTTATTTTCTTCGCTGATTCTTTGTAAGCACATATATTTAACTAGTACCTAGTGGCTACTTTATAATTTAAACTCTGAATAACGTAGTGGGTTACTTAATCATTACCACTTCATATAATAATATGTAATATTATATCTGTTAGGTAGTTAAGTCTTTTTTATGTAACTGTTTGTTGTTTTTCAATAAATAAAATCTAAAATCTAAATCTAAATCTAGACATTACGTTGCACTTAACACGTACAATATCTATCTCATACAATCTCGGCTACTAGGAAGCTCATAAATATTCTTTATCCCTTATCTACAGAAACGATAAATACCTTCAGGTTAATTTAATTGTAGTTTAATTATGGAAAACTTTACAATGTACATGCCTGTATGTCACCTAAAGATATATTTAAATAGCAGAGGTGGTATTTTCAAACGTGTATAAAGCAGATTTAATTATTTCCTTAGTAGAAATGGCAAGGTAAGAATGTTTTAAGAGGTGTTAATTTTTCAATTTTTACTTTAATTTGTTGTAAAGCTTTTATAACTTCTTCATTTAAAGCAGATATTTTTTTTATAAGTAAATATAATAATATATAGGGACAAATAACACTGATTGAGCTAGCCCCAAAGTAAGTTCGAGACTTGTGTTATGGATACTAGCTCATCGATACTATATTTTATAGCAAATACATATATAGATAAACATCCAAGACCCAGGACAGTTTGAAAAAGGCCATTTTCCAACTTGCCCTGACCGGGATCGAACCCGGGACCTCTGGGTGGCGGACAAGCATGGTGACCACTAGGCCACGGAGGTCGTAAAAAGAAGATCAAAATACGGCTGGTACATAACACTCACTTTAAGTGCTTCGAAAGGCATGTTATGCCGTTGGTCCTAGCACTCATTATTGTATGGTAGTCGTCAAGCTATGTCAGATGCCTATCGGCTTGAAAAATCTAACGCTAGTGACAGATTTCGGCCAATTACACACGAAAACAAAGCACAAACAAAGATAGAGTGGTCTGTATAGATATTTTTCACCTCTACTAATGCTATATAGTATTTAAACAAGCTTATTAAAGTTGATAAACAAAAGATATTATTTTTAAACTAAAAACGGAAGTACACAATTAGATCATAATTCGTTTTGCAATAATGACGAGACGATAGACTAAAGTGCCAACTTTACTTACTATGCCAACACAAAGTGATGACATGATACAGTGGAAGCCAGAAATGACATTTGTAAAATATTAAATATTGGCACACATGGACATGACTTTGCCGTTTTGAAATTTTCACACGCAGTACAAAAATATGATAAATTGCAGAAAATATGTCGCAACCCAACCTGTACATAACAGTACAGTCGACAACAAAAGCGTTAGCTAAATGGGAAACTAAATATATGAATAAATGGGTTGGTAAATTTTTTAACAATATATTTATAAATCAAAATTAGAGTGTGGATTAAATTTACCGAATAATAGAAAATAGTTTATCCTTCATATTTTTGCAGTAGCGTTTTACTTGCAAATTACTTAATTTCAAATAAAACTAATTAATTTCAAATCAATTATATAATATATTTTTATCAAGTCACAACTAACGAACGGTCAAAATGTCAAATTATCAAATATTCTTTATGTACTTCGATGATATGATAAAGCAAGCATTCAGTTTTGGCAACTACCTTTCAAATACTCATCGAAACTTTCGTAAGTAATTATAAAGAAAGTTAGCTCATTCAGGATTCTGTAATTTCTTTTCTGTTAACGATAAATGATGATTACCTTATATAGGTACATACTTAATAAAATAAATAAAATATGAAAATTGCGCAGATATTTTTTCGAAATTAAAAATCGACTTCAATACATACATACATAGGGACAAATAACACTGATTGAGCTAGCCCCAAAGTAAGTTCGAGACTTGTGTTATGGGATGCTAACTCAACGATACTATATTGTATAACAAATACATACATAGATAAACATCCAAGACCCAGGAAAATTTGAAAAAGGCCATTTTCCAACTTGCCCTGACCGGGAATCGAACCCGGGACCTCTGGGTGGCGGACTAGCATGGTGACCACTATGCCACGGAGGTCGCCAATGCCAGATTACTTAACCGATTTTGATAAAATTTCTATGGGTACATCTAGAAAGATGTCATATAATATCCTTTTAAACAAAAATATTTTTTAAATCGGTACACGCGTCTTCGAATAATTTATCAGTGGACATAAATTAAAAAAAAGAGAGATCCCGACGAATTGATAACTCCTCCTTTTTTTGAAATCGGTTAAAAAGGCAAAACATGTTGCATTTTATACACATACCTACACTAGGGGGCAGACAGAGCTTTTTAGATCTTGCGGCTTTAAGCAGACAAAGCGGCTCTGCGGTCTGCTAGTGTGCCATTTCTGAAACACGAAGTCACCTAAACGAATGGTTTTTCCATACAAAAAACGGTTCGTTTAGTGACTCCGAATTTGAAAAGAAAAAAATGGCACCACAAAGCCGTCAGTCGGAAAAACCGGTTTAAGCGTGACGTAAAGTTGTTAACTCTTTATTTTTATATTTTACTGTTCTCAAAACTACCACCGTTTGCGTAGTGATTAGTGGATTTGGCATATTGCTACCATTCCTTGACACGAATCTACGACAAGTACGTATCTAAACATTGACACAGAGCGGGTTAGCATTATGTTGACACATGTTTACCATACAAAAGTATGTAAAAATATTTGTTCACGGAACCGTTGTAGACTTTACCTTTTCATATTTTATAATTGTTAGATTGGTTCACTGATATCGCAGTAATAGTGGCCAGGTTGAAAAGGAAATGGGCTGGATATTATTGCTGAAGAAAAGATGGTCGTTGGACGCGAAAAATTGCAGAAAGGAGACCTCTACCCTTTGCCTGGCTGGAGAAATTTGAAAGGAATTGAAAGGTCACCTATGCGCTGGGCTGTATCATCTTTAAAATACTGGGCAATACCTGGATGCGGACTGCAGAAGACGGGTTTAATGGAAACTCCATGAAGAAACGTATACCAAACATTGGGTGAAATAAGGCTGAAGAGGAAGAAGATTGGTTCTTACACAATCAGATCATACATTGTTGTTATGGTATATACCCCATTAGATAAAATTTCGGCCCATAATTTAATTGATCCAAAAATATCCCCTTTTATATAAGTTGACCGTACAACCAGTTTCTATTGGAAACAGAATATTATCAAAATTTGTTTAAACTACGCCAGCAGGTCTACATAGACAGTCTTAGTAACTAAAATAGCTTAGGATTAGTAGAAAAATCAATAATTTTACAATCGATACTTTTAATCTAAAAATGCCCAACTATTGATAGATCTATCGATAGTATCGATGGCTGTTTTAGGGCAATGCTATTAATAACCAACAATATTATCGCTAGCATCGATCCTGACGACGACCAATCGATACCATCGATATTATTGCGTTTCATAAACTATCGATACTATTGATAGTATCGATACTTTATGTATTATGAAAAGCAATAGTATCGATAATATGTTCTGTACTTATTTATTTTGTGCAATAAAGTATATTGTATTGTATATGTGATAGTTTGTTCGTCGTCATGATCGGTACTATCGATAGTATAGGTTTGATATAAAATACCGATAGTCTATCGATAGGCTGTTGTTAATGGACTATCGAACTAATTATGTTACGGAACCCTAAAAATTGTCGAGGTGTCGTTATCGTTGATTTGCTTGACACCTTGTGAGCTCACGGTTCAAATGATTAGAATGTATCAAATTATAAAGTACAAACCTTTTGAATGACCTTTATTACACAAAATATTTTAGGCATCATCTTTTTAGTAAGTTCTACATAATCAAAGTTTATATATTTACAGGTTCACCAAATGGTATCATAGAAAAGAGGAAACGTAGTGTGGGATGTCGGGCGGCTAGGTGGGTTGATGACATCAGGCAAGTTGCTGGAAATAACTGGATTGCGATGGCCAACAACAGAGCAGGATGGCGCAGACAAAAGGAGGCTTATGCCCAGCAGAGGGTAAATGAGAGCTGTTGATGATGATTTACAGTTTCTAACAAAATATTGTGAAACTATTTTCAGGGTGAATTCAGTTCAACTGAACAACTTTCCCAAATAACATTATCGAAATATGAAAAATTTTAAGCCTCCCGTACGTATGAAAAGCATAATCAATTAGCAGAATTCATCTTTTCTTACTATTTTCCATATTCATGTAGGTTTATATTTTATTTATAAATATATTACGTATTTATTGTATGATTTAATAATTTTAAAGTAATTATGATATCTGGCTTTATATTATTTTATATGTTATTTAGACACCTAACTATCTTATCCGTTTTTCTTTTTCTATGGAGAAATTGCTGTAGCAATAAGTCCACCTATTGTTGCTTCTCGCTCAACAAAGATTTTAAATAAATATGAAAGAATAAATATGCGTTATTTATATTATATAACTAACTAGGCTTACGCAACTGGTATATAGTCTACCACATGGTAATTGTAATCTCCGTATCCTCCGGAGATTACAATTGCCATGTGGTGGACTGTATACCAGTTGTGTTAGCCTGGCAAACACAACAATAATCAAAAAGATTTATTTTAAATTAAAAAAATAATTACTATTGATAAAACAATTGGCCACGGCCAATGATTATGGATCGACATCAATTTTATTCTCAATACAGGTCAATTGATGTTAATTACCATTCAGAAACAATGATGGTCAGTATAAAAATAAGTCATAATGAACTTTTTCTGTACTGTTCTAAGTTCGCCCAGCCAGCAGTTACGATGCTATTTGCATCGAATGAGGTCTAACTTAACAAGCTATACGTTTAAAGAATGAATACCCGTCTATAGGAGCCTTATACGGCCAAATATATATATATATCTATATATATATATATATATATATATATATATAATAATCAAGACATTTTTTTCATTTGATACCCCAGTCGACATGGAAACAAAAATAATTTATATTTACTCTCACTTTTTTGTATGTAACATTCGTTATATACACTTTTTACATATAAATTATAGCCTTAGCCAGCCGGACAAAAATAACGAATAGATTGACATATCATTTGTGAAAATTGGACAAGCGATTTAGATGCTACTGTGGAACAGTCATACATACCCACATATATACATATACTGCTAAAATCATTACCCTTCCTCTAAGCTTTGCTGTAGTCGGAAAAAAAGTACATCGCAACGCTTTCAAACCAGAGCCGAGTCGTGTAAAGGGTTGCATTGGGATGTTTTTGTGCTAACTAATCTTGTAACTGAATGCGACTTTGACTAGACTAGATCCATAAATAGGACATCTTTTTTTCAGATTATAAAACACAATTCTCTATGTCTCGGATGGTTTTAAAAACTCAAAAACTCATTCTACCTAGCCAATATATTTAATAAATAAATAATTAAAAAAAAATGTCATATTTCGCAGTGTAGTAAACAAAACCATTTACACAACCCCATTTCACTGTAAACCTTAATTTTGTCAAATGTTTTGCCATACCTACTCGTATAAATATCATATTCTTTTTGACTAAACCTTGCTTTTATGACAAAAACTCGTAACAGTGTTGATGATAATCGTTGCTTTTGAAGTCCATCGACTATTTGAAGTTCTAACACAAGTAATCTAAAAGAGTTAAATGGCTTAGCGGTGCACGGTGCATGTGAAGTATTGTACTCCTCCATGCTTCGGAAGGTAAGTATGTTAAGCGTTATCCATATGATTGTCGATAAGTATTGTGAAATACCTTTAGGCATCCTGATATAACTGATACAAGTGTTGACTACTAACACATTAAAACAGAGTAAGAAAAAACGTTAGTACGTGGCATGTTAAGTAAAGGTGTCTACATATTATTGCAACAGACAAGTGCTCTTGAAGAAATATAATTATACTCGTACATCGTGAAAGGGATATACCCGTAATAAATCGATCCACGGGCTATACTAGATCACTATAGTATAATGAAATTAAAATAAAGATCACAAAGTAAAAAAACAATTTTGCTATTTTCATACAAAAGTGTGCAGCCGCTCGGGAAATTTGTTTGGGAATGACGATTTTTTTTTTGCTTTTTTTTTATATTTCATTATACTATAGTGATCTAGTATAGCACGTGGTTCGATTTGTTTCGGGTATGTCCGTTGTATATTAAAAAAGAAATAAACTATCAAAAGATTATGTATAATCTTATAATTAAGCCCAGAACTCACGAGTAAGTCCTATATGTACTTCCTGGTGCTATATTACGAAACTTCATTGAAATAAATGATAGCAAAAAAAAGAACGTCGAATGAATGTTTTCTAGACCAACCATCTATTGTGACATACTTTAAATATGCCATGACGTAAGGTAAGTGCAGCATAAGAATAGAAAGTGAATAGCTTTCCGGAATCAGTCAACAAAGGTTCCGACGGTGGAACCGGTTTGCTTTGGGTTAATGGCATTTATCTCCGATAATCACAAAAACTTCAATAGTCATCGAGTACTTATTTATTCTTTTACCCTAGCTTACTTATATAAAGCCCGTAATGTAAGCAGCACTGAGGTTAAGTGTCGGTTTTAGTCTGTAGGAGAAATTGTGAGTAAACACGTTTCGAGTGACATTATGACTCAAAGAATCCTTTACTTCTCGTGAAATCGCCTCGACTTTCAGATTTTTGCGATTTCTAAAATGTTAAACCTTTGCAACTAACTACTTACTTACTGACTCACTGGTTTCCTATTATTTGTCTTTTTGAAAGTACCGAGTAGGTATTGTATACATACTTACTTATTTGTACTCAAATTTTGAATAAATAATTTCCGTGATCAAAAAGAAATTGATTGAATTTTAGCGAGACTCACGAAATAAATCTTTTGCCCAAATATGGGACTTATATTGCTGACAAAAAGAAAAAACATAATTTTGTAAAATATTTTTTTTTTTATTCTAGTTACTTACTTTTAGTTTAGTTATTATTTAGTTTTAATTGTAACACATGTTTTGCAAATAAACTTTTAGTATCACCTTTTTATTTAATTGATAATAACTAGATATTATTTTTATTTAATTACTGTGAAGTGCGACACAGTTTACTACATCATACAAACCAATAAACTATCTACTTGTATATTCTAAATTCTAGAAAACTGATAAAAAATTACTTTTGATAAAAAATGATCTGATAACCTATACTAGACTTGTAGAAAACTAGCTCGTAGAATATATTTGGATCCATGGAGCAGTTACATAATTTTGATATGATAAAAACTAATGTTATCCAAACCGGAATAGACTTTGTGCGTATATTAGCATTTTATATTCATTTATATTATGTTAGAAAGATCATTAAACTTGAAAAAAAAATATTCATATCTATAACGACATCGTATCTGGTCAAGGGTTCCGTTCATATCTCATTAATTATTTTATATTGCCTAATATATAAATAGATTAATTAGTCGTTTTAGTTAATGTAAAGTTTTTTTTAATGCTCTTTTAGACAATAAGTCCCGTTCAAGAGAACTTATTTAAAAACGTTCATCTCGGTAATTTGGTCCGAAAAAATATTATTATTAATATTGATTGATACAATTTCTTGAAATGCTGCTAATGGTATATCAATTAGCAGAATTTTAAGAAATTGTTATAGATTAAGTCAATGCGTAGTGAATCTCACTGAAGCAATAAAAATGATAGTAAACGATGATCAAACCAATTCTGGCATCAAGGTTATTTAGATTTTGTCCTAGTTTAAAACAATTAAATGAATTGGTTTCGTCAACTATCATCTTCAGGTTATGATTCACTGCTGTTTTTAGGGTTCCGTAGTAAACAAGGAACCCTTATGGTTTCGCCATGTCTGTCTCTTTGTCTGTCTGTCCGTGGTTTTACACAGAAACTATTAGTACTAGAAAACTGTAATTTACCATGTATATTAATCGCGCCAACATAATGGTAAATAAAATCTTGAAAAAAAGGGTTACTTACTCCCTTACAAATAAAGTGGGAATCATTTTTTTTCTTGACTAACCCGTGGTGTGGTGTTTCACTGAATAGGTCTTTCAATATATTGTGAGTTTGTTAATTCCATTATTCGATTTAGGGATCCGTTTCTGAAATATGCACATTTTTGTTAGAATCCAGTGTCAACTACCAGAGCTAAGTAGGGTTTACAAATTAAAGAGTTATAGTCAACCAACTAATAAAATGTACTTGGGAAATGGAATTTCACACAAATTCAATTAAATTCGTTTTTAAGGCGTTTTTAGTTGTGAGCATTCTCGACTACGGAACCCTACACTACGCGTGGCCCGATTCGAACTTAGCCCGATATTTTTTACATTTCATCGAGGAAAATAATTAATATGACGTCATTTGATCAAGAAGTTCTTATTTTTTGTTTCTAATCTTGCTGCTTTTTATAGCAGATTCAATGACGTCAATAACTCAATACAGTTATATTTAAGGCAGGATTCTTCGGATCATTTCGCATTTTGTGTTCTTCGTTTTAATTTTATTATAAAAGTTTTTATTCTCAACAAAAATTCAAAATGTATTAGTCTCTGTGGTTTTATGCCAATCGCATCAATGACATCCTCTTGTAATGGAAAAGTCCTGTGGATGTTCTGCAGCAATTTATTGGTTAAAGCAAGTTTTTATATTGATTGAGGAAAGTCTTCAATACCTAACAAATTTTAGAATATATTACAATTTTATTGACACTTACTTAATAAAATTCTCAATTCAAAAATCCACAAAACCAACTGCTTAAAATTCTTTCTGTATCTATTGGTTATATCTTTGTAATGTAAGTAAATGCTCGATAAAATTGGATTTGATTGGTGATAATGTTGGTAAAAGTAGGTAATGGAAAACATATTCAAAAAAGGAAATTATTATAAATTGTATAAATTGCATTCTACATTGACATCATTTAATAAATGAATTATTTTTCCCCAATTCTTTTACATGTTTGAAACAATTGATAATTTTATTTCATTCGAATTTAAAAGTAATTAAATTGATTTCGTGTGTGTGATAAGATAATATTATGGATGGCGCAGTATGAAATCTCGTATTTTAAACTCAGTGTCTGATAAATCAGTCAACGTTCAAATATCGTTTCGCAATAGATCCAATAATAGTGAGCGGAACCCTAATTACTATTTTTTGACATTGAACAATATCGTAGATGCCTAGAAGGAGAAGGTTGTAAGAAAAAAATTGGGTCAAAGATAATGCAAGGTGATCATGAACCGCTAGATTCTTTATTTTTAATGGTTGCCTTGTATGAATTAAAATTTATAATATTCCACTACGGAAGTGACGGAAGTCCTAGGACGCATACTTCCTATTAGACGTGAGAATAATATATAAAACTACTAGCTTCGTTTGCGTGAAATATAAAAATGAAGACACCTTTTTTTTCATTCATGAGATTTTAATGAAAATCAAAGCCTAAATGTTGCTCCGAGCTGAGCTTAATCTAATATTGAAAACTACGTCAATATCCGTCCAGCAGTTTCCAAGATTAGCGTGAACATTAATATATATATATATATATTAATGTTCACGCTAATCTTGGAAACTGCTGGACGCTGCTGGAATAGACATATAATTTTCTTAAGTATTTCATAAAAAAAAATTATGAAATACAAATTAAAATCCATAGGTAGCGACATACATAATACTAATTTAAAATATTTTTGTGTGTTCAGTTCCTTTTTATCGCCCACACAAATTTTTCATAAATTTATTAAATGTACAGGTACGCGATTTCTATTTTATTATATGTATGAAAATAAATTATACAGACATATATATGTGTATCAGATTGTTTGCTTGTTGAAGGTATCAAAAAACAAATCTGCAACAAGAAACATCGTCAGCAAAGCCAAAAGGAAAACATATTACGTACAAATATTTGGTTGTTATTGTTTTGTATTTCGCTGTATTTTCCATGGGATCTCCAAATATAACTATTGTCCTTATATTATTTCAAATGATGCAAACGTCAGTTCGTAGTGTAAATGTCACGTACATTTACTTAGATTGACTCATATTTTAGTACACAAACGTACAGTCGTGGAGGGGCGACTCAGATCTTTGATATTATCAATTTTTGAAGTTTTGAGATGCTGAGACCTCAATGTGAATATAAAACCTATTTCGACATTACCATACCATCGAGTTCCTAGTCTCGTTATAGACGAATATCCACTGTAGACTATTTACCTGAGTACGTTTGCGACCATTTGATTCTTACTCATTGTCCGGTTCATTGAACATTTGTATGATAATTTTAAACAAAAACGAGACTTCAATTTTCAGTTCACTTCATCAGTTCCACCTCTCAAAATCACACTTTTTGATTTTCTGACAAAAACATCAAAATCACTAAGTCTATGTTTGCCTAGAATTGTTAAGGAGTTCCCTCAACTTCTCGAAGATTTTATCATCAGATCTTGATCTGTTGGTACCAAATTGTATATACCCTTTCAAATAAAAAAACTACTTCGGTTCAAAAACGGAGAAGTTTGAACAAACTAAAGTACATAAAAAATACAAAAACATTCGAACTGAGAAGCTCCTCCTTATTTTGAAATCGTTTAAAAAAGTAAAAATGAAAATCGTGAATTTTCGAGACACATGATTACGAGCATATTGTGTCAACTGTACCTACTTTTACATCGCCTATGAGTTCGCAGTTACTAAATTAGACGTTGACCAAGTTTTACATAACACCGAGATCTAAAACTCTGAGTCATTCCAACGAAATAAGATGTTTATGCACGTAAAGTTGTATGTATACCCACTTAAAATAGTGGGAAACCGAACGTGCGCAGAAGCCGTCGTCCAAATAAATGCGGGTTCATAGGCACGTGGTCAGCCCGTTATCTAAATTAGGTATCTAAATATATCTCACATTTTTACCTGTGTCAAGACTAAAGCTGAGTTCAGAGTTCAGCCCAAATATTGTCACAACTTTTTATTGAAATATACACTTTACAAATTAGATTTTTTTAACTACATACCCATTTAGTAGTTTATATTCGAGTATATATTTATTTTCTCTAAAAACTATAGATATTGTTATGTTATAGAAAAGTAATCACAATTTATTTTACGTATAGGTTTTCTATAAAGTACAATAAATATTCAAAATACCTATTCAATTTTTAAATTTTATTCATTTATCTTTTGGCATGTATCAACTTAACTTAAATGCATTTTTTTACAGTATTAAACAATAAATATTGTGATTCAGTACGCGTCGGTGCAAACCTTGTGATCATGCCTTATTTTACTAACAGACATTAACCTGTGTTAGATAAATGATTATGTTTATTAATAACTTTTCCACTTTCTTTCATGAATATAACTACCAAAAATGTTACAGCATGGACGGAAATTATCTTAACTTTCACATCACGTCTTTATTCCTAATTGGCTAGAAAGGGTCTGGGGCCGTGAGACCTGGCAACGTTTAGTAGCGTTACGGGGCGTGAAGTTAGAATAACTGGCCAAGTGCGAGTCGGTCTCGAGCACCAAAAGTTCCGTACTAATATCTATATAAAACCACGTTTGTTGTATGGGGCCGTTATCTATAAAATTGACGTATATATTCAATTCCGTTTTGAGTGTTTGTGGGTATAGAGGCAACAGACATACTTCTGTGGAAATTTCAACATTCTAGCTATCATGAGATACAACAGACGGACAGGCGGCTCGGACAGACAGACAGACGGACAGCGGAGTCTTAATAATAGGGTCCCGTTTTTACCCCTTGGGTATGGAATCCTAATAACAGGACGGGCAGCAAATTAAATGTAATATAAACGATTCTTCTAAAATAACCCACAGTTTAGAGAACGATTACACCACGAAGTCCAAGCTCAGAAATATAATCGTGTGTCGAAACTTTCTGTGACGTTCGCTCAAAACCGGAATACACGTGTGTCTATTTTGCAATAGCTGTGTTGATATTTGGATTACGTCTATGTAGTAATAATGTGCTGTCGTAATTTTTAAGGTCCGATTTGACCAAACACATAGTTACACTAGTACAACTTTTCCTCTACGCTGGTCTGGGAGAAAAGAAAAACTTTGGATGTACCTGCCAGCTGTTTTTGTGTGCATAGATACTAAGAGCCGATCGAGGGAATGGACAAGAATCTGTTAAATACACGAATTTTTTGGGCCCATTCCTTTCAAATATTTCAAATGGGGGCCCATTTGAAATATTTGAAAGGAATCAGAGATTTCATAAATTTTTTTCTTGATTTTGCCCTAGTTAACCCTTCTAACTATGTTATGAACTACTGTTTACAGTTTAAAGTAAGAACGTAAAACTTTTCTTCGCACATTGGCTAAAAGAGCATGCCTATTCCCTATGCTCGGTCTTCCCCGTAAAGGAAAGAGACGTGAAATGTGTATGGTTTAGTCTATCCATTACATGACATTTTGCTTCGGAATTGCTCGACCATTCTCTTCATCGGTGTTTATTACCTGCTCGAGAAGAAAAGCGCTAGTGATTATATATAAATACATATATTATTACTGTATATTTCTTTTCTTACAGACCACGATGGAAGTAAATTCCTTTAGGTTTGCCAATTAATCAAAGAAGACAAAAAGTCACAAGTCATTTTATAAAAATAATAAAAAACAAACTCAAATTTCGTTAACAAAATCCTGTCACGTCCCGGGAAGGATTCTGATAATACTCCATTGCTACACCCAAATCTGTTCAGGCATTTTAAAAGTCACACTATATAAGTGAACCCTAAAACCATAACACTTTTTTTTGGGACAGTCGTGTATCAAATCGTCTGCGATTCTGCGATAGAAGTCATTCTTCATTGTCCGTCGTCACCAGTGTATTGCGTTAGGAAAGTAAAAATCATTACTACTTCTAAAAAATTAATTTCTAGAAGTAGTAATGATTTTCTACACTAGAAAATTAATTTCATCAACAGTTTTTGTGCACTTTTGCTGATGACGGATGCTAAAAAGATGGTCTAGATTTAAGTACAAAGTAGTTTAAGTAGGTAAGCAGGTCAACGTCCGGCAATGAACAGACGAGTCAGTTTTGTATTAGTGTGCGTGAGTGTTCGTACAATGCATGCAGCCAATCGCCCATAGTTTTGCTTTCACCGAAATGCACACAATGGTAAATGTCGTGATTGGTCTTTTAGTGAGCACAATTGATAGAAAATACCACAAAATTAACGGTCCAGCTTTGCACGAATTTCGATCAAACTCTACAAAAATATTTTTCAAGTACTAATTTGTTAGTGAAAAATTTAATAAACTTGTTGTTTAGGGTTCCGCCTCCCTCGTATTATTTAAGGAACCACGGTAGCGTTATAAAATTTATTCGTTTATTTCGATGACCTCCGTTGCGTAGTGGTCACCATGCTAGTCCGCCACCCAGGGGTCCCGGGTTCGATCCCTGGTCAGGGCAAGTTGGAAAATGCCCTTTTTTAAATTATCCTGGGTCTTGGATGTTTATCTATATATGTATTTGATATAGAATATAGTATCGTTGAGTTAGTATCCCATAACACAAGTCTCAAACTTACTTTGGGGCTAGCTCAATTAGTGTTATTTGTCCCTATATATTTATTTATTTATTTGTAAGTACATTGCGACACATATAAGTTGAACAAAATTTGCGGACTTTAAAGCATTTTTGTACAAATTCATGTTCTTGATGAACCAAAATGGCGGTTATCGGCGCAGGTAATAATGCGCCGACGACCACCATTTTGGTTCATTTGTGTCGCATTGTAGCATAAAATCTATAAAAATCTGCACTCCTATGAAATATCTCAAACCCTCGTCGAAATGAAGAGGTATCGTAGTTACCTACATTACCTACATATTGTCGAAATAAAATGTTGACGTAATATGGTTTCTCGAAGTTCAATTTGGGACTCTTTAAATCAGTTATATAGTATTGCACTGATTTAAATATTACGAAAGGTCTTCTTGTTTTGACCAAATAATAGCTAAACCAAGGACTAAAGTTGCGTTTTTAGGTTCAGTACAAAGGACATTTTTTTCATAGATACAAAGGAAAATAAATTTTCATAAATTTGCATTTTAATGTATTGATTGGTTAATAAACAAAGAATTGTATAGGAATCATTTTATTGTCATTGATGTCAAACGATTGTCTAATTACAATTAGACAACCATATGTTTCCATTGACTGAGTGATTGTTTCATTGATCGATTGATTAGGTCCTGATTTTTGTATTTATAATCTTAGAGGGCACACAATAAACACGTGATTAATATGTTTGTATGAACTTGTATGGAATGGACTGATATATACTTGAAATTCAGGAGCAAAATACAAACTTTCGTTTATGCATTTGTTTTGAAATCTTAATATTCGTCGTTATTGTAGGTTTTTCATAACTAACTCGTGAGTGCTGAGGTTAATTTTGAAATTACTAAATAAAAAAAGGTAGTTAACTTTTTAGGAGTAATAATTATGCTCTAGCAATTAACAATATAAATTATCTTTGTGTGTGCGATATAATATAGGTACTTACATAGAACATAAACATATTAAGCATCATACGCAATTGCTTAAAAGTCAGCATTCCGTTAAAAATTCCATTTGTATATTGGTATGATATCAATAAATAGGTCAGTTCTTAATATAAATAAATAAAATGCATCACAAATATTGTTCGTCCGTCACATACAAACGTGGTTTTTATATACTTGACATAGGGGTGAATGGCTAATGTTGTGACCTCCAGACAGATACAATATCGGTGCATGGACACTGATAAAGTGGTATTCCGGGTCCAAAAGATTTAACCAGTAGAGAGGAAAAATTACATCGGAAAGTAAGATAAAATAGGACGGTCAAGAGCATGTCTATTGTTAAAATTCCTTAGAAAATAAAAGTCCGGAATAACGGAGAAGAACGGTGACTAACTATTATACTATGGTCAGTGTATTCTTATTGTTTGTATGTCATTGTGATAGTTTTTGTCTGGAGATTTGTAGGTGACGCGGTATGTTTGTATGCTTGCTCGAAGAAAGTACTTACTTATATTCATATTGTGGTTAAGTGGAAAAAAGTTTCATCCTCATAATTAAATTACCTTATATTGTGATGAACCTCATTCGATGATAGTCATAATTGAGTCGGATAAAAAATTTAAAATGTAAAGTGTAGCTTAAAAAGTAGTGTTTTTAAACTTGCTACAATTCCCGAGATCTGAGCCTTTACTTCTTTAGTCGTAAAAGTAATTCCTTTTTCTTTAGTAATAGTTACATCGATTTTAATTTTTACCGTGTATCAAAACAAGAGTGTTTTTCAACCAAATAGGAACTTATTCCTTTCCATTATTCCACGATGAAAGACAAAAAATAACTCACCAAACCGCAATCTGTTGACGGAGAATAAGTTCATGGAACATGTGATGTTCCGGAACTCCAACTCCACGGTGGCCCGCGGCAGCAACGGAACAACATTGTTGTTCCCGTTCAGGCTCTCTTGCACATTCTTCGTCATAGTTCCACACTCAGCACTACACTTAACAGGTCTGACCCCTTATCATCCGCACAGATAAATGACGTGTCCAGGAAACGAGTCCAAGTAATCCATTCGGTAACAATCTGGAAGTAAAGTGTTATCGTTAGTTAATGTTGTGATTAGCGATTCATTAGTTTAGTCTAGCTGTTTTGTTTTGGATAAAAATCATAAACAGTTGTCTAAGAGTTGTAAGTCATTAAAATGTGATTGCTTTTTAATGTAATTCTCTAATGACTTTCATCAAAATCATTATCATTGCTTTTCATTAGGTCCGATTACGTAGATTTGTAACCAATTAGTGATTTAAAACGACAGACCACCGATATTTATAACAAAATACAAATATGTTTTGTGACGTTTCTTTTTTATCAATAAATAAATAAATATAGAGGGACAAATAACACTGATTGAGTTAGCCCCAAAGTAAGTTTGAGACTTGTGTTATGGGATACTTAATCAACGATACTATATTTTAAAACATAATATAAATAAATAGATAAAAATCCAAGACCCAGGACAGGACAATTTGAAAAGGGCCATTTTCCAACTTGCCCTGACCGGGACCTCTGGATGACGAACTAGCATGGTGACCACTACGTCACGGAGGACCTTTAGTTTTCCCACCTTTAGGATACCGTGCATCTACCAACTCGAATGTTGATTTTTAAAGATATTCTTCGTCGATTTATAGGTAATCTCATAGAGAACGCGTATATTTAATAAAATGATAGTGGGCTACTAAAAGGCGACGGTATACTCTAGATTCTAATATTCTAATTAGATGATTTAGTATCTAATAATTTGATATAAAATCAAAATAAATTACTTTCTTCTAATAAATACGAGTATTCTTTCATATAAAATACAATTTCAAAACTACTATTACACAAAAGTTTGCTATTATTAATTGTTGTAATTTTTCTTATACTATTATTAAGTTGGTACATTTTTGGACCCGGGATTCCTTTGAGGCGTTAATGGGGCCAAAGCCAACATGAAGAGGCCTTTTAGTACCGTTTTATCTAAAAGTTGAGATGGCTGCATCTATGGAGGTCTATCCCTTAATGTACTATTGAGATGCACTAACGGACAGTCCTCCACAACTGCCGAACTATTACCAGGGAGGGATTTACTTGGTTTGGGCTATGTGGATGGGATGTTAGTGGACCGGATTACTGGGTTATGGAGTGACATACGGATATCTTACCTACCTATACCTTAAAATCTCTTACAACAATTTTAGCCTGGTAGATGGTGACTTGCTGTTCGTTGGCTACACTACTTGTGGGCACCCTAACCCTATTATTAATATTATTATGATATTTGTAGTTTGTGAAGATTCATGTTATTTTAATCTCTTCCTTTATTCGATGAACACTTGTATGCCTTTCTTACATAAACATCTCTCACAGGCTTGTTAGAAGATATCTCTTTTGAGATACTCATAAGTAGTAACTTTGTACAACGTTCATTTTGTGTATTCTCTGTATACATTTTCCGTGTACATAAATTGGTAAATGAAAAAATGAATAAACCATTATCAATTAAAAAGGAGCAATTTGTACTTACAAACTTAATCTTAATTTTAAATGCGACACAAATTTCTGAATCGAATTTAATTTCAATAAAATACACCAGGCGAATCGTTATTAGTTCCCGCAGGGCGCAAGTAGGTGTCATCTAGTAAAGTATATATTGAACTGGTATTTGCAATTTTAATTTATGTCCTGTAAAGCCGGTGTCTCATTGAGTAAAACAATAGAATACCAACAATGTTGTTTGAAGTAGTGACAAGGTCAAAATCGAGGTCGATTACCTATACTGCGACCCAGTGATTTTCTGCCATGATTGATTTGAGGACGTCTTTCCACGTCTTATCGAAAGTGAAAAACGTATCTTATCTATTTATCTCCCTTTATTGGGTTAATAAAGAAGAAGATTGAAAACAGACGCTTTGTTTGTCTCTTGTTGATGAGATTGAGTTATCTGGGATTTTGTTCAAAAATATTTTATATCGTTTTAATTATAAATGATCTTACTTTATAAATGAGGTTTTAGACAGCCAGAACCTGTGGCCAGCTGCCCGGAACGAATATCTTATCTTATCTATCGTTTACCTACCATTTTTTGTACGCGTCCACTAAAAATAAAGTAAGTTCTCAATAAAAGTGAATTTTGTAGATACTTTTTGTCTTTAACCATAAATGAGGTTTCAGATCAAGCACGTTCACGAGTTTAGAGCAATTTAAATGATCCGAGCGTCTATGTTTGCTTATTCGACGATAACTTTATGTATGTAGTCATGTTTGCTCGACACGAATTTTAGTATGCCAGTAAATAAAACAAGAATATTCAAATTTGGATATGAGCTAATTTTGTCAAGGTGTTGCCATACAACTATATCTGTACGAGCTAAGCTCGCACATTTCGGCTGCACGAGGCAACATACTAGATAGGGCGCGTTTTAGCGCTTTTTAGGGCTCCGTACCCAAAGGGTAAAAACGGGACCCTATTACTAAGACCCTACTGGCCGTCCGTTCTTCTGTACGTCATCTTATGGACCGTGATAGCTAGACAGTTGAAATTTTCACAGAAGATGTATTTTTCTGTTGCCGCTATAAAAAACAATACTAAAACAGAATAAAATAAATATTTAGGGGGGCTTTATTCAACAAGTGTGTTTATTTTTGCTGTTTCTGCTCGATATGAATAACGGCAACAACCTTGAAATATTCTCAGAATATTAAATTGTATATCCACTTTAAAAATAAATATAATTATTAAATTAAAAGACTTACCCCGTTATTCATAAAAAAATACAAACGTCTGATAAACCTATTTTAGTTAAAATATGTTTTGTCTCGTTCTTTCTATGTTAAATAATGAAAAGAGAGAAAGGGACAAAACATGTTTTAACTAAAATAGGATTAGCAAATGGTAGTTAACTTTTATGAATAAGTTGTATGGGAGCCCCCCGTAAATATTTACCCATATTTACGGGGGGCTCCCATACAACAAACGTGATTTTTTATAAATAATGGTACGGAACTCTTCGTGCGCGAGTTCGACTTGCACTTCGCCGATTATTACTTTACGTTTTAAATCATATTATACGATTAACATTCAATTGAGATACTATCGACACACATACATCTTTACTTTGTAAAACATATAAATTGTGTCTCCGTACCATCATCAAAGATTCAAAGATTCAAAGCTTGAAATGTTTATTCAGTAATTAGACCTTTACAAGCACTTTTACACGTCAATAAGTATAATTTATGTTACATGTAAAGTATATTAAAATTTAATTTATTTCTGAAGAAAACATCAAACAAGCAACATTATCATCTCTTCATGTACGGTAGCGTTGCAAACAATAGTATAAAATATCGATGGTCTATCGATACTATCGTGACCTCGAAAAATAGTAACAATATCGATGGGACTATTGATAGTATCGATAGTAACAATACTATCGATAATATCGATAGTTTTTAATTTATACAATCGATATTAAAAGTACTATATGTATTAAAAACTGTTGATAGTATTGTGAGGAATATCGATATTATAATATGTACTATCGATAGTCGTTTAGCTATCGATAGTTTTTCGTACAAAAAGTATTTATAGTATCGATACTATCGATAGTATCGATACTATCTAAATTCAATAGTATCGATAGTTTTGCCTTTCATCAATAGTATTGCAAACTATTGACAATCGATAGTATCGATACTATCGATAGTCCTATCGATATTGTGACTGTTTTTCAAACTCAACTATCGATAGTCAAACTATCGATTGTTATGCAACGCTAATGTACGGTGCGGGTCCCTAGTTGAAAACCGAACCCTGTGCTGTACAATATCACTAGCCTTGCTTGGATATAGAAAATAAATTAGTCAGTCTTTCAACTCTTGACACTGGTCATCTATATTTTAGTTAGGTAGGTATTACATACATTACCTGAGCAACTGACTATGTTTATTACTTGCAAAACTATGGAATAATTTCAATGCTAATATCAATCATTTAAATGAAATTAAAGATCATTGTCAATATGATAACACGAGTATAGTAACTTCTGGACAGCTGGCTTATCTTCTACTATTGACATGTAAACTTCCTTGTGTTTATTAATAAGAATGCTACATAATTAATCTCGGTTTTCGCGATTGTTCTTACAACCTCGAACCGTGATAAAGAATAATCAAACGAATTAATTAAATTTAAAAATTATTTTTATTAATTAAAATTAATCAAATGTTTATTTAGTAATTAAGCTACACTTTAACTTGACTTATTTGGTTAATTGTCTCATCCTTCATTTGACGACCACTGTAGTGTGGTCAACACGCTAGTCCGCCAATCCGGAGGTTTTGGATTCGATCCCCAGCCAGGGCAAGTTGGCCTGACAAAAAGGCCTTTTTCAAATTGTCCTGGGTCTTAGGTGTCATCATGGCCACAATCATAATTTTCACCACCACTATCACCGTCGTCATCATCATCATAATCATCTCAGTTCTTCTTCCATCTCCTGCTGAGCTTAGGTATATCCCCATTGCCACCTCCAATGATGTAAATGCATTTAAAGTGAAGTGAGTGCGTAAGTGGCCACCTCATTTGATAATTACCATTTTGAGTTGTGTTAGGCATTAGATAGACCTTGAAATTTAATTTTATTGAGGGCGCCACTTATTTACTCACTTTATCTTAAATTCAAAATTCATATGCTGTATAAAATCCTTCGTACGTATTTTATTTTCACTACTTATCACTCAGCAATCAATAAACCATTTTCAATTTCAATGTACATATTTTTTGACACCAATTAGGCAATCAGTCTTTATGTTGATATGCATAAATCCATTGTGATTGCATAATTGAGTGAAATGATTAATTGCAAAGGTTGCTACATACATCAGTGATGTTATTTATAAAAGATGACACTTTTCCTTTTCATTTTATATACATGGTAGGGCAAAAAATATCTGTCTCTATTACAAGGTCACAATAACACTCAAACTATTTTGAAGCTGAACAGTCTGTGATACTGGACAACGTTCCCCACGGAACATATCGAGATATGGAAGATTTTTTTGGGCTCCCATAAAATTCGGTATTTGATTCGATTTTTTTTCTTATTCATATTCAAAAGTAACATAAATAATACCAAACCGATAACATAAATAATATTTTTACTCCGCTTAAAAATAAACAAGTTATAAGCCTTTTAAATCCAGTGGAAGAGGAAACCGTCAAATAACAGAAAAAGGATGCACATACACCCGCGTGACGTCACTGTCATTAGGTGTCACGCTTACGAAAGAGATAGCGAGATGTCCCCGCCACGCTCCCACACTTATATTTAAAATGATAATTGATACCTCATTTAATAACCAATTTACTTTTTATTTTCGGAAAACGGCTTGTTGTTAGTGTTATTTGTTGTGTATAAAAATATTGTCCAAAAACAAACTAAGTCAAATAGCCTATTGACCGATGAGACAGTTTTTCTATCATTATCCGAGCGTATTGCCGGTTGCATTCTCAGCGATAATGCTTCAGAGCCTGGTGTCCGCTACCTAACCAATGATTTGACGAGGTGGCTGGTTTAACAGACCGTTTTTATGGAAAGTAAAAAAGAAAACAGTTTTAAAAGTAATAGTATAAGATGGATGTTTATCTATACAATATGTAACAAAAACCCTGTCCGATCCTTGTAGGAGCAACTCAGACCGTCAATATGAATAACTTTTCCTATGGGACCAATGCTTGAAACTCGAAGAAAAAAAATCTACATTTTCACACAAATTGCCGGGTCGACACTTTTGTATGAAAATGACGATTTTTTGAGATTCCGGCATTGTTCCCATAGGAAAAGGTGTTTACATTGACAGTCTGAGTTGCTCCTATAAGGATCGGACAGGGTTTTTGTTGCATATTGTATATGTTTTTGTTATAATATATCGTCGAGTTAGTATCCCTTATCACAAGTCTCGAACTTACTTTAAGGCTGGCTTACAATCTGTGTGATTTGTCCGTATATATTTCGAATAAAAAAAAAATTATGAAGGCTTGGCTACATTGGCGGAAGAAATCAACACTTTTAAAGTCGGAATAAGTGCTATATTTTAAAGAGTCGTTATCGCCTGTGACGTCATGTCAGTGTTACTAATTTTATCTACGCAAAGTACGTACTCATTGTTATGTGTAATTAATATTTGAATTGGATTTGATAATTTCAAATACTCGATAGGGCTATATAGGCTGAATATTCGTGTCTTTAGTTTGGAAAAACAGAAGTATATGCAAAAAATTATAAAAATATATAAAAAAGTTCCTTTATCCTTTTTTTATGAGAGCCGAAAAGATTTTCAATATAACTATATTTTCTGAGACGGTGAATCGGTAGCATAGACTAATCTTGCTCTCTCTCTTTGAAGGCAAAAAAACTTGTCTTAAGACAGTGGCAAAGGGCGGGTATACAAAGATTTTCTTTCGATCTATGAATGTTCAGGGTCGCCGGACACCCCCTTGAGTAGGGTCGTCCACAATCAAGGTTAAAAATTTATTTCATTTTATGCTACTAATTATTTAACAATAGGCTTTAAATTTATAAGCGATACCGGGCTTGATCCGCACTTGGATAGGTGACCATGAAAATTTCTCGAGCTCCTCCGTGCTTCGGAAGGCACGTATAGGCCGTTGGTCCCGGCTGTCATCATTGTATGTTAGTCGTCAAGCTATGTCAGATGCCTTTAGGCAGCCTGACACCAGTGTAGGCCACTTACATACACGAAAAACAAACAAACAGGGTCTAACAAAATGTATGGAGGGCATAAAATATTTTTCATATTTCGATAAGTATATGTTCTTTGGGGAAAGTTGTTTAGTTTCATGGACTGAATACTCCCTCAAAATAGGTCCAGTACATTTTATTAGACGTTATACAATATGTAACAAAACCCCTGTCCGATCCTTGTAGGAGCAACTCAGACCGTCAATATGAACAACTTTTTCTATGGGACCAATGCTTGAAACTCAAAAAAAACATTGTCATTTTCATACAAAAGTGTTCGGCCGGCCCGGCAATTTGTATGAAAATATCGATTGTTTCTTTAAGTTTTTTTCCATAGGAAAAGTGGTTCATATTGACGGTCTGAGTCGCTCCTACAAGGATCGGACAGAATTTTGTTACATATTTTATAGGCTGACTTTTTACGCAACCGCCAAATTTTTGGAGCAAGTTCAGTCCATGATGCAAACTACTTTTCTTTAAAAACGGTTATCAAAAATAGATAAAAAAAATTTCGTCAACTCCTACAAAATCGCAGATTTTTATGGGAAGCCGAATATTTTTCTTTTTTCATTAAATTGTTTTTATGGAAAGTATCTCAGTATCATGGACAGGACATGCTCGAAAAATTGGTTGGTGGTTAAAAAAAGTCACCCTGTATAGGTACGACAACATTCGAGTGAATTCTATTCGTTATAGTTCCTATTAACCAACCGTGCGAAACATAACTCAGTACTCGATAATACGTTATATCAACGATTAGCGGTGACTATGTGACGACACCTTTACCAATGCGATAAAAAAATCGCGCAACTATTTTTATGTGTAACATTCGCTGCAGCCGTAAATTTATTTTTATATTTGCAATTGGTGACTACATGTTTAGATGCCTTAAATATTCTTTGAATACGGTTTTAGTAAAAAGTTATATATGGCTTATAGAAAGCTATTTTTGCGACACAACGTGGTAATATTTCTAGATAATTTCTTACCATTTTCCGTATATACAATATGTAACAAAAACAGTGTCCGATCCTTGTAGGAACAACTCAGACCGTCAATATGAACAACTTTTCCTACGGGACCAATGCTTGAAACTCGAAGAAAAAATCGACATTTTGATACAAATTGCCGGGCCGGCCGAACACTTTTGTATGAAAAATACCAATTTTTTTTCGAGTTATGTAGGTATATATTTTAGTTATAAATTTATTATGTATTGGTTGTATTTATGATAATTTAAAATAATTATGTTATCTAGCTTCAAATCTCTTATCTGTTATTATTGTTGTTAGACAACAACTTTCTTATCTGTTTTTTTCCTAAAGGTTGCCAGAAAGAGATTCCACCTACTGTAGCTTTAGGATCAATATTTTTTTTAAATAAATAAGTAAAGAGATCTCCCTAAGACTGATATCCGCCGCTGGTGACAAGAGAGCTGGCTGCTTTTTCGCCCAACGCATCAGTATTGCGATCCAACGGGGAAATGCGGCCAGCGTTCTTGACCCTATGCCGCATGGGCACGATTTTTTATATTAAATTTATAGTAGGTATTTCACTTTCACTTTTTATTTGTAAATATGTAAATTATCCTATCTTAGCTATTTTAAATAAAAAACTTCATAGAGAGTAAATGATTTGCGAGTGAAGCTTTTGCGATTAATGGACCATGTCAAATGGCCCGAAATGAAATGAATGGTATGATATCTTTTAGTTACTAAGGGTTCTCAAAGAAGAAAATTTTGCTTTTATCAGTTGAATGGTAGAAATGGTCTTGAGCCTTAAGTCCGCCTGTTACATTTTCGGAATAAAGTTTAATAAATAAATAAGAGCGACAATATGACCGCGACACCTGACGCTAACATTTGTCGCGCGACCGTAGGTGTGTCGGACGTAATGTCCCTAGTCTGTAGTAGAGCCCTTGTTTATCTAAATGTGTATCTATTTTATAAAATATATTTTCTTTGAGTTAGTGTCTCATACATAACATTTCTCTCATTCATATTTCATATCAGCAAGTTCCTAGTTAAGTCATGCCGAAGAAAAGTTTTGTCACAGTACAGTAATATCGGTTCTGAGATATTTCGAATTCAACTATTGTCGATATGAACACGTATCGGAGTTACAATGCGACACAAATAAGTTGAACAAAAATGGCGGACTTCAAAGCATTTTTGCACAAATTGCACTGGCACGTAGGTTGAACCAAAAAACCAAAACGGTTATCGGTGCAGGTACAAATAATATGCTGACGACCGCCATTTCAGTTCAATTTACGTGTCGGGAATTTGTACAAAAATGCTTTAAAGTCGGCCATTTTTGTTTAACTTATTTGTGTCGCATTGTACATATTGTCGACATAAAATGTTGTCGGAATACGGTTTGTCGAAATTCAGTTTATGACTCAAGTATAATAATAGACAAATAAACAATATGATTTTTGTAAAGTGATACGTTTATGTCTTTTGTATTACTGAAAATTATTCCCATTTTTTTATATGGTTTTGATATCTACGATACAGGCCTAACTTACTTACAGGATTAATGTAATTGTTTTACAATTGCGTGTTACCATTATGATCAATAGAGATTTTTTACTATTAGTACTGAAAACTAAGTTTAGGAGATAAGAGAAAACATTCACAAAACACGCTTTTCAACCTATACGCAAACCCCAGACCACATCTAAACTAACAAACTGAAGGACAATCGCTAAAAATAATTCTTCATTCTATAATACGGTAAGCGTTATAAGTTCTAGGTTTAATTTTTTTGTTAACTTTCATTTGTTTACATGCTGACAAAAAAAATGTATTAGTATGTAGATTTGTATTGATTACAAATAGTTTAACCATCGTACATTGATTGCTAAATCAAGTACTGTTGGTAATTAATAAATAATGAAGGATATTACAAATTTTCTATTCATTATCTATTTGTTAATTCACGTACATTACGTGGGTATTTGGTATCGGATGTTTCTTTCCTTCCCACCAGGAAAACCCCGTTTTTCATGGCTGCTGTTTCCTCAAATTTAATTGGTATGAGATCGGTATCCAATGTGGTAATTATTATTGTCGATTAAGTTCGTTCGTAAGTATACAGTGGACATCGACACGCAAAGAAGTATACAGTTTTTTTTTCGAATTTTGTGCAAAGGATGAATATATGGGTATTTTAGCTTTATTGAAATCTTGAAATCAACATAACTTAGAACAAAAAACCGTTTGAAAAGTACTCTTGAATTGTAAAAAAAAACTCCCAGGTTTTTCCGCTCGTGTACTTCCGTCCGCCAGTGTCGCCCGGTAGCGGGCGGTGACATTCAAATAGGTGATGTTTTGTATGAATTTGACGACGACATCTTTGGTTTTTGTTATGAAACAAGTAACTTGTGGCAAGATATGAATTCTCATCTCTTTCGCTGAAAGTGTACCTGTTTTACTTGAATATGAAGGAGGTTTATAATCATTTTTTAACTATTTGAAACTATTTTATGTATAGATTCAGTCCATGTTTTTTTACTTCATATAGAAAAACTCCTCAACTGGGAGCTCAAAACTCCTTAACTAATCAAATTCAAATTTCAATGAATCCTCATTATCATAGGATATTTATAATATCTATTACTTAAAACTCGATTTTTTTTCTTATTCATATCAAAAAGTAACATAATACGAAACCGAAAACATAAATGATAATTTTTCTCCGCTCAAAAATAAGCAAGTTATAAGCCTTTCAAATCCGGTGGAAGGGGAAACTGTCAAATAACAGAAAAAGGAAGCACATACACTCGCGTGACGTCACTGTCATTAAGTGTCACGGTTACGAAAGAGATAGCGAGATGTCCCCACCACACTCCCACTCTTATATTTAAAATGATAATTGCTGCCTCATTTTATAACCAATTTACTTTCTATTACAAAAACGGCTTTTTTAGTGTTATTTGTTATTCGTATAAAATATTGTCCAAAAACAAACTTAGTCAAGTAGCCTATTGTTGACGTCAAATGGTTACAGCTTACAGCTCAGTTTACTGCCGCTTCCTAAGCGCTAGCTAGTGCAATCGGTCAGTTTATATGGGAGGCCAAAAACTTCTCAACTAATCGGTTAACTTGTATGGGAGACCAAGAGCTACTCAACTAATCGATCAACTTGTATAAGATGCTAAAAACTACTTAACTAATCGTTCAACTTGTCTGAGAAGCCAAAAACTGTGCAATTAGTCGGCCAACTTGTTTGAGAGGCGAAAAACTCCTCAACTAATCGATCAACTTGTATGAGATGCCAAAAACTTCTCAACTAATCGGTTAACTTGTATAGGAGGCCAAAAACTCCTCAACTAATCGATCAATTTCTATGAGAGACTACTCAACTAATCGATCAATTTGTATGAGAGACCAAAAACTCCTCAACTAATCGGCCAACTAGTATGAGAGGCCAAAAACTCCTCAAATAATAAATAGGTCAACTTGTGTGAGAGGCTAAAAACTCCTCAACTAATCGGTCAACTTGTATGAGAGGCCAAAAACTTCTCAACTGATCGGTCAACTTGTGTGAGAGGCCAAAATCTCCTCAACTAATCGGACAATTTGTATGAGGCCAATTTTTTTTTAAAGTTCTTTGGTATAATGAACTGAAGTTTCCCTTAAATAGTTTTAGTGGAGTGTATTTTTAAATGTATAAGAATAAATAATCAATAAATAAGTTATAATAATACGAGTATACTTTTAATATATTTAGTTACAACCTATATATGTATTACATATGTATTCTATATGAATCTTAGGGCAATCATAATTTTTTTTGCCATCCTTATCAAGTATAACTGTGTGAAATTCTCTTTAACAGAATTAAAATAGGATAGACTAATACATGAATTTTCGGGGCTCAGTGCTGCCCCCATTTGAAATAAATTATTTGCAAGGAAAGGAAAGGATTCATTTAAAATTTTGGTCTCGTCATGCTCTTGATAA
The DNA here is from genome assembly GCA_943193695.1 of Acrobasis suavella. Lineage (NCBI taxonomy): Eukaryota > Metazoa > Arthropoda > Insecta > Lepidoptera > Pyralidae > Acrobasis > Acrobasis suavella. The sequence continues at coordinate 5,461,076 of OW971941.1, forward strand.
CCCTTCAAACTATTTAATGAACTACTTTTTACATTTTCTTCGCATATTAGCGAAAAACCACTTTTAGCATGTATTAAATTTTCATAAAAGAAAAATATAACTTCTCGAATTTTTTTGCGGGTTTCCTATGCGTATAATTCTAATAAAATTATAATGATCGCAACTTTGACGCCCACCATAAGGCCTGCGTCGCCAGTGGGATGTATGGCCCAAGACTCTGACTATTTCGTAAGTCATAAAGACATGATTTTTGTATATAAATTTTAAAGAATGCAATTTTTTATGTAGATGGCAGAGGTAGTATATATACCATAAAAAACTATAATATGATGCAACCCGGGACAAAACTACTTATATATTCTAACCCTCTTATTCATAAAACATGTCAAACCTTTGTTAAACCTATTTTAGTTATTATATGTTTTATCCTTATCTCTCTTTTCAATATTTGACAGAGTAAGAACGAGACAAAACATGTTTTAATTAGAACAGGTTTAACCAGCATCTAATATTTTTATGAATTATAGGGTCAATCTTTGGGGTACAGCGACTCTGGGGACCAGGCTAATGAGAGAGAAAGAGATAACATAATGATTCTGTCCCAAAAGAGGTAGACAGATTTTTACAAAGAGTGGTATCTATGAGGGTATAATAGACACACCATTTGATGTTTTAGTTTGACGGTCTTGTTTGGAATGCGGGTTTAAGATTGTCTTTAAAAAGAATGATTAAGTTAGGTTTACCTAACTAAAAAAAAAACTTAGAAAAAAACAATACTCGTCATATGTACTTATTTTTATTTTTTATTCAAAGTATATTTACGAACTCCTTTTAATGGTCGGTATTTTTTTGTATGAACAAACAATAAATGCGTGAAATAAGATTTTTGCTGAATAGATTTTTAGCGCAGTTTTAACTTTTTACTTGTTTACTGAATAATATGTTACCTATGTACCTATAAATATTATCAACTCCTAGGCGAATGTATGTTATCGTAGATTTTTATCACAATAACCAATAATTCCATGACTATACAATACAATCATACATCAAGGCTATTAACATTGAGGTAGGCTTTAAATAGGCTTCAAATTAAATAGTTTTAAAAACTACGTCATTTAAAGCCTAGCCTGACATATCTGTATTACTCGTATCGAAAATATTATAATGAAACGATTTAAAATATTTTCGTATGAATAAATTAAATCTTTCGCTTTAATTCTCGTACGCAATTTAGTTTATCGATGCAATGCGTTCATTTAAAAGCAGAAATAGTTTTATTCATTATTTTGTATGCATGTTTTTAAGATTTAGATTTCAAATATTTATTCAATAGCATTACTATGCTCAGGGTATGGTAGAAACATGAGTGGCGTGAGTTTGAATTTTACTCGTGGTAAAAAGAAAATCATCACATATTATTATGATATTATAAATTTAGAGATCTAGATTTGGAATTAAATTTTTTCATTCGTAATCAATTCTAAATACGTAAATGTATTTCTTAGTTATATTAAACAACTAAAACAGTTAAAAATAAGAGGGTAACCTATTGTATTTACACGTACCTTCTCTAATGCATACACTTAATTCCGACTAAACATAGTGAAAGTTTGTAAACTATCGTCTGTAAACTCAACAACACTATAAGTTCTTAATAATTATTAATTTTACTTCAATTTACTTGTATATTTAAGAAGCATTTATAACAAAAACACGGAATATAAACACGCGCGCGATCTTCAACTGAATAGAAATCGCAACTGTTTGAATACACGTCACGCCCGGTGGTTCGACTCACTGCAACTGCCAAGTACGAGCGTTGGAAAATATTTGTACGAAATCTCACTGTTCGGCATTTTTGATTGCATCGCGCGTTTGTTTGTATGTCATTAAATCTCCACATGAACATCGAGATACTGCGTACGAGGTCTAATGCACAATCGCTCAATGTGCAATACAGGACAAAATGTTGTGAAAGAAAAAGTAAAAAATATGTGGTGCATCATTATTTCATTACAAAAAACTTTTTTATAGTAAGGTCAGTCTATGATAGTAATCAAAATTATATTCCACAAAGTGTACATGACGTAATACGATGCGAATTCGACCTCGTATGATAAATTAGATCAGCTGATCGTGTGTTTGTATGGGAAGTTAGAATCAATCGTACAAAATTAAATTACGTATTTCGCCATTTTTTGATTGGGAATTTAAGAGGCATTTCACATTTGATTGGCTGTCTCGCTCGCACAATCAATCATTTTTTAAGATTATTAAAAAATGTGTCTCATTTGAAGAAAAGTGTTTCATTAACATTCATTATAATTAATTATATGTTAGATATTTTAGACATGCTTTTTAATTGTTTATATGTGTGCGTATCGAGAATAAGGTCATCAAAAATTTAAAATTTTGATGACCTAATTCTCTCTGAAGTCAATGTCTACACAATATACAAATATGTCTTAAATATCCACGATATAATTAAATTGAATTGATGAAACACTTTCCTTCAAATGAGACACATTTTTTAATAATCTTTAAAAATGTTTGATTGTGCGAGCGAGACAGCCAACCAAATGAGAAATGCCTCTTAATCAAAAACATGTACTAAATTTGCTGCAGAAATATATGTTTCCGCAATGGTTGAGCTGTAGATGTGTTTTTGAAAGGAGGATAAGTAAAAGTGATTACGTTTAGTCATGAGAGAAAGTACAGACAATGAAGGGGTTTTGTTTGGCATACCTACGTCATGGAATGTTTGAGCACTTTGTTGACTATTTGATCGAGCGAGCGCGAAGCGTCTTCTGTTTCAGTTTGTGTAAATGCCTATCGACTTTCCACCTGCTCTCCTTTACTGGTCGTTTTTATTAAGGGGCTACCTGAGGTCCAGTGCTGCCCCCATTTGAAATAAATCATGTGAAAAGAAACGGAGATATTATTAAAAATTTGGCTTTGATATAATCTTAGATAACCCTTCAAACTATTTATGAACTACTGTTTATATTTTAAAATGAGAACGTGTAGCTTTTTATAGCATTTTTACTAAAAGTGGCCGTTTTCGCAAAAAATGCTATAAAAAGCTACATGTTCTCACTTTAAAATATAAACAGTAGTTCATAAAATAGTTTGAAGGGTTATCTAGGATTATATCAAAGCCAAATTTTAAATAATATCTCCGTTTCTTTTCAAATTATTTATTTCAAATGGGGGCAGCACTGGACCTCAGGTAGCCCCTTAACCAATTCTCGTGAAACTAACTACGAAATAACCTACATATACAATGTAGAAAGGACATATTCGTAATAAATCAAACCACGGGCTATACTAGATCACTATTAGTATAATGAAATTAAAATAACACCCAAATAACCCAAAAAAAATTCAACAATCCCATAAAAATTGCTCGGGCGGCTACACATCTTTGTTTAGAAATGCCGATTTTTTGAAGTGAAAACTTCTTTAGCGGCGTTGTTCACTTTTTGTAATGGGTAAAAAATGTTAAACTCGCGTCAAGGCGTCAGGACACGTGACCTGATCAAAAATTCGTAAGACAGCCGGCGCGGCGCGGCGTAGGAGAGGAAGTATCCCCCTCTCTTTTTACGGCGCGGCGAAAATGTATGCCTGCGCCTGCTGTTTTATTCAGATTTATGTTTTATATGTAAATACATTACAAACAATAGATCTGATCGTCAAAAGAAATGAATATGTGAGGAATAGCGCCAATAACTAAAAAAAGTAACCGATTGTAAGGTCACGTTGTGATAATGATATGGTCACGGTCTGAGAAGAGAGGAAAAGAACGTAGTGAAAAAAACATGCTAAATATAAAGCTGTTGAAATAGAAAGAGGCCAAAGAAATAGTGGGTGGAACGGGTACAAATTGCATGCGAAATTGTGGCAGTAGAAATGACGAAGGATAGGGATGAATGGAAGCTAGGTCGATCCCACTTAGAGTGGGGTAAGGAAAGGAAGAAAAAAGCTGATCGGCAAAACTTGTAGCAATAACAAATTAATGAACGAGTTCATTTGCTAGGAAATTTTAAAAAACTCCAGAATTTTTAGCGATTTTTATCAATTGAAGTTAGGAAACCACTGTCTATTCGAGCCGTACGCCTATGCCACTTACGAGTACAATCCGACGCGCCGAAACGCTAGCCAGCTTCAAATCCCAAGTTAAATCTTATTTTCTATCCTTATGAAAGGTAAATAAATATCCTTCCCTTGTTTCCATTTCTCTTCATCTTGTACTGTTAATATAATTTTGTTTTCAGTATAAGTTGTATGTAATTATGTAAGATGTATATGTATGTTTATTATTATCATTGTATATAAGTGTGTTCATATTGACCGCCCCGCACTACCTAATTTCCCATTACTACGAGTATTTTCTATATAACGAGGTTGCCTGGAAGAAATTGCTTAGCGATAAGGCCGCCTTTTGCGCATTTCCTAGTTTTTAAGATAATTATGTCCTGTATTTATTTATTTTGTGCAATAAAGGGTATTGTATTGTATTGTAAAGTAACTTTCTTTCACGTAAAAAACCGTATTGAATGAAATCAGTCCATCCGTTCGAGAGCTGCGATGTCACAGACAGACACACAGGCAAACAACAGACAGACAGACAGACAGACAGACAGGCAGGCAGACATTGCCGTCAAACTTACAACATCCCTCTTTTTGCGTTGGGAGTTAAAAATATGAAACGTGCATGAATTGACTCTCCTTTATTTACATAAGTAAACAATTTTTTGTCAAGATTGAATTATTAAGGCAATTACCATACAGAAGCGGCGATCTCATTTGAAATGTTTTATCGTAAATATGGTGATTATTATTGAAATTAAGAATAACGAAGTTATTGTCGAAATAAAATCTACATTTTACTCGTATTTTGACAATAAGTAACTTGTAGTCCCAAACTGAACTTCGACAAACCGTATTACGACTACTCCTAATACGGTTTGTCGAAGTTCAGTTTGGGACTCATTTTCAACGGATATTTAAAGAGCTATATTTAATGCCTGATTGCCCAAAAAATATTAATTACCTATATTTACGAATAAACAAATTATCTCAAATGAGGGCGCTACTTCGGTTCGGTATACTATTCGCCTTGTATAAACGATTGGCTAATTTGATATATATAAATAAACCTAATAGGCCACCTTTTTAGTTTAAATTGCGAAAATTAATGTTATCAACGCTGAGTTTATGCTGCGTCACGACAATTTTTTATCGATTTTTAATATATTTCATTATAAAAAGTATTCTAGAATTCTAAAAAGACAGTGGTACTCCGGGAGTGCTGACAGAAGTGAAAACTTGGTGTCGGTTACGGTAACGGTAACAGTGTAGCGAGATCAATGGTTTTTTCCCATTTCAAAAAATGCTTGCTGCATGCCCAACGGCCTAAAGAAGTTTTGACTTCAAAAATATAAAAATCGATAAAAAAATGTCCTCCCAAACAAAATCCGTTTGGCCGAGCGCTAATATGCATGGAAAAGCCGATTTTTTTTTGTTTTTCGTTAATTGTTTTTAATGGACAGTAGTTCAGTATCATAGACAGGACTTGCTACAAACATTTAGCTCATGGTTAAAAATATATTACCCTGTGTTATGAAATAATAAACTATAAATATTATTTCCAAAATGCCAGATGTAACGTCTATCATTGACCTATAAACTTTAGTATCTCATTGCTTGTAGACAACCGCGCAGTTTTTTTTTTCGCGTACTGTCAATTACACAATATCAAGGACACGTCTCGTATTTTTAACTACCTACTGACTGTCAATCACACAATAAAGGACACTTCAATGTACAAATTTTTTAAACATATATTAATAGACGAATGAAAAAAATGTTTAGCCCATCGGTTAGATTTAAAAAAAAAATTTTAGGTAGGTACATGTATTTTTTCTTTTCTCTGAGAAAGAAAAAATGACAAAGATACAGCACATTGACATTTCACATGACGTTACGGCTAAGTAAGATTTTTAATTAGCAGTGACGTTGCAACTAGCAAGCCTCCTTCTCAAGGAACTTTGATGCTCCGTATCTTCGTGAATTTTTACTTTTTTGGTAAATTGAAAAAAAAAACATAGATCCATTATTTTTGGATTCTTTAAAAGTCGTACTAATTACAATCATAAGTTTCTGAGCCTGTCGTCACCCTTTTTCATAGTTTTGTATTCCCACAAGGAATACTTATAGTGTGAAACAATACAGGTATTGCTCCTTTTTTTGAGACCGAGCGGTGGTGGCCAATTTTATCTCTGAGTACTCGTGTACGGTAATTTTTAACTAGGTACCACCATTTGCTTTTGGTGAAGGGAAAATCGTGAGGAAACCGGCACTTCACACTAGTGGCTATTAAAAAGTATAATAGGAAGTGCGTGAAGTGGAAGCGAAATTTCGGCAAAATTAAAGTTCATATTTTGACTGCCGAAAACCAGTTATGCCTATGCCTGACATATGACATTTCTTTGAAATTACTTAATTTTACCGAAATCTGATATCGTTTCAAAACAAAAGCTAGTACGTTTGTTTGGAAATGTAGGTTGGTCTAGGGTAAAGGGACTTGTATAAGATCATGGTTTGAACTTGCTCTGAAAATATGTGCACAGCGTAAAAAGTTTTCTAGTAAGTCAGCTCTATATAAAAATATATGTGAACTCTATATAATAATATACTAGAAGCGTGTTGCGGATGTCGACTGGGTAAATAATATATTATTCTATTTGGTTCGTCAAGTTTATTAAAAAATAAAGGACCATGTTTTTTGTTTAGCAAAGTAGTGAAATTCACAAAGATACAGAGGTTCGAAGTTTCGGACGGGGGTGATTTACGTCACCTTTGGTTAAAAATCGTAGCTGATCGTGACGTCACGCGAAATTTAAATGCGCTGTATCTTCGTCATTGTTTGCTAATCAAAGAAAAGAAAAAAATGCGTACCTATACATACTTTTTAACAATCTTTCTTTTGAGCCAGTAAAAAAAATTGTCTTCTTCCGTATTTAATGTTTTCATTATATAATCATTTCAATTGAATATAAGTATTTCGGAGTATACAAACAGTAAAAAAAAGTCTTTTTCCGTATTTAATCTTTTCATTTTATAATCATTTTAATTGAATATAAGTATGTTGGAGTATACAAAAATAAATGTGTCTCTCTCTAACTTAGGAAGTCTATCGCTTTCATTCAGTTTGTTTATGTATAAAACAATAAGTCTTTGTTATCGAAGTCCAAGTTACATATAGGCACGTCATCAGGCTCTCTCAGAATTTAGTGTATTCCCGGCCCTTGCCATAACTAAGCGTCGCACGCACATATGTATAAAACACACCTTTCAATTATAATTGAAATAAATAATTAATACTTTTTATATAATCTCGTCTTTCATTGGCTTCCATAATCCTACAAATACCCTCCATATTTTTTGCCTTTCGCCATCATCGTAGGATAACCTCTGTCCCCTCATATCATATCCCACGCTTTCTGTCCATGTTTTATCGATTCTGAATTCGAATAAATGGAACATTAATCTGTCGTAACATAAGTTCATGACAAAGTCAAACTAGTGCGATATACTATCCGAAGATAGCCATGTGGATTATTATGTAAACGACGTCGTTATCTGTCAGTTATATCGATTGTATTCAAAACACGACGGTGTTAAATATACAATATGAACGGTCATGAAATATTAATTAAAATTAATAATTGGCCGAGCGAGCCAAGCGTCTCAGTTTCGAGATTGGCCAAAAATGATTTTGTCCGTCTGTCTGTTTATTCTCGCCGTCAGGTTGCATTTTTTTTACCGACCGATTTTAAAGAGCATACAAGAACGTTGATCAAAAAAAAATTGTTTAAGTTTGCAGTAGCGTAGGGTAAATCCGGGATATACGCCTAAGCAGGATATATGCCTCAGTAAAATATTTAAAATCTTGGACGCATGAACACAGGAATGATTTGTAATATAAACTCGCTCCGGCCCGCCCCCACTTCAATCTGAACTTAGCGTCGGCGCGTGCGGTTGTTGGTTAGAGCACTATTGACAGTATCAAGAATCACAGTCGTAATTTTACTTTCGGATTACTTTTGTATCTGTATAACTTTGGAAGTAACATGCAAGTTTGTTTAATTTTTCTCCCGGATAAAGAATAAAGTTTGTAAAATAATATTATTTACATATTTAAAATAAAATAAACATTTGATCGTTACTTTTTCGAACGCACATGTCCCTGTCGAAAGGGATATATGCAGTTTCATCAGTCATGTTTCGGGATATTCACCATTTTAAGGCACATATCCCTTACCGTTCTTATCTAAATGTATGTTCTACGATTTAGATTGGAAATTCCCATAAATACAAGCGTAAAGCTGGTGTCATTATTTGGACCGTGGACTCATTGGTTGCAGCTTTAGCAGAAATGCAAGACGAAAAAGTTAGCGTCAAAGATATTGCAAAAAGACACGGAATACTTTTACGGTTTGCTACCCAAAATCTTAACTGTCGAAATTCAGAATGACAGTACCAAAATTAGACAAAAGTATTTGGTTTAGTGATTTGACTTTGATTTAGAATTGTCTGAATTGATCAAAAATAATGCTGATTCCTAACTTAGGAATTAACATTATTATTAATCTAATAAACGTAATATATATTCAAAGCTATTTTTAATCATTTCAGATAATTCTAAAACAAAGTCAAATCACTAAACTAAACACTTCAAAATACTATATAGGTAGATCAATCATTTTAGGATTCCTAGGATGATTGATCTCTATAGTATTTTGAATCATCAACCATCTTAGGATTCCTAAGGTGATTGATTTCTTTATTAATTTAAAGTGTTTAGTTTAGTGAATATTTAGAATTATCTAAATTTATCAAATATAGCTATAGGTATATATTACGTATGTTTGATAAATAATAATGTTGATTATTACACTTATATATTCAAAATGTTTTTTATTCTTTCAAAGAGCATATATCCCTACCAGAATATTAGGCGTGGTGCTTACGTGGTGTATATGCCCCCTTACGAGGCATTTATCCCGTTATGCAGTTTTATTTTCAATTAAACATATACAATTTATTTTTCAAGTAGTCTTCAAAATGCAACCTAAGGTGATAAAATAAAATACCAAAGTTAGTGTAGATATTAGGAGTTATGATTATTATAAAAATTGTTGGGCATATATCCCGGATTTACCCTATTTATCGACGGATTTCAGAAACTGAAACGGTTTACCAACCGGTGGTCAACAGAATCTTTAAACAATTAAATTTTCATCCAAAGGACTTTTCACTCACGAACGTTTCGCATAACATGCATTCACCGAAGTAAAATTATGTTGGCGAAACGTTTGTGGGTGAAAAGTCCTTTGGATGAAAAGTTAATTGTTTAAAGATTCTGTTGACTAACGGTTCATGGACCAATCGAATGTTGGTAATCCGTTTCAGTTTTCAGATGTCACTTAAATTTGAGAGGCAAAGTAAGGACTTCATTCTAAACAAGTTGATGCGAACTATTCTTATAACTTCAAACTATTATATGAACTACTGTTTACTTCTGTTTACAGGCCGAAAACGGCCACTTTTGGCTAATGTACTTAGAAAAGTTTCACGTTCTCATTTTAAAATGTAAACAGTAGTTCATAAAATAGTTTGAAGGGTTATCTGGGGTCTGATTGATTAAGACAAAATAAATAATATCTCCGTTTCTGTTCAAATATTTTTTTTCAAAAAGGGGCAGCACTGGTCCCCTAAAAATTCAATTATACCGTTTAAACACCTTCACCTTCTTCTTTGTGCGAAAACATTCACACGACTTCATTCTGTTCTAACGTCAACCCTCCTTAGGAATGTAATTGTAGTACCAACTATTCATGTGTAGTCCTTTAGTTGCATTTTACAAAACCTTTGGGAAGATTTGGAAAGGATTCTAGGCAGAATCCACGTGGCACGTTTATTCGTATGAACTCTATTGCAAAAAAAAAAAAAATTAAATTTTAATAAATACTACACGTAGTGTAAAAAATACTTACTGACGTGTAAAAAGGTGAATATTATTAATTCGAATATTTACTATTATATATTACTTTATGTATGTTCCCTAATTAATCGAAGCCGACTAAACCAATTTTTGAAAATTTCTTTTTTGTTTAAAAGTGCGTATAGAAATTTTATCAAAATCGTTTGTGTAAATTAGTGATGAAGCCGATTTTTAGTTTTGAAAAATTATTTTAGGACTTGTTTTATTTGACTTAGTTATAACAAGATACATACATTTTTAGGGGTCCAGAGTTGGTCCCATTTGATATAAATTATTTGAAAAGAAACAGACTTATAATTTCAAACTTTTGTTAATCGTTAATCGAGTAATTGTTCCATGTGGCTCTAACTATTTGACTATACCCTTCAAACTATTTCAATAGTAATTTTCACTTTAAAATCAGAACGTGAAACCTTTTTTAGCATTTTTGAAAAAAACGGTCATCTTTGGCAAAAATTCAAATGGACCTTCAGCTAGACCCCGAAAAAAAAACATTATCTTAAACAGAACCTGCGGAGATGCGTCATATAGACGCAATAGTTATAATGTTATCACTCAATAATAACTATCAAGGGCAGCTGATATCGCGAGGATGGCACAGCGCCAGGGAATCTGCCGTCCGCCCGGGTTCCGGGTTCGATAATCTTTAGGTCTACTCTAAATTCAAATCGTGTTTATCTTGAAGTACTTATATGTATTAATTATAAAAAAATAATAGTAAACGGGCGACGACTTTATACAATTTACTGCGGTCACCAACCCGCCTGCCTAACGTAGTGATAGGCAAATCCTTCTTATTGTAAAATCACCATTCTTGTACAATGCGACACAAATAAGTTGAACAATAATGGCGAACTTCAAAGCATTTTTGTACAAATTCACGGCACGTAGGTTGAACCAAAATGGCGGTTATCAGTGCAGGTACAAATAATGCGCCGACGACCGCCATTTTGATTCAATTTACGTGTCGGGGAATTTGTACCAAAATGCTTTGAAGTCCGCCATTTTTGCTCAACTTATTTGTGTCACATTGTAAATCCACCGTCCATTATAAAAAAAAATACAGACGATAGTTGTGTTGTATGAGTGATGTTGATGATTACATAAAAGGACAATTTAATATGACACCGGCCAATTTAATAAGTTATTTCCGCGCGACCTTGTCCCGATGCTTATTAATTAGTGTTAATTAAAATACTCCCAATTTAAATGCCTCCCATGTTAATGGTGAAAATTTGCAGTCCTGTCACACTAGCTCCGGTGGCGTTCCAGAGATCAGGTGTTTTGAATAATGTGTAAAAAGAATTAAACAAAATGAAGTGGTTATTCTATGTGGTTGTGTTCGTTTATATGTTCTACAGGGCAGGTAAACACTCAGATTGGCAGTAGATATATACAGGGTGACTTTTAACCACCGGTCAAATTGTTGGAGCAAGTTCAAAATTTTAACAATTAACAAAAAAAAAACATAAAAATCAGCGCTCGGCTAAAAGTTTTTTTTTTTTATGGAAAGACGTTTCTTTTTTTTTATAGATTTTAATAAATTTTATTAAAGAAAGTAGGTCAGTATCATGGACTGAAATTGCTCCAAAGTATGGGCGAGTGGTAATAAGTCACCTTGTCACGCTCAAAGGCAAAAAACGCTCATTGAGCAAAAAAAATGGCCACAGTGCGTTGTGGCAAATTTTAAAACTGCCACGACTCGAAATTCGTGTCTGGATCTGTTGGTTAGCTGACCGCGTTTTTACAACGAGAGTTTTCGGTTTTTGAGCATGACATATTACATATATATCATAGAGAGTTCCGTTGAAGAAATTGTTTTTATGTTATATTGTTCATTGTTTCCAGTCTGGTTAGGATATTGCAGGCTGGAATCATCTGATTATCCAAAAAGAAATATGATTACTTGTTTTGAAAAGCACGTATAAATTGTGGGTCCCGACGGCTACCATCAGCTATAAGGAGTTCGTTAAATAAACGCATTTGTATTGGTATTGTATTTGGTCTACCCTTTGGGTTGCAGGGGTCAGACGGCTGTCACTCTGTGTTTTACACAGAGCGACTGCCGTCTAACCGAGTAACCTTGTCAAATCACCTAGCTGGGTTAGTGGACCACGGGCTCTGAAGCATTACCGCTGAGGATGCAACCGGGAAAAACGCTCGGATGATGATGAGTTCCATCGGAGAAAGTTTTTCAATGGAATAAATATGAACATTGTTATGTCAGATGAAAAATATTACATTAGTATTGATCATTAATACATTCAAAGGAAAGAAAATTACTTAGTTTCATCAATACTTACTTTTTTTTTGCAAAAAGTCCTATTACTTGTTCATTACGATGGTGTTTCTTCATTTCGTGTCTTCGGTTTAAATTTTAATCCTCTAGCAACTACGTTACCACTTCTTCGTTTCTTTAAGTTGTGAAGACATGCAGAATTGCAGAGGAGTTAAAGATTACAAAACGCAAGGTTAAGGAAAACAAAACGCAATCCCTACGCGGGCAACACCGGGGGAATTACTTCAAATATTCGAACTTGAGCTTTCATTTGTTCTCACATTCACATCATTAACGGCACTCAGATACTGTTTGTAATCTTCTTTCTTGCATTATATCAGCCCTATTTGCAGTTCTTTTATTTAGTTCCCAGTAAACTACTTTATTGTAACTTTACTGTCTGTTTTAGGGAAGTCCCTTTTTTTCCTAGGAGGTGCATCAATATTTTACTAAGATTAGAGATAGGCTTTAATAGTTTTTCTACAAAAGGGTTGCCGTATTTAAAAAATAATATGTAACTAGATACCTTGTGTTTTATGTTTTAGTTTACGGAATTGAAATTGGAAAGAAGGAAAAAGCCTTAGAAGTGTTACCTATATCGTATCCCGAAGGATTAAATTACTTGCCATCAGGATCTCGGCTCACTGTTACGTGCAAGTTGAATAATAGGAATCAGAAGGTAAATTCTGAAAACGCCTTTATTTTTTTTATAACAAAAAAAAAGAGTATGTGTTTAACACACTCACATGAAGTATTTTGATGAACAATTTTACCTGAGGGATCATGGATCAACATTTTAAATTTTTCCATTTAGCTGTTTGTCTATCTGTGGCAAAATTTCGAAGGTATTTTAAAAGTTTAATTTGGCTTTTATTAAACAAATAATCCGCATTTTTCCATTATTAATGTAAGAACAGCAAGGTAAGATCATGATTCTCGTTATATACAATTAGGTTTGCCATCTGTTAAAATAAGAAATCTGGACTCTAGCTGATTAAGGCACGACATTTAGCCCCAAAAGCCCGACGGGGATATAAAATCAATGTTTTGTGTAAGACAGGTTGTGGTGTGACCTAAAAAATAAAAAGCTCATGCGTTTAGTCAAAAATCTTGACGGGGATACAGTTACAAAGCCTAATAAAAGCCGGACAGGCCGGATTTGGCCGGAGTCGACACAAAAAAGCCAAAATGTCCGGCTAAAGCAGAACAGAAGACCACCCTATATAGAATTCAACATACCACGCCCAGTGTTACTATCATTTTTAATGCGTACTTACATGTAAAATGCATATATTTATGATCAGGAGCAAGTAATAATTTTTGGAGATTTTTGATAATGCCCGGGTATTATGAAAACCGACAAGCTTATTTGGGCGAATTTTTACTTTCTAGCCTAAATATTATGATTTTTATGTTATATGTTTTTCGGGCAAGCTGATAATACATAGGTACATTACATGCACGGCATTCGCCTACGGTTTATTTAACTGAGGTCTATGAACCATGTGATAAAAGCTAACTATTTAGGTACCCCAAATGATGTACAGGTTATTTAGATAGGTTTATGGCGCGACTCACACTAACTTATACTTAATGACTTGGGTGGTTAACATGACTCTGGAAGAACACTGTTGGTGGCTAGGGGATGGCCCAAGGGCTACCCCCGCCGCATCATAATCTATACTATACGACCTGGGTGGTTGATAAACATTATAATAACGCCCGGACGGTTCGATTATTTAAAAGTTTTTATCATTCTGCCCTCTTATTTTGGCAATTTTTTAACTGACTTCCAAAGAAGGAGGAGGTTATCAATTCGTCGCGATCCTTTATTTTTTTATGTATGTTCACCGATAAAAAAAGACGCCTGGACCGATTTTAAAATTCTTTTTTTGTTTGAAAGGGTATACTTTCCAGGTGGTACCATGGAAATTTTATCAAAATCGGTTGTGTAGTTTGGAGATGAAGTCGGTTCTTAGTTTTGAAAAATTATTCAAACTGTGTATACATTTATTATAATGTCTTATTAAGGGGCTTTTTCGGGGTCCAGTGCTGCCCCCATTTGAATTAAATCATTCAAAAGGATACGGAGATATAATTTAAAATTTGGTCTTGATCAGACCCTAGACAATCGCGAAAAACGGCCGCTTTTGGCGTATATGCGTAGAAATGCTTCACGTTCTCACTTTAAACTGTAAACGGTAGTTCATAAAATAGTTTAAAGGGTTATCTAGGGTCTGATCAAGGCCAAATTTTAAATGATATCTCCGTTTCCTTTTAAATGATTTATTTCAAATGATGGCAGAACTGGACCCCAGAAAATTCAGGTAGCCCCTTAAAAACTTGGTCCATAACATATAGGTACACGCAGAGGACGCATTACTTGTGCTCATATGTAGACACTTTTAAATCATGAATTTGAGATGGGATTCAGACTTCAAACTTACACTTTACTTTCACCGTCATATTCATAGAAAAATACTCCTTAAATCAGTTAAGTATATAGTACAGATTTAAGAAGCATTATTTTTTCTACCACTTGCATACAAAGTCTGCACTCCTCAAATTGGTAGCATACTTACTATATGGCTGATTTAAGAGGGCAGATTTTTGAATATGAGTTTAGTATCAGGGTTAAAAACAATGACCAGAATCTTATTTCCAATTTAATGGCACACCCTGCTGTATTGAATAACGCCTGTTAGAAAACTGTTTTGAAGATTTTGTTCCTCAACTTTGTTCAAAGATGTAGTAGGAGTATATGGTTCTCTAATACCAAAGAACAACATACAACAATTTGTAAAAAAAAAATAATCACATTGTTTTTGTACTTCCGATTCCGGTAATTAATTTTCAAGCATGCATGCGAAACCTCGTCAAGCAAGAGGTTTTTTTTCAATACCTTTAATTCTTTGTGATGAAACCAAATGGTTTATTCACAATAATAGCGAACTTCAATGTAGTTTTTCTTTCACTTTTTACAGGTGGAATGGATGGACAACAATAACGAATCAATCAAACATGACGCGACTAGCAGATTGTACTCGCACCGTCGCATAGCACCCTCAAGTCTTAAAGGGTCTCAATTCCTAATGATATTCACTCACGCTGTGGTTGACGACAGCGGAATTTATACTTGTCAGTCAGAGCATGACAAAGATGAGGTCACTTTATGTGTTATCGGTTAGTGTTCTATCATATGCTTCAGTCGCTAGTAACACAGAGTGAGTTTTTATCCCTTTCACCGCGAACGTCGGATTTATCCGACAAACAGAGTCGTGCCCATTCCGCGAGTGTCGGATATTTCTACAAAAAAAAAAATGCTCGTATTGCACATAACTTAAGTATCCCTTTTTGGTTGTAGGTATATATTTTAGATTTACTATCCCAGGCGCTGGGGGCACGACAACTGATATATAGTCTCGCGGTGAAAGGGTTAAGCACGAGCCAACCAATCACCAAGCGATTCTTTTATCAATTTTCCATATTTTCCAACCAATCATCCTTTGACGACTTCCATGGTGTAATGGTCAACACGCTAGTCCGCCAATCCGGAGCTTCTGGGTTCGATCTCCAAACAGGACACGTTGAAAAATGGCCTTTTTCGAATGGTTCTGGGTGTTTATCTATATATGTATCTATCATAAAATATAGTACTTATCGTTGGGTAGGTATCCCATAACACAAGCTTAAGTTTACTTTTAGGCTAGGTCAATCTGTGTTTTGTCCATATATATTTCATATTTATTTATTTCAAAAAAATCACTAGATGATTTTATCAATTTCCCATTGTTTTTTTAAATAAAATAGTTTAGCATCAAGGACTGAATTTGCTTCAAAAATAGGGCTAGTGGTTAAAAAGTCTCCCTCTGTAACCTCGAAAGTCTATACTTGGGATGTAGAAGCACAAAAAGTTTCTTTTTTCTAAATTGAATAAGTTAGTCGGCCTCGCCATGTTGCGAAAAATTTAGGAACTAAATTTAACATGGGATCACCCATACATAACACATATAGAAAAACCGGTGGCGCCATCATTTAAGGCCCATCAATTTAGTTGCTGACCTTTAAGTATTATTCCTTACATTGCCAGATGCTGCACGTTTTGTGGACACCTCCAGAGAAGAGATTGTTGACGAAGGACGGTCATACACTCTGTCCTGCGAAGCCCGGGGAGATCCGCAGCCTGAGTTGATATGGTCGAAAGATGGAGAAGACATTGATTGTAAGTTCTATTAATTTTTTTCCTTCCTAGAGTCTGTTCGCGGAGAGTTGATAATCTCTGAGCTATTTAACTCATTACAAATCGCGGCCTAGTAATTATTTAAAAACTTTTATTTGTACAATTTTAAACAATAATAAACTGTATCAAATACAAAACACCCAAATGATTACTCGAAGCGCATTCGAAGTTCGGGCCGCGGGTAACAACAACCACGTCCCTCGTAACACGAAGAGGGATATAAGCGATAGCCAACATACAATTTGCGATATTTCAGCGACAGTTGCTAGGCGGAGACGAATTATAATATATATCAATTCTTAATTATTTCTTTGTTAGTGCTATATTTTTAAGCCTATATCAGTCAAATGCAAATCAATTAACTATTGAAAGCCTCTCCCAATGAAGAGAGGATTTTCCATTAAATCACCATGTTGGACAAGAGTTGGTGATTGCAGGAGATGTTTTGAAGTCGTTGCCCTTAGACCGACAGTCCATTCTGGAATGCGAGTTTCTTTCGGCGTTTCATCTCAGCTGTGGTCATAGCGAAGCGCTAGTATCGGTAGCAAAAAAAAAAGCAATCGAGTTATCGTCGATCAAACATACATACACATAATAGCCGGATAGTTCAAGAACACTCAAGACAACTTCACTGGCTTCTCTTGCTCGTTCTTGGTCCGAGTCTACTCGTTACGATGCGAGTTTACTCAGAAATAGTGATGTGCCATTCCCGGGAATTCTGGAAACTTTGTGCAATATTCTCGGCAATATTGCTAGAAATGGAAATTTAAGGGAATATTTACTGATTGGGAATATTACTGTAAATTTACAATGGGAATAATCCCGTAAAGTTGGAATATTTCCAGCGGCATCTCTACTTGGAGAACTTCTTTCGCTTGTTCAGTAAAATTTAATTTTCTTATACTTTTTAGCGGACGACAAATTGTACTCCAAGTACAAGATCTTCCAGAAATTTAACCACGACGGCTACGAGAGCCTCCTGACCATTACGTCTGTAACCCCAGAAGACGCCGGCACCTACCTGTGTAAGGCTGTGCAGCAGAACGTGTTGGTGGAAGGTTGTGATCTTATCGACGCCATCAACATCACTTTGCAAGTTAATTGTTAGTACTTTATTTATTTGATAGCGCGGCGTTGCCCGCGTGTTCTAGTTTTTACAATCCCACGGATCTCACAATTTCCCATGATAAAAGTATTCTAAGTTTTTATTTATTAATTCAGGTAATAGGATATCTAAATGCCAAATTTTATTCTAATCCGTTTAAGGGATCTTACAGACGAGCGACAGTCTGTCCGTGACATGTGTCATACGACCGTTTGCGACAGTCGGCGACCGTTGCGCGACGTCTCGTGGCCCAGGTCGACGACGGTCGCAGACCGCCGCCGACAGATGTCACGGGGTCTTTAATAGCGCTAGGCGTAATAGAGAAAATGCATAGTCAGTAGATTATAATTAATGTCTCTGCTTTTGTAGGCATATACGTTAAAATGGTCTTAAGTTGATTGAAAAAGTCAATTTTAGAAGTAAAAAAACTGACCAATTGCGTTTTGAACTCGCGTGGAGAGAGTTCCGTACAGTACCAAAGTCAAATGTTTTTATGCATTTGTGGTACGTTTAACAATAGGTTCTCTTACTGAATGTGAATTCACTACTACGGGGGTTAAAAATATCACATTTTATTTGTCATAGTAAGACGCGACTTAACTAATAATAGCGCTATCTAGTGGTGTTTTAGTAAACTATTTTCCGTCTTCCACTTAATTTTCAAATAATATAATTATTTTATCATTTATCCTGTAATCTACAGGTAATGAAATATACTTCGTATTTTTTTTTTCAAAATTTTAGACTGCATTATTTCAGAGATCACGGTTATTTAATTTTTTGTACAGACTCCTAATAAAAAGTTAAAAAATAATATCACTATAGGATTTTCTTAAAACAGTATAGCTGTATAGCTACTTTTGGTATGAGGCTAATCCTGTTACAATATTTGACATAGCACGCGAACAAACGTTCTTACATCACGCCTACAAATGCGACATACTCGTAATTGGCGTCACTCCTGCCCGGTCTTTCTAAGGCGCTCCAAGACGCCGTCCACAGGCGGACGTGACATTGTAACCTTTATATCTTAAAGCGATTTTGGATTAACTAGATAGTTTTTTCTTGGATTTGTGCCTATTTTTAGGAACTCTTTGGCACAACGGAAAAAAATATGCATCTTCCCTATTGTAACTGTGATTGTAATTTCTGTTTTGTTGACAACGTTCCATAATGCCAATGGTTTTTAACCTTTGATAAAAAAAGTTTGACGCTTATGTCTGTCTGTTTGTCTGTGGCATCGTAGCGCTCGAACGGATGGACCGATTTCGATGCCGTTTTTTTAACGTGAAAGCAAGTTCCGTTGCGGTTGTTCTTAGCTATGTTTGATGAAAATCGGTTGGACCGTTTAAAAGTTATTGATGTAAATGCCTGCAAGTCAGGGCTTTCTCTATATAGATGGCGCTACGTATATCCATCTAGTAATGAGTAGCAAAACTATAAAAAATACTTCGGTACTTCCGCTACTCATAACTAGATAGTGTTCTTGACAATCGGGTTTTTTCTAATTTGCTAGCAAATAAAATTGTCAATGGTACGATTACAGGTACAATTTACGTGAGGAAACCAAATTGTTAGCTATGTAGATACTACACATTGCTAGCAATTTGGTTTCCTCACGACACCATTTCCCTTAAGGGGCTACCTGAATTTTTCGACGCTCAGTGCTGCCCCCATTTGAAATAAATAATTTGAAAAGAAACGGAGATATGATTTAAAATTTGGCTTTGATATAACCCTAGATAACCCTTCCAACTATTTAATAAACTACTGTTTATATTTTAAAGTGAGAATGTGATGACTTTTTATAGCATTTTTGCTAAAAGAGGCCGTTTTTTCGCAAAAATGCTATAAAAAGCTATACGTTCTTACTTTAAAATATAAACAGTAGTTCATAAACTAGTAAGGCAGGTTATCTAGAATTATATCAAAGCCAAATTTTAAATAATATCTCCGTTTCTTTTCAAATGTTTTATTTCAAATGTGGGCAGCACTGGACCCCGAAAAATTCAGGTAGCTCCTAAAGTGGCGGTATTACTAATACTTGTGGTATTGTTGATGACATGTTAGGTAATATAATCAGTAGTATACCTCGCTTATTACCGCGCCACTGCAAATTAGCGCAGTGAATTGAACGCAGACAATTGTTTAATTGTCAGTTCCTGGTTTCAGTCAAACCCGTGTTCCAGAACGCCGGTGAACCGACGTATGTTTTCGCTAAATATAATGAGACGTAAGTATTTTTATTATATATTTTTTTAACCCTTAGTTACATACATATATGTTACTCTTAAGAGTCCCCTTACTTAAGACAGAATCAGACTTTCCCATACAAACGTAGTGTAGCTTTTATTTCGAAACGGCATGTCAGATATTGGCGAAATTATGTCATTTCAAAGAAATTGCATATATTAAGGCATATAACTAGTTTTCATAGTTAAAATATGAACTCAAAAGAGAATATAGTCGATCGTATCATATTTGACCATCAGTATGTAAAACTTCTACACTCTCATATTTTCTTTCAAGTTCATATTTGACTGTCGAAAACTAGTTATATGCCTAGATATATGCAATTTCTTTAAAATACTCGTACAATATACTGCCGAAATCTCACATGTAATTTCAAAATAAAAGCTAAACTAAATTTGTATGGAAAAGTCTAGAGAAAGGGATTCTTAAGAAGAGTTAATACATCATTTGCTATTCATAAAGATATTTGTACTCTTTGAATCAGTTGTAGCTATCAATATTATGATACCGATTTTGCATGCTTGTTTGGGAGATGAAAAATAACTTCATATAATATACTAGAACCATATAATAAGTAGCGATGCGGCTGGCAACCTATCACTATTTTGATTGTTTCCCACTTTCTCGCCCACCATCACACCAAAAGTGGCCTTAGGGTCGAGCGGTTCTGGGCTTTGTCTGATTGGAGCCGCAAGCCCACAAATTCTCTGTCTGACTCATTAGGGATGTAACGGCGTTGCTATATACCTCCATCCTGCATGTTCTTACTCAACTCATTTATTTATCATTTCATTACTTCCATTTCAAATTTGATTTTAAATTTTTAGATTCTTTACACATTCCTTCCTCATCAATCTAACGCATTCCTCTACCACCTCTCATAATGATAGCAACTTGCTTATTTATAATTGTTCAATTATATCATTTTATAATAACAAATAAATTTATTAACCTTTGTCGTTTAATCTCTTGCTCTTCAACTACTTGTACTATTTCATGAGCACTTCTACTGAGCTGGGACAAGTGGTACCACAGGTATTAAGACCCGATAGTTTGTGTGTATGTTTATAAATACACTGTTGGGACAAATGCGGGTTGGTGATCGCAGTAGATGGCATTGAGTATTTTCGCAGAGGATTACTACTCTATGTACTCGACCTCTGTGGTTTAGTGTTCATCATGCCACGGTGTCACACTGGAGGTTCGATGTTCGAACCCCGCTCAGGACAAGATGGAAAATTATCTTTTTGAGATTGTCCTGGGTCTTTGATGTTTATCTATACAATGTCTTTTTTAATTAAGTACAAATATTTTAAGGGGTTATTCAGTCCATCATTTTGAACAACTTTGCCCAATAAATATATATAGAAATATATGTATATGTATTTGTTATAAAATATAATATCGTTGAGTTAGTAAGTATACCATAAGTCTGAAATTACTTTGGGGCTAGCTCGATCTGTGTGATTTGTCCTTATTTTATTTATGTTATCTATACATGAGTTTTAAATTTAATTTCAGAGTTAACCTAGACTGTTTCGCGAATGCTTTTCCAAAGGCGACGTACAGGTGGTTCCACGATGAGGAAGAAAATCAATTAAAAGAGTACACAGCTAAGCAAATAAAGTTACTAGAAGACGATACTGCGAGACTGACGCTGCATGTAGATTCAGATAGCTTCGGACAGAAGTTTACTTGTACAGCTACCAATGATATGGGAGAATCTCACCAAGACTTTATTTTGGCACAGCTGGAAAAGCCTGAAGCGCCTGTGGAGGTAAAAAACTTTTTTCAAATAAAACTGACGATGCTGTTGACCATTTTGCCAATACGTGTAGTAAGGTCATCGAGATACAGAACTTATTTTATAAAGTAATTGATGAAACACATAAAGAAAAAAACACTTATGTGTTTGCTCTGGTTTTTAAAAACATGACCACTGAATATATA
Source organism: Acrobasis suavella (assembly GCA_943193695.1). NCBI lineage: Eukaryota > Metazoa > Arthropoda > Insecta > Lepidoptera > Pyralidae > Acrobasis > Acrobasis suavella. The sequence goes on from OW971941.1 coordinate 5,482,974, forward strand.
CTGACACGTAACAGACTTATTGGTATCTAATCTAATATGCCTATTTGTCTACGTTAATGTCCAGAATTTCTGCCATGTAATGATGACAGTTAAGTCCACTAGTGTTTACCCATCCAAGTGTAAACCACGCCCTGGTTCGCTTGACATGCATAAGCGAGCTCTTCATAATGTAAACAATACCAGTACTTACCCAGAAGCTCTAGTGCCGTAGACTTCAATCAACTCGTATAATAGGACTTGCCTCAGGAAGTCTGGAACTGACATGTCGATGTCGGTGAGTGCTGTATTCACGTAGACCTTTACCACCCTCTGCGTTATTTTGACGCCATCTCTATAGACTAATCGGGTCGGTAATATACTCGCAATTTAAGAAAATTCAGTAACATCAAAAGCATTGAATTTTTTAAAGTACTTATACAAAAAGTACAAAAACAATATTGGTTTATAGAAGTATCTTTTAAACCATGTTATAATAAAATGGACACTACAAAAAATCTATTTCCCTGCCAAAAGTGCCATCATCCAAATACAATATATTATTTACGGTGACTTTAATTCTGAAACTATTTTGTAAATAGGCTAAAAGTTTCATTAAGTTATACAAATATAAATGAGCAACCCATTTATATTTGTATAACTTAATGAAATTTTAAAGTAAACTTATAGCCCAGATAATTATATGGTAAGCACAATTAAATAAAACCTATCCAAGGATACGTTCTGATCTACCCTTTGGGTTGCGGAGGTTAGACGGTCGTCGCTTTGTGTAAAAACCAGTAACCTCGTCAATTCACCTAGGTTAGGTAGCGGACCCGCGCTCTGGAGCGTTACCGCTGAGGATGCAACCGAGAATATGCAGAAAATAACCTAAATCTTTGTTTGTTTTAGGTCGGCGTTGCCGAATACTACGCTAATGAATTAGTTTTCAATTTCACATTCAACGAAGGAAATCCTCCCTTTGACGGTAAGTTGTAAACTGGTTTTTAGGGTTCCGTAGTACCTACAAGGAACCCTTATAGTTTCGCTATGTCTGTCTGTCTGTCTGTCTGTCCGTCCGCGGTTTTACTCAGAGAGTATAAGTACAAGAAAGCTGTAAATTGGTACAAGTATGTATATTAATCATGGCAAAAAAGAGGTAAAATAAAATATAAAAAAATTTTTTTTTTGGCATATCTCCCATATATACTTATATGGGAGCTAAACAAAAAAAATTTTTTTTTCTTTTCTTTTTTAATTTTTTTTTTCTTGACTAACCCATCGTGTGGAGTATTTTTGAATAGGTCTTTTAAAAATATAGTGAGCTTGTTAACATAATTTTTCGATGTAGGGATCCGTTTCTGAAACATTTGGTTTTATATTGCTAATTTTTGTCAGAGTCAAGTGTTCCCCCATCTATCTATTAAACGGTTATACATGGACATGTTAAAAAAATTCACAACAGTAGTACATATAACGAAGTTTAAAGGAAAACTTTCAAAGCTAAGTAGGGTTTACATATTAAAAAGTTATAAGTGACCAACTTATTTAAAATGTACTAGGAAAAGGAACAGTTCATACAAATTCAATGGAAAATTAGATTTTAGGCGTTTTTAACTTTTAATTCTAATTTTAATTCGCAACTACGGAACCCTACACTGTGCGTGGCCCGACACGCACTTGGCCGGTTTTTATAAACTGCACTCACTGACAATGTCGCTGAAGCAAACTAGTTACTGAGCCATCCTTCTTTGACACACACTATTTTTTTTTTACTTGTACCTGACTGCAATTGGGTATTTTCTTGGGTCTCAAATAAATTATTTTGTACTGTTAAGAAAATAAAACGTCGCAGAATAATGTCACTTGTCATTAAATATATCCATTTTAATGTGATTTTAGATTTATTAGTGCAGAAAATCTGATAATAAGAGCGCTATTTGACTCCAAGAAACTATGACGTCATCTGCCTTTATTTCATACAAATCCCATAGAAAATGTTTGTTTTGACGTTTAGAAAATGACGTTCAGGCTGCAGAACATACCAAACATTTGAATTTGGCGCCAAAAATCCGCCATTTTGTTTTTATTTTGATTTACTCGGTGTCACTTTCACAGTAAATACGAATCTAACGACACCTCTCAAGCTAATATCCATTGAGCCATGCGGGCTGCAGAGCGTGCCAAACAATTATACATACTCTCGATAATACAACCCTCCTTCTGGTGCAGTCGGGTAAAAAATAATAAAAAAGACGTATCGCTAATTAATATGATTCGCATTTTCGCCCATTCCCCCGATCGGGTTCTACGATCTGCGCGGGAAGAGAAGTAGCTGGTACATTCCAAGTTTTTTCTTTTCTCCCAGATTAGCATGGAAGACCATTATATATTTTTATCTTTACAGTAATTCAAGCTCAATACAAAATTAGCGATGATTCGGAGAGAAGGCCCAGAGAAACCGAATGGAGAAGGGGGAAGCTGTATGAACTTGAAGCTCTAGAAGATAAGACAGGTAAAAATACAATGGATCCTTTATAGCAATCTTAAATCTGATAAAATTTTAACTATATAAATCCCAGCTCAGAAACGAATCTGTTCTATTCAGTTGCAGATGCATCTCTCAGTGCACGAACTGAATATAAACATGATGACAAAAAAAAAATAACCTCATCAGTTAGAAATTATTAATGGCGTATTTTTCTTTACTCTGAGTAACTGATGAATTTAAAAGATAAAATTATAGTCTTTATATCCTGAATCTAGACTTTCGAAGATTAAAAAAAATAAAGAAGCTTTGTTTGCTATTCACAGATATTTATTACAAACTTCCAAATCTAGACCCTGAAACGAAATACTGGATTCGGTTTCGCACTAGAAACGACATGGGATATTCGGGGTGGTCTCAGCCTCACTCAGTCGAGACACGTGATGAAGAAGAAGAACCTTCCTCAGACGACACTACTGAAGGAGAAACTACAGAAGAACCCGAAGCATCGGCCGAAGAAAAATCTGGTAAACCCAATTCGATAAACGATGCCACTTTCTACGGAATATTTTTCGCAGGCGGTATCTTCGTGTTATCTTTTATTTGTATGTTTGCTATGAGGATGGTTTAAGAACTATGTGTATTAAAAACTTTCAAGGAAAAGAAGAACCCAACGCAAACCCCGCTTTGTTGAACTTGATTTATGTTTCATGATAAAATAGTTACTGTAACGCAAGATATTTACTTCGAAAATTTTGTTTCTGTTTCTGTCTACTTTTTATTGTTATGACTTTATGACTGACAAACAATAAAATTAATTTTAAATGTTTCAAAATAAATGCTTTCTGAAAACAGTTTTTCTTTTTTGTTTAAATTGTCCTGAATAACGTTTCTTTATGTTGGCATTTTTGCTGGTTTCTTGACTTCACAATTAATATTATTTTTTTACTAACGTAAATGATATCCTGGTCTCAGTGAGTTTTTAAAAATGTTGTAATGTAATAATGCCACGACTTAGTCAGGGTCTTTTGTTCCGTATGCAATTCTTTTATCAATATATACCAGCGTTTTTGACACATTGACATTCTTAATTCTGTACTTAAGATTGGTAGGGATATAGAGACTAGCGACAATTCGACAAACAGTGTTTGTGAAAAATTCTGATTCATATCGATCGTATTAGGTTGTCACAAAGTGATCTTTCTGGTTAACCTGTTCAATATCTTAGATTTGTTCTTGAAGGATCATTGCCACATACAGTTGCTTTTTAGGGTTCCGTACCAAAGGGTAAAAACGGGACCCTATGACTAAGACTCCGTCCGTCTGTCTGTCACCAGGCTGCATCTCATGAACCGTGATAGCTCGACATTTGAAATTTTTACAGATGATGTATTTCTGCTGCCGCTATTACAAAAATAACTTAAACAGAATAAAATAAATATTTAAGTGGGGCTCCTATACAACAAACGTATTGTTTTATAGATGAATGGAAATGGTACAGAATTCTTTGTGTCTGACTCGCACTTGGCTGTTTATTAAGAATTATTTTGCTGTTTTGTAAAACCTTGTACATGTTTGCGTGTACCCACACGTACATTATGCCACCAATGGTTAAGAATGTTAAAAATAAAAGTGTTTTAATTTTTTTATAAATATTTTTATTAGAGCCATAAAACATCAGTGTAAGTAACGTAACAATCAGTGTATATCTAAATAGTAATAGCCAACGCAATAACTTATTTTACAATTTCAGAAAAGTTGTTTGAACACTCAGTGTCGGCTTCAAACGGCGGTAAATATTTTACAAAAACAACTACATACCAAAACTAGGATATACTCGTACATACATTCATACATATACAAGCTTATTTTTAGTTCACAATTAGTGAACATTAGCACATGTAGAGGTACAGTCGGTAGATACATACAGGACGATGTATTAGACTTTTTGCGATGATATTTGTGAAAAATTAAATCGATGTTGGGCTATATGACCGGGTGGATTCCTGCAGACACACGTAGGAGCTGGGCAGACCGTCACAATTTCGTCGAGGTCATAATCTTAATCATTTATTTTGTCAATCATAGGTACAATGGGTGTTAGGTACATAAATTCAAGTATCACACAAAATGTATAACATCTTGCTTTGTAACATAAGAGTACCACATAAATCTTGTAAATAGTGTGTTCGCACATCTTAAAAATGTATGTGCTTCCCTCTGTTGGTCTTTTCAATTTTAATATTCCATCCCATACTCAAAAGATCCACCCATATATTTTAAGGCTCTTTGATAACAGCTACTCGTACTTCATTACAAAGTATAGGGCAATGTCAAAAGTTTTTGGTCCATATTGTACCCGTGAGAGAATGAATATTAAATCCTTTACTATGTTCTACTTCTTATCTAAATACCAAAATGAAATAACTCATCATCTGGTGCAAAAATAAAACAATAGATAAACAATTGACCTGGGAGGAATTCCTCCTTGTGACAGGTAAGTTGATAATGTAATGGCAAACAAAACATTGAAATGAAATTTGACTGTTAAATTTTGCAGATCAGATCTGCTGATATTACAGATGTACTATATAACCCACCCTATATTTTAAATGAGCAATAAATAATGAGATCTCGGAAAGGGCTCCAACGATTTTGATGAAACTCGGTATTTAGGGAGTGAGGAGGCTGAAAAATATTTTCATAAAAAAGTAACCGAGCAAAGCTTGGTCGCCCAACCAGTCATCATTATCAGCGGCAGATTTCTATATCGCACTGAAGAGGCTCTTCTCTGAGAGGCTTTTTCCCTGGAATCGGTCCGTTACGCACCTACTTCTATCTCCAGTTATTAAATTTACCAACTGTACCTATATTAGATTCTATCTATAATGCAAGCTTCTAAAGCTATATACTAGGTACCGGTTTACAAAAAAATGGAAATGCTTTCTAAGTAAAAATCAGTCTTACTGATTAATGTAAAGACTGCGGGTAATTGAAAATAAAATTGACGGTTACAACTCATTGACAATTGTTGCTAATCTATCGTTTAGGATCTAGGCAAACGAGCGTATTTTTGTTGTGATTCGTGTAGAGTGAGCGTAATTTCAGCTGCATTTAGCTTCAAACGAAAGACCTGTTTGTGCCTCGCAGTGGCAGGAGTGCGTTGTGAATTTCTGTAGAGCGTACATTACGCAACTCATTTTCAGCGACTCACAACTCAAAAAGTAAGCTCGTTTGCCTAGGTCCCTAGAAATATATTATAATAAATACAAGTCTTAATAATAAAATTCATAAATAAAAATGTCTTTGATATCGTTACCTGCACATATATTGTCATAGTTTTAATTTATACACAATTTTATTTCAACATAATTAAAGATAGGTATACTTAGCCTATACGTAGCGTGTAACTTAAAATTATTTTTTATACCAAATAATAGACCAAGGGTTAGTCACTGCAAGTCATAAAGAAGAAAATTCGATCTTTAACTTCTGCCAATTCCTTTAAAAGTTTTAAGTAGGTATATGCTTTGTTTTCGAAAATAAGTATTTACAAATGTTTTCCAAGCATATACATTTTTCTGTCATGGTAGTATTCTTATTTAATTTCTACGCATGCGATATTAGTTGAGTGTTTCACACAAATACTATGAATTTGAATGACGCATTTTCCTTACTTTTTATTATCTTTTCCTCTAATAATAATGTGTGTTGTCGAGCAAGATGTGATCGTGTTCAAACAAAAAAAGGGTTAATATCATTAAACACCACACGGTTTCTGAGTGTGTAAACATTTTTGAATAAGCTTGTCATCTTTCCGAGACACAGTCATAAACGTTAAACAACTGTAATTTTGATTCTGTCTAGTTACTGCCTCGCAAAGTGTTAAAATGCGACTGGCCAAAAGTTAATTAAAAAACTGAATATTTCAAATAGTGCATAAGCATATTTTTTATAAGTTTTTTTTACTTAAATCTAGCAACATAACTTAAAGGTGTTTTAGGTCCGAACGAAATGTATAGAAGAAGGAAAAATATGGAAAAAAGTTTATAGTGTGTAATTAAATGTTCAAAAGCATGGAAATGGACGCAAGGAACATCCACGACGCGCCAATTGTTAACCCCCGACGCAAAAAAGTGTTATTATAAGCAGAGATCGGAATCACGGGTGCTATTGCTATCAAAAGTATGGATATGACTATATAATCTATAAATAAAACAATCATAATTATGTGATTTCGGGATATATTTTAATCGAAAAAAATATACTTTTCCTGAAATCACATAATTACTCGTATGATTGTTTTATTTACTTAGTACCCAATTAGATTCTCGAGAAATCCCGGAACTTTTAGTCATATCCATACTTTTGATAGCAATGGCACCCGTGATTCCGATCTCTGGTTATAAGTTTGACGTGTCTAGTGTCTGTGTATCTGTCTGTGTCCTGTGTCATCATAGCTCCTGAACGAATGGACCGATTATGATGCGGTTTTTTTGTATGAAAGCTGACGTGATTGAGATGTTTCTAAGCTATAGTTGTGTCGGGGCTAGTAGATGTTTTCAAATTCAGTTCTTGTTGATATATGTATACAGTCGAAATTAAGCACTTTTCTTTACCTCTTCACAATTTTCTCCGTAGTGTGCATCCACAACGATCAAAATAATTGTAAAAAATACTTTATTTCTGATCTTTTGACTAGATGGTGTAGAACTTTTGTGATCATATGTGCATCCGGTAGGCAATAACTTTGAAATTTGTTTAAAAGAAAATTATGACTTTGTCCGGGTTTTGTAATCATGTTCCTTTTTCTGACTACATAGTTATAAAGATACAATTCCCCTTCACGTAAGTTGAACAAAAATGGCGGCCGTCAGCGTATGTTTAATTGGAGATAAAAGTGTTCAAAAAGAATTTTTGGTCTTTCTTCAAAGCCGAAATACTTTCTATCTGAAGTTCATATAGAAATGTGATTCTTAACGGACAAACAACGCACAACAACGACCGCCATTTTTGTTTAACTTACGTGCCGGATATTGTAGTTACTTAATATAAATATTTAAATAGGACAATAAAGACAGCGAGGTATGTTATAATTTCTTATCTTATATGATACATCAAGTTATATGTAACAACATAAATAATGGAAATAATACGTATCGTTATATAACCTACATAATATAAATACTTTAACAATACTTGTACAGTCAATCACCAAGATACCTGACCAGGCTGACTTATATCTTCAATTTTCTCTTTAACTAAAAATAATACTAACATGAATTTTTATATTTAGAAAGACTTAATTAAAATATGTCTGAATATAAATTTTTACGTTAATATCATTTTTAGTTTAAGAGAAAATTCAAGATATAAGTAGAGAGCCTGGTCAGGTATCTTGGTACTTGACTGTACATTATAAAATGAGTTTTAAACTTATATAGCCGTAAAAATAACAGAAATGAAGTATTCTTCACAATTTTAATTTTTGGACTTCCACAATTTGTCCCTTAATTAACGCCTGATCTTACCAAAGACTATCATACTATCACATAAATTTGAACAATACCTAATTCATATTCTGGCCTTGGTATACACTGGGAATGTAAATGAACATTTATTTAACCTGCAGTAATAGACAATCATTTTCAATTTTTCTATCTACATTTAACTTTTGACTATCATGGGAATATATATGAATATTTTATAAACTTTAGGGTCTTATCATACTAGTAGTTTGCGAGCGGCCTAGGAGCGGAGCGGGCGCGCACCGCAGCGAATACGTTGCGAACGCGCAACAAAGACCGCGCATGCGCAGCGAATACGTCGCAGACGCGCATCGAAATCACCGCAAATAACAACGTTGACGCCATTTTGTACAGTGTAGTTTACGGGTTGGATCTCATTTGTCAGCACGGAGCAGCACTTTTCAATGCTGCCATTCTTTTCTTTTTCTGTTGCTCAGAAACGTCATTTGTCTGAGCGAGAGAGAGCGGAGCGCAGAATGCTATCGCACGGCCGGTGCGCCAGCGATGTCCTCACTTTGCAGCCGCGACGTCATCTCGTTGCATTCACTGCGCGCCCGCACCGCTGCGAAGCCACCCGCAAACCGCTAATATCTTAAAGCCCTTAGTGATAAAGCCAATGGTTCATGATATAATGGGAAGGCAGTCGGGTGCTCCTAAATATATCCGTATTTACATATTTAACTTCCAGTTCGACTTTTCACACTCGAATAACAAACTTCAAAATATACAAGGCAATTTTTAAACAATTATAATAAAAGCAGTGTAATTTTTACAACAAATAATGAGACATCCCCATGACCTCGTCAAGTTTACGAAGTGTTGCCTTAAAATATTTCTTCGAACCCATCCGCTTGCAGATGGCAACAAGACGATATTTAAACGCAAAATCAATTTATATCACTTATAACGAAGACAAGTGGTATAAATTTGTGGAATGCTAACAACCTCTGGCAACATTGAGTCTTTCAACATCATTTCGGCCACTGCTGGACATAGGCTTCCCCCAAGGATTTCCAAAATGACTGATTGGAAGCAGCCTGCGTCAAGCGTTTACCTGCAACCTTACTTGCTGACCACCTGTTAGGTGACTTTAGTAGGTACATACCCTTTAGTATAAACTAATGAAGGAAGCAGTGATGAGTATTATTAGAGAGGGGAAAAGGATGACTCCGACGCTGGTGACTGCATCTCCTACTAGATCGAACCACTCCGAATCACCCGCCTCATTGACAGAACAGGCTCGAGCGTAGTATGCCGTCTCTTTAGTTAGGTTTGTAACCGTGAAGAACGTATCTGAAAAAAAAACCGTTTGCGTAGGTAGTTTGGGCAGTCATAACTAATAGTACATATACCTACAGACCAAACTCCAATCTGGGTGCGCAGTATCGATATAGAGAATCAATTTTTGGATATCTAACACGTTCGGGCAATTTTTTTATAGATATTTAGATCGCCGCATCTCTAGTTTCTTTTTTAAAATATTAATTGATTTATTTTTGAATATTTTGAATCAATTGGGAATTATTTTATCGTTAGTAGTTTTGTGATAAGTAGACATATAGTGTAATGTTTGCTTTTATGTAAATTTGTGGTGACTCCTATGGTTTTGAAATAGTTATCTAACAAGCGTTACTATTTATAATTCTACTTTTCACAGGCGTTCGTATTCGTAGGTACGACTTCCCCACAGCTCAAATTACTAAATAACCCTCCTTTTGCTTTGCCGTAGTCGGGTAAAAAGAAGAATTATTTGTTATTTTTTCAGACCTCCTTAGTATTTTTGGAACGAAGTTCCTTTTCGGACGATAAGGACCAGGAGAAAAAAAGTGTAAAAGTTTTCCGTCAGGAATTAAAGTGGATGGTAATTTCACAAGTTTGACTATCTTATCGATAGCTCAGTTGGGAGAGCGAATGCCTGCGATGGTCGGTGTTCTCGGTTCAAACCCTGCCCACGCCAATATACATTTTTAATTATTATAATTATAATGAACAAAAAAGTGTAAGATTTTTACATCATTTTTTTCCACACGAATTCATAATTTACTACGAAAAAAACTTCGTTCCAATTGAGTGTTCCCCGACATTCAAGTTCTTTTTTGGTTTATACATGCGATTTACTCTTCTTGCTCATCTACGAGGATCGATATAGTATATTTTCCATTTCTTAGGACGAGTTCTTCTAAAACATGCTATTGCGAATTTTTGTCCAGCTATATAGTTGATGTCTGTCTTGTTTTGGTAAGTGGTTGGATAGCTTTCCATTATTTTATAATAATTATTATATAAACACACTTTTCTAATGTTTACGTATGTGTAGTTATAAGCAAAATTAAAAGTCGGTGAGTTCAAACAGTTGAAATCAAAATGTATTTTAAAATAATTATCTAAGGAACAAAACTCCTGTCATCGAAACACTGTATATGTGAATCATTCTGTCGACAAAACCTCCGAAAATAAAAGATTCTGTCGAAGAATAGTCTGTAGCAGAAATGTCAAACTCAAATGTGAGACATTCTGTCGGTGAACCGTCCGTAGAAGAAAGATTCTGACGGCGAATTACTCAAAAATGAATCGTCCTGTTGGTGATAAGTCCAAAGGGGAAACAACTGTCAGAGAAGCTGGTACAATAGGAACAAAGTGTAGTATTTGAACTCCTTGCGATTTTCTGAAATCTAACACTTAGTTTCGTAGAATTGGAGTTTTAACTTTTGGTCAATGTCAACGTCTTAACACCGTATTACTCGTAGTTTTCACCCGACTATAGCGAAACCAAAAGAAGGAAGATTTTGTGTTTCGTCACAATATTATATCGCCTGAAACTTGTTTTAAAATTATACTGATAAACGTCCTTTTACAGTAGCGAAGGCTTTCGTCGTAGACGGATTTTAGTTTTTAAATAATACCTCAAATATTGTTATTAAAAAAAAAACTTACTATTGACTTGCTCGATAGGAAATTCATATTGCAAGGCCTGCTCCCAGTCTCCTGGCGTGTCCTTGTTCAATTTCACCGCTAACTCAATCTTGTATGCTGCAATGAGAATGAAATAAATTATGGTGGACTTCTTGTGGCTAATATAGTGATGTTGAAAATATAGTGAAGTAATGATGTTGAATATAATTAAATAAATAAATATATAGGGAAAAAAATACACTGATCGGACTAGTTCTAAAGTAAGTTGACGATTTGTGTTATGGGATACAAACTCAACGATACTATATTTTATAACATATACATATATAGATAAACATCCAAGACCCAGGAAAATTTGAAAAAGGCCATTTTGCAAGATTTTCTCACCGGGGATCGAACCCGGAACCTTAGGGCAGCTAGCATGGTCAACACTGCGCCACGGAGGTCATTATTTATTTATATTATGTGCAATTAACAATATATTTCGGTTACGTTAACCTAAGCCGTCCGAACCCTGCCTCCTGTGTCACTCCCTGTTTAGGTATCGTAAATATACCTACATTATTACTATGCGCCGCGCGCATAGTAATAATTTAGGTAAAATTCAGTTACAAGAAACGTTTGTCCAGAGTAATAAGAATGAAATTGGCATGCAATGGATCTCTAGGTTTCTTAACGTAGAGTTGAGGAGTTCTGACGCGAGCTAAATTGAACCATAGCGCTAACCACATTAGTAGTAGATACTTCTTTGAATTTCTATTCTGAGTAAGACTTATGTACGTGAGTACTAGTACTTATTCTGTGCAATGGTGATCATTGACGTATTGTCTTTGAAAATAACAACTTACCTATAACGGTGAGGTTCTGCGGGTCAGAGTAACCCTCATCTTTTCGGCCCAAGATGCACGTAGTGCACGTCAGATTGAAAGTGACTGAAGATGAGTCGCTGCTTACAAAGGTAAACTGCAAAAAAAGGAAAATAAATATTAATAGATACGGACAAATCACACATTGAACCAGCCCCAAAGTGAGTTCGAGACTGTGTAATGGAAACTTAACGATATTATATTTTATAGCAAATAAATACAAGATAAACATCCAAAACCCAGGCCAATCTTTATAGATCATTTTCCATCTTGTCCAGTAGTCGAATAGGTATACAATATTTAACAAAAACCCTGGCCGATCCTTGTAAGAGCAAGTCAGTCCGTCGATATGACCAACTTTTCCAATGGGATGGGATGGGATGGAATGGAGTAACCCCCCTGTGCTGTGACAGTGTTACTTCCTATTGAGGTATCGAAAATATACTTATATTATTGCGCGGCGAACATACAGATAAATGAATCGTTTGTCCAGAGTAATAAGAATGAAATTTGCTTGCAATGGATTTATAGGTATCTAAACAAAAAGGTGCGGAGTTTAGAAGCGAGCTATATTAAACCATATCCTTAACCACATTGAGTAGATATTTCTTAGAATTTGTTTGCTGAGTGAGACTTCTGTACGTGAGTACTAGTACTTATTCTGTCGTCGGGGGTTTTAAAGAAGTACAATGCGACACAAATAAGTTGAACAAAAATGGCGGACTTCAAAGCATTTTTGTACCAATTCCCGACACGTAGGTTGAACCAAAATGGCGGTTATCGGCGCAGGTACAAATAATGTTCCGACTACCGCCATTTTGGTTCAATACATGTGTCGGGTATTTGTACAAAAATGCTTTTAAGTCTGCCATTAATTCAACTTATTTGTATCGCATTGTAAGAGGTAACTTCCAGCAGCAGTGTTCCCGGACCGATACTACATTGAAACCTTCAAAAAACGAGTCTATATTTTCCTGAAAGGCCGGCAACGCTTCTGTTACACCCCTGGTGTTGCAGTTATCTAAAAAACAGTTATATAAAAAAATTAAATAAAAATAAAATACTTACCACGTCCGGGGCACTAGGCTTGTTGCCCTGTCGCACGTCGAATACGATGAACCTCTTCCCGTGGATGTTTTCGGCATAACACTTGTACGTCCCGAGATACGTCTCGTTGAAGACTCGAAGCTGCATCACGGAGGTGAGGCCATCGGGGGAGTTGACGATCTGCAAAACAAATTGCGATATTGAATCAAATACAAAAATTCAAAAATCATTTATTTCTCTTTTGATATTTGTATCATTTGCTTATTGTCATCAACTACCAATATTGTATGCACTTGCTTATTGTCAACAAGTAACAATATTGTATGTCGTTTAAAGTTTTTAGAGAAAATTCTGCAGTACAGTTTGTTGCCGCTTCTTCTGTACTTGCGCTAAGGAAGCGACAATATATCATAATAAAGGATAATCCTTTTAATTTCACAATTGGTAGTTGTTGATGAAAGATCATCAGAAGAAGCGGCAACAAACTGTACTGCAGCATTTTCCCCAAAAACTTTAAATTACAATTATACTGATATTAAAATTAGATACGTGCAATACTTTGCGTCTTATTCATGTGGCAGTAAATTGAAGTGGCTATCGGCGGGCCACATAGCAAGAAGAATCGATGGCCGAAGGGGGAAAAGGGTTCTCGGATGGCTGCCACGTACCGGCAAGCGCAGCGTTGGATACCTACCAACTAGGTGGTCGGATGACCTTAGTTAGCAAGGTTGCAGGAAAACGCTTGGATGTCGATGCTTCCAATCGGTCGTTTCGGAAAACCTTGGGGGAGGCCCATGTCCAGCAGTGGACTTTCTGTGGCTGATATGATGATGAGGAATTCTGGGTTTAACCATTATTCACCTAAATAAAGTTGGCAGTAAAGAAACAAAAATATAATAAAAATAACATATTTCGCGAGGTTGTTTGGGTGGATAACCCGTCATCTTCCAGACGGCCCAGTCCGACCGAGAGAACAATGGATGGTAACAAAGGGTTTGCAAAATTGCAAGCCCTAATCTAGCCTAAATCAAGTAGGTAGGTACTAAAGTTATGCTGCGTTTTATAATGAGACTGTTTATATTTTATACATTATCACTCTCCAGTTTTTTTTCTACAAAATTAAAGCGTCGTTGTCACATTTTACGAACTGTCAAAAGACATCTGATATTACAGAAAGTCCATGACATTTGGTAATGGCAAATGGTGTTGGTATACTAGTAAAATAATATTTTCATCTCGTCATTTTTATATAATTTCATTTTTATATAATTTCATAATTAAAAATCTGCCCGAGCTGTAGGCTTAATTTAATAGTTTTGTTGGAATAGGTATCCGAGATTAAAGGCTCATGTAAGCAGTGCAAGTTTCTTGACTGTTATATACCATTTTATTAAAACAATAAATGATTTGTATGGCTGAGATTTCCTTTAGATTATGCAAGTTATCTATTACTTCAATAAAATGGTATGTAACAGATAAGAAACTTGCAAAACGACCACTGCGTTTAGTTTTCAACAGTAGGATGTTCATACAATTTAAACTATCTGCCAGTCTTCGAAATGAAAAGAGAAATATGAATAAAGAGAGACTTAAAAAACGTCAATGAACATGGGGAAACTTACAAAATGTCAATGAATGTGGAAAGACTTACAAATAATGTCAATGCATGAGGAGAGACTTACAAAATGTCAAGAAATGAGTAGAGACTTACAAAAATTCAATGAATAAGGAGAGACTTACAAAATGTCAATGAATGTGGAAAGACTTACAAATAATGTCAATGCATGAGGAGAGACTTACAAAATGTCAAGAAATGAGTAGAGACTTACAAAAATTCAATGAATAAGGAGAGACTTACATAATGACAATGAATAAGGAGAGACTTACAAAATGTCAAGGAATGAGGAGAGACTTACATAATGACAATGAATAAGGAGAGACTTACAAAATGTCAATGAATGTAGAGAGACTTACAAAATGTCAATGCATGAGGAGAGACTTACAAAAATTTAATGAATAAGGAGAGACTTCCAAAATGTCAATGAATGAGGAGAAAAGACAGTTATTTACCGTGTCGTCCGTAATAGGCGTGTCGTAGCCCTTTTCAGTTCTAACCCATTTGAAGTCCGGCAGCGGGTATGCTACAGCATTGCAGGTCAGGTTTTTCCTGAAAATACAAAAAAATAATAAGTACAAGTAGAGTAATATAAAATTTCCTGGCCATGCCCCTTCATCACTAAGTGACACAAACGGTGTCTGAAAATAATATAATAGAAAAGAAAAGAGACAAGAACGAGTTAGTATCGAATATGTAGAAACTCGTCTAAAACGCAACCTGGAACTCGTTATAGCAATTCGTCTAAGTTACAAGTAGACTTAGTTTCGAGCCTTGACTGACTAACTGAAGCTTGTCTATCGTCCCAAAGTCTCATCAGAACGAGACTTTGAGAACCCACAATGGACAGCGTTACATACATAAATAAATAAATATATAGGGACAAATAACACTAATTGAGCTAGCCCCAAAGTAAGTTTGAGACTTGTGTTATGGAATACTAACTCAACGATACTATATTTTTTAACAAATACATATATTATATAAATAAAAAACCAAGACCCAGGACAATTTGAAAAAAGCCATTTTCTAACTTGCCCTGATCGGGGATCGAACTCGGGACCTCTGGGTGGCGGACTGGCATTAAGAACACTACGTCACGGAGGTCGTTAAAAGAGAAATCAGAGGAGTTAGGAATTATTTAGATGCGATTGGACGGCTGGCACGCCATCGAGTCTTCTGCGTCTGGATCTATTCGGGTCCGTATACACTGATGAACCAGCTGAATTCATGTATTTTATTCTGATGTAACATCGTTCATCCTTGTTAAAAATCATCAAGGAACATCGACCAACTTTAAATTTGAGCAAATTCAGTCCATAATAAGTACCTAATTAAAATTTTTGTAATATTCGAAAACCCGTTTGGCTGTGACGTCATTTTTTACGTTTTCCCGGGCTATGCGTTTAAAAATTTCTATACTAATGCCTTCCTAAAACTTACTCCAATATTTGTTTGTTAGATAAAAACCAAGCTTGTTTTACCAAACGTTATAATAACATCGTCTTTATGGGAAAGGAATTCGACGTCACTAATTATCTCTTTAAAGTAAATTTCGTAAGCCCGTTCTGTTTGGCTTTCATCATAAGATAAAGGACTTGGATTGGGTGTCATTTTCATTAATTTAAGGGCCTAAATTCTAATAGACCCTGGAAGTAAGAGTAGTCATTTAAATTATTGTAATTATATAAGTTATTTTCAAGACGGTATAAAAGCTATTCAACGTAGCTTCCTTGGTTCTGTTTTTAATGTTTGAAAGTTTATTAGGGAGCAGGAAAGATGCTTATTATCCTGTGATATTCAATAAATTTCAACAGAAATTATGTAAGGGAACAAAAAGGTAAGTGTCGAAATAAGGTTTAAATATGATTGTCGTGATTTAGACCTTATCCTAATCCTAACTAATCCAACTAATCTTCTATATATATATATATATATATATATATATATATATATATATATATATATATATATATATATATATATATATAAAAGCGAAAATAATAACATATTCTTCACGCTTTATCCACTGAACTTTTTTAGATAAAATTCGGTATAGATATAGATTAAGACCAAGGGAAGGACATAGGATAGTTTTTATCCTGAAATTCTTACGGGGAGCAAAGCCCACGGGCAAATCTAGTTGGTCCTTATTTATTTATTAATCACGCAGTTTAAGCTGGCTCTAAAGGTATATCTTTGGCGTACGTAATTTAGTACATCAGCTCTTTGTATCTGAGTCAATGTTTTGTAGACGGTGTAATGATTGTAAGTGACGGTGTGATGATTGTAAGTTTTAAAGCCCCGCATAGTTGTGCTGGTGCAGAAACAAATCCTTCAAACCTTGTGACTCAGACCTCCCATCTGCAAAGAAACTACTACTCTCCTGGGTGAAGTCTCTCAATAGACTCCGACTTCGTTGGTGTTGCGAGTCGATAAAAAAACAAGTTGGCTGGCATCACTCCGTAAAAGATATAAGTGACTATGGTGCTATTCTATAGATGGACCATCTTTTGTTGTATTTAGAGATGGATCGAGGGCAATAACAAATTGGGCATAAACGGGCGTATTGGGCAAAAAAAGTGTTTACGCCCAAATAAATGCCTGAGCGCTGGGCAGAAGCAAATATTTTTTTTAAAATAAAAAGAAGCAGAAACTTAAGGGGCTACCTGAATTTTCCGGGGTCCAGTACTGCTCCCATTTAAAATAAATCATTTGAAAGAAAACGGAGATATCATTTAAAATTTTGTCTTGATCAGACCCTAGATAACCCTTCAAACTATTTTATGAACTACTGTTTACTGTTTAAAGTGAGAACATGAAGCTTTTTTACGCACATACGGCAAAAGTGGCCGTTTTTCGCAATTGTGCGTAGAAAAGCTTTACGTTCTCACTTTAAACTATAAACAATAGTTCATAAAATAGTTTAAAGTGTTATCTAGGATCTGATCAAGACAACATTTTAAATGATATCTCCGTTTTCTTTCAAATGATTTATTTTAAATGGGAGCAGCACTGGACCCCGGAAAATTCAGGTAGCCCCTTAATCGGAATTTTGTAAGTCATAACTATTATAAAATAATTTAGTCATAAAATAATCACAGTCACGTTAAATCACAATAAATCTAGCTTCTCTTAATAAATTCGAGTTTTCATGCGCTCGCGTTGCGTCAACTCTACTGGATAGCCGAAAGAGTGATATTTTGCCTACTCTGACTATGTCATTAAACGTAATATCAATTGTTTGATTTTCATTGTCAATTTATTACTCACAATCGTATAATGTTTTGTGCATACTTAAATGTAGTAGATATTTGAATGAAAAAGTATTCTGTTTATATTTTTGCCCTGGCAATGGACGTTTATTCGGCATTTATTCAAAGCGCCTAATATGTCCGGGCATAAACCCATCTCTAGTCGCGTTCGAACTGCCCTTTTTTATGTACCATTGAAATCTTTAATGAGTAAATAAATAAACAGGGACAAATAACACTGATTGAGTTAGCCCCAAAGTAAGTTCGAGACTTGTGTTATGGGATACTAAACTCAACGATACTATATTTTATAACAAATACATATATAATAGGTTGGGGAAAAAGTCTTTTCGCATTTTATATGAAAATTCAAAACATTTTTTAATATAGTTTATTTACATTTAACTAAAGTATGTAGGTACCATTTTGTTCGATAACTTTTTGCCATCTTATAGGTAGGAACATGATCCCATTGCTATAGAATTTTTGGGGCTTCTGATCAAAAAACTGCGTCAAGTAGTTTTGGCAGTCCTCTCGTGATGTTAACCTGACACTGCCTAAAGAATTCTGAAGAGACCGAAACCGGTGGAAATCTGAAGGTGCCAGGTCAGGACTATACGGCGGATGCATTAACACCTCCCAGCCAAACTCTCTTAATTTTTGCTGAGTGGTTAAAGATGTGTGAGGTCTAGCGTTATCATGATGAAAAACCACACTCCTTCTGTTGATTTCCGGCCACATTCTCTCAACTTCTTGCTTTAATCTTATCAGTTGATCGCAGTAGAGTTCTGAATCGATGGTCTTGCCTGGTGGTAACAGCTCATAATGAATAATGCCCTTCCAATCCCACCACACACACAGCATCACCTTGTTGCGAGTTAACCCGGATTTCACCACAAATTGTGAAGCCTGACCGGCCTTTGACCATGACCTTTTCATCACCAGTTATCAATTTCTTCAAAAATGGTTCGGTCTCATTACGTCGTAATAAAGAATCACAAATGAGTACACGGTTCATTAGGTTTCTTTCAGAGAGCACGTGAGGTACCTAAATATCGAGCTTTTGTGTGTACCCATTTTTTTCAAATGCGCCAAAACTGTTTTGTGGTCAATTCCTAGTTCTTCAGCTACGTCGTAACTACTGATATGCCGATCTTGCTCCACTTTTTCAAAATAGCATCCATTTTATCCGTAACAGGGCGACCAGAGCGACGTGCATCTTTGACATCAAAATTTCCGGATTGAAAACGCTTAAACCAAATTTGTGCTACTCTCACAGACACTGCACTAGGTCCATAAACATCGCAAATTTTTTTCGCGGCTTGCGTTGCCTTTTTACCTTTTTGGTAGGTAAATTTTAAAATGTATCTAATTTCTTCATTAGATTCACTCATCTTTTCGGTAAGTTAAACAAATGAAAATCGCGCATTTTCCTAATTTGAATTTGTAATTATCTTCTTTAAAATTTAAACTTTGAAAATGATACCAAAACCAGCCAGGTACAAATAGTATAGCCAAAGTGGTTTTATTACAAGTTTATACATACTATATGCGAAAAGACTTTTTCCCCAACCGATAAACATCCAAGACCCAGGACGCCACGGAGGTCGTCTATTCTATTTATATATACGTCTATCAGGCTAACGACAAGGTGTCGCTATGGCGTATTGTTCACTCGTAAAGATCCTTGTATGGAATCATTTCGACTGAACTAGAAGACGAAGGCATGTACGCGAACAGAGTTATGTTCTGAAAAGCTAGTATAAGGTTAGACTTACACTTGGTCTAGTAACGTAAATACTTCTTCAGTTGAACCTACATTCTTTGCTTCTTGAGTCTCTGGATCCACGAACACTGGCATATCTGAAAATATATTTATTTCTTATAAAATATTTTCATATTGATAAAAAACGTGAAAGTATATAAATAAATTATAATCAGATGTCACTAACAAACAAAGCTTTAACTGAACTTACTTCCTGGCTACCATCGAGATGAAATTTAGTATGCACATGTAAATTAGATAACAATGCTGTTGCATTGTTATTTAATTTACATGTGCATACTAAGATTCTTAATTCTTCTTAATTATTATTAAGAAGCTAAAATTCAAATGTTTATTCAGTAATTAGATCTTAACATGCACTTATACACGTCAATAAGTATAATTTACATTAAGTGTAAAGTTTATTAAAATTTAATTTATTTTTAAAGAGAAGCTACCGATACCAGCGCTTCGCAACGACCACGGCTGAGAAGAAACACTGAAAGAAACTCATTTTCACAGTATTGGTCACCTTCTTGCCAGAAGGGCTTTGTCCTTATTAAGCTGATCTGATAAAGCCGAAAGGCGGCCATATAAAATGACGCAAGCCCACTGAGTTTCGGTTTATTTCATATTTTCCCTTAATAAGTACTTTGGCCTAACAATAAAAGCTTGTTAAAAAAACGATTGGTTTTTTTTCTTCAAAAAATTTATTGTCTCTCCAGTTCATTTAGAATGAATACAAATGAAATTAAATTTAATGAATGAAGTGGCGTGTAAAAAGGTGAATTTAAATTTGTTTTTGAAATTCATCAAAAATGCCATGCTACTCAAGTACTTCACTTTCATAACCACTGATCTCAATATCTAAATCTAAATGGAGCTTAGAATCAAGAACGATACCAAGTATGACATTGTTATACTCCTTTAGAGCTGAACCACAAATGGAAAAGGAGAAATTACTAATTTGTTTTTTTTTTTCTAGAAAGCAATAATTTTACATTTAGCTCAGCTTATTTTTATCACAATAGCAACTATCTTATTTTTAACAGAAAATTGCTTATTACACTATGTACTTACGATTGACTATAAATGTGATGGTCTTGTCAGTGTAATGTGATAGAAGCTTCTGGGTAACTTTGCACACATACTCTCCAGTGTCCATATGATTGACATTCTTTATTTCCAGCTGGCGGTTGTGACCTTTTGTAAGAATGGAGTACCTTCTGTTTTCAGCTAGAAAGTCATCTGAAACGATTAATATGTATCATAATACAAAACTTTGGGAAAGAGGGCACACTGTGCCTAGTTTAATGCCGAGGAACTTTCCCCTGGCTATGATTTGCAGTGGCCTATTTGGCGTAATACAATGCGAGCTCAGGACCTTTCTTCTTTATGAAAGGTGTTCTAACATAACCAAAACTAGTTTCAGATTTTTCGTGATTTTACGAAGGCATCTGACGTAGCTTAATGATTGTCACCTATTATGACATACATTCTATTTGCCTTTAATTTGCCATATCTCGCCATCACAGGTCAAGACCATGCAAAGTGGGAAAGAAGGACAAGGAAGGCCGACCCCATGTAAATGGGATAAGGTATAGAGAAAGAGAGTGTGACAAAGCATTTTGGGTCTTGGGGGCCCTAAGCAAACAGACCCCATAGCCGCAAAGGACACTTTTAGCGCGATAATCGGCGAGAAGGTGAAAAAAAGAATCAAAATAGTGATGATTCACATTTAAGCAACTTGTGACAAGCGTCCACATCTATAATGAACTAATGTGCAGATTCCTTATGATGTTTTCCTTCACCGAAAACCTGTGGTGGTGGTTGCAAATGACCGTACATGAGTACAGGGTCAGAGTTACAAGTCGCGCACGTGTAGATTGAGCACATACTCACAGAAGAATAGCCAGTACCTGTGCTACCGTCACCGCTTGGCCGAAACCACAAGTATGGGACTACATAGAAGCGAACGCTACGGACTGGTGGCCTCACTGCTCATCCCCACCAGTGGGGTCACGAGGACTTTCAAGTACTGATGTCTCCATTGCGGTGGGTCAGTGGGGTCACGAGGACTTTTAAGTGCTGATGTCTCCATTGCGGTGGGTCAGTGGGGTCACGAGGACTTTTAAGTGCTGATATCTCCATTGTAGTGGGGCAGTGGAGCTTTACAGAATTCGCGTTAATACCTAGTAACATTGTCGCCACTCTCTTTCATAAGACCTTTTCCCTGCTATTGAAAAATAATGGAGTTGTCAATAAACGAACCAACTTTATGACAGGTAAAAAAAGGGTTGGTGCGAGTAACTGTATAGCTCCACTGCCCCATTACAATGTAGACATCAGCACTTGACTGGGGATGAGCAGTGGGGCCACCAGTCCGTAGCGGAAGCGAAGTATCATTTTTGCCTACTGCTACTCTAAAACTGGGTAGACCATAATCATAATCATTTATATTGTCAATCACAGGTACAATGGGTGTTAGGTAAGTACCAGTTACTAGATGGACCGACGATCTGGCCAAGGTTGCCGGAAGGACATGGACGAGGAATGGTAAAGATCGAAAGGAATGGCGTGCAATTGCTAGAGGCTTACACTCAGCATTGGGTGATAATGGGCTGAAGAAGAAAGAAGAGACTACTACAAATGAAACTATACATCCGTGCACACGTCAATGTGTGTGTTCGCCCTGCAACACACGCTACAAGGCGAGAACGTGGGGAGGTACAGGGACACATGTTGCGACCCTAGGAGTTTCTGTTCTGAATGTAATACTTATGTTAATTCAGTGCTCAAACCCAGGTCTGGCCTGTGTCAGTGTCACTCCCCGTTTAGGTATCGAAAATATACCTACATTATTGCTATGCGCGCGGCGACCACTTCGAAGGGGAAAAGTTCAGTTACATGAATCGCTTGTCCAGAGCAATAAGAATAAATTGGCTTGTAATGGATGCCTAGGTATCTAAACGAAGAGGTGGGGTGTTCTGACGCGCGCTAAATTAAACCATAGCGCTAGTCACATTAAAAAGATATTTCTTTGGATTTCTTTTCTGAGTAAGACTTCTGTACGTGAGTACTAGTACTTATTTTGTGCCCAGGTATAGGTTGCAGCAAATATAATATGGTAAGGTGGAAAATACTGGACAGCTCGCATAATGAACAGTGCGAGTGTGGCTTCTATCCGCAACCACAGTGTTATGTCATGGTGTCCAAAATGCTTGGATGACTTACATTCTGCCTCTTATAAATGCAAAGAGGGGGCCAAAAGATTCAAACAGACAAGTGTGAAGGTAGTCACAAAAGACATTGACTCTTTAACAAGTATAAACAAGTATATGGAACCAACTTCGAACTTTACCCACAGACTCTTGAAACTTAACACCTTCCTCTTTGATCGGGAGTACTTTGAAACTACTATACACGATGTTAATGTTCGGTCGATATGTCGATACAATTTTAAAGAGGCTATTTAGCCAGTTAATTTAATAAATTTTCTTTTGATGAATCGAATTGAAGAAAAAAAAAAATATTACAAAAACAAATGTCTGCTGAGCTTATTTTAACATATTATTGAAATAAAAAGTGTGTAAACAAATAACAAATTGAAATTAAAAAACTAAAAAAATATAGTATTTTCTTGTCCGTGCGCCATGGTAGAAAGTACGCTGGCTGTGTTCCCTCGCGGAAAAGCAATCTGATCCGTGAAGCAAAAAGCAGCGTTGTCACCAACGCGGCAACGGCGGCTATCATTTGCGGGGAGATCTAGAAAAAGTTTTATTTTTAGGGTTCCGTACCCAAAAGGTAAAAACGGGACCTTATGATGACTCCGCTGTCCATCTGTCCGTCTGTCTGCCTGTCTGTCACCATGTCTTATGATTTATGAACCGTATATACAGCTAGACAACATATATCAAAAACAAAATAAAATAAATATTTAAGTGGGGCTCCCATAAAACAAACGTTTTTATAGACTATGGTACGGAACCCTTCGTGCGCGAGTCCGACTCGCACTTGACCGGTTACTTGTATATTGGTACCAAAAGTTATTCGTACGTTTTTTTCTATTTCTTATGTATTTAACCTTTATTATACAAAATACAACTTGTATAGCCCAATAGGCGGACTTATTGCTAAAAGCAATGTCCAACAGCCAACTTTTGGGTTGTTAGAGAAATTTTGATGGTTATACATATAGGGGTAATAATAATGAGAAAAGGAAAGTGGTGGTTGTATTAGTGCAGGAAGCAATAAGTCAAAAATTATCATGCACTCTACTCCTTAAGAGTCCCCTTACCCTAGACTTTTCCATACAAATGTAGTCTAGCTTTTATTTTGAAATGCCATGTGAGTAACTACGTGGTCTCGATCGAAAATCATTTTCGCAACTTCTTTATGTCATACACAAATTTGAATTAGGTATTTATTTACCATACGACTTACATACGAATTAGGTAGAGAAATTTATTTACCATACGACATTTTTCCAGAACCAATGAAAAGTCAGCGTGTATGTACAATGTGGAAAGCAATAAACAATTTGAAATTGAAATTGAACATACCGTCAATAAGAAGTCTGTCCTTGTACCACTGTACTAGGGGCTCGGGATAGCCGTCGGGTTCACAATTTAGTCTGGAAGTCTTGCCTTCGTGTCCATACACTGTTTCTCTCGAAACATCCATCTTTACCTTCCCTGAAAAGAAACACAACAGTCAAATACTACTCGTTATTTTGTTTTTCGTGTGTTTGTACGGTAAGCTTCAAATATGAAGTAATTTTTTCTCATACAATATATGAGAAATTATGACTCCATTTTTAAAGCCTGACCGTAGAACTCATCGGAAATGTCTTTGGATGTCATTAGTAAGGAACCGTCTTCCAGCGAGTTCCACAGATATTTATGACGAATAATAAGTGGCCTGACTAGACTCTTGGAAGTCTTATTTCATGATATTGTGAAAATTATGAAATAAAACTACCAAGCTTATTACGACTAATATCACTCACAACAGCAACATAATGTAAGTTTATTACCATTTTTTTGTTTAGCCTATATCAGTCACTGCCATATTCTGACAAAGGGTGAGACGAATTGTATTTTACTATAAAGAACATCATCATCACATAAGCCACAGAAATTCCACTCTAAGTTGTTTAGACTCATCATCATCCGAGTGTATTTTTTCGGTTGCATCCTCAGCAGTAACGCTTTAGAGCCCGGGGTCTGCTCTAACCTCACCAAGGAGATTTGACGAGGTTACTGATTTTTACACAGAGAAAATGCCGTCTGACCTACGCAACCCAAAGAGTAGACTAGGGCCTTCCTTGGATAGGTTTGGGACCCATAGTTTAAACAGGCGTTCTGGAACTCGTAATCATCTTTTTTTTCGAATAATTAAGTGATTCAAGCCTGCAATATCCTAGCCATACTGGGAATTTTACAAAATAGCTTCCCAGTGGGATTTGAACCCATTACCTCCAGATCACAGGTCAAAAGCCTTGCCTACTGGACCACGGAAGCAGGCAGTACGTGTGTTAATATTAAATTTTAAAAATACGATACGCAACTCACTTCCTATTACGATATTAATGACTTCCTCGAAGTCGCCTGACTTGCACGTCCAGTTGCCGCTGTCATCGATGGACATATTTTTAAAGATGAGTGGTATCAGCAGGTTATTAGGAGGATCTTTTTTCTTCTCGACGAAAACTCTGCTATTCTTAGTTGTCCGCAGGCCCACAACTTGCCCTGAGGGGTTGATCCATTCTCCATCCTGAAATGTATAAAATTTTACATAGCATAAAATTTTACAGCTAGTTCTTAAAAGAATATAAACCTGAATTTGGAACAGACACAAGAAGTCTATTAAATGTTTTTCCCCACTTTTCATGTAGTGAAATAAGGAAAACAAATCCACTTTCTATAACAACCCGCTTATGTTATAAGTATTTTTTAATTAAAAGACAATAATAATATTATGACAAAGCCCTTCTGGCGAGTAGGCGACCAATACTGTGAAAATGAGTTTCTTTCGGCATTTTTTCTCAGCAGTGTACTAGGGGCTCGGGATAGCCGGATTTTTGTTAATTTTATACCTAACCTGATTTTTGTTAATTTTTTGTTAATTTTATCAAATGTGCAGGGGCGTGTCTGCAAAAATTAACAAAACACAATTTTTTTATTTTTTTGTTTGTTTGTATGTCCTCGCTCATCTTTAAAACTACTGAACAGATTTTTACGCGGCTTTCACTAAAAGATAAAGCTTATCCCATGAGCAACATATAGGCTTTGTTTCATCAAAATCTGATGTCAGATAAAAAAGTTATCGTCATTTAAAGTTTAAAGATAATTCTGATCTTTCTTTGATGCTTTGTGGGTTGGTTAGTTAATATTGTTGATTTATTTATAACTAGCTGATGCCCGCGACTTCGTTCGCATCTTTATGTCTCCGGCGTATTAATATAAATAAATAATCCTAATGAGAGAGAGAGAGAGAGAGAGAGAGAGAGAGAGAGAGAAAGAGAGAGAGAGATAAGAAAGTACTTGTAACAGTGTTAGGAGTTAAAAGTCAATATTATTTTAATTCTTTCCTTCGGGAGCCAATATGAAAAGAGTTGAAGTGTTACTAACCCTGGCGAAAGCCACATTAAGTTGACTATGCAAAAAACCAGTCCTTAGATCGACATCAGCAGCTTTAAGCCTCTAAAACTGTGACTTATTTTCATAGCAAAGCAAGTAAACACATGGAACTGTGTATTTTCAAAAGGAAAATTGTTAGGGATGAGTGGCATACGCGGAATAAATACAGTTTCACTGGCACCACTCACAGTAAACTTTAAGTGTCTCATCAGACTATGCCGAAGTTTAGCGGCTAAAGTTCAGTGTCTAAAGTTCGGTGGGGATGACACACTAAATAAGCTGAAGTTCAGCCGCTGAAGTTCGGTGGAAACGCCGGACAGTAGTGATGTGCCGATATGAGAATTTAATCTTCCGTCTTTGGCGCGTCTGCGGCGAAGGGAAACGGCAGCGGAAGAGGGAACGGAAGTGGAAAAGGTAACGGGAGTGGAAGCGGAAGTGGGAACGTAAGCGGGAGCGGGAGTGGAAGCGGAACGGCAGCGGCGTCGGCGGCGGAAGAGTAGGCGGCGGCGGCGGCGGCGGCGGAAGCGTAGGCGGCGGCGGCGGCGGCGGCGGCGGCGGCGGAAGCGTAGGCGGCGGCGGCGGCGGCGGAGGCGGCGGCGGCAGCGGCGGCGGCAGCGGCGGCGGCAGCGGCGGCAGCAGCGGCGGCGGGAGCGGGAGAGGGAGCGGGAGCGGGAGCGAGAGCAGGAGTGGGAGCGGGAGAGGGAGCGGGAGCGGGAGCGAGAGCAGGAGTGGGAGCGGGAGCGAGAGCGGTACGGGTACGGGTACGGGTGCATGTACGGGTACGGGTACGGGTACGGGTACGGGTACGGGTACGGGTACGGGTACGGGTACGGGTACGGGTACGGGTACGGGTACGGGTACGGGTACGATTCAGGCAAAAGCATCGGAAGTTCGGCATTATGTGTTGCTAGTAATGCAAATAACATTGCAGGCATGCATTGGCTCAAATTAGCCGCTGAACTTCGGCATACAGTGCTGAGACACTAAGTTGGGTTCCGTTACACAGTTTCGGCGGAGTCAAATTTCGCATCAGCATTATTGGCCCTCCGACATTGTGACTTATTTTGTGAGCCGAGAGTCCATCTGGATAATTGGTGGCGTCGTCAACAACACTATCCAAGGAATTTACAATAATTTGCGTCATAAGTTCTTTATTAATTGATTTTTAATTTTTTGGTATCAATATGGCGCGTTCACATAACCAAGAATTTTTCTGGTGTGTTATGCTCTGAAGGTCCGCAAATATTGAACTTATAAGTTCTTCTTCGGACGAAACAACTTTTATTTTTTATTTTTCAATGTACAGACACATTTTTTTTACTTTTTTATTATAGTATAGATTTAGTATGTTTTTGTTCAGCGGCAACAAAAAAACATCATCTATAAAAATTTCAACTGTCTAGCTATAATGGTTCATGAGATACAGCCTGGTGACAGACAGACAGACAAACAGTCGGACGGTCTAAGTAATAGGGTCCCGTTTCTACCCTACCCTATGGAACCCTAAAAATCGAATAAAATAAGTATTTATGGGGGGCTCCCTTACTAAAAACGTGATTTTTCATAAATTATGGTACGGAACCCTTCGCGCGCGTCCGACTCGCCATTGGCCAGTTGTATTATAACTCAACAAAAAGTTCTCATCAGACTTAACAACTTTTGCTAAGGCGGCACTTTAATATTTCTTATAGTTTAGCTGGACCATTATAGATCTGCATCATGTGTTCCATTTTCCAAAATCAATTATAGCCTATATGTTGCCCAGGCTTCACAGCTATATAACAAAAAAGTTTCATTCGAATCCGTCTAGTATTTCCGGAGATTAGCGTGTACAAACAGACAAACAGACAAACAGACAGACTTTTTTTTAATTTCCTTACTCTATTACTATATCTCCATCAGCCCAAATATTTTTTTTTGAAAAATTTTCAATGTATAGACACATTTTTTTAACTCTTTTATTATAGTATAGATTTGACACTTGGCTATGAAAATACGGACTTCTGATCTTGCTTTGTGGATTGGTTAGTTAATATTTCGGATAATATTGTTGATTTATAATTTGACACTTGGCTATAAAAATACGGACTTTCTGATCATGCTTTGCCGATTGGTTAGATATTTCGGATATCTTCAAAAGCTTCCTTATAGAATTTCACATTTGCAATATTTAAAGTCGCGGGCACCAAATACAGATAGTAAAGTATGTATTCGTGAGCAAGATATTATAAGGAGTTACAGAACACTAAAAATATTTTTAAGATTTTTGTTTGTATGTCAGTGTCTGTATGCACACTGTTCAACCGAATGTCCGAAACTGCTGAACGAATTTTCACGCGGACGAAGTCGCGGGCACAGCTAGTTACTAAATAAACATTTGAATCTTTGGATCACTTAATATCACTTAATGGTGTCGTCGGGGTTGTTTTGTTAAATTTTCTAGCAAATAATCTTTGACGGTCTCTTTATCTGTATCACAACCAGTTGAAACAATCCTTTCACCGCGAACGTCGGATTAATCCGACAAAAAAAAATTCTCGTATTGCACATAACTTACGTATCCACATCGCTTTTTGGTTGTAGGTATTTATTTTAGATTTACTACCCCTCGCGCTGGAGGCACGACAACTGATATAAAGTCTCGCGGTGAAAGGGTTAAAATATTGTAAACGTGATAGAAAAACAAAAATTACCGACATGGATAAGAGCTAAAGAGGCCTTTGCACATTAAAGATTAAAAAATGGCTTATTGTAATATTGTCTGACACCACAAGTTTATTTTCCAAACAAATTAAAAAAAACCCCGACCTTCAAGCGTTCACTCGCCATAAATTTTGAACTACTGAACCAATTTCCATCAAAAATACGAGTAGCTTAGAACCACCGCATGGAAAGTTGCTTTCACGTAATAAACCGTACCAAAATCGGTCCATCCGTTCGGGAGCTGCGATGTCACGGACAGACACACAGAAAGGCAGACATTGGCGTCAAACTTATAACACCCCTCTTTTTCGTCGAGGGTTAATAACTAATAGTTTTAGATATCGAAACAATACCAAAAGAATTGCATACCTCTAAATTAATCAGTTTACAAAATATCGCCTTTATGTCTCCAACCTCGTAGGGTGTTGACCTCGCCATGATGGTCAATGAAGGTTTCTCTTCATCTTCTTGCGATAAAACTGGAACAAACAAAAAACAATCGTTAGACATTTGTCACCTTTGACCGCTTACGGAAGGAAGAGACTTTTTCCCCAACCTATTATAACCATTTAGCAGATAGAGGGCAGGGGGACACTTGACTCGAACAAAAGTTTTCACTTTAAAACCAAATATTTCAGAAACGGATACCTATATCGAAAAATGTTGTTCACAACCTCATAATATTTTTGAAAGACCTTTTCAATGATACGCAACATAATTGGTTAGTCTAGAAAATAAAATTGACTTTTGACTTTACTTGTATAGGTGCTACCCTAATAATTTTTTTTTACAATATTTTATTGTACTATTTTTCCGCGTAATAATTATACATACCTATACCAAATTACAGTTTTCTAGTACTTATAGTCGCTGAGTAAAACCGCGGACGGACGGACAGACAGACAGACAGACATGGCGAAACTATAAGGGTTCCTTGTTTAATACGGAACTCTAAAAAAAGGCCAACCGAGGGTTTGCTCTATTCACAAAAGTTAAAATCAATTGAATGCATTTGCATCCGGCTTGGTTTGAAATAAGAGAAAAAAAGTTGAAGCATTGAGTTTAGTCGATTTCATTACGAAACCACATCTATTTATTCGCTCGGAAACGAGCCGAGCATAAAATGAAGAGAACACAGAATAGTCGTTTTATAAATGGAAACCCTGGAACGCACAAAGTTAAAGTCTTGGTTTACTAGAAGTTCTTCTTTCTCTTATCGAGTGTGGTAATAGCTAGCACTGGTGTCAGATTTTTCAAGCTGCTTAAAGGCATCTGACGTAGATCAACGGCTGTTAATGTGATGACGATGACACTTTATTACAATTTTATTCAAATAGACTTTGATCGCTTGTTTGCTAATTATAATATTTCCTTTGCTAAAATTAGGGTTGCATCGACACGCCTTTTCGCCGATACGATACCGATACCGATACTCTTATACAAATATCGGCGATACCTTAATTAATTGAATCAAACATAAAGATTAAATAAATAAATCACCAGTCGGATTATTTTTTATTAATATGAAAAGTAGTTACATAGGTCGATATTAGATAATTATTATTAATTTTAGTAATTAACATTAATAACATTTTTATTTAAAAAACAAAGTAATCTTAATTTTTGCGGAGAAAGGCGATTAAAAAAAAAAGTATCTTTGAATCGGTCATAAAAATATCGTCGATACCGATATATCGGCTAACCCGAAGTATCGCCGATATATCGGTATCGGTATCGGTATCGGTTGCATCGCTAGCTAAAATGTTACTTATTATCTGTTTAAAGTAAATTTTATCCTTTGATATATTTTAAAATAAAAGAATGTTGATATTTAAAAAGACTAATAGCAAAAGTTTATGTATTTTTACATACATAGATTTTCAAGGTAAGAATTTTTTACATTTACGAAGTAGAAATTACTCAGAAGTAGTCGAGTACAAGATATGTTTTTCATATAACTTTTTGCATACTACCACTTTCAGTGTATCGCCTACTGGTAAATAAATATGACTGAGAAGGATTTAAAAACTTCGGCAAATCTCCAAAGGCAGGAAAGTACAATAAGTACCCAACTAAGGGAGTTATACTTCTATACTCTCGTTCATGTGTACGTCACGTTTGAATGCGTCGTCAGTCGCACATTCTTCATTCCAGCTAATTTTGGAACTGAAACGGAGTGCCTCCATCAGTTACCAGTTTCCACGAGATATATGGACCGAGTGACGAAAAACAATAGTAGTCTAAAAGTTAAGTAGTTGAAATATTTGTTTTATGTTTGTTTTCTTAGGATTTACGTATATTAAGCCAATAAATGTGACCCAAAAGCCACGTTTCGCGTGATGGTGGACGATAAGATGAAAAGGAATCAATACTCAATACTCAAAATAGTGATGGGTTGCTAGCCGCATTACCTATTAACCATGATTTAAATCTCGCCCATTCCCTCGATCATTCCGTGGGCTTACGTGATAAATATATCAGTAATTGTTTAACTAAATATATTAGATTTAGAAAATGCTTAAATAATATTATGATAATTGATCACATGCGTGACTTCTAAGCAAACCTTTACATATTTAATGCCATTTGGATTAGCAATTAAAGCCGCTAATTTTTGATTCAATTAATATAATGCCACCTGCGCCATGAATACTTGAAAACTCTACATTTACTTGTGGCTCCAAGAGCTGTAGACCTCCTCCGACCCGTTGAAGTTTATCCAGATCAAAAGTTGTACAGATCAGATAAAAAAGTTGTTCAGACAAAAAAGGTGTAATTTGACATACATGGAAATTTTTCTAAATGGCTGAAATATGATATTTTTAAAGTTTTTGACCCGAAATTTCCGCCACTTTTAAAATTTTCCCATAAACTGAATCGAAACTGAACCGAAAAAATCTATATAATTTTCGAAACTTCTCACAAAATTTTACAAGAATCGGTTGAGAAGTGCGACCTGTACGCTCGCTCGGTCAATTTTATAGGTATGTATTAACCCGCGACTTCATCCACGTAGAAGTGTAAAGTAAATGTTTCTAATAGGATGTTTAATTGGTTTTATACGTTATTCATTTGGTTGTAACATATGAATTATGAGTTCAGATGAAGCAAAACAGGTCTGTCAGGATCGTAGCAAGTGGAGGTCAATAGTCTCTGCCTACTCCTGTGAGAAACAGGCATGATAATATGCATGTACGTAAAAATTTGAAATGTTTGAATACTTATTCAATATAACAACCTTTATAATAGTGTAGGGATGTAAAGGCCTAGCGGAACCGACAAAATTTGTTCCCGCTTCCGCTCCCGCTCCCGCTCACACCCGCTGCCGCTCCCGCGCACTCCCGCTCTCACTCCCGCTTCCGCTCCCGCTCCCGCTCCCACTCCCGTTATCCGATTATAATTTTTTACTAAACACTAATTCAAAAATGTCATATATCTTGCTTAAAATATGACGAAGATCTATATAAACTTACAACCCATTTAAACACCTATAGGTTTATAATTTTCAAAATTTATTTAATGTATTATTATTTTCTATTAACTACTAAAATTTAATAAAAAAATTCATATTTTGTACTTTAAAAATTACGAAGTTTCATACAAACTGGCAACCCCTATTTCATCCTCTTAGGGATAGAATTTCCAAAAATCCTTTCTTAGCGGACGTCTCCTAATCACAATCTACCTTCTTGCCAAATTTCATCTTCATTGGCTTAGTACTCGTAGATGTCGAGATTTCGTGATGAGTGAGTGAATGATTTTCGCTTTTGTAAGTAAAGATTATTTAGCAAATAGATATTAGTGGACTTATGAAGTATATTTTGGTGTTATAAATGCTCAACCTTATGAATGATAAGTGTAACGGTTAAAGTGGAAAGTTATATATAGTACGGCTGAAGAGATACCTGTTAAGGGTATAAATGATTTTTATGGGGTGCTGCCTCCATTTAAAATAAATTATTTGAAAGTAAACAGAGTATCATTTAAAATGTTGGTCTCATTATGCCCTAAATAACCCTTAAAACTATTTAATGAACTAGGCAGTTTATTTTTTTACAGTTTAAAGCAAGAATGTGAAGTTTTTCTTCGCACAAATGCCAAAAGTGGCAGATTCTCGCTTCTCGCCAATGTGCGAAGAAAAGGTAGTTTTGGCGGCATAAAAAGCCATGGAAATCGTATCTCTCTATCTAACACTGTGGTGAAATACCAATGAAGTACGTTTTTTGCATTTTTTGTAATTTTTTTTTTATACCAACATCATCATCGTCCGAGCGTGTTCCCGGTAACGCTGCAGCCTTCGCGGCAACGCTTCAGAGCCCAGGGTCCGCTACCTAACTAAGGTGATTTGATGAGGTAACTGGTTTTTACTTCCGTCTCACCTTGGGTAAACCAGAGGGTAAACCAGAACCAAAACTTGGATAGGTTTAAGCAAACGCTAGATGGCGTTCGGGACCTACAGTTTATACGTGCCTTTTAAAACGGAAACATCTTTATTTTCGGATAAGCAGGTGACTCAAGCCTGCAATATTCTAACCAGACTGGAAAAGACTTTTCCACAAAGGGAAGCACCCAGTGAGATTCGAACCCATGACCTCCGTGTCACAAGACGAACGCCTTGACCACTGGACCACGGAGGCAGTCAAGTTATTTTTATATTTCCTACTTTTTCTTAAATCGACATATTTATTTTATTTAAAAAGCAAAACATTATTGGAAAACAATAAACAAGTTATTTTTTAATTATTTTCCTATTAAGGATTAGCTCCGCGAGCCAGCGAGAAAACTGAGCAACCTTTGCATTTTTCTGCCGGAAACGATTATACTCGTAAATTGATTTTGGAACCAGCTTTGAGAAAAAGATTTCGTTTCATAACTTTATGTAAAACTCGTTTCAACTTTTATATACGCTGTCTTATACTCACCAGCCAAATTTTTAGACCAAGTTCCGTCTACGATAGTAAAACTACTTTCCATAAAAAAGTTTCGTCCTCCCTTACAAAATCCGTTTGGCCGAGCGCTGACTTGTATCGGAAGCAGTTTTCATTAATTGTTTTTATGAAAAGTAGTTCTGTATCATGGACAGGACTTACTCCAAGATTTGGCTGGTGGTGAAAAGTCACCCTGTATTTCTGGCAGCACCCCATAAAAATCATTTATACCCTCAACAGGTATCTCTACAGCCGTACTATATATAACTTTTCACTTTAACCGTTACACATATCATTCATAAGGTTGAGCATTTATAACATCAAAATATACTTCATATCATAAGTCTCCTAAAATCTAGCTTGCTTTGCTTAATAATTTGAAGCAAGCATTGGTATAATATACATCGAGGCAACGGACCCGACATGCTGGCAGCATTCCCTCGCTGATAGTGATACTTATTCTCTAAACAAAAAAGCTACAAGCGCTCGGGTCACCAGTTGCCACAATGAGACGCCTTGTGATATCCTTAAAACAACTTAGCTTCAGGGCCCCACGGACCTATTCAAAACGAATATTCCCTTGATCCCGATCAAATAATTTTAGTACAAAATATTTCGCTTACATTATGTCATAATGTCTGCAAAGTTTGAAGCTTAAAATATTATGGACGTAAGAATCGGTCAGCGCTGTCGCCTGAAGTTTAAGTTAAGTCTACAAGTTAGGACTTAACGAGTGCCGTCCATTAGGGAGTTAACTTTGAGAGGGAAATAGCTGGAGACTGTTTACGGTCGGCGTCTTATTTTAACTGACTTCAAACCGCAACGTCATTCTACAAAAAAATTGTATACATAGCTGTGCTAATTTATTAAATTGAAGTTAGTCTACATTTTGCTTGCTCACCGATTACTCGAAGACGCCTAAACCAATTTGAAAATTCTTTTTTCTTTGAAAGAGCATACTTGCAAGATGGTCCTATGTAAATTTTATCAAAATAAATTAAATGCATATATAGATAAACAGCCAGACCAAGGACAATTTGAAAAAGGTCATTTTCCAACTTAACCTGTCTGGGGATGGAAACCAGGACCTCTGGATTGGCGGTCTAGCGTCTAGGTCTGTTAACCATTACACTACGGAGGTCGTCAGAATGGCGGGGCCATAGTAGGTTTTAGGGCGCGTTCAGACGCTACGCGCACGCCAAGCCTACGCCTAGCGCATAAAAAGATTGGTTTGAATTTGCTGCATATAATTTGAGTCCTATCACACATCAATACAGCACAAATTGCATTCACCGAAGTCTAGTCGGACCGAGCGATGAGCGGGCGCAAGGCGGAACAAGGCGGAGGCAAGGCTACCGCGTGGCGTAGGAAAGGCGTGCGCGTGTTGATTACGGTTAATACAATTTGAGTTGTATTGATATGTGGCAGGAATCAAATAATATGCAACAAATTTCAAAAATTTCAAAGCGCGCTTGGCGTGCGCTAGGCATGCGCTAGGCGTGGACATTCACGTACGCGTGTTGTTCGAACACGCCCGCGTGTGCGCTGAACATTAATTTAGTTTTATGCTAGGCAAAAACTGACTCGCGAGGTCTACAACTCACAGTCTCAGAGTGTCTAGTTTCTATTTGAGGCGACTTGTGACTAGTCCCTCTTAAAACGCTCGATATAGTTACACCAATGTTTCCTTGCCTGCTCTGTTTTTTACCTTCATAGCATGAAAAGACTGCTTTGCAGTTGTATAGGGAATTTATATAATCGATTTTATCTTAATAAAGGGAAACTGCTGTTAAATATAGTATTTTATATCGTAAGGTCAATCTCTAATGAAGTTTCTACGCAATATAAACATTAAAATTCAACTTTTCATCATAATAATTATTGTATGTTTTCAGCGTAAAACTTCCCAAAATACGGTCGGTCGTTAGTCATCGTCGCAATAAGCGCACAAATGATTTATTATTTTGAAATGAGGAACATTTTTCTGTTGCTATATTTTGACATAAAAAACTTCAATGATGAGTTGGTACTTAGTTCCCTTTTTAACAAATTTCGAGTCTTTCAGTCAGACACAATAGAAATACAACGCTTGAA
The DNA here is from genome assembly GCA_943193695.1 of Acrobasis suavella. NCBI lineage: Eukaryota > Metazoa > Arthropoda > Insecta > Lepidoptera > Pyralidae > Acrobasis > Acrobasis suavella. The sequence goes on from OW971941.1 coordinate 5,518,792, forward strand.
TAAAGTCCACAGCCGAAAGTATCCCGTAATGTTTAACATTATGGGATACTAACTCAACGATACTTTATATTCATACAATAATAGTTATTTATGCAACTGTAGTATTATAAGGGGTATTAAAACACGAATGTGTCGTCGAGTATGATAATAGCATTACATGAGTGTTTTAACACCTAATTATTACAATTGCATACAAGGCTTTATCTACACTCATGATATGAATCCTTTATGAAGTCCTTTTTTTTTAAATTCATAAATAATGTGGCTGTTTGATGAGTAAGGAAGTGATCGAGTTTGCGTCGCATAATGAAATTTTGTACAAAATAAATGACATTCGTTTGAATGATATTATGGTTGCTATACCACTGGTTGTTTTAATGTTGACAATGAGCTAACTGTTTCAGAAACTTTTATAGAGGATTTATAGCATGGGTGTAGATAAATACGTCTATAGATAATAGTACATTACGATATAAGTGCATTATGTTATGGTGGTTATAACACTTGAGGTGCAATTTCAGCCCGAGCCGAAGGCGAGGGTGTAAAGTAGTAGAGTGTGTTTGTACCAATATACACACGTATATCGTACGACGTTTTTCAACACACTTGCGAGGAAAACTAGCTAATAAAGATTCAGTTCAAAATTTGAAAACAAAAAACAATTTGAAGCATACAAATGGCAAATAGTGCGGTTATAGAATAAAACACAAACCATAATCCGCATATTTTATATGGAAACCGATTTAAAGGATAATTATTTACTCAAGATGAATACCATAAGGCCAAGGACGTTAGACCCTTAGATCTATTTCCGACTTATCCCTTGTCCTTTAAAGTCCAAAACTATGCCATTATATGTTTAGCACTAATCCCTGGTGTCCCTCGTGTCTGTAAGATAACTTAATGTAATTAGTATTGTGGAGGAAAACACTAACCACATATAAGATAAGATAATATTTTACTTGCATTAAAATATACAATACAGGTGTCAAAATAACATTATAGAAGCAGTAGTTTAACTTATTTAGCTATATTGAATAGCTTGCAAATCAGCATTATATAACATACATAAATAAATTGTCAATATTTTGACTGATGATGTGACGATGATAAGTTTTTTATTTAAATAGCTAAGATAGGATAATTTACAAATAAAAAGAAAAAGTGAAATACCTACTATAAATTTAATATAAAAAATTGTGCCAAGAAATCTGGCCACATTTCCCCGTTGGATCGCAATACTGATGCGTTGGGTGAAAAAGCACCCAGCTCTCTTGTCACCAGCGGCGGAGATCAGTCTTGGGGAGATCTCTTTAAGAAGACCCCTGGCATCGGGGCCCCATGGTCCGAAAGTCTGCACGCCAAACGGCACAAAAATATAGTCATCATTAAATTAATAATGCATTAATAATGTAATATTATATGCACTAATGCTTCGATTTTATAGTGTTTAATTTTATAAACTAAAAAACGTTCTTAAGGCGGCCCTTCCCGGCCGCTCTGTCGTCAACGCGAGCATAGTTTAAAAAGCCTGTTGTTTCATCTAGGGCAATGCTATAAAAAGAAGCAAATCAAAATGAGAGAGATAGCGCCTGAGGGCTCGGTTTGCATTCTATTGAGCGAAATTAGTATTATTATTAACTATCAATTGAACGAATATTAACTATATTCATAAGGTGCAGAAATTTCATAAAACTTGTTCCAGATGATACGTGTTTATAAGTAATTCTTACAAGTGTATGAAATAAATGATTTTTATTTAAAATTGTCATTACATTTGCGAGGTTTGTATTAAAATATTTTCTTTACCTTTATAATTTATGAGTACTTTATTAACGATCGAAGTTCAGCTTAAATTTGTGCAAAATGCAGTATTTTGGAGGCTTACACTGAATTTTTTTTTCAAAATTTTAATTTTTTATGTTGATAGAAACCTAGTAATAGCACACAAGATACCTGTTACTTCAAAAGTTTTCACAAAAGATCACTTACAACGCCATAATCACGTACGAGCGTTTGTACGAAAAGTAAGACTGGAAGGCCGCTCTTAAGCACCCATTTACGCATAGATGATATTGACTAGATTCAGGTGTTACTTTGCGGAAGTCAAAATTACATACTATGTGATTTATTTTGTGCATGAATTACTTTGTGCAATTCCGCCTCCAGTTACATACATACATATTATCACGTCGGTTTCCCACAGTGGTAGGCAGCGACTAAGGACCTCCACTTGCTACGATCCTGACAGACCTCTTTCGCTTCATCTACACTCATCACTCTCTTCATGCATGTCCGCCGGTTACGGGTACTTCTGTCTGACCTCTCCTTTTTTAAGAGGCTTTTCACATTTGGTTGGCTGGTGCTTTCACAATGAAACATTTTTAAAGATTATTGTGCATATTTTAGACATGTTTGTATATTGTGTAGACATTGACTAAATCGAAAATTAGGTCATCGAAATTATAATTTTTTATGACCTTATTCTCGATACACACACATCAACAATAAAAAAGAAATGTTTAAGTTTGTGCGAGCGAGACAGCCAACCAAATGTGAAAAGCCTCGCGGTACGTTAGTTCATGCAAACTATTGCCTAATCTATGACTATCTGCTTTTGAATTTTGAAATGTATAAAAATTATAGATGTGATATTACGTCTATGTCTCTTACGGGGTAGATAGAGCCACGTTTAGTAATGGTGTGCGTGTAGATGACAAAGGGAATGAGATTGTTGATGAGTCTATAATCCATTCCCTTGATCGACTTTAACGATTGCTCAGGAATAGAATCAGCTGCTACATTCTATGTTTTTTTCATTTGTAAATGCCTCCTCAAAGATTACATCAGGCAGGTGACCAAGAGTAATATTTTTCTTTGGGGGGCTCTTCGAAATACAAAACGTGTAGATTTTTAACTCACCGCTCAAGTAAAATACCATTTGGCCGTATTTTTGAAACCGTCGTGTCAGCAAAACAATCAAGTACAATCTTGTTTTATGCAGAAAACTTCGAAAATATATCTATGGTTTTCTAAAAAATTTACCATAAATAAAAAAAATTGGCCAAGTGGGTGTCGGGCCACGCGCAGTGTAGAGTTCCGTAGTAACGAATGCCAACTTTGAGTTCATGCTACTTAAAACGTCTAAAAACTAATTTTCTATTGTATTTGTACGAAATTTTCCTTTTACGAGTACATTTTATAAGTTTATCGCCTATAACTTTTTAATTTATAAACCCTATTTAGCTCTGATAGTTTTCCTTTAAAGTTCGTTATATCATTGATGAAATATTATTAGTAATATTTCATCGATGGTTATATATACTATAGCTATGAATTTTTTCACGTTTCCGTATATAACCGTTTAGCCGTTTAGGTGTACACTTGACTGTAACAAAAATGTTGAATTTAAAACCAAACATTACAAAAACGGATCCCTAAATCGAAAAACGATGTTCACAGCTCATAATATTTTTGAAAGACCTATTCAACGATACCACATCATTGCAAGGACGAGAAAAAAAATTGACTTTTGACTTTTCACTTTACTTGTGTGAGAGCTAACTTAAAAAACAATTTTTTTTGTATTTTATTTTACCACTTTTTCCGCACAATTAATATACATACCCAAGTCAAATAACAGTTTTCTAGTACTTATAGTCACTGAGTAAAACCGCGGACGGACAGACAGACAGACAGACATGGCGAAACTATAAGGGTTTCTTGATTACTTCGGAACCCTAAAAGCAGCGTGAATCGGTACGGATTCTTGACATATCTACGCTACAAATATCAAATGGTCAAAACCACTTGTTGCAAATCATTCGCAATGATCGATTCAAAAGGTTCCGTTTGGAAACGCTCGCTCAAACCATTCGTAATGTAACAAGTGATTTCAAAAATCCGTCTCCAGTCCATGTTAAACGATACCGGATATTTCTTCTTTGTTTTGAACTAAAAATGTCTACTTATAAACTCAAATTTTTAAACATAAAATTCTATGATAGTTAGATAAATACATGGCAAACCCTAAATGTACTATACCGTACCACTAAGAAGCTCTCAAAGGTATGCAGGACCAATGCGTCATTTCGGAACTCTTTGTAGACTAAACGTCGACGAAAGTAATATGGCCGGGAAGCCTTCTAGCAAATCCCTAAAGCAATGGGAGGGCGAAAATCAATTTTTGGGTCTTCAGCCTTTGGTTATGTGATGTGTAGATGTAGCACTGAACATGTCCTGCGTTCTGACAGTAACAGTGAAAATACAACATATCATTTTGAAGACCTCCGTGGCGTAATGGTCAACACGCTAGACCGCCAAGCTGGAGGTTCTGGGTTCGAGGGCAAGTTGGAAAATGGTCTATTTCAAATTATCATAAAATATAGTATCGTTGGGTTAGTATCTCATAATACAAGCTAAAGCTAACTTTGGGGCTAGCTCAATCTGTGCGATTTGTCCACATCAATCAAATCATTTATATTCAGATAATGATAAATTATAAGTATGTAGTTGAGTTTATATAATAACGTGATTGAAGAAATTTTATGGTTGGGTTGGGATACTCGTATGTCAGAAATTGTTAGTAAGTAATTAAATTGAATGTCAATAGATACCTACATGGACTTATATATTTTTACATATAATTGTATTTCACTTGTGCTACTTATATATTTAACTATTATATATGTATGCAACCTGTCTACTCCGGTCCCCAAACTGCCTGCCCAGCATCGTAATTATGGGAAAAGTCATATTAGAAGCTTTTTCGACGAGGCATCTTATAGAAAAATATTTCAATTTGACGGTCATAGGTTTATTAGTTTAAAATATGGGCATGGTGTTTGTAAATAACTGGCCAAGTTCGACTTGGACTCGCGCATGAAGGGTTCCGTACCATTACCTATAAAAACCTTGGACGGGAGCCCAAATGAAATATTTATTTTATTCTGTTTTAAGTATTTGTTGTTATAGTGGCAAAAGAAATACATCATCTGTGAAAATGTCCACTGTCCAACCATCACGGTTTATGAGATACAGCCTGGTGACAGACAGACAGACTGACAGACGGACGGACAGCGGAGTCTTAGTAATAGAGTCCCGTTTTTACCCATTGGGTACGAAACCCTAAAAAGGTAAGTGTAGAATAATACCCATAGGTGATATTATTCTACACTTACCTTTTTAGGGTTTCGTATTTTGTTCGTATTAAGTTTTTATTAAAATGTATTTCATCTATAGATGAAATACATTTTTTTAAATGAAATAATATTTTAAATTACACTGTTCCAAATTTTTCAATGAAAAAACATTATAAATAATAGTAAAGCACTTTTTAGTTCAAAAATTATAACTAACGCAACGCAATATCTTGAAAAAATATAACATCGTTGCTCAACACACTAAGCTTTCTTACGACTGTATAATAATCTACAGGAAATCTTTCAAGCGTTTACTTGGCACTTGGAAGCTCTAGGGACGGTTACAAGGAGGAGAATTTAGTTATATTACGTGATATCTTTAGCAAGTAACCAGGAAAATATAAAATTCAGGAATTGGTCTCCAGAGAATGTTAATTACTTTATAAGCCTTAGCTGATGAATTAATTAAACATTCTCTTATTCTTGTTAGATTATTACATCAATTTCTTTAATTAATTTACAGACATTGATAGAATGACTTCCATAAGTAAATTAAAAAAAACCGGTCCAGTGTTACAATGCCAAAGTTTAAAAAAAAATACAAAATATCACATTTAATTACTATTAGCGCTATCTAGTGGTGTTTTAGTGAACTATTTTCCATAGTGAACGTTTAATACGTTCATACATTGAGCGGATTGAGCCCACCACTTATTTTTTACAGAATGCTCATAGGTTTTCCCGTAGTCTACAAGCAATGAACGGGGAATAGTGAATCTGGCAAAGGCCCAGAAACGACAGTAGAAGCCAAAGAAGATAATTTACAAGATGGAATGATGAACATCAAGATGAAAATGATTTTATCGTTCAAGCTATATAACTATGGAAATATTTACCAATTGATGTCCGGAAGGTTAAACCCCGCTTTTCATTTAAGAAACAGGTGAAATCACACTTTCTTCAAAAAAAACTGTCAGATAGTGTATTTGAGTTCTTTATGTAGGTATACAAATAATACACACTATTAAGTATGTATATGATATACTTAATAGTGTGTATTATTTGTATGTTGTTTTTTGTTTTGATGACTATTTTTACAAATATTCTTTATTTTAGTATCTGTGCCTTCGGCTTGACCTTTCGGAGATTAGCTATCACTTCTTTCATGTGCGAACGCTTACTTACCTTTGTCATGTCTATGAGAACCTGTGGTATGCGCGGGGTGACCCCGCGCGGGACTTCGCGGCGGCAGGCGCGTGCGATAGGCTCGCACTCTCTTCAGTACGCTGTTATTTACCGAGTAGTGTGCACGCTTAACGTTGCGAAACGTTAAAGTGTAAAACGCAGTGAATATAATTACAGTGGATTGGATTGCAGTTACGTATTTACTAGAAACTGTAAGTAATTACATTAATATTGTCTGTTTATGAGATAGTGGTTTTATTATTTTAGAAAAAGTAAAAGATATGACTTTTTCAAAGTTCGCATATCTAATGATCGATTTCTTCAGTTTGCAGTAAATGTATTCTGATCTGTGAAAACAGAACCTTTTTAGAACGTTACCTAATTAGGTACCTACCTAGAGGGCTTATATATATGTAAAAAAAAAAAAAAAAAATTTTGATAACGTGTATTTCCTAGCTTGTGTTTTGTGTTGTGTTTATGTGTTGTTGTTATTTTGGGCTGCTCCCTTCGGGACTCCCTTTTTTTATCCCATCTGTGTTCTGTCGTCTCGTAAATGACACAGCTGGTCGGCTCGCCAGCCGTAGCCGATCGGCTCGTCAGCCGCAGCCGTTCGGCTCGCGAGCCGCAGCCGTTCGGCTCGCGAGCCGCAGCCGGTCGGCTCGCGAGCCGCAGCCGGTCGGCTCGTGAGCCGCAGCCGATCGGCCCATGAGCTGCAGCCGGGGCGGCCGGCATAGAGCGATTTTAATAGTTTGCTGCCTTTGCTTCAGATGGCACAAGCTAACAAATTCATCACGTTTCGAGAGCTATTAGATGAGAGAGCAACTTCACCCGAGGATGACGTTGTTTTGGAGCGCCTTAAGATTCTCGCGCAGGAAACCATGCCGGAGGGGTGGATTGACTGGAAGGTGGTTGATTCGTCTTCGGAAGAAATATTTGGTTCTTCGGTAGATCCACAGACGCTAAATAAAATACGATTCTGTCTGCCGACAGTGGAGATTATAAAGGCGTTCGATCCAGAGGCTTCTCATGTCTCCGAAAAGACACACAAAGATATTAAGCTGAAGTTAATTACTTGGAACTTTACTCGAGGTTTGATTATAAGCCCACCTGCTATAACCAACAAGATCAGGGGTTCCGCTGCAGCATCTGAGATTTTTAATCAAGCTACTGCTAAGGTACGGCCTCGTTTAGTCTCAAGAAGGGAGGCAGAGAGGATTCTTGAATCAGAATCTGAAGATGGTATAAGTCGAAAGAGGAGAGGTTCGTCAGTCTTCAGTGGCCCATCCAAGCGATCTAAAGTGGACTTGCTAGAAACCCGCATGGATGAAATGTTCTCGACAATGATGTCAGAAATAAGAGCGCTGAGATCATCTCGCGCAAGTGTCATAAGTGACGAGGAGGAAGACGTTCAATCCGTTGAGGAATTTTATGAAGACCAGGCACCAACTCGTATCTCCTCGGAACCTGAGGAGGAATGGTGCGCCCCTAGTTCTTACGTAGACGTTGATGCAGGTGACGACCTGGAATTCCTGCCGGAGGTAAAAGAAGCTGAACCAAGGATCCCTGCACCTTCAGCCCAAATCAAAGCAGAGGGTATTGCTTGTCAAAGGTTGGGTTCTGAGGCCTGGAATAAAATAAGATATAAAGAGGTGGAGAAGAAGTTACATGCATCTCCAGTTTTCTCCTCCCTAAAGGTTAACTCGGAGTTAAGTGGATTAGGGGTTAAGCCAGGCTTACTAGCCAGACAGGATGGTATGCTGGGTACCATTTCACATGGTTTGCTTAAACAGAGAAAGGAATTGTCTGAGGACTTAAAGAGTATAATAAAGTTATTCCCAGAGACGAAGGACCACATCAAAAAGCTTCTGAAGGAGTCAGAATTTCAGTCGACCTCTGATAGTCTTCTTCAATACGTTTGCGCCCACAGAGCAGAGTCAATCGAAATGCGTCGAAAGAGCTTCAAGACCAAAAATCAGGCTTTGTCAGCCAAATTAGCTGAAATACCACCGTCTACGACACACCTCTTTGATGAGCAAGGTTTAAGCAACCTTATTAGGGACTCAGGGGGAGTATCGCGAACATTCATTTCAAACCTCCCTAATAAACTGAAGTTTTCTGGGCCGAGCTCCTCTACGACAGTGCGCAAGCCATTCCGTCGGGCATCACACCAACGTCCTACTCCCTTGCACTCTCAAAAAAATCTGAGGTCCTCCTTTCGCACAAGAAAGGAGGGAGGATCGAAGAAAAAGGTACAGAGAACCCGCGACGAGCGATCTCATCAACAAAGACGCTGACGATTTTCGAGGGGGTCAGTTGAGGGAGCGCGAAGGTCAGTGGAGAGAATTAGGTGCCCCAGGTTCTATTATAAAAACAATCACAGGCTATTCCATTCCCTTCGTAAAGAAACCTCCGTCGGTTCCCTTCAGCAAGCAAGTTTTGGAAAAATTCGAGACAAACCTTTCAGCCGAAATGGACAAGGAGATCGAGGTACTCCGCAAAATGCGTGTTATAGAGAGAGTAAAAGACAGGACAGGGTTTTTGTCTCGAGTTTTTCTAATTCCAAAACCAAACGGAAAGGTTCGACAGATCTTCGATCTTCGCAGGCTAAATACTTACCTAAATCCAAAGAAGTTCAGATTAATAAACCAAGCTCAGGTTCCGTCCTTTCTACAAAGGGACGACTATTTGGGCAAGATAGATATCTCGCAAGCCTACTTCCACATTCCTGTAAAAAAGTCGCACAGGAGGTACCTAGCACTGTATTATCGAGGCAGTCTGTACCAGATGACATGTCTCCCGTTCGGATTATCAAGCGCTCCTTTAGCTTTTTCTCGCGTAAGCAACTGGCTGGCGAGCCAACTGAGAGCAGAGGGTTGTCGGGTTCTCGTTTACCTCGACGACTTCCTGTTAGCCAATCAAGATCCAGAGATACTCAGGCGACAACTAGCTCGTGCGGTGCAATTATTGCAAAATCTAGGCTGGTCAGTCAATCTCAAAAAGTCTGTTCTGTCACCAACCAAGGTACTAGAGTTTTTAGGAGTGATCTGGGACACCGAAAAGAATATATCAAAACTACCGGAAGTGAAAATATCTCGCCTGAGGCGAGATCTCTTACGAATTTTAAAAGAAGGCCGATGGTGCTGGCAGGTGGGGACATCCCTGATAGGAAAGCTAGGCTTCGCATCCACTGTAACTCCTTTGGGTCGTTTAAATCTACGCCATCTGCAAAGAGCGTCTCGCACCTTATCCGAAGTACAGCCCATGAAGATATTCCCACTTCCGGTGGATGCGATTACGGAGTGTCAATGGTGGATAAAGAATGTAGCATCGACGGGAAAAATCTTCGTTCCCGATCCAACCCTGTTTATCACAACAGATGCTTCCGACATAGGATGGGGAGTTCAAATCGGAAACCACCGAATATCGGGGCAGTGGAACGATATCCAATCACGTTGGCACATAAACCAGAAAGATTTGTATACGGTGTACATAGCTTTAATAAGGAACAAGGGCTTAGTCCGTCGAAAGTCGGTGATGTTGCAAACGGACAACAGAACAGTTGTTTCTTACATAAGGAAACAGGGGGGAACAAGATCGCTCCCGCTGCTAAAACTCACAAAAAGAATTTTAACGTTTGCCCAAGGTCTGTCAACCGAACTCTCGGCATTTTACATCCCAGGGCAGTACAACACTGTGGCAGACAGGTTATCGAGAGGTTTGGCTCTCCCGGATTGGCATCTGGATCAGGAGATTACGTCTCTGATATTTCAGAGTCGGGGTGTGCCGGAGATAGACCTCTTCGCAACAAAGCTCTCAAAGGTTGTTGTTCCTTACGTGTCTATAGATGCCAGAGATCAGGAAGCGCTTTACATAAATGCGTTCAGCAGGCAATGGAGTTATCGCCTAGCGTGGATATTTCCTCCCCCGCCCCTGATTCCGAAGGTGCTACATCACTTAAACAGAGCAGAGGGACTCTTCCTGTTGGTAGTTCCGAGATGGCAAAATGTTTTCTGGAGGGGAGATCTGAAACGCAGGGCGGTAGCAGTACCGTTCAAGATTCCCAACCTGAATCTTCACTTGATCGACATGTCTACGAATCTTCCTCCTCCCAAGGTGAGGGATATATGTTTAGAGGTCTGGAAGGTACGGGGTGGAGTAGGTTAGTTTATGGTCTGAGCCAAGAAAATATATCCCTGTTACAAGGGGCCTGGCGAGACTCAACGTGGAAAACTTACAGCTCAGCCTGGCGTAAATGGGTCGAGTGGTGTAAACAGAATGGGGCAATACCGTGTAAGCCTCGACCCCAGGAGGTAGCCTCCTACTTAGGCTTCCTTCACAATTCTAAGAAATTGGGTTATTCCACGATTTTAGTGCATAAGTCAGTCATTAACTCATTAGCAGATCCGGAGCAAGGCCCCATATTAAATTCGCATCCTTTAATATCCTCCATGCTTAAGGCTATTAGCTTAAAAGCGCAGTCATCGAAAGCCAGTAAGTCCCAAATTTGGAACATCCAAACTCTGCTACAATGGCTTAAAGATAATCCTCCAGATGAGAATAGCTTATTCCAGGTGTCTCGATATTCCGCCTTTCTCCTCTTACTAGCTTCGGGCCGAAGGATCCATGATCTAACGTTACTTAGAATAGACTCCGATCACTGCATCATGCAAGACTCTTCGATTACCTTCTGGCCAAAATTTGGATCCAAAACCGATAATGCTAAGAATCGCCAGTCGGGTTGGCTCTTATTGCAATCACAGGATGCAAGTTTTGACCTGGTCTTTTGGATTAAACGATTAATAAACATTTCTGAAGCTAGGAGAAAAGCGAGAGAGGGTTTGTTGAGTCTATTCATTAGCACCAGGGGTAGCGTGAAACCGGCGTCGAGAACTGTCATTGCAGGATGGCTGAAAACAACTTTTCAAGAGCTTGGTATTAACTGTAGTCCAGGTTCCATTCGTTCGGCGGTAGCCTCGTATGATTACGAAAATAATGTTTCTCTGGATCAAATATTAAGCAGGGGCAACTGGCGGGGACAAGAAAATTTTTTCAAACATTATTGCAAGTCAGTAATGAAGACTTGTACGGAGCGTAATCCCTTATCTGATTCCTTCAGCATACCGGAATAATTGTTCCTTTTTTGTTATTGTTTATTCAAGTTTATTTGCTTCTCTTACTATTTAATTTTAAACTAATCCAGATTCTTAATATTGATATTAAGGTATAACAACTCCTACATAGGTAGCAGTTATGTGATGTGATGTTGTTTTTCTTTTTTCCTTTTTTTATAATCTGTTACTGTTACAATTTACTTTGTTTATAAGAATAAGAAAATATGTTAATATTGTACTGACGATGACATGAATCAGACTGCAATATTATAAGTTTTTTGTTTTTGTTAAATTCTTAGAATTTATAATTGTCATTGTGAAAACCACAAATGATGGTGATCAAAAGTCGGTGTAATGTTCCTACTACAAAAATAAAGGCTGATTTCTGACTTACGTTTTAGATGTTTCATTCAGAGATTGCTGGTATTACACATTCAATATAGGTCACAATACGCTTTCTGCGCCGGCAGACGATAAACACCTCTCCGAAAGGTCAAGTCGAAGGCACAGATACTAAAATAAGACCGTTTTCCACCCCGAAGGGAAGAAAACAGTTATTTTAGATCTTGCCGAGGCTTGACCCGAGCAAGGCCTTGCCGGCTTTCGTCAGGTACTGAAGAGAGCGCGAGCCTATCGCACGCGCCTGCCGCCGCGAAGTCCCGCGCGGGGTCACCCCGCGCATACCACAGGTTCTCATAGACATGACAAAGGTAAGTAAGCGTTCGCACATGAAAGAAGTGATAGCTAATCTCCGAAAGGTCAAGCCTCGGCAAGATCTAAAATAACTGTTTTCTTCCCTTCGGGGTGGAAAACGGTCTTATTTTCGCCACATCCCTGTTCAAGTTTTGCAGTACTTCTGTCATTCTCCACATCACCCGTTTGGTTGACTGGTGGATAAGGCCTTAGGCTTTAAAAGTTCGCCATTACACTTGTGTTTGTGTACGAAGTTAAATAAATAAATAAAAAAAAAGTGAAATGTTTCCAAATTGGAGAAGAATCGCTAGAGATAGAAAACAGTGTAAGTGGTTAGAGTATGTCTTTGCCAGAAAGCGCACTGAGCTTGGGGACATCTTATAGGGAGAATAAGAAGGAAAAGACAATACTTGAGTTAAGGATATGGGTTAGAAAACATCTGGCCGCACAGAATAACACGATGATTCCGCGGCGTTCCTTCTCTCTCTAGCTCTGCAAATAAAGGTTCTGATCTGACACGGCACGAATGATACGAAAAGATTGCAGCATAGGAAAGCCCTGTTCCATGCAGCGAGATGAGACCTAACCCTAAAGGGCTAATAGACAGATAGAGCTGCCAAAGACTAAGTGCTCGTGATAATTCATGAGTTAGAATTTCAATATCCAAGACCCGGCCCAGTGGCTTCCCTCATTTGAATATATTATTTAATCGTAAAGGTCGTATTAAATATAACTCTGCCTTTATATTGAGATAATTTTATATACAGCATTTGAAAATATAAGTTGAAATCCGTTTAGCTAAAATGGTTTTTAATGTCAGAAGCGATGGGCATGTAAGAATAAATGAGTTAGCATTTTAAACGTGGGATCCAGGCTGTTTATTCAAATGTAACTGACGAATTGCGAGGCTTCGACGCTGTAATACCTGTCGAGATGATTTATTAACGCCGTCTTATTGCTCTGCTAGGGCTGCTTAAACACAGTTACAAGAGTGACTTTGATCTTCGATACAAAAAAGTGTTGTGTCGTGTGTTTTCATACCTTAATGAAATAGTCCAATCAGGCATCATAGATCACTGAGGCACAGCTCTGGAGCTTCATACTGGACTAACAACACAACACAACGACAGATACAACGTTCATATGTATACACGTGGCCGTATGTAAGTAAAACATAGGGCTACCGTAGATCGACTCATTCTTCTCCCAACTGTTTTATGCTGAGAGCCATTTATTATGGAAATTGTCAAGCTTTGTCAGATTCATAGCGATAAGACTCAGAAATAAGACTGGTCGCAGATAGACTTGCTGGAGTGCAGCGGTGTCTTCTTACTGATGGTGAACGTGAAACATCCGAATTATGTTATCTTGCAGGAGGGTTCCGTTCTGTACGTTAGTACTTCGACTGTAGAGTAGGTTTCCCGAAAAACGCAAGAAGAATCCTGTGACACTCCCCGTTTAGGCATCGAAAATATAATTATTATTATGCACGCGGCGATCACTTCGAAGGGAAAAAATTCAGTGACATGAAGCGTTTGGCCAGAGTAATAAGAATGAAATTGGCTTGCATTGGATTGGATCCAAACGGAGAGGTGAGATCTGAAGCGAGCTAAATTAAACCACAGCGTTAACCATATTAAGTAGATATTTCTTTGAATTTATTTTCTGAGTAAGACTTCTGTACGTGGGTACTATTACTTATTCTGTTGTATAGCTACAAGCTCTGAAGAAATGCATTGCCATTAGTAGTAGTATGTATCTAAAGACAAGATTGGCAACCCTATTCAGTATCTTATTAGGAGCAAATGAAAGTTATAACATTACATTCTCTGATTGATGTTTGACTCAGCCAGAAACGTGACGTTGAGTAACACTTAATAAAAAACTCCCTCAGTATAACCAATCTCTTTTTTATTATGGCTAATAACTAGTAATAAATGTCGAGTATAACCCAAAACAAAGAGCCCATCGACCAAGATTAAAATTCTTTGGCGCTTTATTTCTTGTACGATACGGGTCGTAAGCTGAAAGGAGCTGCGTTAGACGAAAAGACCAAATACCACCGCCAAATACCCCATCACGATGTCATGATTGTCACTGGCTTATGTTATGGCTTAAATTATATTTCTTTAACTCAGAATTTAGTCACGTCTCTGCAACCTTATTCATTCGCCACATTTAGTTCACAACGTCTAGGCCACTTTCAGTCATGTATACAACTTAATTGAAGCAATATATAATTTGTATGGTTAGCGTTTTGTTTAGGCCAAGCAATTTTATTGCTTTAATTTTAATGCAACTTGCAAGAAACTGCACTGTGTAAGGGCGCGTTCAGACGACACGCGCACGCCAAACCCATGCCTAGCGCACGACAAGCGCAGTTAGAATTTGTTGCAAATAATTCGAGTTTTATCAGTTTATCACACATCAATACAACTCGAAGTGAATTAACCGAAGTCAACATGAGCATGCCTCGCCTACGCTACGCGCTCGTCTTGCCTCCGCCTTCTCCCCGCCTTGCCTCTGCCTTGCGTCCGCCCGCGGCACGGGCGCTCGCCCCGACTGAACTTCGGTAAATACGAGTACATTTGAGTTTTATTGATGTGTGATAGGACTCAAATTATACAATATATAACAAAAACCTTGTCCGATTCTTGTAGGAGTCGGACCGTCGACATGACCACCTTTTCCTATGAATCGAATTATCGAAGAAAAATAAGACATTTTCATACAAATTGCCGGGCCGGCCGAACACTTTTGTATGAAAATATCGATTATTTTTTCGAATTTCAAGCATTGGTCCCATAGGAAAAGTTGTTCATATTGACGGTCTTTCTACAAAGATCGGACAAGGTTTTTGTTACATATTGAATATATGGATCACACATTACTACAACTCAAATGCATTTACCGAAGTTCAGTCAAGGCGAGCGCCCTCACCGGGGGCTTACGCAAGGCAGAGGCAAGGCGTAGCGTAGGCGAGGCATGCGCGTGTTGACTTCGGTTAATGTAATTTGAGTTGCATTGATGTGTGATAGCTGATAGGACTCAAATTATATGCCAAAAATTTAAAAAAAATCGAATCCCCGGAAACAAAAATTTCAAAGCGCGATAGGCTTGCGCTAGGCATGCGCTAGGCTTATGCTTGACGTGCGCGTGTCGTCCGAACACGCCCTTAATGTGTCTAGTACTTTGAGTCTGAAAGATCTCGTGTACTAACATCCCCAGAACTTATTAACACTTGCTAACTAACTCGGGGCGCTGTCGCTGACTGTCAACTCGGTCAGTAACCACTCGGTTAAATTCTCAAGTGCGGGGTGACATGAACCCTGAAATAGTTAACGAGACCCCGAACTTTGGCTGTCTTGGTTCGCATAGTTTATTCGAAGAATGTTTCGTCTAATGTATTAATGTGTATGTTTAAAATATAGTAACATCTACCTATGTATGATAAACGAATATTGACAAAATAGCTATTTAATAACATTAACCAAAAAGTTTTATTGTACGGGGCTACCTAAATTTTTCGGGGTTCGGTGCTGCCAGCATTTGAAATAAATCATTTGAAAGGAAACGGAGACATCACATATATTTCAAAGTGGGAACGTGAAGCTTTTTATATTTTCGCCAAAAGTGGTCGTTTTTCGTAAAAATTCTATGTACAAAGCTTTACGTTCTAACTTTAAAATAACAACAGTACTTCATAAAATAGTTTGAAGGGTCATCTAGGTTTTGATCAAGGCAAAACTTTAAATAATATCTCCGTTTCCTTTTAAATTATTTATTTCAAATGGGGGCAGCACTGGACCCAAAAAATTAAAAAAAAAAGACATTTATACCATTCCCCCTCTCAAAAGTTTATTTTATTCACTGAAAACAGTGAATAAAATGCAGTTTTACTCATAATTTTAGTAACTGTTCCAATTTTAATGTCCATTTTAATTAATTTTACCTTCTTTTTTCTTCATTAAATGTCTATTTTCGCTTAAATTTTTCTATTTATCGTCGGAATCTTATGTTTTATATATGTTGATCGATTTATTCGAAGACGTTTGTACCGATTCAGAATATTCTTTTTTACCTGTCAGGTAGTCCCATAATTTTTTTATTACAACCGGTTGTGTAGTTAGGTGGTGAAGTCGGTTTTTAGTTTTGAAAAATTATTCTCGTAGTCATGGTATAAAGTATAGTATGCAATTCTTGAATAAAGTGGATTTACGTCGAGGGGCATGAATCACTCGCATTGCTCAGGATTCTAACACTTGAATCACTCGCTACGCTCGTGATTCAATCATCATGAATCACTCCCTACGGTCGTGATTCAGTCGTTAGAATCCTTCACCTGCTCGTGATTCATCTATGGCCCTCAAAGTAAATCCGTCCTTTATTCACTAATTGCATAATATACTATTATTCATGATTTTGTTTTTATTTTCGTGTGTGTGTTTCGTAAAAAACCGGGGTGAAAAGACCCGTGAATCTGAAGGAGATACATCAACTGTTTATTATACAACGTGGAAAGGACATAGCCGTAATAAATTGAACTACGGGCTATACTAGATCACAATAGAATAATGAAATTAAAATAACAGCCGAAACACAAAAAATTTCGACATTTCCATACAAAAGTGCGCAGCCGCTCGGGGAATTTGTATGGGAATGTCGAAATTTTTTTTGGTTATTTGGTTGTTATTTTAATTTCATTATACTATAGTGATAGTATAGCACGTGGTTCAATTTATTACGGGTTTCTCCCTTGCACGTTGTATATTGTTTTTACCATGAATGAAGGAGCTCGATGGCTTGGCGGGAGTGCGCATTACTAGTGCTTTTGCAAGTTAAGAGACACGGGCGTGGTCCGTACTTGGATGGGTGACAACAAGTGGCACAAAAAAAGCTCAAGTTCCTCCGTGCTTTGGAAAGCACGTAAAGCCGTTTGGTCATCATTGTATGGCAGTCGTCAAGCTACGTCAGATGCCTTATGGCAGGTTGCAAAAATCTGACACAAGTGTTGGCCACTTACACACACGAAAAGCAAACACACAGTCTACATGGGACCAAAGCTGGAATCGCAAAACCAAAAATAGTAGCGACTCTCCACACTCATCGTAAATGCTAAGCACCAACAATTTTCATTAAGCTTCCGTCATATTAATATAACGAAGCAATAAACTCCCAGACGAAAAATTTAATTTACTGAATGAACATTTTATTGGAATGATTACGGGGCATTGCACACACTCCACTTTTATTGTGCTCTTGTGATAATTTGGCTGGGTGTATCCCACTATTTCGATGGAAATACAAAATGGGAACAGTGGGACTAACGTTTTTTAAAAATTATAAAACGCAGTTGTGTTATTTGAGAATCTGTTTCCACTTTAACATTTATGACGGTCTGAATAAATGACTGATTAATAAAATTACTTGAAAATAAACGGTAGTAAAACCTTATTCCACCTTATCTGTGCATAAGGTGTTTTTTGCCGCCGCCGCCCGCAATGGAAATAGTGGGAGACTCTGTCCCAGTATTTCTATCATTGGAAATACATAATGGAAATTATGGGATCCACCGGTCTGGCTGGACTCTGTAAATTGTAAAACTACTTAGCTGATTTTGATGCGGTTTTCATTCACATGTAGATTTACATTTCTGCGCAAAGTTGTAGTGTGAAGGTGACGGTATAGTAGAACTCTCCTCTCCAACTTGTGGGGGTAATTAAATTAGAAAACTACAAGTCACTTCAGATACGAGTATCTGTATTCTTCAACGACCAAATGAGGTGAGTCCTCAGACTATTGCTCCTACAAGGATCGGACGTGATTTTAATGATAAGTGATAGGATAAGATAGCAAAGTTTAATTTGGTGTTTTACATACAAGTAAATAAGGTAATTTAACACCGTTTTACTCACATAGTTTAGTTGGAAAAGGCTGACTTGTTTCGACGATATTCGGTTAAGGAGATCATCCTTAGGCCACTTAGGAGTAAACTACGAGTATAAAACCATGTTAGAAGTTATTTGCCATGCAATTAAAAAAAAACCGACTCCCAATAGTTTCATATGCAATATGAAATAAGAACCCCTTCCAACCGTTGTAGGAGCAACTCAGACCGTCAATATGAACAACTTTTCCTATTGGACCAATCCGTGAAACTCGAAGTAAAAATCGACATTTTCATACAAATTGCCGGGCCGGCCGAACACGTTGGTATAAAAATGTCGACATTTTTGAGTTTCAAGCTTTGGTTCTATAGGAAAAGTTGTTCTTATTGACGGTCTGAGTTGCTCCTACAAGGATCGGACAGGGTTTTTGTTACATGTTGTTAAACGCCATCTAGTGTTGAGTGGAGAAGCTATATTATTCCATATTTATATTCCAATATTCCAATGTTGAGTAGAATTGATATCCGTAGCTAAATCTATTATTAGCCAGGCAACTAAAAAAACCCCGACTTTCCAACGTTCACCCCCAATAACTTTTGAACAGTTGAACCGATTTTCATCAAACATAGTTAAGAAACACCGCAAGGGAACTTGGTTTCACGTAAAAAAACCGCATCGAAGTTGGTCCATCCGCACGAGAGTTACGATGCCACAGACAGACAGAAAGACATTAGTGTCAAATTTATAACACGCCTCTTTTTTGTCGGACCTTAAATATACCTATTTTTATCATCTCACATTACATAATACAAGAAAATTATATGCTTTTTTAGAAAACACAAGCCACAACACGGAGCTTTTTTAAAAGAACACAGACATGTTACAGTTACAAAGGATTTCGTACAATCCTTCACATTTTTAGAATACAAACTACAAAGTTGTTGACAGAAGACGCCACAGGCGCTTCTCTCATAAAAACTAAGATAGCAGTGTTCGTTACTCTATGTTTGTTGTGGATTTCTCTTTAGTTTTTGCGTAAAGGCTATTTTCGCTTAAATTTTTCTATTTATCGTCGGAATCTTATGTTTTATATATGTTGATCGATTTATTCGAAGACGTTTGTACCGATTCAGAATATTCTTTTTTACCTGTCAGGTAGTCCCATAATTTTTTTATTACAACCGGTTGTGTAGTTAGGTGGTGAAGTCGGTTTTTAGTTTTGAAAAATTATTCTCGTAGTCATGGTATAAAGTATAGTATGCAATTCTTGAATAAAGTGGATTTACGTCGAGGGGCATGAATCACTCGCATTGCTCAGGATTCTAACACTTGAATCACTCGCTACGCTCGTGATTCAATCATCATGAATCACTCCCTACGGTCGTGATTCAGTCGTTAGAATCCTTCACCTGCTCGTGATTCATCTATGGCCCTCAAAGTAAATCCGTCCTTTATTCACTAATTGCATAATATACTATTATTCATGATTTTGTTTTTATTTTCGTGTGTGTGTTTCGTAAAAAACCGGGGTGAAAAGACCCGTGAATCTGAAGGAGATACATCAACTGTTTATTATACAACGTGGAAAGGACATAGCCGTAATAAATTGAACTACGGGCTATACTAGATCACAATAGAATAATGAAATTAAAATAACAGCCGAAACACAAAAAATTTCGACATTTCCATACAAAAGTGCGCAGCCGCTCGGGGAATTTGTATGGGAATGTCGAAATTTTTTTTGGTTATTTGGTTGTTATTTTAATTTCATTATACTATAGTGATAGTATAGCACGTGGTTCAATTTATTACGGGTTTCTCCCTTGCACGTTGTATATTGTTTTTACCATGAATGAAGGAGCTCGATGGCTTGGCGGGAGTGCGCATTACTAGTGCTTTTGCAAGTTAAGAGACACGGGCGTGGTCCGTACTTGGATGGGTGACAACAAGTGGCACAAAAAAAGCTCAAGTTCCTCCGTGCTTTGGAAAGCACGTAAAGCCGTTTGGTCATCATTGTATGGCAGTCGTCAAGCTACGTCAGATGCCTTATGGCAGGTTGCAAAAATCTGACACAAGTGTTGGCCACTTACACACACGAAAAGCAAACACACAGTCTACATGGGACCAAAGCTGGAATCGCAAAACCAAAAATAGTAGCGACTCTCCACACTCATCGTAAATGCTAAGCACCAACAATTTTCATTAAGCTTCCGTCATATTAATATAACGAAGCAATAAACTCCCAGACGAAAAATTTAATTTACTGAATGAACATTTTATTGGAATGATTACGGGGCATTGCACACACTCCACTTTTATTGTGCTCTTGTGATAATTTGGCTGGGTGTATCCCACTATTTCGATGGAAATACAAAATGGGAACAGTGGGACTAACGTTTTTTAAAAATTATAAAACGCAGTTGTGTTATTTGAGAATCTGTTTCCACTTTAACATTTATGACGGTCTGAATAAATGACTGATTAATAAAATTACTTGAAAATAAACGGTAGTAAAACCTTATTCCACCTTATCTGTGCATAAGGTGTTTTTTGTTGTTGTTGAACCGATTTTCATCAAACATAGTTAAGAAACACCGCAAGGGAACTTGGTTTCACGTAAAAAAACCGCATCGAAGTTGGTCCATCCGCACGAGAGTTACGATGCCACAGACAGACAGAAAGACATTAGTGTCAAATTTATAACACGCCTCTTTTTTGTCGGACCTTAAATATACCTATTTTTATCATCTCACATTACATAATACAAGAAAATTATATGTTTTTTTAGAAAACACAAGCCACAACACGGAGCTTTTTTAAAAGAACACAGACATGTTACAGTTACAAAGGATTTCGTACAATCCTTCACATTTTTAGAATACAAACTACAAAGTTGTTGACAGAAGACGCCACAGGCGCTTCTCTCATAAAAACTAAGATAGCAGTGTTCGTTACTCTATGTTTGTTGTGGATTTCTCTTTAGTTTTTGCGTAAAAGGTTAGCTTGTCATCTACACTTGTTTGTATTTCACAGCTAGTTTTTGTTCGACTTTGTTTTTAGTTCAATTTATTGCCCCGGTAAGCTGAGAAGGAAACCATCCTCTTGAATCTTTCTATATAGATACATTTTCACGTCTTTATCCCTGACGGGGTAGACAGAGCCCGGCACTAAGATCTAAAGGTCACGCTTTGCGTCGGTGGGCGTTAAAGTGGACAATTGGAGTCAAAATACTTATGGGTTGCTAATCGCATCGCCTGTGAACATGGTTCAGATCTCGCTCATTTCCTCAATCGGCTTTAACGATCTGCGCAGAGAAGAGAAGCAGCCAATTCTAAGTTTCTTCTTTTCTCCCAGGATGGGAAGACATCAAACTATCTATTGATGGAAATCAAGTAAAAAAAGTGGATATTTGTACCACTTGATAATTGTAAATTTTATTATAATAGGTAGTTGTTGACGTCAGATCGTTTATTTACAGCTAAGTTTTTTGCTACTTTCTGAGCGCAACTACAGCAGAAGCGGCGACGAACTGTACTGCAGCATTTTCTCCAAAAACTTCAACTTACAATTATACGAACAGCGGGGGGAGTAAGTGTAGCCACAGAAGAATAAGACAATTATACTGATATTCAAATTAGATTATTTGGACTGAGATCATGGTTATGTCATTATTATTAATTATGAATGTTGTCCAATTTGAAATTAATGTCACTCCGAAATTTAGAAGTTAAACATGTACCGATTGTAGATAGATAGATAGATAACTCTTTATTACACCAAAAGAAAAATGAAACACAAAGAAATTATTTTAAATTAAATGAGTGCAACGGGCGGTCTTATCGCTTAAAGCGATCTCTTCCAGACAACCAGTGGATGGAGAGTATATTGTACTCAAATTATAACATTAGTGAGTGTACAAATACATTTAAAGATCAAAGCGGAGTAACTAGTAACAAATAGACAGACGACGTATTTTGCAAACATAAAATAATTGAAAATGTTTTTATGATAAAATGGTGAAACCGTAGTATCAAATAGTGGATTTGGAAATCCATAGGGGAGGTATTATGATTAGCAGTGGACATTTTTGTGACTAAAAGGAATGGTGGCATTTTTCAGTTTGAAAGGGCAAATGAAATTCGAAAAATGCACCATTTTGACTCTGTCGGCTTAGAGCCGCAATACTCTGTCCACCCCGTATAAAGACGTAATACTCGTAGTGTACCATTTTGCAAACACAAGGAAAACAAATGGTCCGATAATGTTTTACTGCTGCTAGGCTTACCTACTTCTTCTTGTGACTGGAGTTTAATAATTCATTTTGACAGTAAATGGCATGTCAATGTTAGTAAAGGGCTAAAGGCTAAGACAGGGCAGAAGTGGGGATGGCGCCCTTATTTAAAATAATTTGTTTAATCGTTAAGGCGCGTTCAGACGTTACGCGCACGCCAAGCCAAAGCATAGCGCACGCCTTCATTTAAAAATTTTTAATACGTGCTAGTCGTGCGCTAGGCGTGTGCTAAGCGAGCGCTAGTCGTGCGCTTGGCGTGCCCATAATTAACATCTTGCAAATTGTTAGGAATTAGATAGAACATTAAGTTATTCTATGAATAATCTTTGAAAGTATCATTTGGAGTTTGTCCAGTTTTAAAACGTGTTTCTGCTAAAAGTGCCCATTTTTGGCGAACACAGGTTTTGAAACTAGACGGACTGAATTGCTATTAACGATTGTTAAAACAAGTTGATTTGCAGGCAATTTAAAAACCCCCGATGACACCATCTAGTGATAAGTGGCGTTACTACATAAAAATCTTACCAGTAGTCCCATCTTTTATTTTTCAGGTAAATTACAAACCTCAGCTCTTAAACGGTAACACATAATAACGACTAAACCGATTTTTATCAAACATGGCTAAGAACCACCGTGAGGGAAGTTTCTTTAACGTTAAAAAAACCGCATTTAAATCGGTCGATCCGTTCGAGCGCTACGATGCCACAGACAGATACACAGACAGACAGACGTTAGCGTCAAACTTAATAAATAAAATAATAATAAATAAATATATAAGGACAAGTAACACTGATTGAGCTAGTCCCAAAGTAAGTTTGAGACTTGTGTTATGGGACACTAAACTCAAAGATACTATATTTTATAGCAAATACTTATATACAAAAACTTATAACACCCCCCTTTTTTGTCGGGTGTTAAAAATAATTTAAAGGTCTATCTTATGCCTAACAATGTGCTAGTGCTTGTGCCACGTCTTTGCCTTTCCTTTGCATTGAAAATGGTAAAATAATTAAGTTAAATTATATCAGCTACTTTCCAATAACTCACGTCAGATACTTTTTTCTAAAAGTCAAAACGAATACTTATTATGGAATTTATATGCAATAAAGACTAATGACATAAAATTTTTTGGAGTAAAATAGCGCTCTTAATATCGGTTTTCAGAAAGTCTGATTCTGTCCGGGGTAAGGGGACTCTTAACAGTACCAAATAATTTATATTTGACCCAGTAAAGCCTTACTACCCAGTTATATTTTGTTAGATACTCGTATGAATGGAATGGAGTCCCAATTATAGAACAAAACTTAATAAGTAGGATATATTACTGCGGTAATTAATACTTTTGTTAATAGACATTTTCTCATTACGCGCAGACACGGCATTCATCATAATCTGATATTGGATCTTATGAAAATATTTATCCTATTATCCTAACTCGGGAAAGCTGGCGAAGTATTTTCTCCGAATAATTCTCTTTTCATTTGCCCTTTCATATTCGAACTGAGAGGGCATTTTACCCAACTGCGTCAGAAAGAGTGTAGCTTACAGTAGTTATACGCTTGAGAAGTGACGTTAGATTGTTTTAATTCTGAGAGCAACACTAGGTAGTTAAAAAATCAAAAATATTCAAATCACGGATAATGGCGCCAAATCATTGTTAGAAAAAAAAAATCAAGACCTATTGAGTAGCGTATCAAAATAAAGTTGGGTTGACGTCACCGTCCCGTTAACCGCCCAGTCCTCTGTTAGTTTAGTAAGTGTACCTATGCTTCATACTGGCAGGCCTGTGGCACTCCCCGTTAAGGTATCGAAAATATACCTACATTATTACTATGCGCGCAGCGACCACTTCGAAGGGGAAAATTCAATAACATGAATCGTTTGTTCAGAGCAATAAGAATGAAATTGGCCATGGAAATTGGAAATTGGCTTCCAATGGATGTGTAGGTATCTAAACGCTGTCCGTCCATCCGTCCTATTGTCTGTCTGTCTGTCACAAGGCTGTATCTCATAAACCGTGATAGCTTGACGGTTGGAATTTTATTTTTTAATATATATAATTTAATTTACTGCTATACAAAAAACAGAATAAAACAAATATTTAGGTGTGGCTCCCATACAACAAACGTGATTTTTTATAGATAATGGTACGGAACCCTTGGTGCGCGAGTGCGACTCACACTTGGCCGGTTACTTATATTTGTATCTAAAAAGTAGCAAGCGCCATCTATGTAGGCCCTTATTTAAAAAGTTTAAACTTCTAACAATCACTGGGTTATATATTTACCAAAGTGGCTGTTTCGTTAGACTACACGCAGAATTTTTTGAAGCCGAAACTGTGCACCCGAGATTGAGACCTAGGGATCCTACTCTGTTGCTGAAACCTATATGTAGAGGCACAGTCATAGACAAAAACTGCTACCTAATGACCATCAAAATTTATAAGAAATTACCAGTGGACATAAAGACGCTCAATTTTAATAATTTTAGGCGAATGTTATTTAAATAGTTAGCTGATAAATGTTTCTATGATATTAAAGAGTTTTTGACAGTAAGTAATAAATATGACGTCAATTATTATATACAATGCATAACTTGACTTAAATATATAATTGTGTAATAATAGCTAAAATTTGTAACAATGTATTTAAATTTTTGCATGCCTATGTTATAGAGGCGGGAAATTGTTGGATGACCCTTGCAAATAAAAATTTCATTTAATTTGATACACATCTATTTTTACCACAGACCTAGTTTTAAATAAAGTATGTAGTTATACTTAATAAAATATTACTAAGCTGTAGTTTTACTAAACATTAGCGTTGCATAACAATCGATAGTTTGACTATCGATAGTCGACCTTGAAAAACAGTCACAATATCGATTGGGCTATCGATAGTATCGAATAACCGATTGTCAATAGTTTGCAATACTATTGATATAAGGTAACCTATCGATATTGTGACTGTTTTTCAAGGCCACGATAGTATTATCGATACTATGCTATCGGTATTTTATACTATTGCTTGCAACACTATCAAACATCGATAAACTTATTTCAGAATTATGAAAAACTCGCTTATAAAATGTGAAAATACTTGCGAAAAGAAAAAAGAAATTCAATCCAATCCAACTATCCAATCCAAGTAATCCAACTTTCAACTATCGAACTTCTAACTAATACGAGTATTATAAATGCGAAAGTGAGTTTGTATATTTGTTTTTTACCTCTTCACGCTTTAACCACTGAAACTATTTGGATGAAATTGATATGATATATTTTGAGACCCAGGGAAGGACATAAGACAGTTTTATCCCGAAATTCCCACGGGGAGCAAAGCCCGCGTTCACAGCTAGTACGCGATAAAAATCTGAAAGTTGAGCCAGCAATAATCCTACGAGGATTAAATTAATAAAAGAGAGGTAAGTATAACAAGGGTGTTAAATCTATTAATTTGGGCATTACAATGAATAATTTCCTCTTCGGATTATCCAGTTATCCTAATAGGGTTTTTATTAAAATTGATTTAGGTGCGAAGGGAAAATGCTGTGCTGATCCAAATTTCACCCTGTTTATTTTTAGCTAATGGTAAGGTAATTAATAAATTACTTATGTGGGTATATTAAGGGTTTCAAAAAGTAAGAATCTATGTATTTTGTAGATTTGTCATCATTTAGCTAATAAATTTATGTGGCTTTTTAACCAAGCATTTTGCGGATATACACAACCTCAGTTATTTTTGGAACAGAGTTCCTTGCTATACAAGTTGACAAAAAAAAGTTCTATTAAGGTTTTTTTAAGATAAAGCTATGAAGAACTTCGTTTTTTACGGCGATGACAGAACCTTTTTAGGGTTCCGTACCCAAAAAGTAAAAAAGGGACTTTATTACTAAGACTCCGCTGTCGGTCTGTCCGTCCGTCTGTCTGTCACCAGGCTGTATGTCATGAATCATGATAGCTAGACAACTGAAATTTTCACAGATGATGTATTTCTGTTGCTGCTATAACAACAAATACTAAAAACAGAATAAAATCATTATTTACGTGGGGATTCCATACAAAAAACGAGATTTTTTTAGATAATGGTACGGAACCCTTTATGCGCTAGCCCGACTTGCACTTGGCTAGTTATTTTTAAAACATGACAAAAACCTTCAAGACTTATATCTTATATCAGTGGTGGACGACTACAGTAGCCTTTCCCGGAGGGAACACTTTAGCTTCTAATTTTACAGGACTTCTACTTTGTTAGGAGTTAATTAGTATATTTGAACAAAATCATAGCCTGATAAGATTTATTAAAAAAAAATCTTGCATAATAATTTTATCACCGACTACTAAGATTTGACAAGAACTATTATCCATGTCTTATTGTTTTGTGTTTTCTCTATTTAGAGGTAACTTCGAAAAATTTAATGATCTAAGATCTATGGTTACCGTTCATTTCACGTATTAATCACACTCTTTCTATGCGTAAGCATTTTCTCAAATCAGCCGTAATTTTATTAATACTGGCAACCCAAAATGTGAGAAATGGTAACACCGTCCACGCTACTGTCTGCTGTCAAGACTGACAATAAGAGATATGCTGCACTTTGGCATGCTTCCAACGTGAAACACAAATGATTTTGTAAAAGTGTTCACGTGTAATTAATGCAGAATATAGGAAGTTTAAAGAGCTCCCATGTTTTATTTAAAACTACCCGAATGAGGCAGTTAGTGATACCCAGGCGGTCAGGAGATCGTAACATATGAAATAAATATTATTACTTTTATAACCACTATTTAATCGTTTTTTTTTTGTTAATACGTTTCACTCTGTTTCCTCAAAAACCATTAATTAAAAAGCCCTGAGTACGCCTGAATGAGCATTAGCTAAACGATCGTTGGTTTCATTACAAGTAACTTTTCTTCTCAATTTAAACAAAAAGAGTACAAAATAATGCTTGATAGGTACAAAATCATTTATCAAAAATAAAATATTTTGTACCTATCAAAGAATAAAACGTCACAAAGTAATGTCACTTGTCATTGCTCATATCTTTTTCCTACGTGTTTAGATTTGATGACATTAATGCAGAAAAACTGATAAAAAGAGTGGTATTTACTGACTTCAAAACCAAAACTATGACAAAAAGCAAAAAAAAAGTATATCTTTGAACTATGACGTCACGACGTGCTATTTCATACAAATTCTATAGACAATGTTGGTTTTGACGTTAAGAAAAAAGTATCCGAAGTAACTTTTCGGAAAGTAGTGGATTGTTGTTAAACTGATCGCGTCCAAGCGACGGGGACAAAGACATATTAATGATAGTACTACGTACATATACATAATTTCTTTCATGGTCGGTTAGTGATGGAGACAAAATACGGCACTCTACTCTTTTTCTTGTTTTAGATATCGGAATAAGACTATCTCGCACAATCAAAGCAGCAGAACGCCCTTGAAGTAGTTTGTACATGCTTTTACGTGGGGCGCACTATAAGTTTCCGGAATGAATATGAAAAAATACTATTAAAGGTACAAAATTAATTTATTGTTTTTCAAAATAATCTCCCTTGGCGTCTATGCACTTTTTCATTCGATGAAACCAGTTTTGAAAACTTTTGTGCCACTCCTCTGTGGTGACCTCTGAAACGTGTTTTTCATACTCCTCGACAGCCTCTTCTGGTGATGAAAATCGTTGACCGCGTAATTGGTTCTTAATTTTTGGGAACAGAAAAAAGTCACAAGGTGCCAGGTCTGTATGCAGGATGACTCATGAGTTCTACATTTTTCGCCTTCAAAAAGTCGTTTGTCTGTCTGGCCGTGTGAGAACTAGCATTGTCGTGGTGCAGGATGATACGGCGTTTACGGTTATTTTACGGAGTTCGTCAATAACTTCCGGCAAACAAATGGTCGTGTACCAGTCACTATTCACTGTACGACGATTCTCTAAAGAAACAGTAGCCACGTGTCCAGTTTTATTAAAAAAAGAAGCAATCATCCGCTTAGATGCACTTTTCACGCGCGCCACTTTGGTTGGTTTCGGCTCATCTTGAAAGACCCATACGCTCGATTGCTGCTTTGTTTTGGGATCGTAGCAATAAATCCATGTTTCGTCACCTGTTACTATGTCCCACACCAAATTTGACGCACCTTCGTTGAATCTGGTAAGCATGGCACTGCACCAAGTGACGCGGTCCGTTTTTTGAGCCTCGGTCAAGTTGTGTGGGATCCACCGCGAGCACAGCTTTCTCACACCCAAATGTTTGTGTAGGATTAATTGTATTTGACTCATGCCTATTTCTAAGGATGCGCGAATTTCATGGTAGGTCACATGCCTGTCTGTTTCAATCATACGGCGCACAGCATCGATGTTTTTGTTGGTCATAGCGGTGGACGGCCGACCATCGCGAGATTCGTCACTGAGATTGATACGACCACGCTTGAATTCTGCAAACCAGCTATAAACAGTTGTCTTGCATGGTGCTTCATTGCCAAAAGCTGTTTCAAGCCGAGCGATGCTCTGTTGAGCTGTCAAATTAAACTTAAAATCGTAGAAAATCATACTACGAAAATTTTCCCGAGTTAAATCCATGTTGATGCAGACACACAATTTTTTAAATGGCGCCACAAGGTAAAAACAAAAGACAGTCAGATGAAACAAACTGCATTCTACAGCCAAAGAGTTCTATTTTCAAATGTTGCAATAAATTTTTAAATATTGTTTATGCAAGAGGCCAGTTCCGGAAACTTATAGTGCGCCCTATGTATGGAGGCCAAAGTACTTATTAAGGCAAATAAAATAAGTTCAAAGTTGATGGAGTTGCGTCGTTTTATTAGTGAGTTCCATTGAACACCTTCCGTCTCCTTGATCATACCGTAGGGTTTACGAGGGACCCTAGGGTCTGTGTTAAAGAGAACTTTATACTAGACAATGTCTGAAATCATCTACCCTAGTTCTTGTCGTCACAAATCAAACGAGTCCTACTTAATAAGGTTATGTTGTTTTATAACTGAGTTTCGTCGAATATCTCCTGGCTTCATCAGAACAGTTCATTGACTCCATAATATTGTATTGTCATCCGACTAACACAAGTATGCAAAATTGCAGTTCAATCGGTTGAAGATAACAGTTTAAAAATTGGGTTGCAAGATTTGACCTAAACAAACATACATATTAGGTTGGGGAAAAAGTCTTTTCGCATATAGTATGTACGAACTTGTAATAAAACCACTTTGGTTATACTATTTGTACCTAACTGGTTTTGGTATCATTTAAAAGTTTAAATTTTAAAGAAGATAATTCCAAATTCAAATTAGGAAAACGCGTGATTTTCATTTGTTTTTCTTACCGTCAAGATGAGCGAATCTAATGAAGAAATTAGATACATTTTAAAATTTTACTACCAAAAAGGTAAAAATGCAACGCAAGCCGCGAAAAAAATTTGCGATGTTTATGTACCTAGTGCAGTGTCTGTGAGAGTAGCACAAATTTGGTTTAAGCGTTTTCAATCCGAAAATTTTGATGTCAAAGATGAACGTCGCTCTGGTCGCCCTATTACGGATAAAATGGATGCTATTTTTGAAAAAGTGGAGCAAGATCGGCATATCAGTAGTTACGACGTAGCTGAAGAACTGGGAATTGACCAAAAAACAGTTGAGGCGCATTTGAAAAAAAATGGGTACACAAAAAAGCTCGATATTTAGGTACCTCACGAGCTCTCTGAAAGAAACCTAATGAACCATGTACTCATTTGTGATTCTTTATTACGACGTAATGAGACCGAACCATTTTTGAAGAAATTGATAACTGGTGGCGAAAAGTGGATCACGTACGACAAGAACGTGCGAAAAAGGTCATGGTCAAAGGCCGGTCAGGCTTCACAGACTGTGGCGAAACCCGGGTAAACTCGCAACAAGTTGATGCTGTGTGTGTGGTGGGATTGGAAGGGCATTATTCATTATGAGCTGTTACCACCAGGCAGGACCATCGATTCAGAACTCTACTGCGAACAACTGAGATAAGATTAAAGCAAGAAGTTGAGAGAAAGCGGCCGGAATTATTCAAGAGAAGGGGTGTGGTTTTTCATCATGATAACGCTAGACCTCACACATCTTTAACCACTCAGCAAAAATTAAGAGAGTTTGGCTGGGAGGTGTTAATGCATCCGCCGTATAGTCCTGACCTGGCACCTTCAGATTTCCACCTGTTTCGGTCTCTTCAGAATTCTTTAGGCAGTGTCAGGTTAACATCACGAGAGGACTGCCAAAACTACTTGACGCAGTTTTTTGATCAGAAGCCCCAAAATTTCTATAGCAATGGGATCATGTCCCTACCTATAAGATGGCAAAAAGTTATCAAACAAAATGGTACCTGCATACTTTAGTTAAATGTAAATAAACTATATTAAAAAATGTTTTGAATTTTCATATAAAATGCGAAAAGACTTTTTCCCCAACATATTACAACATACATTGCAAGTTAAATAAAAGCTTGTAAAATAGTTTCAGTATATTTTGCTACACCGTGTTTTTAATTTAGGTATTATTATTTTTACTACTACCAGCGACTACCTGACTTCGTCAATAGGGAAACTATAAAAAATAAAAAATCAAGGTATTTTTGCAATAAAAAGGCAACTGCCCGAGGGAGACCAAGATTCAGATCCTCAAGTTCAACCAACCGCTTTAAGGGCAAATGTCAAGATCGATATAAGCATTCGTAAGTAACAAATATTTTTACCTCGAGTTTTTAAGAAAATATACTTGTGCCTACGCAATAATACGCTTGTTAGTCTCTTTCACAAAAATCTGGGTACGCAATTTTTACGTTCGTCTCCGTCAAGAATTTTGTAAGGCATTTCGTAAAAAATAAATTGTGTAAAAAT
Source organism: Acrobasis suavella (assembly GCA_943193695.1). Classification (NCBI taxonomy): domain Eukaryota; kingdom Metazoa; phylum Arthropoda; class Insecta; order Lepidoptera; family Pyralidae; genus Acrobasis; species Acrobasis suavella. The sequence goes on from OW971941.1 coordinate 5,549,979, forward strand.
TACATATTCTAAGGTAATGCTCGTCGTTGACTATACTTGAATAAACAGGGAGTTAGAAATAGGCAATTAATATTAAGTACACTGACGAAGTGCTTGACGCATTAAAATTTAGTTGTTTTTTGTTTTCAGGGTTCCATACCCAAAAGGTAAAAACGGGATCCTATTACTAAGACTCCAGTGTCCGTCTGTCTAATGAACCGTGATAGCTAGACAGTAGAATTTTTTATAGATGATGTATTTCTATTGCCGCTATAAATATTAAAGTAGGGCTCCCAAACAACAAACTTGATTTTCATACATAACACCTTACCTATCACAAGGAGGAATTCCTCCCAGGTCAATTGTTTTATTTTTTGCACCAGATGATGATATATATAATGGGTACGGAACCCTTCGTGCGCGAGTCTGACTCGCACTTGGCCGTTTTTTTTTATAGAAACTCTATCAACACAAATTCAGGTTGTTTTCCCTGAAAGTGAAAAGTTTGTTAAATTAACCCAAAACTTTATTCAAGCTTGTACTCTGAGTTAAGAATGTTTGCTTTGATAAAGTTGTGGATCAGTGTGTGGCCACACTTACTGTCCTATTATTAGGCAAGTTTAGGTCGTTTATTTGTTAAATTGAGCAGTTGGAGTATGACAGGAGGTTGGCCAAGGTTTGAACAGTTCCATAGTCACAATGGTCATTTTTTTGAGAAACCCCACTTAACTCTGTTCTTGTAGCGTCTTCCAACATCAGTCTGGAACTAAAGACAGGCCAGGGGAATTACTCGTTATAACGTTTAGATAGATAGTATATCTGTCTAGTGACAATGGAATCCTATTGGTTGTCATCAAAATACCATACATCCTGACTTATGTTTGTTTGTAATAACTTTATTGTACAATAAAAACACACAATTACATTATAAATAAATAAATAATAAATAAATATACAGGGACAAATAACACTGATTGAGCTAGCCCCAAAGTAAGTTCGAGACTTGTGTTATGGGATACTAACTCAACGATACTATATTTTATAACAAATACATATAAAGATATACATCCAAGACCCAGGACAATTTGAAAAAGGCCATTTTCCAACTTGCCCTGACCGGGGATCGAACCCGGGACCTCTGGGTGGCGGACTAGCATTGTGACCACTACGCCACGGAGGTCGTCTAACATTAATAACAACATAAAGAGTAAATTGACACTTGACAACGGCGGACTTATCCCATAATGGAATTTCTAATCCCATTATGGAATATGTTTTACTGTATATCTTTGTTTTTATTAGCTTTTATTAAGCATTATAATACTCTGTCATCATTTCGTCATCATCATTTAAGCTGTTAAACGTCCAGGACATAGGACTCTCTCAAGGATTTCCAAAATAGCCGATCTAGAGCGGCCTACATCCAGCGCTTTTTTTAATACTCTGCATATTTTTACATTTTATTCTTTGTAAATGTTTTAGTCCTTAATTTTACTTCAACAATTCTCCATTATGTCTAGGATTGTTTCGCCTCTCCGCACCAACCTGTAGGTATATTTACATTATACGCTCGCTTTTAACTGGTCGCCTCGTAAAAACAAAATTCCGACCCTCTCCAAGTTAGTATGTGTGTTCAGTAATTTTCACTTGTTTGCGTTTGTTAAATTTTACCCACCATGTGTTACTTTTTATACTCTTCTGAAAGCGGTCAATATAATTTGGCCGAGCTTTAAATTTTTGTTTATTTTATTTTATCTATTGTCATTATTTTTGGTCTATTGAACTACATCAATCTTTACATAATTAAAGCATTATGTAAAGATTGATGTAGTTTAATAGACCAAAAATAATGACAATAGATAAAATAAAATAAACAAAAATTTAAAGCACGGAAAAATTATATTGACCACTTTCAGTTTTTTGGAAGTCCTTGGGAAAGGCTTATGTCCAGCAGTGGACTTCATGCGGCTTAAATGATGATGATGACCAGATCAACGATTGGCCAAAGCAAGTGGTCATTTTAGGTTCACAAATAAATTAAAAGTGACGATTTAGAGAAAAAATTTAAGCTTATATACAACGTGGTACAGACATACCCGTAATAAATTTAACCACGGGCTATACTAGATCACTATAGTATCATGTAATTAAAATAACAAATAAATAACCAAAAAAAAAATCGAAATTCCCTTACAAATTGCCCGGGCGGCTCCACACTTTTGTATGGAAACGCCGATTTTTTTTTATGTTTTGACTATTATTTTAATGTCATAAATAAACTATAGTGATCTAGTATAGGCTGTAGTTCGATTTATTACGGGAATGTCCCTTCTACGCTGTATAATAGTAGTCATTTTAAATTCTGGTCTTCATCAGTTCTACTATACTAAATCACACTTTTTTGGCAAAACATCGAAATCACTGTACCTAGAATATTTGAGAAGTTTTCCCGATTTTATATCTTACCCTTAAAATCTCATGATCAACCCGACTAACAAAAATTAATGATACAAAATAACTTTCCGCAACTGTGTTTGAATGACTTTCAGAGTCGTTGAAAGAGCAAACTAGACATTTCAGTTAAATTAAAACTGATACTTTTATTTCAGCGGAGCTTGTTGACTAACTTTATTTGAGTATACTTACCTTTTAAGTAGGTAGTTAAATACAGTCGTGAAATTAATTGCTTGCACAGTAAGAATGCTGCTGGCGGCTATTTCTTTGAATTTAGTTTAATTTAAATAAAGATAGACTCCGATAGATATCCGATAATGTCTACTTTAGTCTATTCGAAAGATAGACGAAAGTAGACATTGTTAATGAAACTACCACACAATTATGCAAACTCCTTGCAAAGCAGACGAAACCTAGTATCATCCAGTAAGATGAAAGTGATGTGTGTATCTTTAGAATAAACCATCCTTAGTTCGATACTGAAGTAGAAAAAAAAAATTTGCACGTCACATCATCAAAATAATAGGTTGGGGAAAAAGTCTTTTCGCATTTTATATGAAAATTCAAAACATTTTTTAATATAGTTTATTTACATTTAACTAAAGTATGTAGGTACCATTGTGTTCGATAACTTTTGCCATCTTATAGGTAGGGACATGATCCCATTGCTATAGAAATTTTGGGGCTTCTGATCAAAAAACTGTGTCAAGTAGTTTTGGCAGTCCTCTCGTGATGTTAACCTGACACTGCCTAAAGAATTCTGAAGAGACCGAAACAGGTGGAAATCTGAAGGTGCCAGGTCAGGACTATACGGCGGATGCATTAACACCTCCCAGCCAAACTCTCTTAATTTTTGCTGAGTGGTTAAAGATGTGTGAGGTCTAGCGTTATCATGATGAAAAACCACACCCCTTCTGTTGAATAATTCCGGCCGCTTTCTCTCAACTTCTTGCTTTAATCTTATCAGTTGTTCGCAGTAGAGTTCTGAATCGATGGTCCTGCCTGGTGGTAACAGCTCATAATGAATAATGCCCTTCCAATCCCACCACACACAGTATCACCTTGTTGCGAGTTAACCCGGGTTTCGTCACAGTCTGTGAAGCCTGACCGGCCTTTGACCATGACCTTTTTCGCACGTTCTTGTCGTACGTGATCCACTTTTCATCACCAGTTATCAATTTCTTCAAAAATAGTTCGGCCTTTTACGTCGTAATGAGTACACGAAAAAGAATCACAAATGAGTACACGGTTCATTAGGTTTCTTTCAGAGAGCTCGTGAGGTACCCAAATATCGAGCTTTTTTGTGTACCCTTTTTTTTTTCAAATGCGCCTATACTGTTTTGTGGTCAATTCCCAGTTCTTCAGCTACGTCGTAACTACAGATATGCCGATCTTGCTCCACTTTTTCAAAAATAGCATCCATTTTATCCGTGTTTTTGTCCTCACAGTGATCATTCAATCTTCGATTAGAGCAGTTGTGTCACAATCACATATGACGCGCATTAATACAGTGCAGTGAAAGTGCTAACGCATCAAACCAAAGTCACGTATCTTCGGCCGGCCGCGATGACCTACATCGGTGAGTCATTGCATTTGGTATGATTACGTTCAACGAGTAATTGTTAAGGCGACGTTCTCATCCGCCTTGACAATGAATACTCCTTCCAAATCTATTCAGTTAAAAACTGAAACGGAACGTTATCTCTATGACCGTTTCAAAAATGAGCAGGAAGAAAGGCTTAAACAGCAGAGTCTTATAGAAGACCTAAAAAAAGAAATTGTGACTCTCCAACAGCAGTTACAAAACGTCATTGAGTCTAAAGCTGTGACCCCAGCAGCTACTAATGCAGAATCCTCTACGGTGCACGCTGAGTACAACACCGACGAGGACGAGCTAGCCAAAGAGACAGAGTGGATAAGAACGAAATCTAGAAAGAAAAGAAAATTGAACACGTCACCCACGCTCTCACCCCAAGAAAAAGAACCTAAAGTAGAAAAAGCAAAGAAAGTTCCCCCTCCACCTCCCATCATAGTAGATGAGGTAAAGAACTACCAAAACTTTTACGACTTCTTGACACAAAGTCAGCCTGAAATCACCTTTTCAATTAAAATATTGAATGGTGACAGCGTCAAAATTAATGCGTGTAATGTTGACGCATACAGGGCCGTAACGAAGCTTTTATCAGCGAATAACTTTCTATGGCATTCCTATGAAAATAAGCAGGAAAGACCTATTAGAGTCATGGCAAAAAAGTTGCCTTCAACATGTAAGCCGGAGAGAATCGTAGAAGATCTCAAAGCAAAGGGCTTACAAATCGAAGACGTAGTAAACAAACTGAGTTGGAAAAGCAAAGAACCACTAAATATGTTCATGCTGACCTTCAGCAACAAAGAGGATATTGCTAAAATATATCAAATAAAACACATACTAGGGTGTTTGGTTGACATACAACCCCTGAAATCATCGAAACTTATTCCCCAATGTAAAAGGTGTCAGGCTTATGGTCATACACAAATGTATTGTGCTAAAGAGCCAAGGTGTGTAAAATGCACGGGGAAGCACTTAACTAAAGACTGTAAAAAAGCAGCAACCGAGAAACCAAAATGCGTGCACTGCGGAAAAGATCATCCGGCTAACTACAGAGGTTGTATGATAGCCAAAGAAATGCAGAAATTAAGAAATAAGACTGCTAAAAAACATGTAGTCAGTCAAGATAAGGAAGCTCCAACCAATCCGCAGAGAGCAAATAATAAGCCTGTCTCGACTATAAGTACTCGTACAAACGTTTCTTATGCTCAGACTGCCGCAAAAAATTCAATGAGCTCTCAACGCAAAGAGCAAGTCACCCCTAATGAAAATAAGTTGGACGAAATACTCAAGCTTATGACTTCATTTGATGAACGTCTGAAAAAAATTGAAAATAGCACCAAGATAGCTTTTCCCAAAAACAAACAATGAATAATCTTAAAATTATGGCGTGGAATTGCAATGGGCTACTTAAACACAAAAATGAACTGCAAGTAGTCCTAGATATGGAAAATATTGACGTGTGTTTAGTCTCCGAAACACATTTCACTAAACAATCATACATTACATTTAAAGGCTATAAGGTTTACTATGCATTGCATCCAGCAAACAAAGGAAGAGGTGGCAGTGCTGTGATCATCAAGGAAAACATCCAACACCAAGAATACCTTAAACATGAAATACCACAAGTTCAGTGCACTGCAGTTCGACTAAACACCAAAAACTACCCGCTAACAGTGGCAGCAATATACTGTCCACCTCGACACAAAATAAATAAAGATTTATATTTAAATGTTTTGCACACGCTTGGCGATAGATTTATATTAGGTGGAGACTTCAATGCGAAAAACACATATTGGGGCTCTCGACTTACTAACACAAAAGGAAGAAGGCTGATGCAAGCTATCAAAGAACTGAACTGTGATGTTGCATCAACAGGATATCCAACATACTGGCCAACGGACCCACTTAAAATACCAGACCTAATAGACTTTTTCATTTACAAACAATTGTCATCTAATTATATGAGAACAGATCAAAGCTTTGATATGAACTCAGACCACTCAGCCATATACTTAGAAATAAGTGAGAAAGTTCTGAGTAAGGAAACAAATTTATCTCTAGTCAATAAACATACTGATTGGCAGAGTTTTAAAATTGAATTAGATAGCAATATCGAACTTAGAGTTCCATTAAAGACTCCCGAGCAGCTTAATATAGATCTTGAAAAGTTTGTTACTCTAATACAACGGACTGCATGGAACAACACTCCTAAGATGAAAAAGAAAACTGTCAGAAATGTATATCCAATAGAAATTAGAGGACTCATCACAGAAAAACGAAAGCAAAGACAATTATGGCACCAAACCAGGTCACCAGAAGACAAGAGAAAATTAAATAACCTGAACAAAAAACTTAAACGAGTAATCCAGAATCATGTTGATGAGTGTACAAACACGTACCTTCAAAAGCTTACCAGTGACCGTAGCACAGATTACTCACTCTGGAAGGCCACAAAATATTTGAAACGCCCCATCAACCACATCCCTCCCTTAAGAATGGGATCTGGAAGGTGGGCAGTTACTAATGAACAAAAAGCTGCTAAGTTTGCTGATCATCTAGAGGATATTTTTAAACCAAATGAAAGTCAGGAAGTAAATTATGAGGCCGAAACTGATGTTATCAGCGATATTAATGATGAACAAGACAACATAAAGCTTGTGACACCGAATGAAGTCTTACGTGAAATAAAACAACAAATCAATCCAAAAAAATCGCCTGGCTTTGATCTGATATCAGGGGAAATACTAAACAACCTTCCTAGAAAAGCTTTAAACTAACAAATCTGATAAATGCTGCATTGAGACTTAGGTATGTACCAGACTTGTGGAAAATAGCTGAAGTTATAATGATAGCAAAACCTGGAAAGCCACCAAATGAAACAACGTCTTATAGGCCAATATCCTTGCTGCCTGTAATGTCAAAACTGTTCGAAAAACTGTTACTTAAAAGGCTTAAACCTATAATTGAAACGAGAAATCTTATACCTGAACATCAGTTTGGCTTTAGAGAAAAACACTCTACAATTGATCAGGTACATAGAATAACTAACATCATTGAACAGTCTCTAGAAAATAAAAAAGTTTGCTCAACTATCTTTCTAGATGTAGCACAAGCTTTTGACAAAGTTTGGCATGAAGGCCTTATTTTAAAACTCAAAAGAATGCTTCCCAAAGTCTTTGTAGAGATACTAACGTCTTATATAACCGATAGAGCCTATAGAGTGCGACAAGATCATGCATACTCTGAAGTTAAGGAAATAAAAGCTGGAGTACCTCAAGGAAGTGTATTAGGTCCGGTCCTGTACCTATTATACACCTGCGACATTCCAGAACTAGAAGAAAATACTATTGCGACCTTTGCTGATGACACGGCTATTATGGCAGTTGGAAACAGTCATGCCGAAGCAGCAGAGAAGGTCCAAGCAGCTATATAAAGTTCACAACTGGACAAAGAAATGGCGAATTAAACTAAACGAATCAAAATCTGTCCACGTCAACTTCACAAACAAAAATGATGACTATTGTCCCGTCTACATAAATGGACAGCAGGTGCCATATGAAAACACTGCTAAGTATCTTGGTATGACACTCGACGCGAAGCTTCGCTGGAAAGCCCACGTCAAAAAGAAAAGAGAGGAACTTGATATAAGATTCCAAAAGATTTACTGGCTGCTTGGAAGGAACTCTGCATTGTCAGTAAATAACAAAATACTACTTTATAAACTGGTCCTCATGCCAGTATGGACTTATGGTATACAGTTATGGGGTTGTACCAAACAAAGTAATATTGAAATAATTCAACGCTTCCAAAATAATGTACTGAAGGCCATTGTGAATGCGCCCTGGTATATAAGAATTGACGATCTACACCGGGACCTTAACATGCAGACCGTCAATAAAGTTATCAAGAAATACGCCGAAGCACATGAGTATAGACTGCTTCACCATGTGAATGTTGAGGCAATCCAGCTCCTCGACAACACGGACATAGTGCGACGTCTCAAAAGAACTAAACCGTTTGAACTAGTGTAATTTTAAAAAATACAGTGATATTATAGTGCATTGATGTGCCAATAGAGACACAAGAACAAAGTGCCTTCCCCTTAATAGAGACAGTAAGAAAAGTGCCGATGGACACATTCTTAGACAATAACGTATAAAACTAGGTCAATGTTAAATTACTTATTAGTCTGAGTTAAGGCTAGATTGTAATATTATTAGCGTACTTATTTACTTTTGTAGGTACGTTAAGAAAAAAAAAAAAAAAAAAAAAAAATTTATCCGTAACAGGGCGACCAGAGCGACGTGCATCTTTGACATTAAAATTTCCGGATTGAAAACGCTTAAACCAAATTTGTGCTACTCTCACAGACACTGCACTAGGTCCATAAACATCGCAAATTTTTTTGCGGCTTGCGTTGCATTTTTACCTTTTTGGTAGTAAAATTTTAAAATGTATCTAATTTCTTCATTAGGTTCACTCATCTTGACGGTAAGAAAAACAAATGAAAATCACGCATTTTCCTAATTTGAATTTGGAATTATCTTCTTTAAAATTTAAACTTTTAAATGATACCAAAACCAGCCAGGTACAAATAGTATAGCCAAAGTGGTTTTATTACAAATTCATACATACTATATGCGAAAAGACTTTTTCCCCAACCTAATATTTAAACAAAAATGTTTTGCACATTTTTGTTTAGTTAACAATAAAAAAATAAAAATTACCTAAATTACTTCTTTTATACTGGTCGGGTTTAGTTTCTCTTAGGATAGACCAGCAGTAGTAATCGGCCAACATATTTTTTTTGTTCCAAAAACAACCTTGGTATCTCTCTTCAAATGACTTTAAATCTTGATAGAAACGTTCGCCATGCTCGTCACCAAGTGTGAGTGTAAAAAATGGATTTTAAGCGACACATACACTCCCATTTTGTGGTAATTTTGCAATGAATGCAAACAATTTCCTTATAATTCGCTTTGTGGTTACCTAAGAAATTTTTCACAACTGCTTTAAAAAAAATCAAGCATCTTTTTTGACAGCGGTTAAGTGACTTTCAAAAATGTTCTTTATGTATAATCACAGTTCGTAAGCTCACTCCTGCAATAATCACACACTACTCCAGGTACTATAGGTACACAAAGAGCAGACTCTTTATCAAGGTATGATACAGGAATTCGAAAAAAGTTGTTTTTTTTTTGTCATGATAATTTTACCGGAAACGTAACAAAAACTTTTGCTTAATTTGCACTGTCTTGAAGACATTAAAAAGAAATCACTTTTAGCAGTATAATAATTTAATGTATAATAATCTTATAATATTATAGTGACAAACTACATAGATTCGACGTATAAATTTGAGGGTATAATGAAAAAACGTGACGTGATAAAAAATTATGGCGTATGTTATAATGATATGAGGGTAGGCACGTAGGTATAGGTATTGAAAAATAATAATTTTTTAACTAGTGTATAGTCGTTACTTTGTTTTGTTACACAATTGTTGACGTCAAATTGTTACTTACAGCCAAGGTTACTGCCGCTTCCTAAGCGCTAGGGCAGAAGAAGGGGCAACAAACTGCATTGCAGCATTTTCTCCAAAGACGTCCACTCACAATGAAATAAATATTTAAAGTTATGTGGATAGACAATACATTGCTTTCATTTTCAAAGTGAGTATATCCACCAGTTGGAAGGGTAATTAAAATATTATGGCCGGTTGCTAGCCACACCGGCCTGTAAAGGTTTGTCAGGAATTCAGGATCAACTGGATATCCATAGTCTCTGTCTACACGTGTGGTAAAATATGTATTTTATGTAATCGTTCACCGTTACCGTGAACCCTTACATCCGCCATCCCGAGTCACAAAGAGTATTTTATGAATTTTAAGGCAAGTGTGTTTTTAATTTATTTAAATTAAAAATTATTATTTTGACTCAAAATTCTCTGTCTATCTCAATTCGGTATTTGACTCGATTTTCTTCCATTTGGTGAGTAGATTGATTTATATGAGTTGCTACTTATATTTATATTTATATTCATATTCATTATTTCATGTTTTCAAGACAATTTTGAAACTTAAATCTAGTATACACTTGCAATTCTTGTCGGAAAGTGTGTGCATACGCCATAATATGCTTAAAATATCGGTAACCGTAAAATGCGTCGCTAAAATATATGAAAATACCATACTAATCATACACTGAAAGTAGGCTTCTTTGACTAATTATCATTTTTTGCTGGGAGGTGTGAAAAGACGTAATTTGATGTTAAAATAAGTAAACAGACATCAAATGCGATGTCAATATATGAGCACGCTCTATTTATTAAATCTAATGAGTAAATACTCAAATGGGTAGATTGAGTACTATCCACTGCCCATCTCTAACTGTTACGCGACGCAATTTGCGTCCCGTCTGTTGCGGCACTAAAAGTAAGCAAGTTATAAGCCTTTCAAATCCGGTGGAAGGGGAAACTTTCAAAAAACAGAAAAAGGATGCACTTACACCCGCGTGATGTCACTGTCATTAAGTGTCACGCTTACGAAAAAGATAGCGAGATATCCCCAACACTCCTACCATCCCCACTTATATTTAAAATGATAATTGCTGCCTCATTTGATAAATAATTTACTTTCTATTTTTTGAAAACGGCTTCTTGTTAGTTTTATTTGTTATTCGTATCTACTCGTATAAAATATTGTCCAAAAACAAACCAAATCAAATAGGCTATTAGACGTGATAGTATGTATGTATATTTTAAATTAATAATGACTTGTTTTCTTTCCTTGTCCACCTACACGCCGACCATAACGTTGAAATAATGACGTTTGGCTCTAGGCTCCGTGGCCTCGAAAGCAATGGACGTTATTGATATATGTGACCGATACGACATTGAAATCTTCAAAAAACGTGGCTATATCTTCCTGAAAGGCCGGCAACGTTTCTGTTACACCCCTGATGTTGCAGTTTTCCATGGGCAGCGGTGATCACTTACCATCAGGTGAACCGCTAGTTCGTTCGCCGCGCTATAACATAAAAAAATGGCAACTAGCTGTGCCCCCGGGCCCTGCTTACCTTGAGAATTTGGGTAAAAAAAATATCCTATGTCCTTGCGTTGGTCTCAAGCTATATCCAATATATCATCCATACCTAATTTTATCTAAATAGGTTCAGTGGTTAAAACGTGAAGAGGTAACAGAGAGAAAGAATTACTATCGCATACATAATATTAAGTATGGAAATACGGATAGTTGAGCTCCCCGTGCTTATAAGCTGAAAATAGAATCAAGTACTTTGTGACAATATGACCCACTAAATGAAGGAACGAGCAAGAGAGCATAATCAAATTGGATCGGGCCCAACCGAGTGGATATAGCGCCCTGATTGCCAATCAATATACCAACATAGTGGACTAAATTATTGCATATACAGACAATTAATTTATCATGTGTATCAGGTCTTAATCTCTTATGGGGTAGACTGGGTATTTCGGGTCTTGCGGCTCTAAGCAAATTGATATATTATCCGGCGGGACACTCAGCCAAACACAACAGAAATAATAATTGAACTACGTCTACAGCTGTAAATGTCCCGGAATGTGCTAAAACTGAGCTGCCTGTGCTCATAAGCTGAAAATAGAATTAAATACTTTGTCACAATATGACCCACTAAATAAAGGAACGAGCAAATAGCATAATCAAATTGTATCGGGCCCAACCGAGTGGATATACCGCCTTGATTGCTAATCAATATACCAACATAGTAAATAAGTGACTGCATATATAGATAATTAATTTATCATGTGTATCAGGTTTTAATCCCTTGTGGGGTGTATAGCAATCACGTCGGGGTATATACCGACCAGTGAGGTATTAATGAAACCCATTGGATCTGGTTCGATCCATTACCGTCTATAGGCCAGGAGTGGCAACAGGATAGTGGATAATTTATTTGATAATTTCAGAGTATTTATACAAAACATTGTACAGTGTTATATTGAATCTACACGCCCAGTTAGTACGTGATGTGCTAAATTAACAAAATAAATTATTTGCTTATTAATTATAGTCAACATCACTTAAGACTATAAAGATGTTGTCATAGGGTAGATTGGGCATTATGGGTCTTGCGGCTCTAAGCAAATTGGTACATTATCCGGCGGGACACTCAGCGAAACACAACATGAATAATAATTGAACTACGTTCACAGCTGTAAGTGATCCGGGATGTGTTAAAACTGAGCTGCCTGTGCCTATAAACTGAAAAAAGAATTTAGTACTTTGTCATAATATGACCCACTAAATGAAGGAACGAGCAAGAGAGCATAATCAAATTGGATCGGATCCAACCGAGTGGATATAGCGCCCTGATTGCCAATCAATATACCAACATAGAGGACTAAGTGACTGCATACACAACGTGGAAGGGACATACCTGTAATAAATCGAACCACGGGCTATACTAGATCACTATAGTACAATGTAACAGGCAAATATTACAATTTATCAACAGAGATAGAATAACATAGAGTAAAAATATTTCAATGGAAATTTTAATAAAATTCTAAAACCCACTAACAAAGACTTACAATGCAATTTTGTAGACTGGACGTATCATGATTGACCAAGGTACTTTATAAAACTACTGGATGATAAAAGAAACAAATTGTGCTATAACATTATTCAACTTTTTACTACGGATTAGTGCGAATAGAACCGTAAAACCTCTTCTGTTTTAAAAGATAAGTTTTAAAAATCTTGGTTTACACGTTTTTATTTATACTCGAGAACTAAAAATAAAAACTGTGATATAATTTATTTTAAATAATTATCAAACTTAATGCTAATGTGTATTATCTTTATCTACCAATTTGCCTTTGAAATTGGTAGAAGGGATGCAAATGTAGCAAGCTAACTTGTAAAAATTTAATTTGATTTCTTGAAAATATATGTAGTAAAATTTATCACCCTGTTGCTCATTTTATATACTAACTCATATTATATAAACGAGGTAAACGTTTAATATTTTTCATTATAATCAATGAATATATTTTTGAAATGTGCTGAGACAAGACCTTTCGTTTGATACCCCACTCGATACAGAATCAAAAGATTTTTTTTACTCTCATTTTTTTTAAGTAACATTCTATTCATTATTTTAATTGCACAAAATGTTGTGCATATAAATTGTAGTCTATGTCATCCGGACAATAATGACGAAGCGATTGACATATCATTTGGAAAAAAATGGAAAAGCGATTCGGAATGCTACGGTGGAACAAGCATACATACCCATATACATGCATAGATAGACTCTTGGTTTTGCCGTAGTCGGGTAATAAAGCCTCCGCCGCATATAGCGTACGACAGCAGGTTTTATTGGTTAGTAAATATGCACAAAATATACGCTCAGAATCCGCTAGACGTAGATGATGTCATAGCTTCTTAGAGTCAAATAGCGCTCTTATTATCAGTTTTTCTGCAATAATAAATCTAAAATCACGTTAAAATGGATATGGTCCAAAGACAAGGGACATTATTTTGCGACGTTTATTTTTCTTATCAGTACAAAATAATTTATTTTTGACCCAGGAAAATACCCAATTGTGCCATATGTTTTTGCTTGCATATTGTGTCTTTAATAAAAAAAAATGTTGTCTTAAAATCCTCAAAAGTATCGATACAAACCCGATAAGGTTTCCGCTCACGCCCCGCAGTTGATTTGCCGTATTATGTGTTTCACATGGTGCCCTACATAATGTTGTTTGAGTTTATTTTAGTCAGAAAGTATGCAAAGAATTGTTTTTCTTTTTTGTATATTTATATTGAATAAAGAATGCGTTGCCGCTAAGATATATGTAAAAATGATTTTGCACTTTGTTGTGCCGTAAAACTGTGAGATGTCCAAAAAGTGCGTATTTTCAATGTCAACCAAATTGTTCAAGAACTAGGCATGATTTCCGAGCACGTCCCGCGTTTGATTTGCCGCATTATGTGTTTCACGTGGCGCCCTACATAGTGTATTGTTGCTTGGGTTATTTTGGTCAGAAAATATGCTTAATACAATAATAGACTTTATTTAACTGTATATTTTCCTTGCATATTTATAGTGAATAAAGAATGTGCCGCCGAAAACAGACAGATTTCCAAAAAAGTGCGTGTTTTCAATGGTGACCAAAATAATTCAGGAACTCGGCATGGTTTCCAAGCACGTCCTGAAGTTGATTTGCCGTATTATGTGTTTCACGTGACGCCCTTAATAGTGTACTGTTTTTTGGGTTACTTTGGTCAGAAAATATGCACAAAACAATAATAGATTTAAACTGTATATTTTTATTGCATATTTATAGTGAATAAAGAATGTGCCGTCGCAAAATGGACAGATTTCCTTAAAAGTGCGTGATTTCAATGTCGATTAAACAGCTCAGCAACTCGGCATGGTTTTCGGGCACGTTCTGCACTTGATTTGCAGTTGCCGAATTATGTGTTTCACGTGTCGCCCTACATTGTGTATTGTTCACAGAACTAGATGTAGTATTGTTGCTTGGGTAATTATGGTCAGAAAATACTCGTATGCACAAAACAATACTTTAACTGTATATTTTTTCTTGCATATTAATAGTAAATAAAGAATGTGCTGTCGCAAAACGGAAAGATTTCCAAAAAGGTGCGTGTTTTCAATGTCGATCAATTAGTTCAGGAACTCGGCATGGTTTCCGAGCACGTCCCATAGTTGATTTGCTGAATTATGTACTTCGCGTGACACCCTACAAAGTGTACTGTTATTTGGGTTATTTTGGTCAAAGAATATGCCCAAAACACAGGAATTCTAGGTGTACCTTGCATACTTAATTGAAAAATTAAGCAACACATTAGACCCCTTCCTAGATTTAATTACAAGGGAGTAAAAAGTAGAAGTTTTGTGTATAAAAGTTTGTGCCATAGAGAGCGAGGAGAGTGAGGTAGTACAGAAAGATTACTATTAAAATTGAAATAAAATAAAACATCAGTAAAAAAGTAAACAAAATAAGAAAAAAATGTGTAATTAACACAAAAGCTTTTATTACTTACACAAAAGCTAGGATAAACGGAAGTGAAAAATTCTTGACGGATATCTGGGCTAAATTAAGTAATACTTTATTGTATATGAAATAACAATAATCAACAGTAAAATACATAACAGCTAAATGTATACTATAACAGTTTTCAATAAAGGACAACAGAGCCGTGAGTGTCTCACAATTTTTTTTTGTTTCGTGGTACTAGAACATTGAAACAGTCGCAATAAGTAAAGTTCTCTGGTAAAATTTCGACTAGTGGCTCTGATAAGACCGAGGTGCGTACCTGTTTTCAATGTCGGCCAAAATGGCAAAGAAATAACCCTTTAGGAATTCTAAGCACGTGCCGCGGTTGATTTGCCGTATTGTTCCGCTGCCCTGTCTGTTTCACATGCCGCCTATAGCAATTTTTGGTTTGTTTTGGTCAAGAATTACGAATAAACTATTACAGGATTTCTCTTTGTTTCTTTTGCGGGAAGGAAATGGAAAATTGTTTACCTTATCTAGGCGCTAGTCGGGTCAGTAAAAAAAAAACTGATAGTTTTAAACGTTTTCTGTTTTGTTGAATTTTTTTCAGGAGCAAATCTTTTTGCTTTTTTTTGTTTCAAATTTCCTTTTAATGACTGTCTGTTTGCCGCGGTTCTCAGGGACTGAAAGTACTAGAAAGCTGCAATTTGGCATGGGTATGTTTTTTATCATTTCTTTATTTCTCGCTTACATGCACTTATACTATAACATGGTTAGTAGGTAAATAAGTACATGAACCCTGACAGGGTATTGCGAACTTTAAGTATGTAGTTGAGTTTATATAATAATAGTGATTTCAGAAATATTACGTTTGGGATATGTCAGAAATTGTTAGTAACAAGTTAGTAATTGAATTGAATGTCAGCTGTTACATAAACTTGTAAGTTAAGTATTATAAGGAAAAGCGTCATCTGCGAACGCGCTGTCTACTACGCATGCGCGGAGAACCGAACGTGACCGAACTCAAGCGACGTCGGCCGAGGCGCCGACGCCGCGCCGCACATCACCCCATCCCAGTTCTCGGATTCGCCGCTTAGTAACAGGACGTATTGTTAATGTCGGTCCGCCACGCTTCCTTGTGAGTTTCGGAGTTACGCGAATAAACTGTTAGTTAAATAGACTGTCTTAGTGTTCATCTTCTGTTCCCTTATAGTTCAGAAGTGCGATGAAACATTCCCACAAGATAAGTGTTTAAAAACATTAAAAGAAACCGTGTTTCGTTTCGCTGGCTAGCCGCGCCGCGTGTAAAATACCTATTTAGGTACGTTACTATGGGTAATAGTGATAATAGTGATAGTGGAAGTCGCGATTCAAGCGGCGACCGCGATGACCGGCTCCGTCGACGGTTATTGTTAGTGTTGGAGACGCGTCTACTAGCAAAACGATTACAAGAGCTTGAAAAACAGGTGTTCAGTTCCTGTAAAAAATCAAAGGATGCCGCCGATGTCGGTAATCGCCAAAATGTCGGAACTGTGCAGTCGTCAGTGCCGCGCAAGGGCGCGGCTATCGATGATGGTATCCGGACGCCGCCTCTGCCTGCCGGTTGGACTAAGTCATCCCAACAAGTCGGTCAGAGATCAGTCGCTAGTGACCAAAGTGCGTCAGGGGTAGCTTCCGACCCAGACTTGATTCTCAAGTCGGGTCCCCTGTTCGAGTCATCGAGATTGCCGGACGCGCCATCGCGAGTGTCCGCGGCGACGCTTGGCCCGTTTGCGTCGGAGCGCGAGCGCGAAGCTGGCGCTGTTGCGCCGGAGCGCGAGCGCGAAGCTGGCGCCGTTGCGCCGCCATTGCGCAGCGTCGCGCCGCCTGCAGTACCTACTACTCTAGGATTTACTGGTAGTACTGGACTATCGGGGTATGTAGATCATTCAATTAATGTTCCGTCGCTAAGATATGTCGGTCGCAGTGATCCTATACCAGAGTTTGACTCTAAGACTTCTATGATCACAATGGATATATGGCTACGTAAAGTAGAGGGAATAGCCAGTATGTACAGTTGGGACGAAAAGACTGTTATTTTTAATTGCTTGTCAAAGTTACGAGGCTACGCACGCCAGTGGTACGATCAGTTACCTGTTAGTGACATGAGTACGTCGTGGGCCAACTTTAAAACTAAACTTTTAACCGCCTTTCCGTCCCATAAAAGTAAACTAAGTATGATGCGTGATTTAGTGAATACTGTTAGGCAACCTGACAATGATTACCTACACTTTTATTATGATAAGCTAGCGTTAGGGAATGCTTGCGGCATTCCGCCACCTTTGATAACTGAAGCAATTATTGGGACCATCGGTAGCGACCTTGTAGAGGTCGGCGCAGTGTCCGCGGGATGTACCGACCCTAATAAGCTTCTAAATTACTTGTCATCGTTAAGGGCGACCACGCGTGTTACGAACCGACCGGTAGGTCCCTCTCCTCGTCATATAAGAAATGAAAATAATATTAGGTGCCATACATGTAAAAAACGTGGGCACACCGCGGCCCGTTGTACGTATAAAATTCGAGATAAATTAACTCCAGTTTGTACCCATTGTGGTAAAAATGGTCACCAAGAAAATAATTGTTTCTCAAAATTGCGCAAGTGTTCCTATTGCAATAAAATGGGACATATTAAAGAAGAGTGCTTAAAACTGAAAAATCGTATGTCGTCTACCGCGAATGTAGATACAACACAATCAACACACACAGTGCGCGTTATTCAGGACGCATCTGGTGCTTCAAAATATTATGCGACGGCTAAGGTAAACGGCATACCAGTAAACAGTTTTATTGATTTCGGCAGTACATGTGTTACTTCTACCAAAAGTACCGCGAGACAATTAAACTTACATGTTGGGCCATGTAATGGCGGTAATGTAATTAAAGGTTTTGGTGGATCACAAGTAGCACCCTTAGGCGAGGTTTTGATTAAGTTGACCGTGGACGAAGCTACATGTGAAAACATTAAGGCGTATGTTGTTCCTGATTTCGCACAGGACTTTGGTTTAATTATCGGTCAACCTTTTACTGAATTTTATAACGTTTACGTGATTAAGACACCCACATCCTTAAAAATATTTAATGCCAACTATCTACCCGAATTACCAAATCATTGTGAGGATATAGATCGGGTTAGGCTGTGTGCACACGAGACCATTCAACTACAACCCGCTTTAGGTACTGTCTTACTTAATAAAACTGAGAACTCGAAGCCGAGGTCTGAATATGTTATACCGGAATCTAGTACAGAGATCATTGAAGGTCGATTAGTCATAAATGCGATTAATGAGGGAAATGAGGTGGTGACTATTCCAAATGGTGACTGTGTTGCGCGTGCGACTATTACAACTGATCGACAGACATACAAGATAAGAGAAGGCTTAGACCCCTCTATTGAGGCAGCTTTAAAGGATATCCTTCAGGAATTCTCGGATTGCTTTTCGGGTGAGGATGACAAAATTGGAAAATGCGCCGTTAAAATGAAAATCGAGGTGACAGACAATAAACCCATATACTACCGTCCCTATAGAATGTCTCTTGAGGATCGTGAGACAGTACGTAAGATAGTATCGGAACTTTTGGAAAAGGGTATTATAGAGGTATCAAATTCACCTTACGCCAGCCCTGTCCTTCTTGTATCGAAAAAGACAGGAGAAAAGCGCATGTGCGTTGATTATCGTGCACTAAACAAAATAACAAAGAAGGAGCGTTACCCGCTCCCATTGATACAAGACCAGTTGGACCGGCTATCAGGTCAACGTGTGTTCTCTTGTTTAGACGTGATGTCAGCGTATCATTGTGTGCAAATTGAGGACAATAGTAAACAATATACTGGGTTCATTACGCCCGACGGACACTTCCAGTATACTAGGATGAGTTTTGGATTAGCCAATGCGCCTTCCGTTTTCCAACGGGCAATGGATGACGTGTTAGGACCGCTTAAATTTCAATTTGCCACTGCTTATTTGGACGACGTACTCGTATTTGCTGAGAATTATGCTGAGGCGCTGAGTCGCCTGCGAGCAGTTTTAGACAGGATTCGTGAAGCCAATATGACTCTTCGACTAGACAAATGCTCTTTCTTGGTGTCTACTGTTGAATATTTGGGTCACGAGGTGAGTGCCGGTGTAGTAAGGCCTGCCCAACACAAATTGATTGCTGTACGTGACTTCAAGGCGCCTAAGAGTGCATCAGGCTAGACAGTTTCTAGGACTCGCCAGCTATTTCCGTAAGTATGTTCATCGTTTTGCACTTATAGCACAACCAACATTACTTACCAAAAAGGACCAACCTTGGGTCTGGGGCCCAAGTCAACAAGAAGCTTTTGACAAATTAAAATCTATTTTAATCAGTCGCCCAGTATTGGCCCTATTCAACCCAGAATATGAAACCCAGGTACACACAGATGCCTCCAAAATTGGCCATGGCGGAATTTTAATGCAGAAGCAACTTGACGACTCTTGGAGACCCGTGACTTATGTTAGTCGACAAACTAACCCAGCTGAACAAAAATACCATAGCTATGATTGGAGACCTTGGCAGTGGTCATGAGTCTTCAAAAGTTTAAGGTGTACATCAGCGGTATAAAGTTTAAAATTGTGACAGATTGCAATGCGTTGCGTTGGACGTGGACCAAGCGAGACTTTAACCCACGTATCGCTAGGTGGTGGCTTGAGGTGCAAGGTTATGATTTTGAAGTCGAATATCGGGCAGGCAAATCTATGGCTCACGTTGATGCATTGAGTCGTAATCCTATCGTCATGCGCTGCGTTAAGAATGATTTAGTTGAAAGTTTGCAAATGAACGACAACTCAATACAATCAACGATCAACCAGTTGAAGGATGAGCTCTCTAATAACAATATCCGTGGTCTAGCCCAAGATATGTAATAGAAAACAATGTTTTGTTTAGAAAGGTTAACGGCGAGAAAAAGGTTGTCGTGCCACGGGCATCGCGTTGGTCACTCGTACAGACATTTCATGATAACAACGGTCACGTTAATTGCAACAAAACTTATGATGCCATGAAAGTTAAGTACTGGTTTAGTGGCATGCGCCATTTTGTACAAAAGTATGTTCGTGGCTGTATTTCTTGCCAGTATGCTAAGAAGCCTACAGGTCGCCAAGTTGGACTATTGCATCCAATCGAGAAGGTTGCTATCCTTTTTCACACAGTGCACGCAGATCACCTAGGTCCCTTTTGTAAAAGCCCAACAGGTAAGATGTATATCTTAGCCATAATTGATGCATTTACTCGATATATTTGGATCGAGGCCGAGCGAGATACTAGCTGCGAGAAGGTATTACAAACATTTGATCAGTTTATTAAGACATTTGGTCTTCCAACTCGCATTATTACGGACCGTGGTAAAGCATTCGATTGTCACAGTTTCAAGAAGTATTGTCTTGAGAGACAGATTAAACATGTTATGACGGCTGTAGCTAGTCCCAGGGCTAATGGGCAGGTAGAGCGCTTTAATCGCACCATACTGGACGCTCTAGTAGCTTACGTTGGAGATGGTGACCAAGGTGATTGGGAGCAATACTTACCGAAGGTTCAGTTGGGTATAAATTCAAACATAAATAGCACAACAAATAAATCGCCGATGGAACTTTTGTATGGGTTCCGTCCACGCCTTTCGGGCGATATAGTTGTACCTACACGTACCGATATAAGTGAAGCAAGAGAGGCTGCTGTCACCCGTTCGCGAGAGGAGGCCTGTCGTGCTAAACAGCGTTTTGACAAGACTAGACGAGTTGATAAGCCGTTTAAGATAGGCGAATTGGTGCTAGCTGAGCGCAAAGTTATGCGTAAGGGTCTCCGTAGTGGAAAATTAATGCCTCGTTTTAACGGCCCCTACGTCATTGTGAAGGTACTGCCTCACGACAGATACGTGATTAAGAATACGAACACTCGTGATCATTCTTACGACAATGTATTTGCAAGGGACAAATTAAAGCCTTTCTGTTCATCAAATGACGACGATTCAGATTAGTCGTTCAAATTTGTGAGATGATCAATGTTATAAAATATTATATCTCTCCCCTCCAGATTTTACGATTGTTACGATTTATTACATTGTGAGTTGATTGGATTAAGAACCGATCTTTTAATTTCAAATTCTACATTGTTCTCTAATTTAAGAGCTGAGATTTAATTTTGCACTGTTCTCTAAATTAAGATTTAAGATTGTGCTATCACATTATTCTCTAATTTTATAATTGAGATTGTCCTGAGTCCGGATTAAGAACCGGTCTTCAATTGGTTACTTATATTACTCGATACAAGAGTTGCTATCGATTGTTGATTGCGCATGGACAGCTGATTGCTGTCATGATCGATCTTTCTTTGAATACCTATCCTATCAACCTGGCCAGTCGTCCTTAAGAGGACGTGAAATGAGAATGGTAACGTCATAAACCGCCTTAAGAGGTTGAAAACTACAGTTTGAGATACAAGGTCTCCGAGAAAATTGCATGCAACCCTTAGGAGGGCGAACGTTTTGCGAAGTGAATCTAAAGGGAGCAGACCTTCAGAGGTGGGCCTTCTGTCTTTGATTCGTGGTGCAGCCTGCTGCACGTGCACTGGTCTTCAGAGACTAGTTGTCAACTTTAAGAGGTTTTGTTGATCGTTTTACTTAAGGTTGAGTAGTAGTGGGCAGCCTTCAGAAGCTGACCTACCCAGAATCGATTGATGCGGTCAACTTTGGAGTCGCATCGTCTGCCTTAAGGATTCGATCGTGTTCAACCTTAAGAGGTTGATTAAGACCTTCAGAGGTCGTGTGATTCCCTTTAGGACTTCTGCGCGGGACGCTCAGATGTCAGGAAGGCCGACTATAAGGAAAAGCGTCATCTGCGAACGCGCTGTCTACTACGCATGCGCGGAGAACCGAACGTGACCGAACTCAAGCGACGTCGGCCGAGGCGCCGACGCCGCGCCGCACATCACCCCATCCCAGTTCTCGGATTCGCCGCTTAGTAACAGGACGTATTGTTAATGTCGGTCCGCCACGCTTCCTTGTGAGTTTCGGAGTTACGCGAATAAACTGTTAGTTAAATAGACTGTCTTAGTGTTCATCTTCTGTTCCCTTATAGTATTAATTTCAGGGAAATTCTATTACATTTTAATTAAATTAAATTGGATGTGTTTTCTGGTATATTAAAACATTTCAATTATCTCAATAATAGTAATGTCAAAAAATAATAATATAAATATGTAGTATAAATGTCAGTATAATGATTGATGAACGGCTTGAGAATTCTTTAAAACTAGTTTTGTAATTTGTCTTCTAAGTATTCTTCAACCGAATAGTAACGTTTTGTCAATAACAAAGTTTTAAGATTTTTATCAAATGTTTTGTCATTATGTTCTAATTGTAATGATTTCGGTAGTTTATTATATATTTTGATTGCACTCACATATGGTCCGTTATTGTATATGTCTAGGTTTTTTCTCGATGGCAGTGCCAGTTTATATTTATGTTGAGTGTGTCTTTAATTTGTGTAAATATGTGTTTATTTTTTCTCACAAATGTGCATATGTCAAGGATATAAATTGAGGGTAAAGTCAAGATTTTTTGTTTTATGAAATACGCCTTGCAACTATGTCTGTACGGTAGGTTGCACAGTATACGCAAGCACTTTTTTGCATGAGGAGTAGGTCGTGCGCGTGTATACTGTTGCCCCAAAGCATAACATCGTATTTTAGCCAGGAGTACGCGTAGGCATAATACGCGTTTAGGGCAGTTTCATAGTTTGTGCTTACTTTCAGAATGCTTAGTGCGTATACAAATTTTGATAATGTATTTTTGATGCTTGTCACATATTTTTTCCAGTCAATATAAGAATCTATCGATTGACTGCCTCCGTGGTTCAGTGGTCAAGGCGTTCGCCTTGTGACCCGGAGGTCATGGGTTCGATTCCCACTGGGAAAACATACTACTTTGTGCAAAGTTGTTTCCAGTCTGGATAGGATATTGCAGGCTTGAATCACCTGATTATCCGAAAAGAAAGATGATTCCGTGTTTCGGAAGGCACGTAAAACTGTGGGTCCCGAACGCCACCTAGCGTTTGATCATCAAACTATCCAAGGATTGGTTCCCGGTTTGCCCTTTGGGTTGTGGAGGTCAGACGGCAGTCGCTCTGTGTAAAAACCAATAACCTCGTCAAATCTCCTTGGTTAGGTAGCGGACCCCGGGCTCTGAAGCGTTACTGCTGAGGATGCAACCGGGAATACGCTCGGATGACGATGATAAGAATCTATCGTTATGCCTAGTGTAGTTTGAAATTATTTACTTTTGTGATTTCTTGATTTTCGAAAGACAATTTTAAAGAGCGCGCTTTTTTTGCCATGGGTGAAATTGAATTATTTTAGTTTTTTCATATTTATTTCTAAATTTTTTTGTCAAGCCCTGATTTTAATTTCTTAACGCTATCTAATAGGGTCGCGTTAGCCTCAGTTGATGTGTCACATTGGAACAGTAGTGAAATATCATCGGCGAACATGACACACACGTTATTGGGAAATAATTTGGGCAGTTCGTTAATGTACACCAAGAAGAGGATGCACCCGAGCACGCTTCCCTGGGGGATTGAACAATTGGTAGTTCGAGTGTCAGATCTTACTGCTTGCGTTTCGTGCGAGTCATTATTGAGATATGTCACTTCCACATATTGTTTACGGTCCGTCAAATATGATTTTAGCCATTTGTAGGCTTGTCCGCGAATATCTGAGTCATATAAAGCTTTTAATAGTGTTTTATGAGAGACTTTATCGTAAACTTTTGTCATGTCAAGTAATAGTCTTACAGCGTACTATTTCTCATTTATAGTTTTATGTATTTGTGTGTGTATTATCATGCCGAGAATGTGGTAAAATAAAAGCATAAAATAATTATTTGGGGTACCGTTATACCTACCGTATGAAGTGGAAGTATTTTTTTTTTCTAGACTAACCCATCGTGTGGTTTAACGTTGGAAAGCTCTTTTAAAAATATTGTGAGCTTGTCAATACCTTTTTTTGATTTAGCGATCCGTTTCTGCAAAGCTATGTCAAACAGATCTATTTATTTTACACACAAAAATATACACAAACTCTGGGTATAAACATTACAGAAATATAATAAGAAAGAAAAAGAACTTAATTAAAACTAAACAAACTAAATTTGTATATGGACACGTGAAAAAAATCATGGCAGTAGCAGATATATCGAAGTTTAACGAAAACTATCAGAGCTAACAGGGGTAGGGTTTACAAATTACAAATCAAAAAGTTATAGGCGACCAAGACCAACTTTGAAATGTACTTGGAAAACTAAAATATGATACAAATTCAATAGAAAAGTAGTTTTTAGACGTATTTAGTCCCGTGAACTCAAAGTCAGCATTCGCAACTACGGAACCCTGAGCCAATTTTAAATAAAAAATTACTAAAAATACAGTTACAATTCGAGAAACGCAAATATAGGCTCTGATCACGTCATATATGGAATTCCCAGATGTCCATGAGGATTTCACCACCTACTTGTAAAAATTATTAAAAAAAAACTACGGAACCCTACACTGCGCGTGGCCCGACACGCACTTGGCCGGTTGTTCAGTATCATGTTTTCCCAATAACCTGCGCTAAAATGCCATCTATCATTAGTCTACTAAACCCGAAGAGCAACTTTGTTCTCAATGCGAAATTGATATGATATAAATTATACAGAGATATGAATAACAAGGGTGTTGTAAACGACTTAGCGCGCACGGCCGGCGCGAAATAGCTAGCCATTTTATACGAACCGTAGCTGAATTTACATAAATATTCGTTTATCAGGCAAGTCTGTGATTCAAGTGAAAATCTTGCGAGCTCGACGAAAAAATATGGAGACAAAGGAGGTGCGTGGAATATGTCTGATTTACTTACGCTTGGGTGAGTCGCGGTTATGATGGGTTTCAAGAGCCCGTAACTTGAGATTGCTGGGATTGTTTTCCTACTAAGTATATGCTGCAAAATAATATTAATGTTTTTTTTTTATTTTAATTGAAAAAATACAGTTTTAAAGATGCCACCAGTGATGCCAGTCGTGAATCTTTTGTTTTCCGAATATGATTTTGCGGTTTTTATAAAAAATATAGAATGACGATTTATAAATGTTCGTCTCAATCCAAGGTTCACTGAAAGATCTGTTCGCTTTTGTGCCGTAATTTGTTTATTTTTATGTTTATTTAATCAATAAAGGTTATGCAATTAATTAATAATAGTATGTAAGTCACATGAAAGACGACGCGTTGAATGAATTATATAATTTTTTATGCATTAAACTAAGACATTCACCATAATTACATGTACTAGTAGCTCTGTGAGCTATATACCTCCCGAGTCACCCCGCCCGTTGAAATTTATCGGATAAAAAAGTTGTTTAGACAAAAAAATGCGTCTAAATAAGGGTAAAACAAAGTTTTACGAATTAAAAAAAGAAAAAGAATGGCTGAAATGTGATCTTTTCAAGTTTTCAACCCCCATATTTCCGCCATTTTGAAAAATTTTGTAAATACAAAATCTACAAATTCTATATTGTTTTCGAACCTTCTCACAAAATTTCACGAGAATCGGTTAAGTAATGCGACCTGTAGTAGCGTTGCATAACTATCAATAGTTTGACTATAGATAGTTGACCTCGAAAAACAGTCACAATATCGATAAGACTATCCATAGTATTGAATAACCGATACTATAGATAGTATCGATTGTCAATAATTTGCAATACTATTGACGTAGGTAAGGTAAAACTATCGATACTACGATAGTATCGAATACTGTCGATAGTATCTAAATTCAATAGTATCGATAGTTTTACCTTATGTCAGTAGTATTGCAAACTATTGACAATCGATACTATCGATAGTATCGAT
The DNA here is from genome assembly GCA_943193695.1 of Acrobasis suavella. Taxonomy (NCBI): domain Eukaryota; kingdom Metazoa; phylum Arthropoda; class Insecta; order Lepidoptera; family Pyralidae; genus Acrobasis; species Acrobasis suavella. Next base: position 5,575,966 of record OW971941.1, read on the forward strand.
AGTATCTGTTATTTGATACTATCGATAGTCCTATCGATATTGTGACTGTTTTTCAAAGCCACGATAGTATCGATAGGCTATCAATATTTTATACTATTGCTTGCAACACTAACCTGTAGGCGAGTAAGTTCACACAGACAGACAGCCAGACAAAATCGTTTGGCCAATCTTGAAACAGAGACGCTTCACTCGCTCGGTCAATAAAGTTTTAAACAAACAAAAATACACATAAACAAAACATCTTCTGTCAATTGCTTGCTAATATACAGCGTCTACGGGAACAGCCACACAGAATCACTACTCGTAAATCAAGCGAGTGGAACAAACCGAGCTGCTTTCCAAGCGAAATTCAATTACAGACGACAAAGAGTAAAAATCGCCTATTCTCGGGCTGAACCGGATAAAATAAAATGCCATCTAACTACGAAGCCATTTGATAGTAGTTAGTACTCGACCGAGTTGCTCGGATAACTTTTGTGTTTGAAAGGAATATCGGAGGAAATTATAAGATTTAAGTCCTTGGGATTTTTTCTTTTTTGGCGATGCGCTGCGTTTTTTTAAGACGTTTAAAAGAGATTGACCGGAAATGATCTTGTTTACTCACTGCATAGTAAGATTAGATCTTCATGTATTTCAGACGGGGTAAATAATTTACTTAGTTATAATTTATCCCTATGAACTAAGTACTTAACTTTGTTTTGAATTTAGGACATCCTAAGAATTTAATTTCCCTATTTTGAGAATGTTGGGTATTGTAAGAATATTATTTTCCCCTTTCTGAAAATGATGAAATTGTTCAATATCTCGAACTGAGTAAGTCCGTTATTGAACAATTTACACACAAAAGAATTATCAAAATACTTTTTTTTTTTTTACTTTTTCACAGATTCAATGGCAGTCGTCAAGATATGAAAAATCTGACACTAGTGATGGCCACTTACACACGCGAAAGACAAACAAGGTTTTTGCACAGAGACACCATCGACCAAACTGGTCTACCTACTGATTGTGGTACAATATGATATCATAATAAAGTTAAAAAAATTACTGGCCTAATAAGAGTCGGACTCGCGCCCAAAGGGTTCCGTATCATTTTATATATATAAATAATCACGTGTGTATGGGAGCCACAGTTAAATATTAATTTTATTCTATTTTTACAAGTAATAGTATTTGTTGTTATAGCGGCAACAGAAATACATCATCTGTAAAAATTTCAACTGTCTAGCTATTACGGTTCATGAGAAACAGCCTGGTGACAGACAGACAGACAGACGGACAGATGGTCAGAGGATTCTTAATAATAGCAGGGTCTCATTTTTATCCTTTGGGTACGGAACCATAAAAATTAGATAGATAACTCTTTATTGTACACCAAAAGAAAAATGTAACACAAAGAAATAATTTTAAATTAAAATGAGTACAATGGGCGGTCTTATCTCTTAGATTAAAAAATTATTAATAAAAAACTAAAAACATTGTATATAATCTTTTAATTTGGTTGTTTTTTCAATAATAAAATATATTTTAAACCTTAGAGCATAAACTAACCTTTTGACAAATGACAGACTACTTCTTTAGGCTTTCATATTCCAGTTTATTAAATTTTAGCTCTACTTACCTTGTTGGTTTCAAAGATATTCGCTAACAAGGTAGCCGGGTTTGTGCCACAAGGTTTGAAAGTTGATATTACGAGGTGACAGTATTTGCTCGACCTACTTAGGGTAAAATATTCTAGCTCGGTGTGGGGGAATAAGAACCAAAGTTGGAAAAAGCGGGCAAGTCAATGCTCATCACAACTTTTTACTTCCAGTAAGAAAAGGTTTTCGTCATTGTCTTAAATAATTAAATTCTTAACAAAAAACATAAACATCTCCTCTCACAGGTCTACTGGATATGATCTCTTTTGAGATAAGTGGTGCTTTAGTACATCTTTTAAAATATCTAGTACGTACTTACTTTACCTTTTAAAATGAGTAAACATCCTCTCAATTTATTGCAGGTTAACTGAAACAGATCCCTGTATGGGATAAGTCCGCAAAAATTTAATGTGCAAAAAATTCGAAAAAGCCATATCCAATATTATGTCTCTTTCGAATTTTTTGCACTTTATTTTGTTCTTTGGTAGAATAAAAATTAATAAACAAACGAACAAACTTTTATTTTATGTATTCTCTGTTTACATTCTCCGAGTACATAAATAGGTAAATAAAAAAATACTTTTTTCTTTTAGGAGTTTCTTCCATATGTGCAAAGTTCTTTATCATATTTTCACCATTTAAATAAATATGGGATCAACTAGGCAGTAGGCTTTTAAATAAAAAAGAATCGTCAAAATGGGTTCATAAGAAACAATTATATGGCCCGATGAAATCCAGGATACCCCCCCGGTCTCCCCCAACTTCTTTCATCATCTCGATTATACGTATTACTACTACTATAATATTATAAAACTTAGGGAACGCCACATGGCGCCATTTGTACACTTTTTGCATGTAATTATTGTTCAATCTATCTCTCATTATATCTTGGTATATTCCTGGCTGCATACCTTATCTATGTTATTTTGGAGTCCAGTGTCCGACTTTAAGGCTTACGTTAACGTTATAAATTTTTATAAAAAATCATTTAACTACTCAGCCTTTTTAGGGTTCCGTAGTAAACAAGGAATTTATAGTTTCGCCATGTCTGCCTGTCTGTCCGTCCGCGGTTTTACTCAGCGACTATAAGTACTAGAAAGCTGTAATTAAATAAAAGTATGTATATTAATTATGCAAAAAAGTGGTAAAATAAAATACTGAAAAAAAAATTTTTTTAGGGTAGCTGCCATACAAGTAAAGTCAAAAGTCAATTTTATTTTCTCGACTTACTAATCATGTGGGGTATCGTTAAATAGGTGTTTCAAAAATATTATGACCTTGCAAACACTGTTTTTTGATTTAGGGATCCGTTTCTGAAATATTCGGTTTTAAAGTGAAAATTTTTGTTAGAGACAAGTGTCCCCCCCCCCCCCCCCCTCTATCTGCTCAACCGTTATATATGGACGCGTGAAAAAATTCACTGCTATAGGATATATAATGAAATTTAAAGGAAAACTATCAGAGCTAAGTTGGGTTTACAAATAAAATTTTTTTATGGCGATCAACTTATAAAATGTACTCGGAAAACGAAAATTTCATACAAATTCTATAGAAAATTAGTTTTTACACGTTTTTAGTGGCATGAACTCAAAGTTGGCATTAGTGACTACGGAACCCTACACTGCGCGTGGCCCGACACGCACTTGGCAATTTTTTTTATAAAATATTAGTAGGTAGAGTAGTGTAGTGCACGGTTTTCTCTTTTCTGTGGTGTAACATAGTAAGTAGTGTTTTATCTTTATCTTGGGTTTTAGGAAATTTTATGTGCTTTTAGGGTTCCGTACAAAAAAAGTAAAAACGGAAGTCTTATAGGATCACTCGTGCGTCTGTCTGTCCGTCCGTCTGTTTCAGCCAATTTGCTCCGAATGTACTGGACCAAATCAGGTGATAGGATTCTGTAATCCTATGACCCAAACACAGGAGTGCAAAATAAATAAATATTTTTTAAAAATAAGGGTCATTTTGGCGGGGAAAATTAGGAATTTAAAAAATAAGTTTTGCAAACCTTACTGTGTCATGTATCTCAAATATATTTTTGTTATTATTGTAAAATAAATAGTTTTGATTTTATTCATGGAAAAAGACGAAAATTAACCACCCCGAATCTTGAAAGTACTGAGCCTAAAATTTTGAAAAAAAAAACACAAAATATAGTCCATTGCTTGTAGATTACAGGAAAAATAATATAAGAGTTCTTTCAATTGAAAATAAAGTGATAAACTCAATATAATACGTTTACTTACGGAAAATCTTTGGTATTGTACGGAACCCTCTCCACGCGAGTTCAACTCACACTTGCCCGGTTATTTTCTCTTCTTAGCGAGTCAGAATGTACTTATACATATATTTTATGAGTGGGGACCAATTTGTAGCCACATTTTTTTCTCTGTTGTAGATAAACGATGACAGTTATAAACTTATAACCATTTTAGAAATGTGCTTGCTTCATTATTTCATAAATCAGAAGAAAGTTCTTTTATACTATCCCTTACTGTCAGTTGTCTATATATCTGCTATTCACGCAATGAGCGGATTTGTCGTTAGTTTGTGAACTTAAACAATTTTGTCGAAACAAATTGTCAGTTTGATCACGTTGTCCGTGAAGACAACGTGAGGCGACTATCGTAATCCATAACAAAGGCATTGATCCACTAATTTTGATATGATATTTATGTACCGTTTTAATTAAAAGGTTATACCTAGCATGATTACATTTAGCACTACTATTAATATAAGAAAATCTAGTTATGGCAGCTTACTTTTATGTAAAGGTTTATAAGGTAGCAATTAAGTACTTAAATGTTATATAACTATTATAAAACATTGTTATATAACTATTGCAATTGTTATATAAATATTGAAATATACTACATTATGTCTCATCTTTATAACACAGTTGTGCAATAAATAATTTTGATTTGATTTGTTAACACATAAGTCAGTGGACCTTGCTATTTTGCGAAAAAAAAAAAACATATCTAAATTCAACATGGGACCCATAACACAGATAAAGAAACATACGGTGGTTTTTTAAGAGGGGTGTTATAAGTTTAACGCAAACGTCTGTCGGTCTGTCTGTCTATGGCATTGTACCGCTCAAACGGATGGATAGATTTCGATGTGGTTTTTTTTAAGTGAAAGCAAGTTCCCTTGCAGTGGTTCTTAGCAATGATTAATGAAAAAAGTTTTTCTACTCCAAGTTCAAAACAGTGCAAGTACTAAAATCACAAATTCACATTGACAGGCCTGTGTCACTCCCCGTTTAGGTATCGAAAATATACCTACATTATTACTATGCACGCGGCGACCACTTCGAATGGGGAAAATTCAGTAACATGAATCGTTTGTACAGAATTGAATTTATTTGCTAAGGAAAACTTCTGTACGTGAGTACTAGTACTTATTCTGTGACATTTATAGATAAAGTACTATTTTTGATATCCATTTCAGTCGAATTGTTTACCTTAATTATATTATCGCTTAACAGAATAAACTTGCTAAAGCTGTTAAAGTCTATTTTTTTTAGTCTATGATAGTGAACAAAATTCCCTAAGGAAAACCATTTTTTTTTTCATTGGTTTTCCATTGGATTTATAATTAACTTGTATGTAAGGCAAAAAAAAAATTTTCTTTAAGTATATTTTGGTTGACTCGAAAAATCGTACAATATTGATTGTTCAGTCACTGAAAACTATGGTCTGATCAAGATTATGTTACCTTTTCCAACACAAGAAGGTATTTTAGTACTTAAAAACTTTGTCTAACAAAACTAAAACCATTATGAAATTAAAACATTCAACAAATCAATCATTATTCTTCCACAAGACAAGTACATAACAAAAGTGCAACTCAGCGGTTATTTATCAACGTGGGGCGAGTCGCTCCTACAGCCATTAAATTTATTACAATCCCGTGGGGTTTTTATTAATGGACGCCTCAAAATAGCGTACAAACGTGGATTGGTAAGTGCTTGACGTTTTTAATATACAATTTAAAAGTAACTAAAATATTCATTCAGTTCTGACTTATTAACCTATTTATTTGATTACCGAAATGATTTATTTATTTACTAATTTATGTACACGGATTTTTTTTATAGAGACAAAACCCAGGGCAGACAAAACCCAGGGCCGCAAGACGCACAGGCCATGCTTTTAGCGTGATGATAAGCGAACGGGTGTAAAAAGGTACAACAAGAACAAAATTATTAAACACACATGTACATAAAGTTTTGATACAGATTACATACTGCGACATGGAAAAATAGGATAAAACAAATTTCTTATAGATTTCTCATCAAATAAAAGTTGCGCAAAGGCACTACTTATCTCAAAAGAGATCTCTTCCAGTAGGCCTGTGAGAGGATATGTTTAGGTAAGAGAGGATATGTTTATGAAACATAGATATAAAAAATAATAGATTAGTGATCTTTTATTTTCCAAACTTCTCCAAAATACAATTCAATTCTTAATTGTTAATAACATTGAATAAGAAAAGCAGAAAAAAAAAATAGGCTCCCAGTATGGTCATTGTATCAAAAAAAACTTCACCTCCAAATTACACAACCGATTTTAATAAAAATTCTATGAGATCACCTGAAAAGTATACCTTCTTAATCAAAAAAAAAGGAATGTTCCAAATCGGTCCAGGCGTCTTTAAATAATCAGTAAACATACATAACAAAAGACATAAAAGAACACGACAAATTGATAACCTTCTCCATTTGGGAAGTCGCTTAAATCGTCACGATAATCAACACCCACTGTGGCGACTCAAGCGCCATTTTGGAGGGATTTGGAACTATGTATTATTGCTTTTGGACAATTTTGCAATTATCCCCCCAATATGAGATGGCCTTATCTTATCTCTATCCTCCATGTTTCTTGAGACTTTAATTTTATGCTCAAAGTAAATGCAATAATATTGCATTTAATTAATAGCGCCTTCAAACGTTTAATTGAGTGCTTCGCGAAACTTTTTCTGCCCAAGGGCATCCTTATTTCTAGTATCTATTTCTTTGATAAGATATCCTTCATTTATTATAAAATACTAACACCTTTTTAATGTCTACAAAAATCAGCTAACAATTCAAACATAAGACAGACCATTTTGAAACTTGTAGCTCTAAGCAGACAAAACCCAGGGCCGCAAGACGCAAAGGCCATGCTTTTAGCGTGATGATAAGCGAACGGGTGTAAAAAGGTACAACAAGAACAAAATTATTAAACACACATGTACATAAAGTTTTGATACAGATTACATACTGCGACATGGAAAAATAGGATAAAACAAATTTCTCATAGAAACGTTTCGAAAGAATAATCGTTTAATCGAGGATCTAGTTTTCGTACATATTTTTTACATTGATCCGAAGGAAAACTCTGGTTGCAGGCAGAACGAGCTAATCGGTCATTTTTGAAATCCGGGGAGGCCTTTGTACGTTAAGCAGAGTATGTGTTGTGGCTAAAAGTGATGATAACAATGATGTATCAAATAACTATAGACAATTTTGGTCCTTTTTCCACGACAAAGGTTGCCTTACACAGCTGAAACTACGATGTTAAAATACCGCAAAAATTGTATTTCGTGACTTGGAAGGTATTCGACCTTTTTATTGATTTAATTTATTACAACCTGGTTGGCTTTTTGTACAAATTGTCTTTTTAGGGTTTCGTGTCCAAAATGTAAAAACGGGACCATATTATTAAGACTCCCCGGTCCGTCTGTCCGTCACGAGGCTGTATCTTATGAACCGTGATAACTAGACAGTTGATTTGTTGAAGAATCATTGCCACATACAGTTGCTTTTTAGGGATCCGCACACAAAGGATAAAAACGGGACCCTATTCTGTCTGTCACCAGGCTGTATCTCATGAACCGATGAATCGTGATAGCTAGACAGTTGAAATTTTCACACATGATGTGTTTCTGTCGCCGCTATATTCTACAACAAGTACTAAAAACAGAACGAAATATATTTGAAAGTAGTGCTCTCTTATAACAAACGTGATTTTTTATAGATAATGGTACGGAACCCTTCGTGCGCGTGTCTGACTCGCACTTGGACTTATTATACTGTATTTAGAATTAACATATAATAAAGTGAACTGTAATTTTGTACACAAATTGTTTTGTTTTTTTTTTTTAAAGTGATATTGTATGTGTTTTTGTCAATAAACATATTTGGATTTCTCTCAGGGACGACTTAATGTTTGATTTCCTTAATAAATTATCAGGCGACTGCGTGACTTTCGTTTGTTTCTAATAACTTTATTGGACCATGAAAACACACAATCACATAACATAACAAAGACTAAATTGACAACGGCAAACTTTTCGTTGACTCTTCCTTTCAAAAATAGGGAACACTCCTGTTATTGTAATAGAGTAAATGTTCAGAGAAAAAATGAATATGACAAAATTAAAACCCTAATCCCAGACCTGTAGGAACTTTCTCGGGTAAATATTAGCTGCTGTTCATTAAAAGCCCAAAGTAGAGCGTGCCGCTGTTCGCTAGCTTTATTTACACTGAAAATATACCTTAACGGGAAAGTTATAATAAGAATCTGTAACCTATATAAGGTGCTATAATTTCGACAAATAAATTGATAAAATAAACAAGAAAACTAACTAAAACTAATCTAATAGCTTCAATTACTTATTAATAAAAAAGCCCTGGCAAATTGCTGGTAACTGGTCGAGAAGTCTGGCAGCACTGCCACGTTGTATGGCAATACTAATCTTTTGAGCCAGATAAAGGCCCGCCCTCTAGTCTATGCCTATAATTTTTTGTTAAAAAAGTTAACGTTGATTTTAAACATTTTAAGTAAAAGTTATTTTATATATGTATATCGATAATCAAATTAATTGTGGCTATCGTAACTAACAAGTTTATGTCACGAACCTTTTTACCCGACCACGGCAAAGCAAAGAGAAAGGGTAATGATTTTAGCAGTCTATGTGTGAGCGTCCGTTTGTATAGGAGTTACATCCGTCTATATTAATCATGTGTTCAAAGCGCATTAGCTTAAAATCAATGAAGTTTAGATCAGTTTTAAACTTAATTATTTATTAGCAAACAGTGTCTCCTCATAAACTAATATTTTTGTAGCATTTAAAAATAAATCTTAAATACAACAAAAATATTAGTTAATAAAGTTATTTTAGTTAAAACTATACAGCTTTACACGAAAATGTACTAGTAAAGAAATATGCCTGGAATTATAAACTAAGCCTGGAAGTTTTCCAATTTATTCTTCGTTGTTTAGCATGATATAATACCTGATTTATCGCATAAACAGTATGTTTCCTTGGGTATCAACTCCACGAATGACAGAACAACGATGATAAGCGTATTACGAGTCAACTTTAAGGGTATACTTGAATTTTTTGAGGTCCAGTGCAGTTACTTTTAAATAATTTATTTCAAATGGGGGCACCCATTTGAAGTAAATTATTTAAAAGTAAACGGAGATTTCATTTAAAAGTTTGTCTTGAACAAAGCCCTAGAGCCCTTTAAACAATTTTATGAACTACTGTTTACAATTTAAAGTAAGAACGTGAAGCTTTTCAACGCATATTTGCAAAAAATGGTCACTTTTAGCTAATGCGCGTAGAAAAGCTTCACGTTTTCACTGGACTTCGGACTGGGGACGCATTTTTGAAATCACTTGTCACATTACGAATAGTTTGCGCGAGAGTTTCCGAACGGGCGCATTTTTTGAAATGATGCGAAGGATTTGCTACGAGTGGTTTGACCAATCGTAATTTTGACATTTGTGTTGTAGATATGTCAAAGAAACCTTTCACGGAGAATCTGTTTCGATTCATGCTGCTTTTTTATTCATGGTAAAATATTTAAAAAGCGATTCACAGTTTTTCGTTGTTTGCTGCGTAAAACAGTATTGTTTTTAGCTGACACGACGGTTTAAAAAATACGACCGAATGGTATCTAACGCGAGCGGTAAGTTGGAAAACTACACGTTCTGCGTTTCGGTGAGTCCGTAAATGAAAAATAGCACTCCTGGACTGGATCCCGATAAATTTAAGTATGCCTTATCCCATTAACTAACATATGTTCAAGTATAATTTTGTTGTGAATAAGTGTCAAATGCAACGCGATTTAAAAGGTTTAAACGGTTTAACCTTTTACCGTACACATTACGGCCACAGAATTCATATATAAGTGTTACATACAGAAAGGCATTTCCTAGGGTCCCGCACAATATTATGTCCCTGTTCTCGCCTTGTCGGGCGTGTTGAGGGGCGAAAATACACACATTGACGATGTACAGTCTCGTTTGTAGTAGTAGGCATAAATGATACTCCGCTTCTGTGAAGTGCCATACATGTGTGTGCATTTTACAAGCTTTTATTTAGTTTCGCCTGTCCCGTAGTCTGTCGGTCTGTCTGTCTGTCTGTAATCAAATCTTGCAAGTTAAAGGGTTAAGTACGTACTTCTATATCGTTTCTGATTAAGCTGAAATTTTGCACGTATACGTATATCGCGTGACAATGCAATGTTATGATGAAATAGAGCTGACCTGATGATGGAGTTGGACCGTGGCCATAGGAACTCTGTAATGAAACGACGCAACCCCATCGAGTTTGGGCTTGTTCGATTTGTCTTGAGGATCACTTTAGATAAAAGCTTGTTTAAAAAAAAACTGGCCAAGTGCGAGTTAAACTCGCGTGGAGAGGGTTCCGTACAATATCAAAGATTTTTCGTAAGTGAACGTATTATATTGAGTGTTCCACTTTATTTTCAAAACTTAACATTGGAGTTAAAAAATATGTTCTCCCACACATTCCACCTGCAAATGTAAATTGGTACGCACAATATTGAGTGATTTACCATGTTATTTTAATATCATGGACTTCTTATAGGTTTTCCTATAATCTATAAGGAGAAAACTAATTTCTGTATTTTTTTCAAAATTTTAGGTTCAGTAGTTTCGGAGATAAGGGGGGGGGGAATGGTCAATTTTCGTCTATTTTCTTGAATAACTCGGAAACTATTTATTTTAAAATTACAAAAAAATACATTTAAGATCTTCTCGACAAGACCTTTCATTTGATATGCCACACGATGCAGTTTTCAGAATTTTTTTTTTTAATTTTCCCCTTCCCCCCCAAAAATGACCCCCCATATACAGATTTCATCTGCTCACGTCACACCTCTGTGTTTGGGTCACAGGAATTGATATGTGTACCAAATTTCAACTTAATCGGTCTAATAGATTCGGAGATAATTGACTGTAAGCGACGGACGGACAGACACACGAGTGATCCTATAAGGGTTCCGTTTTTGTATTCAGACGTACGGAACCCTAAAAAGTGTGGCACACGGGGACTGCCGCGGTAAAGCATAGGATTTTTTTATCAACTCATGCAATTATAATTATTTACTTATTTTTTATTTATGCAGTATTTTTTTCTTTGAATTAATTCAAGTTACACTTTTTGAGCGTGGTGACCAATAAGAAAACAAGTCGCGGGCTCGAAGTCACTCGTGGACGCGGCCAAAAAGCACGCTGTCTCACCTAGCATTGTGTCTAAAAGAGATGGAATCAGTTATGAGCAGTTAGCAGCTAGTCTACACGCATACATCTAGTCGCATGCACACAAACACCGTGCCGAAGTGTGCCGTAATGAAACGACGTTAGACGATGCACGGCTCTCAACGCCGCGCCGCTGTGATTTGTGATGAATTAGCTTGTACGCCTACATGGTAGGCGGAAAGGGGAGTGTTATGTTTTATTTTCGTTACGGAATTTCTTGATTAGGTCGCTGCGCTCAAAAGCCGCGATAAAAGCTATGCAATGGTTTTTTTTTTAAATAATGACTTGTTTTTAGTAAGAACAACTAGCGATCAAAAGGTTAACACTTTACAAATAAACTCTTTTATCTTAGTGCCTTCTGGTAGTATTTTATTTAAATGTCCTACTTAGGAGCCCTAAATCTACCTTTCCTTCCCACTTCACACAGTCTTCGGCTCCTTTGATTGGGGTTTTCAGCTTCAACCTCAGTCCACAACCCAGTACGTTAGTGGTATTGGCCACTTTCATACAAAAAGCGCAAAAGAAAAAACACTTGTTTCTATGCGAGATAGTAAGGTAGTTCATGTTTTGTTTAGCCTACCAAAATATAATAAAATTATTTTAAGGATAAATTTAGTTCATACTTAACATAACAACTTTCTCCAAGAATAATATAGAAATATGAAAAAAAATGCTACTATTTATAAAAAGTCTGACCATGTTTTTTATTTTTTCGCGATATGCATGACGTATGGAAAAATACTTTTTGCCCATAGGTTATATTATTAAAAAATATTGTTCACATATTTTTCTTTTCTCTGAGAAACAAAACACTACAAAATTACAGCGCATTGAAATTGTGCATGACGTCACGGCTACGTAAAATTTTTACATAGAGGTGACTCGCAAACCCCTACTCCGGAACTTTGATGCTACGTTTGTTTGTGAAATTTTACTTTTTTGGCAAACTGAAAAATATAGGTCCATTTTTTTGATAATCTAAAAGACGGTCTAATTACAATTATACTTTTCTTACCCTGTAGTCACCCCTTTTGTTATGCATCATGACCTGAATCAAGCCTTAAATAAGTTTCAGAATATTTCGTTAGACCCTGATCTATGAAAAAACCTTAATCTATAAAATAAGACAAATTGTCTATTTAACGTTTGGGGATTATTGCCTGTGTAGTGTAGTGTAGTCTGTGCTTTACCCAGACGACAGAACAATATAATGTATGAGCTCGACAATGCTATGTATGTGAGTGACACTTAATTAGATTAGCAGGATAGTGTGTAACCATCGCGACTTGGCATTCATTTAATTAAAATCGTGTTCCTTGTCAAGGCTATGTTATGAAAATGACATATGTGAAATATATATTTTTTATTCCTTTCCTTACTCCATATCAAATGGAGTTAGCACTGGCACAAGGGCAAATCGCTTTCTCATTACTCCTAGAATACACTTTCAACCTGTATACGTATACTTAAAAAAAAAAAAGATCTCTTTGGATGAGAATAAAATTCAATAAACTGGAATAAAACATACGGCGACTAAAAACGCCCGATAGGAACCTTCCTAATAAAATAAAAAAACTTTATCAGAATAAGCCCATCCGTTTGGTAACTACGATTAAATGTATATGGATATACACACACACGACAATTTCTCTTATTACGCCAAACATACATACATACATACATATTAACACGCTTGTTTCCCGCAGGGGTAGGCAGAGACTATGGACCTCCCTTGCTACGATCCTGACAGACCTCTTTCGCTTCATCTCCACTCATCACTCAGTTTGCACCAAAAGCATCTTTAAATAAATGAATGTATTTTAAGAGAATGTAAACAAATCATACCATTGATTATTAAAATAAAATCTTTTCAGACCATTGATGATTAAAAACGGATAGGTTTTAAAATTACAATCATGAAAAAATAAATGAATTGAGTATTTCAATCAATGAAACACACGTAAATGCTGATCTTTGGTAAAATTTCAGTATGACCCCAATCCGTTTCTGTATAAAGTTTGATTCATTATTTTACCAATATTTTCATCTCTATTTCACTGGTTCACTGCACATAATCTACAGAATCCGATTAAGGGATAATTTGAGGTTTATTAATTTAAATTTTAATACAATTCTGGTTACTTTTATTTGTAATTAGTGTAACTATTATCTGATTTGATTTGATTTATTTTATTCGTTTCGTTTACCTCTTTACTAATTTAAGGGAAAAATGATTTCATTGATTTTGAGATTCAGAAAAGGTTTTTTAAGCATTTATTAATAATTTGAGAACCTACTAACTTTATAAAAATCTAAGCATTTTTTTTTTCTTTTTCTTTAAAGCCCTTATCGGTCCAACAATAGCTTCTCCCAGGGAAGAGAGGACTTGTCCATTATATTATCAACACGCTGGGCTACTGTGTAAATGGTTGCAGTACCTAAATGGTATAGTCCTTACGCTTAGAAAACTGCTGCCCGGTGTCTTGGTGCCAATCATAATGTGCGTCAACTCGTAAACGGGTGCTGCTGGGAGGGACTGGTCAGCTCGGCTTCGCTTTTTTGACTACTTAGTATTTTTTATTTTTTACTACGCAATTTATTTGTTTACTTGTTCGCAAGCATTACATATTATAATGTGTCAACATTGTATTATATTATAAGTATTTATTAATTAAAAGACAATGATAATAATATGACAAAGCCCTTCTGGCGAGTAGGTGACCAATATTGTGAAAATGAGTTTCTTTCAGCGTTTCTTCTCAGTAACGTAAATTATAATTATTGACGTGTAAAAATCCCTTTAAAGGTCTAATTACTGAATAAACATTTGAATCTTTGAATTTGTATTCTACCGTGCATGCGTGTGAAAAAATCTTTTAGGAAATTATTTAATCGGTAAGAAAAAGTTGACGAATAAAGCGAATGGAAATTTATATTATAGTAAAAATAATTTCGGGGAATCCGCCTTTACATTCACTCAGTCACTAAATGGTATAAAAGTATAAAGTAAAATAAGATTTTTCAAAACGTCAAATCAAATATAGTCTATTTTTATGTTACACTACAACCTATTTCACATGTTCGAAATGAAACTTGCGAAACGAATATGTATTTTTAAAATAATGATTTTCCTTTTGCAAACTGGAATAATCCCAGGTGACAACGCATGAACGTAAGAAAATTGGGGTAATTGGGATGGAGAAGGACGGCTTTACACGAAACCCCGTCGCCTATCAGCTTACAAAGTCCGTAACAAGGGTACTTGTTTAAGGAAATACACGGCTTGATAAGGATTCACAGAATTTATGGAGCATTTCTTAAGGCCTGTCGCATAAAAATATGTTCTGTTGATTAGTGTATAGATCAAAGCAAAATTCTGGCCAATATAAGAACTTACATACTTATCCTTACAGAGTAAAATAATTCTGCATGCTTTTTATGTAATTTAATTTTTTCAAAGTTAATTATGTATTTGTGAGATCAAAATCATTATTTTTTGATTTGTGATCAGTGATCACTTTATTATCATCATTCCTCCCAAAAATTCTGAAATTAGTTTTTTTACTCCTGAAAGGCTACCACCAACACTTATAAAACCATTCAGAAACAAGGCAGTTTTTAAGCAGGTCAAAAGCAGGACAACTTTAAATCGTACCATTACGTTCATAATGCTGAACGTTTTTTGAATGGTTATTCCTGAATGGTGAACTGTTTGTTGTCTCTGGCTTGTTTTGGTGATGAGACTGCGAAGACGTTCAAATCCTTGACAAAAAATTATTATTTTTACCGGTTTACTTACGTTTAACAAAATTATTTCTATCATATTTCATTTAAATATCTAAAAGTTAGTGTTATTTACTTTGTTTTCATTTGATTATGTACATAAATTTAATTTGATATTGACCATTAAAGATGGCTAAAATTTTAATGAGTGCGAAAAAAATTGTGAGTGAAAGTTTTGAACGGATGTCTGCGTCTGGTTTTCGAAATTATAAATAAATCGTAAATTCGTGAAAAAAATAAATGTTTTATGTTTTTAATGCTGGAAGCCAAGCAACCACCTGACAAAATATATCCATCACTTTATATTATAGTGCTTTTTCGAATTGCCGTGATAAATAGTTATTATACGATGGTAACGACTAGTGTTTGGAAGTTAATTTTATTGTGGGCTTCATCGTACAAAAGCACAGTGTCTTATCATAAATATATTTTATCAATAACCATGTCGTAAGTAACATTTTAACTACATACCTATTCAAAGTTTATATTTAGATAATTATGTGTTCAAACTTGCAGCTTCTTCACTAAGTGCTATTATAAATAACATAAATATATACAGACAAAGTAAGTTCGAGACTAACTCAACGAGATAAAGGCTAGGTTTTAGTAAGTACGCAGTGATTGTAGTGCACAAAGAATATTATTACAAAGTATGGGTATGTATTTGATATTCATAGATTGCGACATGAATCTAAACTATTATTTTCTTTCAGGTATTCTGGTGAAAAAGCGAACCAGCCTAGCAGCAGAGCTAGCCTTGTAAAATGCTTGGAATTCAACATTCAGCCATTTCACTGTTTCAATCACAGGTTCCAAAGGAGGCTGTAATCCTCTGGCTCTCTCAGTCTTGTTTGTATTTAATAATAGGCTACAGTGAATCCTGTCTTGTATTTTTTAATTGATGTCATTATGGTACTTCTCAGAGAGTAACCAAAGAATCCTGTAAGACAAAATGTATAAATGTATGTAGTTGTAATTTTAATAAATAACTTATACTTAAGAATGTGTTGTTATTTGTTTTCGTGTGTGAATAAATATTTTACAAGGATTAGCATTGTTATTACTTACAAAAAAATATGTTACGTAAGTTGGAATAACTTACTATTTTTCACATAAGTTGTACTAAAATAATAAAGTAATATATCTTACTTTGTTTTTGAAATCCAAATTTCCAATAAAAGGTATTAAGAAGAATTAATTAAGGTCCCATGGTAGCGTTACTTCAATTATTTACTAACTGTTTTGTAAAAATCTAAAGTAAAGAAAAAACATATTCACATTCACAAGAAAACCAACTAAAATCCTCCATATATAAGTTACTGAAAAGTAACTTTTTAAGGATCGCTTTATTTGACACTTGAGACGCGCAATAATCTTTTTCGTGCTGTCAAATAGACGTGATGGTAGGAATAGTCCATACAAAAAAAGGTGAATGGTTTTGTGACGTCAACCAAAACAATTCTGTTTAAGGCCTGCTATAAAGGTGTCATGGTTGCATTAAACAATACAGTTCAGTTTAAGTGCTGCTATAAGAGATGACGGTAGGCCTGCTGTAGTGTTATCTGTCTTTTAAATGGTCCAGAACACTAATATAAGAACATAGATTATATGATTTCAAAAACGTCTATAGTCTATTCCTAATATAATAGCACATGTGTCGTTATTTTGCCAAAACAATACTCCTAGCCATAGACCTATAACTTTTTTTCTTTAGATCTTCCATACTGCCAACATAATAAAATCGTTATTTTAACATATGGTGCCATTTTTCAAACGTGGAGTCACTGAACAAACGGTTTTTTGTATGAAAAACATTCGTTTAAGTGACTCCATGTTTCAAAAATGGCACTTTTGGTCATTAGGAAGACGTCAATGAAAAAAAATTAAGTCTTCCATAGATACCTAGTATCTACCAAACATATGGTAGTATTTCGTTCTTTTCTTTGTTTATTTTTGTATTTGTTTTAGTAAATGTAGTCGTAGAAAGTGTGTGTTTTAGTAAAGTATGTCAAAAAATGCTCGATGGCGTCTCCCAACTTGCGCCACTCGCATTTTATGAACCTTTTTATACAACTGTTGCATAAAATACTATTATAGCATTTTCTTTCAATTATAAACTCTAAACTGTACCAGATAAGGTCTACAAATAAAACAATAAAATAGTTTTCTTAAGATATTGGAGAGTTTGAATCATTTATGAGAGATCTTTCGGACAAAAGCCAGTATGAAATTTAGATAAATGACTTCCGATAAGATACATTCTGAAATCCTTTTGAATCTTAGTAATTTACGCTTAATTTTCAGCCTTTTATTCTTAATTGTTGTGGTTTTATAGTCTCTACGAGAATAAGTTAACTATGTACCTAAATAGAATAAGATTGTGAATTGAAAATGAAACTTTTTCCACCACCAGTTTTGAGACATGATTAAGTCCATGATTCAGAACAACTTTCTATTGAAAAAAAAAAATATTTCACCCTCATAAAAAACCTTGTTCAGCTGAGCGTTTTCACTAACTATTTTTATGGAATTTATTGAATTCAGATCAGTATGAATTTGGTGGTTAAAAGTTAAAACATTCACCCAGCATGAAGCTATTTTGATAGACAAAACAAAACCCTATTTAGGTTAGACAAATGAACGCAAATGTAAATACATACCGTTAAATAAATAAAAGTAACCCCCTACACGCACCTCCATTATATGGCTGACCCAATTTGACAATCAAATAGTGACATTGCAAGTATAAAAGGCCGCAGGTGTGGGTGTGTATGTTTTCTTGTTGGTTTTCAATGTGTGTGTTATCTATTTTAAGGAGCAGAAAAACTCCGTCTCTCAATAGACTCCGGGCTGGTGTTGGGAGGTGTCGAGTAAACTGAGGGTGGCGTTACGCTGATAACGACCTTTGTGACTCCGGTGCCATTCAATCAATGGACCATCTTCTGTCGCGTCCTAGCTGCCCTACATCATGCACCATAGAGGACCCTAATGAAGTAAGCGCAGCGCAGAGCATTTTTCACTGTCAAACTATTATCGACATTGTCCTCTTTGAAATAATATCCAAACTCAATAAAAATTGAAATTTTAATTTATTTTAAAATATATATGGACAAAGCACACAGATTGAGCTAGCTCCAAGGTAAGCTTAAGCTTGTGTTATGAGATACTAACTCAACGATACTATATTTTATGATAAATACATATATAGATAAACACCCAAGACCCAGGACAATTTGAAAAAGGCTATTATCCAATTTGCCCTGGCTGGGGATAGAACCCAGAACCTCCAGACGGGCGGTCCAGCGTGTTGACTATTACGCCACGGAGGTCGTCAAAAATACTTACGAAAATATGGTGAATTTCGGCTAGGCTATAAGTATTGTGTTAATTGATTTTGGATATTATTTTAAAGAGGACAATGCCGATAATAGTTTGACAGTGAAAAATGCTCTGCGCTGCGCTTACTTTATTAGGGTCCTCTATGGTGCATGATGTAGGGCAGCTAGGACGCGACAGAAGATGGTCCATTGATTGAATGGCACCGCAGTCGCAAAGGTCGTTATCAGCGTAACGCCACCCTCGGTTTACTCGACACCTCCCAACACCAGCCCGGAGTCTATTGAGAGACGGAATTTTTCTGCGCCTTTAAATAGATAACACACACAGTGAACAAAAACCAACAAGAAAACATACACACCCACACCTGCGGCCTTTTATACTTGCAATGTCACTATTTGATTGTCAATTGGGTCAGCCTTACAATGGAGGTGCGTGTAGGGGTGCGCTGCACTTAGCTATATGTGCGCTGGCCCGGGGCATAATGAAAGAGCGATCGCCGTTGCCATATACTGGTCAAAAAGGATAACACACTGAAATCATTTTGACTCGATTAGAAGAATGGGACTGCATGGTTTTTACAATTGGTGTACAGTTCTACAACTAACTGTATACCAACTGCAATCAGGCTGCATGTTTGGTTTGCAGTTTCATTTCAGTCGTGCTAACTGCAATAAAACTACATTTGAACTGCAACATGGCAGTCGAAATGCAGTAGAAATGCGGTTACATGTGAACTTGGCAATCGATATGCAGTTAAAATGTGGTTGCGTTGCGTTTGCCTAGAGCCTGAGCAAAGTCTAGGGTCGAAAGACTCAAAGGCCACATCTAGCGTAATGGTGGGTGGGAAGATGGAAAAAATAATCAAAATAAGGATGGGTTACTAGCCGTATCGCCTATTAACATCATCATCATCATCATCCGAGCGTATTCCCGGTTGCATCCTCAGCAGTAACGCTTCAGAGCCCGGGGTCCGCTACCAAACCAAGGAGATTTGACGAGGTTACTGGTTTTTACACAGAGCGACTGCTGTGTGACCTCCACAACCCAAAGGGCAAACCAGGAACCAATCCTTGGATAGTTTGATGATCAAACGCTAGGTGGCGTTCGGGACCCACAGTTTTACGTACTTCCGAAACACGGAATCATCTTTCTTTTCGGATAAACAGGTGATTCAAGCCTGCAATATCCTATCCAGACTGGAAACAACTTTGCACAAAGTATGCTTCCCAGTGGGAATCGAACCCATGACCTCCGGGTCACAAGGCGAACGCCTTGACCACTCGACCACGGAGGCAGTCAATCGCCTATTAACATAATTCGCACTTTTGTCCACTCCCTCGATCGGCCTTCACGATCTCGCTGTAAAAAAGGCAGCTGGTACATTCAAATTTTTTTCTTTTCTCCCAAAACAGCATAGAAAAACATATGGAAGGAGACATTCAACTCTTCGCTAATTTTATAATAATATTATTTAAATAAAAAATATCACCGCGAGTGGGATTAAAACCCACAACCTCCCACGTCTGTACCGTGATTGCTCACCGACGAGACGAAAGCCATTTGCCAAAAATTATACTTTTTATCATTTCATTCGAAGTCATTATACCCATAAAAGCTCTAAAAAGAAAATTTTGACTAAGAATATTACATTCAATTCAAAATAGGCGAAAATTCCGTATAAGCCGCATTTCAGCTGTAGGAAATTTATGTGCGACATTCATTGCTGCGTCACAGGCGCGTTTGATGCGACATCCGTGTTGCTGACCGTATCTCGATTTATGCTGGTTTAATACCATCGCGGATGCTTTATGGTAAATGTTACCGTAAATTGCATGATAAGGTTTTGGGTTGTACATAATTGAAATGGTATGTTGATTTTTTTTGTAAATGGCACACTGTCGTCATATTTTTCAAGAGGAGAGTGGAGACACTTAATGCTTTGTTAGTTGTTTAGTCAACAACCTAATGAGGAACATGCCTTAAGTTTAACTTACGTACATGAGCGCTATTAAGGGGTTACCTGAGTTTTTTGAGGTCCAGTGCTGCCCCCATTTGAAATAAATCATTTGAAAAGAAACGGAGATATTATTTACAATTTGGCTTTGATATAACCCTAGATAACCCTTTAAACTATTTTATGAACTATTGTTTATATTTTAAAGTGAGAACGTGTATGTTTTTTATAGCATTTTTGCGAAAAACGGCCACATTGAGCAAAAATGCTATAAAAAGCTTCACGTTCTCACTTTAAAATATAAACAGTAGTTCATAAAGTAAAAATTATTGCAGAATTTTTGTATACATTTTGAATCAAAACCCTCACGAATTTGAAATTAGCCGCATTTTAGCTGTAACAATTTATGTGCGACATTCATCGCTGCGTCACAGGCGCGTTTGATACGGCATCCGCGCTGCTGACCGTATTTCGATTTATGCTAGTTTAATACCATTGCAGATGCTTTATGGTACCGTAAATTGTAAGATACGGGTTTGGGTTCCACATAATTAAAATTATATGTTGATTTGTTTTGTTAGTGGCCAACATTTTACTGTCGTCATGTTTTTCAAGGCACTTATAGGTCTTCATTGTGAACCATTAGGCCTACTGCTTGCACGGCTGGCACCGCCTGACATGGTACGACAAAAACGACCAAATCAAAGAAGAGCTAGAGATAAATTATGCTTTGTTAGTCGTTAAGTCACTGATCCAATGTGGACCATGCCTAAAGTTATTTAATTTACATAAGTGCTATTAATTAATCACAGTGATAAATTCGTAAATAGCTGCTCCAAAAAAAAACCCTCAACAGCTGAATTTCGGTGACATTACGAATCAAAACCGTCGCGAATTCAAAATAAGCCGCATTTCAGCTGTAGGAAATGTATGTGCGACATTCATTGCTGCGTCACAGGCGCGTTTGATGCGGCATCCGCGCTGCTGACCGTATCTCGATGTATACTTTTTAATACTATCGCGGATGCTTTATGGTATTATATTACCGTAAATCACAAGCGAAAGTTTTGGGTTTTACATAACTGAAATTGGATACATACATACATAATATCACGCCTATTTCCCACAGGGGTAGGCAGAGACTATGGACCTCCACTTGCTACGATCCTGACAAACCTCTTTGGATAAATTGGATGTTGATTTGTTTTGTAGATGACACACTATCGTCATATTTGTCAATATACTTAAAGGCCTGTATTACAGACCATTGGACCCACTGCTATCACAAAAGCTATAGAACGCTTTCGTCATGCCATGACATGCGGCCAGGAAGAGTGGAGAAACTTTATACTTTGTTAGTCGTTTGGTCATCAATCCAATGTGGACCATTCCTGAAGTTATTAACTTACATGAGCACTATTAATGCATCACAGAGACAGTGAAGATGGCAAGAACTAAAGAAGAAGTGGAAGTACACTGACGACGACAGGTGTATCTGTGGAAACATCCAGTCCATGGAACATCTGCTGTCATGCCTCACGTCCTCTGCATCTTGTTCTAGGAAATATCTAGTAGAGGCCAAAGGGCTATAAATGTTGCGAAATTCTGGGTCAATAAAATTTAGATAACAAATATTGCCATTGACACAATAAAAAGATGTGACAAATTCGTAAATGGCTGCTACAAAAAAAAAAGAAGATTCTCTCAATAGCAGAATTTTGGTGTACATTAAATATCGAATTGAATCAAAACCGTTGCGAATTCAAAATAAGCCGCATTTGAACTGTAACAAAATGTGCGACATTCATTGCTGCGTCACAGGCGCGTTTGATGCGGCATCCGTGCTGTTGACCGTATCTCGATTTATGCTGGTTTAATACCATCGCAAATGCTTAATAGTACCATGAGCTCACAATGTTGGCATAAATTGCGTGATACGGTTTTGCATATAATTAACATTTTATGTGGATCTTTTGTTTTAAAAACACGCACTTTTTATTTTGTAATTAATGTGTGTAAGTGGCCAACGCTGGTAGGTATTAGATTATTCAAGCTGCCTGAAAGCATCTGTCATAGCTAGACGACTGTCGTACAATGATGACAGCCAGGTCCAATGAAAACAAACAAAACAAACGAAAAAGTGTAACCGTTGTCAGTCGACCTTGGACTGAAAGCCAATAATAATAATTATTATGTAGAGAGACACAATGACAATTTAAGGCAGAGATAAAAGAATAAGTTCGCCTTACTCTATTATCTCTGCCGAAAATTGACATGTCAGGAAGAGGAGTCCGGATAGTAAATGTAAATAGTTTTTTTTTTTATAATTATTGGATACTAGTCCTTTAGAGCCTATCTTTATTTATTTCCTTCTTTATTCTTAACCTTAACCTGAACTATACAATAAAAGGTTGGTGTAGGTCCTTTGATTGCTTTAAGAGAGCTTCTGGCGATAAATCTATACAAGCCCACTGGTTTTTATAGCTGATTGAGTGGCGGACGGCGCCTAAAGACGCCCGCAAATAAATATCACTACAGCCGCACTATGAGTGTCCACTTTTAACATTATACATATTGTCCATGAGCATGAGCATTAAGTACACTAAACTACACCAATTTCATATTATAAAGTCCACTAGAATCAATTTGCAAAACAATTTAAAGCAAACTCCAACTAAACCCCTTGACTTCCCGCCAAAAACCATGTAAATAGATTGTTGTAATTCGACTTGTTATGTTGACAAACAATAATACCTCGCTAAATCCTACTGAAATAGAAGGCTACATTTAGAAGGCAGATTCAATGTAGTCGCTCTAAATCGCTGGTCGCCGTTGAAATGAAATGTAATCTTTATTTGCAAGGATCATCCAACAATTTCCCGCCTCTATAACATGGGCATGCAAAAATTTAAATACATTGTTACAAATTTTAGCTATTATGGATTATAAATTAATATATACAGACAAATTACACAGATTGAGCTAGCTAGCCCCAAAGTAAGTTCGAGACTTGTTGGTACTTGGTATGGTACTTATTTAACTATACCATATTTATAACAAAGAAATACTCGTATACAGATAAACAATCCCTGGATCATGAATAGTAACTACTGTAGTAAAAGAAAATGCGTTGTTTTCAGTTAGGGCTTTTACGGACGAGTGACACTATGTCCGTGATACCTGTCGGCGACGGTCGCCGACTGTCGCAAACGGTCGCGTGAGCGTGACACAAACTATCAAAAACAGTCACATTACCGTTGGCGATAATCGCCAATAGTCGGCAACAGTCTTTTATTTTACGGCCTACAATTATCCTTATTTATTCGATAGATATGTATTTTTTAAGCTCCGATATCAAATTTTCATAAAACACTCGTATAGGTACAAAAATAAAGCTTCTCATACAGTGAATATTTTAATTATAATCCCGAATAATAATATTATGGGCTCAGTTACAACGTGTGGAATTCCTGTATGTTATTTTTGTTAAAATATTCTTTAGGTAAGTCAAAATGAAAGGTCATTGTAAATGAAAATTCAATGTTTTGAGGCAGTTCAGTCCGTCAGCGAGAAAAAAGGCACGTTATTAAAAAGATGCAAAATTTAATTGTTTTGGCACAGGAACATTTAAGAAAGTACAACGAATAATTGGCCAAGTGTGTGTCGGGCCACGCGCAGTATATGGTTCGGTAGTAACGTATGCCAACTTTGGGTTTATGCCAGTGAAAACGCCTAAAACGAATTTTCTATTGAATTTGTACGAAATTTTATTTTTCCGAGTACATTTTATAAGTTGATCGCCTATAACTTTTTAATTTGTAAACCCTATTTAGCTCTGATAGTTTTTCTTTTAAAGTTCGTTATATATGCCATAGCTGTGATTTTTTTCACGTGTCCATATATAACCGTTTAGCAGATAGATGGGGGGGATACTTGACTCTAACAAAAATGTTCACTTCAAAACCAAATATTTCAAAAACGGATCGCTATTGAAAAACGGTGTTTAAAAGCTCATAATATTTATAAAATATTATTTTTGAAAGACCTATTCAACGAACCACTTTCCTTGTATGGGAGCTACCCTAAAAAATTGTATTTTCAGTATTTTATTTTACCACTTTTTCCACATAATTAATATACATATCCATGAGAAATCACAGCTTTCTAGTACTTATAGTCGCTGAGTAAAACCGCGGACGGACAGACAGACTGACAGACAGACAGACATGGCGAAACTATAAGGGTTCCTTGTTTACTACGGAACCCTAAATAGTAAACGAATATAGATACAAGGTTATTTGCCAAGCAAATTTAATTAACCCGCCAATTGCGTACGGTCCCATAGTTACGAATGTCGCCTTTGAGTTACGACCTCTGGCTTAGTGGTTATCATGCCAGGAAGCCACACCGGGGTTACCGGGTTCGATTCAAGGTCAGGTCAAGATAGATGGAATATATATATGACGTTGTTTCAAAATTAAAGCCGTCAGATGGCAGCATTGTCGTATTGTATCTTAATGTATATCTATATATATAATTTTAATAATTAAATAATTTACAAAAACAAAAGCAATAATATTTTTTTTTGTAGTTGATGCCGGTAGAGCAAGCAATTATCTATAAAATGTATATGAAACAATTGTGAGGTTTTTTCTAAAAAGGGAGGCAAACATCTTAACCTTAACGTATTAATATATATGATATATGTTACATGTATGTATGTATTTGTTATACAATATAGTATCGTTGAGTTAGTATCTCGTTTCAAAAGTCTTGAACTTACCTTGATCTTCGCTTAAGCTATGTCAGATAGCTTTAGGCTGCTTTGACACAAATGTTGGCCACTTATTAATACGCAAAAAAATCTTTGGCTTACCAACCCATATTAAAACTCAAAAAACAAGACAAAAAAGATTTATAAAAGCAGAAAATAATTATCACGTTTATTTATATCTGCATTAAGAAGCCAGGCTCTCGTCGGTATCATTGTATGGAAAGAGTACGCCCAGACTGACATTATTTTGGTAGGGATAATGGAGTGATTTGCCATTGCCTTCTTCATTGCACGTTTGTTAACGATTTATAATTTATGCCGAGTTCGTCAAATTCATTGGAAATTGCCTTATTTAGAAATGAGCGAGAACACAACAAATCTAGGCTAACAAACGAAGATTATGCAAATCGATATGATTCAGTATTCAGGACGTTCGTCCCAAAATATCCACTTGATTAAGAATCGTGTCCCAAATTTTAATCACTCATTTACTTGAATGAAAGGTTTTGATGTGTTTTAATTAAAGAAACTTCCTTTTCAGTCATATTTCATTTGAAATTTCATTAGAAGTATGTACGTCGTAGATATTACTCTGAATACTTGAATCTGTGTTGACTTGACAGCTTAGGGCTCTTACAGACGAGCGGCAGAGTGCCCCGCGACTCTAGTCGATAGAAATTGGTCAACGACTGTCACTGCAGTCACGAACAATCACTAGTTGTGCCATTTTTCAAACGCGAAGTCACTAAACGAACGGTTTTTTGTATGGAACAAATTGATTTGCAAGGCAAATTAAAAACCCCCGACCGAAAATGTCAAGAACGCCGTCTAGTGATGATAAGTCGAACTACTGACAAGGCTTGATATCGTAGCGGTAGTTCCGCTATTATAGCGTCATCTATATATTTTTAGAGAAAGCCCTGAATTTCAAACTGTAACCTTCAATAACTTTTAGGCAGCTAAACCGGTTTTCCTTAAACATACCTGAGAACCATCGCAAGGGAACTTGCTTTCACGTAAAGAAAATCTCATCGAAATCGGTCCATCCTTTCAAGCGCTATGATGCCACAGACAGACACACAGGCAGACAGACATTAGCGTCAAACTTATAACACCCCTCTTTTTTGTCAGGGGTTAAAAACCATTCGTTAGGTGACTCCGCTTTTCTAAAATGGCACTTCTGTGTCGCAAGCTATCCTCATTTTGCCATGTACTTATAATTAACTACCTAATAAAATTACCTAATAAAATATACTGCAGCTGTGAACAGTTCGGAAAGAACATTCCTTCTCTTACTCATAAATACGGCCATCTCACAACCTACTTCAGACGAAGGAAAATATTGCGAGTTATTAGTGACTATTAAGGGGAAGCATGAATTTTTTCGGGGTCCAGTGCTGCCCTCATTTGAAATAAATTATTTGAAAGGAAACAGAGATAGCATTTAAAATTTGGTCTTTACCAAAACCTAGATAACCCTTCAATGTATTTTATGAACTACTGTTTACAGTTTAAGGTGAGAACGTGAAATATTTATACGCACATTAGCCAAAAGTGGCCGTTTTTCGTAAATGTGCGTAGAAAAGCTTGATTTCTTTACTATAAACTAGGGCTTGGGCAATAAAAAAAAAATGATATCTCCGTTTCCTTTCAAATGACATTGGTGGCAGCACTGAACTCCGAAAAAAATCATGTATTAGTTTACAGTTTACAGAGCAAATTAAAAACCACTTTGCTATCTGATCCAGAAAATCGGCAATGTGTGCATCTTATTTCATACTACTTATATTATGATTCTGACAAGACCTAGACCTCGTAAAAGAATAAAAAATCGAGAAATATTTTTAAATATTAATATATGGATAATTTTTTATCTTTATGAAGAAAGAAATTAATAATTATAAAACAGAAAAAGATGGTAAAATATTGGATGGTGTTTGAAAATTCAAACCGTATAAATGTATAAGGCGAAGACAGCGCAGAAGTGGCGCCCTCAATAGAAATAAATAGGTAGTTTAATCGTAAATGTGATATAATTAACATTTTGCTAATTTTTAAGTATAACATAAACTTTTAAATTATGTTAAGAATAACCTTTGAAAGTATCTTTGGCAGTCCGTCTAGCTTTAAATCGCGTTTTTGCTAAAAATGGCCACATTTGGCGAAAGCCGGATTTAAACCAGACGCACTAATCTAATTACAATCAATGACTGTTCTGACTTAAAATGATTTAAAGGTCTATCTTATGCCTAACAATTTACAATTTACTGCACACTTATTATTAAGTTAGAAATTTAAAAAAAATGATAATTATCACCACATTTACGATTAAACAATTTATTGCAAATAAGGGAATACTTCTTCTTTAGCTAATACATTACGTCCTCCCTTTGTGACCCAAAACACAGACATGGTTAAGTCCTACTGCGAGTCATTATTTCCAGTCATTAGAGTCATTAATCTACCGAAGCAGGTCGGAAGATCGAAACTAGATGACCGGTATTTTATTTACTTACGTTCTAACAAAATTATTAACACTAGTATATAAGAAGTCGGTTTAAAAATTAAATTTTGAACAATTTTGACGGAAAGTATCCAATATTTAAAAAAAAAACTTTAATTTTTAAACAAAAATTTAGAATATTTTGGAAAAGTCGTCAAACTCAGAAGTATTAAAGCAGATTGAAAATTTTGACCTAATTTGGCTACTCACAATAAAGATAAGAAAAAGAAAAGAGTGCAAATATAGACCTAGTAAAA
Source organism: Acrobasis suavella (assembly GCA_943193695.1). Taxonomy (NCBI): domain Eukaryota; kingdom Metazoa; phylum Arthropoda; class Insecta; order Lepidoptera; family Pyralidae; genus Acrobasis; species Acrobasis suavella. Next base: position 5,603,776 of record OW971941.1, read on the forward strand.
TCCTAATTCCAATTCCAAAGAATAGTCTTTGTTATGGAAATAGATTCACACAAAGACTTTTATGATGTTTTCCTATAAAGAAACTTATAAGTTAATATTTCCATGTTACATAGCCTTGGCAACGTCTTTCGGAAAAGCGGGATAATAGAGCAAATACACTTGATTGAATATCATAACTTGGGAAATTTAGAAGATAGGTACATAAATCTAACTAATTGTAGAGATTTCGGCTTAATTTCAGTGACGGATTCGAGTAATAGTTTGTCTGTGTATCAAATTAAACTTATTAGTCAAAGTTACAGCTTACAAATACAGTAGGTAGTATGAAATTGATACTTAAAATATGATACATAAGTATACTTTTTACATAAATATATATTTGAAACATTGAGGCCATGGGAACAAGAGAAAAAAAGATGCAAGTGCAAAGAGGGCGTGACCCGCGTGTCATAATTAAGCACAACTGAACACAATCCCGACTGTATATTATGACATTTATGACCTTATGTCAATCGGATTTAAGTTTATAATAGCTTCTTTTGAAAATAACGCCATCTATGGTAAAGTACCAGAATTTTTTTAGAAAGTTATTGAACCGTAGCAAAATAAATCTTATGTATGATGCCTGAATGAAATTATTGAAATAAATAAAAACGACCAATTAAGCGATTTTTTTTAATGTAATACAAATGTAATTAGTGGTTTGTCTGTGTGAGTTTGGCGAAACTCTTCCGATGCTTATTTTGTTGAGGTAGCACTTACGTTAACTTTTTCAAAATAGACAGAAAAAGGCTTATGCCCAACAGTGGGTTCATCAAAGCTAACGGTAGAGATGACGATGATTTTGAAGGCACGTTTTTTTATATTCTTAGGCTCATCATCAGCCAAATTTTTATTAGTATACTTGCATATTTTGTCAGATCCTTATAAATAATTTCTTAGTTATCCAAGAATTATATACAATTTAACACCAGAGCTTTGTATTAAGTTCCTGAAACTTATGTTCTTAGGTTGTAAACAAATACATACATAAACATCACGTTTTTATCCCTAATATGGTAGACGGAGCCTAGAGCCGCAAGACTCAAAGGCCACACACACTGTAAACACTTGACGACCTCCGTGACGTAGTGGTCACCATGCTAGTTCGCCACCCAGAGGTTCCGGGTTCGATCCCCGGTGAGGGCAAGTTAGAAAATGGCCCTTTTCAAATTGTCCTGGGTCTTGGGTGTTTATCTATATATGTATTTATTTGTTATAAAATATAGTATCGTTGAATAAGTACCCCATAACACAAGTCTCGAACTTAATTTGTGGCTAGCTCAATCAGTGTTATTTGTGCCTATATATTTATGTATTTATTTATTTGTAAACAGATCCGATCATTGAGCGAGCGAGCGAAGCGTTTGTTTCGAGAATGGCCAAAAATGTTTTTGTCCAGCTGTCTACTTGTCTGGCTGTTCTCGCCTACAGGTTGCATTTCTCAACAGATTCTCGAGGAATTTTGTAAGAAGGTTCGAAAATTATATAGATTTTTTTTACAATCAGTTTCGCGAAATTTTTCAAATTGGCGGAAATATGGAGGTCGAAACTTTAAAAATATTATATTTCAGCAATTTCGAAAATGTCATTTCACCATTTTATTACTCTTATTAAAACGCCACTTTTTTGTCTGAACAACTTTTATTTTGATAAACTTCAATGGGTTCAACTCTAGTGATGTACAAGACTCGAATCCTCCGAGTCCTCTTACTTAGGACTCAGAGTCGTGGGCTCGACTCTTTTAACGGAAGGCTTGATGATTGCGAGCTTAAGTAAGCCTCGGAGTGTGAGATTATAGCTCGAGTCTCTTTTAGTGCCCGAGCCTTTTTCAGCGCCCGCGACTTTTTACCCGACTGCGAAGAGGGAAGGCTATGTTTTTCGAGTGTGTTTAAAAGCAATGATTTTTCATTAATATAACTGATCTGTCAATAAGAATTAAAAAAGGATTGATAACAATATTAGTTGCAAGGATGTTTACTTGCATACCTTGGATAACTAAAATTATCTAAAATCACGCCTAAAGTCCTTGTAAGCGGTCAAGAACAGCTCACGTGCATTTTAAGACTCGAGGTCTTTTAAAGCCTCGAGTCGTTGCTCAGAGAACTCGCGCTCGCCTAGCCTCGGAACTCCAAGCCTATCGAGCTCATAGAGCCCTGCAAAACGGACTCGAGTCTTCAAAATTAGAACTCGAGGGCTCGAGTCTTGTACATCACTAGGTGACTCGCGAGGTCTTCAGCTCACAGAGACACTAGTTTTAAATGAAGTACATCATACCCGACATTCGCAATATCAAACATATGAATTATACCCTGTATAAATAACTGTTATTCCTGTATAAGATCCACGTGCCTGAATTAATGTTGTTTGAAGATTCTTGTTCACGCTCGAAAAATTTACGATCTTTTAGAGTTAACATAAGTACATACCTACTTTTTAGGGTACGCGAGGAAAATGGATAAATCTGCCATTTTTCCAAGAATAATCCTGATTATTTCCAGGTTTCTTTGTAAGGTTAACACATACGAGTATATGTTTATGAAGGATTATGGTGAATGACCTTGTCATTATAAGCAAATTATTTTCTGTAGACTTTTTAAATAAAAAGAAAAGTATAAAAAGTACTTTCCAGCGTCAGAGTAAATGTTTTACATTTTTATCAACCTAATTTTTATCAACAGAATTGTATGAACTTTACAAAGCTCTATAAAAAGCTCGCAAAGAAGCTCAAAGCGAAACTCCTCGGAGTTAAACTCCATAGCTTAGCAGGAAATTTGTATTGTATTCAATAATAGCCATGTGTTTTTGGTTCGGTTAAAGTGGCATATAAAATCTTCGCTTTTAATTAGAATAACTTTTATAACTGCCCGGGGCTCATCTCGGATTTGCACGAGTTTGTATTATATGTAAGCCTGGCTCATGAATTACTTTATCTATTGCTAAAAACCCTCATTAAAATCGTAGTATGAAAGATTAGGGCCTTAAGGCTTGGCAGGCCGAGTTTTTAAGTATTTAAAACCATCTGAGACATATAAAACAGTGTTTTGAAATCTGAAAATAAGATATGTCTTCGTTAAGGATCTAGTCTATTTAAATTAGCTTTCAGTTACATGATCTAACAAACTTAACTCGAAAAAAAATCCCAAAGTAACCCCTTTTTGTTAAACATACTTTTTCAAGACTACAGTCTTGAAACTAAATTACTGATATTTTACATTTATTCTTGTACTCAATTAAAGCCACTAAATATTTATAGACAAATTATCAGAGTTCCCTTTTAGCCTTTACGGGGATATCTGAATTTTCCGGGTTCCAGTGCTGAAATAAATCATTTGATAGGAAACGGAGACATCATTTAAAATTTTGTCTTGACCGGGCACTAGATAAACCTATAAACTATTTTATGTACTCCTGTCTACAGTTTGATGTGAGAACGTGAATATTTTCTACGCACATACGCCAAAATTGGCCGTTTTTCGTAATTGCCTTATTCCCTTTTTTTAAATTAAAAACTGTTATATTCTACATTTCGCGTCCTTTCACGTTAATTCCCCGCCTCCCATTCCCCAGTAGACGAGTTATGTAAAAGTCTGCGGGTCGGGATGCTTCGCTGATCGCCCCGGTATTCATGACAAAATAAATAATATTTCTCAAAACTTATAACTAACTTCAACGCCAAACTCCACAACTGATTTAAATAAAATTATATGGAACCACATAGCAAGTATGCCCTTTCAAACAAAAAAAGAACTTTCCCCATTGGTCAGCCTGGACCAGTTTGGAAAATTAGTTCTTTATTTGTCAATTGTACCAGCTTTCTCCGCCAGTTGTTTTTCCTTTGGACTGATCACCAACGGGACGATTCGTTTTTGAGTTAAGGTAGTAGAAAAGTCCTGTCGTGGAAACTCAAATGTGAAACATTCTGTCGGTGAACCGTCCATAGGAGAAAGATTCTGACGGCGAAATTCTCAAAAACGAATCATCCTGTTGATAATCAGTCCAAAGGAGAAACAACTGTCGAAGAAAGCTGGTACAATCTTATTTGTCTTCGAATAATCGGGTAACAGACTAAAAAAAACATATACATTCGAATGGATAACTTCCTTCTTTGTGAAAGTCGGTTAAAAATAGGTTTTACTTCAAATACTTCTATGTAAAATTCATGAAATGTTTTATTTATACTTTTGGATTTTACGGATGTGTATCATCTGTTTTCCAATCAATAACACAGGCCTCCTCCAAAATGTGTCGCAATATTTATTATGTATTGATGATGACCTAATTTAAGTCAAATCGATTGATCGAAACATCTTTTACATGTTTTCCTACATAAAATCGGCCATGACACCAATCTTCCTGACTAATGCATATTTTTTCCTTTTTCATAGAAACTGATTCAATTTACGACATAGAAAGAAAGAAAGAAAATTTGTTTATTTTGGTAGAAACAATATACATTTTTTAAATAATTTAACCAGATTCGGCTCATCTTATAATCAGAGGTTCCCAAACTTATTTTGTCAAACGCCCACTTTAAAAAATCAGTTATTTTGTAGTGCCTCCCATTTTTTTCACCATAAAAACCTGAATCACATATTTGTCTTGCCTGTAGTTTAATTCAACCTATATTCTAAACTAGACTTTTTTACAAGAGAGAGCAATAATAATACATACACCAGTACATTAGAGTATCTTTTATAAAAAAATAACAATAATCAACATTGTTAATTTTTAATAAAAAATAGCAATAATAATACAATTTTACAATAATAAACAGTATCGGAAGTGGGGACCTCACCTGCGAAACTTTAAAACACGAAATTTTTTCAGTGTTTGATTCCTTTTACGATATAAATAGCGTTATGAACGCATTAAAATAATAAATATTAATTACATTTTTAGTTTATATTTGTACAATAAAAAAGGATATAAATATGAACTAATAAATGGATGTTGTGTAGTAAGAGGCTTTTAATTTCAGTGAAATTTAATATATGAAATAGCTGAAGTTATAAATCACTCATTGCTTAAATCACATCAGCGCCCCCTAACTTTATTCTGGGCCCGTTACCGACCCCCTTAAAGCCTCCAGCGCCCACAAGGGGGCGTTATCGCCTACTTTGGGAAAGACTGTTATAAGTCAACCAAAAATTGTATCCGCTCAGAATAATATCGCGGTGTGCCGCTGATGTTCGGCGGAACGCCATTTAAGGGGCTACATGAATTTTTCGGGGCCCAGTGCTGCCCCTATTTGAAATAAATCATTTGAAAGGAAATGGAGTGGTCATTTAATTTTTTTTTCTTGATCAGACCCTAGATAACCTTTAAACTATTTTATGAACTGAAAGTGTGAATGCGAAGCTTTTTTACGCACGTTAGCAAAAGTAGCCGTTTTTCGCTAATGCGCGTAGAAAAGCTTTACTTTCTCACTTTAAACGGTAAATAGTAGTTCATAAAATAGTTTGAAGGGTAAATTTGAAATGATATATCCGTTTCTTTTCAAATGATTTATTTCAAACGGCAGCGTTGGACCCCGGAAAATTCAGGTGGCCAGCCCCTTAAATGAAAAACATAAAGCTCAAAGCTTTCTACCCACTTTACATACTAGTCAAGCCTGCTTCATTACTCAGTTTGTATGGCAAACTGAGCAAAAAGCTGAAAAACCTGTGTTAGCTATTCACACTACAGATAAAGTACTCCACAGTTTTTAGTTTCTCGAGACGCATCAGGTATAAAACCCAAATGAAGGAGATCAATGAAAAGTTTCTGAACGGTTGCCAAAATCGAGTCCGGGTCACGTTGGCGCCGCGTTGTCTCGCCAAGATTGAACCTTGGACGCTGTGCCAGTAGGGCAAACTGGGTAAACCTATTTCTTGTGTGACCTTACTTTGTCATATAAATATTTAAAAGGCTATGCAGTAGAGAGGACATGTCATAAATTTTCATTTTGCGAGTACATTTTATATTATCACTTTAAACCAAATATTTTAGAAACGGATCCTTAAATCGAAAAACGGTGTTCACAATCTCATATTTTTAAAAGACCTATTCAACGATATCCAACCTGACTGGTTAGTCGAGAAAAGAAAATTGCCTTTTCACTTTACTTGTATGAGAGCTACCCAGTTTTTTTTTGTCAGTATTTTATTTTACCACTTTTTTCGCCTAATTAATATACATATCCATGCCAAATCACAGCTTTGCTGTGTAAAACAGCGGACGGACAGACCGACAGACAGACATGGCGAAACCATAAGGGTTCCTTGTTTACTACGGAACCCTAAAAACGATAATTTTATCGTCCTTACAAAATTTGAGTTGTATGGAAAGGTGAAATTTAATTTCGTATTTCATTAATTATTTTTATAGAAAGTACTACAGAATTATGGACAGAACGGGCTCAAAATTTGGCTAGTAGTTAAAAAGTCGCCATGTATTCGTTTGTAGCTTTATTAGGCACATGGATATCATTTCGGGGTTGCCATTGTAGCTATGGTGCTAATATGGTGTTTTTAAAGATAAAGAAAAAAGCAGGTAGGTTTGTTTACTAAACAGTAACTCGTTTATATACAATCGTTAGAGACAAACAGATATAGCCTTATAATACGATTCCCGCTGTGTGCCCCACCCACTGCCACTTTATCTAGCTAATCCGCTGGGCTGTGTCAGTGACCTTCGTTCTTTTATGAATCTCCCCATTTCTGATTCGATTACGTGGAGAAACACTGAGCATAGCACGAAAAACCGATGGCCGATGGGGCAGAAGAGTTTTCGAATGGTGGCCACGGTGGTATATCTCGTGACAATGCAATATTATGAAGACATGTAGCTGATCTGATAATGGAGCTGGATGGTGATCATAGTATCTCTGTGATAAAACAACATAACTGCACTGACTTTGGGCTCAATTGATTCATCTTGACGAGCACTTTAACCTTTCTAAGTGATTGGTATAGATAAAAGCGTGTTTTCAAAATATATTTTAAACTAGCTGCGCCCCGCGGTGTTACCCGCGGTATATGTAAAAAGTAGCCTTTGTGTTAATCCAGGATGTTAGCATCCTGCATACCAAATTTAAATCAGCCGTTTGCGGGTGAATAAGTTACAAACAAACATACACACTCACAAACTTTTGCTTTTATAATATTAGTGTGATAAATGATAACTTGATCAGCTTCTCGATAAATGATGTCTGGCTACAAGTTTGTCCACAATTTTCTTGTCAAACCGGTAGCATGGTACTAAGTAACTCATTTAAAAAGTGCTAATTTTCATGAACAAACAAACAAATTGAAAACTTCCTCATTTATTAAAAAAAATTGGAAATAAACAGATCCACTTTCGCTTTGCAGAAAATAAGAACAGACAAAAAACTCAGTGACAGTTTTGTTTATCTATTTCACCCAGGTCCAGGTGGAAATACTGGGGATTAAAATTGCATCTCTGCTTTTAGAGCTCTTGCAGACAAGCGACATCTATCTGCCACCTGTGTCGCCGATAATCGTCGATAATCGGCGACTATCGGTGACTGTCGCAGACTCCGACCATGAACAAATGCTTGGTAGGTGATAAGGACAAAACACGGCACTCTTTTCTTTTTCTTTTTTCAGACATCGCAATAAGACTATCCTGCTCTATCAAAGCGTGTCAGACACCTAGTCGCGCGGTAGTTTTTGACAGTTTGTGACAATTGTGTGTCTCGCGACCGGGAGCGATTTTCGGCGAATGTCACCGACAGGTGTCGCGGGTCGCGAGCGTACTGTCGCTGGTTTTTAAGAGCGCTGGATTGACTTTTTCCTTATTAATGAGTGAAAAAAATCACAAGAAAAAAGATATGTTCTTGTTTTCATTTAGTAATAGGAAGTCTCTCACGAAAAAGGTATAAAAACAGTTTGCAAAAGTAAAAGTATAAAAAAATGTAATACAATTTATATCACCCAGAAGTCAAAATTATTTAGGTAGGTATTTCACAACTGTATTTTTACTCGACTGCATCAGGAGGGCTATGTTTTTCGAGTGTATGTATGCATGTTTTTCTATGGGACGCTCTGTTGATGGATTTAGGCTTGAGGGGTGTCGTTAGATTCGTCTTAATTCTGAGAGTAAGATTGGGTATATAAATAGTCAGGCTCTTGTTTTTAACTTTTTACAAGCTTTTATTTAGTTTCACTGGTCCCGTTGTCTGTCTGTCTGTAATTAAATCTTGCAAGTTAAATTTGAACCACTTCCCGGTTTCCGATTGAGCTAAAATTTTGCACGCGTACATATATTGCGTGACAATACAATATTATGATGACATTTCCCAGAGAAGTACAGTTTCGGGACATTCAAAAGTAGATTGAATGGGTATCTTTTGGATAGGCATGCTTCATCCTAGTCTTCACCGTCGCTTACCATCAGGTGAGATTGGGGACAAATGCCTAAACCAATATATTGTAAAAAAAAAATTCATTACTTGTTATAAGAGAAAATGTACAGGATCATAGTACGTGGAAACTTCATAGTCTTTACCTATATATACTTTAAGAAATAATTTGATCACAACTTTTTTTATGAAATCGCAAAAAAATTGACAATTATCAGGTGATACAAATGTCCAAAGATAAATATATGGTTTTTGACTTTGACTTTGACAGTGAGTATATGTATGTATTTCACCGTGATACTTAAGTTTGTTTACTATTTACAAACTAATTTATAAGGATTTAAATTACAGCTTTATCGTCAAAATCAAAAGGACATCTAAAAATACTCTTTAAAGAGACGTTAAAATCACAAAAGTGAATGTAACTCCGGGGTCCGGAATGCTCGCCGGAGATATTCAGAATCCGTTAATCCGCATAGCTATAAAATTCGTAAAGGAGGTTATTCGTCGGGATCCCGCTTAGAACTGGAAGCCGATTAATTAAGATTTTGCTCGCACTGTCTGCTTGCCTGCTGCTTCCGGAAGCTTTAACCCAGCCTTAGAAGGTTTTCCCGTTTTTTTTTCTATACCTAATTAACGCGTTTTTTTTTTCACTTAAAAAGGCGACGCGTTAATTAGGCGGAGAACTTAAATAAAAAAATAAATATAAATCACACAGATTGAGCTAGCCCCAAAGTAAACTTAAGCTTATGTTATGGAATACTAACCCAACGATACTATATTTTATGATAAATAGACATATAGATAAACACCAAAGACCCAGGACAATTTAAAATAAGGCCATTTTTCAACTTGCTTTGTCTGGGGAATTGGGGATCGAATCCAGAACCTCAAGATTGGCGGAATAGCGTGTTCATCATTACGCCATGGGATCTCCAAGGCGTAATGATGAACAAGCTATTCCGCCAATCTTCGTCACGACAACAAAACAACACATTGTACAGTAGACAGTTTTTTTTATATTTGGTGTTAATTTTGTGAAAAAGCAAGTGAAAAAGCGACGTATTAAGCAGGTACTTAGCGAAAAATCCGAAGAATGACCGTTCACTATACAACCCAATAATTTTTTGTATAAAAAGAAATAATTTTTCAAAACTAAAAACCGACTTCGACCCCAAACTTTACAACCGAATTTGATAAAATTTGTATATGGGACAACCTGACAAGTAAACCTTTTAAAAAAAATCAGTCCAGGCGTCTTTGAACAATAAGGGAAAATACATAAAAAAAAACATATAAACATTTAAATAGATAATATATATTATCCGTTAAAAAAGAAGAATTTTCCAAAGTGGTCCAGGCGTCTTCGAATAATCGAGGAAAATTAATAAATAATTGGCTAAGTGCGTGTCGGGCCACGCGCAGTGTAGGGTTCCGTAGTCACGAATTACGAATACCAACTTTGAGTGCGTGCCACTAAAAACGTCTAAAACTAATTTTCTATTGAATTTGTTTGAAATTTTCCTTTTCCAAGTTCATTTTATAAGTTAATCGCCTATAATTTTTAATTTGTAAACCCTACTTAGCTCTTATAGTTTTCCTTCAAAATTTGTTGTATTTACTATAGCTGTGATTTTTTTCACGTGTCCATATATAACCGTTTAGCAGATAGAGGGAGGGGGGGGGGACATTTGTATCTAACAAAAAATTTCACTTTAAAACCAAATATTTCAGAAACGGATCCCTAAATCTAAAAACGGTGTTCACAATTCATAATATTTTTAAAAGACCAATTCAACGATACATGATTGGTAAGTCGAGAAAATAAAATTGACTTTTGACTTTACCTGTTAAGCTAACCAAAAATATTTTTTTTATTATTTTATTGTACCACTTTTTCCACAAAATACATACCTTTACCAAATTACAGCTTTCTAGTACTTATAGTATCTGAGTAAAACCGCGGACAGACAGACAGACAGACATGGCGAAACTATAAGTGTCCCTTGTTTACTACGGAACCCTAAAAAAGACATAAGTACATACATTCAAATTGATAATCTCCTCCTTTTCGAACTATGTAAAAAAATAGAATTAAAACCAAACCGGTCAAAATGGGAATATAATCAGACATTTCATTACAACATCTCGCCACAGCGGAAAGAGGAGCACAGCTTTGTACACATAAATCAGGAATGAAATGGAAACCGTTAAATTTACTGTGACAGATACGATTTCGGCAAGTATACCTATTTAGCCTCCTATTCATGCTGGTTTCGTGCAATTTGACAGCTTTTAGGCAGGAACTTGATTTATTTTGGGTTCAAATTAGATATGAGCTAATTTTTATATAAGGTAAGTCTCATAAGTTCTGTATATTGTACCCACTCTCTATCCTGTGTTGTAAAATTGTCCTCATGTTTCAAGGTTGACTGGAATAGATCCCTATCTGGGATAAGTCCACCTTTATACTGTTCTCTAGTTCTAACCTGTATTTTTGCCCTGTGTTTATGTACAATAAAGATTCTAAAAACAAACAAAGTTTTTTGAAGAAAAAAAAAAACACTTTTTCGCACAAGCTTTTATAAGGCCTAAGTATTTAACAAGACAAATGCAATAAGCCCAAACTCTAAGGGTTGTGCCGTATTCTTACAGGGTCTTTATGGCCACATTGGTCACCTACCGGCGCTATCGTCAGATCAGATTCTTGTCATAAGCATATTGCATTGTGATCCAACGTATGCAAAATTCAGCTAAATCGGTTGAGGATAACACAACTAGTTTAAATATGTAGGTCAATGGTAAAATAGTTACCGCTGAAATTTGTACCTTATGCCCTTGACATAAAGTTCCAAACCAACGAAAAAAATATACCTACGATGCCCTATTAAGGGTTAAAAGTAAGTCGCAAGATTTGACCTAAACAAACATACATACAAGATACATTACAAGTTTAATAAAAGCTTGTAAAATAGTTTGCCGCGACTATAACATTACATCCGAGTATTCTCCCAAAACAAGAATTCCTTCCGCAATATGTCACCTTTTTTGTTATTGTCAAATTCATGGGATTCCCTTGATTCTCCTAATTTTTAATTAATAAATATTGTTTGTCATAATGACTTAGTCATATTTTATTGCTGAGATGCGAGTTTGTAAAAGCATCACGAATCTACAACAGGGTTACTTTTTGGAACGAAGTTCCTTACGGCAGGCTTTGAGGAGATAGGGATTTTGCTGCGCGACCGAACTGAAAAAAAAATGTGATAGTAAAACCGTAAGGATGACCTCGTTAAATGAGACGTGCGCAGGCGCGACAGTCGTATACACAAGCGAGTAGTAGGAACTTCGTTCCTACCTGGTGTCCCACGACACCACATTTCTTTTTAAACACCAGAAACGTTTTTGGAGCAATTTAAGTCCATGATACTGAACTACTGTCCATAAACACAATTACCGAAAAAAAAAACGGCTTTCCATACAAATCAGCGCTCGGTCGAATGGTTTTGTATGGGGGAGGTCGGAATTTTTTTATGGATTTTTAATAACTTTTTTTATAGAAATGAGTTTTATGGGCTGATCTTGCTCCAGTAATGTTTCTGGTGCTTAAAAAGTTACCCTGTATAGTTACGCGTAGTAATCAACTCGACGTGATTCTCACTGGGATTGGCAATCACAAGTGGCTTATAAATATCTCAAGCTCCTCTTCGGTCACTTGAAAACGCTGATCCTAACTTTCAACCCGGAGGGCCGCTGTTAAGACAATTTTATTACTAAATGGAAAAATATCGATCACTCGCAGACTATTTGTCAGTGTGTATTCTGTCTACAAACCACAAACGATGGCGCACTTACTTTTCCGTCCTATATATACAAATCCCTACACTTTGCAGGACCTAGTCAAACCCAACGATAGAGCTCTTAAGGTTGACCTTACTGGAGTTTCCAAATATAACTTAAAAGTACCATCGATACAGTACGAGAAACCAACTTTATTCATCGCAGACAAGGTGTCACGACATGCATTATGCACTCATAGCTATTTCTAATCTCTGGGTGCAATTCAATATCAGCACCTTCCACTCGAGTAACTCCGAATGCACATAGCTCTAAATAGGTGATGTCATCCTTTCAGAAAGGACATATAATTCATTGCTTCCAGTTTGAGCTTTGAGCAAGAATTTTTATTCTTTTAAGCGAGGTTGCCTGGAAGAAATTATTTAGAGATAATGCCACTTTTTTATTCCGCTGTCTTGTATGTATTTTCTTGTATCATAAAGTCTACTTATAGTATCGTATGTTACTACGTACTTCGGTATAATAAGAAGCGGACACTTAAAAATAATAATATAAAGTTTATACGCCTAAAGACTTCATATAATTATGTATTATACGTAGGTTTCGCAAACTAAGTTCTTTATTTATACCCACAGCAGCAGTTATTTAACTAAAATAAGTACAGATAAGACTTTTACAAAATGTTCTTGTGCGTTATTCTTTTTATGCAACCTTCCAAGCTGATCAAAACTTTCGATTATTCATTCAAACTTGCGTTCACAAATGTACGGCCGGATTTTCCTATATATTTCGCTCAGTATCTTGTGTCTGCGTAATGATTTTCATGGACTAAAGTTTTTGTAAAAATGTTTGTACTCGAAATACACGATAATAATGACGGCCTCCGTGGCGTAGTGGACACTATGCTAGTCCGGCACCCAGAGGTTCCGGGTTCAATCCCCGGTCAGGGCAAGTTGGAAAATGGTCTTTTTCAAATTTTTCTGGGTCTTGTATGTTTATCTATATATGTACCTATATGTTATAAAATATATTATCGTTGAGTTAGTACCCCATAACACAAGTCTCGAACTTACTTCGGGGCTAGCTCAATCAGTGTTATTTGTCCCTTTATATTTATATATTAAATACTAATCCTATCTATATTTTGACTGGTACTTGAAATTTTTTTCGGTATTTCCAAATAGTTTGAAGGGAAAAGAGGACTAGGATGACCGAGGCATAGCTATATGAAGCAGATAAAGGAAAAGGTGAACGTCGTGTCGCACAGCGAAGTAAAACACTTCTGCTGTGCTTTCATTAACTGGATACAAGTACTTTTTAGCAAGAATCATCCCGTAATCGGGTTCTAGTTTTTAAAATTATATCTTGTTTTTTGTCCAATATCATAAACTCAGAATTTGAATAATTTAGCAATTCTGAAACAAACGTGACCTGTATAATGCGACACAAATAAGTTGAACAAAAATGGCGGACTTCAAAGCATTTTTGTACAAATTCCTGACACGTAAATTGAACCCAAATGGCGGTCATCGGCGCATTATTTGCACTTGCAATTATAACCGCCATTTTGGTTCAACCTACGTGCCGGGAATTTGTACAAAAATGCTTTGAAGTCCACCATTTTTGTTCAACTTATTTGTGTCGCTTTGCACAAGATAGTTTGTAATCTGTGTACAAGATAGTATGAAATTCTATATGAAGCAGATAAAGAAGAAGGTTAAACGTCATGTCGTATAGCGAAGTAAAACGGCTGGCGGACGAGACAGACAAATGGAAGAAAATTCATACCCTACCGACAAGAGCTTAGCTCCAACAAAAAGGTAATAATATCTCTCATGAATCTACTCGTGAAGGAGTGGCGACTGGTAGCTCCACATATCACCAATTCCATACTATGGCGCACTAGGAAAACGCGCCCAAAACGCGGGCGTGCAAATTTCCTGTCGGCTTTAATGGCCGCACCTTAATTCATGACCTCGACACCAACGAACCGCCGAGCGCGTGACATAATGAATATTGCGTTAGCTGAAAGCTTTTAAGCCGTTTTGTCTGAAACCACGCGTCAGTCGATCGATTGTCTAAAGACTAAAAGGGCAATCATTGATAAGTATTTTTTCGCACTTCCGCTTATACTCTGTGTGTCTATATCATTGTTGTTCGCGACACTTGAATTTTCGAAGAAATAATAAGGTCTCATCTTCTCACACATTTGAGAGTTAAGATGAGAAGAAACGCACATATTGACGAATTTTGGCAGCCTGATTAGGCCAAGACTCTGTAAAAGCTATTATTTCTTCATTTTTTCGCTTACATGCACTCCTACCTACTATATAGTAGGTAAATAAGTACACGAACCCTGACACGATGATGCGAACTATAAGTATGTATGTAGGTAGTTGAGTTTATATAATAATAGTAATTTCAGGAATTTTACGAGCTAAGCAGCAGTCTTTGCTTTAGGGGTTGTTTTGGCAATGATTATAGTATCATCTTCATATAAGTAATAGACAATCTTGTGGTACTTACAATTACAGGTCACGTTACGGATGGAATACTTTTTAATCGTTACAAGTACCTGAAACATTAAATATTAATATTAATAAATTAGCAAATTTAAATTCACTTAGTAAAGTATACTTTGCAGGGTGTTACAGCAAGACAAAAATTTTATCCTAAGGCGAAGCCAAAAGGATGGTTATGTGTTTGGCCTCTATGTATATATACAATGTCCTTTTTAATTAAGTACAAATATTTTAAGGGATGATTCAGTCCATCATTTTGAATAACTTTTCCCAATAAATGTATATCGAAATTTGAAAAAAACTTTGCCATTTTCCATAGTAACGATATCACGTGACTACTTCGATTTGTATGAGAATCTAAAATTTATATTCGTTTTTCGAAATAAATTTATTGGGAAAAGTTGATCAAAATAATGGACTGAATCACCCCTTCAAATATTTGTACTTAATTAAAAAGGACATTGTATGTGTTCGTTCAACTGTTCCCTTATATCATCTATGGTATCTTAACAAATGAAGTATAGTTAGAAGCATCTTGGTTGTGTGGTGGTGGTTATGTGACGTTACAATAGATTCAGCCAAAAAGTAAGTAACAAAAAAATAAAATAAATCGAATCATACCGTGTTTAAACTCAAAGGAAAGGGCTCAATTAGCACATTTCAAGTATTGCATTACTAGCTGTTTCCTTCTGCTGCGCTAACATTTACTGGATAAACGTATAAACGTACTTTTCAGCAAGAATCATCCCTAAGTCGGGTTTTAGTTTTTAAAACTAAACGGTGATTTTTCATTGGTTTTGGAGCCGAACGCCACTTTATATGGATTGTTAATAAGACCTAATTCGCTAGTCACAATAAAAATTCAGAACAAAATTACTAAAACTGAAAGTAAAATCGTGAGATCAATGGCGGGCGCGGCGGTCTGCCGGCTAGATTTCAAGTTCATCGGGGTCACGCGGAAGTTTTGGTCGGGCGTAACTTAGTAGTTTCGATCGAAAATCCATTTCGCAACTTTTGTATCTTATGTTATTCACAAATTTGAATTACGTATATGGATAGAGGAATTTATTTATTTTACGATTTTTTTTATTATTATTTATACGATATTTCTTTTTCCAAAACCAATGAAAAGTCAGCGTGTATATATTGTTTTGACAATTTGTCGTTCACTACGCTATTCATTGCCTTACATAATATTTTACATGACAAAGTATGTAATAATTATGACAAGTATGGAACAATTTAAGAAATATTATAATTGAGAACGTCTGTGGCCTAGTGTTAATCACGCCAGGCTGTCACACTGGAGGTCCCGGGTTCGATCCCCGGTCGGGTCAACATGGAAAATGATCTTTTTAAAATGGGCCTGGGTCTTAGATGTTTATCTATTTATGTATTTGTAATAAAATAGAGTTAGTATCGCATAACACAAGTCTCGAACTTACCTGAGAGCTTGCTCAATCTGTGTGATTTATTCGTATATATTTATTTATCTATATTATAATAAAACAGTAAAAAAAACGTGTCTGTACATTAAAAATTAAAATTAAAATATTTTGGGCGACGGAGACATAGTAATTTTCAACTGCCTAGCTGTAATGGTTCATGAGATACAGCCTGGTAACAGACAGACTGACGGACAGACCGATGTACTGCGGAGTCTTAGTAATAGGGTCCCGTTTTTACCCTTTGAATACGGAACCCTAAAAATTGAAGATTAGAACACCTGATGCAGAACCAAGTTAAATTTATATGCATAAATATTTGTTTACAAAAAATCGATGATCATCTGATGAGGAAATCTAAGATATCAGGTTAAAGTTGTTTACCATAATATAATAACATAAGCTGAGAGTAACTTCACGTGGTAAAGGCGGTATTAGTTTGGGCCTAATTTTTGATATCGACTTGCCTAAACTGGCTAAACCTCTTATTTGCTATCTTATATTTTGGGATGAATGCACAATGACCAACAAAAAGGCAGTGGAAGCTGTAGATAGAACGCTCCGAGACATTCGTCGAGATGACAGGCCAATAGGCAATGTCACATTTTGTTGTCGGGAGATTTTCGTCAAACCCTTTCAGTTTTATGTCGGAGCTCTAGGGCAGATGAGATTAACTCTTCATTAAAACAGTCTTATCTGTTGCCTCAATACAAAAGTTCTGATTGACAATAATATGAGAGCCCAGCTTGGCGGTATTAGTTCACATGCCCAAGAGTTTTCAAGAATATTATTAAAAGTTGAGGTAGGTCTCTTTCTTGAAGAGAATGGTCAGGTGAGTCTTCCCGTAACTTGGCGAAATTGTTTCGTCCAAAGAACTTATTAGTTCAGTATTTGCGGTCGGAGTGCCAATAATGTTGATGCAAAATTTGACTCCGCCGAAACTGTGTAACGGAACCCGACTTAGTGTCTCAGCACTAAGTCGGGTGCTGCGCAGAGAGAGCAGGAGCGGGAGCGCTCCCACTCCCGCTCCCTCAGCTTCTCCCGCTCCTGCTCTCTCTCCCGCTACTGGTCCCGCTCTCTCTCACACTCCCACTCCCGCTCCCGCTCCCGGCCAATGCTTTGAAGCGAAATATAACTGAAGCTGAGATTCTCACTGTAAGTGGTGCCTATGAAACTGTATTTATTCCGCGTATACCACTCATCCCCAACAATTTTCCTTTTAAAAATACATAGTTCCATGTGTCCACTTGCTTTGCTTTTATTACTATTAACTTTGCAATTAGTCACAGTGTCAGACGCTTAAAGCCGCTGATGACGATTTAAGGACTGGTTTTTCGCATAGCCAACTTTATGAGGCTTTCTCCAGGGTTAGTAACGCTTCAGATCTTTTCATATTGGCTCCCAAAGGAAAGACTCCCAACATACAGTCATAAAGTCCACTCGAACGAAGTCGCAGGCATCAGCTAGTTTGTAATAAAATTATTTATTTACTATATTAACATGTAAACGCGCTTGTATGGGTGATATAAAAAGTTCAGAAAACGAAAAGTAACGAAGATAGTTAAAAAGAAACAAAGAACACACAAGAAAAACCGTATATATTTCTTGAGAGCCATGAAGTGTCTTGAATCGAGGGTTATAAGAAACTCCTTCGATTCCACCGTTGAAAGTTTGTCTTTGTATATAGTTTCCACCCAAATAGCCTGGATCGGGTGCACTGAACTTTTCTTTAGGATTATATTTGAATATTATTTGGTCTAACTTGTCAATGGACTATTCGCTATTAAGTAAGTTTTGAGAAACAACAAAGATTGATCCTATTGTTGTTTCCTGTTAATGGCTAAACCTAGAAACAAAAATTGGCCAAGTGCATGTCGGGCCACGCGCAGTATAGGGTTCCGTAGTTACGAATGCCAACTTTGAGTTCATGCCACTAAAAACGTCTAAAAACCAATTTTCTATAGAATTTGTATGAAATTATCCTTTTCCGAATACATTTTATAAGTGGATCGCCTATAACGTTTTGATTTGAAATTCTACTTAGCTCTGATAGTTTTCCTTTGAATTTCGTTATATTTACTATAGCTGTAAATTTTTTTACGTGTCCATATATAACCGTTGAGCAGATAGAGGGGGGGACACTTGACTCTCACAAAAATTTTCACTTTAAAACAAAATATTAAGAAACGGACCCCTAAATCTTAAGCTTTGGAACGCCCTACCAATCAATATCCAGAAGGCTCGTACTCGATAGAATACAAATAATATATATGTAGTATATGTATTGGTTATTATATCTTATATATGTGTATATTTTGAATGTAAGTTTATTGATATATATTGTTAGTTTAATTAATATATTCTTATATCTTATATTATTAATATATCTTCCAAAATCACATATTTTGCGCCTCCTTCAAAAGACTTCTTGATCTCGGCATCATCAGTAGGTTGACTGGTAGATAAAGCCTATGGCTTTAAGTCCGCCTATTACATTTGTAATAAAGTTAAATAAATAAAAAATAAAAAGTCGAAAAACGGTGTTTTCAAGCTCAAAATATTCTTAAAAGACCAATTCAACGATACCCCACATGATTGGTAAGTCGAGAAAATAAAATTGACGTTTGCCTTTACTTGTATCGGAGGTATATAAAAAAAAAATTCAATTTTTTTATTTTACTAATTTCTCCGCATAATTAATATAGTCGCTGAGTAAAACCACGGACGGACAGACAGACAGACAGACAGACATGGTGAAACTATAAGGGGTCCTTGTTTACTACGGAGCCCTAAAAACGGAGTGTATTTTTAATTATAAATGTTTTTTGTGATTTCTGTTTACATTTTTGACTAGGGTAAACTTTCAGTCATTGGACAGAAAACTGTAAAACCTTTATAAATAAGGTTTTATTGTTTTCTGTCCAATGAATGGAAGTTTACCTTATTTGTACACTAGACACTGAGTAAGACAGTCTACGATATATGTAAAAGATTCCGTGCCTGAAAGGTGCCATGCCAGTGATGACATCATCAAAGTCAGCTCTCCCACTCCCAGCAATACACTGCTGGGCATAATCCTACTTTTTCTGCCCCATTGAATCATATCCAGTGTTGACAACTTACACAAAAAACAGAAAAAACAAAACTAGATTGAGTAACTGATCATATTTACGAATCTTATTACCCTAGTGGTATACCATATACCTAAAAACATGACGGTGCAGACAGAAGGAGGCTTATGTCCAGTAGTAGGTCCCTGTAAGCTGACGATGATGATACCTTACATACTTTTTCAAAACTAAAAACCGACTTCACCCCCAAACTACACCACCGATTTTGATAGATATTCTATGGGACCACCTGACAAGTATACCCTTTCAAACAAAAAGAATTTTCCAAATCGGTTTATTCAAAGACCAGGAGTCTTTGAATAAACGGTGACAATTATAAAAAAAAGATTGCGTCGAATTAAAAACATCCTCATTTTTGGAAGTCGTTGAAAAATGAAGCTAAATTTGTTACTTATGTAAGAAATAAAGTGAACAATAAATATCTAATGCAAATCTAAAATATATATATATATATATATATATATATATGTACCATACATTCTATGGAAAAAGTTTCTACAAAAACAAAAGAAGTGAAAACGAAACAAAGATACTTCCACTAGGAGATAGTCGGGAATCTTTCTCGAGGGCGGTGAAGTGTCACGAATCGAGGCGATAAGAAACGCAGCCTTTGACTCTGGTGCTGAAGTTTTTGTTTGCACTAGTCTTTGCAGATAGTTTCTATAAATAGCCTTGAACGCGAGTTGTACTTTAGAAAAGGATTATGTTGAAATATTTTTCGAGTTAGTTTATTTCTTTTGGCATATGATTACAATTGAAATGCTAACATTAGTGTCGTAAAAATTCTAAAATGTTGTTAAAAACTATATAATATTAAATATACTACTCACAATTTTTTACTTAAGGACGTTACTCTGGACTTTTCATTTTAGAAAGTACTGGAAGTTGTTCATACAAACATTATCTAGCATACATAAATTTTTCCGGGTCCGGTGCCGCCCCCGTTTGAAATAAATTATTTGAAAGGAAACGGAAATATCATTTAAAATTTGTCTTGATAAAGACCAAAATAACCCTTCAAACTATTTTATGAACTACTGTTTACAGTTTAAAGTGAGCACGTGAAGTTTTTCTTAGCACATTTGCGAAAAACGATCACATGTGGGAAATGTGCTCGTGCTTTATTAAGACAAAATTTTTAATGGCATCTCTGTTTCTTTCTTTCATCAAATGGGGGCAGCACTGGACCCCGAAAAATTCATGTATCCTCTTAAAACGATATGTCTGTTTTTTTTTGCGATTTTACAGAAATTGCATATATTATCTAGGATTTCAATTGGTTTTCCCTAAAGTTATTATTATTAGTTAAAATAGTAAAATTTGAGATGGCGTTTCAAAATAAAAGCTAGAAGACGTTTGTATGGAAAAGACAAAGGAAAAGACTAGGGTTAACTTTATTCTTTGTTCATGTTCATGAAACATTTGTTGGTATTATTTTACATTACATAATACCAGTGTTACAACTTTACAATCGCCCGAGCCACTAAATTCCTGCAAATTTTGGGCACCAAACAGCTCAACCAAGTAATTGTCTTTTTATGTGTCTGCACAAACAGACAGTATGAGGTCACTAGAATTTAATGAGTAGGTCACGCAAATAATGTCGTGTCATGTAGGGTAATGCCACCTTTGAGTGCCGCACCACAGGGATGAGTCGAGGTCAGTGAGCGTTTCAATGGGAACACATCAGTTCAATTGATTATATCGTTTACTTATATAGTAAATTAATAATAGTCTAATAGCCAAAGAGATGTTGACCCTCACCCACCTGCTTACCGGATTTAAAAGTCCAAGGAGCAATGGATACGCAAGAAAACCAAAGACTGTTTGGTACTACGGTTTGTTGTGGCCTACCCTGTAGGCTGGTTCAGTATCAACAATCGTTGGGAGCTCAATGACCTCGTAAAGTACGCAAAAATCTTGATAGCTAATTTTATATTGCACCCAACGCCATCTATTACACAAAATGTGAATTACACATTCTTTATTCGAAATATGTCCTAGAATTTCTTATAAACTAGGTATACAAACTCTAACACCGGATGTCAAGTTGCTAGGCAAATTAAAAATGCCCCGACGGTCATGTTATGATTGAATCCGAAGCGCCATCTATTATTTATCAGAGAAAACCCTGACTTCTAAGCGTTAAACCCCAATGACTTTTACAACAGCTTAACCGAATTTTATCAATCGTAGCTGAACCACTGCAAGGGAACTTGCTTTTACTTGGGAACTAGCTTGGTCCGTTCCGTCCAAACGCTACGATGCCACACACAGACAGACCGACAGACGTTAGCGTCAAACTTAAGACGGGGTGTCTTAAGTTCTTTTTTATCGGGGGTTAAAAATTAAATTTTATCAACAATGTAACTATAATAATTAAAAATGTCTCTTTCACTTCATGCATTTAGCAACCTGGGAGATGAAAAATTTTCTAGTTTCCACAAATTATTTCCCTACCATGCTGGCTCTCAGGTTCTCTGGATGATAATGAATGGCTCATTATTACGTTGAGGAATGCGTTACGCGTGACGCATAAGCATCCCTTAGGGATCGTAAAACCGCCACAAGAAATGGGACCTTGCGTATTAAATTTGACTATACGCATATAACGTGTGAAACATTTTACTTAGTATATTATTACCAAGGTTTATTACATGTCTCACGTACTTTAGGCCTTTTAAGAGTTGGTTAAAGTTAATGCGTTTATTTTTCGTAAGATGTTTAAAAATAGTACTTTGCCGGTAAAACCACGAAGAAAAACAGGTTCTATAAAATTTTTACCTAGTTAGATCAGTTTTACCCCCAAAAACGAAAATATAAAGTAAATATATATACTAGAGAAATACCTACTCGTACCAAATGAAAGTATGGATCTTGGAAACGGTTAAAAGCCGTTTTCGAGACATACAAGAATTGCTCGTTTAAAGTTATAGGTGATTAATGTTTAATATAATTTTTTATCACTTAAAGTTTGCAGAATATTTCTAGGATTACTCATATATGATTTTTAATATTTTCACTCGACTAAGTGTGAAAAAAAAATAATTAATATTTTCCATAAAATAAGTAGTTACAGACTGATTTCTGATATTAAATTAGTTTAATAGGAAAGAAAAAAACGAACATTAGCCACAGAAAATCTACTGTTAGACAAGCAAGTGTCCCTAAATATTTCCAAAACGACCAATTAGAATAAATAAATATATAGGAACACTGACAGAGCTAACCCCAAAGTAAGTTCGAGACTTATGTTATTGGATACTAACTCAACGATGCGATATTTTATGACAAACACGTATATAGATATACATCCCAGACCCAGGCAATTTGAAAAAGGTCATTTTCCAACTAGCCCTGACCGGGGATCAAACCCGGGACCTCTGGGTGGCGGACTAGCATAGTGACCACTTAGTACACGGAGGTTGAGAATCAAGAAACCATTTCAATGCAATATCCAGCCCGAATAAAATATCAGTGGTTTCTTGATTTATAGTTATTTTAAGAAATAGGTTAAACTCAAGAAATAGTCCTGCTGTTCCCCACACAGATTTATGGGTTACAGGTTGTAAAAGTCTTCACAGTTCTTAAAAGCATGATTATGTCCGATTGGACCCATTTTCAAACAAGTTTGTATGGTATGAACATTGGACATATTGTCCGGAAATAACGATGTGGGTCTAAAAAATATAATTCTATATACTAGTTCTTCCATAAGATTATTTAAAATGAAGGTATTCGTGTTTTTCAATTAATAAAATTAGGTAAAAAATGGGTTAAAGGTTGTAAAAGAATCCACAGTTTTTTAAAAGCATGATTATGTCCGATTGGTCCCATTTTCAAACAAATTTGAATGGACATTGGACATATTGTACGGCATAGCGACGTGGGTCTAAAAATATAATTCTATGTAGTGCTTCCATTAGATTATTCAAAATGAGTGTATTCATTTCTTTTAATTAATCAAATTAAATGAAAACCGTGAATGGAGCTTATGATGTCACGGCTCTGTATATATATTACACGAACACGACGAAAAAATTTACTATATATTCGTCATTATTTGTTAGTTAGAAATACATAGGTATACAATATTTTTTAATAATCTAGATAGGTATCTAGATTTTAAAAAGATATTGTATTTTTAGTAATAATTTAGAGACATCAGCAGGTGCTGATGGGTTATTACTTAAGAGGATACCTGAATTTTCCGGGTACCAGTGCTGCCCCTACTTGAAATAAATCATTTGATAGGAAACTTTATATTCCACAAGCTTATGTTAGACATAGTATTAGTCAAAAATATTGGACACATATTTATCTTGAACCGACTTCCAAAAAGGAGGAGATTATAAATTCGTCGCGATTTTTTTTTAATGTATGTTCACCGATTATTCAAAGACGGCTGAAGTGCCCTTTTTCAAACGCGGAGTCACCTAAACGAATGATTTTCCCATACAAAAAAACATTCGTTTAGGTGACCCGCGTTTGTAAAAATAACACTTATGGACCGATTTGGAAAATTCTTTTTTGTTTGAAAAGGCATACTCAGGTGGTTTCTTATAAATTTTATCAAAATCGGTTACGTAGTTTGGGGGTTAAGTTGGTTTTTGATTTTGAAAAATTATTTCTATAGCAAATTCGGATTTCTTTTAGAAGTCAAATAGTTTTGCTTTAGTCCCACATTTCTGCTCTCCACCAACATATATCTTAAACACGCATTGACGCACCGACTATTAAATTAATATGTCTATCTGTAAGTTTATGGCAGGTACGAAAAGATGGAAGATAAAAGTAGTTATACTAATTTAACCTGGAATTTCTGGAATTGAAATAAAGAAGACAAAGGAAGGTAGTCGCCATATTAAATGAGGTCCAGATTGAACGTGTGACCGCCCATTTGCAACGGACCGGATTTAACGATATTTATCACTCCACCTGCTCCGTGGAATAATTCAGAGCTTAGGCTTATACCTACTCCTAGAATTTATATGAAAACTTTGACGAGGTAATACATAGCTAAATTGTTTGAATTACCAAAATGGTGCCGACCTAAATCCTGTGATATTGTGGGATTTATGTAGGACTGTCAGTCTGTGACAGCGGGCTTGTGAATTTTGGGATAAAAACTATCACATGTCCTTAACCAGGTCTCAAACTATGTCTGTACCAAATTCCATCTAATTCGGTTCAGTCGTTTTTAAGATAAATGGTGTAATTAACCCGACGAAGTCTTGTTTTTTTTAAATACTAAGCAAAGATAGGTAATCGTTTAGATTCTTCTTCTTTACAGCTTATGTCGGTCCACTGTTAGTAGAGTTTGGGAAGACTCCACAGTTTCAAAGTCTCGGGACATGAGGCAAATAAAAAGAAAAGTTTTGAGACACGAGACGTATCGGGACTCAACCCTAGTTAAGGAAGTTCTATGACCCGAGACCACAAAATTTACAAAAAGTCCCGGTATTTTGAGACGAGATGTCTTGGGTCCCAAACTTTAGTTTGGGAAATCTCAACAGTTTCAAAGTCCCAAGACACGAAACAATTAAGCTTTTAAAAAAATCGGACAAGACACGTCCCGGTACTCAGACCCTAACTGATACACTAAAGGCCTCTTCCACTGAATTATGATACATCTGAATGCTCGCAATCTAGCTAACGTTACCATATCAAAACACAATCACTTGGCATTACGCAGTGGAGAACAAACTAGCTATACCATAGTAATCCGTCATGATGAAGTGTGTATTGATCGTTCCTGGTCCGCTTGTTCTGATTGTTCCAGCTTGTACCACAGATTTTAGTGGTTCGCCTTTACAATCTTATTTCTCAGAAGTAGAAAAAAAAGAACAAGTTAATTTGCATTATCTATAAAAAAACACGTTTGTTGTATTTGAGCCCCCTTTAAATATTAATTTTGTTTTAAGTATTTGTTGTTATTATTAAGAAATTCATAATTTGTGAATATTTCAACTGTCTAGCTATCGTGGTTCTTGAGATTACAGCCTGGTGACAGGCAGACGGACAGACAGACAGACAGCGAAGTCTTAGTAATATGGTCACGTTTTTACCCTACGAGTACGGAAACTGGAGTAAAAACGCCTGACTTTCAAGCGTTCACCACAACTAACTTTGGAATGGCTGAACCAAATTTAATCAAACAGCTAAGAATCACTGCAAGGAAACTTACTTTTAAGTGAAAAATCACACTCACAGACAGACAGACATTGGCATCAGACTTATAACAACCCTCCTTTTCGTCGGGGGTTAATAACAATATCACTACAATGGACAGGATTAAGAACACTTTCCTTTTCTCTAAGACTGGTACTGTCGATGTGGGACGCAAAGCTGCCAAGCTCAAATGGGACTGAGCGAGTGTAACGTCTGCCATATATATACACCGAGAAAATTGGGCGTATTTAGCCACAAAGTGGCATCCAGGTTACCATCGCGAAAGGGGTTGGCAAAAAATGCGACCTCCGAATTTATTGATAATGCTAAGTGGCTTTTGGTAAGCTGACAGATGTTTTTAAAAACCGAAAAATATCACAGTTTCTAAAGACACGCCTCTGTGTGTTCTACCTACAATAATATATGGTGGCGAGACATGGACTCTTACAAAAGGTACCATGTATAAAGTTGTGGTTGCGTAGAGAACCGTGGAGCGAGTCATGCTCGGCATCAAATTGCAAGACCGAGTTCGTAACGTGGTGATCGGACGTTGAACGAAAGTTCATGAGGTGCTCTCCAGGGTTGCGACTCTAAAATGGAACTGGGCAGGACACCTGGCTCGAAGGCACGATGGAAGGTGGAGTAAGGCCGTCACCGAATGGTATCAAAGAAATGGTAAACGTAGTGAGGGACGTCCGGTGGCTAGGTGGGTTGATAACATCAGGCACGTTGCTGGAAATAACTGGATTGCGATGGCCAACAACAGAGCAGAATGGCGCAGACAAAAGGAGGCTTATGCCCAGCAGTGGGTTACCTGAGAGCTGTTGATGATGATGATGGATGGGGAGATCTTTGCGCAATAGACCATACAACAAAGAGTCTCACAGACAAAATACTTAGGTATAATTGTTGATGAGCGACTTTCCTGGTATCCTCAAATAGAGCAACTAACTGCTCGAATCCGCAAATTCGTTTGGATATTCAAGACGCTTCGCCATACATCATCTAAATTAATTTTAAATAACATTTATATAGCTTTGGTTCAATCTGTTGTTATCTACTGTATTCGGATATGGGGTGGTGCACTAAAAACTCGTTTCTTAGAAGTTGAACGGGCGCAAAGAACATTGTTAAAAGTCATGTACTTTAAAAACCGTCTGTGTCCGACCATGGAATTATACGAATTTAGCGACTTTCTATCAGTTAGAAAACTATACATTCTGCAGTTAACATTAAAAAAGCATATATCCCTACCTTATATTACTGATGTTTCTGGGAGAGGGAGAAGAAGGAAAACAGATGTTGCTTACACCCTAGTGAATACTCAATTTGCTAGGTCGCAATTAGAGTCACGGGCTTCTACCATTTATAATAGGATAAATAAAGTCTTATATATTTATAACAAAACATATTATGTGTGTAAGTCAATGCTAACAATATGGCTAAAAGGTAAAACATATGATGAACTCGAGACATTCATCAGTAATTCCACCATATATGTAGCTGCGCACACACATTTTAACTTATTTTTGTATTATTATATTATATTTATTATTTTATTTTATTAACAATATTTTATTCTATCTATATATTTAAATTATTATCTATTTAATTTTTATACAAGCAATGTACACTAACTCCAAACATATCCTTACGTTTAATAAGTGTCAATTACCTAAGTGTACTTAAGTTTTATTCATATGTAAAATTAACTGTTATAAGAGAGCGGTGTTTCTTGGTACAAGTAAATTTTGCTTAAAAGGAGGCACCCACAACTAGTTACCATTGTAAACATTTAAGTACCCAATAAACATTTATTTATTTTATTTTTTAACAATGATTAGAAATAAAATATGATGACATATGTTGTGTAGTAAACATCACTATCATTTAGCTAATGCACGTAGTAACTACTGTTATGTACCGAACCCGGTACATAACAGTAGTTACTACCGAAAATAAAGAATTGTAATGGGGTCAAGCAAAAGGTACCAGAGAGAGTTTACCCCTAACTCACGATAGCTAGTTGGTATCTAAACGAGCAATACATCTTGTTTTCTATTGATTTAGTGTTGCTGTGCATCCATTAGTCTATTCAATGTCTCATGTTATTGTTTAGATGTAATTTATGGTTCAGGCTGCGAGGTACTTAATAATGTCAAGCAACGTAAGAATTATGAAGTGATTTCAAGAATGGAAACGTCACACGAATTCAAAAACGTCGACACAGAGCAACATGTGGTTCTCAAAAAAGCGTATAACATCAGAAATTTATATCTTTATCTGTTTTAGTAACTACTATTTTAGTAAATACGATTTATATTTTGTAAAATTCAAATTTATTTACTACCGTAATTTTCACATACTCCTAATTTCGGCTAAATGTTTGACCACTTATACACGACTTCTGCCTTTTTCTTTTACTTCATCCATGACCCTCCCCCCCTACTTTGAAACTTCGATGCGATGTATCTTTGTGAATTTTTAATACTTTGTGAAACGAAAAGATATGGGTTCTTAGCTATTTTTGGTGATAATCGGTTCAGCTGTTTAAAATTTATTAGGGGTTAACATTTGAAAGTCATAGCATGTAAGAGGTACGGATATCAATTAGAATATATAGTTCCGCTACTCATCACTAGATGGCGTTCTTGAAAGTCATATAAATAAATATTATTTATTTATGGTATAGTCAAAAATTACGTAGATTATTATTTATTTCAATGTAAATAAAACTTCCTTTAGGGCTTACTTAAAAATTTTACGTGTAAGTTTTGATTAATTATCTATCTATTATTTATTTGTAGGAACTTTTTTTTTTATTGAAAGTTGAGTAAGTATACCATAACACGAGTTAAAGCTTACTTTGGAGCTAGCTTATTAATTAATAGTTATTGGTGCCTAATATAAATTTATTATTTAAAATTGTCTGCAAAACAAACATTTTGACTGCCTCAATATCTATATTTTTCACCTATTTAGGCAGTGAGAATCGGCGCATACGAGTATCTACTTATAAAAAAAACCTATGCACACTGAAATCTGATACTAACTGACATAATATAAATTCACCATTCACTGCTGAAATACTCGCGAAGGCCATTTGCATTTGGCACAACTGGTTTGATAATATTACCAAGGTCACTTTTATATTGGTGTCCATTATCTTGGAAGAATATGATCCACGATAAAGACCTGTATAGACCAGCGGTTTCACCATAGGTTAGGTAATAAAAATATTGCCCCATGTGACACAAGTTACCAAATTATTTTCGTCTCTGGGCGACAAAAACTATCGCGCAACGGTCGGCGACAGAGCTCAATCCGAAACCGGGAAGTAGGTCAAATTTAACTTGATGATGTTTGAATTATAGACAGACAATGGAACAGATGAAACTAAATTAAATTTATTTAGTTTCACCTGTCCCGTTGTCTGTCTGTCTGTAACAAAATCTTGCAAGTTAAAGACCCACTTCCCGGTTTTCGATTGAGCTGAAATTTTACTCGCATACGTATATCGCATGACAGTGCAATATTATAATGAATTGGAGCTGACTTGATGAAGAAGCTTGAAGGTGGTCATGGCATCTCTGTGACAAAACAACATAACCTCACCGAGTTTGGGCTCGACTGATTCGTCTTGAGAAGCACTTTAGCCTTTTTCAGTCATTGTAATACTTAAATAAAAGGTTGTTTGATATTTTTTTTTTTAAATAATTGTGTACTAATTTATTGCTTTCCTTACAAATTGATCCGCCAACTGACTCGCGCAACATTTTTCGTATTTCGAAGTTACGAGTATGTTCCTAGGGGTGAATTGGTTCGGTCTTTAAAGAAGAAAGATTTATGAGATGTTAATACTCGTATATTCCCACTTAATACATTATCTCTACAAAATTTCAATAAAGACGATTTTGCTGTGCATTTACTATAACATTTGCTAGGAAACAAACTTGGGCAAATTGTTGTTCATTCCCGTAACAATGAACGATAGTGGCAGGTGGTATTTGCCCTGCTTTGACCTGAAGTGGCGTGGTGAATCCGTTAGGCAGTTCATTGGAAATCTGAGTAGAGAACATAGAACACTATAATAAACGTACTGAGATTCAATTTCAATTTCTTTCTTCGTTTATATGATAAAGTGAATTTTATTTTTGAATAAGACCCTGTACTTACGAAATATATGGACTTGACTTGTCAATATAAATACTCTTCCAACGAAATCAAAGTTTCCAACATTTTAAGAAACTTTGCCCTAAGAAAGTGTTATTTTGTATGAAAAAGACGTATATTTTTTTGAGATGTTTGGAGCGCTGGTACCATAATTCAAGGTGTTCAGATTTACTGACTGTGTCACCCCCTTCAATATGTGTCCACCGTAAATTTACATTATCTTCGCAAAATTTGAAAGGTGTCGCAATACCTTTTGAGGTTCTATTAAATAACCTTGACCATTTAGGCTTAGTGGTCATCATAGAAAATGAACTTTTTCTGATTGTCCTGGGTCTTGGATGTTTATCTACATATGTATTTGTTATAAAATATAGTATCGTTGAGTTAGTATCCTATAACACAAGTCTCGAACTTACTTTGGGGCTAGCTCAATCAGTGTGATTAGTTCGTATATCTACGTTTTAATTAAATATATTCTTTATTTCATAATACATTCTAAATGCTCGCAAAATTTATAACGCTAACATAAAGTACGTTTTCCGACAATAATGTTCTAAATTATGAAAAGTTAGACAATTCTCTTGGTTATTATTTCGAAAGCTACTTGTTTTTGTAATTTCTTTTCTTGTTCTTTCAAAATGATTAAGCGCTTGTTTCTTGAGCTTTGCGAGGCTACAAATTAAACTCTTTTCATCCCGTTTTTCCTCGTTTGTGGGCTAATGCTTTAACTATGATAATTTAGAGGAAATACTGCTTGTTGTAGGATCTATACATAAAGAAAAAACTGACCGGATGATATAGATATATATTGACTGATCGGTCAACGCACAGCTGAAACCTATCTTGAAGTATGAAATTTTGCACAAACGTTCCTAGAATAATTAAATGTGCACTAAGAAGGAATTTTTGGAAATTGATGCCCTAAGTGTGAGGGTTGAAAGTTTGTATGAAACTTGGTCAATTTGGAAGTTTGAAATGTAAAAAAAATGCATATTAGCTCACTGTTTGAAACAACACGCTATTATGTCTCTATTTAAAAAAAAAGATTATCTAAGCGGGTAACATAGGGAGTAAGGGTTTGTATAAAACTTAGCTAAAAACACCTAAACAGCGGGAAAATGAGAGGTTGTCAAAAATTTTACCACACAGGTAAGGCCGTTTGTTTCAGCTAGTCATAAATATAAGATAAGCATATTATTTTATTAAAACTTACGTGAGATAAATTCATTATACAATGTCCTTTTTAATTAAGTACAAATATTTTAAGGGGTGATTTAGTCCACAATTTTGAACAACTTTTTCCAAAAAATGTATATCAAAATATTTTAAGTTCTCATACAAATCAAAGTAGTCACGTGATATCGTAACTATGGATAATGAATTTTTTTTTTCGTATTTCAATATACATTCATTGGGAAAAGTTGTTCAAAGTGATGGGCTGAATCACCCCTTAAAATATTTGTACTTAATTAAAAAGGACATTATATAGGGGAGCGGGGGGTAATGAGAGCGATGGTATTTTACCGAAAACTACCCCTAATGGCGCACGAGTGACCGCTTGGGCGTGTTCGTTGACCTTCGGGAATGTTAGTGTAACGCGGCCGACTCATTGGTGTGCTGCATTGAGTCACAAGTTACGGTTGTTTGTTTTTCGTTCCGTGCCTTTAAAAAAATACTGATTGTCAGTGACGAGATAAGCATGGAAATATAATATTGTTGAAAAAGTTTGTACTAATTGCCATTTAATCGATTTTGATAGAGAACTATTTATCAAAATGAAATTTATGTAATTATTTATCAAAATGAAGGTGAGCGGGTAATGGGAGCCTAGGATTTTTCTAAAGATCTGAAGGATCTGAAGGATCTAAACATTTATCTTTATTAGCAAGTAAGGTTTCCTTGTTTAGCTATGATAAGAATTATAACTAGGAAGATTCTAAATTATGGCTCCCATTGCCCTTGTGAAAATTGAATAGGCTCTCATTACCCGAAGTGTGGGGTAATAAGAGCGAATTACTTTTTTTATATTTCGATTTGTTTTCCCAAAAAGCGTATTTTCAGCGGATTCAAAACGTGATTATCTGATACTCATATAAACAAGGTTTATGTTCATACTTCGAATATATTATAATTTAAACATATGTTGTTTTGTTAGCAATTTTCCTTAGTAGGCTCCAATTACCACCCGGTTACTACCAGCAGGCAGCGACACCATCGGGTCGCCGTTCCTAACCCTCGCCCTGAAAATGATCGTCCCAATCGATCTAACCCTGGTCGGCCGGTTCGATTAGACGTGAATGAATCGTATTGATTTGTATGTAACAATTAGAATAACTTAAAAAAAACCGTTTGACGAAGATAATTTTCTTTCGATAATAATCTTTTAACCAAACAAACAAAGTTAACAAAAAAGGTTTTTAACATGTTTTTTTTAATTCTTGGAAATAGGGTAAGCCTTGTACTATTTTATTGAAATAGGGTAAGCCTGATTACGGCAAGATGAACATATAATTTTTTATTTTATTTTGGCAACATACAGTCATGTATTTATTATTATGTGAATTTCATCATTTCGTATAACATTGTTCACTTGTTACCTAAGACTCTCAAAGTTTGGCGGTCCGCGAACAATTAGTGCTGTCGAAATCAGATATGGTGTGGGCCGGATCAATCAATTATACCGTATGGTACGAGTAGAGATTGTATCTATAAGTCCTATAGGTGTGATGTGTGTATCTGTGTCATTTTGTAACCAATTTGCGTGAAATGGGCTTACTATGAATCATTGTCTGAAAAAAAAATGGGTTTATACTGCAATATAAAATGGAATGTGTTGGAGCCTTTGTTCATGTATAAATTATTTTTTTTAGCTTTGAACGTTTTAGATACAGAAGAGGTAAAAGTAGCTATTCTTTATTGCACAAATTGACAAATGTAAATGTAATTGACAAATTGAATATGTATATGTAATTAAAATATATATTTTCCTGTGGGAAACATACGTGATGAATATGTATGTATGTGATTATTTTACGTTACGTCTTCACTCTGTGAGTATCTCAAAGTATTGAACTGTGTTATTATGTAAACCTTCTAATCCGTGCTCCAAATAAAACGCCAGGCTGAATCTCAAAAACTTTAATACCACACTCTCACTTTATGTAACTTCTATCCTCCGTCGAAGTCCGGCACCGAGTGACCCAACTCACCGATGCGATCAACCAATCCCGCCATTTTTCCCCAGTGTTGTCAGTGTTACAAAATAATTTTCCCTAAATTACCATTAATTAAAACGATCAATATTTTTGTTTTGTGTGAAATATGTATGTTCACCGATTATTTGAAGACACCAGCTGGACCGATTTGGAAATTGTTTGAAAGGGCATTATTGTGAGCTTACCACCTTCGCGAGCTTCTGGTTCCACGCTAAGGAATAACATTTTAGTATAGGGCAAACTTGAGCCACTACCTAGTGCATTAGGTGTGAACAACAAACTATAATTATTTCAAGGAATTGTTATAGTAAGTAATAATTATCTCAAACATAGTTATTCGAGGTTACAGTTACGTTTAAGGAAATAAAAGCCAATCGATTTTAGGACATCTATTAATAGAGATTCTAAAATTGGAGCTAAAAATGGTAGGCTAAACTATTACTGTGCAAAAACATCAATTAAGCTAGACAATAATTTTGCATTACAAGTTAAGGTCAATAAGGTTCGGTAAAGTAATATTAGAAAAAAAATTTAAACGAATCGAAGGGTACCCGGTTTAGAGAGTTTTTAATTGACGATCCTAAAAGATTTATTTTTGAACAAATGTTAGCTCTAAAACCTCGTACGTTTTACAAAACTGTTGTTTTACCAACTCGAGCTTGTTATCGCGAAGCACCCCCACTGACTGTGTTACAGAAATAACAAGGCACTCGTTACGACCTAGAAAAACGACAACTACGTCTAACTGAGAACGATGTTAGAAGGTACCTAATTAGATAAAATTCTTTTTAAATAAAAGGTTTATTCACCCTCATATTCATAAAAATTACTAAACTTTTTCAGCCCTATTTCAGTTAAAATATGTTTCCTCCTGTTCTTCCAATGTCAAATATGGAAAAGAGGGGAAGGGATGAAACATGTTGTAAGGGTAGGGACCAATACTGAACTGGGTTTCTTTCGGCGTAATCTTCCCAGCAGTGGTCGTTCCGAAACGCTAGTAGTTTTTAGCTTTTGTACTAAAATAATATTTAAAAAAAATGACCTTCAATAAAGTAGTTTGGGGTGAGAGAGAAACCCGCCAAATAGACATATATTTTGACATTTGTAATAATAAATTAAAAGAAATTGACTTTCCCTCTGAACTTAAAGATTGTTTTAATCATAAATGTAATAATATAATGCATAGAAATTTAATTGATTCTATTTATAATAGTATTATTAATATTCTTACTGATGCTCTGTTTTGTCTTATGAATACAAAATAAGAAAGCGACATAAAAATGTAATTGGGTGGAATAAACATATAAAAGCTGCCCATGCCCAAGCCAGAGTTAGTTTTAAAAATTGGGTATTTTATAATAAACCTTCTACCGGGCCAATCTATAATCAAATGTGTGAGACTCGAAGGATGTTTAGGTCTAAGTTAAGGTGCTGCCAGGATAACCAGGAGAGAATCAAAATGGACATATTGGCCACACAACATACAGCCAAAAGGTTTGATAAATTCTGGAAACAAACAAATAAGCTTAACCATGCTTCGAGTCTACCTGCCAGCGTGAAGGGTGTTAGTGAGCCTGCCAAAATTGCTAAAATGTTTAAAGAACACTTTCAAGTTGTCTCACCTTTGGGACCGTCACAGCCGGTTAATGTATCAAGTAGTAACAAGAGCAAACAGCCTTACCTTCATTTTGGTGTTAAGGAGGTGGTTGATGCAGTGAAAGGTATGACCCGTGGTAAATCCCCGGGACATGACTCACTCAGTATTGAACATCTACAGCATGCTGGTGACCATCTGCCCCGAGTGCTAGCGATGTTATATACTCTCTGTGTGGGACATGCATACTTACCAAAAGAGTTGATGATGACGTTGGTGGTGCCGGTTCCAAAGAATAAAACAGGGGATAGGTCTGATGTCAATAACTATAGACCTATCTCTTGGGCTACTATTCTAGCTAAGATACTGGACAGTCTGCTTGATCGACAACTAAGCAAACATATTAAACTTCATGATGCTCAGTTCGGGTTTAGACCCGGACTCTCCACTGAGTCAGCAGTGCTGTGTCTCAAGCATACTGTCCGTTACTACACAGATAGGAAAACGCCAGTTTACGCTTGTTTCTTGGACCTCTCCAAAGCCTTTGACCTTGTAGCATACGACAAGTTATGGAGAAAACTCTCCGAGACTGATGTGCCAAGTGAAGTTACTGAAATATTTAAATACTGGTATGGCAATCAAAGCAACTATGTTCGTTGGGCAGGCTCATTGTCAGAGGAATACAAGATGGAATGTGGGGTGAGGCAGGGTGGGCTTACCTCACCAACATTGTTTAACCTGTACATGGACCAGCTGATTCGTGAGCTCATCAGCACTGGGATTGGATGTTCTGTAGGAGGCACAGTATTTAACAACATCAATTATGCAGATGACATGGCGCTTCTTGCGCCATCTATTAGTGCCCTCAAAAGGTTAATCTCAGTCTGTGAGCGTTACGCCGAGGCTCACGGCCTCAGGTACAATGCGACTAAGAGCGAATTTATAATCTTCAAGGCTACTGGTAGGTCGTATCGTTCGGTCCCGCCAATTTCGCTTGCCGGTTCGCTCCTTAAACGGGTTTCGAAGTTTAAGTACTTAGGGCATTGGGTGACGGATACGCTGAGTGATGACATGGACATGGATAGGGAGCGTAGGGCGCTGTCTGTTAGATGTAATATGTTGGCTCGTAGATTTGCTAAATGCACAAATAGTGTCAAGTTAACCTTGTTTAAGGCATACTGCCAGGTATTTTATACATGCAGTCTATGGGTCAAATATACGCAGAAATCACACAGCGCCCTGCGTGTTCAATATAATAATGGGCTAAGGGCGCTTTTGGGACTGCCGAGATACTGCTCTGCATCAGGTATGTTTGCAGAGGCCCAGGTGGATAGTTTTCAAGCCATAGTGCGAAAGAGGGTGGCCTCCCTGATGCGCAGGGTATACTGCAGTTCCAACAGCCTCCTCACCATCATTGCTGGCAGGGTAGATGGGCCCATTTTAAATCACTGGACTCAACTGCATGCGAGCCCATATCGCGTGTACGCATACTAACATAGTAAGTAAGAACAATGTTACTAACAACTTATGGATTATTATTTTTTTGTCCGAAATAAACAATTATTATTATTATTATTATTAATAAGAGATAAATTTATCCTACATTGAATAAAAAAATTTGACTTTGACTTTTGACTTTGACTTAAGACGAAGTGGTAGCTGAAGTGGCGCCCTCAATTGAAATAAATTGTTTAAAACTAAATATGGTGTTAATTAAAATTTTTATTTGTATCACTGTCCAGAAAGATCTTTAAACTATTTTATGAATAACCTTTGAAATTATAACTAATAGTCCATCTAGTTTTAAAACGTGTTTTCGCCAAAAGTGGCCACTATTGGCAAAAACCCGTTCTAAAACTAGACGGACTACCAATATTACTTTCAAAGGTTATTCATAAAATAGTTTAAACGTCTTTCTAGAGAGTGATACAAATCTAATTTTTAATTATCACCATATTTAGTTTTAAACAATTTATTTCAAATGAGGGCGCCACTTTAGCTACCACTTCGTCTTAAGTAAAATAGGATTAGCAAGGGAGAATACGTGAGAATTAATTTTGTATTACGTATGACACCGACAGAAGAATTCGTCGGTGTCATATTTAATATATAAATATTTCTCAGTTTATTCAAGTACCACAAATGTTTATAATGAAGAGTGAAATAAGGGAAGGAAGGAAAAGAAATGTCTAATATTTAGCTGATTTTATATAATAACATTGCTTGTTATGTTACACTTACATTTTAATCGATCAAAAAAAACTATATGATACATGAGCAATAAAGAGTGAGAAATACAAAAAACGTTTTACAATAGTCAAAATAAATAAAGTTTCCATTTTTTATCCGTCAATAAATGTTAACCTACGCATTTAATTTTACATCGATTCATAAAGCCAAGCTTTCGAGCAATAATGCATTGTAAGCCCGTTTCACAAAAATTGGTTACAATCTAGAACAGATACATTTACCATACAGTTCTACATACCGTACGGTAAAAATTAGCGTTGCATAACTATCGATAGTTTGACTATCGATACTATCGATTGTATCGATACTATTGAATTTGATACTATCGATACAATCGATTGTATCGAATACTGTCGATAGAATCTAAATTCAATAGTATCGATACTATTGATAGTTTTACCTTATATCAATAGTATTGCAAACTATTGTCAATCGATACTATCGATAGTATCGGTTAGTCGATACTATCGATAGTCCTATCTATATTGTGACTGTTTTTCAAGGCCATGATAGTATCGATAGGCTATCGATATTTTATACTATTGCTTGCAACACTAATATAAATGGTATAATTGATTGATACTCGGTCCGGACCATATCTGAATTCGACAGCACTAATTGTTCACGGTATGCCGAACTTTGACATTATTAGGTAACAATGTTGTAGGCACTAATGTAACCAACATAATGTGTTTATCTCGCTGTAAGCAGGCAAAGGGAATTAGTTTAACCCTTTCTTTTAACATTGTACTTTTTTAACCGACTTCAAAAAAAGGAGGAGGTTATCAATTCGTCGCGATTTTTTTTTATGTATGTTCACTGATTACTCGAAGACGCGTAGACCGACTTGGAAAATATTTTTTTGTTTGAATGGGTATACTGTTCAGGTGGTCCCATGGTAATTTTATTAAAATTGGTAGTGTAGTTTAGGTGAAAAGTCGGTTTTTAGTTTTGGAAAATTATCTTATTAGCCTTTTAGGTCCCATAGTTAGGCAAAGCCTTAAGAGGACAATTGAATTTTTCAGTGTCCAGTGCTGTCCCCATTTAAAATAAATTATTTGAAAGGAAACGGAAATATCATTAAAAAAATGTATTTTTTTAGTGTGTTATTTGACTCAATAATGACATACTAAAAAATCATTGAGATAAGACAACATTCAAGAGTGGGGAAACATTTCCTTCATCTTCTTTAGCCAAAGGGTAAAAATGGGCCTCTTTTACTGATATGTCCGTCCGTCCACTCGTCTGTCTATCATCTCATAAACCGTGATAGGTAGACTGTTGAAATTTTTACAGATGATGTATTTCTATTGCCGCTATATCAACAAATATTAAAACAGAATAAAATAAATATTTAAGTCGGGCTCCCATGGAACAAACGTGATTTTTTATAATAAATGATACGGAACCCTTAGAGCGCGAGTCCGACTTGCATTTGGCTGGTTATTTTATATGTACTATACTTCTCTCTTCATTTTATAGATATCGGTTTGATTCATTGGAAATTCCTCTTTCATTTTTTACTATTTCCAATATCAATTTCATAGTTTTTATTTAGTTAGTACTACTTTTACAACAATCCATACCTACAATATAAAATTTTATGTCTTACGGCCCAGAGCTCTGTCTTCCTCGTCAGAGAAAAAGACAGAATCAGAATCAAAATTTATTGCAAATCACGTGATAATGTAGCTGTATAAAATGAAATGTAGCTATATTCATGAAACCATTTTGAAGGACACGAAATAGATTTGTCAGCTGGTCTCGTAGAAATTTTATCAAAATTGGTTAAGTAGTTTAGGGGTAAAGTCGGTTTTTGGTTTTGATACTAAAACAAAAAAAATAAAATATATAGATATTTTAGTTCATGGGGCTTTATAAGAAACGAGTCGTTATTCTTATCCGATTTCAAAAGTCATTAATTTGCTCGGAGGATTAATTGATCCATCTTAATCGACTGAAGTTGGGTGGGTTTCAGCGGCGGAAAGATTAAAATAAAATGTTATTAAAGTTGGTCTAGTACGAGTATTATTACACTTTTGTATTTAATCA
Organism: Acrobasis suavella; assembly: GCA_943193695.1. Classification (NCBI taxonomy): domain Eukaryota; kingdom Metazoa; phylum Arthropoda; class Insecta; order Lepidoptera; family Pyralidae; genus Acrobasis; species Acrobasis suavella. The sequence continues at coordinate 5,642,531 of OW971941.1, forward strand.
ATTTTCAATTTTGTATCTTGTTATTATATTCATATTTTGTATTTATCAAGCGGAAGAAAAGTAATAGAATGAGTTGAGTTCGTATTTAACTATATCAATTATGTTCTTTAAACATATTTATATCTCATTAATGTATAATCATAATTAAATTTAATAATTATGTGTTTAATTGTTTTTTTCAGTCTCTTGATGATTAGTATAGCCCCTCTTGCGCCTACTGCTGAGCATAGGCCTCCCTTCGTCGACGCCACCCATCTCGGTTCTGTGCTACTCTAATCCAGGTGCGACCCATGACTTTTACTATGTCGTCAAACCATCTCATTGCTGGGCGTCCGACGCTTCTTTCACCCTCTCTGGGCCACCATTCGGTTAAAGTCCTGTATAGAAACCAAGTGAAAATTGCTTGTAGATTTATAGATTCAAAGATTCAAATGTTTATTCAGTAATAAGACCTTTACAGGCACTTTTACACGTCAATAAGTATAATTTATGTTACGTGTAAAGTATTTTAAAATTTAATTTATTTTTAAAGTAAAGCTACCAATACTAGCGCTTCGTAACGACCACTGCTGAGAAGAAACGCCGAATGAAACTCATTTTCACAGTATCGGTCGCCTACTCGCCAGAAGGGCTTTGTCATATTATTATTATTGTCTTTTAATTAATAAATACTTATAATATAATACAATGTTGACACATTATAACATGTAATGCTTGCGAACAAGTAAACAAACATAAATTGCGTAATAAAAAATATGAAGTAGTCAAAAAAGCGAAGCCGAGCTGACCAGTCCCTCTCGGCAGCACCCGTTCACAAGTTGACGCACGGATCAGCCATCGTTAAACTCAACCATATTAGAGGGAATCCAACGACCCGACCAGCGTCGCCGCCACTGGATTGGACATTTTAGTGAGCATGAAAAACCCAAACTTAGACCTTGTCAACAGAAAATATTAGTTATATGTTGGTCACCTATTGATCGCAGAGCATTTACATGTTTTTACAGTAAGCTTATTGTGGTAAAATAAAATGCAGCTATTTTATGTTTCATGTGTGGAGTGTAATGGAAAATGTTTAGGAAGTATCCACGCGTTTTTATCTCTTAAATAATCATTGATAGTATAGTACGTATTATTCAATTAAACCTTTTTTTACATAGAAAAAATATCAAGAATTACATCAATTGAAAACAAACTGGTAAACGCGGTAAAATATTTTTACGCGCGGAAATAGTTCACGAGTTAACTATTATTAGTTAACTCGCTAACGCGTTTTAGTATGACGATTTCAAATGTATTTTTAGTATTAATTTTCGGAACCCTCTCTACGCGAGTTCAACTCATACTTGGCTGGTTTTATTTGTTATAACGGCAATAGAAATACATCATCTGTGAAAACTGTTTAGTTTGTTATCACCGTTCACGAGATACAGCTTGGTGACAGACAGCCGGACAGCGGAGTCTTAGTAATAGGGTTCTGTTTTTACCCTATGGGTACGGAACTCAAAAAAATAGGATGAACAACTGGCGCACTGAAACGACATGTCAGATTACGGTAAAAATTTGAAATATTAAAGAAATTCAATTATCTAGGGTTAGAATTGGTTTTCGACGGTAAATTTAGGAATTGGAAAGAAATTATAATGGTGTAGAAGTTTTCCATACTGATGGTTAAATATGATATAATAGACTATATTCTCTTTTACGTTCATAATTTTATAGTCGGAAACCAATGTTAACCCTAGATAATTGCAATTTCTTTAAAATTACTTAATTTTGCCCATATCTGACATGTCGTTTCCAAATAAAACGTAGACTACGTTTGTATGGGAAGGTCTGATTCTGTCCGGGGTAAGGGGACTCTTAACGCTTGAAAGTCAAGGCTATCTCTAGCAAATAATAGATGACGCTACGGATATCAATTCGTTTCGGTAGTTCCGCTACTTATCACTACGTGGCGTTCTTGACAGTCGGTGTTTTTTTCAGTTGCCTAGCAAACAAACTTACTTACGTTGTTTTTTTGATGTACCGTTAATTAAATAAATAAATATATACGGACAAATTAAACTGATTGAGCTAGCCCCAAAGTAAGTTCATGACTTGTGTTATGGGATACTAACTCAACGATACTATATTTTATAACAAATATATACATAGATAAACACCCAAGACCCAGGACAATTTGAAAAAGGCCATTTTCCAACTTGCCCTGACCGGGGATCGAACCCAAAACCTCTGGGTGGCAGACTAGCATGGTAACCACTACGCTACGGAGGTCGTCAAAAAGGAGGCAAAGAAAATATTACCTTTATTCCACAGACAAATATTATAAAGTATCTTAAATCAAAAACTTTGTGGTAACTTGAAAAGTGGCATAAACGTGTCATCGCGCCAACGGGATCTGTTGATACGAAGTTTGCAACTAGTGAACGTCGATCTGAGTAACAAATTTACAATGCTTCAATTGTTCTAACTTATTTTACTGCGTTGCGATCTTTGTCTATGGTACTGAAACTTTACAAAATACGAGTTTCTGAAAATACTTCTACAGTTAGCAGTTTGTTTAGTTGTAACGATGCTATCTTTTCTTTAGGTGCCGCTTCATTCCTGAAGATTGGCAGTCAGCTCTTTAAATCTTGATTTGTCCAAGGCAAGCCTGAACAGGTTGTTCTACCGTTTTGATACCAGTCTATTGTCGGTTGTTCCTCAGCCATGACATTTTGAGACGTCCCACCTTGCGCTTTCCGGCAATTTTACCCATCATTATAGTCTGGAGTAGATGATATTGTGGGTTTCTCAACACGTGACCAAGATATGTAATTTTTCTTATTTTAATCGTTCGACCGAGCTCTACTTTTTTGTCCATGCGCTCCAGAACTTCAACATTAGTAATGTGATCCGTCCAGCTTATGCGCAGCATTTTACGGTAAGACCACATCTTACACAAATTCTTTCGGAGGTCTTCTTTTAAGGTCCACGCTTCGCAACCATACAACACAAGAGGCCAAACATAGCATTGAAGCAACCTTGTTCGCAGTTTGATGGAGAGATCTCGACTACACAACTCTTTCCCCATCTTTCAATGTCTATGGGAATGTCGAATTGATTTTTGGTTATTTGGGTGTTATCTTAATTTCATTATAGTGATTTTGACGACCTCCGTGGCGTAGTGGTCACCATGTTAGTCCGCCACCCAGAGGTCCCGGGTTCGATCCCCGGTCAGGGCAAGTTGGAAAATGGTCTTTTTCAAATTGTCCTGGGTCTTGGATGTTTATCTATATATGTATTTGTTATAAAATATAGTATCGTTGAGTTAGTATCCCATAACACAAGTCTCGAACTTACTTTGGGGCTAGCTCAATTAGTGTTATTTGTCCATATTTATTTATTTATTTATTTATGATCTTGAAAAGCCCGTGGTTAGATTTATTACGGGTATCTATGTCCCTTCCACATCGTATAAAGCTGGTATTATTAATTACACAAGTGCACAATGCTTCCATTACCACAGAACAAATAATAGTACAACTGACACGGGAGAGTACGTGGCGAATTCATGGAACTTTGGGCAGAAACAGGCAGCATGGTTTCAAAGTGATCGAGCGTTCTAGTACGAATTGCAGACTAATGGGATTCCCATCTCGGTATGGACAGACAGGTTGCGTGAATTGAAAACTAAGCCTTTATATTGTGTTATAAACTTGCAAGTTATACTACCTTGCTGGTTACAGAGCTTTGAAGTTGTCCAGTTAAATGTATAACAAATATCAGGTACCTATAGAAGAAGAATAATATTTTTTTAGCCGACTTCCAAAAAAAAAGAGGAGGTTATCAATTCGTCGCGATCGTTTATGTGTTTTTTATGTATGTGCACCGATTATTCAAAGACTCATAGACCGACTTTTTTAATTTTTAATTTGAAAGGGTATTCTTGTTAAGTAGTCCATAGATACATGTGAAAACGTGGAATTGATATCCGTAGCTCCATCTTTTAATTGTCAGGTAAATTACAAAACCCCGACTTTGAAGCGTTATTACCATTAACTTTTCACAACATGGCTAAGAAACAACGCAAGGGAAGTTTTCACGTAAAAAAAAAAACGCATTGAAATTGGCCATCGGTTCGAGCGCTACAATCCCATAAACAGACAGATGATGGGTACGAAAATTTTATGCGATTAATAGATGCCAAAATAGTAAGAAGAAGTGGAACAAGAAAACCCAAGCACAGCTATAATGACTCTATTAGTAGTAAACATTTCAAGAGGTTGGCGGAGAACAGAAAAGAATGGAAGAAACTCCGCCAACATACATCACACTAATATTATAAAGGCGAAAGTTTATAAGTGAAAGTTGAGAGTATGTGTGTGTGTATGTTTCTTACTTCTTCACGCGCAAACGGCAGGAAAATTTTGATAAAATTTGGAAGGAAATAAGCTGGATTAACACCTTTTTCCGCGGGTAACAGCGCGGGGCGCAGCTGGTATTATTTATATAATTATGATATGAATTCTTTAGCCGACATCTCAGCATAAATAAATTCACTATAAACAGAATGGGAATAGTTATAATAATTGATATTTTTCGTCTCCTGCGCCTTATTACACTTTCATTGAACCTTCGTTATTTCAGATAACGCATTTTTATATAAATCCCTAACTGTTTATACTATATGTAACAAATACTCTGTCCGATCCTTGTAGGAGCAACTTAGACCGTCAATATGAATAACTTTTCCTATGGGACCAATGCTTGAAACTCGAAGAAAAAAAATGACATTTTCATACAAATTGCTGAACACTTTTGTATGAAAATTTCGATTTTTTTCGAGTTCCAAGCATTGGTCCCATGGGAAAAGTTGTTCATTTTGACGGTCTGAGTTGCTCTTAAAAAGACAGGGTTTTTGTTACATATTGTATAAATCATTTTGAAAGCTTGAATGGATATATAACTACCTAAGCTATTACGTATTATAAACTCTCTTTCTATGTTCTTATACTGACGAAACCAAAGTTTATTCCATATATCTGAATAAGCAAATCTAATGAAGAATTATTACGTTGCCAACGGTACATTCTCGCGAGATATAACCTGACAGAATTCGAGCATTTATGCCGCTCGCGTACCGCGCTGGAGGCGATTTGTTGGTACTGCCTGACTACCTGACATACTTGACTGGTATTACATTTGTAAAGGCGTGTGTGCTAAGTCAAAAAATGTGTATACAATACCGTTTTTTATTTAGAATAAATATTTTAAAGGGTGATTCAGTCCATCATTTTGATCAATTTTTCCCTAATACCAATATACAAAAAAATTTGGTTCTCATTGTTTGTTTTTCGTGTATGTAAGTGGCCAACACTGCTGTCAGATTTTTGTGGCTACCTCAAGGCATCTGACATAGCTTGACGACTGCCATACAATGATGACAGCCGGGACCAACGGCTTATACGTGCCTTCCGAAGCACGGAGGAGCTCGAGAAATTTTTGTGCCACTTGTGGTCACCCATCCAAGTGAGGACCACGCCCGGTGTCGCTTAACTTGCGAAAGCGCTAGTTCTCATTCTTTCATATAAATCAAAGTAGTCACGTGATATCGTTACTACAGAAAATGATTCTTTTTTCGTATTTCGATATACATTTTTTTAGCAAAGTTGTTCCAAATGATGGTCATGAATCACCCCTTAAAATATTTGTACGTAATAAAAAAGAACATTGTATAGTTACATAGCGTATTGTATTAGACCTGAGAAAATTTTCACTATTATACCGTGCGATATGTTACATGCTTTATTATTACTCTTGCCTTATAGTGCCTACGTAATATGCGATTAGTATCTATCCTTTTTATAGAATATGGTCAAAAAGGTGCATTTTCAGATTAAGAGCGCCGAGGCGACGCACGTAAGGAACATTATTTTTTGCATGGAAATATGTCCTTTACGACACACAGACCTAAAGGTCAGTTCAGACTGAGAGCGCAGTGGAGAGAATTTTTATTTATGACACTCGAAAATAAACTGTAATACGCAAGTATGCTCACGGCGTCTCGAGACCGTATTTTGTCATGTTTAAACGTTTATACACTATAAGCTTATTATATGCGGTCTTATTTCCAATTGAGTCAGTCTGTCTGAACGGACCCTAAGTATTAATTCTTACTATCGGTAACACCAGACTGGATCTAACACTCTTCATAATCCTCTAGAGACTTTACAGTACTCTATTTAAGTTGTATGTATTACGAGAAACATTATTTTCATAATAATATGCGTATGTATGTGGGAGTAGATTCCAAAACTAATTCCGAACTTTCTATTAACTTTTATGAATTTCCTAAAATGGAGGTGTTTGGACGAGTATTACTGTTTTCTCACGTTTGAAATGAAATTGTGAGATGAATTGAATTACAATATTTAACTGAAAAGAAAAATACTGATATTATTCATGTAATATTTATTTTGTGAAAAGATGGTTCCTATTCTACATATTGTTTGGTAAATAAACAGTATCCAATTTGAAATTCCTTTTTCATATGAATAAAAGACTTTTCACGGAAGACATTTATCAAAGGCGAAAGTTGAGAGTCTGTGTGTATGTTTGTTACTTCTTTACGCATTAACGGCTATACTTATTTTGATAAAATTTGGTATGCAGGAAGCTGACACCCTGGATTAACACATACGCTATTTTTTCCGCGGATAACACTGCGGGACGCAACTATTATCTAGTATTTTTAAGCAGGTATATATAATAACCAGAATTCCCTTGTATTATTCATTACTTACATAGGTAGCTGACTAGTTATTTAACCTATTGTGAGTTTAGAAAGGGTTAAAACACTTTTACCACGTCAATATGCAGAAAATACATGCGTCTGCTATAAATATGGGGTTTTCTACTGAAATTCGGCATGCATATCATATAAAGAGTGCCAACATTTGAAACTTTTATTCTCAAAACTATAAAAATCTTTTGCAAGTTTTATAGCTTATGCTTTTTCTAAAAAATTTTTGCGAAACTAAACCCGACTTCTACAACAAACTACAAAACCGATTTTGATAAACTTTCTATGAGACCATTTCGCAAGTTTGCCCTAAAAAAACCGATTTGTCCAGTCTTCGTGTAAATAGGGAACGTACATAAAAAATAAAAATAACATACTATGTAGATTCGAATCTATTACTTCCTAGTTTTCTGAAGTTGGTTAAGTTACAAAAATTCTTTTCGGCCTTTATATAATATCACAACTACTGGAATAAAGGCCTTTCCCAATAAACAAAAAAGGACTCGTCCATAATTTATACCACGCTTTTTTATTTTATTCAATTTAGCTAGTATTTTTGTAGCTCCTAATTATTTATTTTTGATTTAAATTTTAGTTTTTATTTAGTACTCATTTAATTATCTACAAAAGTATTTATGTTGTAAATAAACTTCTGGTATATAAAACGTAAACAAGGTATAGTTTAGTACCAAAGTATGTCTTTTGTTTTAATATCGTATGTTGATTTTTGAGTTCATTAGAAGTATTTAAAAATTTTCTATTTTATGTCTCATGTAGAAACGAAATTGTCGAGTTTTATTTTTAAAAATCTCTCAGAAAATCCTACGAGATTAAATAAAAAATACTTGTTAAACTTAATTAACAAGCTGTTTGCGACATAAAATCTTACTTTCTTGACAGGGGAATTTAGTTTGTTGTATTTTAGTAGAGGAGTGGCTAAATATCTAAGTTAATTTATAACGTCAGATCACGCTACAATCCTAGAAGAGACATTTCTTAGATACATGAATTTTTTGGGGTACTGAACCCCGCTTGAAATAAATAATTTTAATAGATAAACTTCAAACTATTATAGTTTAAAGGGAGAACGTGAAACCTTTCTAAGCATGTTTCTGAAAAACGCTCACTTTTGACTGTTTATATAATCATCTGATATGATGCCAACGGCTACTTTCTACCCTAGCACTAAAGACTTGTGTGTACGTAATAAATGATACGCGACGTAAATAGATAGTTTCTAGTTAGATACTCAGTTGTTCATATTTGTTTGTGCCACAAGAGTGTTTTAGTAAAATTATTGCTTCGGGAAACAACTGTTTCCGCCTCTTGAACTTAGGTTTCGTCCAAAAAATGCATGTATGATTCAAAATCAAAACCCCCCAAAAATCCACAGTTTAAAAAATATATAAATTAGGGACAACTGTTTCGATATTTTTAAAATTTTGTTTTGTTTAATAAAAATAATAAAGTAAAGTTGAGATAGCTTTTGTAAAAAAAATATATTTTAAAGCATCACATACCTATATATAAAATATTAAGACCTGCAGCTGTACTTTTTCATAATAACTCTACATTATTACGGAAATCATCAAAATCATGATTAGTTTAAAAGAGAAAACGGTTATCGCTTACTTTTTGAAAAATTTTAGCTAAACAATCCTTTTGACGGCATCTAGAACCGTAAATACCTTGAAATGAAACCAAAAGAGTCACTCACATTACATTATCAGAGAACTTTTCTAACAGAATTGTTCTTTTTCTGCGGTTTTTCCTAAAGACTACAAAACATAAGGACGTTCTTCTGCAAAGGCGTGAAAATGTTATTCTGAGTTGACAACGCAGAAGTAAAGATGGACGCCAGCACCACGCTTCAGACGTCCATCTTTGTTTCTAGTTGAATGTGTAAATGGTTATTTATTAAATGTTACCCAGACTTTCCGAGCTTCCTAAACTTTTTATTTAAACCGTAAAAATACGTGTTTTCCCGGAAGGGAAAAAATACGACGCAGATGGGCAGTCATTTTAAAAATGTAGGTGGAGATCCTTTCGAATATTTCTTCGTGGAAAAACTTTCATTATTAATAATGTGAAACCGTGTGTTCTAATAACGTTCTACATCTTCGTTTTTAATAAAAAAAATATATTGCATGAATCTAATTAAGTGCATTCGGAAGACCTGCGAGATTCACTTCAAATTTTAAACGAGCTTCATTTGTAACTTTCAGCTGGGGTATATCCTCTTCGTTATCATGCAAAGCTATGAAAGGTACAATCTGTTTTTCTGTGATAGTTAGATATTATTTCTCTAGAAAAATAACATATTTTCGAATAGTCTTGAAATCCTTCCCGTCAAGAGCATCTCACGAGGTCACCATTCAAGAACCTTTCTATGTCAGCGGCCATTTGTTTGTAGTAGTGTCCCGTATACATAAATAGAGTACGTCTATTTCCATAGAATTACAGTGACAAGAGTTAAATTATACTTGTAGATAGGGACATAAACAATACCAAAGGAAGCTAGATATCTACTACTTTCCCGTTCTGCGTCGCAAATCCTTGAAAAACGTCACTTTTTATTAAGACTAAAGTTTTTTCCGTCTTTTGTCTGCATTTGCATTATAGCGGCGGTCTGGAGGTGAAAATTTAAAAATATTAAAATGCTGAGCAGTTTCTTGATTTAAACTTAAGTTATTTAAGTGACGAAGTGCTTCCTTTTGTGGGAAAAACCCAACTCTTGGAAGTTGAATACTGAGTCTTTGAAACTCCTTTTGTCAACGTTTTTAAAGTAACCCGTTATTTAAATTTAAAGTAAACAACAAACAAAGTTGAAATGAAGTTTAGTATTTTTGGTTTATGTTTAGAAATTTATACACTTCATATTGTCCATCTTCAGAAATGCCGGAGCGCGTAAGGCTGGGGCATAAAACAACGCAAAAATAATTTCGGTTGATTTTCGAAATCAACCCACACAGGGGTACTGTTTTATATAAAGAGAAACCTTTAATACTAAAATGTTAAATCCTTTGGAAAGGTAAATTCTTCAAATAAATTTTAGAGTAGGTTATATTCGCAAAACGTTAACTCAAATATTCCAAAATATTATTTGGCTAACAATTTGCTGCTATGAGCGGCGAATGATTAAATTATAATGGGCAGTTAGGCCGCCAGTATGCTGTTTACGGCCATAAAACCAGCAGAATTCAGATCCTCTTAATTTGTATGCGTAATTTCGTTCATTGAAAATTCAGACTATTCTCTTATTAATAGTTGCTTGTTTTTTTTTTTGACGAATCACACAGATTGAGCTAGTCCCAAAGTAAGCTTAAGCTTGTGTTATGGGATACTAACCCAACGATACTATATTTTATGATAAATGCATAGAAACATATAAACACCCATGACAATTTGAAAAAGGCCATTTTCAAACTTGCCCTAGCTGGGGATCGAACCCAGAACCTCCGGATTAGCGGACTAGTTGACCATTACGCCACGGAGGTTTAAGTAAAACATGTATATAAAAAGTAAAATATAAAACATACTACAAAATAAAAGTATATTCCAAAGATCTAACCTAAATGCCTGCTTGCCACAGGGCATGGCCCAATCTACCGGCGGTTAGGGCCGCACGTTGCGAAACCTCCTGACAATACGCCCTACAAAAACCACTACTTTTATTGTTTCATTACTTATTCCGTAGGGCAGTGTGCGGTTGAGCAAAAAACTCTAAAGTCATCTAATAAATAATATTATAAGATTCCTTTTCACTGGCAGTACAGACCTGCCAACGCAATCATAAAAGGTAAACCTAAGTATCGCGTATTATAAATTATAACTAATACCTTGGCGACTCAGCTTCCTTTGATGAGAAACACGATGAATAGACGTTCTATTAAAACCTAGTAAGATTGAATTTTCACCCCAAGCACCCTATACATACATACTATATATATATATATGTAATATATAAATTATGGCAGAGAAGAGAGGAATGGAAGCATCTCCACTTAACTCCACCGACAAGAGAAAGCTCTTATGAGGCTTTTCACATTTGGTTGGCTGTCTCGCTCACACAATCAAACATTTTTAAAGATTATTAAAAAATGTGACTCATTTGTAGAAAAGTGTTTTAATTACTTTTAATATAATTATATGTTAGATATTGTAGGCATGTTTTTTATTGTTTATGTGTATCGAGAGCCATTAAAAATTCAAAATTTTGATGACCTAATTTTCGATGTAGTCAATGTCTACACGATATACAAACATGTCTAAAATCTTCACAATATAATTAATTATATTGAATGTTAATGAAACACTTTTTTACAAATGAGACACATTTTTTAATAATCTTAAAAAATGTTTGATTGTGCGAGCGAGACAGCCAACGAAATGTGAAATGTCTCTTAAATTTCAAGAAGATATCAAGAATTGCACGTTTAAAGTAATGAAAATATTGCTAGATTCGTGGCCCAAACAGTACAGCTACCAGGGTTAACCCCAAGTCTAGTCCGTGTACGAGCATTTGATGTGGAAACTTAGTCCGTACAAACAGTTTGAGGAATGAGGCCAGCTGCCCGTTTAATTAATCATTTGAACTGCTAAATGGATTTATTTAGATTTCACTCACTAGCGTAATTCTCGGTGTTTTGTAAGAAGACCGTATGTATTTGTGGCTTTTAAAGCTTGTTTTATAATTTTAACAATAAAAATAACTAGAAGTAGCACAGAATAAGTACTAGTACTCACGTACAGAAGTCTTAGTCAGAAAAGAAATTCAAAGACATATCTACTTAACGTGGTTAGCGCTATGGTTTAATTTAGCTCGCGTCAGAACTCCTCACCTCTTCGTTTAGATACCTAGACATCCATTGCAAGCCAATTTCATTCCTATTACTCTGGAAACGATTCATCTAACTGAATTTTCCCCTTCGAAGTGGTCGCCGCACGCATAATAATAATACAGGTATATTTGCGATACCTAAACGGGGCACACACACACACAAACGGGGGACACAGGCCTGCTAGTAGTAGATAGTTATACATAAAATGTATAAGAATGTAACAAGAAGATACACGTATTATATCGTTATCTTTACCTTTAAGCCCGTGTTGTGATTTTTACTCGAATTACCTGAAAAAGAGAAAGCAGGGTTTTGAATACAAGTACGTATTATTAGCTAATTAAAGGCTGCATTGATATATACAGGGTGTAAATCTGTAACCTTGCTATGTTCTCAGAGGTTCTTATTCTAATTATAATAAATAATTTTCCCCGAAGAACAAAGGTCGAAATATGAAAAAATAGGTTCTCCATATAAAACTGCTTAGAATGGGAGGTCCAATTTTTTTTCTAATCGGTATAGATTCCTTCAAGAATATGGTAACGTTACAGATTTAAAACCTGAACACAAAATAATAGAAACTTTTATAAACAAGATGTTAAAACTTATCCCATAAGTCTATAAAACTCGTCCATGCATGTATATTTGATTTTGTATTAATTAGTATTGAAATTCAGAGACCCTTGGAATCACTTTCCATTCCCAGTCTCTTTCAGTATGATGATAAATAACAACTTTCCAAGAAAGCTCTTAGAAAGTTCAAAAGCTAATTGACATTCTGCCGTCAATACCGACTGGCGTACTTTATTGTTTGTAATTAATATCTAAGAAAAAAACGTTATTCTTTCTTTAACTTAGCCTTAGTCGTAAACAAATCAATGTAATTGTAACTATCTACGTATTATTAAAGATAAAAGGACTGTTTTAGGGAGTCCAATACTTGAAAAAAAGTAGAGGAAAATTCAAAATTGCATATGAATTGTTTTTTCAGGTTCAGACATTGCTTTAATAAGTATATTCAGAGGTTTAAGATATTTTGATGCCACTTGTTTTCACAAATCTAGACACGCGGCAGCGTATCAGAGCCAAGTTCAAATAGGTTTATGTTACCAGAGAGCCGCCGGAGTTAAGGTAGAACAAAATCAGTTGATGAAATTATCTGGAATAGTTCTTTTCTGGATAAGACGAGCTTGCAGCTAAGAGAGATTAGTAGAGAAATATTGTGAAAGAATTTACCCAGTAATGGCGCTTGGACATGACACTAGTAGGCTAAAAAATTAGTCATAAATGTAAAAATCTCGCTCAAGTTTGCTTAACATGCGACATCGCTATTCGTATAGACAAGGTGACTCTTTAAAAATGTTATTACAAATCCGTCAGACTGAGCGCTGATATGTTTATATTTTTTTCGGTTTTTGTTAATTGTTTTTATGGAAATTAGTTCAGTTCTATGGGCAGGACTTGCTCCAATTTGACTGGTAGGTAAAAAGTCACCATGTATAGCGTACTCTCACAGATTTGTTAAGAGTGTAACAAAGCCTTATAAAGACAACAGCATAAAACCGTGATACGTTTCGCGCGTTTGCTTAAATTATTACCTTCCAGTGGTACAGTCGGCAGAAGAGTGGAAATGTTTAAAATTCAACGCACTTGGCTCATTACTGCTGGCTTTGTCTTATTATTTACGAGCTACGTGGATTCTTTGCCGAGTAGTGCGCCGCCATTTGTTAAATAATTCTTCTGCGCAATACGTGTGAAAATATGTCTGGGAAATGTACATGTCTCTATTTTGTATGGAAACTAAATTTTCTTGAATATGTAAAATAAGAAACGTGAAAACCAGTTTTTCGAGCACGAATCGAGTAAGTTAAATGTGGTGTTGATGTACCTTACAGTATGTTTAGGATAATCATTATGAATCAAAAAAATATACAAAAACCCTGTCCGATCATTATAGGAGCATCTCAGACCGTCCATATGAACTACATTTCCTATGCGCCAATGCTTGAAACTCGAAAAATAACGACATTTTCATACAAAAGTGTTCGGCCTGCCCGACATATTGTGTGAAAATGTCGAATATTTTTTTGAGTTTCAAGCATTGGTCTCATAGGAGAAGTTGTTCATAATGACGGTCTGAGTTGCTCCTACAAGGATTGGACAGGGTTTTTGTTACATATTGTATACGGACATATCACAAGCTCGCTGGAAAGCGCTGGATGCAGGCCGCTCTAGATAGGACATTTTGGAAATCCTTGGGAGAGGCATATGTCCATCAGTGGACTTAATGCAGCAGAAATGGTGATATCACACAGATTTAGCTAGCCCTAAAATAAGCTTGCATTATCCAATAATTATATTCTAATATCAAAGATATTATATTTTAAATTATGATAGCTCAAATAATAAAGATAAAACTGACAATAATGAAGGTACTTAAAAGATCTATAGATTAAAAAAAGATTAATTATGGATACTTTTCTAACCCAACGTCAATACCTATATCTGGCCGAGATCCGTTCCTTAATTTGCCGTGAAAAAGGGACTTAATAAACATATTTTGTGTTAAGAAATAATTTGTATAAATACATACTTATATAAATATTACTTATATATTATTAGGATAGAGTTTTAATCAAATAATCTTGTGTTAAGAGATACTATAATTCTAAGGAAGAATAACTTCAAACATGATAATGTTTGCTCAAATTGGATGAATGTCGCATGACGCAGCGTCAACTGTCAGCCAATGTCTGTTGTGACGCAACGTCATACAGCAGCCATTGTGTTTCCAATAATTATCGTGAAGTAACGTGACTGAGCTGAGCGAAAGTAAATTAACCACCCTTTAAAGTCTAAGTCAAATAATTTATTTGCATTCATGTAAGTAGAAGTAGATGGTTACATAATTTTATGCGGAGATAAAATACAAATAATTCTGTTTCAAATAAAGATAATAATTTCGTATTTCTGTTCATAAAGGCCAGATATTTCTGCACACGGTTTCTGCAAGTGTCATTCGCGACCAGCTTATCTTCGTGCTCCAGACTTTATAAAATACCAGCATCGAGACAATTCTATTATTGGCCAGTTAGAGCAGGAGACTTCGATTTGGATATTGAGAGCTGAAATAAACAATTTTAGCCAGTGAAATATGGAAATTAGATGAAAAGGTTTTGGTAATATTAGACGACAACCGCGCGAGTTTGAAGATTCTTTTTTTAGGATGTGTGGTATTTGACTGATTTAAAGTCCGGAGTTAAAGAGCCTGTTCTGTATATAGAGCAAATTGCAATTTTTGTTTTTGGACCTGTTTTGTTACTTTTAGTGAATAAACAAAATTATTCGTTTAAAAGCTACAGAGTAAGAAAGTATGAAAAACTGAAAATCCAAAACGTATGTATCTAAAGCAGTCTTACTAAATGTGTATAATTCATATATATTAACCTAGTTTTGTATCTAAATACAAAGGCTATGTTATTGACTTATTATGCTCATTATTGACCGATAAAAAAAAAAAAATATTGTATGAGTGGCAGCCAATATGTTTCAAAACAGCAGCGAATCATAATTTTCGTAACGAACTTGAATTTTTATCTCATTTCCTGTGAGGCTCGTCCCGCGATCACGTTTCGTATTAACGTCTCACTGGATTATGATCGCCTCACAGCATTAATGCATCCACATGATCCTGTGTTGTTCTCCTATTACCGACGTTATAAAATGCCTATGGTACAAAAGGGTAACTCGAGTACGACAGTTTTAAGACTTTTAAAACAAGACTGCCATAGGCTCTATTTTAATAAAAACTTAATTTTGTTCCTCATTTTCTGTGAAGCTTGTTTTGCCATGATGTTTCGTATTAACGTCTGAATAATAATCGCCTCACAGCATTCATACATCCACATGACCCTGTGTTATTCTCCTATTACAGACGTTATAAAATGCCTATGGTACAAAGAAATAACTCGAGTACGACAGTTTTAAGACTTTTAAAACAAGACTGCAATAGGCTCTATTTTCGTAAAAAGTTGTTTTTTTTTTCTCATTTCCTGTGAGGCTCGTCCCGCGATCACGTTTCGTATTAACGTCTTACTGGATTATGATCGCCTCGAAGTATTAATGCATCCACATGATCCTGTGTTGTTCTCCTATTACCAACGTTATAAAATGCCTACGGTACAAAAGAGTAACTCGAGTACACGACATTTTTAAGACTTTTTAAAACAAGACTGCAATAGGCTCTATTTTTGTAAAAAAACTTGATTTTTGTAAGCGGCGATTGGTGTTTCGTATTTTATCAATTAATTTGACAACCCAAGCATACTTCGTTTCATGTTTCGAAGAGAAAGAAAAGAAATAAAGACAAGGCTCAACGCCGCCCGACGCTAAATCTGCTTGGGAATGCAGTTAAGGGACGAGGTTTGTGCTTAGATCTTTAGTCGCCTCTTACGACATCCACAGTAAGAGATGGAGTGCTCCTATTCTAGGCCACAAGCCACACAGCACAAAGAATGTGTTGCATTAATAGCAAGTCTACTCCATGATGAGATAAGAGTCTATTTTATGTATTTTTTATTTTGTACTCATAACAAACAGGTAAAAACACCTCTAAAGAACACAATATTCTTTTCCTCTCCACGCTTACAAGGGGTAATTTTTTGAGAATCTTTGTCTAATACATTATTCTGTTGACATACGCGGTACGTGATCAACAACTGAAGCTCAGGATATTTCATCGTCTTTTTATCCTAATGGGCAGACAGAGTCTAGGGTTTACAAACCAAAAACCACGTATAGTGAATTGGTGGGCGATGGAAAAAGAGAATCTAAATATTGATGGGTTACTAGTCGCATTGTCTATTGATTTGACTTTTACGACATCGCGGGAAGAAAAGCAGCTGTTCCTTCTTGTTCTATATTTTTTTTCTTGTCTCCCATTGCAGACCAGTATGTAAGAAGCTTATAATGTTTTTGGGGTTATGACATTTTTATTTTATTTTATTTATTTAATAAATCCAAAGACCTAATGATACAATAATATCTTATAGGTTGAACTTACGGCCAATAACAGATTTTCATTTTTTACACATGTATAAACAAGTATTTAGCTAAGCTGGGAGCACAAAGCACCCTGAATGTTACAATCTAAGCAGAGTATGACTAAGTATTTAGTTTGTTTTGGATATATATGAGATACATTTCAGATTTACAGAAGGGCCTCTCCTGTAGCCCTGTGTGTGAGTGAAGTGAAACGATGTGTGATGTGTGTATAGTTTGTTTGTGTGTATGTAAATGTGTGTATCTACTTGTGTGTGAGCTGGTCGATGATGTTTTGTATTCACGCAAGATTCTCGTCGTTGCCGTGAAATTCAATGTCATTAAATTTCATTAAACAATGTCAATGTCGTGTTATTAACCCTTAGCACCACACGCTATCTCAAATCCGATGATGGTTCAGGCAAAATGTCCTCATTCACGTTTTCGTCAGAATCAAAGTCATTCAACAGATCTATTAGCTACTGGGGATTAAAATTTTTATTTATAGTACACCACTAAACTAAAAAAACACAAATAAATACGTAAAAGAAACTACAAGTAAACTAACTTATTTACACTCGTGGGGGACTAGGCTCCCCCATCGACTCGTACCTCTTAAACTAGGCACAGTAGCCAGGAGCGCGTCCACTCCCAGCAAAACCTTGGGCGGCACCGGGAATACCCGAAAACTCAAGTGCGTCGCGTTTAAAATACTTAAAATATTTGCTAAAATGTGAGTGGTGGGGGAGCTTACTCCCCCACGTGTGGTGTTAAGGGTTAAAAGACATTGGTAGCCAAAGCGTGACTTTAGTTTGTGACACTGAGAATTTTGAGATATTGAAGATGGAGTAGCGAAGCTATCGAAGGTACCTTCCGATAACAATCAACATGGATGTGGACAAAAACGACGGGTTGTACTCCGGGAGTGCCTGCAGAAGTGAAAACTTTAATATTAACGTTGTGCATTTCTATGGATGCGCGTGGCACGCTGTAACATAAACACACACGAACATTCGCGCAAGCGCCCTGCGCCGCCTTAACAAAACAGCAGGCGCAAAAGAGGGGGGGCGCCGCGCGTCTTACGAATTTTCGATCAGGTCATGTGTCCTGACGCCCTGACGCCCTGACGCGAGTTTAACATTTTTTACCCATACCAAAAACAGTGTACAACGCCGCTAAAGAAGTTTTCACTTCAAAAATTATTAAAACGCATGGTATATTTTTATATATTTTCTGATCAGAAATAATGTCGAAGAGAAGACGTAAATCAGTCCCACAATGAATATTCGAAGCGCTGTATCTTTGTAAATTTTTACTATTTTGCGAAACGAAAAAATATAGGTCCTTTATTTTTGGGAAATAATTCATCGACTAAATGAAATATTTTTTTTACCCAGTCTACATCCCTTCTAAGGCAGGTTAGACCTTACCTATTTTCTCAGTAATTTTATACCGTATAAAATCTTGAAATTATTATTGACTAGCTGCGCCCCGCGGTATTACCTGCGGAGAAAGTAGCCTATGTGTTAATCCAGGGTGTCAGCTACCTGCATACCAAATTTTATCAAAATATGTCCAGCTAATGCGCGTGAAGAAGTAACAAACATACACATACACACACACCCTCACACACACATACACACCCTCAAAGTTTCACCTTTATAATATTAGTGTGAAGTGTGACTAGCTGGTGCCCGCAACTTCGTTGGCGTGAAATTTAAAAATGACGCCAACTTTTTTTTCCTGATATCAGATTACAATGAAACAAAGAATAAAAAATATGATGCTCTGAGATAAGCTTAATCTATTATTGAAAACCACGTTAATATCGGTCTAGGAGTTTCGAAGATTAGTGTGAACAGACATACAGACAGAATTTTTTTTCTCTCTTATTTGTGTTTATTTACTTTTTTTTTATCGCCCATACATTTTTTTATATAAATCTATTTGTTGTACAGACACGCCATTTTTACTGTTCTGTTATTATGTATTGATGTATTGATAAAGTATACCATTACTCGTGTTTGCCCTCCAGTCGCTTTCCATAAATCGAATTTACATTTTCATATCAAATCCGTTCATGTATACACATTGTTACAATAACGCCTAACATAACTATATTTCGATGCGATATGTCGATTCACGGCATCGACATGCGGTGTGTGCGTTTCCATTGTTTGTGGCTCTATTTTGGGCGAATGTTCTGACAGGTGCCGGCTTATCTTCACACTACGTGCGCTCGCGTGGCTTCACGTGGTTTGACAGCAGAGCGGCTTGAGTTTTGAGAGATGGTGTGTTCCCGTGAGACTCGACGCGGTTTCTACGGCTAACTTAGGATCTTTGCCGACGTTAGCTTGCAGTACTTGCAGTACTTTTGTTATCCTTGGATATCTTGTTTTTGTGTACAAATATACTGGAAATGCATTTATTATATGCATATGATTGTTCGAAGTACCTCATTAATGATTACTTAATCTGTAGTGTGTTTACATACTTCAAATCTATAGATTTTTTTTCATTTTGTTTTTACTTCTCTCTGTTATTTTGGGCAAATGATCTGACAGGTGTCGGCTTATTTCACGCCACGTGCGCTCGCGTGGCGTCACGTGGTTTGACAGCAGAGCGGCTTGAGTCTTGAGACGTGGTGTATTCCCGTGAGGCTCGATGCGGTTTCTACGACTAACTTACGATCTTTGCCGTCATTTTTATCGAATATGTTTCAATACTTTTGTTATTCTGGGATACTTTGTTTTACATAATTTTACGAACTAACTCACAAATGATTATTTTATTTATGATGTGTATGCGGCTGTTCCCTGCAGACGTTTTCATTAGGTTTATGATTTTGATGATTTTGTTATTCTTAGAATCTTACTTTTCGTATCGAAACTGGTACATAGAATTTTAAATTTGTACTTATACTTACTTAATGTGTAGTTTAGCATTTCTTTGGTATTTTGACATTTATCTTGTCTGTATTTACGTACTTATCTTTATATATTCTATTTTAGGCGAATGTTTTGACAGCTACCGTTTTATCTTTCTACCATAGACCTAATTTTTTTTTACCTTTGTACTACGTGCGCTCGCGTGGGTCATGTGGTTTGACAGCAGAGTGGCTTGAGCACAGTTGAACATTTGACGGCGGCGGCGTGTTCCCACGGGATTCGACATGCGATGTAAACATGATTGAGCGTTTTAGACATTGAGCATTTTAGACGAGTTGCTACATAGACTATTTGCGTTTAAGACCATGCGAGTAAAATTTTTTTTTATTCTTTTAAACTTTATGTTGGTTGTAAACTTTTCACAATTGCGCCTATTCTAGAATAAAAAAAGAAGAAATACTCAAACCAAACTAAGACTAAAAAGCCTTATTTAAACATGTGCTAATGGAATGTTTAAAACCGCTGGTGTAAACGAAATCCGAAGGGCGAATTTAAACCAAACATTAAGTTACACAAGTACAGCTATTTTTAGGATAATTTGAATCTTTAAATTTAATCTAGAATAACTTTGTTGACGTTTATCCATTCTATTCCTGTTCTTGGATTAAGTAATTATTGGTATTGTGATTTATCTTTTGTTGAGGAACGTATGGTGAATGAATGTATAACCCAACAAAAATCCACATAATACTCTTTTCATAGGTTTACTTGGATTGCGAAGACCATTTATTTTTGAGATAAATGTCAAATATTGAATTTAAAGGATGATGTAATCACACACATGTCATATCGTCACAGATGTCATCTCATCAGATAACTTCATACAACGTGAAAGGGACATACCCGTAATAAATCAAACCACGGGCTATACTACATCACTATAGTATAATGAAATTAAAATAACAACCAAATAACCAAAAATATTTTCGACATTCCCATACAAATTGCCCGAGCGGCTGAGCACTTTTGTATAGAAATGTCAAAATTTTTTTTTGTGTTTCGGCTGTTATTTTTATTTCATTATACTATAGTGATCTAGTATAGCCCGTGGTTCGATTTATTACGGGTATGTCCCTTCCACAATGTATAATACTCCCAGATAACTTTACTATTCCTAGAAAAATGGCGGTATAAATAGCTTACTCTGGAATAGACATCTTATTTTTGGATTAGTGACTGGTAAAACGCAAAATTGAGTTATTCTAGAGTATAATACTCTAGAATAACTCAAATTTGTATGTCTAGTATAATACTATTTATTCTCGGAATAAATTTTAAAATAGTTTGGTCAAATCCGCCCTAAAGGTTAGATAATGCTTTTAGCATTAAGTCCGCCTTTTGTGCTATACAATTTGTATTTTGTAAAAAAAAGGTTCAATAAATAAATAAACGCCTCGCACTGAAAGTGACCTTCGGGTCAGACCCTTAGGCTACTTGCAGCAAATTATGGTCAAAGGCTTGGTTTACCCCGTAAAACATTACTAATATCTACTGATACAGATATATACCAGTGATGACTTATGGCTCTGAAACGTGGTCCCTTTCTATGGGTCTCAAAAGAAGGCTCAAGGTCGTTCAGCGCGCTATGGAGAGGGCTATGCTCGGTGTTTTCCTGCGTGATTGAATCAAAAATGAGGAAATTCGTAGGAGAACAAAAGTCACTGACATAGCCCAGCGGATTAGTTCGTTGAAGTGGCAGCGGGCGGAACATATAGCGCGAAAAACCGATGGCCGATGGGGCAAAAAGGTTCTCGAATCGCGACCATGTACTGGCAAGCGAAGCGTAGATCACCCACCCACAAGGTGGTCAGACGATCCACGACGTCTAAGGTCGCTGAAAAACGCTGGATGCAGGCCGCTCCTGATCGGTCGTTTTGGAAATCTTTGGGAGAGCCCTATGTCCAGCAGTGGACGTTATGCGGCTGAAATGATGATGGTGATGATGACAGATATATTATCAAGTCTTTATTCCTTACAGGGTAGACATAACCTAGTAGGGTCGTAAGACCAAAGGCCACGCTTAGCGTGGTGGTGGGCGTTAAGATGGAAAACTGAATCGAAACAGTAGGGTTGCCAAGCCGCATTGCCTATTAACATGATTCAAATTTCGCTCATTCCCTCGATCGGCTTTTACGATCTGCGTGGGAAGAGAAGCAGCTGGTACATTCTATGTTTTTGCTTTTAACCCAGATCAGCATGGATTCTATTATCCACTATTATCTACTCTATGGAAGAGGGGACTTTAATGTTTATAGGTGTTATTTAAGAGTTATGCTCTAACATCTATTACTTATTATATGGTATTTAAAACCTATTATTTGTTATTTATTTATTTAAAAACTTTATTGAGCCAAAAGCTACAATAGGTGGATTTAATGTTTAAGCATTCTCTCCCTGTCAACCTTTAGGAAAAGGTAAACAGATAAGAAAGTTGGTGTCTAAATAGCAGATACTTAAGGGGCTACCTGAATTTTTCGGGGTCCAGTGCTGCCCCCATTTGAATTAAATCATTTAAAAGGAAACGCAGATATAATTAAAAATTTTGTCTTGACCAGGCTCTAGATAACCCTTCAAACTATTTTATGAACTACTGTTTACAGTTTAAAGTGAGAACGTGAAGCTTTTCTACGCACATAGGCCAAAAGTGGCCGTTTTTCGCAATTGTGCGTCTCCGTTTCCTATTAAATGATTTATTTCAAATGCGGGCAGTACTGGACCCCGGAAAATTCGGGTATCTCCTTAAAAGATATATCTTTTGGGTGGAGTTTGAATTTTCTTCCATTTGTCTCTCTCGTCCGCCAGCCTTTTTGATTCACTGTACGACACAACATTCACCTTTTGTATCTGCTTCATGTAGCTATGCCTGGGCCTTCCTGGTCCTCAATTCCTTCTATCTTCCCCTTTATTATGTTTTAATAGAAAAGTCGTATCAGATACCTAACATCTTTCCTCGTCTATAAAGGGGACTATGTGAGTAATTAATGTCGCCTGTTTTTCTTTACGGAACAATTGCCATGGATTTTCATACCTCGTTACGCTTTCAATAGGAAACTAATACATTATTGACAGGTTATTGTAACGAGTACCTTCGGCTTCGATTACCATCACCGGTTCACCTCGTGCTTATGAATAATGAAATATGGAGGTATAAAATGTTTATTTTATACATATAGGTTCGAAAAACTAATTTACTTGCAATATTTCTTGTTTAAAATATTGATAGCGGAATGACAGCTCCTATGCGTTGCTTTTATTGTCCGCTTATTGTCTTGTTTGTTGATTAAGTGCTGCCACCTATAGTTCGTGCACGTTCCCTATGAAGGGGGACTATGTGAGTAAATAATTTCACCCTGCTTTTTCTTTTCGGGACAATTGCCATGTATTTTCATATCTCGTTACCCTTTCAAAAGGAAAATACATTACTAGCTGAAAGACCGCAATTTGCTCGGTAACTTTTTTTGAGAAATTAAATTTCTTAGCCTCGTTACTCTCTAAATACCGAGTTTCATCAAAATCGTTGGAGCCGTTTCCGAGATTTTCATCATATACATATATACAATATGTTACAAAAACCCTGTCCGATCCTTGTAGGAGCAACTCAGACCGTCAATATGAACAACTTTTCCTATAGAACCAATGTTTTAAACTTGAAAAAAAATCGTCATTTTCATACAAGTGTTCGGCCAGCTCGGTAATTTGTATGAAAATGTCGGTTTTTTTTTTGAGTTTTAAGCGTTGTTTCCATTGGAAAAGTTATTCATATTGACGGTCTGAGTTGCTTCTACAAGGATCGGACAGGGTTTTTACATATTGTATACACAAGAATTGCTGGTTTAAAGTATAGGATTTGACATGTTATTGTTACCTTCGGTTTCGATTACCGTCGCCGGTTCACGTCGTGCTTATGAATAATGCGAAGGATTTACAGTAAACAAGATGGAGGAATAAAATGTTTATTTTATATATAGGTATGTTTGCATAGTATTTAAACGAGCGAGAAATAAGCGAGTGAAGTTTCCCAAGTCTTCTTGAACATTGAACAATCCGGAGTATGTATGTAGTTTTGTTTTACGATAACTTGAGTAGAGAGTAGTTTAACACGGTTTTACTCACGTACTGTAGTCGGCCTTTTCAGACTACACTATGTGAGTAAAATATTGTTCCGATATTTTATTATGTCATCCCACGTTTGTTTTAATTATATTAAATCACGTTTTTATCCATAATGCGACTAGTTTCGATTTGTTTGGATGATCATCTAAGCCCATCGAAACTAGTCAGCCTTTTCCGACTACACTACGTGAGTAAAGCCGTGTTGAAATATTTAGTTATGTCATCTCATGTAAGTTTTAATAATATAATATCGCGTTTTTATCCCTAATGCGACTAGTTTCGATCGGTTTAGATGATCGTCTAAACCGATCTAAACTAGTCGGCCTTTTCCGACTACACTACGTGAGTAATACCTTGTTCCATATTTTATTATGTCACTTTACGTTAGTTATAATAATGTTATATCAGATCTTTATCCTAATGGGGCAGACAAAGCATTTATGTAAAAATATGAAATCTCTTTACAAGAAACCTTCCTTCGGGAGAATGTGAACTTTTCTGACTTATGACCAGCTTATAACTTTGCCGACGTGTAGCAAAATTTATCACTTTGATACTATTGTTCTATTTGGTTGGTGAAACTCAGTGGTGATTTATTTTTGATAAGGTTGTCTCGTCTCGTGTCACAGAAGAATAACATGCTACTAACTTAATATCCATACATATAATACTAATAAGGTTGTAAGTGCCTGTAAACAACGTTCCACCCTACTAAATGTCATTCTTTTCTCTGGTTTTGGGTTGACTGGAAGAGATCCCTTAAAGGAAAAAGTCCACCTTTGTATTTGTGCTGTGTCCTTTTTGTACAATAAATAATTTACATAAAAAAACGTAACTAATATTTTATGAATGTGAAATTAACTCTGTCCGTCTGTTAATCTCTTCACGCTTCAACTTCTGAACCGATTTAGATTAAATATGGTATGGATATAATTTGAGACCAAGGGAAGGACAGTTTTTATACCAAATATTATCTATTAAGGGAATGAAAAGGGAAGTGGAATTTTGTATGGGGAATTCTATTTGCCATACAAAATTTAACTTTGCGTGACAACGGTATACGAGTCTTTCGAAGCATGGAGGAGCTCAAAAAATATTTTATCAAGTACTTAATTATTATTAAGTGATTATATTAAAAATTTAATGCTCATCTCAAATATTACATTCAAAATCTATGGCAACAATAGCTAGTTAATCAATAAATAAACTGAATAATAAAATAGATCAAAATATCCTACAATTAAGCCTAAATAAGGCAGTATACAAGTGCGTGCTTAAATTAAAATTTGGCGTTCATTTCAAATATTAGATTGAAAATCTAATACATTCTGACAAAAGGCTTTCTCTCAAATGAGTTTGAGGCGTGGGCTGTACAAAGCATTTCAAACAATTATAGCGAACCATTCACACAAGCCATTACCGCAAATTAAAAAAATTACAGATATTTTTGGATGATGATTTTTAAACATATCAGGCATAGAATAGGACCAAATTCCATATCTACATGAAAAGTAGCAAATTTTAAGTGGTGCCACAGTCTAAAAAATAATTATAATAAGGTCGTTATATTGTCATAGTATTGCTTAATTATTATATTTACTAATCAACTTGTTTTTTTTTATGTAAATTTAGATGTCAAGGCCTTTTTACTTTGCAAAAAATCGTTGCGAGAATAGCTTTACTTTATAAAGTAACTAGCTGCGCCTCACGGTGCTACCTGCTTAAAAGTAGCCTATGTGTTAATCCAGGGTGACAGCTTCCTGCATACTAAATTTTATCAAAATTGGTCCAGCCGTTTGCGCGTGAAGAAGTAACAAACATACACACTCACAAACTTTCGCTTTTATAATATTAGTGTGATGTTTTTCTTCCGTGGTCTGAGAAAAAAACAAAAATGTGGAATATACCAGCTGCTTTTTTACCCGTGCAGACACTGTAAAAACAGATCAAGGGAATGGGCGAGGAGCTGAGATAGCTGGTGCCATCAACCCATCACTATTTTGATTCTCTTTTTCCACGCACCTATTCGCTATATGTGGCCTTTGTTTTTTAGGATCCTTGGATCTGTTTACCCCTTTAAGGATAAAGACCTGATAGTCTACTGTTTTAAGCAGGATTAAATTTTTTTTCCGCCTATTCCTAGAGGAAATGGCAACAGACACTTAATAAAAGCGGAGTAACATTCATGCCTACTATTACTACATACGAAAATTATCCAACGTAGAAAGGACATACCCGTAATAAATCGAACCACGGACTATACTAAATCCCTATAGTATATTGAAATTAAAGTAAAAAAAAAAACGATAAAACAATTTTAGCATTTCCATACAAATGCAATTGGTATGGGAATGTCGAATTTTCGTTTTGTTTTTTTGACTGTTATTTTAATTTCACTATACTGTAGCGATGTACAGTATAATGGAATTAAATTTATTAACCTGTATTAATTGGCTGTAGTGAATAATTCGAACCACGGGCTAGTAATAGCCCGTGGATCGATTTATTACGGGTATGTCCCTTCCACGTTGTATATATATGTCAAGATTCAAAGATTCAAATGTTTATTCAGTAATTAGACCTTTACAGGCACTTTTACACGTCAATAAGTATAATTTATGTTACGTGTAAGGTATATTAAAATTTAATTTATTTTTAAAGAAAAGCTACCGATAACAGTGCTTCGTAACGACCGCAGCTGAGAAGAAACGCCGAAAGAAACTCATTTTCACAGTATTGGTCGCCTACTCGCCAGAAGGGCTTCGTCATATTATTGTTATTGTCTTTTAATTAATAAATACTTATAATATAATATAATGTTGACAAATTATAACATGTAATGCACGCGAACAAGTAAACAAACATAAATTGCGTAATAAAAAAAGGAGTAAAAAAAAAGCAAAGCCGTATGTCTGTGCACACGTCAATGTGTGAGTTTCGCCTCCTAAGGCAGCGGAAACCGCGAGAACGAGGGAGAGGTGCGGGAACGGGGAACGAGGGCGCACATTGCGCGGTTCCCTGGGAGTTTCTGTCAGGGTTGACGATGGAGCCAAAAAAGTATGATTACAATTAGTCCGTCTTTGAGATAAACTAATGGACCCATATTTTTTAGTTTAGTAAAACAGTTACAATTTAGATGATACGGAGCATCAAAGTCCCGGAGTGGGGGCTTAGCACGTCACCGCTAAATAAAATCGTACTTAGCCGTGAAATTTCAATGCGCTGTATGTTTGTCATTTTTTGTTTCTCAGATAAAAGAAAAAAATACGGGTACAATATTTTATTATAATCTAACCGATGGGTAAAAACATTTTTCCATTTGTCATGCCTATTCTGTAGCGGTCGTTTATCTTTCTGTAGATATCTTTAGTTTGTGACGTTACGTTCCAAAGGCAAACAGAGTGGAAGTCTTTAATACTGAAAGGTTGGGAAGCTTCACGCATTAATTATTGTTCAACAAGTTCATCTATTTATTTATAAGGCAATAAAAATATAATTATAAAAGTAAATATCATTATAATTTGTAAGAGCGACTGACATGTAAACTTCTAAATATGAATACTTGAAACTTGAAATATATTTTTTCTTTATTTTTTACCAGCTTTTACCCGCGACTTCGTCTGCGTAAATTTTGTATTTTGTTATAAATACTACATTTTTATTGTAAAATAGGAGACCCCATACAAAGTTACACTCCCCTCTTCATTCCCCTAATGGATCATTTTTGGGATAAAAACTATCCTATTCCCCAAGTCTCAAACTATATTCATAGCAAATTTCATCTAAATCGGTTCAGTGTTTGAGGCATAAAGAGGTAACAGACAGACAAACAGAGTTACTTTCGCATTTATATATTTAGCAAGGAAGTAAGAATGTAGGGATTTTTTAATAAACGCTACATACTGTCCATTTTTAATTATTGGTTAACAATAAATATAAATTTCTTTCTTTTCTTTCTTTCTTACATAATATCGGTAAAATGTTATATTCTTTAACATAGTTATTGATAATATGACCCTAATATAACACCTGTAAAGTGCAATTTTCATAGAACTTAATACGGTTTGGAAAAATGCGACTGGCAATTTGTAAGATAGGGGAAAATGTTCGATGGATAAAAATACCTCTTGGTATCGAAAACGACTAGAAATTCATAATTTCATGATTATGAGGAAAACATCTTTTAGGAAAGTATTCAATTGGTAAAAAAAGTATGAGGAATTTATTTAATAATATAACTTTATACACAAATACAAGTGTAATGCCGGACTTAAAGCCTAAGGCGTTATCTATCTATCAGTTAACCAAACGAATGATGTTGCCGGTTCAAAGCGAACACACGCAAATGTAAGATACATTTGCGAGTGCTGGCTTTGAACCGGGATTTTTTAAATTTTATTGTTTAATTTATTATTATGATTTTTAATAAAAAAGTAAAAGACTTTTATTTCACTTTTTTCCGTCACGAATTAATAATTTACTACAAAAGTAACTTAATTCCAACCGAGTGTTGTTTGCAGCGATAAAACCCGTAATTTGCAGTATCTATCGTCGTTTCTTCTATTTAAACATAAGTAAAGTACTAGTGCTTGAGTGAAATGGCTGCACTTATTACGTCTGTATTTACACTTTTTGCTTTCGTAGAGCGAGCTCTAGATATCTTTTAGTTCTTGTTACTCCTCCTTTTTAATCCCTCGTGCAAAAAGAGATGTCTTACATTAAGTTCATCGTATCTATGTTAATACGAGGTTATTACTATTTACGTTAGAAATCGAATGTTATTTTCTAAAGTAAATATCCCTACGCATTGTTGTAAGTGTGTGTGTGTGTGTGTGTGTATGTTTGTTACTTTTCCACGCGCAAACGGTTGAACGCAATTTTGATATTTAGTGCAGGAGGCTGATCCCCTGGAATAACGCAAAGCTAAGTACTTTTTCCGCGGGTTACACCGCAGCTACTTGTTTATATATGTCTTAAAATGGCGGTATGTATGGTCTTCATGCATGTAGCTAATTATTATCGGCTACATGTATGTTAAGTGGGTGTGCTATTGTGTGATAATCGTATATGTAGTGATAATTTACTTTGCGATTATTTACACAATGGCTATATATAGCTATATAAATTATTATTGTTATAAGTATTATACATATTTTAGATTAATATCACTTTGCCGATAAACTGCATGGCAGTTTGGCAAAATAAATTAAAATGTAAATTAGATTTAAGTTTTTGGAGAAAAATAAATAAAAAAAAAATTACAACTCGATGTTGTAAGAAATCTACTTATATTGTTTTAATATAAAAAAAGTCTTTTACATCTCACCTGCTTGAAAATGGATGTTTTCATCCCAAAACATTTGGAACTAAAGTCTCTCGGGACTGCAAAGTAAAAAGAAAAATCTATAGGGATTAAAACCAATTTGAAAACTAAACACAATTTTAATCTATGTAGAATCAAACATCATGTAGAATTTAGTTTTAAAACAATAAATAATTGGCACAAGCGTCGTAGTTTAAATTTAGAATACATAATATGTACTCTAAATAAAAAAGGTATAGACAAATGTAGGTAAAAATTTTAATGGTCTTTGCTTCGGAAAAAAAAAAAATAAGTATATTTAAAAAGCGCACATTTTTGTCTTTGATTCAATGTAATCTAATCACAGAAGTTTAAGGTTATATTGTATTGGCATGTAATTATTTGTGTAAATGTGTATACTCTTTTTGTAAGTTTAAGCCGATAGAGAATATCAAGTTTACTTATAAAAAAAAACCACGCAAATTAAGTTATGAGTAAAAAATTAATCAGAAATTGTTTCTCTTCGAAAAATTATTTCTCAGTATTTATTGAATAAAAACGACTCAGTTGATCTCTGATAAGGTATTTGTAGGTGTTCTACTTTTCTTCATATTCCGTTTTGTATTTGCTAGTTTTTCTCATAGATGGAGATGATAAGTAGTGTGTGCTACTAGCATATTTTACTTACTTTAATATTTGACTTCGAGCGATATACATGAATTCTCCCCTTCTTTCAGGATGCCACCGTAGAATCACTCTCTAAGCTCGTGATTCAACTGTTTAAATCCTTTGTCTTGCTGTAGATTCATAGTAGCGCCCTCGCCTTAAAAATATGACCTTTACCTCTTAAAGCACAATCTACTATTTAATGACCATAAACACTACAAAGTTGCAACAAAACAAAAACTCTATGGGCTATGGGCAAGGACCTGACACGCTTTGATAGAGCGAGATAGTCTTAATGCCATTTCTAAAAGAAAAAGAAAAGAGTGCAGTATTTTGTCTCTTCGTTCTTACTATGTTAAACATTGAAAAGAGAGACGAGGACAAAACATATTTCAACTAAAAAAAGTTTAACGAACAGTTGATATTTTTTATGAATACGGGGTTAATCTTTGGCTGTGGGACTAACATGAAAGATGGTAACAAACATAGAAAATATATTAAATTAAGACTATCTTTAGAAATTGTTTAAAATAGATAATGGGTATTTATAACTAGAAAAGCGGGCTATTGTGCACGCACACTGCATAGACGGAGAAAATAGAAAATGGCATGAGTTAGGAACACATTTTTCTAGTATTTTTATCGGCCAGTGCATCCCGGTGCGGAGCATTATGCGCTGTACGGCTTCTGCAATGCTGCGCTTAATCGCTGCAGGCGGCTGCGGTGATATTTCATAATTGAACGTCCTGGGATATTATTTTAAACCTTTCTGCTCTATCCATACTTATGATAAACGGTTTCCCACGAATTTGTTTGTTTGTTTTTTAATGTGTGTAAGTGGCCAACACAGGTGTCAGATTGCTGCCTAAAGGCATCTGACTTAGCTTGATGACTGCCATACAATGATGACAGCCGGGACCGACGGCTTGTACATCCTTCCAACGCATGAAGGAGCTCTAGAAAAATGTATGCCTTTTGTGGTTACTCATCGAAGTTCGGACCACGCCCGGTGTAGCTTTACTTGCGAAAGCGCTTGTAATGCGCACTCCCGTCTTGCCACCGAGCACCTCTGCCATGAATTCTGTGACTCAGCCCCCATATCTCAGCAACCCCTTGACTGATATGGCTCACTCGTTGTAGGCCTCCTACAGACAATGCTATAGTATACAATCTTGAGCAGCTTCTATCCACTTTGACCCTGCTATTTTTCTGATGTCATGATACCAACGCATCTGCGGTTTTTCTTGAGGACGCTTTTCATTAATAAGATTTTTAGAAGGCGAAGCAAAGGCGTT
The DNA here is from genome assembly GCA_943193695.1 of Acrobasis suavella. NCBI lineage: Eukaryota > Metazoa > Arthropoda > Insecta > Lepidoptera > Pyralidae > Acrobasis > Acrobasis suavella. The sequence goes on from OW971941.1 coordinate 5,673,523, forward strand.
TTTAATAATAAGAAGACTTTTTTCATTAATAAGAAACCAAGATTCATGGTGGAAAGATTAGTAGACTAGAGACTGTGGAAAGAAAACCCACAGTCTCCACTCTACCAATGCTTTGCACCATGAATCTTGTTTTCGGGCAACATTACCAGCGTAATGGCAATACGCGTATTAAGCCTCGCAAACCTTTTGATAACGGAATGGAAGCATCTCCACTTAACTTCAGCGATTCAGAAGAGCAAGCTCTTAAATTACTAGAGAAATAATCCTTTTGATGACGTCTTTGACTTTACTTTATTCTTTGAGCCGCTCGTTTCTTTTTCGGTCTTTTCTATAAATTAATGAATAAAAAAATTCTTGATTGCACTAATGAAAAAAAATATTTACTATTGAAAATGAACACATAGGAATAATGGACGGTCTTATCGCTTAGAACGATCTCTTCAATACAGCCGTTGGATGGAGAGGATTGTAGATACGGTACGCTTCAAAAATGGAGTCATAATTTCTCATACAACTAGTATGAGAAACTATTACTCCAATTTTGAAGCCTAACTGTACGTCAGAAATTTACGTCAAAAATAACTCTATTCTCAATTAATTCTGTAAGCAACATTTATCCTGAAAGTAAACCATTTGATTATAATCCACGGACTTACTTTACTCCTTGGTTTAAACCATTATCAGTCATGTTTCCTACCCTCTCTTGTGTTACTATCGTTTTCATTTGGGTGATGAATTTAAATGATGTATATAATCAGGACCCTAAGTTATAAATAAATACATAGATCCAAGTTCAAAACGTGGAATGATAAGATAACATGCATGAACGTCTGACATATTCGATCACGACATTCACGACAAACCAACACGTACAAGATGCGAAGAGAAATATGAAATTTATGATGTAGTAGGAAAATTGAAAGGCATGTTATTAAATCCGTAGCAGGTGCTCCGACAATATTATTCTATTGGAAAATGAATTTAAACGTACAACAGCTGGTTCAATTGAATTTTTCCGTAACGTGTTTCTAGTTAAACATAGTAGACAGCTTGCATACAACTGTTTAGTCCAATTTGACACTTTTTGTAGCAATCTTTGCTGTCATTCCTAGCACACTCGGAAATTGCATTCATTGAGAATGGCATTGAGTTTCATAATTCTGATTTTGTCTGCCCTCAGCCGAAATATACATAATATATTTATGATAGTTCTTATTCTGCGGGCGGCCATGCTCTTTTCACCCGACTGCGTCAAGGTGCCTATGTTTTTCGAGTGTATGGATGTTACATATATAACACACTCTGTAGCTTTTCTATCATGATTTCAACATGATATGTATCGTTATATTTGTCCTAATTCTCAGCGCTACTGGTTATATCAAAATGTAACAAGTTAATTATCCAGGCAAATAAAATAAAAACGACTTTCAAGAATTTTCCTGCAATAACTTTTGAACGGCTGAACCAAAACAATGTATTCTCTGTCACATATCAACTATAAATATTAATTTCATTGTAAGTTGATGTTCTTGGAGAAAATGCTGCAGTGCAGTTTGTTACCGCTGCTTCTGCACAAGCGCTTTGGAGGCGGCAGTAAACTTAGCTCTTAACAAGTAACTTTTTGACGTCAACAATATTATTGTGCAACAAAACAAAGTGACGATTATTAAGAGATATTATAAATATCTTATGATAATAAAGATATACATGAATCAACTTCCATCAAACAAAGCTAAGAACCATCTCGACAAACAATTAAGGTTTCCGATTTAAAAACCACAATTAAATCAGTCCAACGACAAACTGCATAATTTTTATGCAGGCAACTTTTATTAATTCTATAATATTTTATTTATGGTACATCATAAGAATGCATTATACACATCATTACAATGTGCCATCTTAATTCTAAGCTAATGATGAAGTCTAGTTAAATAATACACAAAGCAAACTGGCGTAGACTTATTCCATTAAGGCGGCCCTACCCGACCGCTCTGTCGACAACGCGAGCATAGTTTGAAAAGCTTGTTGTTTCATCCAGGGCAGTGCTAGAAAAAGAAGCAAACCAAAAAGAGAAAGATATCGCCTATGGGTTTGCATTCTATTGAATGAAATTAGTATTATTATTAACTATACATTGAATGAATATAAACTATTTATAGGGTGCGGAAATTTCATAAAACTTGTTCCAGGTGATACTTGTTTATCAGTAAGCTTTACAAGTGTAAAATAAATGTTTAGTATTCAAAATTTTCATTATATTCGCGAGGTTTGTATCGAAATATTTTTTTTACTTTTACAATTTATAAGTACTTTATGAGCGGTGAAAGTTCACCCAAAATTCGTGCAAAAAAAAAAAACAGATTTTTGAAGGCTTATACTGACTATGTCTTTTTAAATTTTAATTTATATTAGGATAGAAACCTATAAATAGCGAACAAGATACCTGTGAGTTCAAAAGTTTTAAAGAAAGAGCAGTTACAACGCCATAATCACGTACGAGCGTTTGTATGAAAAGTAAGACGGAAAGGCCGCTCTTAACAGCGCATCACACCAATGTATAATATGATTGCAGTGTCCCAATTAGAAGCCTAGTTTAATTATACAAAGGAACACGCACAAAATGACGTAGACTAATTCTATCCTGCGTATGATGAAGCCTAGTTTAATAATAGAAACGAATACGTAAAAAAATAACGTTAACTAATTCTGTTTACAGCGCATCACAAAAATGCATTATAATATGACCACAATGAGCCAACTAGGCTTGCTTTTCCTGCGTATGATGAAGCCTAGTTTAATAATACAAACAAACACACTGGTTAAGCGATAGAGCGTTGTGGACTCTAATTGTGGGAATTATGAAACGACTAAATGAAGGCCTGCTTACCTGGAGAGAGCTGAGCAGAATTATTTTGATAGGGTCCACGTTCTGAGCACACACACAAGATTTATGAGTCCACTCTTTCTTTTCAGGCTACACTTGTGTTATATACTTAACGCGTTAGTGTTATTATACACAGTTTATGCGGAAGTGATGCATAGCGGTAGTAGAGCAAGACAATGTTTAGCGTTGCGGTGCGACATGTACACTGAATTTTATTTTTCTTCTTTCTTGATAATAAGCAGGCCATAGATAAAATGATAAATGTACGAAAGGAGGATATGTAACAAAAAAAAACGACGGGTTGCACTCCGGGAGTGCCGGCAGAAGTGAAAACTTGAATATTAACGTAGTGCATTTTTGATATTTTATAATGTTTAGGGAATAATTTTGCACGAATTGCTTTAATTATTATCAGTATAAAAGTACTATCATTTATGTAGTAGAATACAATATTTATTTATTTACAGCGTGCCACGCGCAAGCGCCCTGCGCCGCCTAAACGAAACAGTAGGCGCAGGCATACATTTTCGCCGCGCCGTAGAAAGAGAGGGGGATACTTCCTCTCACACGCCGCGCCGGCTGTCTACTCTCCATCCATCTTACGAATTTTCGATCAGGTCACGTGTCCTGACGCGAATTTGACATTTTTCACCCATTACAAAAAAAAGTGTACAACGCCGCTAAAGAAGTTTTCACTTCAAAAAAGCGATATAGCGCGAACACACATAACAAAATGAAGTAGACTAATTTCGTTTACTTCATTTTGTTGTGTGTGTAAAATGAATTACAATTACAATGTGTCAAATAGGCTTTCTTTTCTTGCGTATGATGAAGCCTAATTTAATAATTCAAAGGAACACACAGCAAAATGACGTAGACTAATTCTGTTTACAGCATCTCATCACACAAACGCATCACACAAATGCATTAGCGCTAGCTGTCAGCTACAGATGGTCTTACGCAGCTTAAGGAAGCATCCATAAATTACGTCACACGAATTTCATGACTTTTGAATCCCTCCTCCTCTTTGTCACAATTAGTCACAATTTTTAGACACCATACCCTAGTGTGACGTGAAAGATACTGATTTTTTATTTAATTAAAAAAAGCGAGCAAGTCTACTAAATATTTAACTGATAGTTAAATCTGGAAATATTTTAACTAATATTTCAAAGTAAATTTACTATAAGTAAAATTTTTGTATTATTGTTATATATAGATTGACCCCCTTCCTCCCCCTTAATGTACGACGTAATTAATAGATGGTCCCTTAGCGATTCCTTCATTCATGATTATTGATTACATTAAGTAGAGGCATGTGTTTGGAAATGAATAAACTTCAATTCGAGTGAATATATAATATTTTGACAAAATTTATTCACAGTGCAACACATATATTGCATGAAAAAGTGCCAACCAAGCTGTTAGTTTTGACTGCTCAATAAATTTATCATCATCATCACACCAGCCACAGAAAGTCCACTGCTGGACATAGGCCTCCAAGGATTTCCAAAACGACCGATCGGAAGCGGCCAGCATCCAACATCCAGCGCAACCTTGCTCAGTCATCCGACCATCTAGCAGGTGGGTGTCCTACGCTGCGCTTGCCGGTACATAATACGGTGCGTTGCTAAATAAATTAGAAAACTTAAATATTTCCAGTGAATACAGAACATTTTGACTATGATATTCTATTCTCAGCGCTTAAAAATAAATACGAATTGCCAACCACGCTGCCTCTTTGTTTTAGATTAGCGCAGGCTCACACAGTATTACCGATTGCTACATTACTACTACTATTATACTAGGATTACAACAGAGCTATCAGTTAAGAAATGAAACTCTAAACAATTCATTATAAAAAAAAATACCCGAGTGCCTGATTATATACCCAATGTCACTTTCAGAATTAAGACGAATCTAATGACACTTCTTAGGCTTGAATCTATCGTTCAGACTGCAGAGCGTGCCAAACATTAGGATTTGGCGCCAAAAATCCGACGTTTTGTTTTTTTATTTTATTTTGCTATACCCAGTGTCACTCTTACAGTAAATACAAATCTAACGACACCTCTCAAGCTAAAATTCATCGAGCCGTTCAGGCCCAACAATTATACATACATACTCTTGAAAAACATAACCCTTCTTCTGGCGCAGTCGGCAAAATATTTCTAATAAATTTTATTCACAGGGCATGACATAAATACATTACGAATTACTAGCTACGCTTCTGTATGGCGCAAATGCAATTGCTCACTAAAATTTGCAGTACGGGCTTATAATTTATTAACAATGACTAATTACTGATAGACCGAATAAGAGCTATAATATTTGTTAAAATATTTATACAGACACTAAATAAGTACATTATCACGATCACACCTTTATCCCTAACGGGATAAACAGACTGGTACCGTTATATTATATATTTCACTTGGAACTTCCTAGCTACATTGAAATCTTGTAACTACAATCAATATAGAACTATGTACAGTCCTCAAGGCGTAAGCTCAGCATTGCGAGTGAGCGCCAAAAGTAGGGTCAGTCAAAAAGTTACATAAAAATAAAATTAATATTTTATTAGAAAGAAATGAACCATTTTGATTATTAAATAAAGATGATATTATGTTATTTTATCATATTAGGTATTTACTTTACTTATCATTTTATTTATTATAAATAATAGTTTATTTCACTAATAATTCAAACACATCAACACTGCAACGTCAAGCTGCTAGCGTTGCCAAAGGTGAAGGTGAAAGCGGAAAGTGCACAGTAGGGAGATGACGCGCGAGGGCCGTTCCGCGTCTCAGGCCGCGTTTCAAAAACCAGTATAAGCCGGACTGATCCATGCGCGGGCCGAGCCTTGCCTCAGGCCGGTGTTTCAGCTACACTAGGTGTGTGCACTCACACAAACGCAAAGCTCAGCTTAGTCTCGAGAGGTGTAGCATTTTATTAGTTAAAAACAATTAAAAAAGTTTCTTATATTATTTCGCTTTCTATTTCGCTGTCTATTATAACTTTAGTTCGGAAATTCTCAAGAACAATGAACGTGAGTACGTATGGCATCTCAAGTATCTACAAGATGAAGTCACAAATACCTATCTAGCTTTTATTAAATTTGTAGACGAAATTATAGCTGTACAGTACAAGTTGTTGACTTCGAAATCTTGGTTCTTGTACACACATTAGATGAGATCATTAATATAAAGTCTTACACAATATGCTAAACTTCATCAAATGATAGTGGAAATGCTAAAACTTTACAATAAGTCCATCATACTGAACAACTTTCCCTAAAGAATATATTAAAAAACCTTGATTTTCTTTAAGCTTTCAATAGATGTGTCTCAAATGTGGTGGTGGTAAAGTACGCAAAGTAAGTTCGAGACTTGTGTTATAGGATACTAACTCAACGATAACATATGTATTTTGTAACATATCCATATACAGATAAACATTCAAGACCCAGGACAATTTGAAAAAGGCCATTTTCCAACTTGCCCTAACCGGGCATTGAACCCGGGACCTCTGAGTAGCTGAATAGTATGGTGACCACTACGCCATAGAGGTCGCCAAATACATACTTACATACTTACCTGCATAAATACATACATACGTATGTCGTATACTTACATACACAAACTGCTAAAATCATAACCCTTCCTTATGGCTTTGCCGTAGTCGGGTAATAAAATGTAAAGTCAGTACTAGCAATCTTCTATCATAATTTTCTTTGAAAGGAGACGTAACTTTGACTTTATTATTAATATAAAGCTTTCAAAAGATATACTTCTAAAGGCGATAAAGTACGCAGTTTATGTATATAAAAAAAAGCTAGACAAGCTTAGTCGGAAAGGTAGGAGATTAACTTGATAATCAATATAAAAAACTTTTGCTATTAATTAAACCAGGAAAGTACTTAACCGTTATAGTTCATTACTATATAAGTGGCGGTTATAACCAGGCGCGGTCGCAGCCTGAAATTTTGGAGGGGGTCACTCACTACACTAATAAAAAATTGGTATCTGGAATAAAATAAACATTATTGCGTGAAAACACCACAAGATGTCAGCAAACTATAAATTTATCGCTGTTAGGTGGTAGCTAGAAATTTCCTTTTACTATTTATCAAATTTTTGAGATTTTTCAATTTGAACTTAGATTTTGGGGACTAGATTAGACCACGCCTGGTTATATATAACACAGGAGGTGGAATATCAGCCCGAGCCAAAGGCGAGGGCGTAATAGAGCCGAGTGTGTTTAACCAATGTATGCACGTATATCTTAAGACGTTTTTCAAACACACTTGCAAAAAAAAAGCAGTACCTATAAATAAATATTATATGGACAAATAATATTTATTTATAGGTATTGCTTTTGCGGTTATAGACTTCTTTTATTTGCGTTAATTACATAAGCTATTTTATACATCTAAAACCGGTTAAATTAGATCCACTTAACGAGCAAGTGAGTTGAAAAAACACATAAAATTATAGATCTTCTTCGTATAGAATGTATCAAAGACTTGCACGTTACATATACTCGTGCCTATCGTGGCCACGCTCAGAACTGAGTTCCGAAGTTACACGTGATAAAATGGGGACTTTATTGTTCATAATTTAACATGTTTACTATCTATATTAAATAATTCACAGCTTCATGTTAGTAATTGTTTTCTAAGGATAATGTATTTTGTACAAAATTTGATAGTATGTCTTTCGTCTTATTCTGCACTTGCACTTAGAAAGCGGCAATTAACTTATAATACAACAATTGCAATAACTTATGAAAACGAATGAAAAAATTTACAATAGGCATTACGGATGGAAAATTTTTTTTAGCCCATCGGTTAGATTATTAAAAAATATTGTACATGTATTTTTTCTTTTCTTTGAGAAACAAAAAATGACAAAGATACAGCACATTGAAATTTCGCATGCCGTCACGGCTACGTACGATTTATACGTAGAGGTGACGGTAAGTAAATGATCTGACGTTAACAACTAGTATGAAATCGAAAGAAAAATGAAAAATTATCAAGTGATACAAATCACCATCATCATCCGAGGGTATTCCCGGTTGCATCCTCAGCGGTAAAGCTTCAGAGCCCTGGGTCCGCCAACTAACTTAGGTGATTAAAATTTAACTTGTGATTGTGACTTGGTGATTTGACGAGGTTACAGGTTTTTACACAGAGCGAATGCAATCTGACCTCCGCAACCCAGAACCAATCCTTGGATAGGTTTAATGAGCAAACGCTCGATGGCGTTCTAATCTTGTTTCTCCATACTGCCTTTAGACCTCCGTTTCACACTTAGGGTTTTGAAAATCCTTGGAACCTATCTGCCAAATTTGGAGTCTCCAGCGGTTTGGGCTATGCGTTTATATGTCAGTCAGTCAGTCATTCAGTTTCTTGCTTTATATATTAATATACAATGTGGAAGGGACATACCGTCATATACCAAACCACATGCTATATTAGATCACTATAGTATAATGAAAATAAAATAAACGTAATAAACCTAAAAAAAAAAAATAAGCATTTCCGTATAAAAGTGTTCATTTTTTGTTTGGAATGTCGATTTATTTTTCGGTTTTTGATTGTTATTTTAATTTTATTATATGATAGTGATCTAGTACAGCTCGTGGTTTGATTTATTACGGGTATGTTCCTTCCACGTGCTATATATAGATAGGTACTGTGCAATGACTGTGTGTCATCTATTACTGTGATCACCAACCCAATGTGTTATGGCGGCCCTTCCCGACGGCTCTGTCGTCAACGCGAGCATAGTTCGAAAAGCTTGTTTTTTCATCCAGGGCAATGCTAGAAAAAAAGTCAAACCAAAAAGAGAGAGATAGCGCATTAGGGCACGGTTTGCAGTCTATTGAATGAAATTAGTATTATTATTAACTACCATTGAACGAACATTAACTATTCATAGGGTGCGGAAATTTCATAAAACTTGTTTCAGGATATACGTTTTTGTCAGTAAGCCTTACATTTGCAAGATTACCATCAAAATATTTTTTTTTATTTTTACAATTTATGAGTACTTTATGAACCGTCGAAGTTCAGGTAAAATTTGTGCAAAAAAGCAGATTTTGGAGGCGTATACTGTTCAAATTTTATTTTTTTATTTCGATAGAAACCTAGAAATTGTGCACAAGATATCTGTTAATTCAAAAGTTTTCAAGAAAGATCACTTACAACGCACTATGGAAAATTTAGGCCGTTCACGGACCAAAAATCTGAAACTTCATGATTTTTTTGTATTGTGATGAAATTTGGTATACATATGCAGGAAGGTTTAGAGATTTGAATGAAGTATAATTAATAGTGTTTTTTTATATATTTATATGTTTTTATTCATCATATGACGAGCATAAATCCTGCTCCGACCTTTATCACATTTTTTCTCATATCTTCTAAAACCGCAAAAACCCGCAGCTGATATTTTGGTATTCTGTTTATGAATAGTTAGACTACTAATTAACACAAAAAGTAGCACGTGGGGAGACGTGGGTAACATTGAAAACCTTCGACCAAAAAAAAAATACGTGAAAAATAAGGAATGACACTTTTTAAGTAATAACTGAAAAATTTGTTACTATTTTGAAAATCTAAAAACTGTATGGTAATAAGCATAAAATATACTTTCTAAAAATATGTAATATTGCATATATATGTTAAATAGTTTATTCACAATATCGTGTATGCGCAAAGATTGGATTTGGCACCTCCATTTTCTATGTACTTTTGCCTAAGAATAAAAAATAATATCACGCATTAAGAGAAAAATACCCTAATGGATATTATAGTTTGACGATTAGATAAACTAATAAAATTACCATGATAGCAAAAATCATTTTAGATATGCGCTTGTTCGACCATTTTCCACTGTGCAGCGCCATAATTACGTACGAGCGTTTGTATGAAAAGTAAGACGGGAAGGCTAGTATAGTATATAGTATCTTATTTTGTTTAGAAAACACGCATAAGCCGACACAACACACTGACACCGCGTCTACGCGCGTCGTTTTTGTATGGCGGCCTCGCGCTACGCTACACCTACGCAGCGGAATGCCGATAAGTGTGCCAATTGCCTAATATTGGTGTCATATTTTTCAAACTGCAGGATCTGACATAGCTCAATAACTGACATCTAGTGACAAAAGTAATTATTAAAAACTAGTGAACAAGTGTGCAGTTTTCTTCACGATGCTTTCACCGAAAACAAGGGGTGGCCGAATGTCCGTCTGTCCGTCTGTCTGTCTGTCACCAGGATGTATCTCAAGAATCGTGATAGCTAGGCAGATGAAATTTCCACAGATGACGTATTTCTGTTGCCGCTATAACAATAAAGACTAAAAACAGAATAAAATAAATATTTAAGTGTTGCTCCCATACAACAAACGTGATTTTTTTATAGATAATGGTACGGAACCCTTCGTGCGCGAGTCCCATTCGCACTTGTAAATATTTTTTCTAGTGTCACAAAGCAAATTTATCGACAGGTCTCAAGCTAAAGTCTATCAGCCGTTCAGGCTGCACAGCGTGCCAAAGAAAATACACTTACTCCAAAAGCACAACCTTCCTTCTAGAGCAGTTGGGTAAATAGTACATACTCGTCTCGCTACAGAAAAGAGCTCGCATGATAGCTAGTAGGTTAATCCTTTTACCGCAACGTTACAGTAGAGAAAGGTGAGGCACTTACCTATACAATATGTAACAAAAACTCTGTCCGATCCTTGTAGGAGTAACTCAGACCGTTAATATGAACAACTTTTCCTATGGGACCAATGCTTGAAACTCGGGTTCGAATCCCGGTCAGGTCAAGTTGGGAAATGGCCTTTTGAATCAATATGTATTTGTTATAAAATATGTAATCGCCCAGTTAGTATCCCATAACACAAGTCTGGAACTTACTTTGGGGCTAGCTCAATCAGTGCTATTTGTCCCTATACATGTATATTTTATTAACAGATAACCAACGCCATAGAAGCTGTTGGAGGGCCCGTAAGCGGGCAAAACTGAACGTTACGGGTAGGCACACAGAGATGGCAGTACACACGACTAGGAAAAAAGTGACAATGAAAGTGTTGATATGCTTTAAAAATATTTATTCCCCAACCAACAGTACCAGCTATAGCCTTTTTTAACCCCCTGCAAAAAAGGGGTGTTATAAGTTTGACCTCAATGTCTGTCTTTCTATCAGTCTGCCTGTCTCTCTGTCAATGTGTCTGTCTGTGGCATTATACCTGTCGAATAGATGGACCGATTTCGATGTTGTTTCTTTTACGTGAAAGCAAGTTTTCTTGCTGTGATTCTTATGTTTGGTGGATAATAGAGAACAATTTGAATCAGAGGCAGAAATGTTACTCCGCGAGAGCACGAGTCGGAAAGACTTGACCAGAGTGATCACTCCTGCACTCATTGTAGAATTGCACAGTCCACGAAATCAGTAATATTGTTCAAAAAATTGTCGAATAAACTCAAAACAGTACGAAATCTTTATATTTTTAAACGTAAACTAAGAGCATTATTATTGAAAAAGTGTTGGTATTCGTTTGAAGTCTTTTAATTATATGTATAAATTCATTTATATATGTGTATAGATTTAAGTAGATATTAAGTTTGACATTCGAACACAATTGAAATGAATCGGTCAAGCCGTTCAAAAGTCATTGGGGTTCAACTTTTGAAAGTCGGGGGATTTTAAATTTGCCTGGCAAATAAAATTGTTAGGATGACCCCATACCCCATGACTAGTTATTTCTAGCGAAGGGGGGAGGGTTGCCAATAGGGGTCTTGAAATTTGTCGCGTCGTATATATGATTATGTTTTTCGTAAAACATTCTGACGGTGGCGGTTGTCATTTCCAAACGGCTGGTACCCTGGGTGGATCGCCCCCCGCCCCCCTTGCTACGCCACTACTACGCGATATACTCGTGTCTACAAGTGTAAACTCTGGACAAACGAGTGGTTCATTAACTTGATTCGTCTCCCCTTTGCGATTTGGACTATGTACGTGCTTATATAGACTGTTTAGCGAATTAACCCATTGAATGCCAATGTAGGTCGTAAATAATGTGGAAGCCAACTACGTAATATTACGTAAAAGTTCTTTAGATCGTAAATGGTTTAGTCTGTTAGTCGGCACCCTGTATTGGATATTTATTTTGTTCTTGGGCCTCTTAAATAAAACAAGAGATAAAAAATTGTAACTCTATTACTTTAAAATTTCTCAAATCACGTGTGTTCTTAGGCAATTTTAGCAAAACATATTAGTTTTCTTATGAGTTTCATCGACTTGGGATGGACTATTTTTTCATTAAAAATAATAATAACTTGTTACAAAATCAACTTAAAAACGTATACTAATGAAAAAAAGAATACAACGAAAATAATTGCATGTAAATCCGCCAATGCTTGAAAAAAAATATTGCCTTACTGTTTTTGCGGAGACAGAAAATTGGTCTTTATACCGGGTTATCCAGTAAATGCAAATTGCTGGGGTCTTGCTGAACCTGGGTTCAAAGGTACAAATAGCATGGATAATAAGAAGATGCCTCGACTATATCTGCTAGTGAATGTTACGCTTCTGCTTTAGAGAAAGACCACTACTTTGTGATTCAGGCTGAGCTTGTTTGTTTATTTGTCTATATAGCTTAATTGTACATAAGAAAGAACACAGATACAAATCAGAAAAGTAAACACACAACGGCGGACTTATCCCGAACAGGGATCTCTTCCAGTCAACAGTCCAGTAAATGGTGGCGACCAATTTCGATTTGACGCCGTTTGGATAAAAACTTAAAAGATCAACCTGTATACATATCTTTTTACCCGACTGCGCCAGAAGGAGGGTTATGTTTTTCGAGTGTATGTATGTCTGTATGTATGTATGTATTGTTTGGCACGCTCTGCAGCCTGAACGGTGTCGTTAGATTCGCATTTACTGTGAGAGTGACACTGGGTATACCAAATAAAAAAAAGAAACAAAAATATAAAAAAAAACAAACAAAATAAAAAAGGCAGTCGGGTTTTTGTTTTTGTAATAATTACTTGTTTCTAGAGTTGTAAATACGGTCGACATCTTTTAATATGGTACCTACTTGCCAAGCAATATTATCAATAAATATATTTTCGTAATAATTTGTACAGTTAGCAGAGAGAAATTAAAAAGTAAATTAGAGATCCACACATCTGTCCCATTAAGGGACCAGCCTTGACGACCTCCGTGGCGTAGTGGTCACCATGCTAGTCCGCTACCCAGAGGTCCCGGGTTCGATGCCCGGTCAGGGCATCGAACCCGGAAAACGGCCTTTTTCAAATTGTCCTGGGTCTTGGGTGTTTATCTATATATGTATTTGTTATAAAATATAGTATCGTTGACTTAGTATCCCATAACACAAGTTTCGAACTTACTTTGGGTCTAGCTCAATCAGTGTAATTTGTCCCTATTTATTTATTTATTTAGTATAAATATTACTTAGTATTTTACTTTCTTAGGGAATGAAAAAAAAACTGGCCACGTGCGATGCGGTTTCCTACCATTATCTATAAAAAAATCACGTTTGTTGATTGGGAATCCCACTTAAATATTTATTTCATTCTGTTTTTAGTATATTTAGGGTTCCATACAAAAAATGAATACACGGAACCCTTATAGGATTACTCATGCATCTGTCCGTCCGTTCGTCTGTCACAGCCAATTTGCTCCTAATGTACTGGACCAAATCAGGTGAAATTTGGTAGGGTGATGTAATTCTGTGACCTAAAGACAGATGTGCGAAGTAAATATTAGGTATTTTTTTAACGTCATTGTCATTTTAGGGGACAAATAAGGATATTAAAAAAAATCCAAACCTTACTGTGTCATATATACTCGTTTATCAAATGAAAGGGATCATTTTAATTTAATTCATGAAAGACGACAAAAATTTACCAATCCCACATGACCGCCGAAACTAACGAGCCTAAAATTAAAAAAAAAAACGAAGTATAGTTCATTGCTTGTAGATTAGATACAGGAAAACTTATAAGAATTCTATCAATCGAAAATGATGTGGTAAACTATAATATATCAATATAATACGTTCACTTACGGAAAATAGTTCAATAAAACACCACTAGATAGTGCTAGTAGTAGTTAACTCGCATCTTACTGTGAGGATTTCAAATGTGATATTTTGTATTAATTTAAAAACTTTGGCATTTTACGGAACCCTCTCCATGCGAGTTCAACTGGAACTTGGCCGGTTTTTTATATTCCTATTATCTATCTATCTATCTATCTATATAGGTGGGCAAGGAACAGGTACCTATACATTTTGTTTCTAAAACTGTATTTATATGAAATATTAAAATTAGTATTTTTAAAATTTATTATTTAGGGTCGGCAATTTATTATAAAAAATAATGTCAGGCAAATTTCCAACTCTAGCAGCATGGCAGATGTGACCCTTTTCATTGCAATTTCTAACATTATTTCAGTGACTGTGGATATTTTGTGTAAATAGTTGAAGATTCATTGGGCTATTAGCATAAACACGTTTCTTTAGATTGCCCTACAGAATCCGGGAATCTTGGGAGCCAATCGATGTCACCGTTTCTCGAAATTAATCAACCCGGAAACATTATTTTCAATGTCTTGATTTGCACTGTGACAGATTAAGCAGTCCTTCGTCTTGTCAGAGGAATCGAACGGAGCAGACTATTATAAGTGTTCGTCAAAGTGTAGCCGAAGAACCCACATTGTCTACCAGGCAACTATCTAAATAACTCGGAACTAAGAGGACTTCTCTAAAGACAATTCTGAAGACAGACCTTGACTGGTTGCCATCTTGGGCCCCACAATCCCCGGATTTAACAGCTCTTGACTTTTCCTGTAGCGCTATCAAAAGGGACGTGTCTAAGGTAACAGGCCAAAAAACCTTCAACAATTAAAATAATATATCCGAGACACAATTACTGTTATAACGCTGGAAATGTGTAATAATGTAAGGAAAAACGCAATGAAAAGGGTCATATTATCTACCATGCTGCTAGAGTTGGAAATTTGTCTCACATTGATTTTCATAATAAATTGCCGAACCTCAATGATATACTAACTAATTCAGACGAATATATTTTTTCTTAATAAATTACAAATTACAGCGAAAATTCAAACTAAAAACGAAATTAAATCTAAATTAAAACTAAAGTACAAACTAAACTAAATTAAAAACTAAATAAATAACAATAAAAAACTTACAAATATAAAATAAAAACATACAAAATATTTTTTTCATAGAATAAAATTTTAAAAATAAAATAATAACCTGTTATTTTCCCAACCTGTAGTTCACCAACGCAGAGTAGGTACAATGCGATACAAATAAGTTGGACAAAAATGGCGGACTTCAAAGCATTTCTGTACAAATTTCCAGCGCGTAGGATGAACCAAAATGGCGGTTATCAGCGTAGGTACAAATAATGCGGCGACGATCACCATTTTGGTTCAACTTATTTGTGTCGCATTGTAGGTACAAGTACCGACGGACAATCTGACGATTCATTACCTTGATTCATCAGCCCTTTGCGATTTGGACAGTTCATGTACTCATTGATACTCATACCTTAAAAGCATTTTGGGTTCTAAATGAATTTTACTTTATTTAATTTTTATAGCTATATTTCTATATATAATTGATGTTTATCTATATATGTATTTTTATAAAATATGGTATCGTTGAGTTTGTATTCCATAACACAAGTCTTGAACTTACCTAATTTCTGACTAGATGATGACCTATTATCATCCTAATGACGCCATAAATGCCATGTTTCACTAGAATTGTAATTAGAGAAACAGCCAAAGTGATTTTGTAATTATCAAACCATATCTCCGAGCGGGACAGTGGATGGCAATATATTGTTTAGCTCATAAACCTTCTGTAACTATACGAGGATAGTGTAATAATATACTATATGGTACAGATGTAAAAGTTCCGTCTGATGCAAGCCTTTTTTAAGATGCCATTATTTTATTGTCTACTACTTTTCGTTTCGATAAGTATGATAGATTATTTTATCTTCCGAAAGTAAAAAAAAAAATACTTCATAAGGGTAGAAGTTAAAGATAATAACTCAGTAGTAATAATAAATCTTTCCATTTAACCAACATTAGAATTGTAATTATTAGAAGAACAGCCAAAGTGACTTTGTAATTAACTAACCATATCTCCGCGCGGGATGGTGGACGGCAATATATTGTTCAGCTCATAAACCTACTGTTACTATATGAGTATAGTGTATGCTATATAGTACAGATATGAAAGGTGCTTTTGATGCAATTTCGTCATAGTGTAATCTAGGCAAACATGTCTTTCCTCTATGATTGGCTATTATTTTTCCATCTTTTCTAATTTCCATCTATACATAAAGTGAACTTCTCTCTCTCACCTTCGCGAGTTCCAGATTATATTTAGCGTATATCTACTGTCAAGGTTTAATGCTTTAGAGTCCGTACAGTTTTCTGATCTCTTCCATTTGCATGGTTTTACAAATTTATAAGAACTTTAGCACATATATCATTCTTGGCAGCGTCAAACCACCATGTCATGGTTCTACCCTTACTGCTTTGTGCTCGTCAGAGGGGGCATGGCTAGACATAAGCTTCTTATGTAGCTGCTCATGCATACAAACATACATACATTCAATCCATCAGGGTCTTTTTCCATAGAGGAAGGCAGAGGTAATGGACCTCCACTTGATACGATCCTTAAAAACCTACCTCACTTTATATGTAGGTATGTAGGTAGCTGCAAGTAACGAATATTAAAAATTATTTACTCTTTTACCAAACTACTCATAAACTATGATCAAAATACACTGTGACCGTTTTGAACTATGATGAAATAACACTAACCAGCAATAGGAACTGTCGCCGTGATTGCTCTCACACATCTGTCCGTATCGTTGTAATGCGATTTGTCGTCACGTACACTAACACGTTTGGACGTGGCTTTAAAATTCGATATTTCGATGTGCAATTTCAATCTCAATTTTGCTGGCCTAAATTATTTCATTAGAGCTATTTAATTTTCTGATAATCTAAAAACGTTTGGTGTAGATTCTAGAACTGTATGTCCTACAGTCTAATATCACACGTGAACCTTGGAAAGATATAATAAATTAGATCACTAGTCTAATCAATACATTTTAAAAAATTACCTTCGTTTATTTATTTAGTAGGAACCTCTATTCACACAAAAGATATTAAGAAAAAGTGGGTATAGTGAGCATAAAGACTGAATTGAATTACGAGCGCGAAAACGGCAGCGATTGTACGGTTGGAGTGGAAAAAGCACATTATGCAGCATTCAGAGAGCGCCGCCTGTAGTAGCCGTTACGGCAGTTATTGCTCAGCGAACGCTCTGCCATTTCAGAGTTACAATCCATTACATTTTGCCTAGAGTACTAGCTACTACTAATTACTTACTTTTTTTATTAACCTCTGCTGTCCTACTGCTGGGGAAAGGTCCCCAACTCCTTCCAAACTCCTGAAGATGGTCGAAAAAAGAGAGGTAGGCCCCGAAAGCGTTGGTGTAACGATTTGCGACAGTTTGAAAGGAAATGTCTGTAAGTTGCACATTAACCTTATAGTTGAAAAAATGAACACACAACATATATATTTTTTTCAAAACTTTTCTAATAATTCTTATGAATCATTTTACAGTTCATACTTGTTCTAATGCCTCGCATAGAAGAATGAAGAAATAGAAGTTTCAAAAACTTATTATTCAATTCATAATCATGCGAATAAGTTTCACTCCTCAAAGACGATTAACTAATGAACAATTAACTATAATGAAAACACACGAGTAAACCAGTTTCTCCCAGGTAACTAATGATCGGAGTTAGAGCTTTTGGAGCTTTGAAGATAGATAGTTAAACACAACTTCCGCTTAACTTATCCGAGTACAAATAGCTCCAGCACAGTGATTCGACCTAGAAACCTATAAATTAAGTTTACTACTGTTTATTAGTAAAGACACCTGATACAATACGAATATTATGAAGAACCGACGGCTTATGGGCCAGAAGGGTTCTAGAATGGCGAAGGTGGTCTGACGACCTTAGCATATGACAGCATCCTTATATTCGTACAGTCAAGTACCAAGATACTTGACCAGGCCATCTACTTATATCTTGAATTTTCTCTTAAACTAAAAATGATATTAAGGAGCTACCTGAATTTTCCGGAGTCCAGTGCCCCCATTTGAAATAAATCATTTGATAGGAAACGGAAACATCATTTAAAATTTTGTCTTGACCAGGCATCAAATGATTTATTTTAAATGGGGGCAGCACTGGGCCCCGGAAAATTCAGATAGCCCCTTAACACGAAAATTAATATTCAGACAGATTTTAATTGAGTCTTTCTGAATATAAATTTTCATGTTAATATTGTTTTTACTTCAAGAGAAAATTGAAGTAGAGGGCCTGGTCAGGTATCTTGGTACTTGACTGTACGTGATGTGAACTACGATATATATTTAATTAATAAGCAAATCATTTATTTCGTTAATTTAGCACATCACGTGCTAACTGGACGTGTAGATTCAATATTACACTGGGCAATGTTTTAGTTTAAATACTCTGTATAATTCAAATAATTATCCACTGTCCCGTTGCCACTCCTGGCCTATAGACCGTGATGAATCGAACCAGATCCAGTGGGTTTCATTAGTATCTTAGTGGTCGCTATACAAGGTCACAGAAAAATACTGATTGCAGACCGCTTCTGAGCGGTCGTTTTAGAAACCTTTGAGGGAGGCCTATATCCAACAGCGGACTTCCTGTGGCTGATATGAGTGTTCACATACATTATTACGTCTTTATGCCCAATGGAGTAGACAATGCTTAGAGCTGCAAGAACCAAACGCAATCGTTAGAGTGATAATGAGCGTGAAGGTGGAAGAAAGATATCAAAATCCTATTGACATAATTCAAATGTTCACCCATCCTCTCGATTGGCTTTTACGAACTGCTCGCGCGAATAAAAAAACAACTGTTACGGTAAGGTGGTAAATGTATTCGATTATGCTACAAGGCGTTAAGGTAATATTTTTAAGGCGGGGGCGCTACTTTGAACACAGAGCGAAACGAAGGGTTAGAACGGTTGAGTTCTGAGTAAAGAAGTAAATTTTTTACTTACCTGAAGATACATGAACGCCGAACATGAAAGGACGTAAAAAAAAAATACGATTGCGCATACCTGAAACAAAAAATATTTAAGAATAGAATTTGATCTCCGAGAATTTTAGTACGAGTTCACACATCTCGAGAAACATTTTTTTTTGTCCGCAGACGCTATCCAAGATTCATAATCATACACGCTAATATAAAGTACTCTGTAATCGTACTAAAAAATTAAATATTATGTAAGTGTAGTCGTGCATACGATTTCTCGACCAAAATTAAGGTTCTTAAGAGATCTCCAGATGAGACTCGGTTGTAGCCGAAGAGTTCCACTTGACGTCGGATTTGGCTGTAAATTTGGTCCCTCGGCGTAACATTTCGTTGAAATACAAATACTTTATTGTGCAGTCGGCGAAATGTGTTTCATGGAAAGGTTAGCTTTATCATCAACCTTTTATAAGATAAGTGCTTACTGTAAATAATATTTTATAATTTAATTATACTGGAAATGAATATAAGAGCATATATATTTTAGTTATAACATTAAATATAAAACAATATGCTTATATTTTTGTATAACTTTTTTTTTCTAGCCAGTCATGTCTCATATAGTTGGAAAAAGACCTTTCCTTGTTGTTTCCAGTTATTTCGATTTTTAGCTACTTCTTTTCAATCCTTGTCGAAAGCAAACAGGTCGTTACTTCATTAGGCCTTCCCTTATATTTAGGCTTATATTTTTGTATAACTAACTTATTTGATTTATTTTTAATTACAATCATAGCTATTATCAAAACAAAAAATAATAAAGAGTTAGTATTTTTTAAAGAAAGTTTATTATACTTAGATCATGTACCTCGTTAGTCAGTTATCAAAAAGGAGAAATGCCAAAACATCATATAACCTCGCTCATCTGAGCGTATTCCCGGTTTTATACTTCTGTTGTATCACGCAGTCGGCATTTTTGAGTTTTACCCATCTGCGCCAGAAGGAGGGTTAAGTTTTTCGAGAGTATGAATGTATGTATGTATAATTGTTTGGCACGCCCTGCAGCCTGAACGGCTCGATGGTTTTAAGAGATGTGTCAATAGATTTGTCTTAATCCTGGTTGTGACACTGGGTATATAAAAAGGCAGTCCGGGTTTCTTTTTAAATAATGACTTGTTTCAATTTTGCTATTGCTTGACTTGGCGAAGGCAATGTTATGTCCCTAGATATTAAGGGGCTACCTGAATTTTTCGGGGACCAGTGCTGCCCCCATTTAAAAAGAAACGGAAATATCATTTAAAATTTGGTCTTGATCAGACCCTGGATAACCCTTCAAACTATTTTATAAACTACTGTTTACAGTTTAAAGTGAAAACTATTCTACGCACAATTGCGAAAAACGGCCACTATTGGCGTATGTGCGTAGAAAAACTTTACGTTCTCACTTTAAACTGTAATCAGTAGTTTATAAAATAGTTTGAAGGGTTATCCAGGGTCTGATCAAGACCAAATTTTAAATGATATCTCCGTTTCTTTTCAAATGATTTATTTAAAAGGGGGGCAGCACTGGACCCCAAAAAATTCAGGTAGCCCCTTAACTACTTTGTGGATCCTGGTACGAGCTCGGCAGCCGGGTGGGGGTGCGCATTTCTAACGCTTTCGTAAGTAAAGCTATACCGGGCGTGGTCCTCACTTGGGTGGTGACCACAAGGCATTTAATTGTCTCGAACTCCTCCTGCTTCGTGCTTCAGAAGCCACGTATAATCATTGTATTATGTGTATGGGTTTATTCAAAGTTTTTCTTTTTAGGGTTCCGTACCCAAAGGGTAAAAACGGGACCCTATCACTAAGACTCCGCTGTCAGTCTGTTCGTCCGTCTGTTTGTCTGTCTGTCTGTCACCAGGCTGAATCACATTTTTTGTTGGGTCTAACTTGACAGTCTGTCTGCGTCTACGAAGCATGTGTAACTCTATATCGAAACGTTAAAATTTTGTGCCAAGTAAGTCCCGTTTACAAACACAAATCACATGT
Organism: Acrobasis suavella; assembly: GCA_943193695.1. Lineage (NCBI taxonomy): Eukaryota > Metazoa > Arthropoda > Insecta > Lepidoptera > Pyralidae > Acrobasis > Acrobasis suavella. The sequence goes on from OW971941.1 coordinate 5,694,621, forward strand.
TCAATGTGCGATAGTTTTACAAGTCTATTAGCGAGGAAAATTAAAAAAAAAGCTCGACTGTACCATCAAGTGATGAGTGGCAGCACTGCATATCCCAACCGATGTTAAGTGGATTTGATCTATTATTTGCCAGATAAATTAAAAAGCCCCGACTTTCAGGCTTTAACCCCCAATAACTTTTAAACTGCTGTACCGATTTTTATAAAATATAAGTTTTAAATTTGTTTAGTATTTGGATGGGTGACCTCAAGTGGAATAAAAAAAAATCTCGAACTCCTCCGTGCTTCGGAGGATACATATAACCGTTGGTCCCGGCTGTCATCATTGTTATTAATATCATACTATTTTGTTTTTTTTTTTACTGTATTTTAATTGTGTCTTTTTATGTACAATAAAGAATTTATCTATCTATCTATCTATCATTGTACGGCAGTCGTCAAGCTATGTCAGATGCCGAAGGCAGCCTGAAAAATCTGACACCAGTGTTGGCCAATTACACACACGAAAATCAACAAACAGTTATAAACAACTGCAAAGGAATTTGCGTCCAAATTAAAAAAAAAGACGAATATACTTAATGTCTATTCGGTTTTTTTTTTATTTCTTTATTTTCATCCTTTGAGAGCTACGATGCCACAGACAGACACACAAACGCAGAAAGACATTAGCGTCAAACTTATAACACTACTCTTTTTTGTCGGTGGTTCAAAACTAGGTAAGAAATATGAAACCACCGCACTAGTTATATTAAATGTTAATTAATTAATGATAAAGGTATTGGATACAAAATAAATTGCGATAGCGGCTTATATTATGGTAATCGGATCGAGCACCTGTCTCCAGACAGATTTTAATTAAACCGCTGAGATACGAGTACCTTAAGGGGATACCTGAATTTTCCGGAGCCCAGTGCTGCCCCCATTCAAAATAAATCATTTGATTGGCACAATTGCGAAAACCGTCACTTTTGGCGCATGTGCGGAGAAAAGCTTCACGTTCTTACTTTAAACTGTAGACATAGTTCATAAAATAGTTTGAAGGGCTATCTAGTGCCTGGTCAAGACAACATTTTAAAGATATCTCCTTTTCCTATCAAATGATTTATTAAAATGGGGGCAACACTGGACCCCGGAAAATTTAGGTATCTCCTTAACAGTATGTATAGTCTTCCCTAGTAAATAAATTGGGTACTTTACTTTATAATATTTAGGTTTAAAGAAATTTATTCTCAAAAATGATACAAAATAATCACTGACTTGAGAACACTGGTTACATCCTAGTACATATTTTTAGCCTGTCGTTCGCATACAGAACTTAACACATTCACTAAAATTTTGACAGATCACAAATTAACGATGTTTTAAAAATCTTACGTTCAACCAAGGCTAATAATGTTCGACAATATTTTATTCATAGGGACAAATGACACTGATTTAGCTAGCCCCAAAGTAAGTTCGAGACTTGTGTTATGGGATACTATCTCAACGATACTATATTTCATAACAGATACATATATAGATAAACACCCAAAACCCAGCACAATTTGAACAAGGCCATTTTCCAACTTGCCATGACCGGGGATCGAACCTGAAACCTCTGGGTGGCGGACTAGCATGGTGACCACTACGCCACGGAGGTCGTCCATATGCCATCTTTGTTTTGAACACTTAAATAGGTAATTTGTATCGATAAGAAAATAAACCGTTGAAAATAAAGTCACTTGTCTTTGAACATATCGATTTTAACACATTTTAGATTTATTACTGCAGAAAAATTGATAGTAAGAGCGCTATTTGATTCCAAGAAACTATGACGTCATCTGCCTGTATTTTTATTTATTTATTTATTTACAAAATTCATGTACACAAAATACAAACATAGGAACGAACAAAGTAAGAACATTGAGTACATAGGTACTGCTTATTTCATAAGAAATCTCTTCCAGCAGACCCAGGACAGGAAAAGAGAAGAAAACAGGTAATAGTAGGCGTGTACAAAATAGACTCAAGTTAAATACAAATACATAAAATAGGTACTTATCTAAAAGTTTAAACATAATCATACATATTATATAATACGTGGGGAGCACTATAAGTTTCCGGAATGAATATGAAAAAATACTATTAAAGGTACAAAATTAATTTATTGTTTTTCAAAATAATCTCCCTTGGCGTCTATGCACTTTTTTATTCGATGAAACCAGTTTTGAAAACTTTTGTGCCACTCCTCTGTGGTGACCTCTGAAACGTGTTTTTCATACTCCTCGACAGCCTCTTCTGGTGATGAAAATCGTTAACCGCGTAATTGGTTCTTAATTTTTGGGAACAGAAAAAAGTCACAAGGTGCCAGGTCGGGACTGTATGCAGGATGACTCATGAGTTCTACATTTTTCGCCTTCAAAAAGTCGTTTGTCTGTCTGGCCGTGTGAGAACTAGCATTGTCGTGGTGCAGGATGATACGGCGTTTACGGTTATTTTTACGGAGTTCGTCAATAACTTCCGGCAAACAAATGGTCGTGTACCAGTCACTATTCACTGTACGACGATTCTCTAAAGCAACAGTAGCCACGTGTCCAGTTTTATTAAAAAAAAGAAGCAATCATCCGCTTAGATGCACTTTTCACGCGCGCCACTTTGGTTGGTTTTCTCATCTTGAAAGACTCGTACGCTCGATTGCTGCTTTGTTTTGGGATCGTAGCAATATATCCATGTTTCGTCACCTGTTACTATGTCCCACACCAAATTTGACGCACCTTCGTTGAATCTGGTAAGCATGGCACTGCACCAAGTGACGCGGTCCGTTTTTTGAGCCTCGGTCAAGTTGTGTGGGATCCACCGCGAGCACAGCTTTCTCACACCCAAATGTTTGTGTAGGATTAATTGTATTTGACTCATGCCTATTTCTAAGGATGCGCGAATTTCATGGTAGGTCACATGCCTGTCTGTTTCTATCATACGGCGCACAGCATCGATGTTTTTGTTGGTCACAGCGGTGGACGGCCGACCATCGCGAGATTCGTCACTGAGATTGATACGACCACGCTTGAATTCTGCAAACCAGCTATAAACAGTTGTCTTGCATGGTGCTTCATTGCCAAAAGCTGTTTCAAGCCGAGCGATGCTCTGTTGAGCTGTCAAATTACACTTAAAATCGTAGAAAATCATACTACGAAAATTTTCCCGAGTTAAATCCATGTTGATGCAGACACACAATTTTTTAAATGGCGCCACAAGTTAAAAACAAAAGACAGTCAGATGAAACAAACTGCATTCTACAGCCAAAGAGTTCTATTTTCAAATGTTGCAATAAATTTTTAAATATTGTTTATGTAAGTGGCCAGTTCCGGAAACTTATAGTGCGCCCTATGTACATAAACTAAAATATACCTAACTATAAATGTAAATAAATAAAATTATATATAAGTTAAGAATAAATATACCTATAAACATTATACCATTCATTACGTTAAGGAAAGCTAATACTCATTTACTCGCTTCCTAAAAACAGAAAATGATTTGGAGTCTCGTATAGTGTGTGGTAGTGAGTTCCATAATTTCACCGCTTGAACAGAGAAGGAGTGGGAATAGCACGCAGAAGTATAGTCAGGGATTCTAAGTACGGTTCTAAGGTGGGACCTACACAGCACATTAGACGGACGGGCAAAAGAAAACCGATCACGTAGATATGTAGGATAAGTAGGGTTGTACAAAATTTTGAAAAGGAGACATAAATATTTCATTCAAATCCCATAGAAAATGTTGTTTTGACGTTTAAAAAAAAAGTATCTGATTTGAATTGTAGGAAAATAACGGATCGGAGAGGTTTTTCAAAAATTTATACATATTTTAACCCCTGAGAAAAAAGAAGGCTGTTATAAGTTTCACGCTAATATCTGTCGGTCCGTCTGTCTGTCTGTCGCATTGTAGCGCTCGAACAACGGATGGACCGATTTCAATACGGTTTTTTTACATAAAATCAATATTCTTTGCGGTGGGTCTTAGCCATGTTTCATGAAAATCGGTTAAGAATAGAAGAATAGAATAGAATATCTTTATTAACAAATTTGAGGAACGTACATTTTCATATATCTATTACATATACGTGGGGCGCACTATAAGTTTCCGGAATGAATATGAAAAAATACTATTAAAGGTACAAAATTAATTTATTGTTTTTCAAAATAATCTCCCTTGGCGTCTATGCACTTTTTCATTCGATGAAACCAGTTTTGAAAACTTTTGTGCCACTCCTCTGTGGTGACCTCTGAAACGTGTTTTTCATACTCCTCGACAGCCTCTTCTGGTGATGAAAATCGTTGACCGCGTAATTGGTTCTTAATTTTTGGGAACAGAAAAAAGTCACAAGGTGCCAGGTCGGGACTGTATGCAGGATGACTCATGAGTTCTACATTTTTCGCCTTCAAAAAGTCGTTTGTCTGTCTGGCCGTGTGAGAACTAGCAGTGTCGTGGTGCAGGATGATACGGCGTTTACGGTTATTTTTACGGAGTTCGTCAATAACTTCCGGCAAACAAATGGTCGTGTACCAGTCACTATTCACTGTACGACGATTCTCTAAAGCAACAGTAGCCACGTGTCCAGTTTTATTAAAAAAAGAAGCAATCATCCGCTTAGATGCACTTTTCACGCGCGCCACTTTGGTTGGTTTCGACTCATCTTGAAAGACCCATACGCTCGATTGCTGCTTTGTTTTGGGATCGTAGCAATAAATCCATGTTTCGTCACCTGTTACTATGTCCCACACCAAATTTGACGCACCTTCGTTGAATCTGGTAAGCATGGCACTGCACCAAGTGACGCGGTCCGTTTTTTGAGCCTCGGTCAAGTTGTGTGGGATCCACCGCGAGCACAGCTTCCTCACACCCAAATGTTTGTGTAGGATTAATTGTATTTGACTCATGCCTATTTCTAAGGATGCGCGAATTTCATGGTAGGTCACATGCCTGTCTGTTTCAATCATACGGCGCACAGCATCGATGTTTTTGTTGGTCACAGCGGTGGACGGCCGACCATCGCGAGATTCGTCACTGAGATTGATACGACCACGCTTGAATTCTGCAAACCAGCTATAAACAGTTGTCTTGCATGGTGCTTCATTGCCAAAAGCTGTTTCAAGCCGAGCGATGCTCTGTTGAGCTGTCAAATTACACTTAAAATCGTAAAAAATCATACTAAGAAAATTTTCCCAAGTTAAATCCATGTTGATGCAGACACACAATTTTTTAAATGGCGCCACAAGTTAAAAACAAAAGACAGTCAGATGAAACAAACTGCATTCTACAGCCAAAGAGTTCTATTTTCAAATGTTGCAATAAATTTTTAAATATTGTTTATGTAAGTGGCCAGTTCCGGAAACTTATAGTGCGCCCTATGTATGTTGCATGTTGTACAAAAATGTTTCGTCTTAAATTTTTACAATTTTGAATACACATATTAATTACATTGTAATATAATAGTCATAATACATATAAAGACATGATTAAAACATTTAAATTAGTAAAAGTTATTTAGTAAACGCCTGTATGCCTCTCTTACATAAGCATCTCCTCTTACATAAGTAATTTAAAAGTTATTGGGTGATAACGCTTCGTAGTCGGGGTTGTGTAATTTACCTGATAAATAATTAATGGCGCTACGAATAGCAATTCCACTAAATATAGGTTAGAATTGTATTATAGTTAGTTCCGCTACTTATCGCGAGATGGTGTCGTATGGGCTTTTTTAATTTGCCTAGCAAATAAACTTGTATCAGGGTGAGTAAAGAGACAAGAAATTATTGAATAAGGAGTGTAATTTTGAAATAAATTATTTTAAAAATTTTATTTTTTGACTTTTGGTTGTTTTAGAAATGCTAGGTGGAGGCCTATGTCCAGGTACGGCAATTCAATAATCACACAAATTTTATAAAGGCTAAAGTTTGTGAGTGTGTATGTGTATATTTGTTACTTCTTCACGCGCGAACGTCTAGACTAATTTTGATGGAATTTGGTATGCAGGAAGCTGGCACCCTATATTAACACATAGGCTACTTTTTCCGCCGGTAACACCACGGGGCGCAGCTTGTATTATGTATATTTCACACCTAACTATATATTATATCGAGCGGTAATAACTATTCAATATACGATTAGCTCTTCGTTCGTACAGCAATCAAACCCGTTTTTGGGTTGTCTTTGATGAGTGTCCCATTCAACCTATTGATCAACCCATTAAGCTTTTTTTTAAAAATAAATTAAATTTTAATAAACACTACACGTTAATATAAGTTATACATATTAAAATAATAATAAATAAATATATATAGACAAATTACACTGATTGAGCTAGCCCCAAAGTAAGTTCGAGACTTGTGTTATGGGATACTAACTCAACGATACTATATTTTATAACAAATACATATATAGATAAACATCCAAGACACAGGACAATTTGAAAAAGGCCATTTTACAAGTTGTCCTGACCGGGGATCGAACCCGGGACCTCTGGGTGGCGGACTAGCATGGTGACCACTACGCCACGGAGATCGTCGATTACACTTATTGACGTGTAAAAGTGGCTATAAAGGTGTTATTACTGAATAACTATATTAAATTGAATTTTAAGCATTTCCATACGTCAGTGTTCGTAGAGTAATTTAACATAATCTTCTACACCTAAACTTTCCTAGTAATGTCCCACGAGACGAAAATAACGAGACAATACCGCAGTTAATTATTAAAACTAAGTTAAAACAACTCTAGTTAAAACACCGCTGTTCAACAAACTTTAATATTTTGCATACCCTAAAAATCCCTATTCTCAGGGCAATATGTGATATGACGGGCAAATTAGGGTCTTCCAGTCAACCTTTGGGCTCTCTGCCCAAAGGTTGACTGGAAGAGATTGCTATACGATAAGTCCGCATTTGTAACAGTATTTCTTTTTTAGGGTTCCGTATCTTTCCAAAGGGTAAAAACGGGACCCTATTACTAAAACTCCGCTGTCCGTCCGTCCAGACAGACGGCCGGATGGATGGGTAGGGGTGGTAGCGATGGGTAGCTATATCTCATGAACCGTGATAGGTGAACAGTTGAAATTTTTACAGATAATGTTTTTCTGTTGCCGCTTTAACAAGAAACTAAAAACAGAACAAAATAAATGTTAAGTGGGGCATACAACAACGTGATTTTTTATAGACAATGGTACGGAACCCTTCGTCCGCGAGTCCGACTTGCACTTAGCCGGTTATTTTTTCTCTATTTTTTGTATTTCCTTTAGTGCAATAAAGTATACTAGTATTGTATTGGGTTCGTTCTCTAAGAGCGCGGGCTCCTCTATCATGTCATGCTTCGGGGCTGACCACTTTAACCTTGTAAGTAAGATTAATAAACATTAAAAGGACGTATATAATGTCCGGCTTTTTCTAAATTTGGCGCTGTCAAAACTGTAGGATTTAAATACAAATTCACTATTATGTTTTAATCCCTAATGGGGTAAACAGAGTTCTCTAAATAGAGTCCAGATCTTCAAGACCCAAAGACAACTTTTAACGTGATGGTGGATATATAATTGTTTGAATAAATATATTTTTAAATAATCACCTGTTAAAAGCTCGTTGTAATGCAATGTATGACTCCCGCGTTGAAAAAAGATTTCATGGCCCGCAACGACCCGCTCCAATATGCTCATTTCATAACGGGGTTTCATCCACACTGTTCGTCCCACAAAACTAATTTATATCTATCGAGCGAAACTTCGGCCCTTGCTTTGGTGGGCTATCCATAAAGCTATTAAACTATCACTCAGTAAAGGAGGGTACGTGACTCAGCGCATTCGCGGGCTGTTGTTATATTTAAAGAAAGAACATGTAAAAGATAGACCATGTCTAGATTTAGAAAAGTATTAAACCAGTGTTTGTAGAAGCAATAGACATAGTCTGTAAGAATTTTTTTTTCTCTTTTACAGTCATAAATTAGCTTTTAATTTATATGGCCTGTCCGAATACTAACACCCATATTCATAAAAAAGAACAAACGTTTGCTAAAGCTATTTTAGTTAAAATATGTTTTGTCCCTATCACACATTTCTATTTCCAATATTTGACAGTGCATGATCAAGACAAAACATATTTTAACTAAAAGAGATTTAACCAACGTTTGTATTTTCATAAATAAGGGGATAAAAATTTGTTTTGTAATTATAGTTAAAGTATTATCGCATACGAGAAAATACATAAAATATATTCCTTATTGTTTCCTTTTACTGAATAGCGCCAAATAAATCATAACAAGTAATAACTACTGTAGAATCTATTCAATTTATGTTTCTTTTGAAACAGTGTATTTTTATCAAGAGTTACTTATATATACTACTACTAATATGACTTGATAAAAATAAAATTATAGAGTTAAGTCTTTGGCACATAAGCTCCCGTATTTCCCATGTTTTAAGAGACTTCAAAAAGAAGAAGCTTTTCAATATGATTGTATTTTTTTAATTAGGTTTCGCGCATACTATAATAATTTATCAAAACTAAAAAGAGACTTCACCCCCAAACTACTCAACCGATTTTGATAAAATTTATATGGGACTACCTGAAAAATATACATTTCAAACAAAAAAAGAATTTTTCAAATCGGTCCAGGCGTCTTCAAATGATCGGTGAACATACGCGAACATGCGCGCGGTAGCGACTACTTGATAACGTCCTCTTCTTCGGAAGTCGATTAAAAAAAATTACCATTGAAAGGGTGCACAACGAGCAATTTAATTTAGTTTTTAATTTAAAAAAAAGGAAATCACAGAATTAATCAAAGCACTAATGTAGTAAAATGACAAGTTAAATAGTCTCCGATGGACAACCTCCCTTAAGCTACGAAACTATCCCTAACTCATACGACCATACTTACGGCGATACCATTATTGGACCAATTAGGCAACACCCAAATAACAAATTTTGATGAAACTATTGATTAAGGCTATTCACGGGGGTAACGAGGGACTATTGTATTGAAGATAATGACCCATAAATAATTAAATATATCTCTTCCTCCTCGTTTAGTTGTCTTCTTGAGGAGCTCGGTGGCCCGGCGGGAGTGCTCATTACTAGCGCATTCGCAAGTAAAGCGACACCGGGCGTGGTCCGCACTTAGAAGGGTGAACGGTATAAATTTTTTTCGAGTTCCTCATTTGGCACCTATAAGCCGTTGGTCCCGGCTGTTATCTTTGTACGGCAGCCGTCAAGCTATGTCAGATGCCTTTAGGCAGCCTGAGAAATCTGACACAAGTGTTGGCTACTTACACAAACGAAAAACAAACATGTCGTCTACTCACTACGTCGTGATGTGCCCGACCTAACCTTTTGAAGTGAAAACTTCTTTAGCGGCGTTGTACACTTTTTTTATAATGGGTAAAAAATGTTAAACTCGCGTCAGGACACGTGACCTGATCAAAAGTTCGTAAGACGGATGGAGAGTAGACAGCCGGCGCGGCGTAGGAGAGGAAGTATCACCCTCTCATTCTACGGCGCAGCGAAAATGTATGCCTGCGCCTGCTGTTTCGTTTAGGCGGCGCAGGGCGCTTGCGCGTGGCACGCTGTAAATAAATAAATATTGTATCCTACCACATAAATGATAGTACTTTTATACTGATAATTAAAGCAATTCGTGCAAAATTATTCCCTAACCATTCCAAAATATCAAAAATGCACAACGTTAATGTTGAAGTTTTCACTTCTGCCGGAACTCCCGGAGTGCAACCCGTCGTTTTTAGGGTTCCGTACGTCTGAAGACAAAAATGGAACCCTTATAGGATCACTCGTGTGTCTGTCCGTCCGTCGCTTACAGTCAATTATCTCCGAATCTATTAGACCGATTAAGTTGAAATTTGGTACACATATCAATTCCTGTGACCCAAACACAGAGGTGTGACGTGAGCAGATGAAATCTGTATATGGGGGGTCATTTTTGGGGGGGAAGGGGAAAATTAAAAAAAAAAATTCTGAAAACTGCATCGTGTGGCATATCAAATGAAAGGTCTTGTCGAGAAGATTTTAAATGTATTATTTTGTAATTTTAAAATAAATAGTTTCCGAGTTATTCAAGAAAATAGACGAAAATTGACCATTCCCCCCCCCTTATCTCCGAAACTACTGAACCTAAAATATTGAAAAAAATACAGAAATTAGTTTTCTCCTTATAGATTATAGGAAAACCTATAAGAAGTCCATGATATTAAAATAACATGGTAAATCACTCAATATTGTGCGTACCAACTTACATTTGCAGGTGGAATGTGTGGGAGAACATATTTTTAACTCCAATGTTAAGTTTTGAAAATAAAGTGGAACACTCAATATAATACGTTCACTTACGAAAAATCTTTGATATTGTACGGAACCCTCTCCACGCGAGTTTAACTCGCACTTGGCCAGTTTTTTTCTACAGTCTCCCTCCACTCTTTTACCTCCGCTAGCTGTAGCTGCTTTGGAGATCTTGGTTTTCAGATGTTCTTTTATTTAGTGAGACCATCATATCGGGCTATGACCCCTAGATCGTTTTCCTTCCATTCTACCGGTCATGATATGTTTTTCCAGGTTGTCGGGTGGTTATATGACCAAAGTATTGAAGGACTCTCTGGAGACAGGTACTGGGAAGCCTCTGGTAAATGCTAAGTTCCTTTGGGATGGAAACGTTTGTCCTTTGCGTGCCGTCTATAATATTTGCAACATTCGTCTCTAATCCAACACAACATCACACTTCAAAAGCATCAGTCCGGTGCCGATCTGCTGGCTTAATAGTTCAGGTTTCCACGCCATACAAGAAAATGGGAAATACCAATGTTCTGACATGGAATATTTCCGTCTTTTTTTGGTATGTTACCGTCTATCCATACTTTTTCTAGTTGGGTCATCGCCGATTTCGCCATACAGCGTAGCTTAATTTTATTCCATAGAGCCGCTTGTTACGTTTCTTCGAACCTTTGTTAACAAATTGCTACATGATGTCACGATGCACGATGTGATTAATATCTTTTAATGTCATATTAATTTTAGATTTCAGTAAACTTTTTTTTATACTGGTGCAATACACGATTAGAAACACGATTTTTCATTTATTATTGTCCACCATTTACCATAGATAGGGTACATACAGGCAAAGGATCTTCTTCTTTTTAATACCCGACTGCGCTAGAAGGAGGGTGATGTTTTTCGAGAGTATGTATGTAGTATGTATATTTATTTTCATTTATTTAACTTTGTTACAAATGTAATAGGCGGACTTTAAGGACTTTTATCTACCATTCAACCTACTTACTGGTGATGCCGTGGTGGTGTATAATTGTTTGGCACGCTTTGCGGCCAGAACGGTTCGATGGATTTAAGCTTGAGAGGTGTCAGTAGATAATTCTTAAATCTGAGAGTGACACCGGGTGTCACTCTCAGATTAAACAAATCATTATAAAAAAATCCGACTGCCTCTTTATATAAAGAGGCAGTCGGATTTTTTTTATAATTATTTGTTTACAAGTCTATAATATATCTGTTCACTGGTGGGCTAAAACACCAACACGATTCACGTTGATTAGGCGGGTTGGAGGGTTGTTGTATAAGCTACCCAATCTAGAGGTATGTAACCAATACCTTACTCTCTACTCAAAATTAATTAATTTTAATACTTGTGATATTATGAAATTTAACTAAGTAAAATTGATGAAAATTAATTGGATACGAATAGAAAACTCATGAAAAATAATTTCCTTCTGATTTATTAGTACAAAAGTCATCATCTTGATCAAAAGGAAACTTATTAATATTGAAAGATAAGTTCAGAAAAATAATTACGTGGGACATGGCAACGTGACAGAGTAGGTACGGGGATGAAACGAAATTATCGACATCGATAATTAAGTACGAGCTGCGACAAAGAAGTTAATTATCGAATACTTGTGATTGGACCTACTTCAACGGGAAAAATGCGATATGACAGCTAATAAAACTCGTAATATCGGGGAATGGTTCACAAATGGCGCGAAGGCTCACCCGACTCAATCTCAAATGATCGCTGACTCCGACATCCGACGCGAGAAAATCGACATCTACACAATAAAATACAATTTATTCGATTATATGATGTCGTTCACATTTCTGTCCATAGGGATGGGATAAGTGCTGGTTTGGCCGACTAGATGACTAAAAACTAAATCACTTTGCAATCAATTCGATTCTACGATGTCACTGTCAATCCGTAGAGATGGTCTGAGTCATGCGTTTGTCTACGGTATGACAGACTAGCTGTCTGAGAAAACTTGATCACTGTTAGTCATACGACCAGTATTCTACTTTATCTCTTTACCTATTCTCTTAGATGATGACTAATAAATAACATTCAAGAGATCTTTAAAGATTTTCATGTTGTGCAGTGTGGTGTGTCTATGAGTAGTGATGCGCTGCACAATCGGTTCTTACTCGTTATTTTTTTTTACTTATAGTTAAACGTAAATAGCCTTCCTAACTCATATTTTAAGTTGGATAAAAAACATCACAAAAATCACCATTTACACCAAATTATCAAAAATCACATGCAAAATCAAGTAAAATCATTTTTTTTTAGACCTGTTAATCAATTTTGTGTTACGAAATAAAGTTTAACGAAAAAGTCTTCAAATACATAACTAAACACACAATACACGGTGATTTTTCATTGGTTTTGGAGTTGAGTGGATAAGTAAGTAGAGTTTTTCATAAGGATCGTTAATAAGACCATATTAGCTAGTCAAAATAAAAATTCTGTAACAAAATATGCAGACTAATACTCGAAAATAAAATCGTGAGATCAACTAGCACTACCGCCGACCGGTTAGATTTTGAATTCATCGGGGTCACGCGTCAGTTACAACGGGCATAACTACGTGGTCTCGATCGAAAATAATTTCCGATACGTTTTTATCTTATGTCATACACAAATTTGGATAGAGGAATTTATTTACTACGTGACGTTCTTTTTGCCAAAACCAATGAAAAGTCAGCGTGCATTTTTATAAATACATATCTCATTAGGTAGGGACATAATACTATCACGCCTGATTCTTACAGGGTTGGCCTCGGCGTGGCGAACAGTATGCGACCAGATTGCAGGCGTTCTAAAATATGTATATTTATACCTCTAAATATAGTATCATATGATCTCATCTTGCCCGAAGCATCTGCTGCCTTCTAATTTCTAACTATTAGAACAAAATAGTCAGCCTTTCCGACTAATCAATTATTTCCCGCACATCCCTTCTCCAGAAAATAATTCTGCCATCAAATTTTCAGAATTAATTTCGGTGTTTCGTACGCAATATACATTTTGTCCCGTGGGGATCGCGTGCACTGGGTCATAAATTGGCCGCCTTTGTAAAGCGGAATTGGTTTTTCTGAAACTTCAATATACCTACTCGTAGTCGTAGGTATAGGCATGGGGAGAGATTCCTGACACAGATTTTTTAATGTGGTGGTGGCAACGCAACACTTGTTCCGTTTGGTTTCCAGCGTAGAAAAGGATCGCTCCATCTCTTCCTGTGAATGTTGTAAGAGGCAATTAAGGCGATTCGCACGGGTCTATGTTAGCTCCCCTAATTTTTTGTATTCCTATTTTAGGTTGGTGCACAAACTTATACTAAAAAATATTATCGTACATTTTTATTAATATTAATTTAGTATAGCCTATTTTTGACTTTTCAAAGATGATATCGCCGAATATTTACTTCGAAAATTAGTCATTAGGCCCAATAATGTTTGTTATTGTGACCTGACACAAGTTCTCCTAAACAAATTGGATCGTTTGGCCAATAACTGCATCAGATTTATTTTCAATATTCGTAAATTTGATCACGTCTCTTCATTTCGCTCTCAGTTAGCATGGCTCCCTATCCCCTTACGTCGTAACACTAAAATACTCTCTATGCTTTTTTTCTATCTTGAATAACCCGCACTCCCCTAACTATCTTAAATCTAAATTTAACCTTCTCAGTTCCACTCACTCTCGCACACTTCGCTCCTCAAGCATTTCCATCCTTAATATCCCTCCTCATCGCACTTCCTTCATGGGCAAGTCTTTCCAAGTCCAGGCTATCCTGCTATGGAATGCCCTTCCGGAATCTATAAGAAGAGCTCTCCGTGGCGTAGTGGTCACCATGCCAGTCCGCCACCCAGAGGTCCCGGGATCGATCCCCGGTCAGGGCAAGTTGGAAAATGGCTTTTTTCAAATTGTCCTAAGTCTTGGATGTTTATCTATATATGTATTTATTTGTTATAAAATATAGTATCGTTGAGTTAGTATCCCATAACACAAGTCTCGAACTTACTTTGGGGCTAGCTCAATCAGTGTTATTTGTCCCCATATATATAAAGAAATATAAAAAAAGCTCCTAATCGTTTGGCTTTCAAACGAGCGGAACATAAATTGTTTCTACAGCAGTCCTAGCCTCAATCATCCTGATATATGTATTCATTTGTATGTATATTAGATATATATTTATTAATATGTATATATATGTATATATATTGTATTTTATGTATGTTGATATATATTATATGTTTAATGGTTTATTTTTCTATATGTACTTATGAAGATATTTATACTTTGTTTACTAAATTATGAATTTCATCACGCCAGCCATACACATTTTCCGCTTGGTCTAATGGTTGACCGGGAGAGAATGCTATATGGCATTAGGTCCGCCTCTTGTACATTTTTTTAATTGTGCAATAAAGTTTAAATAAATAAATAAAAAATAATTAATAACTTCTAATATTCAACATTACTAATTATTATTTCGCCCAAATAGCTTAGCACAAAAGTGTAACGCCTAATCATTTTTGTAAAGCAAGCATGCAGCATGCAAGCAAGCGTGCAGCCTGCAAGCAAGCATGCAACATGCAAGCAAGCATGCAGCCTGCAATTAAGCATGCAGCATGCAAACAAGCATGCAGCATGCAAGCAAACATGCAAGTATTTCTATTAAAAAGGTAAGTAATTATGAAAAATAAATACTTGCAGATTTTTTCTTCTGCCTAAATATTACAGCAAACAGAAAACAAAACGTCATAAAATAATGTCACTTGTCAGGATCATATCCATTTTTAATGTGATTTTATATTTACTTTAAACAAAGATTTTAGAATATACAAGTAAACTCTGATTTTTAATTCCGTAGAATTCTGACAGCTGTCATTTTTTGACATGTCAGTGATCACAAACATTTTTTATTAAATTTCAGATTTTAATTAGAGTTTAAACATTTGAGCCTATACATTTTTATTGTTAGTAAATTTAACCATTTTATTAAGTGCGGCACTCCAAATCAAATTTTAGTTCTTAACTAAATCCTACTTGTTGATCACCGCGGCCAATTTGTTATAATTCTCATGGGAATAAGATATCCTTCCGCAGGAAAAGCAACTTATGTCCTTTCCAGGGTCTAAAACTATCTCCAAATCAAATTTAATCTAAATCAGTGCAAAAAAAAAGGTTTTTCGACAAGAAAAAACATAACAGAAACTTAACAAATATAACCAATATAACCATAGATTTCGAAGTTTGATACAACAATCAATGTTATATACGTGACGTAACAGCTGACAGTGGCATTCCCTATTTTTTAATTTTTCTTCTTGATGGATTACGAAAATAATAAATTTAAAAAGCTTTTGATTAAAAATGTTTATGACACATGACTTAGTAGGGAGTGATGCCAGGTAAAGAAAAATAACCTGCTGACTTAAAAAGATAACTTTGATAATTCGGTATTATAAAATGTCACAACATTTTAAATATACCAGGAAGTTTAAAATTTATCTTTTTCTAAAGTTGTTGTTAGAACATAAAAAATAATCAAGAGTTTGATTTTTTATTGCACTTAAACGGGTTCCCTTTTTAATAGGAGAGCTTTTTTGGTAGCAACACTTGTTAAATGTCAGAATTCTACGGAATTAAAAATCAGACTTAGTGACTTCAACTGATACTATGAGCGCTATTTGGATTCCCAAGGAACTGTGACGTCATTAGTCTATATTTCATACAAATTTTATAGAAAATGTTTGTTTTGACATAAAGAAAGATTATCTGATTTGAGTTGTAGGAAAGTAGCGAATTCTGTGACCATTTTTAGCATAGATGCGGAATGAACATGTATACATACATTCATAGTAGGTTTTAATCAAATTGAATACTCTGATATTCAGGGCGATCACTGCGTTCAGCTAGGCTCAGATTATGCGACAGTTTACAGTTAAACGTGCTGATGCATACAGTACCACGTAATGACCTCTATTACACGGTCTTGTAATGTACCGATTGATTGATAGGATTGCATTTCAGATCTTGTCCCAATAACCTTACCATGTTAGTTCTACCCTTCTATGAAGTAATTAATCCTTATATTCACAAGCATGGGTTACTCACGTAGTGATTCAGCTACGGGCCGACATGTTTCGACCTCATCCGGAGGTCTTCATCAGGGCGAATGTGACGCGCATACACGAATCTCTATGTGAGTAACCTGAGCTTGTTAATAATGACTGTGTTTCACGTTAGTTTTTAGAAAATGCCAAGCGGCGAAAATATTCGTCGTTATCAAATGAGTATATTTGTGTTCCGCTTGGCGTCGAAACTTTAGGTCCGTGGGGGCCAAGTACAAAAAAATAAATAAAAAAAATAACACCTTCTCTTGTCGACGCCGCTGGTGACAATCTCTTCATGAATATCTCTCTCATGAATGTTTTTCTTCAAGAATATCTCGCGCAGAAGATTGCAGTAGCCATTCAGCACGAGAATGCAGCCAATGTTCTTGGCACCATGCCAAATGAACCACACTTAGATTTTTAATATAGTTAAATTTAGATTTAAATTTAATTTTAATTTAGATATTAGTTAATTTTTAAATTTAGTTATTTAATAATTCAAATCTTGTATTTTAATTTTACTTTCATGAATAAATAAAAATGGTCCTTATTTCCTGGATGGGAAAACATTTTATTATATTAAACTGTATAATGCCTTTAATAATATTATAATACCTATTTCCAGGGAACATGGCAAAATGCGAAAAAAACATGAATTTTTTTGTAGCGTTCACACGGTTGTGAACATTGTCAAATACCTTTCTTAGGATAACCGAGTGCCATATTATCGAGTTCGCTCAACTAAAGAGGGCTGATAGTATTAAAATTTAAACAGTTGTCTCAATTCATATTTTATTCCAATCCATTTCAGATATCTTCCGCCCTTGAAAATCAATTCAATTCAATTTAATTCAAATATATCTTTATTATCAGATGATATTTATAATATCTCCTAATAATTGGCGACCTCCGTGGCGTAATGGTTAACACGCTAGACCGCCAATCTGGAGGTTCTGAGTTCGAACCCCAGCCAGGGCCAGTTGGAAAATGGCCTTTTTCGAATTGTCGTTGGTCTTCGGTGTCTATCTATATATGTATTTATCATGAAATATAGTATTGCTGGGTTAGTACCTCATAACACAAGCTTAAGCTTACGTTGAGGCTAGCTTAATCTGTGTGATTTGTCCGTATATATTTATTTATTTAATAATCGTCACTTTGTTTTCTTGCACAATTGTTGACATCAAAAAGTTACTTAGAGCTAAGTTTACTTCCGCCTCCAAAGCTAGTGCAGAAAAAGCGGTAAAAAACTGCACTGCAGCATTTTCTCCAATGAGTAGAAGTCTAATTGTACTTGGGTTAATACGCTCAATCTTCAAAATGTACAATATGCTATGGTCATGATTTTTCTGCGACCTGAATGTGCCTACGACAAAAAAGTATAATGCTAAACCATGCTGGTTTAGGAGAAAAGAAAAGTTTTGAACGTACCAGCCGCTTCTCTGTCCGAGATTTTTCTAGATCGCCATTTCTATTTTGATTCGTGTTATCACCTTCTCGTCCGAGTTCAAAGTGGCTTTTGGGTCTAGCCTCTACTGCAATACCTAAAATGCTCTCTCTGTCCTATTAGTTGTGTGGATGGCTTTCATGTTACTATGCAAAAAAGCGCTGCCTCCATGATGTAGCGGACTCGTGACAGCGGCAACAGCCTCCTGGCAGTTGTTGAAGATCGTATGGACAGATCCTTTATGACTACTTGGGTCGCCTTGCATGCCCCAGTAATCCGCGAGGAAAGAAAATATTAACTTTTGATTTTTTTTTAAACTTTAATAATTAAATTTTGATATAAATGTTATAATAAACAAAAATCGATGGGTGATATGTACTAAAATTTAGTTTTTAAATGATTTATTTCTTATTAGAAATGATGGACTACGATTGTCTGGAATATCTGAATGAATAAATTTAATTGAATTGAATGAGGAATATTACAAAGACATGTTAGTGTAGGTATGTGTGTAAAGTATATTTCAAACGTGACAGTACTACATTTGCCATTACGTGATGCTGAATGCACGGGCACGTTCCAGTTGTGAACGCTTTCGAATATTGCTCTGAGCATAACTGACTGCCTATATGATTACTATCTCATTCGCTAAAATAGTATTAT
Source organism: Acrobasis suavella (assembly GCA_943193695.1). NCBI lineage: Eukaryota > Metazoa > Arthropoda > Insecta > Lepidoptera > Pyralidae > Acrobasis > Acrobasis suavella. Next base: position 5,713,172 of record OW971941.1, read on the forward strand.
TATCTAGTAGTATAGTAATAGTACTTATATAAGAATATACAGCAACGCCGACGTACTTTCCTACCAATACACACAAGACAAGAAATCCAGTCTATGAATGAACTACTTTCCTAAAGGAACAATTAGGTAAATCGAAACATAGCTCATGTCGAAATATGAACGATCAACTTGTATGGGCGGCCAAAATATTTCTTTTATATTTCCTTTTGATTTCCAAATGATAAAATGTGAACCTTCATTTAAATATAAGATTATTTGATGTATTGCCGAGTTTGACTAAATGTGTTAATATTTATGTAAAATAGACGTTAATATTTCGCGCACGGTGCTACCCCGCCGACCTTTTAGTTTACTCCACTTTTTGTTTATATAAGTTTCTTCTTTATAGGTGTTTGTACGTTTTCCCGAAAATTATCTGTTTTAGAAAGATATTTTTAACCGACTGCGCCACGAGGGATTTTTTTTCGAGTGTATGTATGTATGTAAGTATATTCTTTGGCACGCACTACAACCTAAACGGTTTGATTTATTAGCTTGAGAGGAGAATGACGAATCTAGTGAAGATTCGTCAATTCTGAAAGTGATATCTAAAATTAAAAAATCCAACGTGGCAAATTTTGGCGCCAAATATTATAACTTCAAATGTTTTTATTAACGTCCTATCCAGGGAGCATGAAAATATAAAAGAATTAAAAAAATAGATACAACATACCTACATGTTTAAATGAAATTTTAAAATGTATGTATTCACTTCTCTGAGCATGTTCCCGGTTGCATCCTATCATCCTCAAATACTTATTAAATTTGCTGAATAAGTATAAGCCATACTGTTGTGCTGGTGTATCTTGTAATCGAGTTTTTATTTAAGTATTGGGCTGTCTAAAAATATATTGTATTTAGTCTGTTACTAGATTATCCAAAAATAAAGGACACATATTTTTCTTTCAGCAAAGTACCTAGTAAAAATTCACAAAGTTACAGCACTTCGAATTTTCGGAGCGGGGGTGATCTACGTTACCTTAGGTTAAATCTCATAGCTGATAGTGACGTCACTCGAAATTTAAATACACTGTATCTTCGTCATTATTTGCTAATGAGAGAAAAGAAAACATACGTATACCAGACTTTTTTATAATCTATGAAAAAGAAACAAAATATTTTTTTTTGTCCACTCAGTGGCGTTGGGTGAGAATTTGGGCTAGTATAGCTGTAAAACTATGAAACGAATTAAATATCTTCATAATTAAGTTCTACAAAGGTTGATAAGACGTTCGATATCTGTCTTATAATTCGCATATTTTTATTTACTTAGTATGAGCACAGAATAAGTACTAATACTCACTTACAAAAGTCTTACTCAGAAAAGAAATCAAAGAAATATGTACTCAATGTGATGAGTACTAACCTTTTCGTTTAGATCCCTAGACATCCATTGCAAGCCAGTTTCATTCTAATTACTCTGAGCAAACGATTCATGTAACTAAATTTTCCCCTTCGTACCTAAACGGGGAGTGACACAGGCCTGGTATGAGTAATAATGACAAGGTCTGCGAGTTCGGGTTTTTCATGCTCACTAAAATGTCCAATCCGGTGGTGGCGTCGCTGGTCGGGTCGTTGGATTCCCTCTAATATGGTTGAGTTTAACGATGGCTGATCCGTGCGTCAACTCGTGAACGGGTGCTGCCGGGAGGGACTGGTCAGCTCGGCTTCGCTTTTTTGACTACTTAATATTTTTTATTACGCAATTTATGTTTGTTTACTGGTTCGCAAGCATTACATGTTATAATGTGTCAACATTGTATTATATTATAAGTATTTATTAATTAAAAGACAATTATAATAATATGACAAAGCCCTTCTGGCGAGTAGGCGACCAATACTGTGAAAATGAGTTTCTTTCGGCGTTTCTTCTCAGCAGTGGTCGTTACGAAGCGCTGGTATCGGTAGCTTTTCTTTAAAAATAAATTAAATTTTAATATACTTTACACGTAACATAAATTATACTTATTGACGTGTAAAAGTGCCTGTAAAGGTCTAATTACTGAATAAACATTTGAATCTTTGAATCTTTAATCTTTAATGTGTATCTGAGCGTGTTCATACAAAAATTATTATTGTGAGTGTATTTGAATAACCAGCAAATTTTTCATATTTTGAATATGTGGGTGTATGCAATCTAGCCTTGCTGCTAGTTTACGGCTTACAAAAATAGTAAATGGACATTATAATGCACGGTGCGGCAATATATATACGTTATAATTTTTATTAGTAATAAATGCGTTAATAATGCGTATTTATTAGAAACCCCAAAAGGAACTCGACGGGAATCGGCTTCTAAGGAGGCCTCGCTACTGGTCCACATCCGTATGTCTTGTTACAAAATGTCTTTGCTCCGAGATCTACCTCTCAAATATGAGACCAGCATGGAAGATCTCAAATTAAATTTCCAAATTCCATATCTTCCGACATTACCCATGCAAATATGACGTGGAAGTAGTAAACCGAATTTGCGGAACAAAGGCCGTACGTCGATACAAGCTGACGGATAATGAGTCTGCTTCTGCCTGCAGTGGATACAATGGCTGTCCGATTTTAGACTCGGCCAGGGGATCAAATACAAAGAGTTTAGAAGGATAACTTATTTGCGCAATGTAATTTTTCGAAACTAAAAACCGACTTCGCCCCCATACATCCCAACCGATTTTGATAAAATTTCTACAGGACCACCTGATAGGTAATCTTTCAAACAAAAAATAATTTTCTAAATCGGTCCAGGCGTCTTTAAATAGTCGGTGAACATACTTAAATAAAATTGCGACGAATCGATAACCTCCTCCTTTTTAGAACTCGGTTAAAAATTAGTCTAAATTATTTGTTAATGTTATGAAAAAAAAAATGAAATTTCTAAACACACTAAAAAGCCATGCTCCTATAGTGAAGACTAAAAAGACCCGATGATGATGATAAAACAAACTATTATACAACTAAACTATACCTAAAACTTAAAACTATGTTTAAAATTAAAAAAAAGGAAAAATCAAATTAACTAAAATTAATAATGGACGCATACAAAGCAGAATATGCACATAATAAAGGTTGCACAATGAGTGATGGAACGCGCCATGCTTGAAATCACGCTGATGGACCGTGTACCAAACGTAGACATTCGCCGCAGAACTAAGGTCGAATATGTAGGTAGACGGATCACGCAATTAAGTGGGAATGGGCGGGACACTTGGCTAGGTGAAAAGACAGCCGATGTACCAAAGCAGTAACCGAGTGGTGGCCGAGACAGGGGAACAGACCAGTAGGGAAACCACCGGCCCGTTGGTCAGATGATATTGTAAGGTTGAAGGATAAGCAGTGGATGAGAATGGCACAGGACCGTGGGAAATGGTGCAAAAAAGAGAGGAATATGCCCAGCAGTGGGTTGATGTAGGCTGAAAATGGATAGATGGATGGAGGTTTTTTTGGGGGAGGGGGGACACAGGGGTACATAATGACAACAAAGTGACCAGGAATAACTTACCAAGACGCAATTGCTAGCGTGTTGTCTTAAGGCTATTTTCTCTTCGTTTATATGTTAGAAAACACAGAACCCAAATGGGTGGCATCGGCCAAGAGTGACCTATCCTATGCATAGAGTGGGTGGAAAGAGGAATGATGACTCTACTTATTCATGTAATTACTATTACTGTTAGACCTCTACTCATTCGTGTATTTTTTGGTTTTGGTAAGTGCATATTATGAACCTTCTACACTACAATATTAACCGCGTGGTGACAGCAGACTCAATTACAATTTGTCACCACCACTAATTTATTTGACTGTATTTTTACGCCCAGCTGCCTGACGTCGATCCTCTTTGGGAATATAATGTAGACTTGGGAGTAATGAAGCGTCACATCTATAACTCTTTTTGTTTTGCATTTGGGTCGACATGTTTACATTACAATGCAGGCCGTCAGTTTTACACAATTACGGATAGTTCCGAGTATGCTATAGTATAGACAGTATGATCAGCTTACATTCTAAGTTTTGACGAGCTGTGTTATAAAAGGGGATATACTCGTACGATCACGGACCTCAGTAAGTGCTGTTTACACAATTTAATCACCCAAATAAGTAGCTCGACGATAGATGAAGATCACAACATGTAGGAGGTCTAAAATCACATTACTCGGTACAATTCGATACTAAACGTTAACAAAAATAAATGAACAAAACCGGCCAAGAGCAAGACGGACTCGCGCACGTAGGGTTACCTTCCATTATCTACAAAAATCACGTTTGTGGTATGGGCGCTCCACTTACATATTTATTATATTCGTTTTTGTATTTTTTTTGTAGCGGCAACAGAACTACATCATTTGAGAAAATTTCAACTGTCTAGCTATCACGGTTCATGAGACAAACAGACAGACAACAGACAGTCTGATGACAGACAGACAGACGGATAGTGAACAGTGAAGTCTTACTAATCGTCCTGCTTTTACCCTTTCTGCACGGAATCCTAAACAGGTATGTTTAATGTTAATTCCCCTAACCATTTCTTTAGTAGTTTTTTTTATCTTTAACTTCCATTGTTTATTTACATTCGATTGTTTTCTGTAGAAATCCTTTTGTCAAGAACTATCAACGTGATTCGTTTCACTAACCGAGTATCCCTATATATCGCCGTGCATTTAAACCAAACCCTTCTACCCCAAATTAACTAACCTGAGTATCTGCTATTCACTTCACATGCATTTACTTTAATCACCTAAAAGCGTTACTCCGTCATTTGTCGCTCGATGCTTCGCTGCGATACGCCGTGCAGCAAAACATTTTAGCAACATGCAAATTTATGGTAACGTGGCTCTAATACCACTAATGTGAACTCGCGTAATGGCTGACTTTGATAATAGTCGTATTTACGCATCAGGTACAAAAATAAAGCATTAAATCTGTTTGTTTGATTTTCGTGGGTGTAATTGGCTAAAAGAGATTGTTTAAAAATTCCTAAAATCATTTTACATATCTTGACGACTCCCATATAACGATGACAGACTAATACTATGGTCAAGTGCAAAAGCCTATTCATAGTTAAAAAAATTATATCGCAACTTCTTGGTTTGGGGTGAGTAAATTATGTCAAAACGAATAAATAGCGATATTTTTTTATGCGAAAATATTTGGTGCGATGGAGATATAGTAATAGAGTAAGAAAATAAAAAAAAATGTCTGTCTGTTTGTCTGTTTGTCTGTTTGTACAAGCTAATCTCCGGAAATACTGGACGGATTCGAATGAAACTTTTTTTGTTATATAGCTGTGAAGCCTGGGCAACATATAGGCTATAATTGATTTTGGAAAATGGAACACATGATGCAGAACTATAATGGTCCAGCTAAACTATAAGAAATATTAAAATGCCGCCTTAGCAAAAGTTGTTAAGTCTGATAAGAACTTTTTGTTGAGTTATAATACAACTGGCCAAGCGCGAGTCGGACGAGCGCGAAGGGTTCCGTACCATAATCTATGAAAAATCACGTTTGTAGTATGGGAGCCCCCCATCAATACTTATTTTATTCGATTTTTAGGGTTCCATAGGGTAGGGTAGAAACGGGACCCTATTACTTAGACCGTCCGACTGTTTGTCTGTCTGTCTGTCACCAGGCTGTATCTCATGAACCATTATAGCTAGACAGTTGAAATTTTTATAGATGATGTTTTTTGTTGCCGCTGAACAAAAACATACTAAATGTATACTATAATAAAAAAGTAAAAAAAATGTGTTTGTACATTGAAATTTTTTCAAAAAAAAAGTTGTTTCGTCCGAAGTAGAACTTATAAGTTCAGTATTTGCGGACCTTCAGAGCATAACACACCAGAAAATTCTTGGTTATGTGAACGCGCCATATTGACACCAAAAAATTAAAAATCAATTAATAAAGAACTTATGACGCAAATTATTGTTAACTAGCTTGTGCCCGCGGCTTCGCTCGCGTAGGTGTGTAATTTATCAAAATCCTTTCTTAGGGGATGACTACGTCATTGTAGCTTTATGCATGCAAAGTCTCAGCCCGATCGGTTTAAAATTGATAAAGTTTCATAGAAACTTTCATCCCCTATTTTATCCCCTTGGAGGTAGAATTGATCAAAATCCTTTCTTAGCGGATGCCTACGTCATAACATCTACCTGCATGCCAAATTTCAGCCCGATCCGTCCAGTGGTTTGGGCTGTGCGTTGATAGATCACTATGTCAGTCAGTCAGTCACCTTTGAGTTATATATATTTAGATAGAGATATATATTTAGATTTCTTGGATAGTGTTGTTGACGACGCCACCAATTATCCAGTTGAGTTTCTTAATTCACTTGCAGCAAATGGACTCACGGCTCACAAAATAAGTCTTAATGTCGGAGGGCCAATAATGCTGATGCGAAATTTGACTCCGCCGAAACTGTGTAACGGAACCCAACTTAATGTCTCAGCACTGTATGCCGAAGTTCAGCGGCTGAATTTCAGCCAATGCATGCCTGCAATGTTATTTGCATTACTAGCAACACATAACGCCGAACTTCCGATGCTTTTGCCTGAATCGGACCCGTACCCGTACCCGTACCCGTACCCGTACCCGTACCCGTACCCGTACCCGTACCCGTACCCGTACCCGTACCCGTACCCATACCTGTACCCGTACCCGTACCCATTCCGCTCCCGCTCCCACTTCCGCTCCCACTCCTGCTCCCGCTCCCGCTCCCTCTCCCGCTCCCGCCACCGCCGCCGCCGCCGACGCCGCCGCCGCCGCTTCCGCCGACGCCGCCGCCGCCACTTCCGCCGCCGCTGCCGCCGCCGCCGCCGTCGCCGCCGCCGCCGCCGCCGCCGCCGCCGCCGCCGCCGCCGCCGCCCCCGCTGCCGACGCCTCCGCCACCGCCGACGCCGCCGCCGCCGCCGCCGCCGCCGCTGCTGCCGCCACCGCTGCCGCTTCCGCTCCCGCTCCCGCTCCCGCTTCCGCTTCCGCTCCCGTTCCCGTTCCCGTTCCCTCTTCCACTTCCGTTCCCTCTTCCGCTCCCGTTTCCGTTCGCCGCAGACGCGCCAAAGACGGAAGATTAAATTCTCATATCGGCACATCACTACTGTCCGGCGTTTCCACCGAACTTCAGCTTATTTAGTGTGTCATCCCCACCGAACTTTAGCCACTAAACTTCGGCATAGTCTGCTGAGACACTTAAAGCTCACAGTAAGTGAGTGATGCCAGTGAAACTGTATTTATTCCACGTATGCCACTCATCCCCAACAATTTTTCTTTTGAAAATACACAGTTCCATATGTTAACTTGCTTTGCTATGAAAATAAGTCACAGTTTTAGAGGCTTAAAGCTGCTGATGTCGATCTAAGGACTGGATTTTCGGATGGCCTACTTATTGTGGCTTTCTCCAGAGTTAGTAACACTTCAGCTCTTTTCATATTGGCTCCCGAAGGAAAGAATTAAAATAATATTGACTTTTAACTCCTAACACTGTTACAAGTACTTTCTCCCTCTGTCTCTCTCTCTCTCTCTCTCTCTGTCATTACTTTTTATTTATATTTATACGCCGGAGTCATAAAGTCCACGCGAACGAAGTCGCGGGCATTAGCTAGTACTTAATATGAACATTGTTAGTTACAATTAAGATGATTCTAATAAATAATGATCTTTTACTCGTACATTGAAAAAAAAAATTTTTTAGCGTAGCTCTTATACATGTAAACTGAAAAGGCAATTTTTTTTCTCGATTATCAAGTAATGTTGGATATCGTTGAATAGGTCTTTTAAAAATATTATGAAGTTGTGAACACAGTTTTTTGATTTTGAATTATTTGGTTTTGAAGTGAAAATTTTATTTTGAGTCTAGTGTCCCCCCTTCTATCTGCTAAACGGTTATATAAAAACACGTGAAAAAATTCACAGCTATCATTCATATAACGAAATTTAAAGGAAAACTATCAGAGCTTAGTAGGGTTTACAAATTAAAAAGTTATAGGCATTCAACTTATAAAATGTACTCGCAAAATGAAAATTTTACACATATTCAATAGAAAATTAGTTATTAGACGTTTTTTGTGGCATGAACTCAAAATGGGCATTCGTAACTACGGAACCCTACACTGCGCGTGGGCTGACACGCTCTTGGCCAATTATTGTTTTATTTCAATTTTGGCCTTTCGTTTCAAAAGTCGGCCTTTTTCAAGAAAGCTTTCGGCCTTTTTTTATTTATGAGCTAGCAACACTATCCGGGCAGAGCCCTGGTGTGATATATCTTGCATAACAGCCTGTCTACCTATATACTTATCTACCACCACCGCAAAACCAACACATACTACTGACACTTTTTCAGAAACAAAGTAGATAACATTAAGAGTATACTATTTTAAAGTTAAAGGTCACCGCACAAGTTGTAAGTAAGTTGACGACTATGAAAAGAAGTGTAGAGTTAGTGAAATTTATATTTCAGCGGCAAGCTTCTGCTAATATTAATAGTATTCGACAATTCAGAACAAAGTTTTAAGACATTCAAAAATAAACTGGGAATTCAGATTTGAATATTAAACTTCGGTGAAATTTAGCAAAACTCACCCTCAAACTAATCAAACATGTTAGATAAAACATTATGATTGAATGCTCAATACTTGTATCACCTTAGAATATACTGAAAATATATTTGAATCAAGTTTATTTGAGAGAAAAGTAAACGCAGATAGCTGTTTCGTATGCGTTATGAAGTATATCGTAACCGCATAATGCAGATGAAATTCGAGAATGTTCTCTGAAACACCGATAAAATTCTCATATCACCTTTATTTATAACTTAACATATTTACACCGAATTTCAGCGGCTAAACTTCAGCTTATACAGGGTGGCCAAAAAGTCGTGGATCAAACGAAACAGGGAGATAAAGGAGGTAATTTCCAACAAAAAATCTTTCCCCAGCATGGCCATAACTTCATTGCACGAAAAGATATGAATTATTTTAGTTTTTTCAATGAAACTACCAAGTTTTTTTACAATTTAATCAGTAAAAAATTAAATTGATTAAAAACAATAAAACAAAAGGTGTTGTATTATGAGTCGATAATGTATCAATACTACAAAAATTGTATTGCAGCTCTTGGTATCAAACTTAACGAGCAATGATTTGTTTTCCGTAAATTTTAAAGCGTTACAAAAAATTACTTCTCACTTTAAGAGCACTTATTTGAAAAAAAATGTATTGAAGTTATGGCCATGCTGGGGAAAGATTTTTTGTTGGAAATTACCTCCTTTATCTCCCTGTTTCGTTTGATCCACGACTTTTTGGCCACCCTGTATAGTGCGTCCTCCCCACTAAATACATTGAGTGGAACTTTAGCCGCTGAACTTCAGCATAGAGTGCTGAGATACTAACACCCCAAATCAAATAGATACCTAAAAACCTGATTTCCACGAAAAAGTTTTCATAATAAGCTGAGGATTTATATAGCTACTTTTTTATTTATTTTTAGGGTTGCGTACTCAAAGGGTAAAAACGGGTATCTATTACTAAGACTCCGCTGCCCATCCATCCGTCCGTCCATCTGTTTGTCTGTCTGTCACCAGGCTGTATCTCATGAACCGTAATTGCTAGACAGATGATGTTACTGCTATAACAACTAATACTAAACATAGAATAAAAAAAAAAGTGTGGCACTCGGGGACTGCCGCGGTAAAGCTATTATTGCATAGCATTTTTTATCAACTTATGCAAATATAATTATTTATTTATGCAGTATTTTTTTCTTTGATATTAATTTAAGTTACACTTTTTGAGCGTGGTGACCGATAAGAAAACAATTATTTTTCTTTTATTGAATAAATGAGAAGTTAATTTCGTTTACAATATTTTTATTATCTTACAATACATGTAGGTTATTCAGTAATTTTTATTATGAGCAGTTAGCAGCTAGTCTACACGCATACGTCTAGTCGCCCACACACAAACACCGTGCCGAAGTCTGCCGAACTGAAACGACGTTAGACGATGCACGGCTTTCAACGTTGCGCCCCGCTGTGCCGGTCGCCGATTGCCGAGAAATGTTTAGGCGGAGTGGGGGGTGTTAGGTTTTATTTTCGTTACGGAATTTCTTGATTCGGTCGCCGCGCTCAAAGCCCGCGATAAAAGCTATGCAATAGCTTAATAAATATTTAAATAGGGCTCCCATACAACAAACGTGATTTTTATAGATAATTAAAATTATTTTATAGATAATGGTACGGAACCCTTCGTGCTCGAGTCAGACTCGCACTAAGCTGGTGATTAATTTATTTATTTGTGTATCTTATTAGTAACAAAAACATTTCATTTGACTTGTCAAAAGAAAGAAAAAGAAATAAAGGGCGGCTAATATTTCTTTACAGGAATTTCCACCTCATTTATTTTCGTTAGTCTATTTCCAAATTCTATGAACATAATAAAGTTGGAATAAATGAGGTAGACTTAACGTCGGACTTATATTTTATTATCTTCAGTGTTTGTTATATCGTATGCTCGACCAGGCACTGTTCAACCAGTATTGTTTGCTGCTTCAAGCATACATACTATCAACATGAAGAGGCTTTTTAGTACCTTTTTATGTAAAAAGTGAGATGGCTGCATCTATGGAGGTCTATCCCTTAATGTACCATTGAGATGCACTAACGGACAGTCCTCCACAGCTGCCGAATTATTGCCAGGCAGGGATTTACTTGGTTTGGGCTATGTGGATGGGATGTTAGTGTAACTGGGTTATGGAGTGAGATACGGACATCTACCTAAAATCTCTCACAACAATTTTAGCCTGGTAGATGGTGACTTGCTACTCATTGGCTTATTATTATTATTGTGACTTTAAGCAGACTGAGCCCATAGAGTCGAACGCAAGAATCAAAGGCCACTTTTAGCTCTGTGCGCCTTATTGTTATATTGCAGATAAACATAGATTGTTCTTTTAAAGAGCATATTATACTTATCTAGTTACACGTACAACTCCAAATGTATAGTAATAGTTCAATTTTAAGTTTATTGTTTTTAATTTTTGCGCCGTAACAGTTTCTCTGTTTTCCTTTGGGTTGGTTGACTGATAGAAAACGCTTTCAGCGTTAAATCCGCGAATTGTAGACAATTGTTCATTGTGGATAAATAATAAATAAATTATCTTCTTTCATTAATCTTCTCTTAGTTATCTTCACTGCAAATTTAATTTTCGTAATGTGTATAGTCGATTTCGGTCAGCGAGCAGCCTCGTTCTTAAAATTCGATCTCATTCATCGCAGTCGTACTCCAAGTCTTTCACAGTTATGGCGGCTAAGCTTTGAAACTCCATTCCTGCTGATGTAAGAATGACACCTTCACTTGATTCATTTAAGGTTTGATTAGCCAAATCTTCTCTGGTGGAATGGTCACACTTGAGCTAATTAAGTACTTAAGAATATATAATTGTATGTTAAATTAGTATATATATGTATATGTAAGTTTATGAGTATAAAGTATATGTGTAAGTGTATGTGTTTGTGTATGTGATGAAGTTAAGTATGTATAATCTTTTAAAATATCTAGTACGTACTTACTTCTACCTTTTTAATTTAGTAAATATCCTCTTAATTTATAATTGTTCTCCAAAGAGGTCTATTCACATAAACCTCGTTTGTCTCAATTATCTTTGGCATCGATTCTGTGGGGCGCCTAATCGTTATATTGCAGATATAAAATTATACTTATGAAGAGTATATCTAAGTAAAGGTACTAAAACTCAGAAAGTTAACGAGTATTTAAATTGCAATGCAGTTGTAATTAAAAGCAAACTGGGTATTGGCTTTAAACCAATTGTTCTCCAAAGAGGTCTATTCACATAAACCTCGTTTGTCTAGATCATCTGTAGCATCGATTCAGTGGGGCGCCGATCCGACGCGCCGCCACGACGACGCCGCAACTGGGGTGGATCTTTTAACCTCGATAGAAAACTGAAATAAGTACCTACAATGTTATATGTCATATAATTTAATTCAGGCTTGTTGAAATAACTGAGAAACATCTGCTTGGCGTTATAGCTGTAAATCTTGATACAAAATTATCAAGTCTGTTTCCTACAGGGGTAGGCAGAATTGGCCTCCACTTGCTACGATCCTGACAGATCTGTTTCGCTTCATGATACATTTAGGTAATCAAACAACCATAGATACAACGTTAGTGTAATGCACACGCGTCCGTAAGTGTATGAAAGGCAGGGCTATCGTAGATTGACTTATTTTACACATTTATTCTATCTGGCATTAATGTATAGGAGTCGTCAAGCCATGTTAATTTGGTAGCGACAACATCTGTCCAAACGTACCTGTTATACCGATTTGCAGGGTTTTTTGTCGTCTTGCGGAATGGGTGTGTTTCTGTTCTGTACGTTGCGCGTTAGTCTTTACACTTATAAATTATGTGGTAGTGGTAAACACGCCACGGGTTTTATCTCTTTCGCGTGTCATATCCTCGTAAATTGCTATACAACCTGCAAACATGCATTATCACGCCTGTTTCCTACAGAGGTAGGCAGAGACTAATCCTCCACTTGCTACGATCCTAATATATATCTTTCACTTCATCTACACTCATCACTCTCTTTATAAATTCATACATTCTTGCATTTATATCGCGGCAGTGGCCGCCGAAGCGCCAGAAACTAATTTTTGATAGAAAGTAGACAGCACACCGACAGATACGTCGAGCGAGTTATTAATACGAAAAATATGATAATTGTCTGTTATAAAGTAAACTATTCTGAACAACGATATGAGTTGAAGCATATTCTTAGTAACAACAATAATAATAAAAAAATATGATCAGTGAATGTTATGAAAAAAAAAGTTCTGGAAAAATTATAAATATAAACTTGTTCTTGGTAGTAATAGATTAATTTAAAAAAAATATATATGATCACTAACTGCTATGAGCTCCGTTGGTAGTAATAAAAATGTATAAATAAAAAAGTATGAAATGTAAAATTATGAATATGGATTATTATGAACAATAATCGGTAGTAAGATAAAAAATATGATTTAGAATTTTATGTGAGCCAATATGGACCCCTAAATGGTGACGTCGGGGGTTTTTTATTTATCTGGCCACACAGGTTGTCAAAATATATGATTAGGTTTCAATGTAATTAAATTGAATATCACATTCCGGGACTCTTAAAGCTGTGAACGTTTCACTTGGATAGTTGGTAATCAACCACCGTACGTTTTAAAAGGATTTTTTTACCACGTACGACCGAACTGTGGAATCAACTTCCTGCAGCAGTGTTCCCGGAGCGATACTACATTGAAACCTTCAAAAAACGAGTCTATATCTTCCTGAAAGGCCGGTAACGCTTCTGTTACACCCTTGGTGTTGCAGTTGTCCGTGGGCAGCGGTGATCACTTACCATCAGGTGGCCTGCTTGTTCGTTTGCCACCCTATGACATAAAAAAATCCATTGTTATTTCTATTTTCTGGCTGAGTGTCCCGGAATAAGTTACAGATGCATCGATTATTAAACTTCCTTTGAGTCTAATGGCTTCGTAAACAGTTCCAAATTTGGCCAAAGTTAATTAAGCTGTCAAATCGCATGCCAAAAAAGACCTTGAATCGAACTGTTTGCCTGTTCCGGTGACCTACAAAGACTTTCCCGTGACGTCACGGGGACGGCGCCGTCTTGACGCGCCAGTACGACGCCCGAAACACCTATCAACTCCCCCGCTGCCACAATAATCATATGACTAGTAAGACTATACAATACAGCCTCTCGTAGGTATACATTTTCATTTAAAATTAAGATCGACGCTCTCCTCTTGTTGGTGGAGTTCAATTCAATTCCAATATAAGATATATTTGTTATCATATATTTATTCTCATAGGAATATTATAATATTAATATTATATTAAGATAATAATCGTCACTTTGTTTTGTTGCACAATAATTGTTGACGTCACAAAGTTACTTAGCGCTAAGTTTACTGCCGCCTCCAAAGCACTAGTGCAGAAGAAGCGGTAACAAACTGCACTGCAGCATTTTCTCCAACAACGTCAACTTACAGTGAAATGTTCCTTTCAGTCTTGTCTGTCTTCAGCCAGCCTATTACAACACAACTCCCACTTTCCCTTTATTTGCTTTAGAAAGTTGTGTCCGGCTTTTCCTCTACCCTGTCTTTCTCTATCTCTACTTCGTACCTTTACATAGAGTGTCAAAATGGCCTAAATAGTTTTGAAGACGTCTTCTCCTTTATAATAAACTTGACCAGTGTTAAGCCACGGTGACTGCTTGATGATTTGCTTCATATGAGTTCTTGCAGTATGTAGGGGACTTTGGAAGGAAAATAAATTAATCATTGAGTGGACAGCACCGCAGTCACATTTGTCGATTTGGAGAAACGCCACCTAACCCCTAAGACTTCAATGGCTAAATGATTAATACGCTACTCCACCACGCCAGGTTTATGGTTTGCTTCCAATGATGTGCCGCCGAGAAATTCTCAGTTCTTGGAAATTACGGAAGTTTTCAACATTTTTCATGAATTTTAGTTGAAAAATTTCCCCATCGGTTATTTTTCAGACCGTTTCGGAAATTTCTCAAAATTTTCAAGAATGACACATCACTACTAAGCCAAAGCAAGTAGGATAATGATTTTCTTCAAATCGTCTTGGTCTTCATTCAAGACTATTTAAAGACTATCAATAATACCCTATTACGGAACTCTGTTTACCCTATTACGGATAAAGATGTAATAGTGCATAGTATAGTGCCAAATGATTAAAGTTAGGTAACCAAATTGGCCAAGCTTTCCTAATTAGGAGCTTCTAATTAATACTTTGCTGAGAGGACAAACAAAAGTCGAGCTTTTTTACAGTTTTCTTTTTAATGGCAGAGCGGAGTTTGTAATTTAACGGAGTATTGGACGCTAGAAAGTAACGCTTTTAAACAGGAAGATTGCAACAGACTAAGTAACTATCTTAATTAACTTTTAATCAAAACCATGATATTTATAGCAAAACGTAGTGCTATAAATTGCCTTGTGATATCCGGCAGAGTAGAATAGGAACACTCCATTTCTTCCCGTGTATGTCGTAGAGAGCGACTTAGGAAATACAAGCTAAATAAACGACCAAGTGCGTGTCGGGCAACGCGCAGTATAGGGTTCCGTAGTTGCGTCTTGCGAATGCCCACTTTGAGTTCACGCCACTAAAAACGTCTTAAAACTAATTTTCTATTGAATTTGTATTAACTTTTCCTTTTCTGAATACATTTTATAAGTCGTTTGCTTATAACTTTTTAATTTGTAAACCCTATATAGCTCTGATAGTTTTCCTTTAAACTTCGTTATATGTACTACTGCTGTGATTTTTTTCACATGTCCATGTATAACTGTTTAATAGATAAATGGGTGGGGACACTTGACTCTAACAAAAATTTGCAATATAAAACCAAATATTTCAGAAACGGGTCCCTAAATCGAAAGATGATGTTAACAAGCTTACTATATTTTTAAAAGACCTTTTCAACAATAACCCACATGAAGGGTTAGTCAAGAAAAAAAATTGACTTGTAAGGGAGCTATACAATTTTTTTTTTCTATATTTTATTTTACCACTTTTTTCGCATGATTAATATACATACCCATACAAAATTACAGCTTTCTAGTACTTATAGTCTCTGAGTAAAATCGCGGACGGACAGACAGACAGACATGGCGAAACTATAAGGGTTCCTTGTAAGTACTACGGAACCCTAAAAACCTTAAATAAACATTAGTAAGACCTCAAACCGTCTGGCCAGCGTGGAGTGAGTAGGCTATATATAATCCTCTGGCTGCTCTGGTCAAGTATTTCTCTGGTAGTACAGAGAGGGGCTCCTGCGGTGGAGATTAAAAAAGATGATGATGATTGCTTTAAAATGACGAAATATTTTTTTTTATATCGTAGCACGTTCTTTTGGAATACATTTTCAAAGCTAAACCCTTAACAACAACTGGTTTCGATAAAATTTATATGGGACCTGAAAAATATTTGTAATACCCTTTCTAATTTTGTTTTCAAATCGGTGCAGACGTTTTTCAATAATATATGAAAATACATAATATAAAGATCGCGACGAATTGATAAGCTCCTCCTTTTTTGGAAGTGGGGTAAAAAATATTCGGTATTCAGACTTACTTTGTAATGTGTAAGGACAGATACGAAGGAACGAGGGGCTAGTGCAAATATGGTGAATGACAGAAAGAAGTGGAAACAGTTGACATACAGAGCCGACCCCGAATATAGTGGCGAGGAAAATGATGATGATATTGGACTTCCTTTAAAATAGTTTCGGTCTTATAATTTGTTAGACGTTATAAAAATATAAACTTTATGTAAATACGCTGAATATCCTCTCAGATAAAAAGAGAATGGCATAAACATATGGGCTCTCAGTATCGTCAATATTTCATAAAATATTGGCTAATTCTTGATGTGACTATATGGACTCGAAAGCTTAAATAATTTGTAAAATTACTATAACCATACGATACTTGTAGAAGCCCAAAGTAAAAAGTTATGTTTACTAAAATAACCTAAAAACTGGACCAATTAAAACTCTTTTTGTCGACTATAATAGTTGAAGTTGAACATTTATTATTATTAATTATGAATTAGAATATGTATTTATATACCTGAACAACCCTTTTATTGAAACTTGTTAGGAATGAAAAAACGAAAAACTCGAGATAGGCTATAATGGACTCGTATCCAGGTCCAAAAAGCAAGAAAAATGAGAAGATAACACCAAAGAAATTACATACAATCTGGAATACTTACGCCGTTCCCGAAAAAGATACCCAAAGTTATCACCGTCCCTTTCTACATTACTACACTGGAAGTTTGCGGGAAAGGGATGCAGCTAACTTAAGGTATATTTTTTGGGAACCTTAGGTATTTAAACAAAATCATTATGGAAATATAAACTTTACGTACGTGGCATTAGGTTTAATTTTACGAAATTATTACTCGTGTTTTTCTAGTTTGCATGTAATTTCTTTGTATTACACAGATTTATTAGAGAACTAAGTATGAGGAGTCGGGTGTTACACAAGTATTTTTCAACATACATACATTACTAAACTTACATACCTACATCAGGGTATATTATACATAATACGCAATAAAAAATGCTGGAAAAGTATTTTTATTTTATTTGTGTGTTAACAATTCAAAAACAAGTTTAGTATAAAAACAAACTAAGTACATGTCGACAAACATTATGTAAAATCAACAGTTGACACATCACTATATAACTGCAGTACCTAGATCTACACTAGGATAATATTTCTTTGCACAAATTATGTACTTCGTATATTTTCTTTTGGTTTTATTTCCTTTTTTTTGTTGAAAATATCGTTACCTTGACAACGCAAAATTATCATTACAAAAAATGCATCATGTCATTTAGGTATAAAAATTAAAAATTAAAATAGAATTTATTCTTTACATTAAATTCTCTTTATTTACAGTTAGAATGTTCTATTCATGGATTTTTACCCAACTGCCTGAGTATGTATTGAATTTATTTTCACCTAGTAATATCTATATACTCGTATACTTAGGATAGTGAATGTTTGTTTTTTGTGTGTGCAAGTGGCCAACACTGGTGTCAGATTTTGGTGGATGGTGACAAGCGGGACCAACGGCTTATTCAACCTCCGTTCTGAAGCATGGAGGTGTTCAAATTTTTTTTATGCCTCTTGTGGTCACCTATCTAAGTCGGATCGTGGATAAAAAAGATAGTACCGAAATGTGGACACGCTGGCCAGATATTGTCTGGACCGAGTCAAGACTCGGATTGACCCTATTCTGAATAAGAATCATATTTTTGTGATTCAAAATAGGGTCAAAATGCAAACATGAGAACTATCATCATACTTGTCATCTCACTTATCAAATTATTAAAAGTGCTAGATTTATCTGCAGCTGTATGTTATTAATTAAATTAAATATTTAATTACGTAAAGCTTTTTTCTTATATTCCTACAACATCTAT
Source organism: Acrobasis suavella (assembly GCA_943193695.1). Taxonomy (NCBI): domain Eukaryota; kingdom Metazoa; phylum Arthropoda; class Insecta; order Lepidoptera; family Pyralidae; genus Acrobasis; species Acrobasis suavella. Next base: position 5,731,229 of record OW971941.1, read on the forward strand.
CGCTTTCAGCAGTCGGATAAAAATAAGCAATAACAAAAAAGCGCAATGTACATCGTTCATCAAAATTGCAATGGAGTGAACTGTCCTGTCACTGACTAATTACAAGCAAGACTTATTATTTGACAGTTAACTGTCATTTCTGACGGCTGCATATTGCCAAGGTTCTGTCGCTACATCGACATTTTTAAAACGTTTTGTTCTTACTTTGTAAAAAAACATTTATTTTTAGATTTAAATTGAAATGTTATTCCATACGTATTAAGACAAACTTATTGGATTAAAATAATATGTAAAGTGTGCAAAATTCAACACCAGACACTTCCTCTAAGGCCTGATACTCATATCCGCATTATTCTTTATGCGACTCAAATCAGTTGAACAAAAATGGCGGACTTAAAAGCATTTTGTACAAATTCCCGGCACGTTACCAAAATGGCAGTTATCGGCACAGGTACAAATAATGCGCCGAAAATGTAAACTTATTTGTGTCACACTGTACCTTTACAAGTCAACTAAATCTTGCTCCCCAGGTTGCGAAGCAATACAGTTGAACAATCGAGAACGTGCTAAGATGGAGGAAACGATTCAAAACATTGCCGGGTCACAGAACCTTACTAAAACGAAGAATCAGCCGGGATCAAGTTGTGGTAGTCTTATTGGATAAGTTGTGCCTTAACACAGGTTGTAAGTAATATAAAGTTTGAGTTGTAGGATCGACTTCTTCGCCGCAGTTCGCGACTGATCGCATTTAGTACTTAAATATAAGATTTTCTTCAAAAGTTACGGCATTTGAGGCGGATCAAAGAGGTTTACAGGAAAACTTAGGTTATATTTATGTTTCATCAACTCAGATCAAGTCAACAATAATTGAACTTTGGAATGTTAAGGAAACTCCTTAATTGAGAGAGTGTTTTGGGACATTTATATATTTTAAATAGTTTTAGCATATTGGTTTAAAAAAAAATAAGTCTGGGCGAAAATCGCTACCGATTGGAAGCCTAACGTCAGGCGGGAACCAAGCCATCCTAGGACTAGATTGCGCGACGAAAAAAACAAATACTAAGCGATTGGAAGACAAGCTTTAGACCAACAGACATAGAAAAGAGAGAAAGAAGCCTTTGCCAAATATTGGGACAGCAATGGATCGTTATAGTAATACTAGCTAGGCGACTGAGCATAGCCCGGTTAATTTTTTTTATTTAAATATTCTTTTAGCCTCGTTAGTCCCTACAGGGCATCGATACCGGTATTCCGAAATACCGGTATAAATTTGTGCCAATGAAATAATATAAATAATTCTTGGATCAAATAATGAATTTTCTTTAGTATTCTTAATTGTCTACTTTAATACCTCATTGTGTGGTTTCTAGAGAGTTGATAAATAGTTTCAGTGTTTCTGCCATACAGCAGTAGATAACTGCTTCAATCGCTTTCCGCAAATAAGACTTACCAATCGTTACCGGAATCATTTAAACAGTAATTAGCAATATTTTAAAAAATACACAAATATACCGAAATTTCGGAATACCGGTTGTTGAAATTTCAATACCGGTATTCCATGGTATGGCACTAGCAGTACAGATAAGGTTGTGTTCCTGCAGTGGAGATATGTAGTTATCTGATATGATGATGATTTTTATGTATTTATGTGATCTAAACATTCACAAAAGCAAATAATAATTTCTTATTCTTGTCAAGAGAAAATATTGTTCAGCCCCACTGTACCATACCCTTCTTAAGGCAACTTATCCAATAAGACTTCTAAAGTGATCCCCGTAGTACTTCGCTTTATTTAAGTAGGCAGGATAAGGAAGACCTGCCTGGCTTCAGGACAAGGGACGATAGAATTACGCACGTTATCTGATATGATAATTTAAAGGTAATTAAATAGCTTAAGAAAAGGGCAGTTTGTTTAATTTTTTAAAACTAATTAAACTTTATATTTTCTATGCTAATCTGGGAGAAAAGAAGAAACAAAGAGTGTACGAAAATACAAGTCTGAATCAAACGTCCGATCCTTGTAGGAGCAACTCAGACCGTCAATACGAGTATGAACAACTTTTCCTATGGGACCAATACTATAAGGGTATGAAAATGTCGATTTTCTTTTAAGTTTCAAGCATTGATCCTATAGGAAAAGCTATTCATATTGACGGTCTGAGTTGCTCCTACAAGGATCGAACAGGGTTTTTGTTACATATTGTATAGTCGATGCCACTGCTAGCAATCCCATATATTTAAATTCCTTTTTCTATCTTTTCGCCCACCATCACGCTAAAAATGGCGTTTGAGTCTTGGGGTCCTAGGCTATGTCTGCTTAGAACCACAAGAACCAAAATGCTCTGTCTGCTTTATTAGGGATAAAGTCGTGATATTAGGCATTTTTGTATCTTAAAAAAAAAAACTAAAACCTGCGGCCTGACTACGTGGGAAATCTTACTCAAAAGTACGGTCATTCAGTTAAGGGGCTACCTGAATTTTTCGGGGTCCAGTGCTGCCCCCATTTAAAAGGAAACAGAGATTGCATTTAAAATTTTATCTTGATCAGACCCTAGATAACCCTTTTAAACTATTTTATGAACTATTGTTTACAGTTTAAGGTAAGAATGTTAAGCTTTTCTACGCTCAATTGCGAAAAACGGCCACTTTTGACAGTTAACTTACCAGGAATTTACATAGAGTTCTTACAACACTGTAAAACACCCTATGGTTTTAGAACCTTTTATAGAGGATTCATATTATGGGTATAGATAAAGTTTTGTATGCAACTGTAATAATTAGGTATTAAAACACTCATGTGATACTATTAACACACTCGGCTTCGCCTCGGGTGATAAACCCACATTCGTGTTTTAATACCCTTTATTATACTTCAGTTGCATAAATAACTATTATACTTACCTAGTTTGTTTGATCTGCCTTGACAAGTACTTTTTCTTAGATGATTTCCAAGGTTTGATGATGAAACTAATATATGCTTAACATATAAGCTTGAACAAAATATTTCTTTCAGATAAAATTTTAAATTTCAAAGGCATAGTGAATAAGATAGTAATTGTCTTTCGCGAACAGCTAAGTATATAATTACTACAATCTTGCAAACTAGTCAGTCAGTTGCGTCGACGAGGGAAGCCTTTTAGTGTCGGGTTATGAAGTCTTTAGCGTAAGTACATACACAGAAGTACAGTCAAGTACCAAGATACCTGACCATGCCTTCTACTTATAACTTAAATTTTCTCCTAAACTAAAAATAATATCAACATTTAAATTTTTATTCAGACAGATTTTGATTAAGTCTTTCTGAATATAAACTTTCAGGTTAATATTATTTTTGGTTTAAGAGAAAATTGAAGATATAAATAGAGGGCCTGGTCAGATATTTTGGTACTTGACTGTACCTAGTGCTATATAATATTCCTGTTTTAAATCTATGATGTAACTAAAGTACCTAACAGTTAGCTACTGATTGGATGGTGTAACTATTTAAAAAAAAAAACAAAAAACAGAAATAAAATATTTTTAATATTTTTGTTCAGTCCATATTTTTTTACTGCAGGTTTAGTGCGTATGTACAAAATAATATTTGTTTAAATACGAACAAGATATACTTAGTTTAAAAAACTAAAACTTGACTACGGGACTGTTTTTACCGATAATATAGGCACAAAGGGCGCCATATTGAATTTACTGTGACGTCATATAGCCTATAATCAGCAGAGAGCAAAAATGCTTCCAATGAAACCTCAATTGTGAACATGGATATCATAGATGGAAACAGATGAACATATTTTATCATATACAATATGTAACAAAAACCGTTTCCGATCCTTGTAGAAGCAACTCAGACCGTCAATATAAACCACTTTTTCTATGCTTTGAAACTCGAAGAAAAAATCGACATTTTCATACAAATTGCCGGGACGGCCGAACACTTTTGTATGAAAATGACGATTTTTAATACATAGCCACGAAACACATAATTGTCCTTTTGGCTTCGTCGTAGTCGGGTAATTAGCGTGGAAAATCAAAATAAAAGTGTTCTCCATCTCCATTTGAGTTAAGGTACAGTCAGGTACCAAGATACCTGACCAGGCCCTCTACTTATTTCTTGAATTTTCTCTTAAACTAAAAATTATATTAACATGAAATTTTTTATTCAGATTGATTTTAATTAAGTCTTTCTGAATATAAATTTTCATGATAATATTATTTTTAGTTTAAGAGAAAATTGAAGATATAATTAGAGGGCCTGGTCAGGTATCTTGGTACTTGACTATACTAACTTCTGTAATTCACATGTTGTTTTTAGTAAGTAAGAAGTTAAATAAGCAAAATAAACATATTGAAATAAAAGAAGATGAGTGCCGTGGAACACTTGGTTGGAACGAAGGTACGTTCATTGAAAAATATTAATAAGTGACGGAAAAAAATTACACTTTTTTATTTATGATATAAAAATAAATTTAAAAACAATTTAAAAAAATGGTGGCGTATGTTGTGTTTGAACCGGGAACATCGACCATCTCATGCATATGCTTTCCAAACTGAGCTATCGAAGAGATAGTCATATTCGTTAAATTACCTTTCACTTTAATTCGTGACAGAAAAAGGGACAAAAAGTCTTACACTTTTTTCGCCTAGCCCCCATCCGCCAACCGCCCTAAAAGGAACTACATTCCTATATAAACGTGTGTTACAAAATATGACATTCATAGGAGTTACAAAAAAGTCGACAACAAACTGTGTCTTCATTTATGAACATTTGCGAGTAATAAATCTTGGGAGTACTGCTTCGTTTTAAGGCTTCATTTCGTTATATTCTGTCGCGTGACGCCTTGCGAATGTGTTACATATCAAGGAAATGCTCTGGGACGTAATTGTATCCTATTTATTAAAGCCATCATTCTGTAATCCCTATTGCCATTTGTTGTAATAAAGTAAATGTGTTTTTAAAGTTTGATTATTTTTCTACAGGCATAACAGATTACATATTAGTTATCTAACTATATAAATAAGTTTATGAACCAGATGGGTAAAGGCCCAGATAACAAAGACGGATATTTATAAATAAAATAGGTACCACAAGACCCTGTTTAAACCTGGTTGTACTTCACCAAAAAAATACTAGTACTTAAGTACCTATTTCTGGTACTGGCTGGCAAAACTTTCGGTTTGATATATAGCAAAAGGCTAATGCTTAAAAAGAAAAATGTTGTCTAGGTATATTTATTTTCATCATTCAAGCTCTGAAAGGAGGTTGTATTTAACTCAAAATCAGGGTTGCAAGTTCGATTTACATCCTTAGGGAGGTAAGTAAATTTGAAAATCATATATTGAGAATGCATAAATTGAGTCTTATTTTTAAAACAAGCGCACTGGCCCCGCGCCATAAAAAGAAAAAAATGCAAAATGCGCGCAAAATTTTTTTGTTGAATCTTTGTTGCAAAAAATTGCAAATATACTTTTAACAAAAAATTACGGATTCACGTGAAGAATTCGATTCGACGACTAAATCGGTAAAAATAGAGGCAAAGGCAGTTAAGGAAAACTTGTTACCTCCGATTTCAAAGGAAATTTTATTGAGTTGTGTAAGTAGATATTTCTTAAATAATCAAATCTGATATATTATAACAGTTTTTCATAATTTCCTCGCTTTTATGATGAAGCTCGCAAGCTCGCTCGTGAGCCTAAATATCTCGGGTGTAAGTGATCACTTACAACCCTTGTTTAACAATCTTCTATTGTACGAACACCAATAAAGCTTCTAGGCATGCTGATCTGGGAGAAAAGTAAAAACATCAAATTACTTAAGTGGCTAATTATCCCGTGCACATTGTAAAAGCCGAGTAAAGACGTAATGGTTTGTAGGCTTATCTGATTAAACACGTGGGTTAGTGAGAAAATATAAGAAGAGAAGAAAGTAATTTCCATGTCAACATCTTTCCTCATGGTTTTTCTTTTTACAGATTTTCATTATTTTATTTAGGTAAGTACTTAGCTTTGAAGTTTTAATAATATATTTTGTAAAATGATAAGCCTTGGTCACATGATGAGTCATGTGACCAAGGCTTTGCAATTTACAGTGAGCAGTACAAATTCATATTCCATATTTCTGAATCATTTGAAAAGCAAAATAATTGAAATGGGTATTCCTTAAAAATTTTGCTCCACACATGGCGCGTATTTATTACGCCGGGCCTAGACTGGTTGATTATGAAAAAATATTATTTTTATTGAATAAACGATCGAAGAAAAATACTCCGCACTCCGAACATTTGCAATTATGGACGGGACGTTTAAAATCCACCGGTTATAAATCTTATAACTATAAATTTATGATGAAAAGGGTTAAAATATTGGTAATAAATCTCAAATTCGTTGCTTTTGACAGTTTTGCTCTATTTAGGTCGAGCTTTTGGTCTCGGTTCGTTAAGAATAGCATTATTTTTTAATATATTTTCAAATAATAACGTGAGATGAAAATAATACGCCAATATATTTATTTAACATTAACAACATTTTATTTTATGACTAAATAATAGGCAAAAACCCAAGACAAAAATTTTCATTTTAAATCCGCTGTATGTAAGTAATATTTTATTGTGACATTTCATGTTTCGTGAAAGACAATTAAAGAAGTAATTTTACCCCCACCGGGAAGAAAAAAAAAGTAAGTAGGTACTATTATAAATTGGTTTATTTATAAAACTTTATTAACTCAAAGCCAATATACTTCTCGATAAAACTAAACAGCAATGTCTGCGTCTTAGAATCAGATAAATAACCAAGATGTATTACATATATTCTTTGTTATTATTAAGCTTCTCATCCAATATTTTCTTATTTACTGACGCGTTTAATATTAACTGGGATTCCAGTAGCGGCGTTAGTATGGAACTTTCACCAGGCACTGCCCAGGGACTGCAAGAATTGAATGTCCGATCGATTGAGGAGCCACATCAGATTTTTGAAAATTCTATAATACCCTAATTTGTACGTGATAAGATAATTTTGTAGTCGGAATCCCGGAATTTGTTGTTAATGTTTCAAATGTTACAGCAACGTAAGATTCAGTCCTGACGTCAGAACTGAATAGCAACCTAGAACTCGGAATGTGTTGGATATTTTTTTGTGAAAATGATATAGCATTTTGTAGGGTTGGTAAGAGAGACCTATCGAAAGCCTGAGTTCAATACTATTGATACTCAAGAAGCTACAATACGTTTTATGTGGCGAATCAATCCTGGCGCTACAGCGGGAGTATCTACGAAAGTAGTCGATCAACGTAACTATACTTACATAATCATTTAGTAGGGTACGAGTAAGAATTAGTAGTATTTAAATATAGTACTTAAACTTAAGAGAATTGAGTATGCGACACAAATACGTTGAACAAAGATGGGTGACTTCTAAACATTTTTGTACAAATTCCCGTCACGTAAATTGAACCAAAATGGCGGTCATCGGCGCATTATTTGTACCTGCGCCGATAAGCGCCATTTTGGTTCAGCCTACGTGCCGGGAATTTGTACAAAAATGCTTTGAAGTCCGCCATTTTTATTTAACTTATTTGTGTCGCATTGTCATTAAACGTATTTTATATGGATACTCAATCCTGATAGTGTGCAAATAAACAAATGGCTGTACCTACCAGATGCCTCAATGAAATCAAAAAGTAGAAGCACGAACATTTAGTAGTATGCTTTATTTAAACACGTAATTACATATATATATTCGGTATCTGATTCAATAAAAATCTTTTTAATATTTCCTAGGATTTGCTATATAGGGTAACTATAGTCCATGTTATATGATATTTGAATGAAACTATGATTACTAGTAAATATGGTTCGTTGTGTTCTAATGGTGAATACGAAACATATGTATATGAAAATAATTAATATATATATTTTTAACTACAATTACTAAACGGGGTGATATACATTTTTCAAAAATCTGATGTGGCTCCCAAATCCATACCGAAATAGACTTGAGGGCAGGGAGATGGCGTTCCGAGTTCCATAACCATCAGGCGTGTTGAAAACGTCTTAGATTTTTTTTTGTCCGCCACCAAATAAAACGATATTACAGCTAACCTTAAAATCTATATTTTGAACGAAATTGACAAACAATCATTAATACAACATTCGAACACACGCGTTTGTGTGTGAGCAAAGCATAGGGCTATCGTGGATCGACTCATTTTACCCAGCTATATTATTCTGTCTGTCATCAAGTTAGTCAGTTCTCAAGCTATTCCTACTACTTATACCAACTTGCGGGGGACACTCAGGAACACAAATTTCTGTTCTGTATGTTAGCAGGCCTGTGTCACTCCGCGTTTAGATATCGAAAATATACGAGTACCTACATAATTACTATGCGCGCGGCGACTACTTCGAAGGGCAAAATTTAGTTACATGAATCGTTTGTCCAGACTTCCAGAGTAATAAGAATGAAATTGGCTTGCAATGAATGTCTACGTATCTAAATTAAACCATAGCGCTAACCACATTAAGTAGATATTTCTTTGAATTTATTTTCTGAGTAAGACTTCTGTACGTGACTACTAGTACTTTTTTTGTGACGTTAGTACCACGATTACGATGACTATGACGATATTCTAAATGGCAACTTAATAGGTAAACTATATGTACTTATTTGTTTTAGATTTTTAGTCAATATAAGATACCCAAAAACTGCCTTTACATTATATGATTTATATACCCCATTAGAAGAGATAAAGACATGACAGTAAGGAATGAATATTTAATTACTATTGAATTAAATTTTGTTGGTTAGAATAGAACGTCTAATGTCGCCCATGGGCCCTTAGTGCTACAACTACCACTGCTTGATACAGGTCCAATACAAGTTTCCGTCTAGCCAATACTAATGCAAATAGAACTGATATTAATTTCCAGAGTGATGGCAACTGTATTTGACCGCAACGCGACATTATGAACCGAGCTTGAACAAAACTTGCGCATATTATAGTACCTATTTGCATTATGAACGGACAAGTATTTTAATTAAATTAAAATGGCTTAAAACTTACTACAATGCAACACAAACAAGTTGAACATAAATGGCGTTCGTCGGCGCATTATTTGTACCTGCGCCGATAACCGCCATTATGGTTCAACCTACGTGCCGGGAATTTGTACAAAAATGATTTCAAGTTGCCATTTTTGTGCAACTTATTTGTGGCGCATTGTAAGTTTCTATAAAAGATAACGCGATTGAAATGAAAAAGTGCCATAATATAAATGATTTGTATGCCTGATGTTTCGTGAAGACCATGCAAGTTATTTACTGCCACAGAATTAATATAATTATTACAAATAAAACGAAATCTCCTCAGGTCCCGCGCAAAATGCGTGCCCGTTCCCGATCCCCGCACCTCTCTCCAGGTCGCGTCGTGTGGAGGTTTGAGCGGGCGCCAGCCGCTTTATAAGGCGAGAACGGAGGAGAGGTGCAAAGATAGGAAACTGGGACGCATATTGCGCGGGACCAGGATATTCCGTTCTCTATGTTATTTCTGTGATTCTGCTTCAATAAAATGGTATGCAACAGGCAAGAAAGTTGCACCTTCACCTTAAATAGGCCTTTACTCTTTAGTTTCTCTCTTAAATACATGGTATCTAAAATATACCAGTTTTGATGCTTCCATCATATTTATTGGTAAAAAGGTTTCTGAATGTTAAAGCAGTCTTAGTTCGCGAAGGGATCACAAGAGTTTAGGCCCAGATGTTGCGTACAGCTGCGTCGATGGTATAATAAAACCTTTAACAGCCTGATTTATAAGTTTTGACGTAAGGGGATTCTTATGAGTGATTGGGATACTTGTACAGACTGAATATTGATGTATGGCGGGTTTATACAGGGTGACTTTTTAACCACCAGCCAAATATTTGGAGTAAGTTCTGTCCATGTTACTGAACAATTTTCCATTAAAACAATAAAATAAAAACGATAAACAAGTGATTATTAAAAAAATGATTTAAAAACAAGCTTTTATCTAAAGTGCTCCTCAAGACAAATCAAACAAGCCCAAAATCGATGGGGTTGAATCCTTTCATTACAGAGTTCATAAGGCCACTTTTCGGCTCCATCATCAGAGAAGTTCCATGGCATCATTATTCGTATGCGTGCGAAATTTCAGCTCAATCTAAAACCGGGAAGTGGGTCAAATTTAACTTGCAAGATTTGATTATAGACAGACAGACAGACCGACAGACAACGGGACAAGTGAAACTAAATAAAAGCTTGTAAAATAGAACGTGAGTGTCGTGGAACACTCTGTTAGAACGAAGTTACTTTCGTAGTAAATTACTAATGCGTGACAGAAAAAAGTGTCAAAAAAATCTTGCATTTTTTGTATAAATAATAATAAAATAAAATACAAAATATTGGCATGTGCTGAGTTTAAACCGGAAGCAACGAGCCTCCCAACTGAGCCATAGACGAGATAATCACACTAGTTTTTCATGTCATCTACTCGAAAAACGATGTTTTCATCCCATAACATAAAAAAAGAATTTAGTTTTAAAAAAAAATTATTGGAACAGACGTTATTTTTTGGAATACATATCGTCGACAAAATGGATGAAAGTAGGATAACATTTTTATGTTCTTCGCCTCGAAAAAATAAATAAGTATAATTAAAAAAGCGCAATTTTTCTATTTAATTCAAGTAATTTTAGAAGTTTCAGGTTATTCGTATTGACATGTAATTATTTGTGTAAATGTAAATACTTTTTTGTTAGTTTAAGCCGATAGTGAATTGGTATCAAGTTAACTTATAAAAAGATATGAAGGACCACGCAAACAAAGTTATGAGTGAACATTTTATCGTAAGTTAGTTGTCTTCGAAACATTATTTCTTTGTATTTATTTTATAAAAATTTAAATTGTCGGTTGAAGTCTGATTAAGTATTGTAGATGTTCTATTGCTCTTTAGGTAGATATATTCTGTTTTGTATACGCTAGTTTTTCTCATAGATGGAGATGAAAAGTAGTATGTGCTACTCGGGTACGGTAATATTTTTATCTCGGGCGATATATATGAATCCCTCGCTTCCCTCAGGATTCCACCGTATAATGACGCTACGCTACGCTCGTTATTCAATTGTAGAGTCCTTTGTCTCGCTCTGGATTCAAAGTAGCGTCCTCGCCTTTTAAATATTACCTTATCCCCTTGTAGCACAATCTACTATAGTACGGGAGTTCGAAATTTTTCAAATTATTCGTTTTTTTTAAAGAAAGTAGGTACTTAGTTAAGTATCATGGGCTGAATTTGCTCAAAAAAATTGGGTAAAAAGTCAGCCTGTATACACATTGTATGTTTACCTTGTTTATTTAGATATACCGTACACCCAAATAACGTCAAAAAATATACAAGGTGCTTCAAATTTCATTAAGTAAATTTTTAAACCATATAATAGGCTCTAATACAAATTAAAGTAGAAGATCTATAATAGTTACTTTGGAAAATAAAAAATATTTTTCATCTTATCTATTTGAAAAACGATGTTTTTACCCTTATGATATCTATAGTATATGTATGTAATCCTCACGGGACCGAAAAGAGAACAAAAAACCTCACGGGATGCAAAAAAAAAGAAAACTGAACGCGAATGTAATCAGTGCTTACTTTTACACATAAGTCCATATAAAAACTACTAGATCTTTTAAATCTTAGAAATAAATAACAGAAATATGGAATCACAACATTAACAGACATTATTTTGAAAACTGAGAATAATATATTATGTATTCATGTTTAAACATTGTGTTCGGTCGCTGTGTCGCAGTCATAAAATATTTCGCGATATACTTTTCGCGGCGTCAGAAAGTTTTTTATATGTTTACTTACCGTGCCTTCTCAAGAAGAAAAGTAGGCATGAGATTTATGAAGGCAAATAAATTCTTATTTTGCCAGGTAAGGTAGTACGCTGTGATTATTATACGATGTCTAGTTGTTTATAGATTACTAGCTTTAACCCGCGACTTCGTCCGCGTAGAAGTCGAAAAATTAAGTCTACCATAGATACCTAGTATCTAGCAAACATATGGTAGTATTTCATACTTTTCTTTGTTTATTTTTGGATTTATTTTAGTAAATGTAGTCGTAGAAAAAGTATTGTTTGCAACGTTGTATAATTATGTCAAAAAATGCTCGATGGCGTCTCGTTACGATGCTCGCCAAGGCTCGCATCGTAACCTGCGCCACTCGCATTTTATGAACCTTCTTATACAACTGTTACATAAAATACTATTAACTGCCATGTGGTATGGGCCGTGGTCAAAAAGCACCGCGCGTCCGTCAGTAAAAGTCGCCGACGGTCGCGCGGCAGATTTTGACAGATTGACATGTTTTACGCGACCGTTTGCGACAATCGGCGAATGTCATATACACATATGACATATTTCGCCGATTACATGTACATGTAAATGTGTAAATATGTCGGTGGGCATATCGCTCGTCTGTAAGAGCTCTTAGTTTTTTGGCTGTAATATTGCATATAATATGGTCTACATTAATTTAATAAACAGTTTCTTGTACCATTTCATAATTTATTTGTAAATCAACATACTTAATTATTATTTTTTAATTTGTTGTTTTGTGTTAGATATGTCGTAGGATAGCCTTTGGTTTTATAGGCAAGTCGTCTTGAGTTTGAGATTTACATAAGAGAGAAGCTCGGTGGCCCGGCGGAAGTGCGCATTCGCAATTAAAGCATTACCGGGCGCATTTGGATTGGTGACCCACAAGACGACCTCCGTGGCGTAGTGGTCACCATGCTAGTCCGCCACCCAGAGGTCTCGGGTTCGATCCCCGGTCAGGGTAAGTTGGAAAATGGCCTTTTTCAAATTGTCCTGGGTCTTGGATGTTTATCTATATATGTATTTGTTATAAAATATAGTATCGTTAAGTTAGTATCCCATTACACAAGTTCGAACTTACTTTGGGGCTAGCTCAATCAGTGTTATTCGTCCCTATACATTTAAAAATTTAAAATTTAAAGTGGCAATAAAAAAAATCTCGAGCTTCTTCGTGCTTCGGAAGGCACGTATAAGTCGTTGGTCCCGGCTGTCATCTTTGTTTGGCAGTCGTCAAGCTATGTTAGATGCCTTTAGGCAGCCTTAAAATCTGACACCAATGTTGGCCACTTACACACACGAAAAACAAACATCATAAGTACTAGGGTTGCATCGATACGCCTTTTCGCCGATACGATACCGATACCGATACTCTTATACAAATATCGGCGATACCGATACCGATACCGATACGTTAATTGAATCAAACATGAAGATAAAATAAATAAATCACCAGTCGGATTATTTATTGAAATAATATGAAAATATTAATATGAAAAGTAGTTACATAGGTTGATATTAGATAATTATTATAAATTTTAGTAATTAACATTAATAACATTTTTATTTAAAAAACAAAGTAATCTTAAGTTTTGCGGGGAAAGGCGATTTAAAAAAAACAATTATCGTTGAATCGGTCATAAAAATATCGTCGATACCGATATATCGGTTAACCCGAAGTATCGCCGATATATCGGTATCGGTATCGGTATCGGATGCATCGCTAATAAGTACCTATATACATTATGGGAAAGACAAAGTACCTCATTAATTATATATTAATTAGGTACTTTGTCTTTCACATAATCCCATTTCCCAGGGTCCCTAGACTTTATTAATTATTTTTTATGATTACTTTTTACGTGATAGTGGGCGAGACGTTGAAAACCAAATCAAAATATTTATAGGTTGCTTAGCCGCATTCGGAATTTGCCCATTCCCTCAATTGGATAAAAAAAAATACTTCATTACTCCCAGATCAACATTGAAAATCTTAAATTGTAGATCAATTGAAAATAACAGGCCAAGTGCATGTCAGGCCACGCACAGTGTAGGGTTACATAGTTGCGATTGCCGACTTTGAGTTTACGATTTGCTATCTTTTATTTAATTTTCTGTTAAATTTGTATGAATTTTTCCTTTTTCGAGTACATTTTAATATGTTGGTTGCCTATAACTTTTTAATCCTTTCACCGCGAGACCTTTTGCATCAGTTGCCGGGCGAGGAATAGTAAATCTGAAATAAATACCTACAACGAATGAATGTGGATACTTAAGTTATGTGCAATACGAGTAATTTTTTTGTCGAAAATATCCAACGCCCACGGAATGGCCACGACAATGTTTGTCGGATAAATCCGACGTTCGTTATATTTACTACTGCAGTGAATGTTCCATGTGTCCATACATAAAATTGCAAAATAAAAACCGAACATAACAGAAACGGACCCCTCAATCGAAAAATAATGTTCACAAGCTCACAATATTTTTGAAAGATCTATTCAACGATACCCACACGATTGGCCAAGAAAAAAATTAACCCCCACTGTTTGTATGGAAGGTACATAAGCGAAAAAAAAATTACAGATTTTATTTTACAACTTTTTCTGCCATGATTAATATAACTTACCAAGCTGTAATGACAGCTTTCTAGTACTTATAGTCTCCGAGTAAACCAGGGATGGACAGACTAATAGACATTGCATGGCGAAACTTTAAAGGTCCCTTGTTTACTACGAAACCCTCAAACAGTTTTCATACAAATTAAATGGGTAACTTACATTAACATTTCTTTACTGCGCGAGGTTGATCCTAAGTATGAGTTGTTTGAATTTGAGTTCAATGACCTTCCGGATTGAAATAGCAAGATGTGTCTAATATAAAGCAGTGTGTACTCTCTCTCATCATTGCCTATATTAGCCATTTAACCTTCTGACCCGTCATAACAATGTTAGTAAGATGGGGATTCCATTAGGACGAGATCATTATCATGAGTTATGGCTAATTCTCAACGCTTTGTAGTGCGGTAATGTACAAAAAAATATTTTTCATCTCATCTACACGAAAAACGATGTTTTCATCCCAAAACATTAGAAGCTAATGTTACTGCTGATTCTCTCGGGACTGACAAGTGAAATAAAAAATCTCTAGGGATTAAAAACAATTTGAAAACTGAACACGAGTTTATCTATGTAATCTATGTAAAATCAAAAATAATGTTTGCAGTCCAGCAAACACAAAAAGAAAAATTTGGTTTTAAAACAATACATTATTGGCACAGACGATGTAATTTTTTAAATTTGGATTACATATCGTCGTCAACATGGATGAATCTAGGTTAACATTTTCATATTCTTTGCCTCGGAAAAAACAAGTATAATTAAAGATACGTAATTTTTGTCTTCAGTTCAAAGTAATAACTGGAACTTTTAAGTTATAATAATTACTTAAATTTCGTAAGTTCAAACTGATAGTGAATATCAAGTTTACTTATAAAAATTAAATGATTTAAAGGAACACGCAAACAAAGAAAGAGTAAACATTTTATCAGAAGTTAGTGTTCTTCGAAAAATTATTTCTTAGTATTTATTTATTATGTTTATCTATATATGTATTTGTTATAAAATATAGTATCGTTGAGTTAGTATCCCATAACACAAGTCTCGAACTTACTTTGGGGCTAGCTCAATCAGTGTTATTTGTCCCTATATATATATATTTATTAATTTTTCGTAGAAAAGCTCTAATTAAACTAACAAATCTGATAAATGCTGCATTGAGACTTAGGAATGTACCAGACTTGTGGAAATTAGCTGAAATTATAATGATAGCAAAACCTGGAAAGCCACCAAATTAAACAATGTCAATATCCTTGCTGCCTGTAATGTCAAAACTGTTCGAAAAACAACCTATAATTAAGAAACGAGAATCCTTATACCTGAACATCAGTTCGGCTTTAGAGAAAAGTACATAGGATAACTAACATCATTGAAAAATCTCTAGAAATTAAAAAACTTTGCTCAACTATCTTTCTAGATATAGCACAAACTTTTGACAAAGTATAGCATGAAGGCCTTATTATAAAACTCAAAAAAATGCTTCCCAAAATCTTTGTAGAGATACTAACGTCTTATATAACCGATAGAGCCTTTAGATTGATAAAAGCTGGAGTACCTCAAGGAAGTGTATTAGGTTCAGCAGTAGCGTGCATTTCATACAGACACCTAGAATTTGTCTACCCTGTCCACCTTAATATAATGTCGAATACTAGTGAGAAATGTACCTGTTTAGTTCGATATAGAGCCGTTCTCCTAATTCAGGTAAGATAATGCCTACCCTGTAAAAAGTTGTTGTGCACGTCACTGAGGTCCAATCCTGTACCTAACCTGCGACATTCTTGAACTAGAAGAAAACACTATTGCAACCTTCGCTGATGACACGGCTTTTATGGCAGTTGGAAACAGTCATGCCAAAGCAGCAGAAAAGGTCCAAGCAGCTGTTAATAAAGTTTGCAACTGGAAAAAGAAATGGCGAATTAAATTAAACGAATCAAATCTGTCCACGTCAATAAAAACGATGACTACTGTTCCGTCTACACAAATAGACAGCAGGTGCCATATGAAAACACTGTTAAGTACCTTCTAAGGAAAGGTACCTTCCTATATGACACTCGACGCGAAGCTTCGCTGGAAAGCCAACAACGCTTCCAAAATAATGTACTGAAGGCCACTGTGAATGCGCCCTGGTATAAAAGAATCGACGATCTATACCGGGACCTTAACACGCCGAAGCACATGAGTACAGACAGCTGGAACCCCATCAACATTCACACGGTGAAGTATCACCGTGTGAATGTTGATGGGGTTCCAGCTCCTCGACAACACGGACATAGTGCCACGTCTCAAAAGAATTAAAACTTTTGAAATTGTGTAGTTTTAAAAAAATAAATTGATATTATAGTTCAGTGATGTGCCAACAGAGACACAAGAACGAAGTTGCCTTTCCCTTAATAGAGACAGTAAGAAAAGTGCCGATGGACACATTCTTAGTTAATAACGTATAAAACTAGGTCAATGTTAAATTACTTATTAGTCTGAGTTTTGGCTAGATTATTAGCGTTATATATTAGCGTACTTATTTACTTTAGTAGGTACGTTATGAAAGGGAAAAACATAGTATATTATGCAATTTGTGAATAAAAGACGGATTTAATTCGAGGGCCATAGATGAATCACGAACAAGTGAAGGATTCTAACGATTGAATCACGACCGTAGGGAGTGATTCATTATGATTTAATCACGAGCAAAGCGAGTGATTCAAGTGTTAGAATACTGAGCGACGAGTGTGATTCATGGCCCTTGATTAAATCCGTTTTAATCAAGAGTTGCATACTATACTTTATACCATGACTACGAGAAAAAGAAAGATTTAAACAAAAATAAACATTTAAAGAAAAAAAAGGAAGGTTAAATCAATTAAAATGCAAGTTAAAATTGGAACAGTAACTCAAATCAAGAGTAATTTTTCTAATCTCAAACACCAAATTAGCCAATATAACTTTTTATTCACTGTTTTAGTGAGTAAAATAAATTACCAAAATAGTGAGTAAAAGTGCATTTTATTCACTGTTTTCAGTACATTAAATAAACAACCAAAATAGTGAGTAAAAGTGCCTTTTATTCACTGTTTTCAGTGAATAAAATAAACTTTTTAGAGTGGGAATGGTATAAAAGTATTTATTGAATAAAAACGGCACTAAATAAAGGTTGGTCTGACGGTTGAACTTTGATTGGTATTAGGTATTGTAGGTGTTCTACTTATCTTTGTATTCATTTTTGTATTTGTTAGTTTTCCTCCCAGATGGAGATGAAAAGTAGAGTGGGCTACTCGGGTACTGAAATATTTTAATCTCGGACGATATACATGAATCCCTCGCTTCATACAGGATTCCATCGTAGGATCACTCGCTACGCTCCTGATTCAACTCGCTACGGTCGTGATTCAACTGTGTAATCCTTCGTTTCGGGTTCAAAGTAGCGCCCTCCCCTTAAAAATATTCACTTAGATTCTTGTTTGTAGCACAACTACTATTTTTAAAGGAAATTTACAGGGTATTTTTAACCGACTTCAAAAAGGAGGAGGTCATCAATTCGAATGTATATATACTTATACTTTTTTATGTTTGTTCCCAGATGACTCGAAGATGACTGGAACAATTTGAAAAATTGAAAATGCTTATTAATAATAAGCATTATTAATGATATAAAATTCTACCCAATTGTATTACCTACGCATGCAATGTACACGATGTATGCACAACGGAGATAAAAAATAAATAAATATACAGCGTGGAAGGGACATATCCGTAATAAATCGAACCACGGGCTATACTAAATCACTATAGTATAATGAAATTAAAATAACAGGAAAACCCAAAATATATTTTTCGCCATTTCCAAACAAAAGTGTGCAGCCGCTCGGGCAATTTGTATGGGAATGTCGATTTTGGCTATTTGGTTGTTTTTTTAATTTTATTATACTATAGTAGTCTAGTATAGCTCGTGGTTCGATTTATTACGGGTATGTCCCTTCCGAGTTGTGTACAGACAAATCACACAGATTGAGCTAGCCCAAAAGTAAGTTCGAGTCTTATGTTATAGAATACTAACTCAACGATACCATTTTTTTAACAAACATGAACTTATAGGTAATCCAAGACCCAGAACAATCCGAAAGTATCATTTTCCATCTTGACCTGACCGGATATCGAACCCAGGACCTCTGGTGTGACAGTCTGAACTGATGACGGCTACAGAGGTCGTCAAAAAATTTCAAAAATGTCAAGGCCTAGTTTCTATGCAAATACGTATTCGATTCTCTGGCAACTGCAATAAACTCTTCTGTACAGAAAGCAGAAATATACAACGTAGGTACCTTTAGCGTTATTAGTTCATCTGGCCACGAAATTTTAATATTGGAACTGGTTAATTGGCCAATAATAGCTCACAGCGCCGGTTGCAGCTGAGGGCCGTTATATATCAAAAAACTGCTGCGAAACGATGCCAAAAACTGCACTTTTCCGCATAATTAAAGTTATAATAGCTTTGATGTTGGAGCAGGAACGTTGCATTTTACTGCAAAAATACCCTCAAACAAATATTTCACAAGATTTTTATTGCAAGAGTATATTACTAAGATGTAAGAATATTTGCAAATTTCTTACATCTTAGTATACTGAAAACCTCCGTGGCGTAGTGGTCACCTCGTTAGTCCGCTGTTCGGAGGTTCCGGGTTCGGTCCACGGTCGGGACAAGTTGGAAAATGGCCTTTCTGAAATTGTTCTGTGTCTTGGGCATTTATCTGTATTATATGCATAGATTGTAAAAAAATTGTAGGTCTATAATTATATGTATAATATCATAAAACATAGTAACGCTGAGTTAGTATTATAAACAACGTGAAAGGGACATACCCGTAATAAATCGAAGCACGGGCTATACTAGTATAGCCCGTGCTTCGGGCTATACTAGTATAGCCCTTGCTTCGGGCTATACTATAGATAGTATAATGAAATTAATTTAACAGCTAAAACACAAAAAAAAACGACGTTTTGCACTCCGGGAGTGCCGGCAGAAGTGAAAACTTGAATATTAACGCTGTGCATTTCCATGGATGCGCGTGACAAGCTGTAACATAAACACACGAAGCGCAAACGCCCTGCGCCGCCTAAACGAAACAACAGGCGCCTGCATATATTTTCGCCGCGCCGTAGAAAGAGAGGGGATACTTCCTCTCCTACGCCGCGCCGCGCGTCTTACGAATTTTCTTGCGAGTTTAACATTTTTTACCTATACCAAAAACAGTGTACAACGCCACTAAAGAAGTATTCACTTCAAAAATTTCGCCATTTCCATAGAAAAGTATGCAGCCGCCCAGGCAATTGATATATGTTGTTTTTCTTTTTGTGTTTTTACTGTTATTTTAATTTCATTAAACGATTGTGATCTAGTATAGTCCGTGGTTCGATTTCTTACGGGTATTTCTCTTTTACGTTGTATATTTAAAACAAGAGAAAGCTTACTTTGGGGCTAACTAAATCAATGTGATTTGTGCCTATATATTTATACCTATATTAAGTATAGTATTGAGATAATAAGCTCACATAAAATAAAATCAAACAAAACGACCAAAAAAATTATTTCAATATTAATGTTGCTCCTATTGCATGGTGCTAATAACACTAACTATATTCCCGTGCTGAATGGCGATTGCCATTTCCGCATTCAACTTTGAAATTCGGGAAGCCATATGTATGAGTATAAAAATTGCTTGATTAGATAAGTACGTAATACAAAAATTATTAACAAAATTTCATTATATGTATAAAGGTACTACTACAGTGAATTTTTTTTGGTTTCCATATAATTCTAAATAGAAAAATTGTGTCCTCATAATATTTTTGAAATACCAATTCAACAATACCCAAACAATGCATTAGTCGATAAAACAAACATTGAATCCCACTTTATATGTATGGGAGAATCTCACCTTAAAAAATCTGTTCTTCAAAATTTTATTTTTCCTTTTTTTGTATGATTAATATACACACGCCAAATAACAGCTTTCTAGTATTACTTATAGTCTTTGAGTGGAACCGCGGACGGACATACAGACAGACATGGCGAAACTAATGGGTTCCTTGTTCTCCACGGAACCTATTAGTTTCGCCATGATATATAGTAATAGAAGTTTTTTCTATGTTTAGATATGCAAAGTTACCTTATAATCAATTATGCCACGAACCTCAAAATTTATAATAAGTATATAGGTCGTACTCTGGTTAATGATGTGCTTACTAAAGCTCAAATATTTATCTTGCTAATTTATTTATCCATCCCAAATCATCGCAAAGCAAGTTTTGTTTATTTAATGCTCCAAAAACAGCCGCAACCCAGCATTCGAATCCGAAACATTCATTTATAAATCAAAGGTCCCGAAGATAGAGCTTTCCTTTAAATACGAAAACTTTTGAAAGAAATCAACCGCCTTAGGCTACAGAAGAACATTCAATACGGAGCGATGTTAGAGTACAGACCTGACTGTAATACAGCCCAGGGGAACTCGGGGTAAAGGAGCACACCGATATACTTAATACCCTCAGCTTAGATTAAATTCCAGTGTAGAATTTAATTTGTATAAAACTTTTCTAATTTTATACTAGATTACTATAGTATAATGAAATTAAAATAAAAGTCAAAAAATTAAAAAAAAATTGGCTCTTTCATATAAAAGTGTGCAGCCGCCCGAAAAATTTGTTTGGAAATGTAGATTTTTTATCTGGTTTTTTGACTATTATTTTAATTCCATTATACTATAGTGACCTAGTATAGCCCGTGGTTCGATTTATTACGGGTATGTCCCTTCCACGTTGTATACATTTTGTATTGTATTGTATTGTATAAGCCCTTTATCCTGAACTCTTGGGTAATATTGTCGCCTATTATAGGATGTCTCTGAGTTCAGTGTGCCTCTTGGCAAAGGCCTCCTCCAACCATTTTCACTGCTTTCTGTCTCTGGCAACTCTTCTCCAGTTAGGGCCTGCGGTGAGCTTTAGCTCATCCTCCCATCTTATATATTGTCTTTCCCTGTTTCTCTTTCTTTCTCATGTATACATTTAGACAATGATAAATTGTGTGCTCTGGTGAATAACCTTTAAAACAAACATCTAAATTGAAGACTCAAATAATTTTTGAAACTAAAAACTGACTTCACCCACAAATTACAGAACCGATTTCGATAAAATTTGTATGAGACTACTTGACAAGTATACCCAATCAATGGAAAATTCTTTTATCAAACAATAAAAGAATTTTCCAATTTGGCCCGCGTCTTTGAATAATCGGTGAACAAACATAAAAGATCGCGACGAACTGATATCCTCCTCTTTTTTGAAAGTCGGTCAAAAACAGCGTCATCGGAATATTCGAATCCTCAACTCATTCGTAGAAGAAATTTTCAGATTTAAACTTCTGAAAAAATCAACATCTTTGATGATGATTGGCTACAGAAGAGCATTCAATAAGGAAGGAGCGATGTTAGAGTATAGATCGGACTATAATATAGCACAAGGCACCCTTACCACAGTTTACATTGAATTACAGTTTAGAATTTTGTTTTAATAACATTTTTTTTTTATAAACTACACATTTAGACAATGAATAATTGCGTGCTCTGATGAATAAACTTTAAAAGAAAAACATACTTTGGGGTTACCTTAATCAGTGTAATTTGTCCCTATATATATTATATAGGAAACGGTCACAGGAAACCGGGCAGGCGTAGGAAACTTTGGAGTGATGACATCAGACATTTTAAGTTGCACTAAATCGTGATAAGTGGAAAGATATGGGGGAGACCTTTGCCCAGCAGTGGGACAATTAAGATTAACAAAAAGAAAAAATATACATTATAAATATACATATATTTATTTAAACAAGAAAATTTTTAGATTCAAACTTTTTAAAGAAATCAACCGCTTTAGGCTACCAAAGTACATTCAATGGAATGATGTTAGAGTACAGGCCGGACTATAATATAGCCCAGGGGCTGTCATCCGGTAAGGGTTAGGATTCATCTGTCAGCACGGAAAAGCACTTTCGTATGCTGCTATCCTTTTCTGTCGCTCAGAACTGTCATTTTCTAGAGCGAAAAGGGCGACGGAACGCCACGGAACTGACCATTCTGATTATTTCTGATGCATCCGTCGCTCTCTCTCGCTCTAAAATGACGGTTCTGAGCGACAGAAAAGGACAGCAGAATGAGAAAGGTCCGGGTTGACAGGTGAGTCCCAACTCTAAAGGAGCGCTGTCACATCAGCTCCCTTCATGTCCACAGTTTAAAAAAATTATTTGTTTCCAGTGTACCAAATTAATTTTTAAAAACTTTTTTACCCTTGTTCTAATTCGGAGTTTCATTTGTATACTCTATTTACTTACTTATTGTTAGATATCCTTAATTTTACAAATCTTAATCGTACTTGCAGCACAGGTACGGCACTTCATAGAAGCGGAGTATCATTTATGCCTACTACTACTAAAAACGAAACTATACATCCGTGCACACATAAATGTGTGTTTTTTTGCTCCTCAACACACTCGACAAGGAGAAAGTGGATAGTTCCGGGAATAGGGAACGGGGACGAATATTAAGGGGACCCTAGGAGATTCCGTTTTGTATACATAAATACTAGTGGTTCTGTGAGAACAGTAGAACTTTCGAGCCCTTACAACCACGAAATAACCGATATTTTACAGTTTCTCTGGTTAAGCAAAGCCATTTAACCGTTTTGAAACCAATCTACCAGTTAAAACACTGAATAAACTTAGAATCCTGAAATAAAAACAGAATAATAAATAAAAAAGATACAAAGACTCATGCTTTAATTTAAAAAAAATAGTAGATTGTGCTACAAGGGGATAAGGTAATATTTTGAAGGCGAGGGCGCTACTTTGAATTCAGTACGCTCGTGATTCTACGGTGGAATCCTGAGTGAGGCGAGGGATTCATGTATATCGCCCGAGATAAAAATATTACCGTACCCGAGTAGCACACTCTACTTTTCATGTACATCTATGAGAAAAACTAGCAAATACAAAACAGAATAAAAAGAGCCGTAGAACACCTTAAATACTTAATCAGACTTCAACCGACACTTTAATACTAACCTTTGGTGTCGTTTTCATACAGTAAATACTAAGAAATAATTTTCGAAGACCACCAACTGTTCACTCATAATTTTGTTTGCGTGGTCCTTCATACCTTTTTATTTTTATAGGTTAACTTGATAACTATTCCCTATTGGCTTTAACTCAACAAAAAAGTATTCACATTTACACGAATAATTACTTGTCAACACAAATAACGTAAAACTTCTGTAATTACTTGAATCAAAAAGAAAAATTGCACTTTTTTTAATTATATTTATTTCTTTTTCCTAAGCAAAGAACATAAAAAAATTTACCTACATTCATCCATGTTGACGACGATATGTATTATAACGACGTCTGTGCCAATTATTTTTCATTTTAAAACGAAGTTCTACTTTTTTTTTTGCTAAAGTGCCAACATTATTTTTGATTCTACATAGACTACACTCGTGTTCAGTTTTCAAATTGGTTTTAATCCCTAGAGATTTTCTTTTTCACTTTTTAGTCCCGAGAGAATAACCAGTAACTTTAGCTCCAAATGTTTTGGGATGAAAACGTCGTTTTTTGAGTAGATGAGATGAAAAAATATTTTTATATTTCGATATATGTTCCTATTGGGAAAGTTGTTCAATTTCACTCCTTGTCCCACTTCACGTACTTCAACTTCATTCATTTCAATTTATATTTAACTTTTGTACTGCATATAGTCTGTGGGTTTGACCAATATGAGAGTGAAATTTATTACTGTGTAATCTACCCATAAAGCCCTTTCATTTGATACCGCACATGGTATGATTATATAAAAAACATTTTTTGTTCTGTTTCGCCGACGTCACAACTAGGTACTACCCACCATTTTCGTATTTGTATTTATGACATCATACTGAATGTTCTAATACAAAATATACAAAAAATCGATTTCTAGACTACTTTTGGGCGAATTGCCGACTATAAACACGTTCAAGTTTATCGTATAAAAAAGTTACTCAAGCAAAAAAGTTGCGTCTTAATAAGAGTAACAAAAAATCTAATGACATTTTTGATTTTTTTTAATAGCTGAGATATGAGATTTTTTAAGTTCCACCATTAATTTTTCTGGTTAATATTTCCACCATTTTTAAAATTTCGAAAAACTGGCTCGACAAAAAAAATTATTTGATTACCGAACCTGCTCACAAAATTTCATGAGAATCAGTTTAGAAATGCGACCTGTAGGCGGGAACAGACAGACAGACGGACAAAAGAATTTTCGACCAGTCGGATCTGAGACGCTTCGCTTGCTCGATCAATTGTTTCTGTGCTAATGGCTCCAAAAATGCCTCAATCCAACATTCGAATTCTAATCTCATTTATTTACAAAATGGGCGCTGATATACCAGCACCCTTCATACCTTCACTTTGTTTACATTTAATTCTAGTGTTTAATTAATTAGTGATTATTTTGAAATAATATTAATTTAGTGATTATAGATAACTCTTCATTGTAGGCAACATTAAAAATATGCATATACATTAGAACACAGAGTTTAGAGTTACTCGGCACACTTCATACCCTCAGTTTACATTAAATTCCAATGTTAAATTAAAAATAAATTTAATCATACCAAATGAAAACATTTGTAATTTTTGATATCATAAGGGGTTATGCTCTAAAAACAGCCTCCTCTGAACATTCAAATTCCAAATCAAAGGTTCCAAAGATAAAGCTTTCCTTTAAATACGAAAACTTCTGATTATTTATTCAGATTTAAACATTTGAAAGAAATCAACCGCTTTAGGCTACAAAAGTACATTCAATAAGAAGCCATGTTAGGGTACAGACCAGCGGGGCAAGCATGGTGTTTTAACTAAAAGGTCTTTACATATATTTCCTCTATAAAAATTAAATGACAAGATAAGATAATGACAGCTGTGGTGTGTGCTGCGCGGACGGACCAACCTTTTCAACAAGGCGCCACTTTGCACACTGAACGTTATCGCGAGTCATTTGGACCTATTTAGTTGTTCACTGAATGAATTCTTAAGGGTGGCATATTTTGATATATGTTATAATAATTAATAGCAACGTCTATCGTATTAGGGTAACATGTAAAAATAGATATATATTTACACGATTTTACGTTGCCACCCGTCGAAATGTCTACCCTAACCTGTCAAAACCATGCTCGCACGGGAGTTAGGCACGAGATGAAATACGTTTTATGAATGAAAGTTATTTTGTCTGAAATGCGACCAATTACACCATGCTTGCCCTACAGCCATGTAGGGGACCCGTGGGGGGTTACCATGTACCGCTAGGGGAATACGGGGTAAAAGGGTATTACGATTAGGAAAGTTTGAGGCACGGACTGCAAAAACATGGCTTCAATGCATATTCATCAAAATAAAAATTAAAAAAACGCCCAAGTGCAACCCAGCCAAGGTAACGTTTGTTGTCACGCCCAACTCTATTATTTATTTTATTGTTTTTAGTGTTTGCTATTATAGAGGCAACAGAAATAAATCATCTGTAAAAAATTCAGCTATAATGCTTCATGATAGCCCGGTAACAGACAGACAGACGGACAAACGGACAGCGGAGTATTAGGAATAGGGTCCCGTTTTTACTCTTTTGTTACGGAACCCTATTATAAACAAGAGTCTGAGCTACAAGTGGACTGATAAGAGACTATAGTGATAAGACAGGAAATTACCGTGGTAGTTGTAAATAATCATGGCGGATATGCTATGAATGCTATGATTACGTTGATTAGTAATTATTTTATGAAAATATTTATTCTGTTAGGATTATAGATGTTATTTTTTTCATTGTAGGCAACATTAAGAGTATTGAGTAATTTTTCTAGTAATCCTAGATTTTTTATTATTGTATCGATTTGGTTTTTATTTTAGTTTCCTTTTTCCCCATCACGCTGAAAGTGACCTTGGACTTTATGACTCTGTTTATCCAGAAAGAGTTGCAGATGTGATTAGCATGTATGTATGGGGGGCTCGCTATAACTTTTTGCCCAGGGGTGCTGATAAATTTGCCGAAACTGCGTTCGAATAAGGTAAAGCGTATTTGTTATTTTTTTAAAAAGGTCGAAACACATAACCGCCTTGCGACGCCGCAACGCATCAGCAGCACCACTTGCCGCAACGCAGAAACTTGCGTTGCGTGACGCGAAGCACATTCAAGCTTAAAAAAATAGTGATGTGTAGTTTATACATATAATAGATATCGATAAACAACTTGAACTGCATAGCTCTTACAGTTTTAAAAACTAAACTCATTTTTGCTGTTTACAAAGTATATTTCTCGGCAATGGTAAGCGGGTTTGTTGTGTGACGTTATGCTTCGTTATATAATTGGTTTCTAATGTGAACTTATAAGCTCAGAAGACAATAAATAGGCTGGGCGGCTTTGCAGATTAGCATTGGTTTGCATCTATTGGCAAAAAAGCGGTTTGAATCATACGATGAAATATAATCTAGCGTTAGTTATGTACCATTCCTATCCTCATAAAAAAACTTTCTTACTTAATTAACAACAGTAAACAACATGAAAATAAAGACACAAACGTCAAGTTTACAAAGGCTGCCAACATCTGTTAAAGTGACGTCACCAATTAGTCACTTTGTGATCAAAGTGAATTCAATTGGATGAAAGCACACGCATCGCTACATCGCAAATACCAATGTCATCTTTATAACAGATTTTTATATGTTGTTGCGTCTTATTTTGTGTTCAAAAAAGACAAACCTTTATAATAAGAAAAGATAAATATTACAAATACACTTTCACGTCTTTATCCTCTATTAGTTAGACAAAGGCTTTGTCTATCCAAACATAGCCGTTATATATAATTAATAGCATTAATAGCGTTATATATAATTAATAGCATAGTTAATAGCATTAGCCGTTAAACCAAAATTTTCATTTGCTATCCGCCTTTTTCCCTAACAATTGCTTTTAATAACAGAGATAAGTGTTCAATGTGCTCTTTAAAAATCTGCCAGAAAACTAAAATAGCGTCTATATTAATTCACAATGAATTCAGACAGTTTATGTTTTTTTTTTATAATTTTACTTAGTATTTCTCTAAAATATTACACGTACAGTTTTTAGATCAACAGTCTTATGTTAAGCGTGACGATGGGTGTAAAGATGGAAAAAAGGGGGTAAAAATGCTGATGATGTCAAATCACTGTGCCGATTGTAAAAGCCCATCGAAGGAGAAGGTGAGATTATAAATCATATCTTTAGCCCATGTGGCTAAAAACTTACACAATTTGTATTACTTTATTCACCTACACGATACAAGCCACTTTCAGTGTTGAGGTGGGCTCAACGCTTAAAGTGACCTTTGGTTCTTACGGCCCAGGCTCTATCCATCCTTTAAGGGAAGAAGACTTGATAAAGTATCTGTATCCACTTATCTTACTAATAATGCTGAACTGATCGAAAGACCCTAGACCCTGTTCTCGAAGGGATAAATTGACCATTTCCTATCAATCAAAATCATATCAATTATGTATCACTTGATAATTGTCAAATTTTCTTTTGATATCATAATAAGCAGGTAGTTGTTGACGTCACATCATTTACTCACATCTAAGTTTAGTGCCGTTTGCTAAGCACAAGTGCAGAAGGAGCAGCAAAAAACTGCACTGCAGCATTTTTTACAAACACGTCAACTTACGAGTATAATTAGACTAATATTGAAATAAGATAAGCGATACATCCAAATATAATAAACAAATGATTTTGACTTGACTTTGACGTAATACGAGTAAATGAGTAATATGTATGTTTAACTTTTGAAACCTGTTTACCTTGACTAAAGCTTATTTATAACAAATCAACTTCAGTAGAAGTGAAAACAAAGCCAACAGGAAACAAAAGCTGCCAACATCTGTACAATCGACGTGACCAATTAGTCACTTGACCAAAGTGAATTCAATTTGACGGGAGTGCACGCATCGCTACAGCGCAAATACCAATGAGCGTATATTTTTTCACATATTTTATAAGGGGAAATTTTATAATTTTATTCGATGCGGTAGTAAATTATTTTATTTTATTTTATTTTCAAAGAGGGTTGACGTCAGGCGATCGTAAAACTGAACCCAAAACGTATAAACTGTTCCGGCTATTTCTTCCATGCTGGTCAGGGAGAAATGGAAATACTAAGTATGGACCAGCTCTATAATGATGGGAAGAAAAGCCTCTTCCAGATCATCAAAGCCGATCGAGGGAAATGGGCAAAAATTCGAATCATATTAATGCAGCTAGCAACCTATCACATGCACATAACACATATAATATGATTCCCTTTTTTCCCGACTGCGCCAGAAGGAGGGTTATGTCTTTTGTATGTATGTATGTATTGAGTATGTATGTATAATTGTTTGGCATTCTCTGCTTGAACGGCTCGATGGATTTTAGCTTGAGAGGTGTCATTAGATTCGTATTTGTGAGAGTGACACTGGGTATATCAAAATAAAAAAATACAAAAAAAGCAAAAAAGGCAATCGGGTTTTTTGTTTTTGCAATAATTACTTGTTAACTAACATTTTGACTTGACTTTGACTGAGTTTGATGTGTTTAATGATCTTAAAACTTTTATGGTGGAAAAAACTGCGTTGTAATTTTTTGAAGCTTATTTTATAATTTTTAGGTTTATATTTGCACACATAAATATTGTAACCATTTTTGTAAGCACCAACGACTACAACAAGTATTCCAAGGGAGGGGCCTAGTCACCTGTAGTACAGGTCTCTTAGGAGACTTATTTAAGGAACTAGTCTCTTCACAAAGTATACTAATTCACTGTCATAGGTCAGTATTTTAATGTAAATAAGCTACATAGTAAATAAGAACTTTGTATTGTGAAGAAAAAATAAAGATTAATTAATATTATTAATTCAAAAGCTAATATTGTATACTACTAAACTAGTATTTATTAACTAGCAAAGAGCACGCGTATGATCAAAAACGATGGATAAATCATAACCGAATAAGAAAGTGGCTATAATGCAACGATATCCTGATATCAAAGAAAATACGGACAATATTTTCCCTCTTCATATATGGTTCCGCTTATCGCGTTTCTTTTTCGCCATATCATCGAAGGGACTTCTTGTATTTATAAATAACAGAGTATAGGAAAGATTTCTGAAAAAAATACTATGGACAAAGCTTAATTGTATCTCCAACATAATACCCAATCTTCTTTGTCGTTTCCTTCTCTCTTAAGGTGGGGTCGGTTACCTACTTATTTCATAATAATTAACATATTCTTACCGACGAAAAAAGTTCGGCATATAAATATTTTTTACTTTTTTAGTTCTTTTTTATCGTTTTATTTAGTTTCACCTGTCCCGTTGTCTGTCTGTCTGTAATTAAATTTTGCAAGTTAAATTTGACCCAATTCCCGGTTTCCGATTGAGTTAAAATTTTGGACGGATATGTATATCGCGTGACAATGCAATATTATGATGACATGGACGATCTGATGATGAATCCGGAAGGTCGCAATAGGATTTTGCAATGAAACAACGTAATCCCATCGAATTTGGGCTCATTTGATTTATCTTCAGGAACACTTTAACCTTTTTTAGGTCAGTTAATAGATTCAGGTGTTACTTTGTCACCAACAGCCTGTGTGCACCCGCCACCAACAGCTGATGCATGCTTCCTCCTCCATCCCTCCAACATCGGCCGCCGATGTTGCTGCAGCCGCAGCGGATGCAGCAGTATCGGAGGGAGCATGCATCAGCTGTTGGTGGCGGGTGCACACGGGCTGTTGGTGGCAAGTATGCTGGGACTAACAGTAGTGGCTGGGCGCCGGCCGGCAATAGTCTGCATGAACTAACTGATGGCGTAATTGCACAAAGTAATTCAAATCATATAGTATGTAGCTTTTTTAGGTCATTTTTAAAAGCTTGTTTGAAAAATAGTTTTATAATAATTACTTTTTTTTGCCTCTTACGATACGACTCATAGTTGGTCAAAAGCCTGACCTTTCTGTTTCCAATCGCACGCTCTTCCTTTCCATTCTTTGTTTAAATTTTGATACAACACATTAATTTATTAACAATTACTCATTTTTACGAGTGTCCAGTGAAGTCATTGACCTGGGTAGAAATGGCACATTATCCTTAGGGGCCGGGCCGGCGCACCTTTTACGACTAATGGTAAAATATCATGTGAACTACCCGAAGCTTCGCAAAACAGCTGTAAAAACAAGTTATAAACACGTAATCGAATAACTATTTTATGACAATGGATTATAGGTACCTTTAAGTTTTGTACATTTTATTATGAGCGAGTGATGTTACTTATGTGATTAGATGAGTCACACCTTTGCCCTTCCGCTGGGGGGTGAGTTTTATAGATGGTGCCCGTGACTTCGTTCGCTTAAAATTTAGTTTATAAAAATCAGTCCAGTGGTTTGATTGCAAGATTAGCGTTCGTGGATAGGTAGTACAAAAATACATAGAAATTGTCAATTCTTTTTGTTTTGTCTCTCTTTTATTGTCACCTAGACTCATTTTTTGATAAATATATTAAGTAAACGAGCGATTCAACTGTTTTACTATCGGTACCTACCACAGAGTAATAATATACTATACACAATCGGTATGTTATGATTTTATGCTGTGAAGCTGGGTGATATAACTGGAACTGATAACTTCATTCTATATATTGCAAAACACGAATAATTTAAACGTATATTTTTTTCATATTACGTATTTCTCCGATAAGCAACTTATACAACAAGGTCCATGATACTGGCCAAATATATTCCACCAGGAATACTTTGAAAATAAAAAAATATCAACTTAGGCTTAGCAGGCTTACAATATGGCTAAAAATAGAAAAAAAAACGCATGCACGATTACGTGGACACATGAACGTCATTCGCATTTTTATTGGAGCGTAACCTCATTAGTTGAACGAACTATAATTGACACACCGACTGACCTCCCAATTAAATAGTCGCATGAGCGGACGGTTACTAGCGAATTTCTTCTTCTGGTGTTTATAATAAAAAAAAGAACGAGAGAGCCGTGGAGCACCCGGTTGGAAGTGTTAAAACAAAGTTACTTTCGTAGTAAATTATTTATTCGGGACGGAAAAATCTTACACTCTTTTTACCTACTTGGCGGCGCCTATTTCGCAGACTTAAAGTCGTCCGTACCGTCCAAAAATGAACTTCGTTCCAAAAATAACTCGTTCAGAGGCATTTCACATTTAGTTGGCTGTCTCGCTCGCACAATCAAACATATTTATAGCTTACTAAAAAATGTGTCCCAATTTTAGAAAAGTGTTACATTATCATCCTTAATAATTATATCGATTTAGATTTTTCAAGCTGCCTAAAGGCATCTGACATGGCTTAACGACTGCCATACAATGATGACAGCCAAGACGTGCGATTATTTTATTATTATTAGTAGATTATTTATTATTAGTAGATTATACGTGCCTTCCGAAGCACGGAGGAGCTCGAGAATTTTTACGCCACTTATGGTCACCAGTCTAGGAGTGGACCACGCCCGGTGTCGCTTTACTTGTGAAAGCGCTAATAATGCGCACTCCCACCGGGCCACTAACCTCCTCAAGTACTTATTGTTTTTTCAAGATATAAAATAAGCGATGAAATAGTTACATTAAAAAGTAGGAATCTTAAAAGGTATGAAATAATATGGTTCTGAAGCATTAAAAAATACTGATGGCATCCAAATATATCAACGAGTAAACATTCAGCTATTGAAAAGATAAAAAAGCTTAGCATGGTTTATGTGTATTTTTAATAAGTAACAAGAAAGTAAAAATCAAGTGTCAAATATATTTTTTTGGCTAATATAAAAAAATACTCTAATAGTTTATGTATTTAATGACATATAATATATATTTTATTTATTTTTTTCTTTTGACTGCAAAAATTTTTTTATTTACTTTTGGTGCCAGTCACCGGAAGAAAAATATAAAATTTTTAGATTCGACTACTGCGGTCCAAGTTTATAGTGGTCCCAGTTGCAGGTAACCTCTTTAAAATTCTACAGTAAAAAAAAATTGTGACTGCACACAATTTGAAAATAATTAATTAATTAAAAACATCTTTTTATACTAGCAATAATACCTACGCAGTTTTCTTATAGATTAATATTATGCCAGTAGCCGACAAAGAATTCAATTTGTTTTTTCCAAGAATCAGTCGGGTATGATAAAATATATGATTCTAAGAATTATTGTCCTTAACTAAAACATAATTAGAATCAAGATAGGGTAATATAACAGAAAAAAATACACTTTGCCTCAATAATACTTAAATATACCTTCCTAATAGTAGGCCTGTTTTTTGATAGGATTTTAACTTTACAATTAGCGTTTTTACAAATATGTAAATATTAATGTAAATAAATATAGAATTTTTTTTTATTGTTAAAGTTGACATATTATGCATGAAATTTATTTTAACACTTAATATTATTTTAATTGTATTTAGTTTTAAATTAATTGATTGACATCTACCCATTGTATTTGCAATGCTCCTTGAGTTGCTATGATGAGAACATCAATATACCTAAGACCTGTATGTATTATAACTCATAGTTAGCAAATAAATGTTTGAATCTTTGAATCTTTGAAAAATTGGCTATATGTTCCTACAATATTGACACGTACAAATTACAGCTTTTCTCACTTATACTAAAACCGATAAAATATTTTTGTTTACCTATACGCTTCGGTAAGGCAAAAGGGGATAATACCGATAATACGATACTAGATTTTTACGAGCATCCTTCCCATAACAATTGACCTTTTCATTCAGAAAATTCATGGTATTTTCACAATAAGTGATTACGGGAAAGTCGTTTGCTCAGTTATTTCGACGTGTGAAAAGATCCTGAACGTAGGACGTGACGTGAATTATCATTCCCGATTCCTGCGAAAGATTCTGTATATTGATTCTCGGAGATACGCGGTGGGTTTTATCTATTAAACAAATTACTACTCCAGTATAAATTTAATTTCATCATACCTATATGTGGAGTATGAATCTTCTTCCTTTTGTCTCTCTTGTCCGCCTGTAGTTTTACTTCTCTGTACGTCACGACGTTCACCTTCTGCTTTATCTGTTCACCTTCTGCTTTATGTTACTTAGAATATACAGGTAACAAAATTATCAAATGTGTTGACTAACGCCATCTATGTATTACTATCTGTAACATTTTAAAAATTGAAATAAAGTCAGTCTGTTACGGAAAGCCACATGTTTTAATAGCTATACCTCAGTCTTTCTGGTCCGTTTTTCCCTTCTATCTTCCCTTCAGTGATATTTGTCATGGACTATGACTCAAAAAGAATGGAAAAAAACCAAATGCTAATAAGTTTTGTTATTTAAATAGCTAAGATAGGATAATTTACATATTTACAATTAAAAGGAAAAAGTGAAATACCTACTATAAATTTAATCTAAAAAATTGTGCCCATGCGGCATAGTGCCAAGAACGCTGGCCGTATTTCCTCGTTGGATCACAATACTGATGCGTTGGGCTAAAAAGCAGCCAGCTCTCTTGTCACCAGCGGCGGAGATCAGTCTTGGGGAGATGTCTTTAAGGAGACCCCTAGCACCGGGGCCCCATGGTCCGAAAGTCTCCACGCCAAACGGCACAAAATATAGTCAACATTTAACGAACTAGATGCTTAAGAATTGTGGTGCTGGCGTAGGAAGGAAAATATAAGCTGGGTTAAAAAAGTTACGAATGAGGAGGTGCTGAAAAGAGTATTAGAGACCTGATGCATTTTGGACATAATAGAGGAAATATTTAAGGTCATTTGATGCGACATGATGATTTCATAAAATGTATGTTTTCTGAGAATTTTTAACTTTCTTCTCTCAACAAAAAGACTAGGGTGTCCTGCGGACTATGATAATTCTACTTATATTTAAAAGGAAAGTTCTTATCGATGTCATTGTAAAAAAAGGGACGCAACACTATAATGATTTTTTGGCAGAGATGAAGGAGTGGTTTTATTAGTCACTAGTGTGCAGATTTAATTATGACGTTTTCTATCACCTTCAGCTGGTTGTGTTAACGCATATTGAGGATCAAACTTGTGACATACGTCTCGCAGACGTACAACCAGTGCCTTTATTGCTTGGTAATCGCCGCATCAACCTAAAAACCTATAATATTCCTAGACAGTTTCAAAATAATGGTCATATTGACAGAGATAGTTTATTTGATTAGTAGCTAAGGTCAAGTCTCGCTCTTATTCTCGACAAAGAAAATCTAACAGAGTTAGGATGTGACCCGAAAAAAAGCCAACCTTTAGTACTCAATACTCAAGATGATATTGCAAACCATAAAGTACATAAAATGTTAACAATACAATTTAAGACCTTTTATGGACCCTGTCGGTAGTGAGCTATTGATACCGCCAGCAAACTTGAGTTTTGCTTATAGCTAGGATCCCCGACTTGTAGTGAAGAAGGGTTAAAACCATAGATCCTTTTTCTATGACATCCATTTAAACTACCTTCTTCAGCCAAAATACGACATTAAAAAGAAACTGAGTTACAACACAAACTCGTTCCACGTTCATTAAGCTCTAATGTCTTTTCAGTTTGGATAGAATATCCGAGTTCTCATACACGCTACAAGTAACGGAAAGGATAATCTGGGTTGAAAAAAATACTAACGAGGAGGTCCTCAAAAGAGTAAGAGAGAATAGGTGCTATTCTAGACTTAATAGAGAATAGATAAGGAAAGATGTTAGGTCATCTGATACGACACGACAATTTATTTTATTTTTTTTATTTATAAAGAATATCATTCAAGGGAAAATAGAAGAGAAAAGAGGACCAGGAAAACTGAGGCATAGCTACATGAAACAGATAAAGAAGAAGGTGAACATCGTGTCGTACAGGAAATAAAACAGCTGGCGGACTAGAGAGACAAAAGATACCATACATTTTGGCACGGTAGGTATTTAATTTTGTAGGGAGCTGTAGATTTTTTTTGCGATTTCAAGTATGGTCCCGTAGAAAACGTTGATTATTATGATTACTCCCTTTTATGTTGATACTTCCTTTTTCTTACACATTGTATACCTATTATAATTTCTTGAAGATTATCACTTGAAGATTGTCCACTTGCATAAATATCTTGTTTATAACTTTAATACAGAGCGTGTAATACAGTCATCGGGAATTGATAACGGGTTTTTTTAATAAGACGGGTTATCGGTGTTCTCACAGACAAGGATGAGGTGTTCTGATGCGATGACTTCATCAGCATAGGGTGTTGAAGAATAGTCATTAGGAGAACCCCACCTCTCACCCACGCGTACAGTTGGCTACAATTGGGTATTTTCCTGGGTAAACAATAAATTATTTTGTACTGATAAGAAAATAAAGCATCGCAAAATAATGTGACTTGTCTTTGAACATATCCATTTATTATTAACATAATTTTAGATTAATTATTCCAGAAAAACTGATAATAAGAGCGCTATTTGACTCTAAGAAGCTATGACGTAATCTGCCTGTATCTCATACAAATTTCATAAAGAATGTTTGTTTCGACGTCTAGAAAAAAGTTGCTGATTTGACTTGTTGGAAAATAGCGGATTCAAATTGATTGCTCAAGAAAACTCAAAAATTATTTCTCAAGTTTGCAAATTTTTATAATATTTATATTTAATAATAGTATTTTTGCAACTAATGTATAATAAATACTTTTAAATATTTTTAATAATTACTTTTAAAGTGTTCTCACAGTCAGGGCAATAAACTTTTACCTTATCCTAAAACTTCACCATACCTGAACAAGCGGTCGCCACGAGGAAGCCAGCAAGGAAAGACCACCGCATCTTGAACCTTCGACACACACACACTCACAATTTTTTTTTCGGGTAGCAAAGTTTTACGCGCTGTTTAGGACCAGAAGCGACGTGCGGTCGTGCACTGGTCAGAGAGACTACCGTGTTCCTCTCCGAACTGTGATGACGAATAATTGTCACGCATGCGCCGATTTTAATTCCTGCTGCAAAAGAGGGATGTTACAAGTTGTATGTGTGTCATCTGTAAGTAAAATAAAACAAATAACATGCTATAATACAACCTGGAAGGAACATACCCGTAATTAAACGAACCACAGGCTGTACTAGATCACTATAGTGTAATAAAATTAAAATAACAGTCAAAAAGCAAAAAAAAAACGTTCGACATTCCCATACAACATGCTTGAGCGGCAGCACACTTTTGTATTAAAATGCCAATTTTGATTTTTTGCTTTCTGACTTTTATTTTAATTTTATTATACTATAGTCATCTAGTATAGCCCGTGGTTCGATTTATTACTGGTATCTCCCTTCCACGTTATAAGATATTCTCTTCCAACGACCGACGGCCTAAGAATTCGTTATGAATGTCACGATAAGTTTTAGATACCATCACTGATTGTTAATAAATGTAAAATAAAATACTAACTTACTTATCTATTTAATATCTAGTGAGATTCATTTTTTTAATTTTTTATATATATTTATAAAATTTGTATTAATTTAAATAATTTATATAATATAATGTTTTATTTTTAATTAGATATATTTTAATTTATAGGTAGGTTATTTTGTTTTTAGTTTAATTATTTATTTTATGTATTGTACTGTGTATAATTTATTCTAGAATAAATGAATTATATAATATTACAATACAAAAATAAATATTACAATTAAACTTAAAAGTTATATGAAATCTTAATTAGAATTTAAAGTAAAAGGTAAATTAAATAGGTACTATATTTAAATAAATAAATAAAAAACTTACGAATAAAAAAGAACTTCTTTATCTGATAAACTTCAACGGGTTGGGTTGGGGCTTGGGGGTGACTTGCTAGGTCTATAGCTCACAGGGCCACTAGTTGGAGTAACTTTTTCTTCTCGAGTCGAAAGCCTATAATTGTTTTTTTTTTGGTCAAATCACACAGATTGAGCTAGACCCAAAGTAAGCGTAAGCTTGTGTTATGAGATACTAACCCAACGAAACTATATTTTATGATAAATACATATATAGATAAACACCCAAGACCCAGGACAATTTGAAAAAGGCCATTTTCCAACTTGCCCTGGCGGGGATTGAACCCAGAACCTCCAGATTGGCGGTCTAGCGTGTTGACCATTACGCCACGGAGGTCGTCAGATAAATTTTACCAGTGTTTGGCCACGGCGACTCCCCGGTCATTTGCTTCATTAAGGTCCTGCAATGTGCAGGAAGTGGGGCTTTTTAGACTAACTTCATTATTTTGTATAAATATCTATCCACCCTGAACAAGTTAACATTTAAGTACTAAAATTTCACTATCCTTTAATCCACAAAATCCTTTACTTCGGTAACCTCTTCACTGGATTGGCTTATGATAGTCTTATCTACATGTATAAGTACAAAGTTCTGATTATAGATACTAGAGATAACGTCGAACATTCATATAAAAAAGCAGCCAAGTGCGAGTCGGACTCGCCCATGAAGGGTTCCGTAGCAGCAAGTAACATATTTGAGTTGATTAAATGAAAGGTAAATTGCGGTTTACGATTTATGACGTATTAAAAACACTACTTACTAGATCTCGTTCAAACCTAATTTCGGTGGAAGTTTGCATGGTAATGTACATCATATATTTTATTTAGTTTTATCATTCTCTTATTTTAGAAGTTACAGGACACACATTTTACCACTTTGGAAGTGTCTCTCGCGCAAACTATTCAGTTTAGAAAAAAAATATATAAGAGACCTCAATATTATTTTTGAAGACCTATCCATAGATACCACACACGTATAGGGTTGATGAAAAAAAATTTTTGAGATTCAGTTCTAAGTATGGGAACCCCAAAATTTATTGTATTTTTTTTCTATTTTTGTGTGAAAATCTTAACCCGGTTCACAAATTACATTTATGTACCAAGTTTTAACAGTATAGTTCTTATATTTCGGACAGACAGACATGACGAATCTATAAGCGTTGCCGGCCTTTCAGGAAGATATAGACTCGTTTTTTGAAGGTTTCAATGTCATATCGGTCCGGAACACTGCTGCAGGAAGTTGATTCCACAGTTCGGTCGTACGTGGTAAAAAGTTCCTTTTAAAACGTACGGTGGTTGATTGCCAACTATCCAAGTATTGTGGATGAAAGTTTAATTTCAGGCGGGTGTTGCGGTGGTAAAATTTTGTTTAAGTAGATTCCGGGAAATTTCTTACGCTTCACTCGTTTTTTAAACAAGATATACGTTTAAAAAAAACAATACCCGACTACGGGAGGCATATAAAGCTAACAATGTACAATGTTGAACAAAACTGGCGGACTTCAAAGTACTTATACGCAAATTCCAGGCACGTATGTTGAACTAAAATGGCGGTTATCGGCGCAGATACAAATAATGCGCCGACGACCCTCATTTTGATTCAATTTACGTGTCAGGGATTTGTACAAAAATGCTTTGAAGTCCGCTATTTTTGTTCAACTAATTTGTATCGCTGTATATATTTTTGAAATGTGCTAATCAAGACCTTTCATTTGATACCCCACTCAAACCCGAAACAAAAAATATATGTTTGCCTCTCACTTTTTTGTATGTAACATTCGTTATACCTATACAATTTCTGCACACAAATTATAGCCTATGTCACCCAGACAATAATAACAAATTGATTGACATATTCATTTATGAATATTGGAGAAGCGATTCGGATCCTAAGGTGGAACAGACGTCAATACCCACATATACAACGTGCAAGGGTCATACCTGTAATAAATCAAACCACGGGCTATACTATATCACTATAGTGTTATGAAATTAAAATATCAATAAAATAACCAAAAAAATTTCAACCATACAAATTTCCCGGACGGCTGCTCACTTTTACATGGACATGCCGAAATTTTTTTTTTTGTGTTTTGGCTTTTATTTTAATTTCATTATACTATAGTGGTCTAGTATAGCCTGTGGTTCGATTTATTACGAGCATGTTCCTTCCACATTGTATACATACATTCATAGATTGCTAAAATCATTACCCTACCTGTAACAAATAAAAATTGAATAAATCAATTTTCTATATTCCTATGTCGATTTCATACCAGTAGCGACATCTATTTGAAACCTCTATCAACACTATCGGAAAAGACCGCCAAATTGACACTTGTCAAGTTGACACTGACATATGTTCCGATTCACTTCCATATAATACACCCGATTTTCTATATTTGTTACATACCTTTGCCGACGCCGTAGTCGGGTAAAAAAAACAAGCTACCTATAATATTCTCCGAAATCGTGACAATGTACAATAATTGTCTACGAGCTCCATACGCCCTTTTTGGGTCAATAGTTTGGGGATTGACGCATAGAGTAAGAAACTTGGCAGATAGTTGGCATATCGCGTCCAAGTTGGGTGACTTATGCGGGCCACTCACTTACTGACCCACAATTATTTGGCAAAGGACTGGGGCGGCCTTGTCTTTAAGATATTCCTATTAATTTTAACTAGCAACTTAGCTGTAATTAGATGATCCTGCATATCATTTTTAAGTTAGCTTTAAATTAATAAAATAATAGATAAGAACTTTGTAAAGTAGGACTGCATAAGAATAGAATATATTTTATTTGCATTTGAAAAGGGTATATACATACAAAGGTCTCAATAATAATCGGAAAGTTACACCTAGTCAGCAATGAACAATAGCATGCAAATCTTATAAAAAGTTTTCAAAAAGCTATGTAACAGTCTATGTTACAAATAAAATCAAGTAGGATCAAGTCCTGGTTTATCATTATAACGTCAGAACATTATCATTAAAGTTTTTTGAATATAGTTTACGATATTAAAACAAAAATACTCATTCTTTTTGTTTTAATATCGTAAACTACCACCACCACCCAACTTACTACGTCTAATACACTCGTATTAGACGTAGTAAGTTAGGCGGTGGTGCCAATGTGTGACAAATGAAAAAGTCATCGCCTAACGTGATATGGACATATAATGAATTAGGGTTACGGATAACCTGGCTTAAAAATGGTCAACTTGAAATTAGACGGGTATGGAACAAAGGGAAGACAAAGAAAGATGTGGAAAATACGTAAGATGAGGGTTAAAAGTAGGTAGGCTAAAAGAGAGAAAATTATGGAGGGAGTTGACATACCAGAACCAACCCCAAATAGGGACAACTTTAGAAAATAAGAAGTTGAAACAGCGATATTCGTTTCAAATTTGATAGATGGCATTCACTGATTTGGGTATATTTTCAGCAGTGAGATAAGATCAGCATTATTCAAAGGGATGCTCCTGATCTAATTTTCAACCTACTTTTAATTAATTCTGTAAATATATGTACATAAGAGATATTAGTTATTAATCCTTGGAGATAATCTTAAGCTTGTAGCACATTAAGTACTATTGATTTTGGTTTTATTATTTGTGGTTTTTTGTAAGTTTATCAATCTGTTTTAGCTAAGCTAAGGCTATATCTACACATTTAGTTACCTACTTACGAGTAATGTACAAATGAAATGAAATAATGTACAATGAATATCAATTTTCTTTTAGACTTAATCTTCATTAAGAGGCTTTTCACCTTTGGTTGGCTGTCTCGCTCGTACAATCAAACATTTTTAAAGATTACTAAAAAATGTGACTCATTTGTAGAAAAATGTTTCATAAACATTCGATATAATTATATGTTATATATTGTAGACATGTTTTTTGTTGTTTATGTGTGTGTGTATCGAGAATTAGGTCACCAAAAATTTAAAATTTTGATGACCTAATTCTCGATGTAGTCAATGTCTACATAATATACAAACATGTCTAAAATATCCACAATATAATTATATTGAAAGTTAATGAAACACTTTTTTACAAATGAAACACATTTTTTAATAATCTTTAAAAATGTTTGATTGTGCGAGCGAGTTAGTTAAACAAAGTTAAAAAACCTCTTAAGCGGAGTATCATGTATGCCTAATACTACTTACTACAAACGGAACTAAACATCTGTGCATATGTCAGTGTGTGTGTTCGCACCTCAACACACTCGACAAGGCGAAAACAAAATAAATCAAACCACAGGCTATACTTAATCAATATAGTATCATGATAATAAAATATTATCATATCATTACCTATCGCTTTTGATTCGCACTCTCTGATTTATTTACCTTAGTAATATAATGTCCCCATATTAGGCACTCAAGGTCTTTTATCTAAGATAATTTTAAGTATTGACATAAGTACATGACTGTATGGAGTGTCATACACAACTCCGAAAGACACAACTACGATGAACGTGAATGCGACTTCTCCTCACTGCTCAGTGCTCCGTTTCATCACTTCTATAGCCCGTGGTTTGAATTATTACGGGTATGTCCCCTCCACCTCGTATAATTTTGTACATTTCTAACTTCCAAGTTAACTAAGTTTCATGCAAGCTTTTATTGCCATGTTGCATGGCAATGCTGATTCTTTGACCTAAGTACAGCAGTAGCCGCAGTAGAGGGCCTTATAAGGCGTAAATATAGACATTGGCGAACAGAAATTTTTGTTCCGTAGGATCCTTCAGCCCATAATCTATTTAAATTTGTCTCATAACGTTTGTTCGAGATATCTGGTAACTACCTGTTTTATTTTAATAGTATATTTGAAACATTTAAATATATCAAAAATTATATCTTATTTAATTTAAATATAATCAATTTCCCTGAAATCAGTATTTAACTTATAAGTTTATATTCAATTTCTGACACATCTAAATCATAATATACTGAAATCGCAATTTTATTATATGTATAAACTAAACTACATACCTACATAAAAGTTGCAACACTCTGACAGGGTTCATGTACTTATTTGCCTACAACTAACCATGTATGTATTAGTACATAGAAGCGAAAAATAAAGAAATAAATTGAAAATAAGTAGATGATTCAATTTGTAGATAATTGAGTATTTGCCATAACCAAAACTGGAGAGCATGCACAAAAAGAGTGACGAAGCAAAAAAGGTTTGCAAGGATCGTAGCAAGTGGAGATCCATAGTCTCTGCCTACCTCCATGGGAAGCAAGCGTGAAAATATGTAGGTATGATTATACGCATTTGATTCTATAATGCCAATATTTTTCAACCTACTTCAGGCGTCAATTTGCTTATAATGAGGTAACTGAAAAGTAGGCTTAGAAGAGGGCTACATGAATTTTGACCTTCTAATTGCCGTTCTTCGAGTATACTGCCAAACTTATATCATTTAATACAGGATAAGATACGAAGACAAATCTTCTTATTAAATTTTCTGCCACTTTTGATGCGGGGGTAGGGTATAAATAGTAGATTGTGCTACAAGGGGATAAAGTAATATTTTAATGGCGAGGCGCTACTTTGAATCCAGAGCGAAACGAAGGATGCCACAGTTGAATCACGCACGAGCGTAGTGAGTGATTCCACGGTGGAATCCTGAGTGAAGCGCGGGATTCGTGTATATCGCCCGAGATAAGAATATTACCGTACCCGAGTAGCAATCTCTACTTTTTATCTCCATCTATGAGAAAAACTAGCAAATACAAAACAGAATATAAAGAAAAGGATAACACCTACAACTTAATCGGACTTCAACCGACAATGTAAATTGTTTGTTTGGTGTCGTTTTCATACAATAAATACTAAGAAATAATTTTTCAAAGACCACCAACTTACGATAAAATGTTCACTCATAACTTTGCGTGGTCCCTTATATGTTTATAATTATATAAGTAAACTTGATACCTATTTACTATCGGCTTAAACTTACGAAAAAGTATTCACATTTACACAAATAATTACATGTTAATAAAAATAATCTAAAACTTCTGTAATTATATATCTGATTAGGTAGGATAAGGGAGAGTTTTTTTTTAGGGAGTTGACATACCAAAACCAACCCAAATAGGGACAAGTTGAGGAAATAAGAAATTAAAACAAGTGGAAGGGCGAGACTCGTTTCAACCTTGATAGATGGCATTCACTGATTTGGGTATTTTTTCAGCCAGGAGATAAGATCAG
Organism: Acrobasis suavella; assembly: GCA_943193695.1. Classification (NCBI taxonomy): domain Eukaryota; kingdom Metazoa; phylum Arthropoda; class Insecta; order Lepidoptera; family Pyralidae; genus Acrobasis; species Acrobasis suavella. Next base: position 5,774,908 of record OW971941.1, read on the forward strand.
CATTTTTTTCAAGGAATGCCCCTGATCTAATTTTTAATTCTTTAGGGCTTGCCTCTTCGCATATCTCATTTTTTGTCACAGACAATATAGTGTTTTCTACAAAAGTGAATCACATTGACTAAAATATTTTTATATAGTTTAACAGGCATTTCACATTTGGTTGGTTGTCTCGCTCGTACAAACAAAAGTTTTTAAAAATTATTAAAAAATGTTTCTAATTTGTAAAAAAAGTGTTTCATTAACATTCAATATAATTATATTGTGGATATTTTAGACATGTTTATATATTGTGTAGACATTACTACATCGAAACATAGATCATCAAAATTTTAAATTTTTTAAAAATTTAAGAGCTAATTCTCGATACACTCACACATAAACAGTGAAAAAAACATATCTACAATATCTTACATATAATAATATTGACAGTTAATGAAACACTTTTCTACAAATAAGTCAAATTTTTAATAATCTTAAAAAATGTTTGATTGTGCGAGCGAGACAGCCAACCAAATGTGTAATGCCTCTAAATTGTAGACTAATATGCTTATTAACTAACAAAATTATTATATGCACACTGTGAGAATAATCATGAGTCAAACATTTTTATTTTCAGCTATTAAGTGGCAAATAAAATTATTGTCAAAAAGGCGGTATCACTTTTGTGACAAGCATAAAAAGTTTGTTTCACATGACAACCCCGTAAATTTTTCTTGGACCTTAAAATTGATATCAACGTTGTAATCACCATCCAAAATATATTAAAAAAATACATGTTTTGTACATACATGATATAACACTACAATTATAAATTAGTTATCAGATTTAAATTTTATTTTGAATTAAATATATTCAACTTTATTTTTCATTTTTATTATCTTCTTTGAATTGAAGGACACGCATGGACACTTCTATTTTATTGTATTTTACCAGCCATTTACAAAAACATATTTACTGTAGGTAACTAGTATATGATAAAATTGATTTTATTTACCTAGTCAAATACAATGGCACCATCGATGTCACATTTCCGTTTATCACTAGCATTGAGTTAATTTGAATATTGGAAGTAGAGCATTTTAAAGGACGACGAATGCATGATAAGTACTTTGACATGGGTGTATCTTTTGAAAATTTTCCTATTTGTTTTGCACAAGGACACTAAGCCCTTAACTTACCTACTTTTAAATAATTCTGTGAATCACTTTGTAATAAATGTATGAGACATTTGTTATCACTCCTTGGAGATAATCTAAAGCTTGTAGTTCATTGAGTACTATTTGCTTTAGGTCTAATTAAATATTTACATGTTAGTTATAGACGAACCAAAGAATAACAATTTTCTTTTAGACTTCATAGAAGTGGAGTATCATTTATGCCTAAAACTACTGCAAACAAAACTAACATCCATAGACACGTCAATATGTGTGTGTGTGTTTGCCTTTTAATACACTCGACAAGGCGAGAACTGGGCACATGTGCGGGGACGACGACTGTTCTATACGTACGAGAAGCTACCTAAACAGCTCTTGGGAACCTCACATTTTACCGGGATCAAAAGCATGTTAGTACGAGTATGTAGTATAATTATAATAAAATAATATTTATTGTTCTCCACAAAAAATATAGGTTCATATACCGACCATATTCATTGACGACCTTCGTGGCGTAGTGCTCACTATGCTAGTCCGCCACCCAGAGGTCGCGGGTTCGATCCCCGGTCAGGGCAAGTTGTAAAAATCCCCTTTTTCAAGTTGTCCTGTGTCTTGGATGTTTATCTATACATATATGTACTTATTATAAAATATAGTATCGTTGAGTTAGTATCCCATAACTCAAGTCTCGAAGTTACTTTGGGGCTAGCTCAATCATAGTTATTTGTCCCTATATATTTATTTATTTGTTTATATAAAATTTAACCTTCTATTATTATACCCCTTAAAAATATTTTTTTCTAAACAGTGATTCTTTATAGTTAAATTATAGTGACATCATTTTTTACATTCACTTCACAGGTAACCAAGTTACATACAGAATTTCAACCTCATTATAACCCGTCAGGGGATAAATTTTTCAAAATCCTTTCTTAGGGCACGTTTTCAGACTTATTGGTTTTAGCTGCGCGTTGATCGATTAGTCTGTAGTGTAAACATGGCAGTCCGTCAGTTTCTTCTTTTATATACAACGTGGAAGAAACGGAGTATACTAGATAACTACAGTACAAAAAAATAAATAAAAAAAAACGCCATTTACATACGCCATGTTTAACCGCCCGCAATTTGTATTGGAATGACGTTTTTTTTTACTTTTATTTTAATTTCATTATACTATAGTGATCTAGTATATATAACCCGTGGTTCAGTTTATGACGGGTATGTCTCTTCTACGTTATATATGTATGGATATATATTAGATAAATAAATCTAAACATAGCCCTATAACGCCTTTTCGCGTATTATTGTTTGTTAATTAATTTTGTCATCTATTTTGTAAATAGACGGCAAAATTTACTTTGATGATAACAATTTCATAATCAGATACCACAATCACGCTTTTAATCAATCTGTATAAATTAAAAACACATTTGAAGGATAATTCATAAAAGTGCAAAAAATATCAGTAACAGTGTGAACATTAAAGAAAACATTAAATATTAGTAACCTGTGTACAGTTAAGGAAAAAATATGTTGAAAGTTCCTTCGGTACTTCTTTTGGGGGCCTTAGGTAAGATAATTTTTCGACTTTATCACCAAGTTTCACAACCGATTTAGATAAAAAAATAAGGTCCCATACCATCTGACAAGTATGCCCTATTCAATTTAAAAAAAAACCGAAATGGTCCAGGCGTCTGGCGTCTTTCAGTAAGCGGGAAAAATACATAAAAAAACATATATATTCAAATTGATAACATCCTCCTTTTTAGGGTTCCGTAGCCAAATGGCAAAAAACGGAACCCTTATGGATTCGTCTTGTCTGTATGTCACAGCTACTTTTTTCCGAAACTACTTAGTAAGTAGATGTATTTTGTGAACCGCATTAAGATTTTCACTCAAAAATAGAAAAAAAAAACAATAAATTTTGGGGGTCCCCATACTTTTTTTGAACTGAAACTCAAAAAAATGTTTTGGCAATCCTATACGTGTGGGATATTTATGGATAGGTCTTCAAAAATGATATTGAGGTTTTTTTTCTAAACTGAATACTTTGCGCGAGAGACACTTCTAAAGTGGCAAAATGTGTGTGTGAAAATTGGTATTGGAAGATCTAGTAAGTAGTTTTTTTTAATACGTTTATTAAAACGATCAAAGTTACAACGAACTACAAGAACTTTTATATTATGTTACTTGCTGCTACGGAACCCTTCATGGGCGAGCCCGACTCGCACTTGGCCGCTTTTTTTAAGTTTGTTATAAAATATATTTACAAAGCGATAAGTTACTAAAAGGTAAAAAAAAAAACTTTAAAACTTCTACTGTCAAATTTAAAAAAATATTATAAACCGAGTTATACATTTTTTTTTACTTTTACTTTTTTTTAGCCTGTTTTTGTTAAATGAATGAGGAAATTTTGTTGATTATTTATCAATTGCCTAACTTATTAAAAGATTAACTTTAAGATTTATTACTAATGGAAATATTTTTTTAAAGTGTTTTAAGAATACATCATACTCAAAAAAAAAGTTATAATTTACATGTTATTTTATTTTTTTAATATACAATAAGACAACAGAGCAATTCAAAGTTATTATTCTTTTTCAGATATTCTCATTTGAGTATTTAATATATAATAGTAGCCTAACCAGTAAATCTGAAAAAATCTTGGTGGCTCTACTTCTTAAATCAACTTTTGGGCCCTAAGGACCAATCCTTCCAAAAGGAAATTTTTGTTTCACAAAAAGTATTTATAATTTGTCGTATAAATGCCACTGTTTTTTTTTTCGTGGTAGGTTGCCAACACTGGTGTCAGATTTTTCAGACTGTCTAAAGGCATCTGACATAGCTTGACGACTGCCATACAATGATGACAGCCGGGACCAACGGCTTCTACTTGCCTTCCGAAGCACGGAGGAGCTCGAGAAATTTGTGCCACTTGTGGTCACCCACCTAAGTGCGGACCACGCCCGGTGTCCAATTACATACACGAAAAAAAACAAAAGATGTCACTAATACACTTTGTTGTTAAAATGCTAAGTTTAATGTTTTAGCAGTAAACTTAGCTAGCTGTAAGTACTCGTAACCATTTGACAATTGTGCAACAAAACAAAGTGACTATTATTAAGAGATATTATTTATATCCTATGATAATAAAGATATATTTTAATTTGAAAAAGTTTTTAAGTTGGTAGGTATATAAGAATAAACTTTTGCGACTTTAAAGCGCCTATTGTAATTTTATTTACATTTTGCAGCTTTGGCTAGCGGCGGAACCACGAGGTCTGCAAGAAGTGGTGAATTTAACCGTTATTTCTTGTACACGAGGTAAAATATATTTCATAATATTTAACAAAAAGCACCTAGTCATTAGGATAGTTTGAAAAATGCTAACTTAATGTCGTCAAGGATGATATGCATGCCGATTTGTCGAAAGCATCAAAAACGTATGCGAGAAAGTCAAAGGCAATGATGCAAAGTGGTGAAAAACCGGTAATGGGCTAAGAGCATTTAGGTTTGGGACTCATTTTTCAGCACGGAACAGAACTTTCGCATGCTGCTATCCTTTTCTAGCGTTCAGAACAGTTATTTGCTAGAGCGAAAGAGAGCGAGGAAACTCAGCACCATGGCCGGTTCCGTGGCGTTCCATCGCCCTTTCTCACTCTAGTAAAATGATAGTTCTGAGCGCCAGAAAAGGAAAACAGCATAAGAAAGTGCTTTTCCGTGCTGACAGATAAGTCCTTATATGTAAACCTTACATTTACATATTACACCCCGCAGCCCCACCGCAGAAGTGGTTTTCGCCACGCTCCGTCGTTGCAGCACAGTTTTTTTGTTCAAAAACTAACAAAAACCAAGAGCACGACTCTGGGCAGTAGGCACTAGCAAGCGACGCGTATGATACCCGTCCACAAGGTGGTCAGACGACTTGACCAAGGTCGCTAGAAAGCCCTGGATGCAGGCCGCTCTAGATCGGTCATTTTGGAAATTGGGAGAGGCCTATGACCAGCAGTGGGCGTTATGCGGCTGAAATGATGATGATAATTGATGACTGCGCCAGGGTTTGCCCCAACTGAACTTTTTATTTTAAATTTTGTTATTTTTTTAGCTCAGTGACTGGTGTCGAAGTATATGCGAATACAGAAAGCACTGATATTGACGCATCTCGAGTCACCGTCGTAATCGTACACGGCCATGGCGCTTCCTACCTCACATCTCTGAACCCTGATCTTGTGAGAAGTAAGTAGTCATTGCTGCAGTGTAGATTGGTGTTGCTTAGGCGATTTTCATTTTTTCATTAGCACACTATACTCCGTATTCCGCTGCGTAGCGCGGGGCCACCATACGAAAACGACGTGGTTTCAGTGCGTTGTGCTATTCGTGTTTTCTATGCAATTGAGATACTTTCATACAGTCCGGCCGGGCGGCCCCGCGCTACGCTACGTGTGCGAATCGCCTTATTTTACACAATTGATCAGGAAGCAGCATTATACTTATCTAAGTGTAGTGCCGCATTTTCCAATAATCTTGCTTTCAAATCCAACCACACAACCGATTTGAATAAAATTTATATGGGACCATCTAAGAAATAAATACTTTGAAACAAAAAATGAGTTTTCAAAATAAAATCGGTCCGAGTCTCTTCGAGTTATCGAACAACAGGTATATGAACGCAATAGTTTGAAAGTCTTGAGTTCTTTATTTATGGCTCTAATTTAGCTAGGCTTTGCTGGCTCGAACAAGTAGCAAGAATGGGATAAGTATCGGAAGTTAAAGAGAGCCTACTAGATGGAGTCGACGACGTTACATATGGGCCGACAAGGTGCAGAAATACCTGCATTGTCTTAGAGTTGACGACAGGCAGAAACGCTTACGAGACCGCAAGAAATGGCGCCATCTAGTGTCCGAGGCCAAGATCCACTTTGGGTCGCTGCGCCACCGTAGAAAATATTTAGACAACTTTATATTTTAACCCGACTATGGCAAAGCCGGAAGGGTAATGATTTTAGCAGTCTAAGTATACAATATGTAACAAAATCCTGTCCAATCATTATAGGGGCAACTCAGACTTTTCCTATGGGACTAGCGCTTGAAACTCGAAAAAATCGTCATTTTCATAAAAATTGCTGGGCCGGTCGAACACTTTTATATGAAAATGTAAAAAATATTTAGACAACTTTATATTTTAACCCGACTATGGCAAAGCCGGAAGGGTAATGATTTTAGCAGTCTAAGTATACAATATGTAACAAAATCCTGTCCAATCATTATAGGGGCAACTCAGACTTTTCCTATGGGACTAGCGCATGAAACTCGAAAAAATCGACATTTTCATAAAAATTGCTGGGCCGGTCGAACACTTTTATATGAAAATGTCGATTTTCTTATTCGAGTTTCAAGCATTGGTCCCATAGGAAAAGTTGTTAATATTGATGGTCTGAGTTGCTCCTACAAGGATCGGAAGGATTTTTGTTACATATTGTATATGTATGTAGGTATGTATGTCTATTCCACCGTAGCTTCCGAATTGCTTGTTTAATTTTCACAAATGAAAATACAGGATGTTTTTTAAATTACTGGCATCCTTTCTACTGGTGAAAGTACTCATGAATATGAGCAACATTTTGTATGGGACCAACTCAATCCAACCGAAAAAAAAAAACAGCTGTTCCATACTATTTTACAATACTTAGAATCCCAAAATGTATGGAACAGTTGATTTTTTTTCGGTTGGATTGAGTCGGTCCCATACAAAAAGTTGCTCATATTCATGAGTACTTTCATCACTAGAAAGGATGCCAGTGATTTAAAAAACACCCTGTATATTAATCGATTTGTTATTATTGTTCGGTCGATCGAGGCTATAATTTGTATACAAAAAATGTATACTAAGACTGCTACATATTAAAAAGGTGGAGTCAACAATATTTTTTTTTTATATCAAGTGGGATAGCAAATGAAAGGTCTTGAGTAACACATTTCAAAAATATATACATAGCCCTATATGGACTCAACAGTCGGGAATTAGTTTTTTAAACGGATAACTTGTGATATATGAATTTTCCAGTACTCCTGGAGAGCAGCAGTAATCTCAATGTGATAGTGGTAGACTGGTCGGTCTACGCTGGAATGTCCTATACACTCGCCGACAGCGCAGCGCCAAGTGTCGGGTTGCATCTTCGCAACTTCCTCGCCTTTCATGAGATCCCCGTTGCAAATACCCACTTGGTTGGATTCAACTTGGGCGCACATATTGTTGGAATGACTGGAAGAATGCGTCCAGGAATTGCCAGGATTACAGGTACATAAATATCTAGCAGGATAATAAGTATATTTTATTTTGATAAACTTAAATAACATAAATAAACTATACCTAATATGTTAAAACTAAACATAACTATTAGTACAAAATAAAACTAAACTAGATATAATATTACTTACATTAAATAATATAAAAAATGGAGTCTAAATCACTGCTCTTAATATCTAGCTACTTTTTTCAAGCTTTTATTTGGTTTCATCTGTCCCAGTTTTTGACTTTTTAATCAAATCTTGCAAGTAAGATTAGTTAATTTACGGATTTGATTGAGCTGAAAAGCTTTGTGTTCGTTTATAAATCAAATGACAATGTAGTCGGTCTGTAATCTTGTAAAAACAAGGCATCCCATCGACTTTTGACTCGTTTGATTCGTCTTGTCAAGTAGGTACTTTGGCCCCACACAAAATATTCTAGAGCTATAAAAGTCATTCAAATTGCTTCTGCAAAAAAACAACTTAATTTAAAAAAAAGCCATTCGCAAATAAATAAATAATAAGGATGATATAATATAATTTCTCTTCAGGACTGGATCCATCCTCAAGCAACAACATTCTTCTCAGAACTGACGCTAACTACGTTGAGGTGATCCACACCGACGCTGAAGGCATTCTATCAAATGGCCTGGGCACCCAGATGGGCCATGCTGACTTCTACCCTAACGGCGGAGGCCACCAGCCCGGCTGCTGGGGCAACCATCAGTGCAACCACGAAAGGGCATGGCTCTTTTTTGCTGCTTCTATAAGCGAAACTGTATTTAGTGCCAATTGCTGCAACACGATACTGCAGAAGAACTTGAATATGTGCACAGGCGCCACTATTCGTATGGGAATGAACACACTGAATCACAAGATGCCGTGAGTTTTCTTCTCATACTTAGCGCGTTCTCGGTTTGGTCCTGGCTTTTGTTTGTTCAGACAGACTTATACAGGCTGACTGATAAATCACGGTACATATTCATTCAGTACTCGATTCTCGTTCCAAATATTTAAAAAATAGGTGCTTAACAGTCGAGCAAATTATCCAATAAAAACAAGAAGTGTGGACACTCGCGCTGCGCGTGATGATGCCTATACACGCAGAATTTTCATTGGTTTTGGAAAAACTCTATCCATATACGTAATCCAATTTTGTGTATAACACAAGATAAAAAGTTGCAAAAATGATTTTCGATCGAGACCACGTAGTTACGCCCGTCCCAAACTGCCACGTGACCCCGATGAACTCGAAATCTAGCCAGCCGGCGGTACTACTAATTGATCTCACGATTTTACATTCGAGTTTTAGTTAAAAAAAATTGTTTCATTATTTTTATTTTGACTAACTAATTATGTCCTACTAACTATCCTTATGAAGTTGCCTTCGGCTCCAAAACTAATGAAAAATCACCGTGTATAAATAGACCGAGTTAGGTAGGCCAAGCATTCCGAGACTTAACGCACTTATATGATTTAGTTTTTTCTTTGCATTTTATAAGTATTTTTTTGTTTTATCATTTTGACGTGACGTTACACGTGATTTACCAGTCAACCTGTATATTATTAGAATTCATCTAAAGACAGGCTTATCCTAGGAATTGATATCTTCCAGCCAACTGATTGACTGCAATATTCACCCGTCTAGATATGATCGTGAAGTCTACACATTGCATTAATGAAAACACTATAGAAATTATCGCAATAGATACAGGATACATTATCATCACTTCCATATATAAGCCACCCAATGTTCCGTTAAAATTTTACAAAAGTCAAAACTTTAGCGATCGAAATTCAAAACTAATACTAGGCGATTTTAACAGCCACAATACATTGTGGGGATATAGTAAAACTAACCCAGATAGTGCTGCAGTGGAGGAATGGGCAGAAGCAGAAGACCTAAGCCTCTTGCATGATCCCAAACAATCACCATCCTTCTACTGCCGACGATGGAAGCCAGCTTACAACCCCGACCTAGTATTTGTTAGCAATAACCTAAGACCATCTTGCTCAAGAGTGTCTTGCTCACCGATCCCTAGAACATAACACAAGCCAATATCTTGTAGAATCCACGCAATCGTAAAACCATCGACTGTACCCTTTAGAAGAAGATTTAATTTCGGTAAAGCCAACTGGGAAGAGTATGCAAAGGAAATTGACTCTATGCTGTGTGAATTAGAGCCCGACCCCCAGAACTATGATAAATTTGTCGACATAGTACTGTCCGTTTCACGCAAGCACATACCTAGAGGATGCAGGACGCAATATATTTCTGGTCTGGAATCAGATTCTGCTTCCCAGCTTAAAAACTACGAACATCTTTATACTAATGACCCCTTCGCGGAAGACACAATTAAAGCTGGAGAACTACTTATATCTAGTCTGGGCGAAAACCGAAGACGTAAATGGATAAAAACAGTTAAAGAAATCGATATGTCTAAAAACAGTACAATAGCTTGGTCTACGCTTAAGAAACTTACAGGAGACCCTCCTAATCCTTCAATCCCGGGTAATGTCACAGCTAATCAGGTGGCGCACCAGCTTCAGTTAAATGGTAAATCCCATATCGACTTACCAAACCCCCTAAATTACCAGAAGAAGATAACACAGACACCGACATAGCAAAACCTTTTGAACTCCCCGATATTATTACTGCGATGCGTGCACTCAAAAATGGGAAAGCGGCTGGTTACGACGATCTAACGGTGGATCAACTCAAACAGTTGGGTCCTGTAGCAATCTCTTGGCTGTTAGCACTTTTTAACACTTGTCTAAAAACTGCAAAACTCCCGCGCATATGCGCCGGAGTTTTGCAGTTTTAGATAGCCCTGCTCTGCCACATATACAAACTGTTTGAAAGGCTACTTCTGAATAGACTAACGCCTATAATAGATCCTAACCTCATCCCTGAGGAGGCAGGCTTCCTCCCTGGAAAGTCATGTACAGGACAAATCCTTAGATTGACCCAACATATAGAGGATGAAATTGAGGCAGAAATAGTAACGGGGCTGGTCTTGGTGGATCTTTCTGCCGCCAATGACACCGTCAATATTAGAAAACTATTGTGGAAAGTATATACCGTTACAAAACACAAAAGTCTCATACATATACTAAGCGAGATGTTAAAAGACCGGCGATTTTGGGTGCACTTGAACGGTACTGAAAGTCGCTGGAGACCACAGAAAAATGGGCTACCTCAGGGAAGTGTCTTGGCTCCCATCCTTTTCAACATTTACACTAATGACCAGCCCAGTCCCCCTTTTACAGAGAGATTCTTGGACGCAGATGACTTAGCACTAACTTTTCAAACAAAGTCCTTTGAAAGAGCAGAAAAACATCTAACGAGAGCTTTAGAAGACCTCAGTAAATATTATGCTGCAAATGCTCTACGCCCAAATTCTTCCAAAACGCAGTGTTGTGTCTTCCACATCCGAAATAAACAAGCCAACCTGGAAGCTTAATATCACCTGGAATGGAGAAAGGATACAACACTGTAATAATCCATCTTACTTGGGCGTCTTACTGGAAAGGACACTCACATATAGGAGTCACTGCATGAACACGAAAAGCAAGGTTGAAACGCGCAATAACCTACTACAGCGGCTAACATCTAGCTCATGGGGAGCCAAACCACACGTCCTCAGGACTAGCGGCCTGGCACTCTGCTTCTCGGCAGGCAAATATGCATGCCCAGTGTGGCATCGTTCTGCACACGCCGGAGAGGTGGACGTTGCATTTAATCATACCCTTCGAATAATTACCGGCTGTCTAAAACCGACACCAGTAAACTTATTACACCCACTAGCGGGTTTTGCACCACCATCTGTGCGTAGAAGTGTTGCTAGTGCTCTTGAAAGGAGAAAACAAGTCTCTGATCCCAGACACCCGCTGTATGGAGCTCGACCTTATGATAGCCGACTTATAAGCCGCAATAGTTTTATTAACACAAAACCACTTGACGGCGACCCAAAATCCTCTCGACTCGAAATGAGGCGCAACCACTACCCACCTCCCTCTGATTTTATTCCACCTTTATAAGAACTGCCCCCGGGTCATAAACTACCATGGTCCACATTAAAGAGCCCTAATCGCCTTCGGACTGAGGTAGGTCGTTATTATTTTTCACGGGCAACCGTGGCAAACAGTAGTAGGTACTTACAAAGTAACCTTATATTAAGAGGTACAGTACGGTCTTACAGTAGACAGAATCAGACTTTCCCATACAAATGTATAATCGTAGTCTAGATTTTATTTTGAAACGGCGAGTCAAATATTGGCGAATGTATGTAATTTCAAAGAAATTGCATATATTAAGGTAAGGTATATAACTAGTTTTCACAGTCAAAATACGAACTAAAAAGAGAATATAGTGTATGTATTTGACCATCAGTATGAAAAACTTCTACACTCTTATATTTTCTTTCAAGTTCATATTTGACGTTCGAGAACGATTTATATGCGATAGATATAGATATATGCATTTGTAAGGAAAAGTCTAGGGTAAGGGGATTCTTATGTGAACTGCGGTAGTAAGCCATGTTAAGGGGCTACCTGAATTTTTTGGGGTCCAGTGCTGCCTCCATTTAAAATTAATCATTTGAAAAGAAACGGAGACATCATTTGAAATTTGGTCTTGATCAGATCCTGGATAGCCCTTCAAACTATTTTATAAACTACAGTTTAAAGTAAGAACGTGAAGCTTTTCTACGCACAATTGCGAAAAACGGCCACTTTTGGCGTATGTGCGTAGAAAAGCTTCACGTTCTCTTTTTAAAATGTAAACAGTAGTTCATAAAATAGTTTTAATGGTTATCCAGGGTGTGATCAAGACCAAATTTTAAATGATATCTCCGTTTCTTTTCAAATGATTTATTTCAAATGGGGGCAGCACTGGACCCCGAAAAATTCAGGTAGGCCCTTAACAAGTCGTCAAATAGGTATATGGAAAAATATTCCATTGTGATGGAAGTCCCACTGTATATAGCCTATGTAAAAAGTTGGTAGGTACCTGTGTATTTTAAGCAGAGATCGGAATCACGGATGCTATTGCTATCAAAAGTATGGATATGACTATATAATCTATAAATAGAACAATCATAATTATGTCATTCCAGGATATATTTTTATCGAAAAAAAATATACTTATCCTGAAATCACATAATTATAATTGTTTTATTTACTTAGTACCCAATTAGATTCTCGAGAAATCCCGGAACTTTTAGTCATATCCATACTTTTGATAGCAATATCACCCGTGATTCCGATCTCTGATTATAAGTGGGCGATAATATAGGTATACAGGGTTTTGCAGATAATAAAACAACGAGCAGGTACTCCGAAAGGTTCAGGGTCAATGGGCCCAAACAAATGCCGGCTGAATCCTAAATGATGTTGTCATTGTTCGGATATAATTTTGAAAACAATCGTGCGATAATTTTCTCCGAAAGTTGATTTTGGGTAGAATAACATTGCGACTTGACCAGAATAAAATTATTGTTATGGTTAATAATGTGTTCAATCTTTAGTATGAGATCAATATTTATCCGTCTGTTTTTCTGTGGCATCGTAGCTCTTGAACGGATGGACCGATTTCGATGCAGTTTTTTTACGTGAAAGCAAGTCCCTTCTGGTGGTTTGAGCTATGTTTGGCGGAAAAATGTTAAACCGTTTTAAAGTTATTGGGGGCTTTTAGTTTACCTGCCAAATAACAGATGGCGTTAAGGATTTCAATTCCACTTATCAACGGTTGGAATACGTAGTTCCGCCACTCATCACAAGATGGTGTCATCGGTTTTTTTTTATTATTTGCCTGGTAAATAAATAAATATATTGTTTCATTTCAGATGTGCCTCTGGAATCTATCGTGTGAACACAGGATCCAGTTATCCGTTTTAGTTGGTATTCAAACGACCATTACATTTTCTAATTGTAATAACCATACCCTTGCAAAGGAGTATAATCTTTTCAATGTTGGATATTAAAAAAGATCAAAAAATTTTATTTAGTTTTATTTCTGAAAGTTGAGCATTGCCATCCAACTACCCGGCCTTTTTATTTGTAATCATTAGAAGTTACTGTGTGTAGTATTTTTAATTTAGTTTTTTTAGTAGCTATGTATTTCTGTTATTTTGGTTGTAAATCAACAAAAAAATGTAATTTTAAAGAAATTGCAACGACATTATTTTATAATTTTTAAGAAACTGTATATATCTTGTTTTCTACGGTAAAAATATGGACTTGAAAAGGAAATATAGCGTTTCATTAATTTTTGGCCATCAAAATTGAAAACTTGTACAACCCAGATTTTATTTCTAGATCATATTTTGACGGTGAAAAACCCAGTTAAAATGCTATGCATTTTCCTTTTAACTACAAAATATTGTCACAATCTGACATGTCGTTTAAACCTAGGTAAAAGCTAGAGTATCTATATTTGTAAAGAAAACTCTAGGGGGCGTTTAGTAATTGAATCTCCGGTCACAAAAGGTACTTCATTTTCAATTTCTTGAAAACTGCTGTAACGTAACTCCTAAGAATATTCACATGCGAACTGATTTTCGAAGACTTGTCAAGATCTTTAGTACCATCACTGGTGTCAAATTTTTTGTTGCCTGATGGCATGTGACTTCATGATTTCAGCCGGGACCAATAACGCACCTCTCGAAGCACGCAGGAGAACAAATTTTTTTAAAAGCTGATTATTGTAAACACCATAAATTTGCATCTACACCGATGGAGAAGATTTTGATAAATGTCTCTGATTCTGTATGAATTTACGTAAAAAATAAACTTTGATTTTTAGTTGCTTGAAAAAGTCAATTTTAAAAGTGATAAAAAGATTAAAAAATAATATTGCCATAGGATTTTCTTAAAAATGTATAGCTACTTTCTTCTAAAAGTTACTTGAACTAATTTCTTACATCACGCCTACAAATGCAACATAACTGACCTCACTCCTGTCCGGTCTTTCTAAGGCGCTCTGAGACGCCGTCCAAAGGCGGACGTGACTTTGTAACCTTTATATCTTAAAGAGATTTTGGGTTAGCAAGGTAGTTTTTTCTTGGACGTGTCTATTTTTAGGAACTCTTTCCATAACACAACGGATATTAAATGATGCTGCCCTATTATATATGCTATAGGTCTTATTATGCTCATTATAATGTGTATGTTAGATAAGTTGTTAAAATACCATAATAATACAGAAAATATATATTAGTAAGTAAAAGTTCATAAAACACATATCAAAAGGCGGCCTTCGCAACTTCAAGCTCTTCCAGGCAAACGAGATACTTGGAGATGTTTGACGAAAACATGTATATACTTAATGTGCATACGAGTATAGATACGTAATAAGTTAGCTAGAAAATAGTTCAAACATAAGCAAACTCTAAATCGATAACAAACTAAAGTTAGTTCAAAGACCAAACGTTTAAAGATTTTTATGAACAATGGAAAATAAATGACCGTGTAAATTTTTGCAACAAAATAGCTTTTCCCACCCAAACGGAAGAATTGCGAATTGCAGCTATCGAATAATATTGCAACATTTTTATTTAAATTGCGTCCGTACGCGCGGCCGCCATTACGAGTACCTACAGAACGTGATTAATAACCCCACAGTGGAAATACAGAGATCAAAAGTCACATTTGAAATTGCAAATTCTATTTTTGTGGAAATGAATATATTGAAACTATTTTTTGGCAGAATTCAGTCCATGATAATAAACGAGTTTCCCCAAGGAATAGGCATGAGGAATGGAAAAATATTTTAGCCCATCGGTTAGATTATAAAAAAATATTGTACATGTATTTTTTATTTTCTCTGAGAAACAAAAAATTACAAAGATACAGCGTATTGAAATTTCGCATGACGTTACGGCTACGTAAGATTTTTACATAGAGTTGAGGTCGCAAACCCCAACTCCGGAACTTTGATGCTTCGTATCTTTGTAAATTTTACTTTTTTGGCAAACTGATAAATATGGGTCAATTATTTTTGGGTAATCTAAAAGACGCTAATTACAATCATACTTGTTTAACCCTCCTATACTTAAAGTAATATAAAAATAATTTTTGACATCCCGACACAAGTTTTTTGTCGAATTGTCCTGGGTCTTGGAAGTTTATATGTATTTGCTATAAAATATAGTATCGTTGAGTTAGTATCCCATAACACAAGTCTCGAACTTTCTTTGGGGCTAACTCAATCAGTGTTATTTGTCCCTATATTTTTATTTATTTATTACAAGTACATTGCACGATCAGCTGACCCAAGTTTGTATGGAAAGCAAAAACGATTTCATATGTTGATAAGTAGTCTAGAGGTTATCAATTCGGTTGTGTGTTATCCGTCTCCAGTTATCTTCCGAGGGCTTCCGAGTGGAATGAAGGGCGGGTTGCGATACCGTCTGGTTGAGCTTCTTAATACTCTTACTAATGATGATCGTCCATATTAATTAAAACCAGGGCGGCCTTTCCGTCTATACAACATAAGTTAACCGTTAGCTATATAAATTCAAGTTCTAAATTCGGAGTTTAGAAGTAAACAGTTATAACGGAACATTATGTTATAAAAAATGGTTGTAGAAATTATTTATAGTTCCGTTGGCAATACATACAATAATCATAAAATAAGTTGCCATAAAAATAATGTTAGGTACGGTCCTTTGTTGCTAAGGCATTGTGCATTCTGGTTATTGCTTTACGATGCTTTCGCAAAGTATAGGTGCCGTTAGGTCCCGTGGGAATGTCACGGAACGCCACAACTACAATTTCTAGCTTATTCACAAAAAGGAAAAGAAAAATTATAAGTCCGGCTTTATGAACATTTTTAGAAGTCATGTTTTTATTAACTTCTAAGACTAACATCGGTAACAAAAACCACTAACGTAACTTTCTTGTACAAGTGAGACACATTTTTATTAGGAATGAATTACAACCAACCAATTAACCTATATAATGTTAAACCTAGTAATATTTTTTTACATAACATTTTAATCATTATAATCTCTAATATTACGCACTATTACATGATCAAGAAACTCGGCGGAAGGACTAGGAGCTATTTCTTGATGTCTTGCCCATGCCATGTACCATATAATGGCCATCACGTGTGAACAACATCCTAAAGTTCTTTTTCCAACGAGACATGTGCAATAATGCCCTATGATTTTGTTTCGTCCTTGCAACGCATCATCTAACAATATATATACAAAGTACATCCGAGTGCTAGAGTGTCTGGAATGAATTCGAGACCTTAAAAGCCAAGGGCTAGTGACAACAATACCGTACTGTGGTAAATCATAGTCAATGGTGTCATCTTCATACACTTCTATATTAAAATCTCCATTTATTTTTATATGTTCTCCATAGTAACTTCTGGCTTGCGCCACTTGGTACGGTCCCAAACTCGTTATTATCAGCTCATTATAAGATAGTTCTGGGAATTGACTAAACCCTTCACTGGCATCTATAGCCTGGAAAGAGGCTCTACGCATGTTAAAATTCTCTTGTATTACTATCTCACTTAAGAGGTTCGGTGCGTCGTGTTTTAAATATATTTCATTTATTATATAATCTACAAGGGGATTGTCTGTCAATCGTACCCCATAGGCATTTATTAAGGCACAAGCTATCCTTACATCTTCGTACAGGTGCGGAGCTGCTATATTCACATACTGTAACCTGAGCTGTTTAAATTGATTTTTTATTCTTCCATTGTCGGTTTCGACTACCCAACGGCATAGTGTAACTTTACGTGACTCATTAGCCTGTCGAGTAGTCAACTGATGCTCGTCGTCATCTTTGGTCAAAGGCATATATGCTTCGTATCCAACTTCTTCTAGATTTTCCATCACATCTCGAAAGCCTCGGTCAAGAATAAAAATGTCGCCTGCTTCAAAAAACCAATGAAATGGGTTATCTTCTCGTTCACTTATTAGTTCGTCCATAATAGAAGCATCTGATTTTTTTGCTTCATTTGGACCAAATGTTTCAATTATGTAGCCGTCTGGGCTCACAATTAAAAATACTTTTAATAAATTGCGAAACTTGTGTGTACTATAACTTTCTCGTTGGAATGCGTAATTTGAGCTTTTTTGGATGTAAAAGTACGTTCCATCGCAAATAGTTATAACTGGGCTTCGGGGATTTGAAAATAATACATTTGGAATTCGTAAAATTCTCTCTAAAAGCTCGTTTCTGTATGAGCTAGCGCAATTTGGCCCATAAATATGGTCAAATCCTAAGTTTTTAGGAACAAATTCCGAACACAGACAGTGTCGTACTTTTTTCATTATTGCTCCGAAGTGCTGCGAAGTCATACGAAAAATGCTCGACAGTCTTTCATTAGAGTCCCCGGTATGTAATTTGCATAAAACGGTAGCCAATGCTCTTTTTGCTTTTTTAAAGGTTTGTGTTAAAGATGGTGTTTGCTCGAGTATGTTTAGAAAAACATCTTTAGTATAACCTGTATAAAAATGTAACACATAATCATCAATGGAATCCAGCCGTTCGAAATTCAAATACTGTGTATCCTTTTTCTGCAATAGTTTTAACATAGCAGTCATTTGTCTACTGTTAAAAGTTTTAATTGTAGAACGACTATTTTCTTCCACGTTGTTCCATATGTTACTCATTAAATGCTCACTACAAGCACGATTTCCTAAAGGAATATATATATTTTGTTTATACAAACAATCTATTCTAATTACCAACGGGATCCTATGAAGATCATTTTGATTATTACAGCCATTTGCTATACAGAAAGTGGAATTATATGGGACTCGTTTAAAATCATGAACAGGAAATACAGGTGCACTTGTTTGAGTGTGTGAATCTTGCATTTCGGGAACAATTTCTTCTTCAGGCTCACCAATCACATCCAACTCAGGCACATCCAAGGGATCATTAATTATACCACGTGACGAGCTGCTACTAGAAGGTTCAACCACCATGTCAGTCGCTGCTTGTCGTGCTGCTTCATTGAGTTCTTCTTGCATACGTTCTCTTCTTTGTCTAATAACACAGCGGTCGGCACGTTGTAAACAAGGCCTGCATATCTTATTCTCAGCCGTTATCTGAAATATATATTAAAATAATAAACATTATTTCTTCCTATTACACATATTTAACACGCAATTGCATAAAATAGTATGAAAATAAAAACCTATATTCGACAGAAATCGAAGACTGTACTTTCAGGTGTAGGTGCAGGGGGGTTACCGGCTAAGCACCATCGGCTTGACATGACAAGGATGGCACTATGTGTCGTTTTCGATCGACGTCGACTGACAGTTGCGCGGTAGATCCGCAGATCTATATCTATAGTGTCTTTGGTAAATCACCATTAAAAAGGTTAACGCAGACTTGGCCGCACCGCACTCACCGTTTTTCGTTTTTGTTGATGGCCTCGCACATCTGCCCGCGCCGCAGTCGTGCCTGTCGCCGCACAAATCGCACTCGATTTTTTCATTCAGTTTCTAATTTAATCAAGTGTAGGCGTTTATTACAGAATGGCTCTTAACGAACGATTTGTTATCTATCAGTTGTTTATTATTAGAGGACGAAGAAAATCAAATGCCAACAAGAGTTAAAAAAATGAAGTCACCCGCGCCGCATCGGCCGCAGCGTCCGATGTCGATAATTAGTGACGTCATCAGCTACGGCTCGGGGAATTCGGCCGTTTTAGGTACTGCGGCGCAGATAGGTATGCAAGGTTACAAATAACTTCATATTAAGAAATCAAATGCGGCGACTACGGCGCGTGCGGTGCGGCATAAGTCTGCGTTCACCTTAACTTCTTGCCATCATTGTAAGTCATACCACAAAGATATTTATTAAAAAAAAAACTAACTACTGATAAGTTCTTTCACCACGCAGTGTGGGGCGGCTGGTTGGCGGTGCGTGCTCTCTCTAGCGAGGTTATTTCCAGCGATTTCCACTGTTCAAAATGTATCATGTATGTAAATGGATAAAATAAAAATAACTTAACTAACTTCGTTTCAGTTTTGTTGGGGAAAAGAGAAAAAGATTCCAGGAATGATCAACATATGATACTGTAAGTTCTATCACACGGTGGAAGGTTGTCGGTGATTTTCCAAAGACAGTTAGTAGGTACATAATTATTTTATTGACATAAGCCGATTTCGGCCGTTTAGCAGACAATAGGTTACAAGTTATCCAAAACAGTTAATAAGTGGTGGTGAAATTGCGCAATATACACAACACCATAACGCACATAAATCCTTTTTAAGGTTCCTTACATCGAAAGGAAAAAAAACGGAACCCTTATCACTGGATCACTGTTTTATAAGATTGAAGTTAAAAAACTTAACAAAACCTAAAGCATTACAACCCAGAGGTATTCCCACACAAATAACATTGTATAACACGATAACATTCTATAACAGTCATTTGCTTCCGATTGTTAAATGACACTAAACCCTCACAATGGTTTTATTTAGGTACTTGTTGTTTAAAATCGTATACATAAGTATCATTCTGTAACCTCCTGGCGTTCTTCCGCTACCTTCTGGTTTCGCTCGGATGTTATAATAAAGTTATGATTTTTTTTTATCATGTTGCATAATATGTAATTATAATATCACTAACGATTTACTACTTTTGTTACATTTTGACTAAGAAAGTAGGATAACAAATGTTATATGCAATATTATCTAACTGCTGTGTGAAAGCACCTTAAAACATTTTTTATGGAACTAGGTATGTATGTAGCTAAGAAGTGTCTAATGAAATAATGATAAAGTACCTAAGGTTATTAAAGAGGTACAAACCTGCGGCTCCTCAAAAATGTGGTGAGCGTATTCCATAACGGATGGGTGCTCCGATAAGAAGTCATCGGTCAGTTGATAAGACCGTACAGGTGCACGAGATCTACGCCTCGGTCCATAGTGAATAGTACTTATTCCACAAAAATAACAACGTCTTGAAGGTAACATTTCGGTACCAAAACAAATAAGTCAATAACAAACAAAAACAACAGTCAAACTTAAATGAACAACAAATCCAACAATGAAAAATAACGAAATAACGTGTAAATCACACAGAGAGAGAGGCATTTTTCCGCATAGAAAGAACGCAGGTAGCAAACTGAGTGCAGAAGTTGGGGCTGTTGGGGGGGTATAATGTGGCGTGGCGCGGGGTGGTGCGGGGTAGCGCGGGTGCACCTCCCCCCGCCGTCCATACACCTCGCCTCACCCGCCTGCCCTGCAGTGTGTAGGTGTTTCGCTCGCATCTTTAAAATGATTATGTATTGTATTTTATTGTTTTAATATATACAATGTCGCAGTCGGATTGTATTACATTACGGCTAGCCGTTTTACAAAACAGGGCCGTTTTGTAATGCGGCGGTTCAACGATTAGCCGGATTGTCACCAAAGAGCATGTAATCACTACGTTTGATTGTCACTGCGATACGTTCTTCAATATGGCGGCCACGGAGTAGGTAAAGCGGCAATGAGGCATGATTTCAATGAGGAAAATGAGGAAAATGAGGGCAATGAGGAAAATCGCGGCAGTAGGTATGCCACGCTCCATAGTAAAATCTTCAAACCCCTTTCTCGAGCTCCTCCGTGCTTCAGAAGGTAGGTAAGGTACGTATAAACCGTTGGACCCGGCAGTCATCATTGTATGACATTCGTTAAGCTATGTCAGATGCTTTTGCATCTGACATAGCTTAACGAATGTCATAAGGTACGATATAAAGTATGACACCAGTTGCCCACTCGAACACGAAGAAAAAGCAAACAAATTTTAGTTTTTAGGGTTCCGTAGTAAACAAGGAACCCTTATAGTTTCGCCATGACTGTCTGTCTGTCTGTTTTACTCAGCGACTAGTAATAGTAAGCTGTGATTTGGCATAGGTATGTATATTAATAATGCGGAAAAAGTGGTAGAATAAAATAGTGGACGACTTCCGTGGCGTAGTGGTCACCATGCTAGTCCGCCACCCAGAGGTCCCGGGTTCGATCCTCGGTCAGGGCAAGTTGGAAAATGGCCTTTTTCAAATTGTCCTGGGTCTTGGATGTTTATCTATATATGTATTTGTTATAAACTATAGTATCGTTGAGTTAGTATCCCATAACACAAGTCTCGAATTTACTTTGGGGCTAGCTCAATCAGTGTTATTTGTCCCTATATATTTATATTTACTTATTTTTTGAAAAAAAAATTTTTTTAGTTTGGCTCCCATACAAGTAAATTGAAAAGTCAATTATTTTTTCTTGACTAACCAATCATGTGGGATATCGTTCAATAGGTCTTTTAATAAAGTTAAGAGCTTATGAAAACCGTTTTTTGATTTAAGGATCCGTTTTTGAAATATTTGGTTTTAAATAGAACATTTTTGTTAGAGTCAAGTGTAACCCTCCTTGGAAAAGGAAAATTTTGTACAAATTCAGTAGAAAATTCGTTTTTAGACGTTTTCAGTGAACTCAAAGTTGGCATTCGTAACTACGGAACCCTACACTGCGCGTGGCCCGACACGCACTTGGCCAATTATTAATTAATAATGTTCAAGACTTTAAAGAACTAATCATTTAAAAAAATGCTTTGTAATCGCATTACATTGTAATCCATCGCGTCCACTATTATCAACGGAGGGTTAATCTTCACGGATAAGTTTACAAATGAGGCTTCTTAGTTAATACTGTTTAGCTAGTCACTGAACCTTGAATTGCTTAAGGATAGCAAGGGGGAGTAATGAATTTATTTTGACAATATATTATCAGTCAGACGTTGTTTGAGCTGATGCTGCTGGGTTTTGTGTTTGGACTGTATATCGAATAGGCGCTGTATGGATTTATATGATTTATTTCGATGTATTTACAAGTATAACAAAGATCCGTGTCCGCGCAAGATGGTCGTAGAAGTGGAAGTATAGAATGACGTCGTTTCCGGCCCGCTCCGTCTCGCATCGCACCGTAGTGTTACCAGTGGCCGTAACAGACGTTAATTGTTGAATAACATATAAAGGCCTAATTTGTTACTCATGAATTAACCTGCTTGCGCATCTTTGCTTCTTTTCTTAGAAAGGCATAACATATTTGAAAAATAAATAATAAGTTTAATTTTACTTTCATACAAACTTTAAATGTGAGCCACTTAGTACTTATAACCGGGAAGTGGCTAAAATTTACCTTTCAAGATTTGATCACAGACAGGCAGATAGACAAAGAGACAAAGCGACAGATGAAACTAAATAAAAGCTTGTAAACAAGTTTATTTATTTACTGGAAAAGCACTTGCATCCATTTAGCGCAAGCAAATCAGGGAGCAATAGCTATTGTATATATTTGTGGAATGTGCTAATTGAGCTTTTTTATTTAATATCCTTCATGATATGATTTAATATACACCCATAAATATACTACATATAAAATAGGTATATAACGGCAAAACACATTTTATAACCCATTTAATATTTATTTTTTATTTAACCCTACTTATTTTTAGCTCTCCTTTTTAATACCCAACTACGGCGAGTCAAGCAAAAAACCATGTAATAGCTCACAGATTTTTATTTATTTATTTGACACTTTATTGCACATAGTTTTATTAATTTTAAAATTCAAATGTTTATTTCAATAAGTATAATTTACATAACGTGCAGTTTATATTGAAATTAAATTTATTTTAAAGAAAAGCTACCGATACAGATTTATACAAAAGGTGGCCTTATCGCACAGCAATCTCTGCCAGATAAACTATGGGTACTTAATGAGACACATAAATGTTGTCGAGTTAAAGGTGAAGTTTTTGTAGGCCCAGAACTTAGCCCAGTGCCCCCCTCATTTACTGGCAAAGTTAAAAAACGGGCCAAGTGCGAGTCGAACCGTACCATTATCAATACATATAATAAAACAGTAGGAACCGCGTGTCTGTACATTTAATAAAATTAATAAAAAATGGGTGTGGGCGATAAAAAAAGAGTAACAGAACACAAAAAAGATTTTTTAGATTTTTTTGTCTGTCAGTCTGTCTGTATGTACTCGCTAATCTTTAAAACTACTGAACAGATTTTAACGCGGTTTTCACTAAAAGATTAAGCTCATCCCTGAGCAACATATAGGCTTTGTTTCATTGAAATCTGATGTCACATAAAAAAGTTATCGTCATTTAAAGTTTAAAGACAATTTTTCTATGGGCGTTTTATTAACATTAAAGCGCAACAGATGGCGTCTCACTTAGTTATAAAAATACGGACTTTCTGATCTTGCTTTGTGGATTGGTTAGATATTTCAGATATATGACAAAAGACAGGCACGACTAAGTGTTAATCGAGAACGAAATTCAGTGACTCGCGCCTCGGAGAGTTCCACTAGAAGGGAGTCTCATCTAAAGTCAAAGTCAATTTTTTTTATTAAATGTAGGATAAATTTATCTCTTATTGAAGGTCATTTTTTTTTAAATATTATTAAATAAATATAAATAAATAAATATATAGGGACAAATAACACAGATTGAGCTAGCCCCAAAGTATTGTAAGTGACTAAGTGCTGATTGTGAAAGTCATTAGCTATCCCGCGCCTCGGAGACTTTTACAGATAGGGAGTTATGTTTGACTGCTGATCGAGAACGTCACACACTATCTCGCGCCTCGGAGACTTTTACAGATAGGGAGTTACGTTTGACTGCTGACTTCATCTGCGTACCTATATATTTATACACAAAGGTTATGATTATTGTTGTAAGGGTTCATTATAATCCATCCATAAGTGGTTTTATGAATGAGTAACTGATATCCATATATCTAAAGATCCTTATAAACTTTCACATTTGCAATATTAAAAGTATACCGGAGTGGGGGCTTGCGACGTCATCTCTATGTAAAAATCGTTCGTAGCGTGACGTCATGGGAAATATCAATGCGCTGTATCTTTGTAATTTTTTGTGAGACAGACAGACAGACAGTGGAGTCTTAGTAATAAGGTCCCGTTTTTACCCTAAGGTTACGGAACCCTAAAAACTAGTCATAAAATAAACAAATTATTTCCATCATAATAGAATAATGCAACAATAATCCGAGCAATATCGAATTTAAGCAACATTAATATTGCTTGCGGTGACGCTTTGAATGATTTAACGCCTGACTGGCGCCTATAGTACAATATAGGCGCATTGGCCTCAGTTGATATTACTAAGTGTTTGAAATACTATGAGCATAAACCATTGATTATTACAACTTTTTAGTAGGTAAATTCTTATTTTGCTATGAATCCTAGCAACATTCATATTGCTTGCGGTAACCCTTTGAAAGATTTAACGTCCACGCGCCTGATACAATACATATATAGCCGCATTAGCCTCAACTGTTTTTACTTAATGTATGACCATTAACAATTAAATAATATTACTATGTACAGATAAATCAATTATTTATTTATTTTTCACTTTGTTAACGTACCTACATACTGTTGAATAAGTAAGCTAATATTATTACAATCTAGCCTATTAAACTAAGACTAATTAGTAATTTTACATTGACCTAGTGTACGGCGCAGGCTTCGGTTGCCACCTAGGCCCGCACCATACATGAAGAGATGATGATGTTAAGGTTGTTTGATGTTGTGGACACACAAGACCACGTAACGTAGAAACTGTTTATTGTCGTTATGTTACATGGTGTAGGTTGGGTGTGACGGGTTCTTTCTCGATCGCCGCTCGATAGTGTCTCAATTGTTAGTTGTATTTGATTCAAAATATACAGTGACACAGCTAACACGCGACCTACATAACATGTGGCCGCGTGCAAGCTAAATGTGCGAGCTTGGTTAGTACACCTAGTTTTATAAGCAATCATATAAGAATGTGTCCATCGGCACTTTCCTTACTGTCTCTATTAAGGGGAAGGCACTTTGTTCTGTGTCTTTAATTTGAATCATTTTCAGCATATTGCAGTAATAATCCGAGCAACATTCATATTGCCTCACCGCAAGCAATATGAATTATTTGCCTTTTGGAAGATTTAACGCCCACGCGGTACCTGATACAATGTAGTGTTTGAAATAATACATGCATGACCCTAATGGATTTATTGTTAAGACTTTATTGAGATAAATTAATTTTATTTATAGTACTTAGATACCTATTCGAGTTTTTCTGTAATAATATAAACAACATTCTGTGAACGGTTTCCTACTACAATGTCCGTAGTTGCTATTAACCAGTAGCTCTGTGAGCTGTAAACCTCGTAAGTAAAGTTTATACGAGTACGATCATAAAACGGTGGTTCAGAAAAAAAAAACTATAACATTTTTTTAATGGACTAAATATGATATATATATATATATATGATATATAAATATATGATATATAAATATGATATATATATATATATATATATAATATGATATATATTTCCACCATTATGAAAATTAAAAAAAAAAGTGATTCTACGAAAAGCTCTATGTAATTTTCGAATCTTGTCACAAATTTCACCAAACACGGTTGAGAAATGCGACCTTTAGGCGAAAACAGACGGACAGACAAACTGAGACGCCGGACAAAACATTTTTGGTTAATCTCGAAACTGAGATGCTTCATTCGCTCTTTCAATGAATAAGTGATCATCATCATCATTTCTGGACATAGGCCTCTCCCAAGGATTTCTAAAATGACCGGTCAAGAGCGGCCTGCATCCAGCGCTTTCCATCGACCTTGGTCAGGTCATCTGACCACCTTGTGGGTGGGTGTCCTACGCTTCGCTTGCCAGTACGCGGTCGCCATTCGAGAACCTTTTTGCCCCATTGATTCTTCGCGCTATGTGTCCCGCCCACTGCCACTTCAACAATGTCAGTGACTTTTGTTCTTCTACGAATTTCCTCATTTCTGATTGGATCACGTACAGAAACACCGAGCATAGCCCTCTCCATAGCGCGCTGAGCGACATTGAGCCTTCTTATGAGACCCATAGTTAGGGACCACGTTTCAGAGCCATAAGTCATCACTGGTAACACACATTAATTAAACACTTTCGTCTTGAGGCACTGAGGTATTTTGAACGAGAAGACACTACATAGCTTCCCGAACGCTGCCCAGCCGAGTCGGATTCGTCGAAAGACCTCTTCCTCGAAGCTAGAACTTTCTGCCAGGATCAATTAACCCAGGCAGATATACTGATCTACAACTTCGAGGGTGTAGCTCCCAACACAAACAGGTAGTGGCGCGACATGGGCATTCAACATTACTTCGTTTTGTCCACGTTTATTTCAAGGCCCACTTGTTGGGAAACTCGATTTAGGTCTCCGAGCATAGTACTTAAGTCTTCCATCGATTCTGCCATGACAACAATATCGTCGGCAAATCGATGGTGAATGATAATACTCGCCATTGATGTTGATGCCAAATCCTTCCCAGTCCAGAAGCTTGAAGGCATCTTCCAGTGCAACGGTGAACAGTTTCGGAGATATAACGTCTAAAATTAATAAATAAGAGTTTGAATTAACATAAGCTTAATCCATAATCCAAATTCATCATTTATTTGCATGATTTAAATATTATATCTTCATCTTAGCGTGACTCTGCCTACCCTATTAAGAATAGAACGTGATGATGAATATGTTAAACAAAGAAAAATATTTCTCACACACATCAAATAACAATATTGCAATACTATTTCAAGCAATATCGAGTTAGAGCGTCATTCATATTGCTTGCGGTAACGCTTTGAAAGATTTAAAGCCCGTAAAATGTAACTGCGTTTGCCCTATTTGGTATTGGAGTTTTTTTTTCTTTTATTGGTATGGTAGGATAATTATGCTTGAATGCAGCTATCACTTTTTGAACGAGCGAGCAAAGTTGTCCGACTCTACTTGAACAATCCGGCGCTTGTATGTATGTACGGCACGCCTCAGAAATGGAGTCCCAATTCCTCATACTAATTTTATAAGAAATTGAGACACCATTTTTGAGGCGTATGTACGGTACGCCTCAGAAATGGAGTCCCAATTCCTAATACTAATTGTATGAGAAATTGAGACACCATTTTTGAGGCGTACCGTACATAAGTTTCGGTAGCGTGCATTTTATAGAGATAGATAGAATTTATCTACCCTGTGCCACCCTAAATAAAATCAGATACTAGCGAGAAAGGTTTTTTGCTTGATATGCAGCCGTTCTCGTAATTTAGTAAAGATTAGTGCCTACCCTGTAAAAAATATTTGTGCACGTCACTGATATGTTTGTTCGACTATAACTACAATGCGACACGAATAAGTTGAACAAAAATGGCGGACTTCAAAGCATTTTTGTACAAATTCCCGACACGTAAACTAAACCAAAACCATTATTTGTACCTGCGCCGATAACCGACATTTTGGTTCAACCTACGTGCTGGGAATTTGTACAAAAACGTTTTGAAGTCCGCCATTTTTGTTCAACTTATTTGTGTCGCACTGTACCTATATTTGATCGGAGTTTCATAAAATTTGTTAGGCGTGTAGAATATGGCCAACAGAATTTTTAATTTCTGAACATGAGCCAAATCGTTCAAGGGGTTACGGAGATATGGGGTCCGCGATTTAAGTTTGGAGCGAACTACGAGTAGTTCATAAAAAATATATAAATTATAATGGTGAAAAAGAAATCAATTTTTTCTTGTAAGTATTTAATTTTTTTTTACTTCTTTAATAGGTTGAAACTACCAGTAACTGGCCACTT
This sequence comes from Acrobasis suavella, assembly GCA_943193695.1. Classification (NCBI taxonomy): domain Eukaryota; kingdom Metazoa; phylum Arthropoda; class Insecta; order Lepidoptera; family Pyralidae; genus Acrobasis; species Acrobasis suavella. Next base: position 5,803,032 of record OW971941.1, read on the forward strand.
AAGGTGCTACCTGAATTTTCCGGGGTCCAGTGCTGCCCCATTTGAAATAAATCTATTGAAAGGAAACGGAGATTTCATTTAAAATTTTGTCTTGACCAGACCCTGGATAACCATTCAAACTATTTTATGAATTATTGTTTACAGTTTAAAGTGAGAACGTGAAGCTTTTCTACACACAATTGCGAAAAATGGCCACTTTTGGCGTATGTGCGACGAAAAGCTTCATGTTCTCACTTTAAACTGTAAACAGTGGTTCATTAAATAGTTTGAAGGGTTATCTAGGGTCTGATCAAGACAAACTTTTAAATAAAATCGCCGTTCCCTTTCAATAGATTTATTTCAAATGGGGCAGCAATGGACCCCGGAAAATTCATTCGAAAAAGTCAAACAGTTACGCAGCAGGTTAACAGATGGCGTAAGTGTAGAGAATCTCTTATTTCATTCAATTTAAGAAAAAGTGGACAGTTACTGCAAATGGCCAGTTATACCTTGTTTTACCCTAATTGTTTTGTAGATTTTATTTATTGTAATAAACTCAGTCCATGGACTATACTTGCTTTATAAACAATTTGGTGGGTTGTTTGGATCTACCAATAAAGTAAAATTGAAAGGTTGATAAATATAATTAAAACGGGTTACTATCACTAGCATGGAAATCAAGTCTTTCTCCGTATAGGTACCAAGATATCTTGCAAAACAGTGTAGGTAATTTGTAAAACGTAATAACCATAAAGTTAGGAAATGAAAAAAAAAATAACACTTGGCTTTTGATCAACGCTGGCAAACACCGTGCAACCTCTTCATTGTGTGAAAACGATTTGAAATGTCGACATTAGAGACGAATCATGTATTAAAACAAGTTATTATATAAAAATGTATTTTTAAGCTTTTATCTAAAACAATCAACTTAAAAAACTAAGACTAATCCAAAGAGATCTAAGGCATCTGAGAGCCAAAACTTGATGGGGTTACGTTGTTTCATTTCTGAGTTCCTATGGCCACCTTCCGGTTCCATCATCATATCAGCTACACGTCATCATAGTATTGCATTGTCACGCGATATACGTATGCGTCCAAAATTTCAGTTTAATTGGAAAGATTTTATTACAGACAGACAGGCAGACCGACAGACAACGGGACAGGTGAAACTAAATAAAAGCTTATAAAATCCTATTCTGTTAACTAACGGACCGGAGTCGCAAACAAAAGGATTATGTACCAATGTTATACAATTTAATACTAAACATTGATTAAAAGTGCAAACAATTTATTAATTGATCGATATTTTAATATGAAAATGTAGATTCACTAACTGTCAGCATAATGTCACAAAAAGTTTATTTGCCAAAAAAAAAAATTATCTTAGTGGACTACATTTTTTTTGGCTCATTAGATATATATTTTAAAAAAGGTATGGTACAAGTATTTTTTCTTTTATCTGATTAGCAAATAATGACGAAGATGCAGCGCATTCAAATTTCACGTGACGTCATGATCAGTAACGATTTTTAAGTAAAGATGACGTAAATCACCCCCACTCCGAAACTTCGAGTCGCAAATTTTTACTACTTTGCTAAACGAAAAAAATATGGGTCCTTTATTTATGGATAATTCAGTTGACGGACTAAATTAAATAATATATTTTCACCCGCAATAACTTTTAAACCGCTGAACCTATTTCCATCAAACATAGATAGACTCTCTCGATCAAATCAACTTAAAAATGCATCAAAATCGGCCCTTTCGTTTAGGTGCTACGAGGCCACAAACAGACACACAAACATGTCTTATGTGACACCCCTCTATTTTGTCGGGAGATACAAAAGACGATTCAACTTTGTTCAGCGTACATTATTCTAATGCACTCCGTTTAAGTGTTCCGTCTAATAACACATCTTATAGTGTTTAATAATATTACGAGCCTCACATTGGATAGAGTTAATGGGCGAGACGGGTAGCAGAAGAGTATTGCTAATACCTATTCTCGACTTCCGAGGCGTAATGGTTAACACGCTATTCCGTCACTCCGGAAGTTTCGGGTTCGATCCCCAGCCAAGGCAAGTTGGAAAATGGCCTTTACCAAATTGTCCTGGGTCTTGAGCACAGAATAAGTACTATTACTCACGTACAGAAGTCTTACTCAGAAAAGAAATATCTACTCAATGTGGTTAGCGCTATGGTTTAATTTAGCTCACGTCACAACATCCCACCTCTTCGTTTAGATACCTAGACATCCATTGCAAGCAATTTTTTTTTATTTTATTTTTTACTCTGGGCAAACGATTCATGTAACTGAATTTTCCCCTTCGAAGTGGTCGCCGCGGCCACATATTTTCGATACCTAAACAGTGTGTGACAAAGGCCTGTCTTGGGTGTTTATTTCTCATAAAATATTCTATGTTTAAAATTAGGGGCTGGCTCAATCGGTGCGACTTGCTTGTCTCTGTCGTGAATCCTAGATGGCCCGGCAGGAGTCTGCTTTACAAGCGCTTTCGCAAGTAAAGCAACACAAGTGTCATAAACTCTCGAGCTCCTCCGTACTTCGGCAGGCAAGTATAAGCCATTAGTCCCGGCTGATATCATTCACAAGTCGTCAAGCTATGTCAGATACTTTAATATGAATATAGGTAAAGGACTATAGGTTCTACAGGTTGAAATAAATGTACCCTTAAAATATTTTCACTGTATAAGTTATAAATTATAAAGTCTAACGTCCTCTTTCTCTTGCGAATGATAGGTGTAAACTACTTACTTACTGCAGCCTCTCTTTTTTTTTTTTTTTTTATTTAAATGAGATACACATAACAAATTGTCACCTCTTGCTGACATCATCTGCTTTCCTGTTGTGGCTGCTGTTGTTGGTCGTCAACTTGCCCCTTGGCAAAGGCCTCCCCCAGCTGTCTCCATAGTATTCTGTTCCTTGTTTTTCTTCTCCATAACCCTCCAGCTGCTTTCTTGATTTCATCTTCCCATTCCTCCTTTCGATTATGTAGAATACTTACCTGCTTGTAAGTATGAAAAAAAGTGCAATCATTATCATAACAGAGAACCAATATTTATACACTTTACTGGCAAATAGTTTAAGCCGTCTTTATGGATATTGTAAAGGTTAAAACGATATTGGCAGAGCAAACATTTCAAGGAAGTGTTAACCCTCAAATACATAGTGTATATGTTATGGACAAAGTGATAAATTGGGGAAATTTTCATAATGCTCGAGCATAGGCAATTTTATGATTTTTTGAAACCTATTTTAATATGTTCGTAAACTGACTTTAAGTCAACTGGTATTTTTATTTTCTTAAAATAATGACCTGACATGCTAACAAAAACCCTGTCCGATCCTTGTAGGAGCAACTCCGACCGTCAATATGAACAATAGGATCAATGCTTGAAAAAAATCGACATTTTCATACAAATTGCCGGGCCGACCGAACACTTTAGTATGAAAATGTCGATTTTTATTTTGAGTTTCAAGTATTGGTCCCAAAGAAAAAGTTGTTTATACTCACAGTCTGAGTTGCTCCTTTAAGGATTGGACAGGGTTTTTGTTACATATTGTACATGACCCCTTTTTTTTTTTCGGGGGTAAATATAAAGTTCAACATTTCATCCTTAGGAGGCTTATGTTTGTCCCTGCTGGATAAACATAGGCCACCTAAGGATTTCCAAAATGACCGATCTAGAGTGGCCAGCATCCGGTATTTTCCAGCAACCAATCACATGCCAGTGCCACGTGCGTGGTCGCCATTCGAGAAACTTTTTGCCCCATCGGCCATCGGGTCGTCGTGTACGTTAAACTTTAAGTTATCATTTTTTTTTTTCTAGATGTTGGCGATTAAACTTCATTGAAGCTTATTTTGCCAGTGTCCAGATAACCCATGGCGCGGGCGCTAATCTTCTCATCTATACAATCAAAGGTTGGTGTAGGTCCTTTGATTGCTTCAAGGGAGCTTCTGGTAACAAATCTATCGAGTCCACTGGTTTTCATAGCCGAATGAGTGGCGGACGGCGTCTAAAGACGCCCACCACAGTCCGCAAATAAATATCACTACAGCCGCACTATGAGTGTCCACTTTAACCATTTTACTTATTGTCCATGAGCATGAGCATTTATTACACTAAACTACACCGATTTTATATTATAAAGTCCACTAGAATCAATTAGCAAAATAATTTAAAGCAAACTCCAACTGAACCCCTTGACTTACCGCCAAAAACCCGTTATAAAAATTAAGTTACTGTAACATAAAGTTACAAGTTTATTTGCCAGGCAAATAAAAAAACCTCGACGTTCATGCGTCCACCCACAATAACTTTTAAAACGGGTAAACCGATTTTCATCAAACATTACAACTTCCACGTAAAAATAAACAGCAACCAAATCGGTCCATCCGTTCGAGAGCTACGTTGCCAGAGACAGACAAACTAAATAAAAATAGCACACCTCTTGTTACGTCGGGGTTTAAAATAATAATGAAGACATGTACGATCAACTCTTTATTCGTCTCCAATATGAAAATATCAGTTTAAAACAATAGCTGAATGATGATTAAGAAAAGATTTTTCACCCATCAGTAAAATTTTAAAAAAACATTGCATGTACACATTTTTTTCTTTTCTCTACGTATCTACCAATCAGGGCTGGATTTAGGGGAGGGCAACCGGGGTTACAGCCCCTGGGCCTCCACAAAGAGGGGCCCCCACAATAGAGATTTCGAAAAAAAAAACTTTCAAATACTTAAAATTCAATTTCATGACTGCCTCCGTGGTCAAGTGGTCAAGGCGTTCGCCTTGTGACCCGGAGGTCATGGGTTCGATTCCCACTGGGAAGCATACTTTATGAAAAGTTGTTTCCAGTCTGGATAGGATATTGCAGGCTTGAATCACCTGATTATCTGAAAAGAAAGATGATTCCGTGTTTCGGAAGGCACGTAAAAACTGTGGGTCCCAAACGCCACCCAGCGTTTGATCATCAAACTATCCAAGGATTGGTTCCTGGTTTGCCCTTTGGATTGTGGAGGTCAGACGGCAGTCGCTCTGTGTAAAAACCAGTGACCTCGTCAAATCTCCTTGGTTAGGTAGCGGACCCCGGGCTCTGAAGCTTTACTACGGGATTACGCTCGGATGATGATGATGACTTAAAATTCAATTTCAAATATTTTTATTTTCGCTGTTTTGGTTTCACAATAAATTATTCATTGAAAAATTCGACTGAAAAAAATTGTTCACTTTATTTGAAAAATAATTTAGGGCCAGGGGGCCTCCACTCTTTTGGTGTCACAATGTCGTAGAGACAGCTAATTCTTATGACGTCACAACTTTGTACTGTATAAGTATACAAAGCCACCACTCCTGAACTGAAATGCGGTCTGGGTCCATTTTTTCAAAAATCTAACCCGCTTTTCTCCCTATTTTGACATCATATGATGCTAGTGCAGAAGATAAGGTATTTAAAGTAAAATGTGGACAGAGAATACATTGTTTGTTATTTCATAATTTAAATTTATTTTTTTAATTGTCGCAATTTTCAAATCATTTTAAGTTGTAGATTAAATATGTACCTAGTTGTATTTGTGAGTAAAATTTGATTTTGAGAGTACAATACAACCTTTAAGAGGGACCCGCGCCAAGCTTAAGGTGCTAAATACTATATGCATGTATGTTATTATGGTATGGTTTATCGAGAGAAGTAAAAATTATACATTAAACGTTATTGATTTATTTAAGTAGCACCAAAGCTCGTAAAAATTAAAGCATGTAAATTTAAGAAAATATCATAAAACAAGCCAGTGTTTTTCAATTATATTATCACTTTTATATGTTTCATACAAGTTATTAGTATTAAAAATCTAAAGTTTATATATTATCTTACAACTTTATTTTTTACATAATATCTACAAAATGAGAAATAAATCTATCTTTTAAATAGGTAATGAATAGGCTACCTATGTTTCAAGTTTTTTAACTGAAAATATAGGTACCTATACAATGGTTTTCCTCTCTGAGATCTGAGTAACGTTTTTTATAGTTTCTGATGTGCTGATTACAAAATTCCATGACATCAGGATTCTTTGATATTGAATTTTCTGATTTTAACTAAAAAATGTCTGAGCGCCTTCATTTTAAAATCTATGACCCGTCCCTGAATAACGTCAGCTTAATTTTTATTACATATAATTAGTTTAAGAGGACATAGAAATCGTTGCGATTGTTTTTAAATTCCCCGAATGGCTTTTGTTACATTTGCGGGAAATTTATGGTAATAAAACAACGAAGCATCATTACACTTTGTGAAAAATATTTACAAAATATATTTTGAGCGTGCTATAAGCAATCTGAACTAACGGAGGAAAAATTTGATGAAAAATTCAATGATGTATTCAATTCATTTAAGGAATAGGTAAAAAACTTTTCGGGGAACAATAAAACCTCTGACTACAAAGCAATATTGGCCAAAGTGATTTCACATTTTGGTGTAGGTAATGGGTTGTAATATGAGCACTAAACTTTAATTTCTAACTATGGGAATATGCATGAAAAAAAATGTGTTATCTAACCAGTTTATCCACAAATATTCAGAATTAAAGTACTAAAAGTAAAGACAGAATAAAAAATGGTTAAAAAACGAACGAGATATAAAGCAAAAACGCTTTTTTCTATGGCAAATGTATATGAACTTTATTATGGCAAATGTATATAGATGATATGAACTTTGACGTCACCAGTCCATATCGGACTTCTCTTTCTAATTGAAACTAAAGTATCACATGTTCGTCGCTGAGTAAGATATTTTATAAATTCTTTCATATTTGTGTACTGTGGCTAATAATGATTTTATTAAGCATATTAAAAAAAATACGTGCATATTCCCAACTAGGAGCCGTTAGCGAAGAACAAGGCGAAAGATTTCACCAAGATTTAAAAGATCTTGAAATCCGGTATCAAGGAAGATGGAATGCTAGCATGATGGCGGGCTTTTGTTGATTATTGAACCGCGATGACCCAAACCGGTTTAAGGTAACATCGGTTCTGAATTCAGTATATTAAATCAGCAAAACATAGTTATTATTAAATAATAAAAATTTTAAAAAGAAAAGATTTAGATCTTTTCTTAGACCTAAAAAAAATGTCTGGCTCTGTAAATGGATATTAAAAAGTACGGCATACGTATTTTTTTCTTTTCTATGCAGATATAGAATCTCTGATTAGATGAAAATACAGCGCATTTAAATTAGGCGTGATGTCATGACCAGCTACGATTTTAAACCAAAAGTGATGTTAATCACCCCCACTTAACTTCGAAGCGCTGCATCTTTGTGAAGTATTGCTACTTTGCTGAACGAAAAAATATGGGTCCTTGGTATCACAACCTGCTAGTTTCTACAATGTCAAAACAGATACTCTAAATTTACCGTGTCCGCTCTACTCCGGTGGAAATCATACCTAATATAGATTGGGAACTACCCGTGGACTTATTAAACCTTAAAACAGGAATAAACTTATTCAATACTACCTCACTTAATACTGGAATAAAGTAACTTAAAATACTCTTATTTTTAATATTAATATAATTTTTGGTACCCCATATTATATCCACGACTAACCATTGAAGAGTGTAGTAGAAATAATGTTCCACAAAGACGTATATTACTAAAACGCATAGCTTTAAATTGCTTAGTATCTTTAACACTGGGTATATGTACTGTCCTTGGAAAATGGCGTGCACGCATCTGTTGACAAAGAAAAAAACATATTTAAAAACCGGCCAAGTGCGATTTGAACTCGGCGAGAGGGTTCCGTACAATGCCAAAGATTTTTCGTAAGTGAACGTATTATATTGGAGTTTACCACTTTATTTTCAATTAATAGAATTATTATATTATTTTTCCTGTAATATACAAGCCCTAAGGTTTTTTTTTATTTTTTCAAAATTTTTGGCTCAGGTGTTCGGAGATACGGGTATGGGGGAATGGTCAATTTTCGTCTTCTTTCATGAATAAAATCAAAATAAAAACAAAAATATTTTTGATATACTCATAACCAGCCCTTTATTTGATATATGATATAGTAAGGGTCCGTCCATTAATCACGTGAGGTACGAAAGGGGGGGGGGGACTTCGGAAAAATCATAAAATATCACTAGGGGGGAGGGTAAGTAAGAGGGTATAAGTAAGATATCACGTGTATTTATATTTTTGTCAAACGCGCGATTTCTTTAATACTATTTTTATGCTAGTGAAAAACAAACTGCAGCCTTTCAACCTTTCTGTCTAGTAATTTTTATCATGGTCCTTAATTTTCTAGAATAAAATTTGAGTATACTTTATACCTGTATTTAAAAATAATATTCTAAAAATTTGAAGATTCTTTGTACCTACTAAAAATACACGTGATATTGGGTGGGTTTAGTCTTAAACCTCACCTCTACAAGGGGGAGGAGGGGTGTTGAAAAATGATAAAAAAACGTCACGTTATTAATGGACGGCCCTAAGGTTAGCAAAACTTTTTTAAAATTTCTTAATTTGTCATTTATTTTTCCTGTAATCTACAAGCAAATAACTATATATATTTATTTTTATTTTAGTCTCAGTACTTGCGGACATCAGGTAATGGTCAATTATTGTCTTTTTTTCATGAATAAAACCAAAACTTTTTATTTTACAATAATAACAAAAATATATTTAAGATCGTCATAATGAGCCCTTTCATTTAATATGTGACACAGTAAGGTATGAAAATCTTTTTTTTTGTTTAATTTCCTGAAAAAAAAAAAGAAAAATGACCCTTATTTAAAAAAAAAAATATTTATTTACTTTGCACATCTGTTTTGGGTCATAAGATTACACCAACCTACCAAATTTCACCTGATTTGGTCTAGTAGATTAGGAGCAAATCAGCTGTGACAGACGGAAGGACAGACAGACGCACGAGTGATCCTATAAGGGTTCCGTTTTTTTTTTCATTTTTTGTACAGTACCCTAAAAACAAGTAATTATTATACATAAAACAAAAATCGTCCGACTGCCTTTATCTCCATTGTCACTGTATTTATGTCGTTAGATTCGTCACTCGAAAGTGAACCCAGTGTCACTTTCGAGTGACAAATCTAACGACACCTCTCAATCTTAAATCCATTGAGTTGTTTAGGCTGTAGAGCGTCCCAATCGTCCCATAAAAATACAAATAATTAAATATACAGCGTAGAAGGGACATACTTGTTATAAATCGAATCACGGGCTATACTAGAACACTAAAGTATAATGAAATTAAAATACATAATAACCAAAAAACAACAAAAAGAAATTCCACATTCCCATACAAATTGCCTGGTCGGCTGCACACTTTTGTATAGAAATGCCGAATTATTCTTTTGTGTTTGTACAGACAAAACACAAAAAAGTATACCAGTATACTTAATGAAATTAAAATTACAATAATTTCATTAAGTATACTATAGTGATCTAGTATAGCCCGTGGTTTGATTTATTACGGGTATGTCCCTTCCACGATGTATATGGACAAATGACACAGATTGAGCTAGGCCCAAACAAAGTAAGTTCGAAACTTGTGTTAAGGGATCAACGATACTATATTTTATAACAAATTTATATCTATACTCTAAAAAACATAATTCTCCTTTTGGAGCAGTCGGGTAAAAATAGATACTTACACACCAATATACGCTCCAATGAAAAGGAACATAATTGTAAGGTCCAGCTTCGTATCCTTAGGTTTCTTCCTAGGCATCAGTATCAAGTCAAGGAGGACCACTACCAAGGTGACGGTGTGCATGCAGTGCTGAGTCCAAAACGGTGCCACTTCGTCCACAGTTGCCGGAGCAATGAGCTCTCGGTCTTTATTCCAAAGTCGCCAAAATAGTATGTCTGCAAACTGTAACAAACAATATAAACGATTCATGTTTTTATCGTGTGTAAGTGGCCAACACAGATGTCAGATTTTTCAGGCTGCTTGAAGGCATCAAAGACAAAGCTTAACGACTTCCAATAGAGGAGCCGACAGGGTTAGGAAAGTATAATTGTTATTAATCTGTCTTTTAGATTATCCAAAAATAATGGACCCCTATTTATCAGTTTGCCAGAAAAGTAAAAATAGACAAAGATACGAAGTATCAAAGTTCCACAGTGGGGGATTGCGACGTCACCTGTAAAAATCGTACGTAGCCGTGACGTCATGCGAAATTTCAATGCGCTGTATCATTGTCATATCTTGTTTCTCAGAGAAAAGAAAAAAATACGTGTACAGTATTTTTTTTATTGTCTAACCGACGGGCTAAAATTATTTTTCCATTCGTCATGCTTATCATAACCACTTAGGCGATTCGCACACTGCTCCGCACCCTGCTGCGTAGCGCGGGGCTGGGCTGTATGCAAGTATCTCAATTTGTATAGAAAACACACGGACACTGCGACTACGCGCGTTGTTTTTGTATGGCGGCCCCGCGCTACGCAAGCTACGCTTTTGTACCAATCGCCTTACAGACACGAAAAAACATCATCATCAGGTCTTTTTGTCTCCACTGCAGGAGCATGACCCTCTCTATACTACCAGAGCCATACTTCGCCAGAGTAGCCAGAGGACTTTGCCTACTCGCTGGCCAGACGGGTTGGAGAGGTCTCATTGATATTTACAAGCTTTGTTTAAATTGTTTTCCCTAAGTCGCCTTCCACGACATCCACGGGAGGATTTGGAGTGGCCCTATTCTACTCTGCCGGAAACCACACGCAAAAACAAAACTCATGTATTTATCTATTTATTCGACTAATAGCACTAGAAAGTAGGCTCGTATCATATAAATATTTTTTAAATGAACCATTGACGTATCTCTTTGCTTTGCGTCTCAAAGCAACTGAGACAATAATATTAACTATAGATTACATGGTTACTATTGAAAAAAACCGGCCAAGTGCGTATGCCAAACATGCCAAAGATAAATGTATTAATTCATTTTAGGTATGTTTTACCACAGAATAAGTACTAGTTACTTTAAATTTCTTTTCTGAGTAACACTTCTGTACGTGAGTGTACAGAAGTCTTATTCAGAAAATAAATTTAAAGAAATATCTACTAAATGTGGTTAGCGCTACTATACTACTATTAATTTAGCTCGCGTCAGAACTTCTCATGTTCATTTCATCATCTTCTTCATGGTTCTTCGTTTAGATACCTAGACATCCATTGCAAGCCAATTTCATTCTTAATACTCTGGACTAACGATTCTAGTAACTGAATTTTCCCCTTTGAAGTGGTCACTGCACGCATAGTTATAATGTAGCTATATTTTCGATACCTAAACGGGGAGTGACACAGGCCTGGTTTTACCATAAGAGTACCTACCTATTCCGACAAAGTACAATAAGTGAGTAAAACCATGTTTTAATTAGTAATCAACTGAGACAAGTTATCAATAGTAGGTAGCAAGTACTATTAACTAGTACTCATGCCATACTCGTAGGTGTAAGGACAGCATGATTAATGACAAAATGAATTATTAAAGTCACGTATAGACAATACAATAAACCTACCTGTAAGGGCTCCAAAAGCGAACGACATGTTGTCAACAAATATACTTATACTATCACAGTATTCCAAATTATGCAGTGTCTCAATCATTATAGCCTCTACTATAAATCTACCTAATTAATATTCATTCTCAGCACAATACACCTTGAAATCATTATCACATACACTTGTATAGGAAATTTCAAATTTAGTATTTATTTATTTCAAAATCAGCTGTCTTTACAGATTTTAGCCTAATGCGACATTAACTATTAAATTACACATATTAACTAGCAACCTCTTGCCGCGTGGTTTCCGGCAGAGTAGAATAGGGCCACTCCAATACAAGCTAAACAAAGCTTATAAATATCAATGAGACCTCTCCAACCCGTCTGGCCAGCGTGGAGAGTGTAGGCCATGTCCTCTGGCTGCTCTGGCCAAGTATGGCTCTGGTATTACAGAGAGTGTTGCGACTAGCAACACAAGGTTATGGTTTTTATTTTATCTATGATACTTTTTAGTTGGTAACACTGTATACTGTAAGGATCTCTATCTCTGTATGGCGGTCGGAATAAACGCATCGTCTTGAAGCCAGTATTTTTAATAATTCACCCCAGCGACGGACCTTAACGCAGAACTAGCAAAAATTACAGTCCAGCTTATACAGAGAGGGTCGTGCTCCTGCAGTGGAGACAAAAAGACCTGATGATGATGATGAACGAGCAACCTGTCCTTTTCCATCTTTAGGCTTACTTACCTACTTGCTAAAATGATCATCATATCAGCCACAATAATTCCACTGGAAGAAGACCTTCCACAAGGATTTTCGGAACGACCGATTGGATGGAAGCGCCGCTTCCAGGGTTTTTTTGCAACCTTGATACATTTTACATATGTACATGACAATCACGTTTTTCGTTTTTCGATCGAAGGAGACGGTACCTCGGCGGGAGTATGCATTGCTAGCGCTTTCGCAAGTTAAGCGACACCGGGCGTGGCCTGCACTTGGATGGGTGACCACAAGCGGCATACAAATTTCTAGAGCTCCTATGTGCTTCGGAAGGCACGTAAAGCCGTTGGTCCCGGCTATTATCATTGTATGGACTACAATGACAATGACGACTAAAGTAAAAAATCAAAAAGATACAGCGTTTCAAAGCTTCGAAGTGGGGGTGACTTATGTCACCTTTGGTTAAAAATCGTAGCTGATCATGACGTCACGCGAAATTTAAATACGCTGTATTTTCGTCATTATTTGCTAATCAGAAAAAAAAACATACGTATACAAAACTTTTTAATAATGTATCTAATTGTCCAAAAAGAATTTTTGCCCACCACCGTAGCGCTTTGTAGCGCTGGATGCAGGCCGCTATGGATCGGTCATTTTGGAAATCAGTGGGAGAGGCCTATGTCCAGCATTGGACGTTATGTGAAATGATGATGATTATTATGAATTTGGTCCGTAAGCTTTGCTGCTTCGGAGCCGGCATGGGGTGAGCTTTTCAGCTTCTCTTCTCCAAAGATAATAATATACATGGGAAATGGTGCGACGTCACCGCTTAGTAAAAATCGTACCTAGCTGTGACGTCATGCGAAATTTCAAAGCTCTTTATCTTTGTCATTTTTTATTTCTTAGTAAAAAGAAAAAATACGTGTACAATATTTTTGATATTCTAGTCGATGGGCTTAAATATTTTTTTTATTCCTCTTTCCTAGATATCCAGCCAGCTATGTCAGATGTGTTAAGACAACAATTCTAGAGAGCTTTAAAATAAATAGACACCAGGGTTTACTGTTACACGAAAATTAACAAAAACAGGGTGTCGTGACCGAAGAACATAGGTAACTTACAATTGTTGTCGGGAACAGTATGGTCGTGAAACATGTAGATCTGATTCGGTTCAGCACCCTGACGTGACAGAAATCTTCTTGCGAGTTAAGATGCCGCCATTCGCAGTAGATGCATATGGGGAAATAGGCGAGGCTGAGTAACTGAAAAAAAAAAATGTTATGACCAACATTGCTATACAGAGCTCGAAAAAAAATCGACATTTTCATACAAAGTGCCGGGCCGGCCGTCAGTTACCGATCGGCTTACAGTTCATCTCCTCCCTATTCACAATTTGCCACATATCTTTACATTTATTATTACTTTTGCTCATTATTTCTGCATAATACTCTTGTTTTGACCTTCTCATTAGGTCGTTATACTTATCATGCAGTGTATTGATAGTGCTATGTAGTTAATTGTTTAAGGGGAAGATTATGCAATTTCATCGCGTCAAACAACAAAGCTTTTGCATTGTAGACTTATGGTGTTACCCAGGAGCATGGATCACATAAGGCGTGTTTTTGACAGGAAAGCATATCTGAAATTTGTAACATAGTATGCGTTATAATGATTCTGCAAACCGTGATGCTAAATAATTGATTTTTAACCATACCTCATCCTAATCCACGCTCAAGATAGGTGCCTAGAAATTTCAGCGGTTGGATGCAGATAAATCCCTCACTACTTTCTTTGCCGGATTAGGTACTTCACCGTGACACTCTTTTTGCATGCGTACCGCCTATGATCGCCTATGTTAGTAATCACCCGCAATACCCTCACTGAATTTATGAGAAATTCACATAGACATGGTCTGAGCTGGCCCCCGCACTATCCTTGACCTGAGTTACAAAATTTACTAAATTACTAAAATTATAGCTTGAAAGAACATCATGAAGGTTTTTGGTCTCACTTTTCCTCATATCAAGGTAGTCATTGCAATATTCATTCATGTCACCTACTTTAACGTATTTTTTATAATTGTCACAAATATAACAAAGTAACTACTCCAAGCAAATCAAAAGTCGGTAGCGCTTTTTAAACCCGTCTGGTATATACAGATAACTATAACATTAAAGTTGTTCGACGGCTGACTTCTTACACACATCTACAAAACTACGTATTAAATCCAGTTGGTTTTCAGTGCAAGATATGATATAACAAGCTTTTCTAAGGTGTGATTTATTAGCCAAGACACGTATAAGCCTTCTATAATAACTTTTTGTCAGGCAATTATGCTATAGGTCTGTCTGTATGTGGTATTGTAAAATCTGAACGTCTGAAGGTAGTATTTGTTATTTTAAAGGTAATTTTAATCGAGTGTATTTTTTCTTCGCTATATCTGATCAAAATAGGTTCAGCTGTTTATCAAATGTAGGGAGGATATTTGCTTTTCTATGAATGATACAATAAGGGAGTAATAAAACCGGCCAAGTGTAACTCCTTTGACAAGCTACACAGCTCAAGTACTTCAACTGCCTTATACCTGCATTCACCACATATTGACGATCCACTATGTTCACGCTAATCTCACGCTCCAAGGCTCACTACCTGAATTTTCCGGGGACCAGTGCTGCCCCCATTTGAAATAAATCATTTGAAAGAAAACGAAGACATATTTAAAATTTTGTCTTGACTAGGCACTAGATAACTCTTCAAACTATTTTATGAAATACTGTTTACAGTTTAAAGTCAGAACGTGAAGCTTTTTTACGCACATACGCCAAAAGTGGCCGTTTTTCGCAATTGTGCGTAGAATAGCTTCTTGCTCTCACTTTAGACTATAAACAGTAGTACTTAAAATAGTTTGAAGGGTTATCTAGTGCCTGGTCAAGAAAAAAATTAAATGATGTCTTTTCAAATGATTTATTTCAAATAGGAGCAGCACTGGACCTCGGAAAATTCATGTAGCCCCTTAAGCACGCAGTCGTCAAGCCTCGGGCTCGACTCTTTCAACTTCCGTTGAAAGAGTCGAGCCCCCTAAACGACTTCGAGCCCTAAGAAAGAGGATTCGGAGGAGTTCCAGTCTTCTACATCACTACCTACCTGTTTTAGCCATTCAGACGTTGGGTAAGAAAGAAAGAAGGTTTCAGACTATGTCTACCCCGTTTAGGATAAACACGTGATTGTGTTACATTATTGAAATTATTCGTACCGCTTTGTATCTTAATATTAAAAATACATTTATGTATCTAAAATTGCACCACATTATCTTATCGCACTAGGGATTGAAACTTAATTTATCGACTATCGAAATATCGATGGTATTGTCTCTGACAATGAGTCAAAGATATTCACATGTGATAAAAAATAATGGGATAAATAAAAGCCACGGGCTTTTGTTAGTTATTGCCTTATCAATTATTCATAGTTTTCCTCACAATAAATACAAAAAACTGTAAACAATATCGTCCATGTAACTTATGCATATGGGTTTTGGAGATCACAAAATCAATATCGCATTGTTTTATAATATTAACTTCAAACATCGATATAGAGACGGGCGATAAAATAAAAATTTCAATCTCTACAAAAAAGAGACATTTGTGGAGTGCGTTACTCTAGCAAGAAAGTAGTTCCTGGAGAGATATGAGTGGGACTTATAATTAGTAATCAAAATGCTGTAAATGTGCCGGGCTAAAATAAAAAAGTCCTCGAGACCCCACTGGTGGGGTAAGCAGTGGGGCCACCAGTCCGTAGCGCAAATAACTGTGTCTCAAAGCGCCTGTCACAGGAGTGACGTCACTTATGTCGCATTTGTACGCTAGGCGTGGTGTAAGAACATTTGTTCGGGTGCTATGTTGAATATTGCGTTTACAGGATAGGCCTCATAACAAAAATAGCTATACTTTTTTAAGAAAATCCTGTGGTAGTACAATTTTTTCGAGTTATAACTTCTAAAATTGACTTTTCCAATCAACTAAAAATCAAAGTTAATGAACCGATAAAAAAATAAAATTGTGCTTAAAGGCCTTTTTAACGCAAATGTTTACAAAATCAGAGACTTATCAAAATCTACTCATTATGCATCTTCCCTATTATAAATTCCACTCATATCTCTCTAGGAGCTAATTTCTTGCTAGAGTAACGCATATACATTTGTGCATCAAGCCAACAAGATAACGGGGTCTACTTAGTATAAAATGCATATTATAAAGATAATGATAAGTATTGGCAACATATTTATAATTTATACATTTCTTACTCGTTTTTTAGGGTTCAGCGGGGTCCCTTTTTTACCCTTTGGGTAAAGGGTAAAAAAGGGACCCCGCTGTCCGTCCGTCATACAGGCATAGGCATAATAATATTAAGACTCCGCTGTCCGTCCGTCTGTCTGTCTGTCACCAGACTGATCTCATGAAGTGTGATAGCTAGACAGTTGAAATTTTCACAGATGGTGTATTTCTGTTGCCGCTATAACAACAAATACTAAAACCAGAATATAGAAAATATTACAGTGGGGTTCCCATACATCAAACGTGATTTTTTATAGATAATGGCATGGAACCCTTCAAGCGCGAGTCCGTCTCACACTTGGCAGGTTTTTATTACTCCCTTATTGTATTATTCATAGAATAACAAATATTCCCTTCATTTTATAAACAGCTGAACCTATTTCAGATGTAACCAAGAAAAAAATACACTCGATTAAAATTACCTTTAAAATAACAAATACTACCTTCAGACGTTCATATTTTACAATACCACATACAGACAGGCCCAACTAGCATAATTGCAGATGTATGTAATATGTAACAAAACCAATGTATTATTAAACAAAAAGTACCTAATATTGCGAAACCATGTTATCTGAAATTTACAAATATCTTACATATTTTTTTAACTAAATCGTAATTTATAATAATTATTATTTTAAATGAAATTATATTTTGTTAATTTTTTGTTGTACAGCAACATACTGATTGTATTTATTTCGGAGGTGTCATCTTTTATAGCGTCCGGCTTAAAAAAGAAATATTAAATCAACTTACATTGAACCAAGTAGTGATCAGCTTAAATCTGACTTCTTCATAAAACCACACTTTGGGATCAGTAGCTTGGCGAAAATCTATGTTTAACATTATCGTCGCAACTGTAGCCAAATGGGCTAAAGCCAAACTATACACCCATAGTCTTATTTTCGTAAACACATCACTACTTTTCCTTGATTTCTCAAATATGTCCGTAACCCGCGTCATATTTAGTTATTACTAATAAAAAAAGGTATTATGACTTGTGGAGACCAAGACCTGCACTGCTCTGCCCGTGAGGTTATGAGCTAATGCACTCAATGAGATATATCAGTCGTATCTATGACAGAGCGGCTTCCAATACAGTATGTGTATGTTACTACGCAATATATTCGCAACTTGTGAACCGATGATTCTTTATGGTTCCGGAGTAAATAAGGAACCCTTATAGTTTCGCCATGTCTGTCTGCCTGTCTGTTCGTCCGCAGTTTTACTTAGCGACTGTAAGTACTAGAAAGCTGTAATTTGGTATAGGTATGTATATTAATTATGCGGAAAAAGTAGTAAAATAAAATATAGAAAAATTTTTTTTTAGAATATCTCCCATACATGTAAAGTCAAAAGTCAATTTTATTTTCTCGACTATCCAATCATGTGGGGCATCGTTCAAAAATAGTATGAGCTTGAAAACACCGTTTTTAGATTTAGGGATCCGTTTCTGAAATATTTGGTTTTAAAGTGAAAATTTTTGTTAGAGTCAACTGTCCCCCACCTCATCTGCTAAACGGGTATATATGGAAACGTGAAAAAATTCACAGCTATAGTAAACATAACGAAATTTAAAGGAAAACTATCAGAGCCAAGTTTGGTTTACAAATTACAAATTTATAGGCGATCAACTTATAACATGTACTCGGAAAAGAAAAATTTAATACAAATTCAATAGAAATTAGTTTTTAGCCGTTTTGAGTGGCATAAACTCAAAGTTGGCATTCGTAACTACGGAACCCTACACTGCGCGTGGCCCGACACTTGGCCAATTATTTTATTTAAAAGCCCTTATAGTCAATTTGGTTAGGTATTTAAAAGAATGTAAACGATCTTGACATGTCTTTTTATTGAAATATTCACTTTATAAATCAATACTTAGTAAATTACAAAAAAAAAAATATTAAGTTTATAATTTATAAAATAAATCATTTGTAATTTGCAAAGGTATTGATTTATAAAGTGTATATTTCAATAAAAAGACATGTCAAGATTGTTTACATTCTTTTAAATACCTTAACAAATGGACTATAGTACCAATTTGGTTTTATATTAATTTGGTGAAGATGTGGAAAAGAACTTTGGAGATATGGAAGAAACTCCTAAAAGAATCTGCCCACGGAAACCGAATAAATGAAGAAAATGAAGTTTTTTTTTTAAAATAATTATTTCATAAATACAAATATTTTTGTCTCACCTTTGTCTCTCACTAATTTCCAGTCTTGTTCCGTCTTATTATAAAACCCAGACTAACTTTGTTACTAGGTTTAAACCATTATCCGCACAAATCAAGTTGACATCTAATATCACACACTATCTCACCTGTCAATGTCAAATTGATTTGGGCGGATAATGGTTTAAACCTAGTAACAAAGTTAGTCCTGTTTTTATAATAAGAAGGGTTGTGTTTATGAAATATTTTACCATTGCCTATATTTCAAATACTGATGAAACTACAGAGAACAAATTAAATTTAAAATTTTTACATCAAGGTTTCTTGTCATGTAAATGTCATGGAACAGGGACACAGATTTTTATGTTTGCCTCCGCGGTCCAGAGGTGAAGGCATTTACCTTGTGATCCGGAGGTCGCAGTTTTGAATTCCAGTGGGAAGCATACTTTGTGAAAGGTTATTTCCAGTCTGGTTCGGATATTGCAGGCTTGAATCACCTGACCATCCGAAAAGAAAGATGATTTCGTATTTCGGAAATCACGTAACAGTGAATCCCGAATGCTATCCAGCGTTTGCTCAAACCTATCCCAGGATTGGTTCTGGTCTACCCTCTGGGTTGCGGAGGTCAGATGGCAGTCGATTTGTGTAAAAACCAGAAACCTCGTCAATTCACCTAGGTAAGGTAGCGGACCCCGGGCTCTAAAGCGTGACCGCTACCACGCGGATGCAACCGGGAATACGCTCGGATGATGATGATGATGATTGACACAGGTTTTTATGAGAGTTGAAGAAGGTCGCGGAAGAAAGAGACGAAGACCTTTAAAATTTATTTATTCAGACTACATGGTCCACTTGGTGTAAGTAACAATTTTTCTTAAAACTATGTTAGTAATGTTTTAAGTACATTTATTTAACAGTTTCCTGTTACAATTTACCTCCAGAATGATAGCAATGTACGTGGGACACTCAGAAAGTATTGCGACAATAAAAAATAGGGTTCTAATGGTTAGTTTTTTTTTTTTAAATTAAATCTTTTCAAAGTACTCTCCACCAGCCTCTATACAAAGTTTCATGCGTCTTAACCAATTTTCGAAACACTTCTAGTCCTCTGCAGGCACCTCGTTTATAGCCTGCTCAAACGCTGACAGCGCATCTTCCGGCGACGAAAATTGTATCCCTTTGAGCAGATTTTTTATTTCCGGAAATAAAAAGAAGCCACATGGTGGTAAGGAGGTAAGGAGGGTGACCCAGGAGTTTGACCGACGTGATGTCCAGGAAGTCCCTCGTTTTGAGCGCGGTGTGGGCGGGCGCGTTGTCGTGGTGGAGTAGTAGCCCGTGGAGCCCTGTGTTTGGTCGCTTGTTGCTCATAACAGAGAAAACTTCTGGCAAGCATTTGGTAGTAAACCATTCGGCGTGATGCTTCTTTGATTTCGTAAAGGAATTGACACCAAGTAGCCAGTCAAACTGAAAAAGCTCGCTATTAAAATCTTTCCCACGCTTCTAGATCGCTTCACTTTGGTAGACGTTGATTCGTTTTGAAACACCCAAACCGTCGACTGGGCTTCGTTTCTGGATCGTATTGATAAATCCAGGACTCATCACCTGTAAAGATGTCGTAAACATGCCGGGACGAACCTGCTTCAAATTTGTTTATCATATCGCGGCACCATTCCACCCGGGCTTGCTTCTGAGCATCTGTAAGGTTGTGCGGCACCCATCGTGAAACTATCCTCCTCACGCGAAGATGCACATGTAGAATCTCGTGAACGCTTCTTGATCCAATCTGCAGGATATGCTGAATCTCCTGATACGTAACTCGTCTATTGTCGTGGATAATTTTTTTCACTGCTAGCTCGTTTTCTTCCGTAACAGCCGTTAAAACGCGCTTGAATTCGTTATACCAACGATACACGGTCGCTTGGAAGGGCCTTCACCCATAAATGCCATTTGAAGCCTAAAGACACTTGAAATCATAAAAAATAATAGCGCGTAAATTTTAATGTTCTCGGTTCAGATCCATTTTTCAATAAGTCGCGATAATTTGAATTAGTCCGCAAAAATTAGGAGGGAAATTTTAAAATTGGAACGTACCTAATTTTACTTATAAATAATTATATTTTCAAAATAGATTGTAACTGGGCAGTCTCACATGCATAAAAAATTTTTTTTCGAAATTCTTTCTGTGTGGCCTGGTATGCCTTTGCCCAGCAGTAGAATACAATACCTACAGTCTAAAAATGGACGCAGGCCCCAAGACTAACTGTTTTGGTTAGCGATAAATAGAAGCCAATTGATACGTGACATGAGTTTAAAATGTGTTTTATCTATACCCCGGAGGCTTAAATCTCATTTTCCATGAGGAAAAGAGTGATAAAAATTCAGTGCCATATGATGCTAAATTAGTTCCGGTAAACCGTTAATCGATGCCGTCACGGGCGTCAGAATCGCGACGAGATATCGTCATTAAAGTCTGTAATTCCTTATAGAATTCGCTGGCGTATAGGTCACAGAATTAATACAGAACGGAATCTCCCAACCTCCAAGGTCCCGTGCAATATGCGTCCCCGTTCCCCGACCTCGCACCTCTACCTCGTTTTCGCCTTGCTAGCGGGCGGTTGCGGGCGCCTGCAGCCGACTTGACGCATATTGCGCGGGACCTTAGGAGATTCCGTTTTGTATGTTATAGTTATATTAATTTTGTGCCTAGGTACTCGTGGTAGTAAAAACGCCACAGAACATTGACGACCTCTTTTGGCTAATTGGTTAAGACAGGGCAAGTGTAAAATTACCATTTTCAAATTTTTCCAGGTCTTGGGCGTTAATCTTCATATAAGTTTTTTTTACATCTGTATATATATAAAAGAAGAAACTGAATGACTGGCTGACTGACTGACATATCAACGCACAGCCCAAACCGCTGGGTCTAAAGACTCCAAATTTGTCCACATAGGTTCCTTATGAGGTCTAGGGGTGCACTAAGAAAGGATTTTTTGGAATTCACCCCTTAAGGGGGTCCAAAGTTTGTATGGACAAACAGGATTAGTTTGACCATTGTGAAGCGTTCCGTCGCTCTCTCTCGGTCTAGCAAATGACGGGAACGGAAACGAGAAGGAAACAAGAGAGGGAGCGGGAGAGGGAGGTTCGCCGGTTCTGCTAGGCCTTTAAATCCCTACGTTACAATAAAAAATGTTATTTTTATAAGTATTCAAACATAGTTTATATGTTATCACAACATTAATAATGTTAAAAACCAATTAAAAATCCTATTAGAACCATTTTCGACTTCTACGCGGACGAAGTAGCGGGTTAAAGCTAGTAAACTATAATCGTTGTATAAATAAACCATAAAACATGTTTAAACTTTGGGGCTCGCTCTATTAGTGTGATACAAGGAAAGTGATGACGCAGTAATTCGGACAGTGTCAGTAAGTGTGAATTACGTAATTCCCCACTTCAATGAATTCACAGTAAACGTTTGACCAAAAATATTGAATTTTCCTCATCCTATTTGCCTTTTCAGAGAAATCGACGGTCACTTCATTTCGCCGTTCACATCGATACATCATAACTGTGTCAATATTATAAGAGATTTTAAACAAACATGGCTTTTAACCTTGCAAAAATGAATTATTAGTGCTATGGAAATTTAAGACCCTTGTGTAATTTTTCATAGGAATAGTTTTGAAAAAGTTACTTTTTAAATGCAATTTAATTCAATACGATACAAATACTCCATTGCATTATAAATAAAAGGAAATACAAAAAGATAAAGTTTTTCGATTTTCTTCGGTCTCCTTGATCAGACGCTAGGCATCTTCTACCACAAACTGCTCGTCAAGACAAATCAAGCAAGTTCTACGCAAAGAAGTTATATGTTGTTTTATAACTGATTTCCGTTGATTCTCCCGGCTCCATCATCAGAACAGCTCGTTGACTCCAGGCGCGGTCGCAGCCTGAAATTTTGGAGGGGGTCACTCACTACACTAATAAAAAATAAGTATACTAGATGTCACTTCCAAGTTATTTTGGCCATCGTACGTAGTTCATAAAAACACCCCTAGATGTCAGCAAACTATAAATTTATCGCTGTTAGGGGATAGCTAGAAATTTCCTTTTATTATTTGGCAAATTTTTGAGATTTTTCAATTTGACCTTAGATTTTGGGGGGGGGGGGGTCATGTCCCCTGTGGGGTCCTTCGGACCGCGCCTGGTTTTTTTTTTTACTATATATTGGTTTAGGCATTTGTCCTCAATCTAACCTGATGGTAAGCGACGATGAAGACTCCATAACAGTGTTTGTCATCCGATTTAGGGATAACTGGTTGAAAATTTAGTTGCAAGATTTGACCCAAAAAACAAGATACATTGCAAGAGAATATGCACGTATTTCTTTTATGTGCTTAATAAAATCCCTATTAACCACAGAAAACAAATATGAAAGAATTTATCAAATATTTTAATCAGCGACGAACATGTGGTACTTTAAAGTTTAGAAAGAGAAGTCAGAAATGGACTAGTGACGTCAAAGTCCATATCATTTATACATTTGCCATAGAACGTAATGTTTTTGCGAGTGAGATAGACATATTTTCGCTAAATCGTTATATCTCGTTCGTTTTTCATCTAATTTTTATTCTATTTTCACTGTTAGTACTTTACTTTTGAATATTTATGGATAAACTGGTTAGATAACATAATATATCACTTTCATGCATATTATCTAAATCCGATAGCTATTTTTTTTAAATTTAATACACCAAGTGTCACTCTCACAGTAAATACAAATCTAACCACACCTCTCAAGCTAAAATCCATCGAGCCGTTCTAGCTGCAGAGCGTGCCAACATACATACATACTCTCGAAAAACATAACCCTCCTTCTGGCGGGTAAAAAGACATAAATACTCGTAAGTATAATACAAAGGCAAACTTATCGCATAGCAATCTCTTCCAATCAACCTTTGGGTAGAGACAGAAGATATGACGTGCTATAGAGATTGCGAAGCGAGAGTCACATAGCCTCTAAGCAGCGGACAGCCAAGACGCTTCCAACGATAACTTATTTTTATAGGTATTTGAACATCATTGAAGTTAGGAGGGAACAGATGAACATACATACATAACAAAGAAACACATGACCCTTCTTTTGACTTCTCCGAAGTTGCGAAAAAAAGGACTACAGTCTACAACGTCAAAACAAGTTAAGGTTTTTTTTTATCGGGTATGATTTTTCGAACAGCCTAAAGGCATCTGATATAGCTCAATGGCTGTCATCTAGAGACAACAGTCAATTTTATACACTAGGTAGTAAATATTTTTTTCAAAACTAAAACCTCGACTTCACTACTAAACTACGCCATCGATTTTAATAAAATTTCTATCAGGCAACTTGATTTTCGGTGAACATACAAAAAAAAATTGATCGTGATGAATTGCTAACAAGTCGGTTAATGACCAAACTTTAGTCAGATTATGCTACAAACTCAAAGCTCCAAAGGAGCAGGCGGGGATCGAACTTGGAACATTTCGGTTAATAGGATGCGTTCTTAAACCACTAGACTACTCCCACGTTTATGTGTAAAATAAAGTAAAAACATAGGCTCAGTTACTTTCCAAGTTTGTTTTGAGCTCCTCGCAACACAAAGGAAACTGTGAGCTTTATACTGAAGTGAGGCTTTTTGATTTTTTGAAAACGGCTACGATGGGACAGGGTTGCGGAAACTTTTTATGCTTGAAAGGACTTGTTATTTATAGGAAAACGTATGTAGATTTCAGTTTATAAGTACAGTAGAACGCTGATTATCCGAACACCGGTTAACTGAATCGTCAATTATCCGAATCGGTCCCAAGCATAATATTTTATATTTTTTAAAATTAAAACCAAGTAATTATTTTTTGTTTTGTTGTAACAAGTTCGAACTCGTTACTACTTACGTAATTCCTTGTATTTTACTGTTCTTATTTTTGTTTATTATTGTTGTGATTTTTTATACTTTGCATATTTGTTAAGGCTTGATGGGGTTGCAACTTACACTGAGCGTTATTGTAGAACTGTGTTTCGTAAACTTAATAAAGTTTATTCTATATATGACAGTTCGTTTTTCTTTATTATTCCTACCAGTCTATGCATGATTATCCGAATCGACCCCGGACCCAATTGATTCGGATAATCGGCGTTATACGGTATTGCCATATGTTTATTACTAATAAATTATTTTAGAGATAATATGTTTAATTTCGGGTCTTGTTTAAAAGTTATTTGTAACTGGTTCACCAAAAACTGTTGAAATGTAACCCCTCTGACAACCCTATATCTCCACAACCCGTTTACCAAATATAGTTACCATCGGCATAAATTATAATATAACACTGTCCCCCGAAAATTTACTGAAATCACGCGTGACCAGAGGGCTGGCCTTTATCATGCTCGAAAGATAATTATGGCCAATGTGACAATGCTGCCAGCCTTCTGGGCAAGTTACCACGGGGCAGCGATTTGCCAGGGCGTTTTTATTTATAAGTAAGTAGTTTAAGTTAATAGTTGAGTTTTAGTTAGTTTTTTTTTGTTTATGATATTTAAGTTAATGTGGAAATAAACTTATAAAATATAGTTTCAACCAAATAGTAGTTTATGAATTTTATGATACAAGTGTCGTAAACAGTTCATTACAGTCGAGGCGGATAAACACACAAGCGGACGAAGCCCTTGCGTGACGCGTGTATCTATTGAACCGAGACTTGTAATCGCTAGTATATAGTACTTTGTGCTTGTAATGAATAATAAACACGTGTGTCATATACAACAAATATACAAAATAGTATTCGATATTTTGAAACTATAAAATCTCATTCCTAAAAAAAAGCCAAAATAAAGTTGCGTCGAAACCCTTCAGTGTCGAACACTGAAAACTATGTCCGCTTACGCAATCTATGTAACAAGCGATGCAGGGACGCAAGACGCAAACATATTTATGACATCATTGAGAACTGCCCTCCACACAAGCTTTGGAGGTTTCTGAAAGGTGTTGGAGTGGGTAAACAGGCGTCCAATGCTGCATTTGACACGGATATTAACCAACTTAATAAGCATTTCTGCGCTGCTCCTAAAAATCTCACAGCTTTAATCAAACAAAGAACGCTGGCCGATCTTGCCAACAAACCTATTATTGATTGTCCCACTTTTAGCCTTGAGGTAATTTCTGCTGACGAGGTGGTTGACATTATTGGAAAGCTCAAGTCCAATGCGGTTGATAATGATGATATATCCCTTGAAATGATAAAGCCCATTGTTCACCTCATTTCATTCCCTTTAGCTGATATATTAAATACTTCTATAACTACTGGAGTTTTTCCCTCTGCCTGGAAACTTGCACATGTTGTTCCTCTTCCAAAGAAACCTAATCCATCTTTACCCTCCCACTTTCGTCCAATCTCCATTCTCCCCTTACTTTCAAAGATCTTGGAGCACTACGTGCAACAGCGGCTAATGGAACATCTTACAAAGAACAACCTCTTAAGTCCTTATCAGTCTGGTTTCAGAGCTGGACATAGTACCACCACTGCGCTAGTCAAGATCACAGACGACATTCGCTATAACATCGAGAATAAACAGCTGACTGTACTGACTCTTCTAGATTTTTCCAATGCCTTCAATGCAGTCGACTTTGAGATCCTGCTCGGTTTTCTTAGAATACTAAATTTCTCCGAATCTTCTTTAACTTGGTTCCGCTCCTACTTACAGGGTCGCCAGCAGTTGGTGAAGATCGATCAGCATAAGTCTGACTGGTGTGAACTCGATGCGGGCGTCCCACAAGAAGGAGTGCTTTCCCCGGTTCTGTTCTCTATTTTCATAGACAGTATTACTTCTCTTCTTACTTCTTCCTGTCACCTATATGCAGATGACCTACAAATCTATGCAGCCACCCCTTTTGACAATCTTCATCACGCTATCAGTGTCATTAATTCTGACCTTGCTGCTATAGCAAATTGGTCCCATAGCTTCGGGCTTACGGTCAATGCAGAAAAATCTCAGGCAATTATTATCGGCAGTCCTTATTTCATTAGCAAAGTCCATAACTCCACTTTGCCCAACATTCAGTTTGACGGAAACATCATTCCTTTCACATCGACCGTAAAAAACTTGGGAATAACGGTTGACTAAACCCTGAGTTGGGCTCCACAAATCAATGAGGTGAGTAGGAAGTTATTTATTGCTCTTCACTCCCTGAGAAGACTACAACATTTTCTCCCTACAAACACAAAAGCAATGCTAGCCCGTTCACTCCTGATTCCTCTTTTGGATTATGCTGATATCGCGTATCTGGATCCTACCGAGGAACTATTGGATAAACTGGAACGCCTGCAAAACGTTTGCATCAGATATGTATTGCTACGGTTTACGTAAATACGACCATATTTCTGAATATCGTGGTAAACTCAATTGGCTACCGATCCGAATCCGTCGTAACTATCATATTCTCGCTCTCCTTTTCAATGCTCTCTTCAAGAAAATTTTTCGCGAAGGTAATTAGGACAGGAAGGGTTCCTGTCCTAATTACCTTCGCGAAAAATTTTCTTTTCGTCAAATTGACAGCCGCCTACGCTCCGCTGACAATATTCTTCTTGATATACCTCCTCATTCTTCGCAATCTTATTCTAAATCCTTCTCTGTGATGGCAGCACACCTATGGAATTCACCCCCCTTAGATACTAAAATGGCATCGTCCTTGGGTTCCTTTAAAAACAAAATATTGAACTTTTCAGAATCCTAAGTTTCTCCGAGCTACCTAATTACTTAATTTTTTATTTTATTTTATATTTTAGATATTTGATATGTATATATATATATATATATTTTAGGTATATTAGTATGTATATTTATGTATACTTATATGTAAGTTTATTCTTAGTTGTATTCATGTAGTTTACATCTATACTATATATTATTTTTACAGTATCATTGTGTAATTTTATATTGTACTGTTCCACTTCTGCCCCAAACGCATAATAAGTAAACATTCCTCTCAATTACTGGCCGGTTGACTGGAAGAGATCCCTATAAGGGATAAGTCCGCCGTTGTATGTTTACTATTCTGATTTGTAACTGTGTTCTTTCTTATGTACAATAAAGCTTTATAAACAAACAAACAATATAAAGAAAAATCACTTAACAGCACTTGTGCGTTAAGTTTTACCGCACGATTTCAAATGTATTACAGAATTAAAATCAGTTTGGAAAATATCACTTTCCGAACGAATGTGTTTAAAAATCATGGCTGTGACGTAATACGGATGTAGAATAAAACAATATTTTCGGCTCATCAGTATTAAAAATACGTTTCTTGTTTAATCCTAAAAAGGAATCGAAATAGTTTGATTATGTATATACTTGCCCATTCCCAGGATTGGTTTTTACTGAAAGTTCTTACATATTATATGCTATTAACGCCATCTACATAACGTGAGTTGAAGTAACTGGTAAACATCAAGCATGACTCACCTTCGCTACTCGTTCCACAATGTGGTTCAGAATATAACTTAACTACGCTAAATCTTCTCACTAGATGGCGGCAGCCAACACTTAGGCAAACATTCAGTATGAAAGTACCAATATTTTATAACATGACTGCAAAATAAAGGTGATGTTTTTAATTTTAATCGTATTTATCTTTTGATGGGATCGAAGAAGATCGAAAAAAATCTAAATACTAAATGTAAGTATAAAAGTTAATTTTCCAATTTTGAATTAAATATACAACGTGGAAACCGTACCCGTAATAAATCGAACCACGGGCTAGATCACTATTAGTATAATGAAATAAAAATAACAGTAAAAAAATCGACTTTCCCATACAAATTGCCTGGGCGGCTTATTTTTTTTTCGTTTTTTGACTGTTATGTTATTATCATTATACTATAGTGACTATATAGTCCTAGGTTCGATTTTTTCGGGTATGTCCCTTCCACATTATATGCAGATAAATAAGTATAAAGTTACTAACTTGCTGAAACATCTGAAACTATCCATTGGAATTATGTATAAGTGCAGAATTGAAAATATTCAAAAATTAAATTCAAATAGAACTAAAATTATAATAACGTTTCAAAAATGTGGACTAAGGTTAACCTTACAAAATTTAGAGTTGATAGAGCCTCTATTAGCGTAATTTTAGTTAGCATATTTTTAAAATAAAAAATATGACTTTAGGAACCCTGAGAACATTACACTTCTTTCCATACACCCAGTTTAATAAAAAATAAAGTCAGTAAGTGCGGTCAAAATATCCAACAAAATATTTCAAATCTATTCGCCAAGCTTTTAAATTAAGCTTTTAGTGTAATTAAGCCGCCTGCACTGCCTGACAACGTGAGTGACGCATGATAGTCCGGTAGCGCTAGGTTTTTAAGTTTCAAGAATATTAGATATTTCGATTTTTCGCATATAGTTTCTAGACCCCTTGACCAACCTAAAACATGACGTTGTGTCATCTTCGATGTTTGCTTGGGTAGAAATTTAGGTATTTGCCTTTTCGAACATTATGAGATGAAAAGAAAATTAGAGATGAATTTTTCACTTGCATGACAATAACTACGTGGTGTCTGATGTACAAAAGCTTTTTGTGTCATCATCTGGCCACAGGATCAGTGTCATTTCACGAATACTTAATATTTCGCTCAAATAGCTCTTTAAGAATATTAGAATTTTATAAATAGGTATTGCACGCCATAGAGCACTAATATATGTGTTTCAAAATGTTTTGTGTCACATTTCATCCACGATATCTTATTGTATTTTATTTTTTTAATTCAATACTCTGTAAAAGACACAAAAGATTATTAGTGTTATTAGAGTTTCGTCTTTTTCATTATTGTAGTGTGATAAACCACAATTCGTAGTTTGTGTCATCTCCATCCAGGCAATCTTATTATTTGAAAAAAATTAAATATTTCCGCGCCAAAACTCAAAGTGCGCGAGAAGACAGGGCGAGCGTGGGGGCACGAATGGGTGCGCGGGGACGGGTGTGTGCGTGATATACCGGCACAGTATCTGTCCGCCGTGCCGGCCGCAGCGCGCGTCACTAATTATTTTGGATTTTTAGCTGACTACGGCAAAGCCATGAGGAAGGGTAGTGATTTTAGCAGTCATGTATGTGGGTGTGTATGTATGTCTTTTTCCCCGTAGCATCCAAATCGTTTGTTCAATTTTCACAAAATATACATATACATATAATCGATTCGTCATTATTGTCCGGGTGACATAGCTACTAATTTGTATGCAAAAAACGTATATAACGAATGTTAAATACAATAAACAATAAATTTAGAGTATAATATAACATATGACTCGCGTAGTCGGGTATTAGTTTTTTAAAATTATATCTTGTTATTTTATAGGTTCTAACAAAAGCTTCATTTAGAAGTACTTTGATTATTTTTTCCGTATGTGTCAGTGACCAACATGATTTTTACAAAGGTTCCTTGAATGACGTACTTATGTGTGCAACAACTGCAAAAGAACGATCATTTTTTTCACGTGTCTTTTATGTTAGTAAGTATGTTTGATTTATAGGTAAAGGTGTATATTGTTTGTTCTCCGTGTGTCTGTTCTACCTAACGACGATGACCGGCACTACTGTAACCTTAGCACGAGTAGGTTCTTATGTGCTGCTTCTGAGAACGCGAGAATCTTCTCGTGTAAGATTTGAACAAAATGATATGTTTATTTAAAAAAATTTGATTGTTATGGTTGACTGTATCAATCGGCATTAAAAAAATAGGGACGTTGTTCACAATTTTGGTTATTTATTATAAGCATGGGTTTCATTCAACCAAGCTATTAAATGCAGTTCATCCTGTTTATTTTTGACAATGAACCTATACAAACTTGTTTAGGTATACGTACATATACTCAATTCACACAAACACAAGTATATTTGCCAGGAATATTAAAAAAATCCTGACTTTCAATAGTTTCATATGTAAACGCCATTTAGTGATGGGTGGAGGAACTGTATAGTAGAATGAATATCCGTAGCAACATCCAATATTTGACTGAAGTAAACTACAAAACGGCCCAACCGATGTTTATCAATCATAGCTAAGAACCACCTATTATTATATTATTTATTATTCTGTGGTAACGTAGATATGCACGTAGGTTAGTATTTTGTTATAATATAAGTGCTCTGAGTTTTTAATTTTGGAGTTTTTGCACCACCTGTCAGCACCACCTGTAAGTTGACTGGTGGAAAAGGCCTACGGCCTTAAGTCCATCAATTACAATTTCATGTAATAAAGTTATAAATAAACCACCGCAAAGCCGCATTGAAATCGGTCCATCTGTTCGAGCGCTAAGATACCACAGACAGGCACACAGAGAGACAGACGGATAGACTGAAAGACATTAGCGTCAAACTTATAATACCCCTCTTTTTTTTTCGGAGGTTAGAACCTCTCAAACTTGGATACACACTTGTATATTAAGTCACTTTTTAGATTTTACGCACAAACCCACATACATACAAAATTACTTACCGACATACTTTCACAAACAAATTAGGCAATTTGTAACACACATTTCCCTCCTTCGGCAGTCGGGTAAAAATAAGCTGTGAATAAAATTACGCAAGGTACATCGAACACGCAATAGTAATGTAAAGATGGGTAGGCAAATATAAATACCCAATCTACCCATTTGGTGGGTAGATTGGTTCACGACTAATAATCTGGCCTTAAACACACAAAAGACTAAGTGCGTTAATTTTTCACTATTGAATAAACCCAATACTCACATACCTTTGAGTCTTAATGGCCAAGTTCTAGAACGGGTACCCAACACCAAATTTTTTGGCATAACTGTAGACTGGAACTTAAAATGGGATAAACATATTGAGACCACTTCCAAGAAACTTAGTTCGGCAGCATATGCTGTGAGGAGGGTCAGACGGTGTACTAACGTTAAAACTGCTAGGCTAGTATACTTTAGTTATTTTCACAGCATAATGTCATATGGCTTGCTCTTATGGGGTAAAGCGGCTAACATACATGCTATCTCTGTGCTACAAAAGAGAGCAATTCGGTCGATCTACGGACTAAAATCACGCGATTCCTTAAGAGAGTTATTTAAATCTATAAATATTCTTACTGTGACATCTCAATTTATTTACGACAATCTTCTTTTTGTTAAGTCTAGGTTAAATAATTTCAAGAAAAATAGTGATGTTCACAGTTATAATACGCGCAACAAAAATCAGCTTCATACGCCTAAATTTCGACTTGCTAAAACTAGAAAGTCACTCTTAGGTCTAGGTATAACATTATTTAATAAACTTCCCGACGTGATCGTTAACCTACCAATGGCAAAATTTAAAATACATGTTAAAAAAGTTTTATTGAATAATGCGTACTATACTATCAATGATTATTTAAGAGATAAAAACGCTTGGATACTTCCTAAACATTTTCCATTACACTCCACACATGAAACATAAAATAGTTGCATTTTATGTTACCATAATAAGCTTACTTTAAAAACATGTAAATGCTCAGCGATCAATAGGTGACCAACATATAACTAATATTTTCTCTTGACAAGGTCTGCGAGTTCGGGTTTTTCATGCTCACTAAAATGTCCAATCCGGTGGTGGCGTCGCTGGTCGGGTCGTTGGATTCCCTCTAATATGGTTGAGTTTAACGATAGCTGATCCGTACGTCAACTCGTGAACGGGTGCTGCCGGGAGGGACTGGTCAACTTGGCTTCGCTTTTTTGACTATTTAATATTTTTTTATTTTTTTATACGCAATTTTTATTTGTTCACTTGTTCGCAAGCATTACATGTTATAATGTGTCAACATTGTATTATATTATAAGTATTTATTAATTAAAAGACATTAATAATAATATGACAAAGCCCTTCTGGCGAGTAGGCGACCAGTACTGTGAAAATGAGTTTCTTTCGGCGTTTCTTCTCAGCAGTGGTCGTTACGAAGCTCTGGTATCGGTAGCTTTTCTTTAAAAATAAATTAAATTTTAATATACTTTACACGTAACATAGATTATACGTATTGACGTGTAAAAGTGCCTGTTAAGGTCTAATTACTGAATAAACATTTGAATCTTTGAATCTTGAATCTTAGATTAAATTATATATATTAAGGAAATTCTTCACAACACCTGTCGGAAAGCGCGTGCAAACTAGTGATGTCCCGCATTAAATTACCGTTACCAGTACTTTACTATAGGGGAATATTTCCAGTAAGTTTCTATTGTTACCGGTAATATTCCCAAATGCTGGTAATATTGTTAAATAGATATCGTCTTGTTAGTCTTGTTAATTTATTTATGTAATATTTCTTAAAATGCGCACGTACACTCTTCCAAGCTGCTTCTCTTCCCGTGCAGATTGTAAAAGCCATTCGAGGGAATAGGCGAAAATGCGAACCATGTTAATAGGTGATGCGGCGAGCAACCCATCATTGTTTCGATTCCTAGGGATCCATAGCAAACCCTTATAGTTTCGTCGTCCCTGTCTGCGGTTTTACTCAGAGACTATGAGTACTAGATAGCTGTAATTTGGCAAATTATCACTCTCATGGTGGGCAACGCTTTTCTCTAAATCGTGTTTGGGACAATAAACAATAAAAATACTATCTATCCCAACTACTTCTGCTTCAGAAGAGAGATCTTTTTTACTTTCGCCAACATACATCCAAAAAAAGAAACAAATTGACGACAAACAGAGAGAGAGAGAAAGAGAGAGAGAGAGAAAGAGAATACTTACTTTTTATATTCCCAAACAGAAACTTGTCAAGAAATTTACTTAATAACTTGATAGTAACATAGAGAAAATACCCAGAATGTTACTGTATGGTAAGTTACTCAGTAAGTTTCTCGAAACTTACTCGGTAAGTTACTAGTAATATTAGTTAAATAATATTTAGAATTATAATTTTGGTTGCATTTAAACTAGAAGTGGTAGAAGTCTTATCGTATCATCGATAATCACAAATGAAATATATTAAAAAAATTGTTTTTCTATGTTACCTTATATTACTACTTTTTGGGAATGTTAACAGTAACGTTACTGGGAAAATACTCGACTCGATTATGTTACTGGTAACGGCAGATCACTAGTGCTATAATATGCTTAAAATTCAGGTACACGTCATATGCGATACTAAAATATATGAAACCACCATACTAATCATACAATGAAAATAGGCTGCTTTAACTTATTATAAGACCTTAAATGAGATGTCAACGTACTTGTATGAGCCTTACCTTATATAAAAAATAGAGAAGTATTTTTTGACTGCTCGTCCAAGAGCCAAAACTACTCACAAAATAGTTTGCCGGATATTTATCCGAATTTACCCTTTGTATGGAAACAGCGATCTTGAAATAAAAAAGCAGGTTTCTGATCCTAGGCACCCTAGGCACTTTATGGAGCTCAACCCTATACCAGCCGACTTGTAAGCCACAATAGTTTTGTTAACACAATATCACTTGAAGGCTCACCAAAATCCTCCCGGCACCAACTGTAGCGCAGCAGACATCCACCCCCTCCTGATTTCATTCAACCATGCATCGGAGAATAACATAAACAAAAAAAAATTTTTTCTTAAATTTCATTTGTAATTATAATGATCCGATAAGACTTCTACCACTTCTCTAGTTTAAATGCAACCAAAATTATAATTCTAAATATTTTTTTCCTAATATTACTAGTAACTTACCGAGTAAGTTTCAAGAAACTTACTGAGTATCTTACCATACAGCAACTTTCCTAGTAACGTACCGAGTAAGTTTCGAGAAAGTAACTGAGTAGCTCACCATACAATAACTTTCTGAGTATTTTTTCTATGTTACT
Organism: Acrobasis suavella; assembly: GCA_943193695.1. Lineage (NCBI taxonomy): Eukaryota > Metazoa > Arthropoda > Insecta > Lepidoptera > Pyralidae > Acrobasis > Acrobasis suavella. The sequence goes on from OW971941.1 coordinate 5,837,664, forward strand.
ATCAAGTTATTTAGTAAATTTCTTGACAAGTTTCTGTTTGGGAATATAAATTGTAAGTTTACTCTCCTCTCTCTCTCTCTCTGTTTGTCGTCAATTTGTTTTTTTTTTTATGTATTTTGGCGAAAGTAAAAAAAGATCTCTCTACTGAAGCAGAAGTGGCTGGGATAGATAGTATTTTTATTAAGACGAAACTATAAGGGTTTGCTATGGAACCCTAGGAATCGAAACAATGATGGGTTGCTAGCCGCATCACCCATGAACATGGTTCGCATTTTAGCCCATTCCCTCGATCGGCTTTGTCAAAAAAAATATTTTGTACTGATAAGAGAATAAAAGTCACAAAATAATGTCACTTGACATTGATCATATCCATTTTCAACGTGATTTTAGATGTAATATGGCAGAAAAACCGATAATATGAGCGCTATTTGACTCTAAGAAACTCTGACGTCACGCCGTGCTATTTCATTCAAATCCCATAGACGATGTTTGTTTTGACGTTTAGAAAAAAGTTCCTAATTAGACTTGTGTGAAACTAGCTGATTATATGTTGAAATAAGTAAAGACAGATTAAATGCTATGTCAATATATTAGTATCCTCATACATATAAGGAGTGTACAGTTTTTTTACTGCTCAAACAATAGCCAAATTTACTGATTACGGAGTTGGTCCCGAAACAAAAAAATATTCGTATTGACGAGTTCCTAAATACCCCGTAAACTTGTTATAACATTTCCCACAAAATAATATGCCGGGTATTTATCGGATTCTACCCGTTGTATGGGAATAACATACGAATTAACGTCTTAGTTTACATGTTTTGTTGGCAAATGTTTGTCCACCTGATTATATGTTAAAATAAGCAAAAAGAAATCAAATGCGATATCTTTATATGAGCACCATCATACGTATAAGTAGAGTAAATTTTTATGAATGCTCATCAAACAGTCAAAACTACTGATTTCAGGGTTAGTCCCCGAACAAAATATATTCGTATTGATGATTTCTTTAATCCCTTATCAACTCGTTATAATATTTCCCTCAAAAAATATGCCGCGTAAATTGACAGGTGTTAGTTTTCATTTATTTTGCTGGAAAATGTTTTTTGACCCAATTATATGTTATAATAAGCAAACAGAAATAAAATAAGATGAAATCTGTATATATGGACAGCATTAGGGATTTTAATCTTTGATATTTATTCTATGTCAATATATGTTATTTAATAATACATAGCATAACCATTTCACACATTCATATACAAAGTTAGCAGACTCCCACTCATTTTTAAATAAATATCCCAATCTACCCACCCAAACTAGTAGATACGGGTATTTAACCCGTGCGCATCGGGTAAATACCCAACCTTGGGTAAATATCCGGGTGGATGCCCATCGCTAGTAATGGTAAAAATAAAAAATGCGAAATGAACTGCAGTCTTGCAGATTTTTAATACGATTATTTTCATTTAATTTGTTTTTTATCTTATATTTTCTTAATGCTTTACTTAATTGAAAGTAAAATGGAGTTGAAATATACTACTGTATGTATTATATGTGGACGCTTTCCGGACACTTAAACAGTTAAGGACCAATGCGAAATTAAGTTGCATAAAACATGTAGGAAAACCTACAATAATCATCATCCATCCACAGCGGTAATCAGAGACCGGGGTCCGCTACTAAATTTTTTTGAAATGGCCGAAAAACATTTTTTTTAGTTTCGAAAAATTTCAAAAACCTGAATCGACAAGAAAATGCTTTATAATATTCAAACCTTCTAACAAAATTTCACTAGAATCTGTTAAGAAATGCGACCTGTAGGCGAGAACACGCGGACAGACAAACTGACAGAGGGACAAAAGCATTTTTAGCCAATTTCGAAACTGAGACACTTCATTTGCTCGGTCAATAAAATATAGTATCATTGTGATAGTATCGCATGACACAAGTTTGAAAACTTACTTGGGGGCTAGCTCAGTCTATACAGGGTGGAATTGAATTCGTTGGCCTTTTAAGTATCTATTATACCCATGATACAAACTCAATTACAAAGTATTTAAAGACTAATAAAACTTCAGTCAAAAGTCGTCATTATCATATTAAAGATTATGTAACTCTTTGATAGATACCATTACTGCAATTATAAATAAATAAAAAAATCTAATCGTCATAAAACTTACAAAAAAATAAATAAATTATAATAGAATCAATTTCGTCGCACCGAAGTACACTAACATGCGTTCCTACTTCAAACGTAACCTTGAATAACCTACCATTCTCAAGCGTTCGTGTGACTCCACCCGTCCCTACTCGATTTTAAACCTTATTCACGTACCCACTCTAAAGTCTACTTTTATACGCCGGCCGCCCGCTCCCGCTCAGTGGCTCAGTTGTGTCCGTGGCTGTGTGCGGCGGGTTCTATGACCTCACGGCTCGTAAGTATACACAATACGTGCGCGCGTCTCAATCTCAATCTCAATCTAATCAAGTGTTTTGATACTTTGGTAATTTTTCTTACTTTTTGATACTTTTTAATTACTGCATTAATTGCAGTGTTGTTGCCGTACAAAATATCCTTTATGGGAGTATGTTAATAAGTTAAATTAATGCTACTTATTTCAAATGCACTCTGTATAATTTGTCATTATATATTTTTAACTGCAAGTGTTTCTTTGCCATACAACATTACATAACTTTCACCTACTACAATTTATTGTCATCCCATGTAGGAATGTGTGAACCCTATTGTTCGTCACAAGTAATAATACTAGGCGCCACCACACCGTGTACCACACGCACTATGCCGTAATAACGATAAACGACGTTATCTCCAGCTAGTTAGGCACAGTTGAGTAAACCGTTTGTTAGCATAGTTTGTAAGTATTTAAGCAGTTCGTATTTATGAAAGTGATTATGTCACGAACTTCTTACGGAGTAACATATATTTAAGTACCTAATATGAGCCAGTATTCCGTTATTTGACATAAGTTAGGATTTATAATCTATCTCTTCATAGATTGAATGAAATATCGTAGTCTAGAGTGTGCAAAAACATAACCCCCGCACCGGACACGTTGCCGTCGTCCTTCGCGCGCCGTAGATCACTTGTCTACTTTAAGCAAACATGTTTTTTTGTGTTTTATACTTATTTTGTTGATGAAAGTGACACAAACTCAGAATGTCAATCTTTTGTGAATTTATGATTCTAAATATATAAACTAAACTCTAATGATTCTAATTTTCTTTTGAAGCGTATTTTGCTTGGAAAATCAAAATAATTAAAATAAATAAGAATCCCTGGACTAATGTGACACAAATGAATACAAGGGGTATATTTAGTTGGTACTGATATGTTGTATTATTTTTTTCAACACTAATTATCTTTTTGGTACTGTTTTTATACATGGGCCCTTAGCCAGTTTGCAGTGGACAAAGGGTGACACAAATAGGTTTGCACACTAGTCTGGCTACGTTTGATACAATACTATTCCATTTTACAACTTTAAATCAATTTTGTCGATTCAGTATGGAATTAAATAAAACAGTCACAAATCAATAAATTTCCCGAAACGCAGACCCCGAAAGTGACACAAATCGAAATAATAAACTCTTTAGATACGACTCTATTCAGAGGCAAGAAATAAGAATATCTAGAGTTCTTGTAAGTTATACCCTTAAAATTAGCTAGCGCTACCGGACTATGACGGGAGCTATCGTGGAAAGCTGTGCATCAATTTCCATCACGCCGAACGTCGATTTTGCATTATTTGCAATATCAAAAATACAGGATATTTTACAAGCTTAAAATTTTTACGAGCTTTTATTTAATTTCACCAGTCCCTTTGTATGTCTGTAATCAAATCTTCAGACGTATCAATCGAGTCCAAGTTTACTTTTTACTTTTATTGCCAATTGCATAATATAATCTGCAGTTCTTAAACTTTTAGTATACCTTCTTACTATAATTATGACTAATTTAGTATTTAGGATATTTAGGAACAAATGTGCCCACATTTGTTAGGGTATGAAAATACAACCTTTTATAAATTACTAATAAAGTATTTTTCATCTCATCTACTCAAAAAACTATGTTTTCATCCCGAAACATTTGGAGCTAAAGTTACTGCTTATTCTCTAGGGACTAAAAATTGAAAAAAAAAATCTCTGGGTTTAAACCTAATTTGAACGAGTGTAATCTAAAAATAATGTTAAAAAATAATATGTAGAAAAATAATGTTGCTGGTCCAGCAAAAAAAAAAATTTTGCTTTAAATAAAAAATAGTTGACACAGATTTCGTGATTTGTTAAATTTGGAATATATATCGTCGTCAACATTGATTAATGTATTTTTATGTTCGTCGCTTCGGAAAAACAAATAAGTGTAATGAAAAAAGCGCAATCCAATACAGAAGTTGTGGGTTATTTGTATTGATATGGAATTGTTTGTGAAAATGTGAATACTTTTTCGTTAGTTTAAGCCGATAGTGAATAGGTATCAAGTTTACAAAAATAAAAAGATATGAAGGACCACGCAAACAAAGTTATGAGAATTCGAAAAAATATTTCTTAGTATTTATTGTAAGTATGAAAATGACACCAAACAATCGTTAATTTATATTGTCTAATTAGGTATTGTAGATGTTTTACTTTTCTTTATATTTTGTATTGTATAAGCTAGTTTTTCTGATAGATGGAGATGAAAACTAGAGTGTGCTACCCTAGTGTGTACCATAGTGGGTACGGTAATATTTTTATCTGGGGCGGTATACATGAATCCCTCGCTTAACTCAGGATTCCACCGCAGAATCACTGGCTAAGTGATTTAACTGTGGAATTGTTTGTTTCGCTCTGGCTTCAAAGTAGCGCCCTCGCCTTCAAAGTATTACCTTATCCCCTTGTAGCACAATATACTAGTTAGCCCATCGGTTAGATTATTCAAAATATTGTAGACGTATTTTTTCTTTTCTCTGAGAGACAATGAAACGAAATGAACAGAAAACTCAAGGCTACATACGATTTTTACATAGCGGTGTGACGTCGCACCAAGCCCCTACTCCGGAACTTTGATGGTTCGTATCTTTGTGACTTTTTTTTTTTTGTTTTTTGGCAAAATGAAAAATAACGGTCGATTATTTTTAGATAATCTAAAAGACGGACTTTTCTAACCCTGTTGTCACGCCTATTCTTCAATAACGACGACCTTCTCTTCAATGGGCTTTTACGATTTGTACCATTCTTTGTATTTTTATCTTAGACCTGCAAGGAAAAGAAAAAGGAAGAAGAAAGGGAATCAAAATAATAATGGGTTGCTATCTTTCAGATTCTCGCCCATTCCCTCGATCGGCTTTCACAATCAGCGCAAAAAGAGACACAGTTGGTACATTTTAAGTGCGTTTTTTTTTCTTTTTTCCCAGACCAGCATGCAAGTAGCCCATTAGGCTGGGTAGGGACCAATACTGAACTGGGTTTCTTTCGGCGTAATCTTTTCAGCTGCAGTGGTCGTTTCGAAACGCTAGTAGTTTTAAGCTTTTGCATTAAAATAATAATTAAAAATGACCTTCAATAAAAGATTAATTTTTCCTACATAAAATCAAAATTGTTTGAGTTTGAGTAGACTGAATCTACCCATAAAATAGTAAACCCCAAATTCATAAAAAAATACAAACGTTTGCTTAACCTAGTTTATTTAAAAAATGTTTTACCTCGTTCTTTTAATGTCAAATATTGAGAAGAGGAAAAGGGACAAAACATGTTTTAGCTAAATTAGGTTTAGCAAACGGTTGTATTTTTTTTATGAATATGATGCTAAGAGTAGACATATATTGTTAGTATTTGTTAGACGATGACAAAGTGCACGGAATCAATAACTTGGAAGAATAATTATTGTAGTGTTCCATTTTTCACCCCCGGCGCAAAAAAAACGGGTGTTAATGTTTGACGCCAATGTCTGTGTGTGTGTCAGTCTGTGGCCTCGTAGCTCTCGAATGGATGGACCGATTTCCATGCGGTTTTTTTTACGTGAAAGCAAATTTTCTGGCAGTGTTTTTTAGCTATGTTTAATGAAAGTTGGTTAAACCTAAAAGTTATTGGGGGTGATCGCTTGAAAGACGGAAGTTTTTTAAATTTGTCTGAAATATAACCTTGTCAGTCGCATAGTACGCAACTGTTCTAAAATCACCGACAAAACGTTTAAAAACTATTCCATTACAGTTTGGACTAAACAGGTTTCATTTCACCGCATTAGGAGTCTAGACTCTAGAGCTCCGCATTAGACCTGAATGCGATGACCTAATGAGATTGAATCCTTGTTGGCCCGAGCTGACTACTTACGTACGTTACCGTGTTTAGGGTTCCGTACTTAAAAAATTTATTTGCTAGGCAAATGACGATTTTCATCAACCATTGCCAGAAACCATCTCGATCAAGACAGCTTTCAAACAAAAAAAAACCGCATCAAAATCGGCTCATTTGTTTAGGCGCTATAATGCCACAGAAAGACACATACACCACATATAACGCCCCTCTTTTTGTCGAGGATTAAAAAGAAAAAATGAATGAAACCCAGCGTCACTCGTGTTTCTAATCGTCGGTCACAACCAATTTGCCCTGAAACCAAAGAACGACTAAATTGAAATTTGGTTCACATAATGTATATAAGTCGGTGAACAAAGACACGTGCAATGTAAATGTAAATTAATACATTTTTAACATGGGGGTCAGATTTGGGGGGAAATTAAGAATTAAAATAAAGCAAACTATACGTTTGACATTTCAAATGAAATGTTTTTTTCTTGTTCTCAATTGTATTATCCAAAATCTTAAATATTGATAAAAATATTACAGGAAAACCAAGACGACTAAAGGTATTTAAATGTGTCGAATCTTTAAACGAAAAATTTAAACTAACAAACTTACATGTAGTCAAGTTCTACTTAAATAAAAATTAGAGAAAAACCTAGAGGCCTGTTGGTATTTAAATGTGTCGAATCTCTAAAAGGGAAAACTTATACTTACAAACTTACATGTAGTCAAGTTCTATTTCAATAAAGAATACAGGAAAACTTAAAAGCCTAATGGTATTTAAATGTGTCGAATCTCTAAACGACAAACTTATACTTACAAACTTACATATAATCAAGTTCTACTTAATTAAGACGACCTCCGTGGCGTAGTGGTCACCATGCTAGTCCGCCACCCAGAGGTCCCGGGTTCGATCCCCGGTCAGGGCAAGATAGAAAATAACCTTTTTCAAATTGTCCTGGGTCTTGGATGTTTATCTATTTATGTATTGGTTATAAAAAATAGTATCGTTGAGTTAGTATCCCATAACACAAGCCTCGAACTTACTTTGGGGCTAGCTCAATCAGTGTTATTAGTCCCTATATATATATTTATTTATTTATATATAAATATTACAGGAAAACCTAGAGACCTATTGGTATTTAAATGTGTCGAATCGAATCTCTAAACGACAAAGATATACGTTTTTAATTTTTTAAAAGCTTTATTAACATAGTATAATAAGTACATAAGGTAGAAAACTCTAAGTAGAATAAATATTAAATAATGAAATTAAAACCTTAAATTTAAAAGATAACTAGAAACTAAAATAAACCTCACCGAAAATAATACATAACTGATACTTACATGTCAAGTTCATGCTAAGTACATACTTGACTGCAAATATAAATTTGTAAATTATGTTCTTAACAGAACCCTTGCTGGGCGAACCCGACTTGCGCTTGGCAGGTTTTTTTTATTATAAAATATTTTTTAATAATTTCTGATAATATTTCTTTTTATAAATAGCTTTCAAGCTTTCATGCATATATTTGCATGCATATTCCAAGCTTTTTATATTGCATAATAGTCTGGTCTATTAATAGAAATAATGAGATTCATGCTATCAAGTTGTCTTTTCGAGTAGGTATCAATAGCTTACTGTGGAGTCAGATTTAAGGGGATACATGCATTTATCGGGGCCCAGTGCTGCCTCCATTTGAAATAAATTAGTTAAAAGGAAACGGAGATATCATCCAATTTTTTCTCTGGGGTAAGCCCTAGATAACATTACTTTCTATCCTTATGAAAGGTAAAGAAATATCCTTCCCTGTTTCCCCTTAGTTTATTAATCTTGTACTGTTAATAAGTCTTGGATGTTTGTCTATATCTGTTTTTGTTATAAAATATAGTATCGTTGCGTTAGTATCCCATAACACAAGTCTCAAACTTACTTTGGTGCTAGCTCGATCAGTGTTATTTATCCATATATATTTATTTATTAATATCATTTTTTTTTGTTCTTTGTAAGTTGTATGTTAAGTTAGATGTATATGTATGTTTATTATAATTATTGTATAAAGTATGTTTATTTCCCATTACTTTTTTCTAATTACAGAGGTTGCCTGGAAGACTGGAAGAAATTGCTTAGCTATAAGGACACCTTTTACGCATTTCCTAGTTTTTAAGATAATTATGTCCTGTATTTATTTATTTTGTGCATTAAAGGGTATTGTATTTTATTGTATTACCCTTCTAAAAAGCTTTACGTACACACTTTGAACTGTAAACAGTAGTTCAAAAATAGTTTTAAGCGGTAGGGCTAACTCAAGACAAAATTTTAATGATATCTCCGTTTCCCTTCAAACAATTTATTTCAAATTGGGGAAACACTGGACCCGAAAAATTCATGTAAAATAATAATTAATCTTTATTGATCATAAAAGGTAAAATGAAATGGGAAAAACAATGACATTTGATCCCACACTAGGCTAGGCCTGTATCGTGGGTATCAAAACCAAACACTCTTAACGAGCTACCTAAAGGCATCTGACGTAGGTCAATAACTGTCATAAATAAATAAATAAATATATATGGACAAATAACACTGATTGAGCTAGTTCCAAAATAAGTTCGAGACTTGAGTTATGGGATACTAACAATGTGATGTTGGTATGCCCGCTTTCTTGGCGTCGGCGCATGGGGTTGCTGGCCTTGCTGCTATCATTCTTCCTTCTAAAGTAGCAAGGTAAGCATACCTTATGCGTTCGATGCTGAGTTAGCCTGGGCGGCCACCAACTCGGGTGCGCCTAGCCCGATTGCCCTATCAGTTCAGCGAGCCTGGGATGAAGTTGGCGCAGGAAAAGTTCACAACGAGTTATTGGGTGCGGCTGCGGAGCCGGATCTGGCAAAGCTTAAAGCTGTATCACAGCCGGAGTCGGGGGCATGGCTGCAGGCTCTTCCGTCGCCTATCTTGGGCACATTACAAGACGACGACACCATGCGGGTGGCCGTGGCGCTACGCCTGGGCAGCAGAGTATGTGAACCACATAAATGCGTCTGCGGGTCCATGGTGGAGGGTGACGGCCATCATGCGATGAGTTGCCGTCGCTGCTCGGGCAGGTTCCCTCGGCATCATGCGCTTAATGATATAGTCCGCAGGGCATTTACACAGCCAATATTCCCTGCGTGCTGGAGCCGCCAGGCCTTAATAGGTTGGATGGCAAGAGACCTGACGGGCTGACGCTTGTGCCGTGGAAGCACGGCAGATGCCTAATATGGGACGCAACCTGCGTCAGTACAGTAGCCGTCAGCCACATTGGGCGTACTTCGTGCAAGGCGGCTGCAGCTGCCGAGGATGCGGCTGATAGAAAGCGTCTAAAATACGCGGCTTTGGAGCCAAAATATTGTTTTGTGCCCATAGCAGTAGAGACCATGGGAAGCTTGGGATCGGACGCTAAGCGCCTTATAAGGGAGATAGGTCAACGAATCGCAGAAAAGACTGGGGACTCCCGCTCTGGCTCGTTTCTGGTGCAAAGAATGGCCATAGCCATCCAGCGCGGTAACGCGGCAAGCATTCTGGGCACCTTTGCACCGGAAACGCTAAGAGGCGGGTTGTAATCAAATTATATATTGTACTTTTTTTTTAATTTTATTTTTATTGACTGCGTTTTGTAATTTGACATGTTTTTTTAATGTTTATTTTTTATGGTTCATAAAAAAGGATAGTAACTCAACGATACTATATTTTATAACAAATACGTATATATACATAGATAAACATCCAAGACCCAGGGCAATTTGAAAAAAAAACTTGAGAGGTGTCAAGGGTCACCCGGATGGAACGAAGTAAACTATAAATATAAATAGGTCTACATTACATTCAAATTCTTTTCTGCGTTCTAAAATCAAGTTTTTATTATCTTCATAAATTTGAATGAACAAAAAGTTTTGTTACAACTTTTGGTCTTAATTTTTTCCGTCTAGCCCCCTTTCGCAACGCGCGATAAGGAACTTCGTTCCAAAAGGCCAATTTCCAACTTGCCCCGACTGGGGATCGAACCCGGGACCTCTGGGTGGCGGACTAGCATGGTGACCACTACGCCACAGAGGTGGTCACCTAGTAACAGTCATTTTTACACACCAGTGAACTAGTGTGCAGGTTTTCTCACTACCAAAGATGCAAAGATATAAATGTTTATTCAGTAATTAAACCTTTACAGGCACTTTAACAAGTCAATAAGTATAATTTACGTTACGTGTAAAGTATTTATTTTCTACATAAAAGCTACCTATACCAGCCAACGACCACTGCTGAGAAGAAACGCCGAAAGAAACTCATTTTCACAGTGTTGGTCGCCTACTCGCCAGAAGGGCTTTCTTATATTATTATTATTGTTTTTTAATTAATAAATAAAATGCGACACGAATAAGTTGAACAAAAATGGCGACTTCAGAGCATTTTTGTACTAATTCCACGTAAATTGAACCAAAATGGTGGTTATCGGCGCAGGTACAAATAATGCGCCGACGACCGCCATTTTGGTTTAACTTATTTGTGTCGAATTGTACTTACAATGTAATTCAACATTACAACATTTTTCCTTCGCCGATAGCAAGTGGTTGAAAATGGCCGTAGGTACACGTAGCGGCACGTAAGTTTAGGGCTGAGCGACATGTGGAGGGGATACTGCGCACGGGTACGGTACTAATTTTTGGCTTCTGCGCAGGCAAGGTCAGCGCTAGAGTTTCGTGCCGCTACCTATACCTGTTGCGGACAACAGCAGCAGCGCCAGCGCACCCGACCGATCGCCGTGAGCAGAGGGGTTAATGTTAGTACAACAAAGTAGGAAATTATGACGTATAATGATATCGATTCAAAATGTATTCTATCTTTGTATGATCCTTATATAAACCAAGATCATTTTATTTGGTCATATAATATAAGTTCGTACTAGAAATTACAGATGGCATAACTAGTAAAAGTAACTAAATAGTTCAATAGAATTTGTAAAGATGTCTCTATTTACTTACTCATTTTTTAACGATAGTAGATTTTAATAATAAAAAAAATATAATTCGATACAAATGAGGGTGAAAATAAAACCAATAAATATGATTTTAACTAAAAAAACATTTAACAAACCGTAAAAAGACAAATGTCCGTAAAATTACATCAACGTTAATTTTGTCTTAGTACAATTTCTATATCTGTAAATGGCAACACCGATAAAGTTTTAAACTTGTAGGTGCTAGTTTGTAATGTCGTGATGTGAACTTTGGTGTGAAACAAAAATCAAGAAAACTTACTAAATATATAAAGTATTTGCTGAGACAAATAGAACTGTGTTATATTTTGGATATGTTTTGTCATTTTAACCATGTATATTCTGCGATAATTGTGTGATTTGATAATATAATTGATTTTCATTACATTTTAAATAAGGCTTTCATTTTGAGCCTATTTCGCATTGTTTATGTACTTAATTATTTATAATCCAAAATATTGTGTGACTGCCATCTCCATTAATTGTCTCTTTGGCGTAATTACATAAATATTGTGAAGTATGGCCGGTTTATCTCCCAAAACAATAACATCATACGTAGGTAAACTATAAAGTAGGTATACCATAGACGGCTTCGTGGTATAGATATATATATCTAATCCTTACTAAAAATAACAGATGGCGTTAGTTATGCATTGCAAATTTTATTTCCGCTTCACACCGCGAAGATAGGTCTCTATTTCAGTATATACAAAAGTACTCTGTGGCCGTGAGCAACTGGCGGCAGAAGTGACGGAAGATATTCGCGCGTCCCTATTGGTACATGACCAACGCGAGCCATGTGCTACGATTAGCGTTAAGATTTTGTATATATAGCTGTAAGTTTAGTTAGTAAAATATTGTATTGTACGAATCGGTGTGTCAGCGAATGAAACTACGAGGAGCCATCAGAAGTAAAGAACGACTGTGAAAACAGTGTTAATTAGGTTAATTTGTATTCAGCCAGATCGGCATAGCGAACTGTGTTAATAAATATCAAGTACTACGAACTCTTTGTTTAATTTGAACTCAAGTCATACAGTCCACTATAGCGCGTGAGCTATCGTCAACAGTAACAGTGGCGTAGGGTGAGATTTTGGGCCAGTACAGCTATAAAACTATAAAACGAAATGAATACCTTCCTAGTTAGGTTCTATCAAAGTTAATAGCCGTTTAATGTTCGGCTTATAATACGCATATTTTTATTGACTTATTGTGAGTAATGTTTGTGAGCGTGTTTGTACATTTATAATTGGGAGTGTTTTTGAATGACCAGCAACATTTATTATTTTGAAAATTTGAGTGTGTGCAACCTAGTCATGCTGCTAGTTTACGCGGCTTATGAAAATAGTAAATGGACAATTTAATTATAATTGTTGATAAATAAATAAATATAGAGGGACAAATTACACTGATTGAGCTAGCCCCAAAGTAAGTTCGAGACTTGTGTAATGGGATACTAACTCAACGATACTATATTTTATAACATATACATATATAGATAAACATCCAAGACCCAGGACAATTTGAAAAAGACCATTTTCCAACTTGCCCTGACCGGGGATCGAACCCGGGACCTCTGGGTGGCGGACTAGCATGGTGACCACTACGCCACGGAGGTCGTCAAGTGTCAACTCGATGGGAATCGGCTTCTAAGGAGGCTCAGCAACTAGCGGTAGGTACACGAGTACAAACTCACAGTTACAAGGAGTAGGTAAGGTTGAAACTCGTGCTAAACAGAGCCACAGGCAGTCTGTAAACCGTTTGGCTATCAAACAATACTATCTTGATTACTTCATGACTGTAAGGCTATAGAGACAGACTTAGCCGAAAGGTCGATGTACTTCCGATTTTTCGGAAAACAATGCAAGATAAAATTCCCAGAGAAGCAAATGGCAATTCATTCTACAACTTTAAAGTTTTAAACTTAGTAGATATAAATAAACAACGATTCAACGCGGCAGACATCATGACTCCTATCACAGTGTCAAATGCCATTTACTTCAGTGACAGATACGGTGTCAAATCCTCCTCTACATTAAGAGCACTCTCGTCTCTAATTAGAGATTAATTGAATCAGGGTGCGAGGAAGAGCCCTTTGTAACTAGGTACATAAGACCCCACTTCATCAAGCAAACCCCAAAATAAGAGCTTGATTAGACATCTATTGCAGTTCCACTGTGATACGATACTTCTTTGTAACTTATGAAGTATTTATTCGAATTTTTAATTTTGGAACGACGAGGAATGGAGGTAAATCGAAATGAGACAGTTTGCCGTCACGCGCTGCCGGCGTCGCACGTGCGGTACGTAGCGCCATGTTCCGCGCGGTCACAGACGGTTGGAAGCGGTACTGGTGGGGCACAGGTACGGAACAATCAATCACAACTTCCTCAATAATCTACCAAATTATCTGTAGCAATGCGAGAGGAACTCCAGTGATCCCGTGTGTATTGTCGATATTTCTCACAGAGTTTATGTCATGCAGTTGATTTTTCTCGCGGATAACGGTTTCCTCGTACTGTACTTGCGTTGGACGTGAAACAATGTTTTTATGCGTGTTTACGCTTACGATGTTTTGTTCCGTGATGTTATTATGAATGAAAAACGTGTTGTTAGGACACGAACTGTTCAAAGTACTTTAAATACGAGTTGTTTCAAAAGTTCAAAACTATTTACGTCTGCGTCGTTTCGGGCGTCTTCGGGACTCTTCGGGAACTTCCGGAGCACGTGGCCGGAGTAACCCGTTTATCGCCGTCGCAAAATTCGAATTGCCTTCCGCCTACGATAAACATCTGAGATAACATTCTACTGCTTACTATATTTGTATATAACCTTATCAGTATAGTGTATAGGTTACCTTCAGTTGCACAAAACAGTCAAGGTTTACTTTTTTTAATACTCGTAACTAGGTAGTTACATAAGTAATTATTTAAGTAAGCAAGTATAGTAAGTATATTGTTAGTAATATATTATGTGGTCGGGTATAAAGTACTCAATTTTATAGTGTTTTTTTATTTATTTTAGTTTGTGTATACTCATTGTATTTTTTATTTTTGTAAAATCTTTTCGACGTACTTACGAAATAAATACTTAAAAATCAAAAAATAATAATTGCAACCCTTGGGGGAAAAGACTCGCGAACCAAAAGAGCTTATGTGACACTGCACATTTATCACTGAATAAAAAAATTTCTTTTCTATTTTAACTATGGGAATAGTAAGATAAATTAGTCAACTAATCTAGTGAAAATAAGCGAGGATCAGATAGGTAGTTAAATCTGGACAAACAATCCATTTATGTCTGGATTCTACGTGTCCTTTTAAAATCAGAATCTCCATTCCATCCATCCATTTTCAGCCCTCATCAGGGCATAGGCCTCCCTTTATTGCGCAATTTTCCACGGTCCTGTGCCATTCTCATCCACTGCTTACCCGTCAACCTTACAATATCATCTGATCAACGGGCCCAGTGGTTTCCCTACTGGTTTGTTGTAAAATCAGAATCTAGACTAACAAATTTTGATCAACCTTAGAGGACTAATTTTTATCTTCTTTAATCTACTTCCAAAAAGGAGAAGTTTATTAATTCGTCGGAATCGTTTTTTTAATGTATGTTGATCGAATCTTCGACGACTCTTGGACCAATTAGGAAAGTTCTATTTTTGTTTAAGAGCCTTTTCACCTTTGGTTGGCTGTCTCGCTCGCACAATCAAACATTTTTAAAGATTATTAAAAAATGTGACTCTTTTGAAGAAAAGTGTTTCATAAACTTTTTAATATATCATATGTTAGATATTGTAGACATGTTTTTTTTTATGATTATGTGTATATATAGAGAATAAGGTCATCAAAATTTAAAATTTTTGATGACCTTTTTCTCGATACACACACACATTAACAATATTATAGATATTGTAGACATGTTTTTTTATTGTTTATGTGTTTGTATCGAGAATAAGGTCATTAAAAATTTAAAAAAAATTTTTTGTTTGCTGTGTAAGTACCTAATTATCTAATTAGGTACATAGCAAACAAAAAACCCTAAGAATAGCACCATAATGTATCTAGAAAGATTTTTTATCATACTACTTAGGTAGGTATTTTGTCAGAAACCATGGCAATTAGGTACATATTTAGCACACAAAAAAACGCAAGAATTAGTAATCTACAACGAATAGTACTTACCCTAGCGAGAAAGAGTTGATTATTTTTCATTTCTAACCGACTTAAAAAAGAAGGAGGTTATCAATTGTAAACCGATTTCGATGATTCTTTTTTTTTTATTTAAAAGCCTTTAGTACCTGATTGGTCCCATATTCATTTTATGAAAATATGACGAAAAACTTTGAAGATGTGGAAGAAAGTTTGAAGGCAGTTGTTTTTTTTTTTATTAACTTATTTTCATATAGAGTGTTATGCCGTTTACTTTTTGAAGTGCAAAACATAATTTGATCTGGCTTAAATTGTATTAGTTCTACGTGTGGTACAATCTAAAAGGTCGCTTACGACCTCCAGTGCAACAAATGTGGTTAGCTTTCGCAATTTTGTTTATATTACAGCCACATTGCAGCAATAACTCGTTTTTTAATTGAACGAACGGAAGTTTTCCGAGTCTACTTAAAGAGTACGAATATCTACGGCATTCGTATAGAAGTTACTTTCAGGGTTTTCTTTGCAATTTATTGACGATGACTAAAAAGGAGATAGGTGTATTAGAACCGTTTGAAATGTGGTGACGGAGAAGAATTAAAAATTACGTCGGACAGAAAAAATTGCAAACGAAAAGCTATTTGAGAATGTGCGGGAGAGAATAGGCATATATTACATTCATAGAAAATTGAAGAGAGGAAATGATCTGTCATCTAATACATCACGATACGAGGTTTAAAAGAAAATTGAAAGAAACATACAAAGAAAAAAAGGAATAGATTGGTTCTTGAAAACTTTTAAGTAGGTTAAGAACATAGCGGGAGGAAGTTGAAAGCACTTCACGGGCAAGAGATTATTCTTTAATATATAATTACTCTTAAATATAAAATAATCCGCTGATACTTTAGTACTATTAAATACTCTGTGACTGAAAACATAGACACTGAGCCGTGCATTCATTACCTTGTAGCTCTAATATAAAAAATCAAAAACTTTACAATAAAAGTTGAGTCAAAAGATTATTTAATCAGCCTGTTTTTGTTTAGAAACAAAAATAAAATACCTTTTTTGCATTTAGATTTGCATATTACATGCATATTTTGAAGTGCATAGAGCACTTTGACATCACAACACAAAGTGTCATCGTATACTTTTGACATGACATTACCTTCTCTTGACATTCACCTTTTTTTTTTTTTTTACGGAGGAAAGATCCCTGTTACGGATACCCGTCAGCCTGCAGGGGAGGCTGTCGGGTTATGTGGGACTCCACGCCCGAGTGACGTGCCTACCCACTAAAAAACCTCCGGAGTTCCATCACAACCGCTTTTGCCGGGGACACGGGAACGGAAATACAACCGCGAACCCCGGCGCGGCTGGCCGCCAAAGCGGCCCCTCCGCGGGGACGTCACAACGCCCCCCCACTCACCAAGTCAGCGCGTCCGGAACTCAAGGACGCGCCGTACCTCCTCAGGCCAATTGAGAGGCGGCAGACTCCCACGCAGTCCACCGCCTGTGGACCCATGGGAGCCAGATAAACTGGCTCCCAGCGGCGGAGAAGATAAAAGGCTCCGCCGCTTGCCTCTCGCCGCAAACGCGGTGCGGCACCGCTCGGTCGCGGAGGATAGGGAGAGCGGCAACGTAACACCGACACTCCTCCTCCTCCGCGACCGATCTCTATCCACAGCCACGGCGGTGTGGCCCCGCCTGAAGCGCCGGGAGAGCAATGAAACATTCCTCTCCCGGCGGCCCCACCACGGGTGGGGGGAGAACTTCCCACTCCCCCGCCGCCCCATTGGGCGCATCCCTACAGGCTCAAGGCCGAAACCGAGCCCGCGGGAGCGCCCCTCCCCGGGTGGGGGGAGATCTTCCCACTCCCCCGCCGCCCCAATGTGGGCGCTCACTGCTGGTGGAACAAACAGCAGGAGCGCCCCCTCGCGGGTTCCTCTTAGCTTCCTCGTGGCTCGAGGCTACCACGGGTACTGAGCCCCCCCGGTACGACAAACCGGGAACCCATTGGGGGGGCTCTTGACATTCACCTAACTCAACCCCTGACAATGGATATTTTTATAATGGCTAAACTTACTGCTTCTCTAAACAGTAGGTAATCAATCAGTTTCAGGCTGTTTCAGGAAAGACAAGTCATTTTTAAGGTTCCGTTTAAAAAAATGAAATAATTGGCCAAGTGCGTGTCGGGCCACGCGCAGTGTAGGGTTCAGTAGTAACGAATGCCAACTTTGAGTTCATGCCACTGAAAACGTATAAAAACTAATTTTCTATTGAATTTGTACGAAATTTTCCTTTTCCGAGTACATTTTATAAAATGATCGCCTATAAATTTTTAATTTGTAAACCCTACTTAGCTCTGATAGTTTTCCTTTAAAGTGCGTTATATATATACTATAGCTGTGAATTTTTTCACGTGTCCATATATAACCCTTTAGCAGATAGATGGGGGGGACACTTGACTAACAAAAATGTTCACTTTAAAAACAAATATTTCCAAAAAAGGATCCCTAAATTGAAAAACGGTGTTAAGAAGCTCATAGTATTTTTGAAATACCTATTTAACAATACCCCACTGGTTGGTTAGTCGAGAAAAAAAAATGACTTTCCATTTTACTTGTATGGGAGATATATCTATGGTTCATTTTACCACTTTTTCCGCAAAATTTGTATACATATCCATGCCAAGTCACAGCTTTCTAGTAATTATAGTCGCTGAGTTAAACCGCGGACGCACAGACAGACAGGCAGACATGGTGAACTATAAGGGTTCCTTGTATATTACAGAACCCTAAAAACGGAACCCTTATAGGATCGCTCGTGCGTCTGTCTGTCCGTCCGTCTGTCACAGACAATTTGCTCCGAATTTACTGGACCAAATCAGGTGAAATTTGGTAGGATGGCATAATCTTATGACCCAAACATAGATGTGCAAATTAAATAAATATTTAATTTTAAATAAGGGTCAAATTAGGAAATTTAAAAAAGTTTTGCAAACCTTACTGTGTCATATGTCAAATAAAAGGACTCGTTATGAGGATCTCAAATAAATTATTTTATTTTTATTGTAAAATAAATAGTTTTGATTTTATTCATGAGACAAGGCAAAAATTAACCATCCCCCCCGATCTCAAAAAATACAAAATAAAGTTCATTGCTTGTAGATTACAAGAAAATTATCAAGAATTCTAACAATTGAAAAGTGAGAAACTCAATGAAATACGTTCACGTACAGAAATAGTTCACTAATACACCACTAGATGGCGCTACCATTAGTTAACTCTAGTCAGAAGACTCTGATGATTTCAAATTTAAAATGTTATATTAATTTAAAAAACTTTAGCATTGTACAGAACCCTCTCAACGCGAGTTCAACTCGCACTTGGTCGGTTTTATAGGTATCTACTTTGGCCAGTTTACACATTGCATGTTTCTTAGCAGCAATAAATGATTAACAAATAATTTAATACATGGGTGACGTTTTAGTTTTCATGATCTTTTTTGTATAGTTTGTTTTTTATGGTCTTTGCACGGTAGACTTGCATGGTCTGACTAAAGACCAAAGTCGAAGTTTACTTCAAAATCATATAATTATCATTGGATGTTTTTATTACTTGGTAATTGACAATTTTGTATATCTTCAACATATGTATTTTTTGACGTCAGATCATCAAATACATCGCAAAATGTTGCCTTCATTATAACTGGTAATTCGAAACAACCAGATATATGACATAGGCATCTAAAATGTATTTTAAATAATTTAATAGTCTTATAATAAATGTTCATCAACAACCAACCATAAAAACTTTTAAGTTTTTTGTCCAACCTTTTTTCTAAAATCTTTAGATGAACTTTAACTAAATGTTAAAAATTGCAAATTATACTTATGTATATTTTATCTAGTACTCAAAGTTAGCGGAGTAGACAAAGCAGGGGGGCGCAAAGATCACGCTTTACAAGTCAAGGAAGGTGCAACTTAATATATATTTAACCTCAGTTTTTCAAGTCAGAAGGACAATATTTGTACGTGTATTGTGACAATATGAACATAGAGGAGAATTTCTTGTAATTCAAATTTAATCTTGTTCAAAAAGGTATCATTTGATTTAGATGGAAAGTTTCAGCAGCAGCTTGGAAAACCTTCTAAAATGGTTCAAAGGTCCTAATACAGAGATTTTAATACGGCAATATTTACCATATACAAGTACCTATAAATTACTTGACATACTTATTTTAAACTTCTTGTATCGCGTGTTTTGAACAAATTTTCATAATAAACTTATGGGTTAACCTTAAAAGATTTGGCATTCTAAGACCAAAAAACTAGCTTGTTTGCGCGTTTACATAGACACAACAATTGGACTGGATAAACATACATTGTTTTAGTCCGTTAAGGGGCTACCTGAATTTTTCGGGGTACAGTGCTGCCCACATTTGAATTAAATCATTTAAAAGGAAACGGATATATCATTTAAAATATTGTCTTGACCAGGCTCTAGATAACCCTTCAAACTATTTTATGAACTTCTATTTACAGTTTAAAGTGAGAACGTGAAGCTTTTAGCAACAATCGCACAATTGCGAAAAACGACCACTTTTGGCGTATGTGCGTAAAAAAGCTTCACGTTCTCACGTATGGGGCCCCTTAACTAGATTATCCAAAAGTAATAGACCCATATTTTTTCGTTAACAAAGTAGTAAAAATTCACAAAGATACACCGCATCGAAGTCTCGGAATGGGGCTGTGGGGGTGATTTACGTCACCTATGGTTTTTAAAATCGTACCTGATTGTGACGTCACGCGAAATGTAAATGCGCGGTATCTTCGTCACTATTAGCTAATCAGAGAAAAGAAAAAATATGTATACCATATTTTTAATATTCTATTTAATGAGCCAAAAAATTAAATTAAGGATGTGGACTTAACAATTTCTTGTTCTCATCCGCATTACATAAGTAACATTATAATATGCTACTTCAATAAAAAAAAATGTGTACATTCAAACACGTAACCATGATAAAAAATCCTAATTTACTTTAATTTAAAATAATAAATATCAATCCTCATTTAATTATCATAAATGAAGTTGTGTTTTTGTCCACATCCGTTACATAAGTATAACATTAAAATAAAAAATGCTACTTCAGAAAAAAAAACTATACAATTTGTACTTTCAAACACCTAACAATGTTAAAAATCCTAATTTGCTATAATTCAAAATATTAATCCTCATTTGATTATCATTAAGTCATGTGTAGTTACTCTGTAAAAAATTATACCTTTACCTACTCGTTATATTGTGTAGCTAATATGGATGATTAATTCCAATCGCACAAGAGTCTGGTCATGAAACCGCCATTTACTAATGAATTAATAAATCCTCCCTGTCTATTCTTTTTCTAATTAGATTATTAGTTGGGCCTGCGTTGGGGAAATAAGTAGGTAAGTTTTCGGTCCCACGAGCACTCATGTATTAGGAATAATATTACCGAACTCATTCGAACACGTGCGTGACGCGTGACCTTTCTTTCTTTCGAATGTGTATATATGTATATATAATTTATTCGTACTTAGTTTGTATATAATTTTATACAATTAGAAACAAAAGCAAATACTAAAGTGTAAATTGACTTGACAACAAATGACTTATCTTCGTTCGACGGCCCTCATTATAATAAATTATTTAATCGGTAATATGGTGATAATTAATATTTCGTTAACCATCAGGCATTACAAAGACCTTTATATTATTTTATGATTAACCTTTGAAATTATTATTGGTATCCGTCTAATTTTAAAACTCGTTTTAAAATTTAGTTATACGCGCGTACATGACAACAACAAACTTTTGAAATTCTTATAGACACCATGAATTTAGAAATGAAATGTGGCTGTTTAATGAGTAAGGAAGGGATTGAGTCCGAGTTGCATAGTAAAATTAATTAAAACATTATAACATTTTTTGGATGATATTTTATATGGTTATTATAACACTTGGTTCTTTAATGTTTGGTATAACCTAACTATTTCAGAAAATTTTATAGAAGTTTTATAGTATGAAGGTAGATAAAATAATTTAAACATCTATCGAATGCCTGAAGGTTACAAATGTTAATTACCACCATATATACCATTTCAATATTTTATTTTTAATGTTTAAATGGTTTATTATTGAAAGTCAATATTAAAATTACCTTCTTTTCTCATTATTACAATAAATATTATGTATGTACTCGTAGTTGTAAAAAATGAAGTAACGATGCAGTCCTTACTTCGAAAAAAAAATATTTTATACCCGCCGTGACAAGGTTGCGTTGAAGAATTTTATTGAAGTGTCAAATGTGATCTATAAAATTGGCCTTTAGCTTTAAACGCGTCTTTAGGCAGAAACGCGATTTAATACAAACTTTTAATATATTAATAATATTTATAGTCGCAATTAATCATGTTGTAAGCACACTGAAATTTATTTAATTGTTAGTTTTAGATAAGCATCTCGTGCTAATTATAAAATAGCAGTGGCATATCACATATATATATACATATTACATTTCAGTGTAAAAGCAATATGCAATGCAGATGCAATGCAAATAGAAAAAGTTAAGTAGGTCAGACTGTCAGTATAGCTCTAATGATATACCGATAGTAACACACAGGAAATACAGCTGTCCCAATATGTAAAGAAAAAATCTGGTGAAATAAAATAAAAAAGTTTTTATTAAACGACCAATAAAGAAAGAGTGTTAGTCGTGTAAAAGCAATATGCAATGCAGATGCAATGCAAATAGAAAAAGTTAAGTAGGTCAGACTGTCAGTATAGCTCTAATTATATACTGATTGTAACACACAAAATATGTAAAGACTTTCTCTTTTATTTTTATCTGGTAAAATAGTTTTTTTCTATTTTTATCTGGTAAAATAGAAAAAAAAAGGTTTTTTTAAACGACTTCAATAAAGAAAGAGTATGTTCCCCGATTACTCGAGAACGCCTGGACCAATTTGTAAAATTCGTTTTTGTTTGAATAGCATGCTTGTTTGAAGGGCATTATGGTGGACCCATAAAATTTTTAGTAAATTGGTTTTTAGTTTTGGAAGGTGATTCTGTTAGCACGTAATTCTCAGTGTCCCGGTGGGAAGACATACGCATTACGAGCACTTTGAATGTAAAGTGACACTGGGTGTGTTCGCAATTCGGGTGACCACAAGTGGAATAAAAAAATTCCCATTCTGAAAAAGACTCAAGAAGTTCTTACTTTACTGTTTCACGTTGTTACAATTTTAGTTACTTCCTTACTTAGGTAGGGTACGTTTAAGGTTTTTATCTTCCGCTCATTTATTTTTGAAAGTGTACTTAATACTACTACATACTGAAAAAATACGTGGCTAATTGTATATCAATGTACAAGGCAAGGGCTTTATTAGCGTTTTGGCAGATCTATTTCTGTTTGTAATGCTTTTCGTTGCCAAATTATGGCGTATGGCACAGAATTCCATATTTAACCTGCTAAATTATAGATTTAATCGTAAAATCTGTATATAACCGAAAGGTATAGAGTACTAAAACAATATCAACATAAGTATTGAACTAAAAGGCAATAATTTTCTAAACTAAAAACCGACTTCATCGCCAAAGTACACAACTGATTTTGATAAAATTTCCATGAAACCGCTTGACAAGTATACCCTTTCACACAAAATTTTCCGCATCAGTTCACGCGTTTTCGAATAATCGGTGAATTACATTTTTTTTTTAAATATAGCGACGAATTGATAACCCTACTCCTTTTTGGAAGTCGGTTGAAATAAATAAAAATAAGTATCATAACTAATTATATTCAAATGTTGGGAAACATAATACATGATTGGACCATTCTTGTTTTATTTTCCGGAGTAATGGTTCTGTTTTATTTTTATAATATTTTTAAAACCACCTTTATAAGAAATGGGAATTTTGATACTTAATACTTAATTTTCAATATCCGTACATAGATTTGAAAGAAGAGTCATCAGCTACAAGCTTAGTCAAATTAATATTGTACCAAGCGTATAATAATATGCTAGCAAACGCTGTCATCCGATTCTGGCGGGGAAGTATGAATGTTCAAACTCGTCGATATATTTTTTTTTGTTTTTATATTAAAACTACCCAATTAAATTGTGCTACGTTTATGAGTAAATGATACGTCTGTGCCATCAATGCTTTTTTATAGCAGGCGCGTGACGAGTTCGAGAAAACAGTTCTTAAATTATTATATAAATATATATACTTAATAAAAATCCCTTCTACATGAATATTTCGTAACTTTGTATAGTATTAAGCTGATGGGCTGGTAATTTGATATGTCGTTATGTTCACCTTTATTATGGATTAGTATAATGTTGGAGAGACATGTCACTCCAACAAGCATGTGCACATGCTTGCATCTGTCCAGAATATAAATTCAAATTGCAAAGTTTTAAGTGATAGGTTCACCAGACCATAATTATTACGGATTTCATTACATTTCTAGAAATTGGTAAACGCTTTGATTTTTTATCATTTCTAGTGGACGACTAGAATATAAACGTGATGAATTTACTCATTAATTAAACGGTTTTGCAACTGACTATTGCCGAGTTATTAGGTACCAACCTACATGCCGAATTTTTGCTAATTATTTTTCTTAACTATCAAAGCAAGCAAAACGGTATTTCATGAAATAACAATACCTTTTTAGAGTTCCGTAGCCAAATTTCAAAAAATGGAACTCTTATGGATTCGTCCTGTCTGTCTGTCCGTCTGTATGTCACAGCAACTTTTTTCCGAAACTATAAAAACTGTACTGTTGAAACTTAATAAGTAGATGTATTCTGTGAACCGCATTAGGATTTTCACACAAAAATAGAAAAAAAATACTAAATTGGGGGGGGGGGGGTTCCCCATACTTAGAACTGAAATTCAAATTTTTTTTTCATCATACCCATACCTGTGGGGTATCTATGGATAGGTCTTCAAAAATGATATTGAGGTTACTAAAAACTGAATAGTTTGCGCGAGAGACACGTTTGTATATCTTTCCATGTCAGTTGTCTGTAACAAGCTGATACTTAATTTTTTTATATTTTAACAGACTTCAAAAAAGGTGGAGGTTATCAATACGACTGTATGTTTTTTTTTTTCCTTTTTTTTTTGTATGTATTACGCTCGTCAATCGTGGACCGATTTTGATGATTCTTTTTTTATTGAAAGCCTTTCTACTACCAAGTTGGTCCCATATTAATTTGGTGAAGATATGAAGAAGAACTTTGGAGATATGGAAGAAACTCCTGAAAGAAATATGTCGCTTTTTTTTTGTTAAAAATGTATTTATAATACATACATAATATAGTATTACGATTGACCTGAGTAGGTCTAAACAGATCGGGGTGAAAAGGAAGGCTTTTTCCATCACTCATACATCAGCTCATTCAGTCGCGTAAACACTTCTGTATGCGTTTATAAAACCTGAAACAAAAATATCAATCCCACATATATTTTTTTTAATGCCTCCAATTTGCAATTTGAACAAAAGAGAGACAAAAAATACCTAACAAAACTTAAAAAGGAAAAACACCTAAAAAGGAAAAGTATCAGTCACTTGATAATAATTTTTGAAAACTAAAAACCGTCTTCAACCCAATACTGCACAGCCGATTTTGATAAAACTTCTAAGGGACCACATGACAAATATTCCCTTTTAAATAATAAAATAATTTTCCAAATTGGTCCAGGCGTCTTTGAGTAATCTGGGAATATACGTAAAAGACATATATATTTGAATTGATAACCTCCTACTTTTTGAGGTCGGTTAAAAAGGGTCATGCAAGGAGCATAGGACGCACAAAATAGGATGAGAATTTATCGGCCGAAAAACTCACCGATGTGCAGACTTAAAGGTATTCAAATTGAATAATCTGATATCCTGTTCGGTCCATTCCGTTCCAGGGTACTACAGGGCAACTACGAGTCCCTAATAGGGTACGATTTCCCTAAGTTCATTACCAGGCTGTTCCAGGTGACATGTCACATGATCAATGTCAATGTCAATAAAAAATAAATATTTTTATTTACATTGTATTCTAATGATACTCGTACTAATATAAATTGTATCCCATTAAAAAGATACATGTAAAAATTGGAGCCAAGTTCAAAATCCGAGAAAAAATTTGAGATCTAAATGGCCGCCAAGTTCTGTAGTATATAATCCTGAAATTTATTTGTAAGAATCTTAATATATGTTAGTTTTTAGGATTTTTATTATGATATTAAAAGAATAGGACCTTATAATGTAAAAACAATAACGTATAACGTGAAGATGATAAGTTTATTAACCAAATATAAATAGGCATGCTAAAACTAGCCAAGTAAAATGTTAAGATTCTTATAAATGAATTAAAGAAGTCTTTGAGGAACTTAATTGGCGGTCATTTCTTTTGACAAGTTTTGTACTTTGCTCTATTTTCACATTAATGTGTTTTGTGGGATATCATTACTTTTTGCACAGCAGTATCAGAAATAATCAGAAAGAAAAAATAATTGCTTGTATAATTTTGATAGGCGCTTTACCTAATAAATCGATTAATCAAAAAGAAACAAAACTACGAAATTCACTATTTTTTATTGCCAAATACCAACTTTCCAGGTCATACGGAAGTATGTTATAATTTTGATCATGGATAAGAGATTAAATGAAATTTTTCCGGTTTCTTAAAAGATATTTTAGTAAAAACTGTTTCAGCTCCATTATTAAAATTTTAGATTCAAGATAAGCTAGAGGACTTAAATGTATGTGCTAAATTTCATGTATTTGGGTTAAATATATTTCGAGTTGTGAAGAGGTCAAAGGTAGCTCGAAATGGTTCGTGTAAATATACACACAGCTGCTACGTCGCCAATTTCTTTCTTTGAACTTGGCTCTGTCACGCTGCCACGTTCTAGATTTTAATAAGGGTTTGGTTTAAATTCAACCTGGAAACCGGTTGTTTCGTAAAGTTATTGATCTGAGAGAATAGCGGTTAAGCGAGTCTATTTTAAGATTTTCTTTCTAGGTTGACATTGCATAACAACGCAACCGGATCGCGTTGTGGTTGATCTATGTTGTTCTAGTTATCTCCAAAATTGACATCAGGAACATGAGATAAAAGTAAACTCAACAGGAAATAAGATTTACTGGACTTTCTAATGTTTTTTAGGGTTCCGTATCCAAAGGGAAATAAGATTTACTGGACTTTCTAATGTTTTTTAGGGTTCCGTACTCGTACTACTGAAACTTCGCTGTCTGTCCGTCCGTCACAGGGCTCTATCTCTTGAATCGTAATAGCTAGACAGTCTTAATTTTTACCAATTATGTATTACTGTGGCCCCTATAACAGCAAATACTAAAAACAATAAGGTAAAAATTAAAGGGGGTCGTCATACAAGAAACGTGTCTTTTTTCAGCGTTATTAACTCGTTCTATTTATAATGGCATTTACTATAAAGGTAATTAGCTCCTTAAATGTTTTGCCAATTATGTACTACTGTGACCGTTATAACAACAAATACTAAAAATAAAAAGTTGAAAATTAAAGGGGGTCGCCATTCGCCTTATAATAAACGTGCTTTTTCTGTGTTTTTTAACTTCGATCTTTATAATGGCATTAACTAGATGAATGTTTCCTAAAATTAGTGGTATGCGTACCACCAGGGGTACGTGAGGTTGCATCATGGGGTACGCGCAGCAATCTTGACTATGCAGGAGCAGGAGAAAGTTAAGTTAACAATCAAAAAATGCCCTAATTAAAAACATTAAAATTAAAAACTAATTCTTCATCAGTCAATGAAGATGATGTAGTTTCCAAAAAAAGTTTTAAGTTCGGAACCAGGTCATATTCACATCTTCGATCGAAGATGTAAAATCAGCCATAAAATGCGACTTGCAAAATTATTTCCCATAAATATCGTTGCAATGGAACTGGGTAAACAACCCCTTTCTAAACTATTCCACCGACTACCTATCCATCTCCGATTAAGGCTGCCCTTCCTGGGCGCTCTATCGTCAACGCGAGCATAGTTTGAAAAGCTTATTGTTTCATCCAGGGTAATGCTAGAAAAAGAGGCAAAGCAAAAAGAGAGCGATAGCGCCTGAGGGCTCTGTTTGTATTCTACTAAGCGAAATTAGTATTATTATTAACTATCAGTTGAACGAATATTAACAATTCATAGGGTGCGGAAACTTCATAAAACTTGATCCGGGTGATACGAGTTTATCAGTAAGCCTTATAAGTGTGTAAAATCAATGTTTTTTATTTAAAATTTTCATTACTTTGCAACATTTGTATCGAAATATTTTCTTTATCGAAATTTATAAACGATCGAAGTTCAGCTAAAATTTGTGCAAAAATGCAGATTTTTGGAGGCTTATATTGAATTTGTTTTTCTAAATTAAAATTTTTTATTTCGATAAAAACCTAGATATAAAGTAAAAAAGTCAGTTACAACGCCATAATCACGTACTAGCGTTTGTATGAAAAGTTAGACGGGAAGGCCGCTTTTAAGGGGCAATCCAAAAGCAATCCAAAAGCTGTTTTGCAGAGCAATCACTGGTTAATTTTTGGGTTGGTCTTAAACACATTTATCGTGTCAGTGAAGCAGCAATAAAATATTTACTGCCATTTTGCACGAAGTACCCTTGCGAGAGCGGATTTTCCGCAAATAAACTACTTAATATTTTTTATTACGCAATTTATGTTGGTTTACTTGTTCGCAAGCATTACATGTTATAATGTGTCAACATTGTACTATATTATAAGTATTTATTAATTAAAAGACAATACTTATAATATGACGAAGCCTTTCTGGCGAGTAGGCGACCAATACTGTGAAAATGAGTTTCTTTTGGCATTTCTACTCAGCTGCGGTCGTTACGAAATACTGTTATCGGTACATAGCTTTTCTTTAAAAATAAATTTAATTTAATATACTTTACACGTACATAACATAAATTATACTTATTGACGTGTCAAAGTGCCTGTTAAGGTCTAATTACTGAATAAACATTTGAATCTTTGAAATGCCGAACTCAAAAATAACTAAACATCGTTACAGACCACTTGAGTTGAAGCAGACCAAAATGCAACCAATTTTTTCAGAGTAGTGCAAACAAAAACGTGAATATTTATCACATTAATCTAACTGGTGTTCTCCGTCATTAGAATAAAACTGTATTTTGATGGTAATAAATGTAAAATAAATTTGATTTCATTTTCTATTTATTATTTCTATAATAA
Source organism: Acrobasis suavella (assembly GCA_943193695.1). Taxonomy (NCBI): domain Eukaryota; kingdom Metazoa; phylum Arthropoda; class Insecta; order Lepidoptera; family Pyralidae; genus Acrobasis; species Acrobasis suavella. Next base: position 5,866,439 of record OW971941.1, read on the forward strand.
GGGGTACGCAAGTTTGAGGTCTTTCTTGGAGTGTACATAGAAAAAATTGGGAGTTACAGAACTAGATATTTGAAATTTTCATCAATTATGCATTACTGTGGTAGCCGTAGCTATAACAACAAATAGAACGGAGCTACGGAACCATTCTTGTACGACTACGACTCGGACTTGATTGTTTTTAGGGTTCCGTAGTAAACAAGGAACCCTTATAGTTTCGCCATGTCTGTCTGTCTGTCTGTCTGTCCGCGGTTTTACTCATCGACTACTAGAGAGCTAGAAAGCTGTAATTTGGTATAGGTATGTATATTAATTATGCGGAAAAAGTGGTAAAGTAAAACATTAAAAATATATATTTTTTTGGGAAGCTCCCATACAAGTAAAGTCAAAAGTCAATTTTATTTTGTAGACTAACCAATCATGTGGGGTATCGTTGAATAGGTCTCTGAAAAATATTATGAGCTTTCACACAACGTTTTTCGATTTAGGGATCCGTTTGTGAAATATTTAGTTTTAAAGTGAAAATTTTTGTTAGAGTCAAGTGTCCCCCCCTCTATCTGCTAAACGGTTATATATGGTCACGTGAAAAAATTCACGGCTATAACAAATATAACGAAATTTAAAGGAAAACTATCAGAGCTAAGTAGGGTTCACAAATTAAAAAGTTATAGGCGATTAACTTATAAAATGTATCCGGAAAAGGAAAATTTCATACAAATTCAATAGAAAATTAGTTTCTAGACGTTTTTAGTGGCATGAACTCAAAGTTGGCATTCGTCACTACGGAACCCTACACTGCGCGTGGCCCGACACGCACTTGGCCAATTATTTTTAATGGTTCTGTTATGGATATAGCTATTACCTAAGAGTCTAGACTGAATCAATTATGATAAGGTGAAAACTAATAACTGTCACATTGAGCAATCGATATACCTGCTTGTTTTTATTACGAGCTTTTATATAACTTGCAATGTATCTTGTATGTTTGTTTAGGTCAACTCTTAACAAGTTTTCCTCAGTGATGTAACGCTCTTGAAAATTTCCAGAAATTTTCGAAACGGAAAATTTTCGAGGAAGCTCCCCCATGAAATTTCTACAGGAACATTTTTAACTAAGATTCTCGAAAAATGTTGAAAGTTTCTGAAATTTTCAACAAAAAAAATAATCCGAGATCAGAAAATTTCTCGGCGGCACATCACTAGTTATCCTCAACCGACTGAGCTGAAATTTTGTATTCTTGTGTTAGTTAGATGACAATGCAATACTTATTATGGAGTCAATGTGCTGTTCTTATGGTTATGAAACAACATAACCTCATTGAGTAGTACTTGTTTGATCTTTCTTGACGACGCTTTATGATAGATGATGCCTTAGGTCGAATCACGGAGACAGAAGGTGGTCGATGGAACTCGGTAATAAAATGACGCATCTTCATCGAATGTGGGCTTATTTCATTTGTCTTAAGACGAAGTGGTAGCTAAAGTGGCGCCCTCATTTGAAATAAATTGTTTAAAACTAAATATGGTGATAATTAAAAATTTGATTTGTATCACTGTCTAGAAAGACCATTTAACTATTTTATGAATAACCTTTGAAATTATTACTAATAGTCCGTCTAGTTTTAAAACGAGTTTTCGCCAAAAGTGGCCACTTTAGCAATAACCCTTTTTAAAACTAGACGGACTACCAATATTACTTTCAAAGGTTATTCATAAAATAGTTTAAAGGTCTTTCTAGACAGTGATACAAATCAAATTTTTACTTATCATCATATTTAGTTTTAAACAATTTATTTCAAATGAGGGCGCCACTTTAGCTACCACTTCGTCTTAATAAGTATTTTGGCCACACAACAAAAGCTTGTACAAAAAAAAAACTTATTTCTTACCGCACACGAACACCGCACAGTTACAAGTAAAAATTAATAAGTTTAATAAAACTAGAAGTATCTATACCTATACCCAATTTCTTTAGGTGTGTACTTAAATAAAGTTAAACAATCTTGACATGACTTTTTATTGAAATATACTTTTTATAAATCAATTACCTTTGCAAATTACAAATTATTATTTTATAAATTACTTAATATGTTATGTGTAAAGATATTTTTTGTAAATTTTATTATAAAAAGACATGTCAAATTTGTTTACATTCATTTTAATACCAGACCAAATTGGGTAAGGGTGATTGGGTAAGTTTCCAATGGGTAGATTTCATGTTTTTATCTTTAGGTTTATTTTATAAAGATGAAAATGCACGTTCATAAAATAAAGAAAAGAATTATAATCGAGACAGTGCCATCCTTTTATTAAGTACTTCAGTTATCATCCACATTCATTAGTCTGAGCTGCCTTGTTAACCGATTGACTATAGGAATGCAGTAAATTGATTTCAATGTGAAGTCCAATTGAACTGATGAATGCTGGGCTTGAAATGCTTTTTGATTTGAAACATGTCCGTGTGATTACGTTGACTGTCTATGACACATTGCTACGAGAGTTAAGAGACGCCCTTTTGGAAGTAACGAATAGACACAATCATTTCTTCTGTACTATCTACCATTAGAAAAGAACGTATACCACCTATTTGTATAAGTAGTTTCAAAAATATCGAAATTTTTCATTTATCTGATACTGCCAACACGATGCAACGGAACTTTTTACCTTTTCTCAAAGAATTTTGTCGTATTTTTGTAAGGGATTATTTTAAAGAGGTCTTGAACATTTATATCGATTTTTACACATTTATTTCGTCAGTCATTAGCATTAGTCATTCACGATTTATACTAATTAGCGCACGCGCACGTGCGTAAAACGTTAGATGCTCCGCGGAATCAGTGTGTCAATGTTATGCCCATATTAGTCGAGTTATCGAGTACAATGAATGAGTACAGTGGCAAGTCATTTGATGGTCCACTATGGCTATGGGCTATGCTCTTGAATATTGTTCTTACTTTTGCTAGTCGTAATTGCCAACATCACTTTTATTATTTTTGTTGATGCAATAAATCTACTATTTAAAACTTTACACCGCCGATTGTCGTCAGGTTAGCATAGATTTTCTTAATAATTTATTTACCACATTCAATTCATATAGTAGGTACTTAACTAATTCTATCTACCTCTTATTCTATATCTGTGTCTTATTGTTAATGGTGTCGTGCAATTTATAACACAATACGTGTACTTTTATGTAGATAAATCGATATTTTATGCAATTTGATATACATATAAGCGTAGGTACACTATGACAGTCGACTTGCGTAGGAAACTTGATCAATGTGATCTCAACTTAACTATTACAACAATCATTATCATGTATGACGAGTAATCATGTACTTGACCTTCGATGAAAATGTCAATCTTTAGAAACTAGACATTAGATGATAATATATTATCTGTGTTTTATCGTTTATCTGCTATCAATGAAAATAAAAGTTTTATACAATATTGTAGAATGTCATGTTTACATTAACCTTTATCGTAATTAGATTCTATTATAAAAGATTTATTTTCACGAGTAGCTTATCAGATGCTTTTTAAGTTAAACCAGTCATCCGATCGCCAGACAACTTTTGTGATTAATACTCCTGCAACCGTTTTATCCATAACCTGAGTCAATCCATTTTCAAACATACGCAATAGTGATAAAATACTAATTCCAACTAATCATTTTATCCACTATCGGTTTTATGGAATTTCTTTTATCAAAACAAGTATTTGATTGAACATCAATTTGCGTAGTGTTGTTGATAGCGATAAGGGAATTTTGCCAAATCTTCAAACGTTAATGACCTGTACAAACAACATGCATATAGTATTTATTTTATTTGTTATAAAGAATACCGACTGCATCAACAGTTTAATAAATAAAAAAATAAATGAAAGTAACATAAGCAATAAAGGCACCGACATGTTAGCGACAGTTTAAAACTAATTGATGCGTAAGTACAACTTAAGGGGCTACCTGAATTTTCCGGGGACCAGTGCTGTCCCCATTTAAGATAAATCATTTGAAAAGAAACGGAGATATCATTAAATTTTTGTCTTGATCAGACCATAAATAACCCTTCAAACTATTTTATGAACTACCGGTTACAGTTTAAAGTGAAAACGTGAAGCTTTTCTACGCACATACGCCAAAAGTGGCCGTTTTTCGCAATTGTGCGTAGAAAAGCTCCACGTTTTCACTTTGGATAATTCAGGTAGCCCCTTAATGTACCACTCAATGCTGCAGTTGGATAGGTGTAAGGTGAAGCGAGAGAAAGAATCATCATGTCTTATCCCTTACGTGGTGTACCCATAGGTAAGGTTAGTAAGATAACGCCTGGTAATATGAAGGTTTTAGGAGTAGAAATGCTTGATAAGATGATCTTCTTCCGTAAATATAAAATTTTATAACGGCCAATATTAGGATCTCGAAATAAAATCGTTTCTTCTTTAAATATATTATGTGACCGAAAGATGTAACTTCGACTATGTCAAGTAGGTAAAGTTGAAGTCAAAAATTAGAATGCAATAATTAAAATAGAACATGAGATAATATTTAAAAAAAAAACCGTATCTTCTTTTTTGTATGAAGAATCAGAAAAATATAAATCTGAAAATGATATGTGTTTGAGGACTACGAGTAAATCACCATTTCCAGTGATGTTTTCTATATATGTTGCAACCCTGCACCCTGTATACATATTTTAATTCAATTTTCGATCGACATCCCGTCGAATTTCCGTTCATCACGCTGAAACAAGGTTATGAAGTTATAAAATACGTTCGCATAATTACATGACATATTCTGGATTTTAATTTTATTATAATGTAATACAACTATATTTAAAAACCAGGCTCTTGTTGGTCATTGTATGGAAAAAATCATTGTACTTATGACACACAATGTCAATTTCTGGCAGAGATAATGAAGTAGTTTGCCATTGGCTTTTGCATTTCACACAGTAACAAACTTTAATAAACACTTGTGTGCAGATTTCTTACGATGTTTTTAGGCAGAAGTGGTAATAGTTAAAAAAATGAAAATATAACCGTAAGTTACAGCGAGTACCAAGATACCTAACCAAACCCTCTACTTATATCTTGAATTTTCTCTTAAACTAAAAATGATATTATCATGAAAATTTTTATTTAGATAGATTTTAATTAAGTCTTTCTGAAAATAAATTTTCATGTTATTATTATTTTTAATTAAAGATATAAGTAAAGGGGCCTGGTCAGGTATCTTGGTACTTGACTATAAATACATAGTCAGTAGTAGGTATAATAGATACATGTCGCACCTAGTGTTCGCGATCTTGTGCCTCACAGTGTGCCATTTTTTTTTCGATTGTTTTCTGTTTTATACACTAAACCTGCTGCGAAAATTACAAAGGAAAATATCTTCCCAAATAATATATTATAAAAAACTTGAGAGATGTCAAGGGATACCCGGATGGAACGTAGTAAAATATAAATATAAATAGGTCTAAATTACATTCAAACTCTTTTCTCCGTTTAAAATCAAGTTTTTATCATCTTCATAAATTTTAATGAACAAAAAGGTTCGTTACAACTTTTGGTCTTAATTTTTTCCGTCTAGCTCCCTTTCGCAACGCGCGGTAAGGAACTTCATTCCAATAATAAATAGATCTTTCTCCTGTCGAAGCCTATTCAAGGGTACACCTTTCATAGGTATATTCATGAATTGGCTTTTGCAGTAGCGCCACATAACATAAAATTCTTCTAACCTTCTACGTGTTGGAGGGAACTGCATCCCCATGCAAGCCTCTCAAAGGACCGGGGTGAACAGAGCCGTGATTCTCAAAAGGAATACAAAATAATTATCATACAATACATATGTTGGATATACAGGGTGACTTTTCAAACACCGGCAAAATTTTTGAGCATGTAAGTACAGTCCATAAATTGTAAATTATGATCCTTGTTGGTCAAAATAAAAACATTTTATTTTAGTTTTATTTTATAAAACTGACCAACTTTCCACAAAAGCATTCAAAGAAAAAAAAATGTTGTCCCATACAAATCAACGCTCAGTCAAAGGGATTGAATGGGAGGACGAAAAATTTTAATCATTTTTTTATAAAATATACAACGTGGAAGGGACATACCCGTAATAAATCGAACCACAGGCTATACTAGATCACTATAGTGTAATGAAATTAAAATAACAGCGAAAACACAAAAAAAAAATCGGCGTTCTATACAAAAGTGTGCAGCCGCCCGGACTATTTGTATGGGAATGTCGATTTTTTTTGGTTTATTGGTTGTTATTTTAATTTTATCATATTATGATCTAGTATAGCCCTTTCACCTTGTTTGTACCTATAATCTATTTGTTTAGGTATTTAAAAGAATGTAAACAATATTAACATGTCTTTTTTTTAAATATACACTTTATGAATCAATACCTTCGCAAATTACAAATTATTTATTTTATAAATTATAAATTACATAATTTATTTGTAGTTTGCAAAGGTATTGATTATTAAAGTGTATGTTTCAATAAAAACACATGTCAAGATTGTTTACATTCTTTTAAATACCTAAACAAATTGACTATAGTTCAATATCACAGACTGACCTTGCTTCAAAAGTTTGGCTGGTAATATAAACTCATTGTATCTTGGATGGAAGTTTCATGAAAATAAAAATCTAAAGCCGTGTCACGTAAGTACGTGGCAACGTAGACGTGTTCACACCCTCGTATCACGTGACACTGTGACCTGAAGGGCCGCCTGACCTGGATTGCGCAATTAAATATTCATCTTAGGTGTCTTCCTTCTGTCATCGGAAATAGAACTTGTCCAATGTCCATTTGGGGTCCGATTTTATGTGTTTTATTGGTAACACCACACATTTTATTAAGGTAATGTTACCCAATACATTTACTTTTTATGTAATGTATTATTTCAATCTGTAGGTACTCCATTACTATTTTAAAATAATTTATTGAGAAAAAAGAAATAAATACTAGAATAGATAAACAACTTACTAAACTAAATTAAAATAAATTAAAAAAAAAAAATAATTAATGTACTCTATTTGGTTCGGTATTTAAATAAAATGTAAACTGCTTTGGCATGTATTTTGGACGAAATATACACTTTATTAAGTAATATTTTACACATAAAAAATTGTATGTATTTTATAAATTAATTCATTTGGAGTTTGCAAAGGTATTGATTCATAAAGTGTATATTTTAATAAAAAGACTTTTTAAGATTGTTTATATTTAAGTACCTAAATAAGTGGAGTATAGTGATTAAAATATGTAGTAAATATAACACACATTTATCCTTTAATCATTTTATTCTTTTAAAATGAATAATTAATAAATGTGTGGTTACCAGAGGGCCGTCGGGGTAGAGCTTGCAGCAGGCAGAGATGAGTCGAGGACCAAGGTGGAGGCCTTTGCCCAGCAGTTGGACATAAGGACAAAAGGCTAGTAAAAAAATAAAGAATGTTTACCTGTTGTTAGTAGTTGAAGATGTAACTTGTTTAAAATGAGTAATAAACATGTAAAATTATGGAAATACTTTGAAACTCTACTCTGAGGGCAAGGCCGGATTCAGGGGGGGCCATGGGGGTCATGACCCCCCCTGGGCTGGGTCCAGATAGGTCCTGGACCCAGCCCACTTATTGAAATTGTTAAACATAATGTTTTTAAATATTTTTTTGTCACAATATAGATTTTATGTAAGTATCTTCAATATAAAATTAATGGGGGCCATGACCCTCCCTGGGCTGGGTCCAGGTAGGTCCTGGACCCAGCCCACTTATTGAAATTGTTAAACATAATGTTTTTAAATATTTTTTGTCACAATATAGATTTTCTGTAAGTACCTTCAATATTTAATTAATTTAATAAAATATTTTGTATAGTAATGGCAAACGCATTATTCGGAAAAAATTGAATTTTACCGCGCCACTGCCTCATTTAAATATATGTATTTTTAAGTACAGTAAGTACTTACATACATTAATAAAATACCTACTTTTTACCTGTATCTATGAATATAAAAATTAAATTATAACTTCTTGTGACTTGATCACGACTCTGTGACCCCCCCTGGCACCAAAGCTGGATCCGCCCTTGTCTGAGGGCGGCCACACTCGCACTTGGCCGGATATTATTTTAACTGAACCTGGAAGCCCACGCAAATGCATCCTCGATATGACAGGAAGCTAGCAACTAGCTTCCTGTCATATCGAAGATGTACCTATAACAGTGTGAATAACATGATTTGTAAATAGGTACATACTTCGTGCCGCAGTGACTCCAAGTTTTGTTCGTTTTTTTTGTGTCAGTGGCCAACGCTGGTTTAAGATTTTTCAAACTACCTAAAGGCATCTGATATAGCTTGACGGCTGTAATACAACGATGAAAACTAGGACAAATTTCTAAGGGACCAATCTAATCTATGTATATAAAAGCGAAAATCACTCACTCACTCATCACGAAATCTCGAAAACAACATGGCCAATGTAGGTGAAATTAAGCAGGAAGGTAGATTGTGACTAGCAGACGTTCGCTAAGAAAGGATTTTCGGAAATTCCGACCCTAAGGGGGTGAAATAGGGGTTGCCAGTTTGTATGAATCTTCGTAATTTTTAAAGTGAGACACATCAAATTTTTAATTTATTTTAGCAGTTAGTAGAAAGTAATAATGCATTTATTAAATTTCGAAAATTACATCTATATAGGAGTGAAATAGGGGTTGCAAGTTTGTATGAATCTTCGTCATTTTTGAAGCGAGACAGATGACATTTTGATATAGTGGTTAGTAAAAAATAATCTTTTAATTGAATTAAAAAATTGCATCCCCGGGAGTGCATTAGGGGTTGCAAATTTATATTATTATAAAACTTCGTAATTTTTTCAGTAAGAGACAAATTAATTGTGATAAATAGATCCGTCGCTCTCCTTTGCTTTAGTAAATGACGGTAAAGGGAATGAGAACGGGAACGGGAACGGGAGTGGGAGCGGGAGCAAGAGCGGGAGCGGGAGCGGGAGCGGACACAAGCAATTCAAATATTTTAAATTATTAACATAATAATTCATATGTTTATGACTTAAACGCGGACGAAGTCGCGGGTTAAAGCTAGTCATTAATATAATTGTTCAAATCTGCTAGCGACGGTCGCCGATAAAAGCGCGCAATGATCACCACCATAGAATTATAACCCATTCTCTGATCACCACTGATTTTGTTGCAGGCATACTCCCAGACAGAAGTAACCGAGTGGATGACATCTATTTGCGATTCTATCACGGGTGAGTTTCAAACTTTTCATAACCATATTGTCAGGCTGTCAATATTAGATTGGATTCCGATATAGGAACAAGAACAACAATAGTAGACGGAATATTTTCTCTTAGGTACATACAATATGTGACAAAAACCCTGTCCGCTCTTGCTCCTACTCCTACAAGGAGTAGGTAGGAGTAGGAGCAACTCAGACCGTCAATATGAACAACTTTTCCTATGGGACCAACGCTTGAAACTCGAAGAAAAAAATAGCCATTTTTATACGAATTGCCGGGCCGGCCGAACACTTTTGTATGAAAATGTCAAATTTTCTTTCGAGTATCAACAAAAGAAAATTTTTCCCATAGGAAAAGTTGTTCATATTGACGGTCTGAGTAGCTCCTAAAAGGATCGGACAGGGTTTTTGTTAGATATTGTATAAGGTCTAACAAAATAAACTATGTTAAGAGTGAATTCAGTCTATGATACTGAACAACTTTCCCCAAGGAACAGAAGGTCTCAAGGAAATGAGAGGTCTTTGTGGCCTCCTATACAATCATATTTGACCAATCAGCTGATCCGAGTTTGTATGGAAAGCCAAAAAAAAATTTTATATTTCGACGTATCATAAACAAGACACAAATTGTTCGTTATTCACCATCACTACCAATAGAAAAGAAGCCCATAAACATTAGTTATTAATTATACAAGTTACACGTTTTCTAGTAATAGAGTATATAGTTATACCTTCAACTAATTACTTAGTAATTGTAAGGTTTCATAGCATGAGAAATAGCGTTCACGGACAAGCTGGAAAATGTTTGAACTCAGATCAGAGTATGTAGAAGAGCTGGTTTGCCTTGCCTGCGTTCAATAAACGAGAAATGGGCCAGACAGAGTACTTTTAGCGTATTGGTAAACTAGTGATTCTGTGAGAACAGTAGACCTCGCGAGCCCTTACAACCATGAAATAACCGATATTTTACCGTCTCTCTGGCTTAGCAAACCCAATTAAGAGTTTTGAAACCAACCTACCAGTGAAAGTACTGAATAAACTTAGTATCCTGAAATTAAAAATAAATAAAAAAGATTCGCAGTATCATGCTTTAGTAAAAAAAGCCAATTAATATTTTTTATATTTCGATATGTCCTTGGGTAAAGTCGTTCAATTTCATTCCCTCTCCCAACTTAACTTCTTTTATTTCAATTTATATTTAACTTTTGTACTGAGTACATATGTATAGCCTGTGGGTTTGACCAATATGGGAGTGATGTTTGTTACTGTATAATCTGCTCATAAAGCTCTTTCATTTGATTTCGACGACGTCACAGTTACTACCCACCATTTTCGTACTTGTGATTCCATAGATTTGTATTAACGACATCATACTAAATGCACTAATACCAAATATACAGAAAATCAATTTCGAGACAAATTTTGGGCGAATTGCCGACACGTTCAAGTTTATCGTACAAAAAAGTTGTTCAGACATAAAAGTTGCGTCTTAATAAGAATAACTAAAAACTCTTATGACATTTTAGATTTTTTTTAAATAATTGAGATATGAGATTTTTTTAAGTTACGAATCCTCATATTTCCGCCATTTTTATAATCTCAAATAACTGGCTCAAAAAAATATCCAATAAAATTACCGAACCTGTTCACAAAATTTCATGAGAATCGGTTAAGAAATGCGACCTGTAGGCGAGAACAGACAGACAGAGGGACAAAATAATTTTCGGCCAGTGGAAACTGAGACGCTTCGCTCGCTCGGTCAGTAAAAATATTTATAAAAAAAAATTAAAGCGACAAATTACACTGATTGAGCTCGCCCCAAAGTAAGTTCGAGAATTGTGTTATGGGATACTAAATCAAGGATACTATATTTTATACCAAATACATATTATATAGATAAACACCCAAGACCCAAGACAATTTGAAAAAGGCCAATTTCCAACTTACCCTGACCGGGGATCGAACCCGGAACCTCTGGGCGGCGGGCTAGCATGGTGACAACTATAATACGCCACGGAGGTCGTCACCTATGTTTTATCAATGGTGGCGAGAAGATAGAATATTTAAACGCTGTCTATCCCATTAGGGATAAAACGTGACAGTGTAAAGTATAGATAGTAAAGTAGTACTTAGTAATCAAACGCATTTATTGTTTATTACGTACAGTACACTAACGTATAAACATAAAATACGTTTGAAATCGTGCTCTCACAGCTACGCCTACGATCTTAGTCGTATAATGGACTCCGAGCTTCAAAGCACCATTCACTGTAATAAACATATATTTAGATAACATCTATCTTCAACCACACCACAAAATAAATAATAGTCTTCTTCCTTCGTACGAGTATATTTAAGCAGCTAGGTGGCCGAGGTTTGCTCGATGAAAAACGCACAGAAAACTCTAAAGATTAAATTTTTGGCTCCAAATACCAAATCATAGAAATCTTCGGCTTCATTTCCGAAATCATCAAAGGAATAAACGTAATAAGTACGTCCACGTTTACAGAAAAAATTGAAGATGTTTGAACTCAGACCAAAGAATAAAGAAGATATGACAAGTGTTGCACATTTGTACTCAAGATGATAAAAAGCATTACCATGTTTAATGAATACAGGTATATTTTTAGTAAAAATCTTGTGCAATACCTCATACAATACCCGGCACGTAAGTTGAACAAAAAAACCGGCGGCGCATGGTTTTACGGCGCATTTAACTGGAGATAAAAGTGTTAAAAGAGATTTTTTGGTCTTTCTTCAAAGCCGAAATCATTTGTATTTGAAATTCGGATAGAAATGTGGTTCTAAACGGACAAACAACGTACAACAACGACCGCCATTTTTTTCAACTTACGTGCCGCGTATTATACGTGTATATGTATAAGGGCCGGCACGCATATGGCGAAGCGCAGCGCAGAGCATTTTTCACTGTCAAACTAATATCGACAATGTACTGTTTAAAATAATATTCAAAATCAATTAACACGATATTTACGCACATATGGCTTTCGACTTGGCTATAAGTATTGTGGCCCTAAGGTATTACACAAGCAAGATACGTATGATGACTTGATGAGACATACCTATGTGCCTCGTGAGTGTGCCTCTTCGGTGTCACAGCCAGTAGCGGTTTTAGGGTAGGGCGCGGTTGAGCGACCGCCCCGGACGCTAGATATAAAAGGGCGCTACGACCGCCCCTGTGTAAATCCCCTCACTCATTGATCGAGGCCTACTTCCTTTAGCGAAAAATCGTTATATTCGAATTTTATGTTTATTTTATTGTGTCCTTCTCCTTTTTAACCTCCGATTCAAAAAGAGGGGTGTTATAAGTCTCACGTCTATGTCTGTTTGTCTGTGTGTAGTTGTAGGCATCGTAGCTCTCGAACGGATGGACAGATTTCAATTTGGTTTTTTTGGCGTGAAAGCAAGTTTCCTTGTGGTGGTTCTTTGCTATGTTTATTGGACATCGGTTCAGCGGTTCGAAAGTTATGGGGGCGTAAACGCTTAAGAGGCAATGTGTTTTTAATTTGCCTAGCAAATAAACCTGTTTGGAATAGGCACAGGTATGGTACATCATAGAAGCGGACAATCATTTATGTTTAAACTACTACAAACGAAACTATACATCCGTGCACACGTCAATGTGTGTGTTCACCCCTCAACACACGCGACAAGACGAGAACGGGGGAGAGGTGCGGGGACGGGTAACAGGGACGCATATTGCGCTGAAGCCTAGGAGTTTCCATTCTGTATTTACCTTAATTCTGTATAATAGGTTTGAAGTAGAATCTGGCGGTGACGACTTATCATACAAGTGGCCCTTTTGCTTGATTAAACATGATTTTTGTTTTAGTTTCATTTGTTTACAATAAATGATTGCTTCCCATCACAACAAAAACAAATTTTCTTCAATGTCACGCCATGACTGAGAACGCATGATTATATCGCAAGGTCGCATCGAAATGGCTTCAATTATTAAGCGAACGCTGTCATTTGTGTTTGTAGGTTAAAGTTAATACTTTATATATTGGACGAATAGAGAGGCGAGTAAATTAAACAAACACTCTTATTTTGTTGTATGTATTGCGGATAACTTCATATTAACATTACTAGATTTACTTAAAATAACCCGGTCGTTTTAGGGACTGTAATTTTTTTTTGCATGTAGACTAAAAAGAAACGCTTTGTGGACCAGCAGCGTACTATATTGTCGAACCAAATAAAATCTTTTCGTATCCTTATTGAAGACTTTTATATTAAACCTTGTACTATCGCTTGTCCTATAAACAAGCGACAGTATGATAATATAAGTATTATATACAGAACAGAAACTGCTATGGTCCCGCGCAATATGCGTCCCCGTTGCTCCGTCCTCGCACCTCTCCCCCGTTCTCGCCTTGTGGAGGGTGTTAAGGCGGGTCCCAGCCGCTCTGTTTTCAACGCGAGCATAGTTTGAAAAGCTTGGTGTTTAATCCAGGGCAATGCTAAAAAAGAGGCAAACCAAAAAGAGAGAGATAGCACCTAAGGGAATGGTATGCATTCCATTAAATGAAATTAGTATTATTATTAACTATCCATTAAATGAATTTCATTAACTATTCATAGGGTGAGAAAATTTCATAAAACTTGTTTCAGGTGATACGTGTTTATCAGTAAGCCTTACAAGTATGTGAAATAAATGTTTTGTTTTCAAAATTTTCAATATATTTGCGAGGTTTGTATCGAAATATTTTCTTTACTTTTACAATTAATGAGTAGTTTATGAACGATCGAAGTTTAGCTAAAAAAAAGCAGATTTTTGGAGGCTTATACTGACTTTGTTTTTCTAAATTCCAACTTTATATTTCGATAGAAACCTAGAAATAGCGCACAAGATATCTGTGAGTTCAAAAGTTTTCAAGAAAGGTCAGATACAACGCCATAATCACGTACGAGCGTTTGTATGAAAAGTAAGACGGGAAGACCGCTCTTAAGCGGGTGGCTGCAGGCGCCTGGAGCCGCCTCGACAAGGTGAGAACAGGGAGAGGTGCCAGGACGGGGAACGGGGACGCATATTACGCGGGAGATTCCGTTCTATATTAATTCTGTACCACGATCGCCGAAAGGTGTCGCGGGTATTCTGTCGCTCGTCTGTTAGAGCCCCTAATGATCACTTTCGGCGGTACAATATCACCGTTCGTTCCACAAATAAGCTGCCGCAGGAAAAAATTCTAATTTTGATCTTTTTCAGGAGCACTGCAGAAGATTATGTGGACTTTCCACTGTCACAAGCCAGCCGGCTCTTCGACTTCAAAGGCTTCGACAGGAATAACCCTACAGTTCTGTACATCCATGGCTTTATTGAGACGGCCCAGCAGGAAAGTGTCCAGGTGAGTGAGATAACTCACCTTTTCGAGTCGAGACGGCTTCCATACGGATAGTATGGAGGCTTCGAATGGGGCGCAGTAAACAGTAGAATGTTTGCTGCGCCCCATTCGAGGCATTCTCCTAATTTCATTCTTCAATCAAAGGAATCATCACAATGATGACGTGAAGCTTATCACTTATAAGCTTCCCATCATTCCACATGGAAAATCATTAACCACCTCCGAACTGAGGAAAGCCGGTGTAGGCTTAACTTGGCCCGATGGCGTTATTAATCCAACTGCAATACAGTGACATAACGATCAGACTATCATGCCCAAAATTCAAATGTTTATTCAGTAATAAGAAATTAAAAAGCACTTTCACAAGTCAATCAGTATTATTTATTTTTAAAGAAAAGCTACCGATACCAGCGCTTCGTAACGACCACTGCTGAGAAGAAACGCCGAAAGAAACTCATTTTCACACCAGCCCACACCGGCCCCACCAGCTGCTAGAAGCTTAACTTATGTTAAGCTTCTGGCAACGCTGTGAAAGTGGCGACCTTCTGGAAGGAATAAATCTAATTTCATTTTGAGCTTTGAACACGAGAAGAAGACTAATAACAATTTTGATCATTATAGGGCAATTGCTTGGTAATTTTCCACATTGCGTGCATCTAGGTCAGTAGGAATAAGTGCCTTGTTATTAAAATAAAACTTTTTTATTGCACCGATGTCACGGTGCTATGTAGCTCCTTAAATAATTTCTTGCAGCTAGTCTTTGGAACTTTAGATAAATAGCAGTTTAACCCGAATTGTGAACTCGTAAACCCCAAATCTCGGCAACGCCTTGACAGATTTGTCTAATGTTCGAACTGAAAATTATATTGATAAATAAATACTGAACTGGGTTTCTTTTGGCGTAATCTTCCCAGCAGTGGTCGTTCCGAAACCCTAAAAGATAAATTTATACTACATCGATTTTTTTTTTACTTTGACTTTGACTTTATTTGCTAATTCTACACGCCTACCTAATTTCGTGAAGATACGATCAAAACTACTCGAGTTATCGTACAATCATACATACAAACGCCGGATTGTTCAAGTAGACTCGGAGAACTTCATTCGCTTCGCTCGCTCGTTCAAATATAGTTTTGGTATCTCATGAGTGTTATATGTGTGTAGTGTATTTATCACTCTTGTAAAATGTAGGAATTATACATAAGTAGGCTGTAAACTTATATAAGTACCTAAGTTATTATGGTTAACAGAGTTAACTATTGTACATTAATTGAAGAACTTTTAATTGGAAAATAACAATTATTTTCTCGTGATGGTTTTCTTATTTAAGGTGAACGCGCACTTATCCGAGCCAAACGCGTCGAACGAGCCGAACGATACGAATTTAAGAATTCTTTATATAAAGTCCTATGAAACCTCGCACACCTGACCGCGACGAATCGTCCGAATCTGGAAGAAACACAGATTTCCTAGACGAATTTGGATGACGTCAACAAATTCGGCGCGGTTGATGCGATCGAATCTGCCTGATTTAGACAATGACAAGTGTGTGCGTAAGAGCAACAAGAGTTATGCGATCGAGTTACTGCTTCGATTTATTTTAAATGTTACAAAAATGAGTGATTGTAATATAATTGATTAATAAAGCGCTGACAATAAAAATCTCGTCAAGATTCATCACAATTCACATGTAATTAAATTGCGACAGGTGTAAAGGAAATGGAAATGATTCTTTCGGCGCGGATGAATGTGCGTTTACCTTTAATGGGATAAACCGATTGATAATTTCCCAAAAATTTCCGTTTTCCGCAAAAGTGCGAAATAAATCTTCACATTTAACGTAAAACTCACTTTAAACTGTAAAAAGTAGATCATAAAATAGTTTGAAAGGTTATCAAGAACATCATTTCAATTCAATTGATCAAACCAAAATTTTAAATGATATCTCAGTTTCTTTTTAAAAATATATCTCAAATCGGGGAGCACTGGACCTCGAAAAATCCATGTATTAACTGGATTTTGTCTAATCAAAGCGTAATTTTTACAATGCGGTTAGTTCAAAATGAGACAAAAAGGAGAGAGAGAGGCCTATGTCCAGCATTGGAATGGTCTGACACGTTAATGATAAGACAAAAATGACACGATTTAGTCTACCTACCGAAAAACACCAAAATCGATCGTATATCGAATTACGCCAAAGGTTTATTACTTCTAGAAGTAAATTTGTATAGAACAACAATTCTTGAAATATAGTGGAATATTTATTTGAAAAAGTTTATATACATACATAGGTACTGCACTGCCACTAAAAGTAACTAATATGTACCTTATAAAATTACTATCGGTACGCTAATTATTATGTACCTTAAAAAATTACTATCGGTACGCTAAGTAGGTATTATGTACCTTATAAAATTACTATCGGTACGCTAAGTATTATGTACCTTATAAAATTACTATCGGTACGCTTAGTATAATGTACCTTATAAAATTACTATCGGTACGCTAAGTATTATGTACCTTATAAAATTACTATCGGTACGCTAAGTATTATGTACCTTATAAAATTACTATCGGTATGCTAAGTATTATGTACCTTATAAAATTACTATCGGTACGCTAAGTATTATGTACCTTATAAAATTACTATCGGTACGCTAAGTATTATGTACCTTATAAAATTACTATCGGTACGCTAAGTATTATGTACCTTATAAAATTACTATCGGTATGCTAAGTATTATGTACCTTATAAAATTACTATCGGTACGCTAAGTATTATGTACCTTATAAAATTACTATCGGTACGCTAAGTATTATGTACCTTATAAAATTACTATCGGTACGCTAAGTATTATGTACCTTATAAAATTACTATCGGTATGCTAAGAATTATGTACCTTATAAAATTACTATCGGTACGGTACCTACTCGTAACAACACGTAATCAATGGTTTGATTTGTCATCTCCTTGGGTGGCATTTTATTAACATTAATTAATTCGCATTATCATTTTAATATCAAGTTTACGAAGTTGTAACAATACAACAGCTGTATAAATATAATAATGTAGACCAGTGGGTTTGTATTTATTACCTACTGATTAAAACAATCATCTATAAACAGAAACAAATAAGTACAAATCACGATGGTCATGACCGTCAGGCATATGAGGATAGAATTATGAATAAGAAGAAGGAATACACATAAAACAAATTAATCAATTCTTTCATTAGATTTACCAGCGCACTATAAAATGTTGGAAATCCTGCGTCGTACGGAAGTTCTACGTGCTTAGAGTTGCTGACCTATAATGGAACTGGGCAGGACACTTGACTAGAAAGAACGATGGAAGGTGGAGTAAGTCTTTCACGGAATGGTACGGAAAACGCAGTGTTGGGTTGTTGATATCAAACAGATTGCTGAAAACTGGATAGCTAAAGCTAGGGATAGGGTTCAATGGCGCAGACAAAAGGAAGCTTATGCCCAGCAGTGGGCCGTTGAGAGGTGACGATAATGATGATGGAAATGTTGGAAATATCGGTGACTAAGTATCAATGATATGTAAATGGTGTGAAAATAAGTTGTTATAATTGTAATATTTATTTTATTTATTTATTAAATCTTTATTGACCACAATGGTGCAGAAGGTGGATTTAATGCTAATAATATTCATATTTATTTATTAATAGATAATTATATTCAAACCATGAGTACAATTTAGACTTGTATTCATTGATGTTCCTGGAGGTAATTATAGATTTGTTCCAGAATGAATGAAAAAATCTAGAGCGAATATTGTGTGTGAGCGAATCCTTTTTTTTCTCACCCAGTGTAAATTCAAAATTCAAATGATTTTTCAATTATTCAGTAATTAGACTTTTACGCACTTTAACATTTCAATAAGTATAATTTACATTAAGTGTACTGTATATTAAAGATTAATTTATTTAAAAAAAAAGCTGCCTATACCACCGCTTTGTAACGACCACTGCTGAGAAGAAAAGCCGAAAGAAACTCATTTTCATCATTAAGGCTGAAACTAAAAGATTAAACCTCTCAATAAAAGACCTATAATGATTAAAACATCTAAATAGTTAATCAAGAACGTTAAATTTTTATTTACTTTTATATTTTTTATGATTTTCAGGTCATGGTGAACGCATACTTAGAAGCCAGGCCTGACACGAATATTGTCCTTCTGGATTGGTCCAACATGTCCCATGGGTCTTATTTAGTCAATGCTGTAAGAAACTCCAAAAAGGTAAGAATAATTATTTAAATTAAGTACACTTAAATTAAATAAAACGCGACGAATTGATAACCTCTTTCTTTTTTGGAAGTCGGTTAGTTAGACAAAAAAAAGGTTTTTCGCAGATCTTTATATCGTTATTATATAGGTTCCCTTACATACCATTTTTAGGGTTCCGTGCCCAAAGGGTAAAGACGGGACCCTATTACTAAGACTCTGCTGTCTGTCTGTCTGTCTGTCATCAGGCTGTATCTCATTAACCGTGATAGCTAGACAGTTGAAATTTTCACAGATTGTGTATTTCTGTTGCCGCTATAACAACAAATACTTAAAACAGAATAAAATAAATATTTAAGGAGGGCCCAACAACCCATTCAACAAACGTGATTTTTCATAGATAATGGTAGGAAACCCTTCGTGAAAAGATAATTATTTTTAAAAGTACCTTCCTCCGAGTAACCTTCATAAATATTATACAATATTTAAAAAAAAAACGCTGTCCGATCCTTGTAGGTGCAACTCAGACCGATAATATGAACCACTCTTCATATGGGACCAATGTATAAAACTCAAAGAAAAAATCTTAAGAACACTTTTGTATAAAAATGTCGATTTCTTTTTCGAGTTTCAAGCATTGGTCCCCTAGGAAAAGTTGTTCATATTGACGGTCTGAGTTGCAACAAGGATCAGACAGGGTTTTTGTTACACATTGTATACTTTTATTTATTACAATTGTGATACGCGGACTTAAATTAAAATTTTATTTCGTTTTAAGATTTTATTTTACCTATTACTATTAAACATTTTAATATTGTTAAAATTATCAACTTATATCAATTTGCTGGTAAAGTAAAAAATACCATAACAGGTTGCTGCTTTTTATGGAATTTTACGAAGAAACGATCATATCTGAATACGTATTGACAAAATATGGTAATATGATGTGATCACTGATCAGACCATATGGGCCTTGGAATTTAGGCAGTTCCAATTCTATATCTGTCCAGCCGACGTAGCAACAGGAAGTTGGACTAAAGACCCATTTACATGCTATTATTTAAATGCTTGATCTCTTGCTCTTGCTTGATCTAAACAAAATATAATATATTGCCAGTATGTAAATTGGCAGTTTCATGGCTCAGCTTAATACATAATTGTTGTACGTATTGTGTTATAATAGACATAGCTGTCCATGGCGGGCGGAATGTTTAAGTCTGTCTAGGCAGCGCCTGTCACCCGCCTGAAATTAAAATTTCATCCACACCACTTGGATAGTTGGCAATCAACCACCGTACGTTTTAAAAGGAACTTTTTACCACGTACGACGGAACTGTGGAATTAACTATCTGCAGCAGTGTTCCAGACCGATATGACATTGAAACCTTCAAAAAACGAGTCTATATTTTCTTGAAAGGCCGGCAACGCTTCTGTTTCACCCCTGGTGTTGAGTGAGTGTTGGAGGAACTCGAAGAAAAGAATGAAGAGTATCCTTTCAATATACATTTCCTATGGCAGTAATGCTGGGATTTTGAAAATATTTCGACTATTCTATAGAAATTGTTCGGTCAGCTGAATACTTTTGATTTTATATTAGTCAGTAGGATAGCCACATATTGGAAATTTGGGTAAAAAAATGAAAAAATATGTCTTTTTTTGATACAGTTTTGTGTTCTATGGGACAGAAACTCGTATTACTTCCGATTTTAAGATTTCAATATAGCTAGTGGGTGTAAAACTAACTTGTGATGAAATACATGCTTACATACCTATATACAATCACGTCTATATCTCTAAAGGGGCAGACGTGGCATTTTGGATCTTGCGGCTCTAAGCAGACAGAGCCCAGTCCCCGTCCCCGTCCCCCGCCCCTCTCCCCCGTTCACGCAGTATAGAGTCGTTTAGTGGTTGGCCGCAGTCGCCTGCAGCCTCCTCGACAAGGCAAGAACGAGGGAGAGGTGTGTGGACTGGAAACGGGGACGCATATTGCGCGGAACCTCAGAAGATTCCGTCCTGTATATAATACTTATATTAATTACGTGTCTACGATCTCTAATTAATGAATAAGTATCATGGGAACATTTGATCCGGGTACGATAAGGGGTGGTCTCTTAGATTAATAAATTTGACGAAGCATGTTGCGGATAACTAACTGTGAAAAAGTTGACGAAGCGTGTTGCGGATTACTCACTGTGAAAATGTTGACGAAGCGTGTTGCGGATTACCAACTGTGAAAATGTTGACGAAGCATGTTGCGGATTACCAACTGTGAATATTTTGAGAAGAGTTAAATAAATATAATATATCATTAATGAATTCTATATTAATAAATTTCCAGGTAGGACTAGCAGCAGCGGAGAAGCTGAACAACTTGTTAGAAGGCGGCCTGCAGTTAGACAGACTACACATCATAGGGCATTCTCTCGGCAGTCACGTCGCGGGGTACGCCGCCAGAGAACTAAAAGCCAAATACAACAAAACTATAAAAAGGTTTGTAGTTCCTTTTTATTTTTAACTTTATATTACGGTCCCGTGCCAACCCGACAATATTGTCAGTTTTTGACAAATAGTTCTAATTGACGCGACAAGAGTCATTTAATAAAAATGTCTATTAAATCCAAACGTGACAGGTAAAAAGTGACAAAACTGGACGACTTAAAACCTGTTTAATAAAAGCGACAATTGTCAGATTTTACCTGTCGAGTCTCGTAGAAAATATTCTAGACTTATTTGTTGGTAATTGACAAATCGACACTTTTTGTCAAATTTTTCATAACATTATATCGAGACATAAGGTAAAAGCCAAGCAGATTAGCTCATTGAAGTGGTGGTGGACGAGGCACATAGCGCGAAGAACCGATGGGGCAGAAAGGTTCTTGAATGGCGGCCACGTACCGGCAAGCGCAGCGTAGGATACCCACCTGCTAGATGGTCAGATTACCTGAGCAAGGTTGCAAGAAAACGCTGGATGCAGGCTGCTTAAGATCGGTCGTTTTGGAAATCCTTGGGGAAGGCCTATGTCCAGCAGTGGACTTCCTGTGGCTGATATGATGATGATATCAAGACATGCTTATGAGAGAACATGAGGGTAATTTAAAAATAATATAACAATTTTACTTAAGTGTTGTTTCGGCTTTCGGCTTTGCTGCAATGGAAGGAATATGCTATATCATATAATATCGTTTGCGTGGTTGTATAGTTTGCACCAAATATTTATCTTCACTTCTACAGCTGCCCATCGATTACATTAATACAGTTTGTTTATTTATTACATAGCTGCTGTATTGCCTTTTCATTGGGTAAGGATACTTGTCGAAAATGTCTGACAATCGCTAAATGGTGAAAATATTTGTTCTGGCAACTTCTTGTTTAATAAAACAAATTCGACAAGTGTTTCTGGACAAATTGTCACATAACGCCTTTTAAGAAAAATTGTTTATTTAACAAGATAATGTTTAAATGTCATGACAACTCGACATTTTGTAGATTTTCCACCATGACAAATTTGAAATGTTTATTAAACAAAAAATTGACAAATCGTCGGATTGTCACCTGTCGTCTGTCACATGTCATTCATTGTCTCCAGGTAGTGTCAATCAGTGTCAGATAGTGTAGGTAAGGCATCGGTACCGGTTTATACTGGTTTTTGAACTCGGCCTGAGTCGCAGCTCGACCCACAGGGCGGCCAGGGTCGGACAAAAACCCATTTGGAAATTTTTAACGGAGGTAAAATCGAGTCTTAGTTTCTCCATTAGAATCGATAACTATGAACGTATTCATAATCACATAAATCAATGACAGCGGTTTTAACATTCCACAATCAGTTGACCAAGTTCTCCTCCATAGAACTACACTTGATTTTATAATTTGTTAGTATTATGATTTTGAAACATGGATTGCGTATAACAAGGTATATTTTATATATAGTACTAAAGATCTGCACTCTAAAAATATATTTAATATGATTATAGATGTAATTTTGTACCGCTAAAATTTATCAATAAAATTTTAGTTACAATGATAAAAAAAGTAACAATGATAAAAACTGATGAGCAACAAAAGTTACAGGGAAGTATATGCCTATTCTTCTTTTACTAGGATATGAAAAAAAAATCTTGCTTTAACTTGCTATTCTTAATATTATAGGCTTTTTTTACTGTACGTTCGTGAACTAACTTTTACTCATCGTGAACTGGTTGACCTAATATTTCAAGATCCTTGTAAAAGTTAGAATGTTAAGTATGTAAATTCCAAATGCAATTGTCCTCCTGATCAGCTTAATTCAATTTCAATAAGGAAAGCATCAATATTCTTTAACGATCTTAGAAGGAAGTATGTCGGTACTGTCTGCAGAAGAGACCTGTTGTTGTTGTAAGTGCTGACTTAGGTGCAAGAAACTGAATCTTTCCCATGCATGTTTTTTCATCTAGACATCAATTCAATTTCTGAAAGATCAAAACGTAGAAAAGTCGCAGACTTACGCGGCACTGCAAAGGGGTTATCATTCGCTGATTTTATGAATTATATTAGAAATTAACATAATTCCAAGATATATTTTATAGTCTGTAAAAATAATACAGTTTAGAATGTTATCTGATTTTAAAATCCGGGAAGTAAACAACATTTTTTAAAGGAATAAATACCTGATGGCTAAAATTAATACCTAATACAATGATAAATAAATCAAGACGATTGATTCATTTTACATAATGTATTTTATAAATAATTAACTCCGCTTTGAAGTATGGGGCGACCGCTTTGTGCGATCCTCGCGCGTCATTTCTCTACTGCGCACTTTCTGTCTTCACCTTTACCTTTGTTTGAATTATTAGTGAATTAAACAAACATTAATAATAAATAATACGTTAAAATAAATTAACATAAAATCGTGTTTTTTTTTTAATCTGGTTCCTTTTGTTTTACTTACACTAATGCAAAACTGAGCTTGTGCCTCGAGGACTGTAGACAAAGTGTAAAACTGCAAGACCCAAAGGCCACTCATAGCGTGATGACGTGAATGTTTTATACATTCACGTCATCACCCTAAGAGTGGCCACAGAATAAGTACTAGTACTCACTCAGAAAAGAAATTCAAAGAAATATCTACTTAATGTGTTTAGCGCTATGGTTTAATTTCGCTCGCGTCAGAACTCCGAATGTTTAGATACCTAGTCATCCATTGTAAGCCAATTTCATCTCTATTACTCCTAACAAATGATTCATGTAACTGAATTTTCTCCTTTAAAGTGGTCACCGCACGCATATTTTCAATACCTAAACGGGGAGTGACACAGGCCTGGAGTGCTTAGCATTCCATTCCATAGCCTAATTTTTTCCCTTTTACCATGTTCGTGCTCACCTTTGATTCTTACGACCTAGGCTCTATCTTACCTGTTAGGGCTAAAGACGTAACCACCTATCAGTATCTTTTAAGCGTATATGTTTATTATTATTGCAACTTTTACATGTCACCAGAGACTGTAATACCGATATTTTGTATCGATATATCGATACAAATATCTATAAAATACCGATATAATACCAATATTTTGTATTGATATATCGATATTTTGTATCGATATATTGAGATATCGATAAAAACTATCGACATCTTACTGGTATCGGGTATCGATATATCGATATAAAATATCGGTATTACAGTCCCGGCACGTCACTACTCTTGGTATACCTTACGTGTATTTCTTATAATACCTCGATATTTTAAAGAAAAACTTCCGATACTAGAATTTCGAAACGACCACTGCTGATAAGAAACGCTGAAAGAAACTTATTAACTATGGGAATGGTGAAACCAATTAATATTTCAAACCATAAGTTTTAAATAATTTGTTTGTAGATGGAAAAGCGATGATTTATAAATACACCTCGCCACACACGTTCACCTTGGCCTGTGTGGATCATTACAGAATTTTCCATACTGTGGCTAGTGATTTGTAATTATGACGTATCTACCAGAAATTGAGCAAACATCAGTACAATCTATACTTTTTATTTTTAATGATCATTTTAATTTACTCGTTTCCATATGTTTGGGAATCGATTTTTGTTCACTTGGTTTTTATACCCTACTTATATTGTAAAGTTGGAAGCTAAACTAATTAGAATATTATCATGACATTCATGACAGAACAATTAATTATTTAAAAAAATATTTTTTAATACAAGCTTTTACCTAAAGTGCTCCTCAAGACAAATCAAATGAGCCCAAACTCAATGGGGTTGCGTCGTTTCATTAAAGAGTTCCTATGGCTATCTATCAGCTTCATCGTCAGATCAGCTCCATGACATCGTAATATTGCATTGTCACGCTATATACGTATGCATGCAAAATTTCAGCTCAATCGGAAACCGAGAAGTGGGTCAAATTTAACTTGCGAGATTTGATTACAGACAGACAGACAGACCGACAGACAACGGGACAGGTGAAACTAAATAAAAGCTTGTATTAATAGACATTTTTTAGATTTTCGAAATCCTTGGAAGAGGCCTATGTCCAGCACTGGACGTTATGCTGCTGAAATGATGATGATGATAGGTCTTGATTTATCATGACAATAGTTGTATCGCGCATCATACGCTGCTTATGGTTCAACCGTAACCTTGGCCACTCCCTAATTTTGACAAATTACTTACACAGATTGGGCTAGCCCCAAAGGTTTTCAAACTTGAGTTGTGGGATACTAATTGAACGATTCTATATTTTTTTATGAATACATATTTACCTAAATAAACATCCAAGACCCAGGACATTAAGTGTTATGATTTAGTAAACGTATTCTTTGAGCCAACCCGAATCACTGCTACATCTGCCACATGTCTAGACAATTTTTTTAGTAATATTCAATATTCTGACAAATCTGTTATTAATAAATTGCCTTCTGATCATTCGGGTGTATACGTAGCTTATGTCAATGAGTCCAAAGGCAAGTTCAGCCACTTGAACAAAGATAAGACCTTCTGTAGGCCAATTACTTCAAAAAATATAAGAAAACTTAAAAATAATTTAGATAACAAACTGTTATCAGTCGTATACACAGGGAAAAATCCGGACGACCATTACAACAAACTTTTTAATTGTATTTCTTCAGAATATTCTAAAACATTGAAACAAAAAAAAGTTGCTGTGCATAGTAAATCACAATTTAATGAGTGGGCTACTACCGGCATCTACATAAGTAGGAACAAGCTTTATGACTTATATGCCCAAAAACAATTTAATTTTAATCCTTCCTTTGTAGAATATGTTAAAAATTATTCTAAAATATTTAAAAAAGTTTGTAGACAAGCCAAGGCCAATCGTATTAGTAAAAAAATAAATAATGCCCCTAACAAAATAAAAGAAACTTGGAATGTTATTAATAAAGAATCTGGTAGAAATAAAGCAAAAGAAAATATCTGTCAAATTAAAGCTAGCGGTAAGATTATTACTAAACCTGAAGAAATTGTTAATATTTTTGATAATTTTTTTACTAACATACCTTTGGAACTTACTTCCAATGTGGATTCTAACCCCCAACGTGCTGAAGCGTTGCTTAAGAATAATGTTAGGCCTTGTGATTCTAAATTTAAATTTAAGCATGTTGGCCCTAGTGATATAGTAGAAGCATTTAAACAGTTAAATTTAAAAAAATCGGAAGATCATTGGGGCATGTCGGTTGCTGTAGTAAGCCATATTATAAATGTCATAGCTGGTGACTTAGCTTTTATATTTAACGAATGTATTGATGAAGGCATATTTCCTAACCTAATGAAATGTAGTAAACTAATCCCCTTATTCAAAAAAGGAGAAAAAACAGACCCTGGCAACTACAGACCTATATCTATCTTGCCAGTTTTGAGTAAGGTGTTCGAAAAGATAATGCTCAATCAAATGCTACTTCACTTCAAGACCTACAACCTTTTCCATAGCCAACAGTTCGGCTTTACTGGCGGAAAATCAACCACCGATGCGGGAGTGGCACTCATCACTCATATTTATGACGCATGGGAGAGCAAAAATGATGGGATTGGATCCTTTTGCGATCTCTCTAAAGCATTTGATTGCGTAGATCATCCGACACTTTTGCTTAAATTTAGTCAATATGGTTTTGATGAAAATTCAATTAAATTAATAGAATCTTATTTAACAGATAGGCTTCAGACTGTTGATTTAAACGGCATAAAATCGCACGGATCTAATGTTAAAATCGGCGTACCACAAGGTTCTATTCTAGGACCTTTTCTTTTCTTAGTTTATGTTAATGACTTGCCTTACATGGTTGAGAAACAGGCAGGCATAGTGCTGTTTGCTGATGACACCTCGCTAATATTCAAAATTGACCGTCATAGCACAGATGCTAGCGCGGTGAACAGCACCTTGTCTTCCATTTCTGATTGGTTTACTGCCAATAACCTCATGTTAAATGCGAAAAAGACCCAATGCATTCGATTTTCTCTTCCCAATGTGAGGCAAGCTTGCGTCGACATACTGATAGATGGCGAAAAACTCGATCTTGTTGAAAGTACTACCTTCTTAGGAATTACGATCGACTCGAAACTTCAGTGGGGCGCTCATATATCAAAACTTTCAAATAAGCTTAGCTCTGCGGCTTATGCTGTTAGGAGAATAAGACATTTGACAGATGTAGCAACTGCTAGACTAGTGTACTTTAGTTACTTTCATAGTTTAATGTCATACGGCATACTGCTATGGGGGAGTGCAGCCGATATTCAGACTATTTTCATTTTACAAAAAAGGGCAATTCGAGCTATCTACGGCTTAGGATCTAGAGACTCACTCAGAGAATTCTTCAAAGAAATAGGTATACTAACCTTACCATCACAGTATATATTTGAAAACATACTGTATGTAAGGAAAAATATTTCCTCATACAATAAAGTAAGCGATTTTACCGTCAGAAACTTACGCAATAAAAGTGACTTAGTTGCCCCGTATTATAGGCTCAAAACAGTTAGTAAAACGTTTATGGGGAACGGTATACTTTTTTATAATAAACTGCCACAATCGGTCCTTGATATGCCTGACAAAAAGTTTAAAGCTTATGTAAAAAAGGTACTGTGTGAGAAGGCTTATTACAGGACCGATGACTATCTTAAAGACAACAAAGTCTGGCTTGAGCTTGGCGCGGGTCCCTCTTAAAGGTTTGTATACTCAGAAATGGTCATAATCTGGTACATTAAGTACATACTGAATTTACAACTTGATTTGACATTATTTCAAAATTTCGACATTAAAAAAATTAATTTAAATTATGACAACAAACAATGTATACTCTGTCCACATATCAACTATAAATATTAATTTCATTGTGAGTTGACGTTCTTGGAGAAAATGCTGCAGTGCAGTTTGTTACCGCTTCTTCTGCACTAGCGCTTTGGAGGCGGCAGTAAACTTAGTTCTAAGTAACTTTTTGACGTCAACAATTATTGTGCAATAAAACAAAGTGACGATTATTAAGAGATATTATAAATATCCTATGATAATAAAGATATATTTGAATTGAATTGAATTGAATTGACAATTTGAGAAAGGCCAACTTGCCTTGGCTGAGGATCGCACTAAGGAGCTCCGAGTCGCCCTTTGTCGATATCATTGTAAGGAACGAAACGCATACCTATTAGTTCCATACTTTACGTAGCATCATGAAATACAATAAAAAACTTAAGTGGGACTGGGCTGGGCATGTGTGCCGTATGCAGCCGGACAGGTGGGCCCGAAAAGTCACCTTAGGGGTGCCAGAAGGACGCAGACGCAGGGGTAGACCACGAAAGAGATAGCGGGACGATATAGACTCTTACATGAGTGGATGGCAGCAGACTGTTCAAAACAGGGACGTGTGGAAAGAAGGGGAGGCCATTGCCCAGCAGTGGGAAACAAACACAGGCTACTAAAAGAAACAACTTTATTTTCAGAGTAACGGCACTCGACCCGGCGTTTCCAGCGTTCTACCCCGATGGCGTGGTCATGGAGCACGTCAGTGCAAAAGACGCAGAGTTCGTAGACGTCATCCACACTGATGCCGGAGGATACGGGGCTCCCGTGCGGACCGGCACCGTGGACTTCTGGCCTAATGGGGGGAAAAGCGTCCAGCCTGGATGCCCACGGTTTGCGCCAATACCGCTTTCAGAAGACAGTAAGTGGGAAACTAATTTCTTTGAGGAATTTCTTTTCTTCTTCGTGTGGCCAGCTCCAGTGTCAGTTTCTCTAGCCGCCGCTAGTATCAGTCTCAAGCCGCCTAAAGATTCCGTTTTTTGGAGAATACCAGCACGGTGGATTTCTGAAGTACCATTTTTGAAACGTGGAGACAAATAACGAATGGTTTTCTCCATATAAAAAAAAACCGTTCGTTTAGTGACTCAGCATTTTAAAAATGGCAGAATTGGCCTAAAGCTAGAAAGAGCATCGAGTTTGGATGCCCACGGTTTGTGCCGATACTGCTTTCGGAAGACCAGAGCGAATAAAGGTTTTACCTTTGAAAGACAGTGTGATATTATGAAACAAAATGACGGTTTGACATTGACATTGACAGTTCACCATGCACAGTGTTTTCAAGGTGGAGCAGTATTAATACTAAGTTCTTAATTCCATTCTAGCCTTTTTAGCCATCGCTCTTGTTTTAAAATCATTCTATTCTACAAAGAGAATTCAAATACTACGTGTTTCGAAACTTCTACTTGTATTATACATCGCTATAAAATTAGTACCATGGTATTAGATTTTTTGTTAGAATTTTTTAACTTACCTTTTTTCGAATTTATGCTCTTACTAGCATATTCACTTAAGCATGGATGTGAAAATTATTTCGCAATTATTTTACGCTGAAGTTTTGAAGCACGTGCGTTTAGTTAACTTTAGCTACTAAACAATGTTTTTTTTTCTTATCTTTGTTGCAATGTTATGTGAACTATTTATTTTTCTTATTCTATTTTATTCTTGATGTAAAATTAAGAAACCTTTCCTTATTTTTATTTCTCTCTAAATCTTTCAAACGCTTTTGTTTCTTGTTTAGCTTCGAGCCTTCCGAACTTGTACGAACTAACTACTTCTTCCAAAGTTTCCAAGAGGCCTTCTGCTGAGAAGAAACGTCGATGGAAACAAATGAAACAAAACAGTTACGGTTTAGTTTGCCGATTTATATTTTAACGGTTTCATAAATTATTATAAATGGCTGAAGAAGAAAACAATATGACTTATTTATATTTCTTAACCGAAAAAAATAAGGTTTAAAATGAAACAATGAAATACTAAATGTGTACAGTTCAACGAAATGACAATCTGAAATGATATAACACTTTCACAAAGACTACACTTCCAGTAGAATTCAGAAGGAGTACGAGTAAAGAAGGAACCAAATTATTAGTATTGAGATTTTTTTTCTTGTTGATATTATTATCAAAGAGCATAAATAATCACTACGTTTATTATCGCTAGTGTTACCAGACCACAAAACTATTCTTTTTTTTTTAAATCAAACTGCATCAAAGAGGTCGAGTCACCTAAACCCGTACATATCTATTTCTTTAAATGTTGACACTTTTTTCCAACTTCTTACCTACGATAATGCTTAAAGTGACCTTTGGGTCTTGCGGCACTGAGCTCCCTCTCTCTCTTACACACGTCAAGCCACTAGGTTCTGTCTCCTTTTAGCCGCCAGATCCAAAATATTCTGTCTGTGCCATTAAAAGCCTAAACAATAATAGTGTGTATGTGTAGTAATGTATGTATCTTTTTGTCGGTAGTTGTGAACTACTACTTAATTTCATGTTTTAAAGTTATATGATACCTTCTACTTAGATCGACGCTACCTAAATATAAATTTACTAGCTTTCACCCGGGACTTCGTCCGCATAAAAGTCTAAAATGGTTCTAATAGGATTTTTAATTGTTTTTTACGTTATTAATTATTATAACATATAAATCATCCCATTCCCGTCCCGTATTTTTCACCATACTATACTATTTTCTTGTTTTTTTTTCTTTGCTATTTTTTTACATTTTCTCACCATTTAAGGGTTAAGCTACATCTATCAGCACGGAACAGCACTTTTCTTTGCTGCTATCTTTTTTTTTGCTCACAACCGTCATTTGCTAGAGCGAGAGAGCGACGGGACGCTTCAGCATGACCTAGGTCACCCCATTTCTTCTTCCAATTATCGAATTTTGAAAAATCTTGAAACACGTTTACTCATTTACTGTCAGGAATACTCCTGCAAAGTCTCAGATAAAATTTTCTATCTTGTTTCTCCATGCAAACTTTGGACCCCAGTTTTACCCACTTACGGGGCGAGTTTTTAAAAATCCTTTCTTAGTTCACACTTAGACCTCGTAAGACATCTATGTGCCAAATTTGAAGTTTTGGTTTGGGCTGTGCGTTGATATTTTAAGTTGGTCGCCAATCAGTTAATCATTCAGTTTCTTCTTTACCGGACTATGGCAAAGCCATGTATATATATCTGTATGTATGTCTGTTCCACCGTAGCATGCGAATAGCTTGTCCAATTTTCACAAATGATATATCAATCGATTTGTCATTATTGTCCGGGTGACATAGGCTACAATTTAAAGTTGTTGAAAATGCATTAACTTCACCTTTTGTATCATTGTGGTCAATATAAATTTGAATAAAGAAAATATACTATACTAGAACTGTTTTTAATATTATCATTTTAGATTGTCGAAGTTGAAAGCCACTTAGTAATATTGTAAATTTAGAAACCAATGGGTATAAGAATTATTTGTTTTCTATTTCGTGGTAATGGATAATACTGGGTACCTATCTATTACTAAATAGATATGTATATACTATAATAGATAAGTATACACTCATATCCTTCACAAGCACGGAAGAGAAAAAAATAGTCGAATTGCTACTTGACAAAATGAGCATCGGATCCGTTTTCGCCAAACTCACACAAATAAATCACTTATATCATTTCCATTACATACAAACAATTCGTTTAATTGGGCGTTTTTATTCATATCAACACTGGCTTTAGGACTCATTAATATTTTTTTTTGCTACGTTCTAAAAGTACTTAAAAAGTTTTGCAATCTGTAGATATTATATATAACTTTACGAAAAATTTATGGTACTTTACTTTATCATAGATGGCGTTATATTCAAAAGAAGCAATAATAACCCTTAGACCGATTAACATAAGGTCTTAATTTGCGTCAAATATATTGTCGTTATTAAGTGCAGTTTTGCTTGATTATGACACGCGCCCCACGCCCTATTGGCCTCACTTCCACCTTTTTTTCTCTTCTGTGTTCACAAGCACGAAAATTTGTAAATATTGTTTACTGAGCAAGTGCGCGACTATGAGTTTTTAAAGTCCGATAATTCCATTATTCTGAAAATAAATATAGAACTATGAATCGATCAATCCGTTTAAAACGTTATCATAATACAATATTAGATAATTATTAGATATAAGAATATAATAAAAGATTAAAAACTGGATGTCATAAATATGCGGTTGACACTTAAAAGACACCCCTTTGAAGTAAATGTTGACTATAAATTAATATCCTAGGCACGTAACAAATAAATTACAGGACCTGCCCCCGTAGCGTGCCACTATAGTTAAATCTAGATAAAGTTGATATCGCGAGACGGACTAGTGCTATCCCGCTCTTAATTATTATTTAGAGCGAGATACCGATAAATGATAGCGTTCGATAAATATTGTCGCCTGTACCATGCTGCTGGAATGATGGCGCTACAAAACTGTTTTTAATCTGACTTGTGCCATGTGCCATGAAAATATTTAATTTCTTATTGTTTTATCGCAATATGGCAAGGTCCACTTGCTTAATTGGTAATTTTTATATACCTTACACAAAAGAATATATCATTAAACTATCGGACTTTTAAAATTAAAATAGTGCGCTGACTCTAACTGCACTAAATATGCTCACCTCACAAATATTGCACAGTACTATATTATGATGATGGTCGTTGGTTTAGCTAAAGAAGGTTTTGGTCATACAGGTATTTTTGGTCATAGGTCCGTTTGGAAGCTGCAGACAGAGTGCGTACTGCCGTCGGCTTGGGCAGATAATTTGTTATATATCTTACTCCACTCTAGGAGGTGTCGGCTTGGGCAGTTAATTTGTACATATACTTACTCTACCCTACGTGAAGAAACCTTTATAATAATAATGTCTAAATATAGATATACGATAAATATTCGACTAAGGCGGTGATCACACTGCACCGCGCACCGTCGCAGAGCGCGGGCCGCAGATTTCAACGTTGTATGCAAGTATCTCAATTTGTATTGAAAACACGCCTAGTCCAACACACTGACAACGCGTCACCGCGCGGGAGCGCGTCCCGCGTGCTAATTCTACCACCGTGCGCGGGAGTGCGGTGCTAGCCGCGGGGTATAACACACTGCTCTGCAGCACCGCGCGTGTTTTTACGTTACCAAGAGCGCGTCCGCCCGCAGATTCTGCCAATCTGCGCGGGGCCGTCATAGGCCGCTGCTCCGCGCGAGGAAGCAGATCAAAGCGCTAGGTGAAGCAGATTTGCGCCTCCGTCGCCACGCGCGGAATCTGCCAGATCGCACACCGTGGCGGGGTGCGTTGCCAGTGGGAATCACCTAAGTGTAATTTGAATTTTCGTATCAACTGCGAGTGGTTTGAATGTCAGCAGGTACCTACCTGTTTTATGAGGAGGCAAAAGTCGCGGTCAACATGATTGAGTACTCAAATTCAACAGTTAAGCTTGTGGGTTCAAATAACGCCACATAGACAATTGTGAATTTTTCATCACGTATTTATATTTAGACATTTTATTATGCTGGCATTGTAATGATTTATAAATTATTTTAAATATTAGTGTGATGTTTCCAGATCTCTGCAGCCATTGGAGATCGTGGCGTTTCTACGCGGAGTCTGTACGAAATCC
Organism: Acrobasis suavella; assembly: GCA_943193695.1. Classification (NCBI taxonomy): domain Eukaryota; kingdom Metazoa; phylum Arthropoda; class Insecta; order Lepidoptera; family Pyralidae; genus Acrobasis; species Acrobasis suavella. The sequence goes on from OW971941.1 coordinate 5,900,261, forward strand.
AGAGGCGTTCCCAGCCTCCCCGGCGACGTCGTACCAGAAATTCCGGGACAACCCCACGCCTGAAGTAGGAATGATTTATATGGGAATCAACTGTGATACTAGGTATGGTAACAAGAATCAAAGAATCAAATTTATTCAGTAAGGCCTTTTTTGGCAGGCACTTTGACATCTCTATAAATTTATACAGACTTAGATAAGCACGAGATATTTGTAGTAGTCCTTTAATTGCCTCTTTCGACAATTCGGCAACCACAGAAAGAGATTGAGTGGTCATATTCTATTTGCGACGGCGCTATTTGGCTTTTGGTCTTCACACCGACGTCTGGTGGGCGTGTGTTTACGCCTGCCGCCGCACCTCTCTCTGCCCCCTAAGCCGACTTCCCCCCGCGCCTCTACCCCGTAGGCGAAAACTCATTAAAGCGGTCGGTCTATAGGTCAAAAGCCACACAGTATTTACAAAAATTATTGGAACGAAGTTCCTTTCGGACGGTACGGACTTAGCGGATAGGGTCTAGGCGAAAAAAGTAAGATAAGATTTTTCTGTCACTTTTTTACACACACACGAATTTAAGTGAAAGGTTATTTTACAAGTTTGATTGTCTTGTCTATAGCTCAGTTGGAATTGCGTATGCCTGAGATGGTCGATGTTCCTGGTTCAAACCCAGCACACGCCTATCTTTTCTTTTTAATTTGATTGTTAAATTTATTATTATTATTCGTCACTTATTCTCGTCACGAATTAGTAATTTACTATGAAAGTATCTTCGTTCCAATCCAGTGTTCCACGACACTCACCTTCCTTTTCCTTTTTTTGTTACAGTGCCCAAGGATCTTACTATTTGACGACGAATGGTCAAACTCCGTTCGGCAAAGGCATCGATGGACTATACCCAAAAAGGAGAAAAAATTCTACAAACAATTCCAAATAAAGTACCTGAAACGCTAGCTTACATAACTTACTTACATGATGTATAATTCTTTGAATAAATGACTATACTAGTAAATGTCATAACATCGTAGTAAAAAGATATGAAATGAACAATATATTTGTAATAGGAGCGAAAGAGACTAACCTCTGTATTCATAAAGATACTGCTTTCCTTAAATCTGTTATGTACAGAGGTCGGAATTAGGTAGAGTTATTTATGTACTTGCATCGAAATGTTGATAATAATATGGATCTTACCGAGATTTTTAATAGATAATCCCGTGTTACCAAATAATTAATTATAACAAATAAATAATAATAAAAACCTTAGAGACAGATAAGACAAATAAAACAAAGCTAAAAACATTTTTTTTATTATTATATACATTAGTATTTTTATTCGTTTTTACATCGTGGCAACGTTGCGCGTGGTTTAAATTGTGTAAAAGTAAATGGCTTTTTTATTCAAGAAAACACGGGATTTTTTTGCTCTTTAAAATTAATCCCTAGATTTGAGGCATATTCACTTTGTTCTTTCGCTGTATGAAATCAGTGTATATCAGTACATAAATAACTCTTTCTAATTCCGACCTCTGGTTATATAGTATAACACTACATATAAGAAGCATTGTTTTTTTTTGTCAATTGCATACAAAAATCTGTATTCCTTAAATTGGTAGCATACTCACTATATACTAAGTTAGGAGGGCAGGTTTTTATACATATGAAGATATGAATGTGTTTGACAGGAGTTCACAGAATATAGCATCAGTTTTTTTTCAGTTTCCATAATATTACAATATTATTTTTACTTTATCTCAATAATGAAACTAGAAATAGTGAAAAATACCACGCGACTTGAACCAGTGACATGGTCTTCATACGATCACGCTCTTCCAACACTTTGTCTCCATAACCCCGTACGTCAAATCTGAGCACTTTTCTTTGATCGCCTTTAAAACTATAAAATATTTTGACTTTTTAATGTAAAAAATTATGAAATTGAGTGTCTTGTAAATGTTATAATAATATATATTTATAATGTAATTATCAGAGATCGGAATCACGGGTGCTATTGGTATCAAAAGCATAGATATGACTAAAAGTACCGGGATATAAATAAAACAATCATAATTATGTGATTTCAGGATATATTTTATTAGTTACTAAGGTCTCGAGAAATCTCGGTACCTTAAGTCATATCCATACTTTTGATAGCAACAGCACTCGTAATTCCGATCTCTAGTAATTATATAACGAGCTACTTATGTCAATTTTATCAAACTTAGATCAGAATTCATATGTTAATTTATTTCAGTTATGTTATTGCTCTCCTAATTATGAAATAAAATTGTACTTAATATTTTTTAGGAAATTAAGTATTATTTTCCTATAATTTTGTTAAAAAAAAAAAACATAAACTTCAACCACTAATCAAAATATCGTTATCCCACACATCACCGTATCGTTCAATATCAAAGGAGGACTTTTTTAAACTCACCGCAATCTTTTACGATTAAACGTCGATCAATTCTAGACATTTAAATATATTTCGTTTGATTACTAGTCAGTACATGTATCCTGAAGATTTGAAAAGCGGGTAAGAAAGAAAATAGCATGATAATGAAAATTTCTAAAAGTACCGTACACTCTATGCGCCTGTGGTGCGTTCAGACTCGTACAATACCCGGCACGTTAGTTGAACAAAAATGGCGGTCGTTGTTGTACGTTGTTTGTCCGTTTAGAATCACATTTCTATCCGAACTTCAGATAGAAAAATGATTTTGGCTTTGAAAAATATCTCTTTTATGTCCAATTAAAAATTCGCCGACGGCCGCCATTTTTATTCAACTTACGTGCCGGTTATTGTAGTTTAGTAATTAGTGATCGTCTATGAATGTATGCAAAAGCGATATGTTAACGGAGCATAAGAAAAAATAAAATTTAAATTTAAAAAAAAGCGGCGGCTCGATCGGGCGAGTTCGGATTATACAGAAACGCGTGACACGTGACTACTACCCGATCGGTGACGTCACAAGCCCATACTTCGGAACACGGACGCTCTGTTACTTTGTGATAATTAATGGATTAGATCGTAAATTAATTAAGTGTCGACCTTTTTGGATAATTTAACTGTCGTTCTACATAGAATCCAGGCGTAATCCATATTTTTACAAGTAGATAAATAATAATATTCAACCCCTATTTTACACATCACAACAATAAATCACAAAACACATTGAAGTGTCGTGTACACGGATGTGAAGGTTACCTACGTTGTTTTTAAATTATTAGAAACATTTAAGTTTACTGAATAATATCTAATTACTGTAAAATGTAGATACATATTTGTTTGTAGAAGTATTTATGAACAAAACAGTACGAATAGATAGTGGTCAAATGTCAAATATATACGCACATTATTTACTTAGAATAGACCTAAGGAATGTTAATATAAATAAATAAATTGGGACGAATCACACTGATTAAGCAAGCCCCAAAATAAGTAGGTAATTAACTTGTGATTAGAGATACTCACAGAAAGATACTATATTTTATAAAAATGCCCAGATCAATTAAAAAAATGCCATTCCCTGGCTTGGGAACGAACTCAGAACCTCTGAATGACGGACTGGCCTGTTAACCAATACGCCATCGAGGTCGTCAACATAACATATCATTTAAGTTATTTTGTGCGGTACGATTTTTGGTAAAAGTGCTTGTGCCAATATTAAAAAAGTCGTTAATGAACTCTTATGACAACATACTCTAATGAACATATAGATATATATATATAGTTCCACTTTTTATTTATGTGTATTAAACTATATGTTTAATACACATAAGTTAAAAGTTTGTAAAATCACGAACTGCAGTGTTCAATTAGTACTTAAGGGTCAAAATGTGTGTGCGAATGATTTATAAAGTTTTTTTTTTATAGTCTAATGTTAAAGATTATCTTTCAGCTCCACTTCCAATAGGAAGACAACAGTAGGTTTATATTTAATTAAATAAACTTTGAGCATCACCGTTCTATATCACATGTAATGTATTAAGTTTTAATGTCAATGAATTTTAAACTGATTGTAAACATACTGTGGACACATACTTAAAGGGGTTACTCAGTCGGTTAATTTGAACAAATATATTAGACTAATGTTCGGATCTCAAATAAAAATTTATATTAAAAAATACAAATTTTTATTTGAGATTATTGATACATAAGTAATATATCAATAATCTCAAGGAAATGCCGTGGGTACGTTTATACCCTGTATAAAAATAAATAAGTATGTATAATTATATTAATATTAAAAATCGACACAGAAATTCGAAGTCAGGAAAATAAGTTGATTAGTACTCACGGTACAGACGTGAGTGTCGTGGGTTCAAAATACATACATGTTTTCAATTAAAATGTTATATTGAGTATCGTCCCTTGCAAAACAGATGTAATGTAACCCAATGTCCATAATTACAGTTATTTTTAAGCTTGCAGGTAGAAAAGACAGTCTTAGAGTTAGCCCTAGGAGACAGGAGTTTTAGTTATAAAATTATTAATTAATGACCATAATCAATGTCATATTTGTAAATAAATGTTGTAATAATTTTGGTGTACGTCATAATTATATCACTTTTACAAAAATACAGGTGGAAAACACAATAAAAAATAAACAATGAATAATGTATCATTTATTTATTGCATCACTTCACTAGCACAAACACAATCGTTTCTGAGAGTCCTGGTTTTGGTCAAAATTGTATTGTACTTGCATTCATTTTCAGCCATTTGTCTAAATAGTCAGAGGTGTCGTGGTAGTCATCACCTGACGCAAACTTGAGTTGTGGTGGTAAAAACTTATTCCTCAAATCTTTCGTAAACAAATATAGACCATAAAACATTACTCCAGTGAGAAGAACCCTGTAAAATTACATGCAAGTATTACAAATACACATTCATGTTTTTACTCCTAATGGGATATACAGAGTCTACGCCCAGGCCCCAGCCTACTTATAAACCTAATCATGTCTTACTATAAATACCCAGACTAACTTTGTTACTAGGTTTAAACCAATAACCGACCAAATCAAGTTGACATCTAGTATTATCACACACTCACCTGTCAATGTCAACTTAATTTTGGGCAGATAATGGTTTAAACCTAGTAACAAAGTTAGTCTGGGTTTTATAATAAGACGGATTGAGTCAAAATGCCACTTTGTGTGATGACGTTAAAGAATAACCAGCCAAGTGCGTGTCGGGTCACGCGCAGTGTAGGGTTCCGTTCCACGGGACAAAAACTATTTTTTTATTGAATTTGTATGAAATATGGAGTTTTTTTTGTCGGTTGTCTATAACCTTATACTTAGCTCTAAAAGTTTTCCTTTAAATTTCGATATATACCATTGCCAATAATTTTTACACGTGGCAGATAGAGGGGGAAGGGGGGGGGGGGGTAGAAACCCGTCTAAAAACCAAATATTTCATAAACGGATCTTACAAGCTCACAATATTTTTGAAAGACCTATTCAACGACACTCGAATCCAAACGATGGGTTAGTTGAGAAAAAAATATTACACGCACTACCTAAGCTATAAAAAATTGTTTTCTACATGTTATTTTATCACTTTGTCGGCGTGATTAGTGTACATAACATTCCCATGCAAAATTACAGCTTTCTAGTACTAATAATATCTGAGTAAAATGGCGGACAGACAGGCAGACATGGCGAGACTATAGGGGGTCCTTGTTCACTAAGGAACCCTAAAAAGCAACCCGTAAGTCACCTTTTTGATTTACTTTTTATTTTCACGCTCACCATCACACTACACGTGACTCTATGGTCTAACGAACCTAGGGTCCGTCTTACCCGGTAGGGATTAAGACGTAATAATATATCTGTATCATTATTTAGTGTGGAAAATTATTTGTCTTGATATGCTAAGTCCTCCTTTCAGATATCTGTAAATGAAGGGAAGGAAGGAAAGGAGCAAACCCGAGCTCCGAAGCTGCACCATAACTAAGAAAAAAAATATCAGAAAAGTCGCAGATTGAGCTAGCCCCAAAAAAAGGCCTATGTCACTCCCTGTATAGCTATCGAAAATATAACTACGCGCGGCGACCTCTCCGGTGTACGAAATTCAGTAGGAACAAGCCGCTCACTGAATAGATTTTGTGTAGGTACCTTCCTATTATGAACCGTGTGACCAGAGTCATAAGAATGAAATTCGCTTGCAGTGTATTTGTAGGTATCTAAAAGAAAAGGGGCTAAGAACTGGCACGAGCTACATTATACCTTATCGCTAACCACGTTAAGTAGATATTTCTTTAGATTCTTTTGTTTATTCAGGGAAAAGAAAACAATTACAGATTAAAATTTTATAAACTATACAGGCTCATCCAAATACATTTACGTAATTCTGCAATCAACTACATATTTTTGCAGAGTAAGAATTCTGTATGTGTTTTAGTAATTATTCTGTGCCCAAACAAGGCTTGTGTTATGAGATACTAACTCAACGATACTATATTGTATAACAAATACATATTTATAACAAGATAAGGTCTAAAGCTCACAGAGCCATTGGACCAGAATCGGGCCACCTCTGTTGCATTGTCGGAAGCGCATATTAGATATTCAAAGTGCAGGTGTTTGGACACCTCGGACTTGTTAAAAGGTGTGACATCGTTATATAGTGCCGGATTAGCCTAATAAATAGAGCAGTAATAACCCAAAAAGGGCCCCCGCATTTTTTTTTCAATATGGTCTACCTACCCGTTGCTACAAAAGAGAGACAACCGGCCAACAGATAAATATTGATATCAAAATATTAATCAATAAAATTTAAAAAATTATGTAAATAATAAGGTTCTCGTCAATTTCTTTGAGTAATTTTTACTTAAAGAAATTGACATTAACAGTATTATTTCCAAACTTCCTCATATTAAATATAGACAAGTTCATTCGTAACCATCTTACTTAAAATCAGAGGTAAAACAAAGAAAAGGGCCTCTTGATAGAATTTGCTACGGGCCCCGCGCAGGCTTAATCCGGCATAGGTAGGTTACTCCAAAAACGATACGCATAAGGCGCATAAGGACAATCCTACGTATACGAATTTCAGTGTCGAGCATTAACGTAAGATACGTATTGACCACTAACGTAAGATGATAAAGTCTAATTTGGTTTGACATAAAAATATGACGTCACTGTTGAACGACAAACGTGTTATTTTATGGAGTAACCCCCTGGTTATTAAAAGTCATTGTGTTCGCGAAAATCTACAAACTTGTGCTAGCTATATCTAATATACCTTTATAATAATAGTAGGCACTCCTGTTACGTCAATCAGTATATTCCAGGTAGCCAGGGCTGTGTGGGTGAAATTTTCTTAACATTGGATATAAAGTAGTGGTTGTGGTAGTTAAACTTTCAGCATCAATTACGGCGCCAAAAAACTTGGTGGTCCAATAGGCGGTAAACACTATTGCGCCCAGTATCAAGCTGCAAGTAAAGTGAACTGCTGAATGTATTAAGGCCCATTTAGACGTTGCAAGTTTTTTTTGAAGCAATAGATAACTTGCATGGTCGAAACGAAACGTCAGCATTACAAATAAATCATTTATTGCTTCAATAAATGGTATGCAATAGGCAAGAACTTGCACCGTGTAGATGGGGCTTTATACAAACGTATGATGTTACAGAACGGCGAAATATTCCAGGAAATATATTTTGAAATCGCAACTCTTTTCCATATTGTAAAACTATATATCCCAAATATACAGTGTGTCCTGTAAACTGTTCTGTAATCAATATTCACACATCTAAATTTTTGGAAAAGAAACGTTTTATTTTAAAATTTTTGCATAACTTACATTTTTCTATGAACGAGTAAAAATTATGTTCCAAGAATGAATTGCTCATCCTTGATTTATACGAAAACGATACCAAACACGACCTGTTTGTTCAACTTATGCAGATATGGACCTCAGACCGCTAACCTCGGAGGGGTAAGGACTTTTAGTATGTTTATCTCCTAACTAGTCCAAACAAAGTTCCTAAGTCAAATTTTCAGCTTTCGAATTTTCCATCCACAATTGTTTCTTGACTGGACTATGGGCAAGTTCACCTCTTGCTGGAGTTTTACTCATAGACGGGGTAAACCAAAATCGCTATGGCTCGATGAAAATGGAGATCTTTGCCTAGCTCTGGCAGTAGGACACGTGATAGCTCAGAAAATATACGTCTTCGCACGAGCTGTGATAGTTTTGACCGACATAAAAAAAAAAACTTTGATACATTTTCATAAAAAGAATTTTTTTTATCAAACAAATACGGAAATAAAAGAAAATCTACTTATCTTTTTGTTTTTTTTTTACTGACACAGTATAAAATTTTGGTTTTAGTTATGAAACTTATCTATAGAAACTATCGTCTGATTAGGTTCTTAATTTGTACAGGAGATGTCCCTTTCGTCCGCGAAAAAAAATCTAAACCAAATTTGTCAATGGAAAAGTTTATTTTTTCATATTAAAATTGAAGGATTTATCCGCCTTCCTGTAACACCTTGTAAAATGTAAATGTGCTATTAAAAAGCAATAGCTAATTCTAAACTAAGGAAAAATGTTTAACATAACCTAAGGACTGTTAGAGAGATTTACCGGGTGTAAGTACCCCGCCATATACACGAAGAAGCGACTCCCGCGTTAATTCGAGTACAATAGACAAAGTTGTTCAAAATCACGGGCTGAGTCACCGCTTCAAGTAAATGACGGGGTACATTTTTACTCTGATTAGAGGTAATTTACAGCGCGTAAGTGACATATGCCTAATGAATCGAACCACAGGCAATTAATTATTTCGACAAAAGTCCCAATTTCGAAAAACAAAAATTCAACGCCCATTGTTTCGACAGAGCATATATTCGACTAGCAATAATCCGACAACACACACCTTCGAAGACCACTACTTCGACAGAACACTTCTTCGATATGCACTGGTTCGACGGGTCTCTATGTCGACGTAACATACCTTCTACATAATACTGTGAACACATGCGAGCGAAATTTAATTATTATTGAATTTCGCTTGATTTATTACGCATATGTCACCACGCCCCGAGGTACAGATCACTCTCTTAAAATACCTATTTAAAAGGTTTTATAATACCCAGCACGTAAGTTGAACAAAAGCCATTTTTGTTCAACTTACGTGCCAGGTATTGTACAGTGTTAGTTTTTAAACACCAGCAACATTTCAGGAGCAAGTTCAGCCCGTGATACCTAAGTACTTTCTAGAAAAAAGTTAATGAAAATCGATAAAAAAAATTCGACCTTTCATAAGCGTTTCAAAATCCGTTTGGCCGAACGCTGGTTTGTATGGAAAGCCGATTTTTTATTGGTTTTTCTATAATTGTGTTTATGGAAAGTAGTTTGCTTCAAAAATGTTGCTGGTAAGTAACCTTGTAAAATAAAATAAATTTGTTCAAAATACTCACAGACCAGCACCTCCTGACAACGACATCGTGTATGAATGATTAATAAAGCATTTTCAATGATCCACATAAACATAAACAATTACGTTATGTTTATATAGCTGAATATAATCGATGAATGACACAATCGTACTCTGGTCTTGTTGGTTTTTTATACATGTTACTAGAGTGACCAGATCAGTACAGAGAATAAATCTAGAAAATTAATTTAATTTATTTTCAAATCAAAATGGTGAGGAAAATGATGATGATTTATTCATAAAAACATAATTCAAGTTATCTAAATGTGATGAGCAAAAGCCATTCAAGATATATATCATAAATCAAAAATCATTCAACGCACAGCCAACTCGCAAAAATTTATTCACACTTATGAAAACTAAACACCTTTAAATATTAAAATTCATAATACTTACGTAGAATTCATATGCGCACTTTGCACTTTCACTTTGCATTTTTGTATGTTCTGCTTTGACGTATTGCTCTGCTTGATACGAGTATATTAAAGTCGTGGCCAGCATCGCTGAGTCAACTGTTATATTCGATTAGTCTTAAATTTTTCGTAATGTATATTTTACTGCAAACTTGTTTGTGTTCCATTTTTTTTTTATATTTTTAGTATTAACCTCTATTATCCCACTGATGGGTAAAGGTCTCCCCATCTCCTTCCAAATATCGCGATCATGTGACACTTCCAACCATTCCCTTTCAAACTGTCAGTCGTCACACCAACGCTTCCTTCTTTTCCTTCGGCCATCTTCGGGAGTCCATTTTGTCCACGGCAAAAGTTATTACGGATGTGCTTATTTGTTTGTTTGTTTTTCGTGTGTGTGTGTCTGATTTTTCAAGCTACCTAAAGGCATCTGACATAGCTTGACAACTGCCATACAATGATGACAGCCGAAACCACCGTCTCATTATTATCCGTGCCTTATTATTATAATACGTAAGTCACATTATTATACGTGTCTTCCGAAGCACGGAGGAGCTCGAGAAATTTGTATGCCAATTATGTCGAATGCGAATGCGCACTCCCGCCGGCATTTTCTGATGAGCTATAATATCATATCATATAATGTTCCAATTAAATAAATGAAAAAAATCTTGATGAGGAAATCGATAGTTATGGTTGTAAAAGTGTACCATGACATGGTAACCGTAGTGTCACCTGATCTTGACATGTTGTTTACAATTTACAATAAATACATACATACTACACAAGATACAAGATCTTATGGACACAGGAGCGAGAGAGGCGTGACGAGTTAACATAAGTCGCCTCTAACGTAATAGATAGATTCACAATCTAAATTAAAAACAAGTAATTATTTAAAAAATATTTTTTATCAAGCTTTTATCTGAAGTGCTCCTCAAGACGAATCAAACGAGCCCAAACTCGATGGGGTTGCGTCATTTAATAACAGAGTTCCTATAGCCACCTTTGGCTTCATCATCAGATCAGCTCCATGTAATTATAATATTGCATTGTCACGTGATATAGGTACATATGCCTGCAAAATTTCTGCTCAATTGGAAACCGGGAAATGGGTAAAATTTAACTTGCAAGATTTGATTACAGGCAGACAGACAGACCAACAGACAACGGGACAGGTGAAACTAAATAAAAGCTTGTAATATGTGATGAAAAATTTAGCCACGAGTGAGATACAACCCACGTCCTCACATCCCTCACATCTGTACTGTAAGTGGACTTACCGTGACTTCGAATCACCCTGACGAAATTCCTTGCCACATATTAATAGGTTGGGGAAAAAGTCTTTTCGCATTTTATATGAAAATTCAAAACATTTCTTAATATAGTTTATTTACATTTTACTAAAGTATGTAGGTACCATTTTGTTCGATAACTTTTTGCCATCTTATAGGTAGGGACATGATCCCATTGGTATAGAAATTTTGGGGCTTCTGATCAAAAAACTGCGTCAAGTAGTTTTGGCAGTCCTCTCGTGATGTTAACCTGACACTGGCTAAAGAATTCTGAAGAGACCGAAACAGGTGGAAATCTGAAGGTGCCAGGTCAGGAGTTCAGGACTATACAGCGGATGCATTAACACCATCCAGTCAAACTCTCTTAATTTTTGCTGAGTGGTTAAAGATGTGTGAGGTCTAGCGTTATCATGATGAAAAACCACACTCCTTCTGTTGATTAATTCCGGCCGCTTTCTCTCAACTTCTTGCTTTAATCTTATCAGTTGTTCGCTGTAGAGTTCTGAATCGATGGTCCTGCCTGGTGGTAACAGCTCATAATGAATAATGCCCTTCCAATCCCACCACACACACAGCATCACCTTGTTGCGAGTTAACCCGGGTTTCGCCACAGTCTGTGAAGCCTGACCGGCCTTTGACCATGACCTTTTTCGCACGTTCTTGTCGTACGTGATCCACTTTTCATCACCAGTTATCATTTTTTTCAAAAATGGTTCGAACTCATTACGTCGTAATAAAGAATCACAAATGAGTACACAGTTGATCAGGTTTCTTTCAGAGAGCTCGTGAGGTACCCAAATATCTAGCTTTTTTGTGTACCCATTTTTTTTCAAATGCGCCAAAACTGTTTTGTGGTCAATTCCCAGTTCTTCAGCTACGTCGTTACTACTGACATGTCGATCTTGCTCCACTTTTTCAAAATAGCATTCATTTTATCCGTAACAGGACGACCAGAGCGACGTGCATCTTTGACATCAAAATTTCCGGATTGAAAACGCTTAAACCAAATTTGTGCTACTCTCACAGACACTGCACTAGGTCCATAAACATCGCAAATTTTTTTCGCGGCTTGCGTTGCATTTTTACCTTTTTGGTAGTAAAACTTTAAAATGTATCTAATTTCTTCATTAGATTCACTCATCTTGACGGTAAGAAAAACAAATGAAAATCACGCATTTTCCTAATTTGAATTTGGAATTATCTTGTTTTAAAATTAAACTTTTAAATGATATCAAAACCAGCCAGGTACAAATAGTATAGCCAAAGTGGTTTTATTACAAGTTCATACATACTATATGCGAAAAGACTTTTTCCCCAACCTAAATATACTTACGCATTTTAAGCATGCATTTTTCTTCATTATTATTTAGAAGTTTGGTTTTCAACCTGATTCATAATGAATGCTCCGAGCATTGTAACGCTGTACATAAATCAATAACAGATTCATAATCTTCAAGTTTGTCAAATACTCTATCAGGAGACACGACGGATTTATCGCCGCGACACAGGTATGGCGCTTCAAAGAAACGGAGTATCATTTACGCCTACACTACTACAAACGAGACCATACATCCGTGCATACGGTAATGTGTGTGTGTTTGCCCGCAGCCGCCCGCTCAACACCCTCGACAAGGCGAGAACGGGGGAGGGGTGCGAGAATGGGGAAAGGGGACGCAAATTTGCGCGGGACCATAAAAGATTCTTTTCTGTATGTAATACTTATATTACTTTGGCCACGATGAACCCACCAGTGGAGGCAACGCCGATGAAAAACGAAAAAAAAAACAAAGTACAGCAGAATTTTTTATTTTTATGTTATGTACTATCGTTATGTAGGTTTCCTCACAACAATATCCTTTAATAATTAAATGAAATCATTAAATAGTTAGAATACGTTTAATTGCATTATTTACATTGAAATCATTGGCTTTTGTTAAATTTACCGTCCGTAAAGTTTTCCACGCATCATTTTCAGGATTCTCTCTTCGCCTGAAACAAAACACGTTAAAAGGTAAAAGTTAAGGAAATACCTGAATTTTCCGGAGTCCAATGCTGCCCCCATTTGAAATAAATCATTTGATAGGAAACGGAGACATCATTTTAATTTTTTTCTTTACCAGGCACTAGACAACCTTTCAAACTATTTTATGAACTACGTACTGTTTACAGTATAAAGTGAGATCGTGAAGCTTTTCTACGTCCAATTGCGAAAAACGGCCACTTTTAGCGTATGTGCGTAGAAAAGCTGCTTAGCTCCAAATGTTCTGGGATGGAAAAATCGTTTTTCGAATAGATGAAATGAAAAATGTATTTTTGATTCTATATAGATTACATTCGTGTTCCATTTTCAAATTGTGTTTAATCCCTAGAGATTTTCTTTTTCACTTTGCTGTCCCAAGAGAATCAGCAGTAACTTTAGCTCCAAATATTTTGGGATATACTCGTAAACATTGTTTTCAAATAAATGAGATGAACAATGTAAATCGCTGTGTTCATAAAAAAAATCGGTACTCCTTGAATTATTTATCGTTAAATTTAAAACTCTACTGTTTATATGCGCACAGATCTTTCTATCAATTACGTAAAAATTACAGAACCTATCCATATGTTATTTTTGCAAGGCAAATAGCTACCCGACTTTTTAGAAATATATAAATAATACACGACAAAAACATAAAGGTGCTAACTTACTCAAGCCGGTGAGGTTTGTTATGGGTACTGCGTTATTTTCACGATCCAACTGCAGAAGAAATCTTCCTCCCAAGAATAACGAGACCATAAGCGCTCCTGTCAATAATGCCCTGGAATAAATTCAATCATTTTAATATTTGTTTCTGACAGAAATAAACTCAGCAACATAAATTTCTTGGGTATACACTGGCCAAGTGTTTCATGCGTTTCATCGTTATAGAATTAACATAAGTATTAAGTACAGAACGAATTCTCTTAAATAATAAATAAATAAATATATAGGGACATATAACACTGATTGAGCTAACCCCAAAGTAAGTTCGAGACTTGTGTTATGGGATACGAACTCAACGATACTATATTATTTAACAAATACATATATAAATAAACATCCAAGACCCAGGTCAATTAAAAAAGGCCATTTTTCAACTTGCCCCGACCTGGGATCGCACCCGGGACCTCTGGGTGGAGGACTAGCATGGTGACCACTACGCCACGGAGGTCGTCAAGTCTATAACTTAAGGTCCCGCGCGGTCCCCGTTCCCCGTCCTGGCACCTCCATCGCCTTGATGAGGGTGTCGAGCAGGCGGCTGCAAGCGCCTGCAGCTGTCTGTCAAGGTGAAAACGGGGAAGAGGTGCGAGAACGGGGAACGGGGATGCATATTGCGCGAGACCTTAAGAGAATCGTTCTGTGTGTAATACTTATAATCACCATATCACATATGTGTCATCACGATTATCATCAGGTCTTTTTAGTTTTCACTGCAGGAGCATAACCCTCTCTGTACTATAATACTAGAGCCATATTTGGTCAGAGCAGCCAGAGGATTTGGCCTAATTATGTGTCATAAGAACATTATTTTTCTGAACTTTCAAGTACGTTTACTATACCTATTTTAAATAAGATACAACTTCAGTCTGGTTATGTTCCCTAAGGATTCATTATCATCCGAGCGTATTCCCGGTTGCATCCTCAGCAGAACCGCTTCAGAGCCCGGGGTCCGCTACCTAACCAAGGAGATTTGACGAGGTTACTGGTTTTTACACAGAGCGACTGCCGTCTGACCTCCGCAACCCGAAGGGTAGACCAGAACCAATCCTTGGATAGTTTGATGATCAAACGCTAGGTGGCGTTCGGGACCCACAGTTTTACGTGCTTTCGGAAACACGGAATCATCTTTCTTTTCGGATAATCAGGTGATTCAAGCCTGCAATATCCTATCCAGACTGGAAACAACTTTTCACAAAGTATGCTTCCCAGTGGGAATCGAACCCATGACCTCCGGGTCACAAGGCGAACGCCTTGACCACTGGACCACGGAGGCAGTCAATGTTCCCTAAGGATTATTAAGAATATTATATAAGTTAGGCGGCTTTAACTCTTAAATTAAAGCTATTCTAGCTGTTATAAATTTCCTTAAAGTTCATCACATATAAGCGAGTATCACATTTTCTTTTTAAATTTTCAATCCCGAGAGAATTAGCTGTAACTTTAGCTTTAAATGTTTGGGATGAAAACATCTTTCTTCGAGTAGATGAAATGAAAAATAATTTAATTAATAAAACTTCATGTTTATCTAGGATAAAAAAAACACTATAAAATATAAAAAAACACAATGTACCTACTGCTTCCCTTCCCGCGCAGATTGTAAAAAGCCGATGGAAAAAATGTGTGAATTAGTGTGGGCTATTCCAAAAAAAAAAAAATATTTAGTAATTAGACCTTTACAGACACTTTTACACGTCAATAAGTATAATTTACATTACGTGTAGTTTATATTGAAATTTAATTAATTTTAAAGAAAAGCTACCGATACTAGCGTTTCGTAACGACCACTACTGAGAAGAAACGCCGAAAGAAACTCATTTTCACATTAAGTCATATTATTAATACGACTTTTTTTTAAATAATATAATAAATACTTTTAATATAATACAATGTTGATACATTACAACACGCCATTTCATCATTACGCTTAAAAGTGGCTTATAAGTCTTGCAGCCTGGAGCTCGTCTGCTTAGAGCCGCAAGACCCAAAATACGCCATGAAAGTGTATTTAAGTATGTACTTACGCTCCTGCTACAACCATTTTCTCAAACTTTATCAACCACTTAAAACAATGCCGACAAATAAATAGTTGACAAGCAATGTCAACTCGATATTCGCAGTGACACAAAGATACTGCGAATTGTAAAGGAAGAACTCAACTGAATTTGTTTTACAAACATGTATATAAAATTACATAAACATTCTTAAACATGCTATTTGTTGTTTAATTAAAACATCTGTTTACTGTTTACCTGAATTTAAACATCCTGTGTCAGGCCTGTGTCACTCCCCATGTAGGTATCGAAAATATACCTATGTACATTATGACTATGCGCAATTATTATATTGGCTTGCAATGGATGTCTAGGTATCCAAACGAAGAGGTGAGGAGTTCTGACGCGAGATATTTCTTTGAATTTCTTTTCGAAGTAAGACTTCTGTACGAAAGTACTAGTACTTATTCTATGCCTGTGTACAAATTACATAGGTTACTTATGTTTAATCGCGCTATGGAGAGGGCTATGCTCGGTGTTTCCCTACGTGATCGAATCAAAAATTCGTAGGAGAATAAAAGCCACTGACATAGCCCATCGGGTTAGTTCGTTGAAGTGGCAGTGGGCGGGACACATAGCGCGACGAACCGATGGCCGATGGGGCAAAAAGGTTCTCGAATGGCGACCACGTACTGGCAAGCGAAGCGTAGGACACCCACCCACAAGGTGGTCTGAGGACCTGAATACTGGATGCAGGCCGCTCTGGATCGGTCGTTTTGGAAATCGTTGGGAGAGACCTATGTCTTGCAGTGGACGTTATGCGGCTGAAATGATGATGACTTATGTTTAAATCATGTAAGTACCTGACAGACAATGCTCGTCCAGCAACCGTGCAGATATGTAACTCTTACATACATACTATTACGACTTTATACCTAATGGAGCAGACATAGCACTTTGGGTCTTGCAGCTCTAAGCAGACGAAGCCCAGGGCCACAAGATTCAAAGGCCACTTTTAGCGTGATGGTAGGCGAGAAGGTGGAAATAGGTTTACCGAATTATGTGTCCTTACAACGCGTATTATAAAGTTGGTAATCTTACGTTACTAATCAGAGATTGGAATCACGGGTGCTATTGCTATCAAAAGTATGGATATGACTATAACATCTAGAAACAAAACAATCATAATTATGTGGTTTCAGGATAAATTTTAATCGAAAAAAAATAAACTTATCCTGAAATCACATAATTATCATTGTTTTATTTACTTAGTACCGAATTAGATTCTCGAGAAATCCCGGAATTTTTAGTCATATCCATACTTTTGATAGCAATAACACCCGTGATTCCGATCTCTGTTATAGAAAGAAGTAACTTTTACTCACGATCCAAGAATAAACGCCATTTTTTGAAACAATTTGTAGCCGTCAGCACTCAGGACACGCTTTTCGTACCAACTATAATGTTCTTTACTTCTTTAAAGTAGGTAATTTCGTGCAAATTCTTACAAAACTTTTCTTTCTTGCCTCATACGTGTTTCTTTCACTAGTTAACCAATACTGAGTGATGCGCGCTGTGGTGTATACTTTTTGTCTACTTATATCTAGAAGATTTAACGTTGAATTGTCAACATAGGAAATGGATCTATACTACAAATATCCGTTTGGATATATGATGCTGGAAAATGAGACAGGTGGAAAACCGGGCAAGTACAAATCGAACTTACCTGTTTTATAAAGGGTTCTGAATATCATGCAGAATTCTATATGATACTAGCTGATGCCCAATTGCCCATGACTTCGTTCGCGTGGACTTTATGACTCCAGCGTATCTGCATCAGATGTTCCAGAGATCCAGATCTTCGATTTTTAGATTTTTACACCTCAACGAACGATGCTCATCAGGCTGAAGAACTTTTGCCAAGGTGTCATTTTTATATTTCTTATAGTTTAGCTAGAACATTATGGTTCTATTTTCGCCAAAATCAATATGTTATCCGAGTTTACCAGCTTTATAACAAAAAAAGTTTCATTCGAATCCGTCCAGTATTTACGGAGAAACAGACAGAGATTTTTTTTTAAATTCCCACTCTATTACTATGTTTCTATCGCCCTAATTTTTTTTTTGAGTATATTCAATCTACAGACACATTTTTTTACTGTTTTATTATATGTATTGATTAAGAGGAAAAAGTCCTAGCATAACATTTCTAGCACTCTTGTTTTTTTTATTCACAACAGAGGAAGGTCTGATTTTAAGGGTACATATTAATTTTTCGTGGGGGTCCAGTGCTGCCCCCATTTGAAATTAATAATTTGAAAGGAATGAAGATATCATTAAAAATCTTGTCTTCAGCATGCCTTAGGATATACCTGTTCTTTATATAATTTTACAAACTCATATTTAGATCTCTTTTGAGATAAGTGTACCTTGCCTTTGTTTAAATATTATTTTATGTATCTATTCTCTGCAGGTATGTACATTTTCGTGTACATAAACTGGTAAATAAATAAGAGTAGTCGCTGAGGTACTTGTAAATTTAAAATAAATTTGGAGATACGGCAGGATATCAGTCACGCACGATTGAATGACCATGTTCAATTTACTTTAGTGGTTACGTCTCCAATTCAAGGACGATTTGTCCCTACTGTATCCGTGGTCAGATTGCATTGCTAGATCGATGTAACCACGTCCACTATTTTATGTCCTTGGTCAGATTTCAGTAGTCTAGCTAAAGACACTTATGATTTCAGATATCCGTGGTTAGATCGATCTAACTTCGTCTAGGTACTATCCGTACTATGATTTTAAAATAAAAAATAATTTTCACAGTCGTCGTTATTTCTTAAATTTGGAATACATATCGTCGTCAACATGGATGATTGAAGGTAAACATTTTTATGTTCGCATCGGAAAAATTAAATAAATAAAAAAAGCACAATTTTTCTATTTGATTCAAGTAATTACAGAAGTTTTAGGTTATTTGTATTGACATGTACCTAATTATTTGTGCAAATGTGAATACTTTTTCGTAAGTTTAAGTGAATTGGTATCAAGTTTACTTTTAAAAAGATATGAAGGACCACGCAAAGAAAGTTATGAATGAACATTTTATCGTAAGTTGGTGGTCTTCGAATTTTTTTTTCTTAGTTATAATTGTATGAAAACGACACCAAAGGTTAGTATTAAATTGTCGGTTGAAGTCCGATTAAGTATTGTAGGTGTTCTACAGACATTGCTCTTTATATTCTGTTTTGTATTTGCTAGTTTTTCTCATAGATGGAGATGAAAAGTAGAGTTTGGTACTCGGGTTGGGTAATATTTTTTATCTCGGGCGATAAACATGATTCCCTCGCTTCACTCAGGATTCAACCTTAGAATCACTCTCTACGCTCGTGATTCAACTGTAGAATCCTTCGTTTCGCTCTGAATTTAAAGTAGCGCCCTCGAATTCAAAATATTACCTTATCTTATACCCTTGTATCACAATCTACTATTCACTAATGTCACAATAGACGACGAAAACTCAAAACTCAAATGTCGTCCCTCAATGGGAATACACATATTGTTTTATTTTTTCAGTCAGAATATTTTTGAAAATGTGCGAGGTCTGCAACAAAACATTTAATAGGTAAATGCTGAGTGGTTTGCGATGCTTGTCTGCTGAGAATGCCCTTTCAACCAAAAAATGAATTTTCCAAATGGGCCAGGCGTCTTCGTTTATCGGGGAACATTGTGCTATAAAATATATATCACATCACATCACACTAATATTATACAGGCGAAAGTTTGTGGGTGTGTGTGTGTGTGTGTCTGTTACTTCTTCACGATTACCTCCTCCTTTATTAAGTCGGTAAAAAATTTCATTAGACGTTTATTGATATATAATTTTTCAAAACTAAAAACCGACTTCACCCCTAAACCATACAACCGATTCTGATAAAATTTCCAAGGTACCACCTGGAAAGTATACCCTTTCAAACAAAAAAAGATTTTTTTAAATCGGTCCAGGCGTCTTTGAATAATCGGTGAACATACAAAATAAAGGATCGCGACGAATTGAAGACCTCCTCCTTTTTTGGAAGTCGGCTAAAAAGTGAAGATAAATAAATCATAGCACAACGAGCTTAAATGTAATGTCGATGTCATACTGAGAAAAAAGAATAATTGCTATGCTAGTAGCAAACATTTTTGTTGCCAAAATCGAGCAACTGCTGAACTCAGGGCTAGTAGTAGTTAAAATGTAGTTTGGGACATGCAACTACATGATTCTGCTCATTATTATTATTATTTATTGTAGAACACACTAGCAGCTTATTAAGCTGATGCGTGTGCGTATTAATGTTTGGGGATCTTGTGTTTATCTGGTCTGTTTTTAAAGCTATGCACTGAAGGTGCAGTCACAACATTCTCTGGTAGCTTGTTCCAGTCTGTAACCACTCGGTTGGAGAGAAAATTATGAAATGGTTTGGTATCTACCAACCAAATCGCAAAGCTGCGAGGCAAGTATGATTAGGGCGACAAATTTTATCCTTCAAATTTGTCGCATTTTGCGTAATTTACCGCAACAAACATAGGCAAAATTGAGCGCCAAAATAACTTTCATTCATAAAACCTATTTTATCTCATTCCTAACTCCCGTGCGAGCATGGTTTTGACAGGTCAAAGTAGATATATCGACAGTTGGCAACGTAAAACCATGTAAATTTGTCGCCGATTTGCTAGACCCACATAAGACTCAATTAAACCATTTTTAATCGTATTTTTAATAGTTATTCCATTGAACTAATATTAAATATATATTTATATATTTAATGTAGGCAGACATCTTTAAACAATGTATTATTGAGGTTTACAAACTTAAAAAAATATATTTAATAACGAAACTATAGCGCTATCTCTTGATGAATCCTACAACCACTCCGGCGGCGTTGAATGCATACGTACTTGGCGGTGGTATTTTCCTTTATGTTGGTTGTACGACATGAGTTAAAACGTTCCGTTGCACATTCATTTTAGTAACATTTCATTTTAATAATTTTAAATATTCTTTGGTTGCAATATTTTTTCTAGGAATTATTACATTAATATATTTATATCATTCTTTTATCTACGGTGATTGTTTTACAAAACGCGTGTTTTAATTTAAAGTTATTAAATTTTCTTAGCAGACATTAGAAACACTGTTTATAACCTGCCTGCGTGTGACGACTCATTTTACTACGTGTCCATTCATGAATTTTATCTTGTCGTTAAAGAGGAAAGATACGTAAAGACCTCTTAGATAAAGCATCATACTAAGGCCGCTGGTTCAGCTAGTTTTCTTCATGGCAATTTGTGAATATAATGTATGCTCACACCACTCTTAAACGCTTGGCGACTAGGGGCTTCTGGCAATATATAGTACATTGAGTTGGTACCCCACTACAAAAATTTAAAACTTACTTTGATCCCATGCCATGAGTTTAATTCCGTTGTGTGTGATAACATCAAAAGTGATAAATTAATATATCTGTATAGTAACGCCTTATAAAAACATATGTTTGGAGTATTGCCCTTTACGGATGTGAGGCATGGACCATGAACAAGAAAGATCGAGAACATCTGGAGGGTTTTGAAATGTGGTGTTGGAGGCGTAGGAAAAGATAAGCTGGAAGGAGAAAAAAACTAACACAGAAGTCCTGGGATGTATCAAAGAGAAAAAAGAATGTTGATGAAGACAATCAATGTAAGAAGAGAAAATATGTTTGGACACCTTGTACGACACCACAATTTCATCAGAAACATTATGGAAGGAAAAATAGAGGCGAGGAGAGGCAAGGGAAGGCCAAGAAGAATGTTCATAGATGAAGTAAAGGAAAAGGAAGAAGATAAGGAGGCATGGAAAATACTCCACCGACAAGAACATAGTTCTTAAATAAATTGATGATTGATAAATTGATGAGTAAGACTAAATCCTATAATTTTTTAAAAGCCAAGCTACACAGCTTTGCTCGTACTGCACCCTTCAGAAGAATAAAAAGGCTTGAGTCGTATTGACAGTAGTAACCCTAACAAGCTACGAGTAGAGTATATCTGATCATTTGATGACCTTTGTGGCTTGGTGCCTCATCAGCTTCAAAGCAACTCAGCTGAGGATGCAACCGGAAAGGGAGAGGCGCTTCGGCACAGAATTAATTTATGTATAACATACAAAACAGAAACTCCAAGGGTCGGGTCCCGCGCAATATGCGTCACTGTTCTCCGTCCCCGCCCCTCTCACCTGTTCTCACCTTTTCAAGTGTATTGAGGAGTGAACACACACATAGACATGTGCACGAATATATAGTTTCGTTTGTAGTAGTAGGCATAAATGACACAAATGACACTCCGCTTCTATGAAGTGCCATTCCTGTGGCCAAGGTTAAGAAAATGCAGAAGGAAAAAAACTACGTTACAAAACTTTAAACCATTTATTACAATCTTTCGTTCAAATTTATAACACACATTATTGCTAGGTAGGTAGTGGATACTAGAAGAAGAAATAGCTAAGTATAACTACAATAACAATTTAAATGTTTTTTATTTTTTCAAAAAAAAAATTTTTTTTTTTTAAAATGAAAACCTTTTTAGTACCATGATAACGATCTCATTGCATGCATCGTGGACTTTTCTAGCAACTTCTGATGGTACCTTGGTACCTCCTAAATTAATTACTTCAGTATAAGGCCACATAGTTAGCTTTGTCATTTGCGGCCATTGAGCTTTCCCAAGTGCAAGTTTAGGCACCTGAGACAAGTAACTACTTAGATACTTCATAGTTTGTCGAAACACACGGACTAATGGTTTGCAAACTTAAAATTAATAATGACTAAAATCTATAAACATAAATATATAATTATTTAAAATGACAAATTAAAAATGTGATTCAAGTATTACATGTTTCATTTGGCATGTTTTGTATTCTTTTAAATACTTTATAAGTATATTGCATTATACATATTATACGATTACATACTTTTAAAGTTTCGAAATAAAAAAAATGATTTAAAGCTCTTCACAGACGTAGACATTACGATATATTTTTCCCATAGTAATCTTTTAGCGACCACAGCTTTATATATATATATATATATATATATATATATATATATATATATATATATATATATATTACTTCACCAAAATATTAGGACAAATATAGCAAGACTTGTTAATATTTTACCGCAGAACTACTGAACTAATGAGGGCGAAAATATATATTATAGTATACCTAGCTACCGTTTGCGGTCGCTTGCTGTAATATATAGCACATATTATAGCTTCTTCGGTGAAGGGCATAATATTAGCATTTACGCACCCTAATTACATAATAATGTTAGACAATGGGGAAGGGATGAAAATTTTAAAAACGCCTGAAATAACATTTTTGTTCAGTTGATTCAATGTAAAAAAATAATCATTTTGAATCACGTTTATAGTAAAGAGCAATGTTATTCACACTACATAAATGTCAGGCGTTTTTAAAATTTTCATCCCTTCCCCATGTTAAATACATATTCCTATGATTTAAACTTTTTGCTAGACTGTAAGATGTTTATCAATTAATTTTGTTACCAATTTGCACGACATTTTTTGGCACTTTACAACGACAAGAAATTTTTTGCCCGATCAGGTTGATTTAAAAAAATATGCATACACATTTTTTTTCTTTTCTCTGATTAGAAACAATAACGAAGATACATCGCATTTAAATTTCGCATGACGTCATGATCTAGTAGGATTTTCACTAGACGGTGACGTTCATCACCCCCACTCCAAAGCTTTAATGCGCTGTAGGTATTTTTGTGAATTCTTACTACTTTGGTAAAGTGAAAAAAATGGTTGATAATTTCTTTATAATCTATATACTTATATAATATTTATCATACCCAGTTCACATCTTTACAGCGGAAAAGCACGATCAAATCTGATTGTAACTTTGCTCCACTACTTTTATATTCTAATACATTTGCTTTGCTCCTTCATTTTATTTTCTATTGTTTTACATGACGTCACCGTCGCTAGAATAAATCAGGATCCGTTGTCAACATAGTAGTTGTGGTAATAGACTTCGATTCAGGCATATTCATTATGTACTTTGCGGTCCAGTAAGCCCCAAAGGCCAGGAGACCTGTGATAAGAATACTGCAAAATAAAAATGATTTATGTTTGTGTTTACTTGTTCGTTGGCAATTAACGGTTAATATAAAACATTGGGAGATGAAAATATATCTAGAATTATTCTACATTGCAACACTATTCTAAATTACAACTTCTTTGCAACTTATTTAATTTTTCGTTGATTGTCTTCTAAGCACTCTTTAAATATTTCTTTTTTCGTTAAAAATTAAAAGATTAAAAATAAGTGAATCATACTAGTTCTTTATAACACCTACATTTGTTTTAGAAGTGTTTGAAAAAAAAAAAGTTTAATCAATCTACCGAATAACTTTTTCCAATTCTCCAAGAAACTTATAACGAAGCACAAAATCTTTTAAATTCTCTTTTTACCCAACTACTAAGGGTAAATATGTTTTTAAACAATTAGTAATGTTAAATCATTCAATGAGACTGTTAAATGCATGCTGTTTAGTGCAATGCAATTAACAATATTTTTATGTGATTTTATTGTTCATTAATAATATTTATAAGATTTTGATTTTTATACTAAATATACATTTTAATTTTTTTTTACATATGAGTACATGTCCAGAAGGTTATTTATGAAAGCCACTCTAAAATATTTTTAGTAACGCTTTTTTCACATCATTTTTTAATGTATTAAACAGCTTCAATAATATGATGGTGTCCGAATAGTCAGTAAAAAATAATAATTTAAAATTAAATGTGACGGTTTTTTTAAATTATTTAAAAAATTATTTAAAAAAAATCTGACAGTGTGTCCGAATAAATTGTGTCCGATTCGTCAGCAAGTCACAGCCAGAGCCTATGTCAAAACTAGTACATCAATTTTCAAAATTAGCCTTATCTAGTACAACAACCGCTAAATAATCTAAAAAATTGTTATTATAATCCTCTTTTTTTTAGTTTAGTACTAGTTTTTGGTTTGATATAATTATAGATTTAAAATCATTTTGTAGTTGGTACAATAAAGATATTTTACTTATTAAAAAAGTTGGTACTTACAATCCTATTGCCATATCGTAGTGTCAGACTCAAAAACTAAACGTCTATTGCACGCAGCTATTAATAACGAATGGTTATAACAATAGAATTTTATAGTTGAGAACATTCCAAAGATGTGTATACGAACTAGTTAGTAAATATTTATACTAATCATCTCATTGTACAGTTAGTCTCATAATAATCGAATGTACCAATCTGTCATTTATTTTGGGGAGTTCTTGACTATTTTTTTTATTATTCATATCAAAAAGTAATAATATAATTTGAAATCGAACGAAACAAAATTGATCCGCTCATAAAAATAAATAACTTATTTTAAATAATGGTAATAAAAGATTTGTTTTAATAAATAACCTCATCCTTTATGGAAGTCAGTTAAAAATGCCCCTATTTCGTCACCCACTGACATACTGAAACAACGCCCTAACCTGACACCCACTAATTTCTGTTTATAAGACCATAGGTAGGAGTGTCTAAGTAACTCTTACGAATCGGCAAGGTCACATATTTTGACAAAGGTCAGGCCTTGTGGCCTAGCGGCCCCGTTAAGTTATCGAAAATATACCTATATATTATTATTGTGCGCAGGGCGACCACTTCGAAGGGGAAAATTCAGTTACATAAATTGTTTGTCCAAAGCACCTAATAAGAATGAAATTAGCTTTTAATGGATGTCTA
This sequence comes from Acrobasis suavella, assembly GCA_943193695.1. Lineage (NCBI taxonomy): Eukaryota > Metazoa > Arthropoda > Insecta > Lepidoptera > Pyralidae > Acrobasis > Acrobasis suavella. The sequence continues at coordinate 5,925,994 of OW971941.1, forward strand.
GTCTAGGTATCTAAACGAAAAGGTGAAGAACCATAGCGCTAACCACATTAAGTAGATATTCCTTTGAATTCATTTTCTGAGTAAGACGTCTGTACGTGAGTACTAGTACTTATTCTGTGCTAAGGTGTAGAGTTTATAGAGAACTTATGACTAGAGTTTACGCAAATCTCTATACGATATGATGAGAATTAGTGAGTGTTGTTAGGTTGAGACGGGAGCTTGGTACTCCATGAGATCCGTTTACGTTTTGTATAGTGCAAGCAATATGAACCTACCGCCTTGGCATATTTTTACACTTGGTTTGGAACCGGTACCAAAGTACAGGTTCGGTACCGGTAGTTAGAGGTTTATTTTCATTTCGGTACCTGGGTACCGTTCTAGATGGATACCGGTACTTCTCCTTGAGAGTACAGGTACCTAAATAATATAGGTTCCAGTAATATGAAAAAAAATTGATGGGATACATTTTACATGAAAACTATATTATACCTCATGTACAATTGTTCATCAAATACTTACATTAAAAGATTCTCCTCTCGTTATTACTGGGTTCTTTTGTTCTTAAAAATGGATTTAAAATTTAAAAAAATGTTTGATTAGCATTGAATTTTTTTTGCTCTTTGATTGAATCTAAACTCTTTCTTCTTTGCCTTATTAATTTACGATCTTCGATGACATATGAGGTGGAAAATAAAAAGAGATGGTCCATCGACAGGCTGAGTGAAATACTGTAAAAATAAATTCCACGTCCATCACGTCGGGGTCACCACTCAACTCCTAGGGTCCCGCGCAATATGCTTCCCCGTTCCCCTTCCTCGCACCTCTCCCTCGTTCTCACCGTGTGAAGGGTGTTGAACGGCCTGCAGTCGAGGACGAGATGAGAACTGGCTAGAGGTGCGAGAACGGGAAACGGGACCTTAAGAGATTCCATTCCAATCCATAATATTAATATTAATTCTGTGCCAATGTAGCGGGAGCGAGGTGAAATCCTCGACCGCAAAGGAAAGATCTTCCTTTAAGCAACTGCAACTTGGGAACCACAGTGTATTCTTTTTTTTTGTTGGAAATCGTATTTAAACAGTGAATCGGACGAACTCTGAAATCGAGATGTAGCTGTTAGCGCCATCTCATAGACTTCTTGTGACTTATTTTGTCGCTTCTCTCTCTCTATTGTGGTAGTAGTTCCTCGTAGTGGCGTAGAGGTTGCCATATAGGTATCTGGGGACTGTCTCTGGCGCATATTATGGACAGCGTCCAGCTTTTTAAATACTCTGCCTTGCAAAACCAGCGATTTGGCTTCTATCTTTCAAACCGACTTCCTAAAAAGGAGGAGGTTATCAATTCGTCGCGATCTTTTTTTATACATATTCACCGATTATTCTAAAACGCCTGGAACGGTTTTGATATTTATTTTTTTAATTTTGTCTGAAAAGGTATACTTGTCAGGTGGTTCCATCAAAATAATATAAAAAACGGTTATGAAGTTTGGAAGCAAAGCGAATTTTAGTTCTCAAAAATTACATACTATGTATTGCCTTGTTTTAAGTTCTTTTTTAAATTAAATAAATGAATGATTGGTAAATGTTTTTAATATGCATGTACAGATGTAATAGTAAACAAACATGTTAGTCACTACTTTAGTTATATTTTCTCATAACTAAGTTTGGAGCCATTGTTATCGTCAGTTACAAAGAAATTATTTTGAGAACTAGCAGCCGCCTGCGGCCACACGTGCGTAAATTCTTATGTCAGAGATTGTGTTGCCTTGAATGATATCATACAGAGTCTAACAAAATATACTAAAGGCGTAATCGCGTCACACCGTGAATTTTAATTCATACGTGGTGCGAGTTCCATCCGCACAGCTATCCTACAGCACCACACCGCAAGACCTTCACTCAAGAAGATTTCTGGCCGAGAGGTGCCGTCTTCCGGCGTTTCCGCGGGAGGTTACCGGACACCACGTCATCGTGCAGTGCGTCACACACAATAAAAACGTACAAAATAGTGTTAATTTTAAGTTTTAAGGTATTTATAAATATGGGCCTTATTTTATATATTAGGTTTTTATAAATATGTAAATGTTCATTTCGATGCCTGAAATAAATGGTTTATTATTATATTATATCCTGTCTCAGAAAAAAGGTGAGGCAACAATAATTAGGTACTTATTTTCAAGAAAGTCATATGGCAGACCTGCTTGCCTACTTAGAGCTCCACACACGCGTTGCCTCGTCACAACACAACGCAAAATTTTGGCGCATTGCAAGCCTCACAGGCGCTGCGTCATCGAAGCGTTGCTACAACGTGGTTGCAATGAGTTACCTCCCTACCTGATTTATTTCTAATCTTTCCGCTTCGTCATGGGGTCTGCAGTCGGCCGTGTGTGTGACGCAACGCATCTTGTGTGACCGCGAAAAATATGACAGTGCAAATAAAGAAATATATTTATAACAACGATTTGCTATAAGTTGCTATGTAATGACCACCCAGAAATTGGCAAACATAATGATGCCGGTCACTTATATTTACTAGCCGCCTTACCTAGCTTCTACTAGAAAGGCAATCTAGTAAAATGTCCTTTTGGTATAAACAACTTAAAAGTAAAACGACCTGCTAGTAAAACGTCTGAAATATACACGTATCAGTCCACTGCAGCTTGTCTAAAAGTGTCAGGATTTGCCCATAGTCACAACCCTAGGTATGAGGGTTACATTGTGTACAGTCTTTGTCATGTCGTTGTACCTCTCTTTAGTTGTCTGGTACGACACCCATGGAAAAGTGAAGAGCAAGCACGGGAGAGTGATCTACTGGCTTTATTTTGTCTCAGAATATAGGTGGGGCAACATAATTACTTATTCTCAACTTAATCATATTGCAGACCTCCTTGCCTATAAAGCTCCACCTCCACACAGGCTTAGCCTCGTAGCAACGTAAATTTTTGACGCATTGCCGTCCACACAGGCGCTGCGTCATTGCAGCGTTGCTACAACGTAGTCACAATGAGTTACCTCCCTACCTGATTTATTAATCCTTCCTGGTGATGTGCCGCCGAGAAATTCTCAGTTCTTGAAAATTTCTTGCCTTGAACTATTACGAAAATTACGAAAAATTTCAACCGTTTTCGAGAATTTTTGTTGAAAAATTCCCTCAAGAAATTTCTTGCGAGAAATTTCTCGGAAATTTTCCAGACCGTTTCGGACATTTCTCGAAATTTTCAAGAACGGCACATCACTAATCCTTCCGCTTCGTCTTAGGGCCTGCAGTCGGCCGTGTATGCGACGTGGTCGCAACGAATCTTGTATGTCCGCGAAAAAAAATGATAGTTTCAAATAAGGAAATATATTTATTAAAATGATTTGCTATAAGCACATAAAGCTGCTATGTAATGACCACCCAAAAATCGGCAAACATAATGATGCCGGCCACTAATAACAGCGCCCCTATAGACAAGTACACGCGGTCGTAGGGGGTGAGTACTTGGAAGTGGGGCTCCCCAGCGATGTTCACGACATCTACTCGCGTTATGCTCGGTCGGGCTCTATGCCTCTTAATTACCTGCCACTCGCTTATAACCTAAAAAAACAAGATTAAACTAAACTTTTGCATCCTGCGGCTTTAAGTAGACAGAGCCTAGGGCTGCAAGACTCAAAGGCCACTTTAAGCGAGAAAGTGGAAAATGGAATCAGAATAGTAATGGGTTGCTAGTTGCTAGCTGCATCGCCTATTATGATTCCCATTTTCGACCATTCCCTCGATCAGTTACAGATTTCTAATCAAGCAAGTTTTTACAAGACACTTATCATCAGAAGATGATAAGTGTCTTATAAAAACTTGCTGGGGCGTGTGGCTTGTAGCCTAGAAAAGAACTCCATCTTTTTTTTCTTTCATCAAACATTATGCACTAACGACTTGTGCTACAACTGCATTCTTAAGGAGCTGACATCAGGCCGGTGGCCGGTCGTTAAACTATAGACAAATCGCTTAAACTGTTCCGGCAATTTCTCTCGATTTCTCATGCATGGTCTTCTGCATCCTTGGATGAAATGCGTATTTGGAACAGGAAAAGCGCTCCCCGGGCTTGGAAGCTTCACAACTGTGAATGAAACTGCAACCGCGGTAAGATGTATAAGGGTTAGATCTCACTTGTCAACGGAACAGCACACAGAGCGACGGAACGATATGGCACGGCAGGTGATTTAGCATTTCGTGCTTTCTCCCTCTGGCAGATGACGGTTCTGAGCGACAGAAAAGGATAGCAGCATAGAAAAGTGCCTTTCCGTGCTGACAAGAGAGATCCAACCTAAACTGTCTTGCTAAAAATCAGCAAGGAGCTTGAGAGCCTCAAAAAGGCCAAGAAAATTCAAAGCCTAATCACCTAATGAGCTGTAAAAATTAAGGTTTGAGTGCCGGTGGGTGGAAACAAATCGCGACGAATCGATGACCAAGAGGGCAGAAAGGCTTTCGAATGGCGACCACGTACCGGCAAATCCAGTGTAGAAAATTTACTTACCAGATAGTAAGACGCCCCTGTTATGATTGAGAATATACTGTGTGACTAAAAGTTTACTTTTCCCTTATACATACAAAAAATCATGCCTGTTTGGACATCCACTTGCTACGATTCTAACAAACCTCTTTCGCTTTACCTACACTCATCAATCTCTTCATACATGCCCTTTGGTTACATCTCACCCCCCCCCCCCCCCTTAGAATTTCTGCAATCTGGTCGCCGAGGCCGACCCGACCAAAGAGACAGTAAAGTAAACATAAACGAAATTAAAACCTGATGGCACCTTTACAAAATTCCACGACAATACCAACCAACATCAGACCTGTTGAAATTAGAAGCATCATGCCAACTATCAGGAAATATCCATGCACAGTTATGAGCAATTTATCATCAATTATCACTGATATCGTCAGCCCAGTGGGGATAATGATCTGACTCCATATAGCACCGCCAACTAAAGTCTGTTCGTCCCTGTACTTAGGTCTTGAATCCACACCAGATCCCGCCCACAACACACCAGCTAACATCACGAGTCCTAGGGAAAATAATTTCAGAATGATAGTCCCGTATTTTTTCAACATTTGTAAAATATTTCACGACATTTCTGCAAACCATTTTATGGTTTCTTCTCTGTCAGCAGTGACACAAATGTTAAATTCCGTTCATAAATCAACCAGGGAATTAACAGTGTTATTGAATGTTTAAGAATTTTTTTACCCGACTTAAAAAAGGGACAAGGTTATCAATTCCACTGGTCAATATTAACATTATGCATGATACAGATGAAGTCACGGAACAGAGATAATTTTTTTTTCTCTGTATTAATCTGTAATAATTTTGAAAAGTTATTATAAATAACGTATGCTCAAAAAACATTATACTAATATTTATTAAAAAATATATATTATAAATAAATGTAAGAATATTTTATTTTGTTAGCCTGTTTCATCCTTCTGTCGGCAAAGGTCTTTCCCATTTCGTTCCATGTACAGAATGTTATAATAATTTACTCCACAAAAATTCTGACTACTAATAAATAAAAATTCCTGTTATTTCAATTGAACAAAAGTTATATTTCGTTCTTCTCAGTAGTTCAGTGCTGGTCGCGCTTTGTAATGCTTAATTCCTATGGGATATCCCAAAGCGCAAAAAAAATTAGGTTTCTTACGGAGATAGTTTGACATAAACCCATCTTGTTTCTCATGCCCTCATATGGAAATTTACTGTTACAATCATAGATTTAGGAGTAAGTAAAAATATTTTTAGGTCTATGGTTGCAATAATGAGATGAAAAGTAACCTGTTTGCTAAATACTACGAAAAAAATTAAATGAAATTTTCTAATGGCATTCACTTATGTTTAGGTGACTTTTCTGTTTAGTACCGTCACCGTCGCCACGTATTTCATAAAAATAATTCAATTTTTAACAAAAAAAAAAACTAACTTCATTTTCTTTCAAGACTTTCTTTCTTATCTTCGAATTAATGTAGGACCAACTTGGTGGTAAAGGATTTAAAATAAAAAAAAAAGAATCATCAAAATGGGTCCACGTTTGACGAAGATATCGCGTAACATACATACAAAAAAAAACATACAGCCGAATTGATAACCTCCTCCTTTTTTGAAGTCGGTTAAAAATACACTACTATATTTCAAAACAGGTTATATTCTTTTGAGACTTCACCGCGGAATCTAGGTATCTATATAGAGACGTCATTGCTGTTAGAATTTATAAATGCATCTAACAAAGAGTTGCACCCTTTCCTGTTCTCATTTATATTCATGAACTTTATTAGTATCATAAACTGAAAGACCTGTGAAAATTTGTGAAATTATTTACCTGGTAAAATACCTACAAAAGAAGACTGTAGGAGAGATTTTTAGGACTAAGACTCTGTCTGTGTCAAGGTCAAGGTCTGTCTGTGTCAAGGTCAAGGTCTGTCTGTTAGCGTTCCAAGCAATAGTATAAAATATCGATAGTCTATCGATACTATCGTGACCTCGAAAAATAGTTACAATATCGATAGGACTATCGATAGTATCAAAACTATCGATAGTATTTTTTTGATAGTTTTTAATTTATACAATTAATAATATCGATAGTGAAGGTACTATTTGTATTAAAAACTATCGATAGTATTATGACGAATATCGATATTATAATACTATCGATAGTAATTTAGCTATCGATAGTTTTTCCTGCAAAAAAATAGTTGCAGTTTCGATACTTTCGATAGTATATAAATAATTTAGTACTATCGTTAGTATCTATAGTATCTAAATTTAATAGTATCGATACTATCGTATATCGATATTTTACCTTTCATCACTAGTATTGCAAACTATTAATAATAGTTACTATCGATAGTCCATCGATATTGTGACTGTTTTTTGAGGTCAACTATTAATAGTCAATCTATCGATTGTTATGCAACGCTACTGTCTGTCACCAGGCTGTGTCTCATGAAACGTGATAGCTAGACAGTTGAAATTTTGTTTTTATAGATGATGAATTGCTGTTGCCGCCACAACAACAACTAATTAAAAATAGAAAAAAGTAAAAAATATTTACGACGGAACACTTCGTGCGCGAGTCCAACTCGCACTTGGCCGCTTAGTCTGGATCTTACTACCCTAAAAGTCCATTTACATAAAGCAAGTATCTTGCCTTAAATTGAAATTGCATGGTCTAAACAAAACGTTAATCATAATTATAAATAAATAAAGAGACTTGTGTTATGGGATACTAACTCAACGATACTATATTATATACCAAATAAATATATAGATAAACATCCAAGACCCAAGTCAATTTGAAAAAGGCAACCAACTTGCCCTGCCCTGACCAGGGATCGAACCCTGAACCTCTGGTGTGACAGCCTGGCATTATGACCATTAAGCACGGTCGTCAAATGATCAGATCTACTCGTAGCTTGTTAGGGTTACAACTGTCCAATACGCCTTTAGACTTTTTATTCTTCTGAAGGATGAAGTACGAGCAAAGCTGTTTAATAAAGCTGTAAAATTTATAGGATTTAGTCTTACTATACAGATATATTTATTTATCACTTTTGATGTATCACACACAACGGAATTAAACTCATGGCAGAGAATGAAAGTTAGTTTTAAATGTTTGTAATGGGGTGCCAACTCCATGTACTATGTATATGGCCAGAAGCCCCTAGTCGCCAAGCGTTTAAGAGTGTTGTGAGCATACATTATATTCACAAACTACCATAATTATTCAGAAGGCAGTACTCCTGGACACGACACGCATTGTCAGGAGGTTTCTCTCTCTGCGGCCCTAACCGCCGGTAGCTTGGGCCTTGCCCCGCTGCCTGCCAGTGGGCAGCTAGATTAGGTTTTTTATAATATTTGTATTTTTTGTAGAATATTTTATATTTTACTTTTTATAGATATATTATAAAACCCTAATCTAAGAGAATATGAATAAATAAAGTGAATATACCTAATGCTATACGGGTGGCGGACTAGCATGGTGACCACTACGCCACGGATACAAATCATTTATTACTTCAATTAAATTGTATGCAACAGGCATGAAATTGCACTGTGTAAATGAGCCTTTTAAGACTGTCCGACAAAAAAAACTATCGCATGAGGTCCATTTTTATTATCATTACATTACAATTATTCATCGACATTAAACTAACCACGGTTTAAAACCACGATTATCTTTAATTGTATGACAATTTTGGTAAAAAAAAATATAAGCACGTGTTTAGTGTTGCATAGTCGTTCATCGTTTATAGCCTTATTCATGATGTTTTTGAAAACTTATATTTTTATAGTTTTCTTATTTGTGGTCTACATTTACGCTACGCCTCCTCTCAGCTTTGTAAGTAACTCAAAACCTTATACTAGTAAGTACTTCGGTGTTCGTTTGTTTTTTGTTGTTTTTCATGTATGTAAGTGGCCAACACTGGTGTCAGATCTTTCAAGCTGCCTTTGCATTTGACTTAACTTGACGACTGCCGTACAATGGTGGCAGCCGGGACCAATGGCTTATACGTGCCTTCCGAAGCACGGACGAGCTCGAGAAATTTGTATTCCACTTGTGGTCACCAATCCGGGTGCGGCTCACGCCCGGTGTTGCTTTACAAGCGAAAGCGTCACCAGGCCACTGAGCTCCTCAACTTCGGTATTCGGTAGTACACAGTATTCACACAAATACGTACTAGGTAATTTGGAGTCTCTTAATTATTCAAAGAAAGTACTCTTTCACTGAAATAAAATATACGTATTCTGTCATAAATACCTAATTTATATCAGCCGACAAATGCATACCAAAAATATCCCATTTCAATGTCACCACCCGCTACCGGGCGACTCGGATTCGGAACTTCGAACAACTGTGGAGCTCAGTCGATCGGGGCGGGAGTGCGCATTACTAACGCTCTCGCAAGTAAAGCGACACTGGGCGTGGTCCGCACTTGGATAGGTGACCACAAGTTTCATAAAAAAATTCGATCTCCTAATTGCATGTATAAACCGTTAGTCCCGGCTATCTTCGGAAGGGATGTATAAACCGTTAGCCCCGGCTATCATCATTGTATGGCAGTCGTCAAGCAATATCAGATGCCTTTAGGCAGCTAGAAAACACTGAACGTGTTTCCGGGATCATCCTAGGCAAACTAGCGAAGTTATAGTTGTTTTTTAGCAGCTTTTCATTCAAAATTACATTTAATCAGATTATTTGTAAGTACTCCTTTAATCCTCTTAAAGAAGTACTTACAAATAATGCAATTTATTTTAATACCCCACTCAATAAATAGGCGTTGAATAAATAATATAGAGACAAGTAATTTGGCGCCAAAAATCCAACATATTGTCTTTTTAGGGCTCCGTAACCAAAGGGTAAAAACGGGACCTTATTACTAAGTCATTATTAATAAGTTATAGTCTGTCTGTCACCAGGCTGGATCACATGAACTGTCTTCTTCTTATCATGTCGTTGGCTAAAACATTAAATTTTTTCCCTCCAAAATGATGCCACATGAACTGTGATAGCTAGATAGATGAAATTTTGACAGATGATGTATTTTTGTTACCGTAATTAAATACTAAAAACCGAATAAAGTAAATATTTAGGTATATCCCCCCCCCCCCCCCCCCCCCCCCCATACAACAAACGTGATTTTTCATAGATAATGGTAAGGAACCCTTCGTGAGCGAGTCCGACTCGCATGTGGCTGGTTATTTTTAATTTACAGCCGTTTAAACTTACGAACAAATTACTTTACTATTTATTTTATGTACAGTCAAGTACCAAGATACCTGACCAGGCCCTCTACTTATATCTTGAATTTTCTCTTAAACTAAAAATAATATTAACATGAAAATTTATATTCAGAAAGACTTAATTAAAATCTGTCTGAATATAAATTTTCATGTTATTATTATTTTTAGTTTAAGAGAAAATTCAAGATATAAGTAGAGGGCCTGGTCAGATATCTTGGTACTTATTTTATTTTTATTTTAATATTTCATTTTTAGGGAAAATTTGAAGTACTATTAAACAATTTTGTATTATGTAAAGGACCTAAGCGCAAAGATTGCACCAAGTGGGACGTGGCAATCGAGCACAATAAAGTGCTGAACTATAACCTAACTGTCTTCCAGAATGTTGCACCTCTAAAGGTAAGTTTATAAATCAAAAGTACATTGTTTTTTTTACAGTAGACATAGCCCAAAAAGCCAGCGAGTGCCAAATCGCGTATATGGCTTTCTGTTATCATCTCATCCCTTCAAAGTGCAACGACGTCGATACGCCTTTTCTGAGCTAAAACGTCAGGAAACCTTTATTCACCTGGTCGCTCGAGGGGACGTACTAGATACGGCTTTTCAACTACTTCAAAGGATCACAACTCGAGGAAGAAGAAACCCGTCTTCTTTTCGGGACCATTTAATAGATCAGTTTAATACGGTTTTGTACCAACATACTTTACTATTGTATTAAAAAACCGTTTTTACTACGTCTCTGACTCAGCGACAGTGAATTTAATCACAATCTATAATAATATTAATTATATGTATTATATGATATTATGGTTAGGTCTACCTACTACCTATACTTGCACCTACAAAATACATAGGGTATTACATAAAAATCAGCTTCCGGGTTAATTTTTTCTTTCCAGTGAATTTTTATGGTTTTGATATTTAGTTTAAATTAAGACGTCGTTTAAAACCAATAATTCGCAATGTATAGGACCTTCACCCCATGGTCAACGCGTTCGAAACTAATTATCTGTTATTAACAATTAAATATTTCGCACTCCTTCTATTTATTTATTTTTTTTTTTGGTTGCCTGTTGCTTAGGCGATAAGGCCGCCTCTTGTACATCATTATATGTTCTTCTTATTTTACAAGTATTCCGAACATGTAAATGTCTTTTGGCGCTATAAAGATTTTTGTATGGTATTGTAATCATAAGTCCTCAGGTTCAAATCCCCTAAAAGGCTAAAAATATTTAAAAAAAAATATTTTATATATATTTAGTGTCATAGGATAACCAGTAAGTTTGCGCACTAACACCAAGCCTGATGGCGTAGCGGTTACGGCAGTCGATAGTAATCAACAGAGTTTTCAGGAATCTCAGATTCGATTCACGCCTCATTGCAAATACAAATTATATACATGTAATTTTTTTTTTTAAAACAATAAGATGACACTGGATGTCTTTATTGGAAAATAAAAAATTTAACTAAATTTTTATACTTAATAAAATTTAAATTAAAACTAAATAAGAACTTAAACTAAAAAATACAAATGATGTTAGTCCCACTAAAATATTACCCCTCGGCAGAGTGGCCAAAAAGCTGGCAGCTTTGCCACGTTGTATGGCAATGCTGATTCTTTGAGCCAGATAGTTAGCAGCCCTTTGGTCACGGGATGACACTTGGTACATTTGCAGGTTTAATTGTTGGCAGAAAAATTACGCGAGATGTCGTCTAAATCTTTGTATCTATCTCGTCGCTCTTTGACGTGGTGAACTCGGGTTTCTAGAGAATTTGTATTTGATGAGGCTGTAATCCCGTCTCTAATTCGTCCCTTCGGTGACAACGTAGATACGGGTTTTCAGAGATTTAGTCTTAAAAAAGCGTATCGACGTCGTCGCTCTTCGAGGGGACGAGATGATAACGGAAAGCCATATACGCTGCCAGACCATCAATATTTTATAAAGGTTAAAAGTTTATTTTTATATGGCCCCAGTACAGGTAAGAACAATTTCTGAATATAAAAGTTGAGTCGCGGTTGTAAAGATTTACCAAATACGGATGTAGACAAAATTTTTTTTTTTGGCTCTTTAGATAGATTTAGATTGGTATATGTATTTTTTCTTTTCTCTAATTAGCAAATAATGACAAAGATACAGCACATTTAAATTTCGCATGACGTCACGATCAGCTACAATTATCAACCAAAGGTGACGTAAATCGCCCCCACTCCGAAAGTTTGAAGCGCTGTATATTTTTTCTTATTATTTTTTGAATAAATATGTGTCCTTTATTTTTGGATAATTTAGTTCGAGGACTAAACTAAATAATACATTTTTTACCCACACATAAAGCTTAGGTTTTTTAATATATTTAATTCGTAACAAAACAATGTGAGAAATTACATCGCACATTCCAGACACTTTGTGTCGTTTCATCCCCTGGCAGACACTCTTAAAGTATAAAAAAAAACTGTAAGTGCTCCCTATAATTCCGTCATATCATAGTATAAAAGCTAAAAATTATATCCCTATGTTATTTAGGGAACTACCGACTAATGTTTCTTAAGCAGCCAGACAGTTTTGTTTTTCAAGTTTCAATGTGTCTGGGAAGATGAATGAACCATTCCTTCACCTTGCCAGACACTTTGAAACTTGTTTTATGTCTAAAAATCTTTCAGGTAAAGGTAATCGTATCATCAAATGGAAAAGAACTAGTAAGGTTACAAATGACTAAAGTTTGTGAGAATGCATTCTTGAAACCGCTTTTCAATTCATTGTTCAATGCGACGAGTAAATGTATTATTCCAAAAGTAAGTATTTTGTCAATGAAAGTAGTAAGTAGTGATTCCATGTGCTGTAGTCTTTACATAATTTGAAACCCACCATTTAGAAAATTTTCCACAAACTAAATCAACCAAAAATTCACATAATTTCATTCAACCAAATTGTAAGCAACAAACAAACACGAGAATGAAGAGGAAGGCAGCTGGTCATTCTTAAGTATTTTTGCCCAAATAGGCAATTTATGAGGCAGCTGAAGGTGTTGAGATGTGCGGCTCCGGTTTCACAATCGGTTACCGTCGAGAGCGGGTTTCCTCGTCATTACGCCATTACGTGCAAAGTGCAATACACTACCACCCTGGAACGTATGTTCTGCTCTTGCGACTCCACTCTGGCCGGCCAGTTGTGGCACGACAGAGGCGGGGTGTGTAACTCTGTGTATGTGTGTATGATCCCCCTGGAGGTAGGCTACGTGATGTCGCCACTCAACACAACTCAGCGCGCCACAAGCTATCCTGCGTTGACTGACTGCACTGGGAATCCAGGGGGCGATGGGGTCGTCAAGTCTCGATGCCATTTAATTATTATTAAGTTATAATAAAAAAGTCATTTTTTCTCTTCGCGAATTAATAATTTACTACGATAGTAACATCGTTCCACGACACTAACGTTCTTTTTTTATTCTCGAAGGCTATATGGTTTGAGGTCCATTTAGACGATGCAAGTTTCTTGCCGGTTGCATACCATATTATTAAAGCAATAAATGATTTGTATTGCTGACGTTTCGTATAGACCATGCAAGTTGCTATTGCTTAATTTTAATTGTTTGCAACAGACAAGAAACTTGCATCGTATTACAAGGAAACAAACTTGATTGAAAGCATTATTTTGTATAAATAAGATTTTTATTTTCAGGGATATTATCACCATATGATGGACGTAGAAGAAGTAATTCAGCAATATTACGGAGGGGAATTTCTTTATGGAAATGTCACATTTAAATCAGTATTCAACAATGATGAATGTAATTTTTCATGTTCTAGGATGGATGTTATTTTGACACCGAAGAAATCTGATTAAACTGGTTTTGTTGAGTACTCTCTAAATTCTTTTGTCCAATTCTATTTCAATAAATACCTACTTATTTGTTTTTTTTTTTTGTCTACTGTTAATTTTTTTGTTTGTAAACTCTTTATCTTATAACCGTATTTGTCAGTATTATGTATGTATATATATATTTAGGAGCAAACAATAATGATATATTAATAATGATTATAACCGTATTTATAGTACGGTTATAATCATACATTTCCTACTTCTGGGATAACACAAGATGACAGTCTTAGGTCTTCACCTACCATTGTTCCTTCTTTAATTTTATTTGATTATGAACTACGCATTTTTACAGATTTGTGTTTGAAAAAACCTAAATCTTAAATTGAGCGAGAGATTGTTTGGAAAACAGACGTGAATGTCGCTTTAACACAGTATCACAGAGATAGGAGGTTATAATTCTATCACACACACACACGCGCACACACGCACACACGCACACACGCACACACGCTCACACGCGCACACGCGCACACGCGCACTCACGCGCACACGCACACACGCACACACGTGCACACGCGCACACGCCCACACCCTCATACGCACACACGCACGCGCACACACACACACACACACCCTTGTTCGCAAAGCATATATAGTGAGGACTTTAACAGAATTCCCGATTATGCGGTCCTACCTTTCCCGTCGACATAGCAGAATGTAAATTTGTTTCGGATATAGAGTTTTCTCTTTCTGGCATGAACTTTTGTTTAAAATTTCTATACACGCGAATGAGACAGAGATAGACCTCCTTAAAATTCTTGACAAAATTGCGGCTTCTGCGGTCCTAATTTATTATGCGGTCGGCCCGCTCTTTAGAGCAAATACGTGCGCAATGACACACCGACCGCATTTCACATCAAATACGAATACATTTACACACTGTCCCCACTTTAATTATCTACGTACGAAGTAACACGTCGACCGCATTTTGATGTAAATACGTACTCATTAACACGGTACTTATAAACGTCCCCACGTCATAGTAAATACGTACGTAAAAATCCGTTAAAATCTAAATTCTTAAGTTTCCCGCGCATGCGCTTCACCTACTAGTCAGCTCATACCTACCTTACCTACGCCTACTTACCATTGCGGGGGTGTCTCTTGGTGGAAATGGACGTTATTATGCCAGTTTTTTCTGTATGAATGTGCGTTGTGCTATTGTGCTTACAACTACAAACTACCGGATGGTGTATCACAGCTTACAAAAGTTAGTAAATTGTTGCTTGCTATGGATACGGGTACCTTTGCAAAAAAAAAATTAAAAAAAAAACGTGTGGCACTCGGGAACTGCCACGGTAAAGCTATTGCATAGCAATTTTTATCAACTTATGCAATATAATTATTTATTTATTGTTTATTTTTGCAGTATTTTTTTTCTTTGATATTAATTCAAGTTACACTTTTTGAGCGAGGTGACCGATAAGAAAGGATTTTTTTTTCTTTTATTGAATAAATGAGAAATTAATATCGTTTAAAATATTTTTTATTATCTTTCAATACATGTAGGTTATTCAGAAAATTTTATTATGAGCAGTTAGCAGCTATTCTCAGAGTTTGGCAAAATTGGCCATTTTTTTCAATTTCGAGCATAGATTATTTATAAGAGACCACAGGGACCAGATAACGATTTTGAAGGCAATCGGTCCAGAAACAAAAAAGTTCATAATGGCGGCTACCTTTTCCGAATTCGAGCATAGATTCACTATAAAAGACCATATATCGATTTTGAAGGCAATCGGTCCAGAAACAAAAGAGTCCAAAATGGCGGCTACCTTTTTCAAATTCGAGCATAGAACTATAAACTCTTCCCGACGAAATCGGTTAAAAAAAGAAGGGTAAGTTTAAAAAAAATCGTTATTTAGAATAAGGAATAAAATCATGATAATTAAATCGTTAGAAAATAAATCGCGAAAAAGTTATCCGCGAATGAATTATTTGTGAATAATTTTCCACGAATAAATTTTTATTCGAATAATTATCTAGATAATTTTTTATTCGAATAATGTCCAACACTCTACACGCATACGTCTAGTCGCACGCACAACAAACACCGTGCCGAAGTCTTCCAAACTGAAACGACGTTAGACGAGTGTTAGCTATAATTTTCGTTACGAAATTCCTTGATTCGGTTGCCGCGCCAGAGGCTCGCGATAAAAACTATGCAATAGCTTAAAAATTTTGACGATATGGACATATACGGTACAGACGAAAATATGGATGAAGAGCCGGAGGAACTTGAGGGACTAGAAAGAATGGAAAGACGAGATAAGATTAAATATATAGATCGAATAGATGAAGCCAATAAAAATAAGGAAAAATAGGTAGGAAAAATGATGGACAAAAGAGATTTCATTAAGCAAATGAACTATAAAACTAAGAATCAAAATAAAAGAACTTCTAGTGAACCAGAATCCGAAAATGATAATGAACCAGTAAAGAAAAATAAGTCTGCTAATCAATAAAGTAAAAAAGTACAAAGAAAGAAAAGACCAATAAGAAGACTGGCTTGGATTAATCAAGAAAAAGACGCCATGAATAGACAAATGGCAATTTACTGGATAAGGAAGAAAGTACCCAACAAAAAAGAATGTGATGAATGTCTTAGTCAGGAACCAGATTTGGAAAGAAGAAGTTGGACGGATATAAAAAATTACGTTTACACTGTAATTAAAAAACAAGCGAAAGGACGCGATACGGGTCGTTTTTAATGTTAAGGGTAGAGATAAACTACAATAACTTAGCGCATAGCTTGTTATTTTAATTTATCGGTAATACATTTGATTTTCTCTATAATTTTTTTGATTTAAATATAATAATAAAAAATAAAAGAATATTTATAGTTTTATTTTATACATCATTTACCTAAAAGATAAGCCTGTCCGCCTGTCCACCTGCCCGCCTGTCCGTCTGTCCGCTTGTCCGCCTGTCCGCCTGTCCGCCTGCCCGGATGTCCGTCTGTCCTTCTGTCCTCCTGCCCGCCTGTCCGTCTGTCCGCCTGTCTGTCTACCCGCCTGTCCACCTGTCCGTCTGCCTGCCTGTCCGTTTGCCTGCTTGTCCGCCTGTCCGCCTGCCCACCTGCCCACCTGTCCGCCTGCCCACCTATCCGTCTGCCCGCCTGTCCGCCTGCCCGCCTGTCCGCCTGCCCGCCTGTCCGCCTGCCCGCCAGTCCGTCTGCCGCCTGTCCGCCTATAGCTGTCCGCCTGCCCACCTGTCCGTCTGCCCGCCCGTCCGTCTGCCCGCCTGTCCGTCTGCCAGCCTGTCTGTCCGCCTGTCCGCCTATCCACCTATCCGCTTGTTCGCTTATCCGCCTGTCCGCCTGTCCGCCTATCCACCTATCCGCTTGTTCGCTTATCCGCCTGTCCGCCTGTCCGTCCGGCCCGTCCGTCCGTAATAGCACAGAATAAGTACGAGTACTCACGTACAGAAGTCTCACTCAGAAAAGAAATTCGTAGAAATATCTACTCAATTTGGTTAGCGTTATGGTTTAATTTAGCTCGCGTCAGAACTCAGCATCTCTTCGTTTAGATACCTAGACACCCCTTGCAACTCTGGACAAACGATTCATATAACTGAATTTATCCCACCGAGTGGTCGCCGGGCGCATAGTTATAATGTAGTTATATTTTCGATACCTAAACGGGAAGTGACACGGGCCTGATAATAGCTAGACACAACAACAAAATAGCTAGACAAAACAACAACAAATACTAAGAATAAGTTGCAGTTAAATTGTAATGGCGGCCGTCATACAAGAAACGTGCTTTCTTCACTTTTTGTACAGACGAACATAACCTTTAATGTCCGACTCGCACCTGACCAATTTTTTTAAACAAAATACTCGTATCAATGTAGGTCCCGTATTAAATGTTGCTTGTTTTGACGCTCATGTTCATGACGTTCTGAATAGTACGACCGGTATTTTACGTACTTTGTACTCATAGCTTCAGTGTCACTAATATTCAACATCTGTGATTCTTCGATCTTAAACACATCGTAGAAGGATTCTATTTTAAAGCATAAAGTGCGGTCCTTTGTAAAGGTCCCCGTTTTATCACATTCGTACTAACATACACATTTCGGATTTGGTGGCGCCACGTGGTGGTGACACACTGGAACTAATTTTCGGCGTGCGTTAATTAACCTTAATAAAAATACCGATTATACGGTCGGTATAGAATTTGCTCATACTTCACCAGACGACCAATCAGAACGCGAGGATTCGATAGCTATACTTGAAGCATCGTCAAAATATTATGCGGACGTCCCCGCAACCAGGTCCGACCGCGGAATGAGGATTGCAGACTAGCTTAAGACCGCACAATGTTAAGGCTGCGAAGACACACACACACACAGACACACACGCAAACACCCTCTCACACACACACACACACGCACACGCACACACCCTCACACGCACACAGATCACAGATATAGGAGGTTATAATTCTATCACACACACACATTTCTATAAGACGAAATATTATCGATAAAAAATGAAAAAAATATCGTTATATTAGTCATTTGAAAAATCCAGGCACATAAATTTCTACATTAATTATTTTTTTTTAAAATTTCTGTTTGATATTTTACTTTCTTAGCTTCTTAAACTTTGTAGCTTTCAAATGAGACCACTTTGAAGAAAATACGCCGTTTACATAAAGAGAAAAAAATAAAAAAAACACCACCTTTACAAAAAAAAAATAAAGTGTTAATAACGATATTTTTTCCGGTTTTTTATCGCAATATTTCGTCTTATATCGGCACATTTCGTTTAAAGTATAAAAAATACACATTGCATATAGGAGGTAAAGTAAAAATTTTTCTTTGAACCAGCCTGTGCAGTTTTACACGTTGGCATTCATTGGCCTGCTGAAATGCTAGCAGAGATGAGATTTGCAGCCTCTTTTTAACCCCCCACAAAAAAGGGATGTTATAAGTTTGACGCTAATGTCTGTCTGTCTGTGGCATCGCAGCTCTCGAACTGATTGACCGTTTTCAATGCGGTTTTCTTACGTGAAAGCAATTTTCCTTGCGGTAAATCTTAGCTATGTTTGATGAAAATCGGTTCAGCCGTTTAAGTTAAGACTTAGGATCAGTTCACACCTAGACGCGACGGGACGCGACGTGACGCGCACTTTTGAAGAAAAATAGAACTTGTTTATAACACAAAAAGATGCTAATTTCAGTGAGAGCCCGCTGAGCCGCGCTGCGCAGCGCGGAGTTGTACGTAACACTGAAATTTGTAATTTTATGGGTACATAGTAAGCAAGTTCTATTTTTCTTCAAAAGTGCGCGCCACGTCGCGTCGCGTCTCTTCTCGGTGTGAACTGACCCTAACGCTTTAAAAATTTAGTTTTTTTTTAATTTACCTGGCAAATAATAGATGGCGCTACGGATAACAATTCCACTTAACATCGGTTGGCATATGTAGTTTCACCACTTATTACTCATTGGTGTCGTCGGTGTGTTTTTTTTAATTCGAGAATCATTATTTATCTTTACTTGTGGAATGACACAGTTGTCGGTGATATTCAAAACACCTTTGAAAAAAGATTTCGAGATAAAGTTTTCACAAAGGACAATGCGGATATGAGTATCCGGCCTTAGAGGAAGTATCGGGTGTTGAACTTTGCACACTTAACATATTATTTTAAGACGTATATTTTAAACCAATAAGTTTTTTTTTAATAAGTATGGAATTACATTTTAATTAAAAACGTAAGCTACATTTTTTTTTACAAAGTAAGAACAAAATGTTTGTAGCGACAGAACTGCGACAGAACCTTGCCAATACGCTGTCGTCAGAAATGACAGTTAACTGTCAAATAATAACAAGGTCTTGCTTGTCATTAGTGAGTGACAGTTCATTGCATTTTTAATGTACGATGGGCATTGCGTATATTTGTTTTTACTGATTACTGCTGAGTGTTTTCCTATTACTATTGACCCTCTGTATAGTTCATATGCTAAAATAGTGACCGGACTCGTAATCATTGTCAAAACTACTCGTCCGGACATGCCATACTTCCCGTCCGCTGCAGTAATCTATCTATATACTATAATAAAAGAATAAAAAAATGTGTCTGTACATTGAAAAATTAAAAAAAAAAATATTTATTGCGATGGAGATATAGTAATAGAGTAAGAAAATAAAAAAAATGTCTGTCTGTTTGTACACGCTAATCTCCGGAAATACTGGACGGATTCGAATGAAACTTTTTTTGTTATATAGCTGTGAAGCCTGGGCAACATATAGGCTATAATTGATTTTGGAAAATGGAACACATGATGGAGAACTATAATGGTCCAGCTAAACCAGTCTTTCCCTAAGTGGGCGATAACGCCCCCTTGTGGGCGCTGGAGGCTTTAAGGGGGGCGGTAACGGGCCCAGAATAAAGTTGGGGGGCGCTGATGTGATTTAAGCAATGAGTGATTTATAACTTCAGCTATTTCATATTTTAAAATTCACTGAAGAAATTAAAATCCTCTTACTACACAACATCCGTTTATTAGTTCATATTAATATCCTTTTTTATTGTTCAAATATAAACTAAAAATGTAATTAATATTAATTATTTTAAATGCGTTCACAACGCTATTTATATCGTTAAAGGAATCAAACACTGAAAAAATTTCGTGTTTTAAAGTTTCGCAGGTGAGGTCCCCACTTCCGATACTCTTTATTATTGTAAAATTGTATTATTATTGCTATTTTTTATTTAAAATTAGCAATGTTGATTATTGTTATTTTTTTATAAAAGATACTCTAATGTACTGGTGTATGTATTATATTGCTCTCACTTGTAAAAAAGTCTAGTTTAGAATATAGGTTGAATTAAACTACAGGCAAGACAAATATGTGATTCAGGTTTTTATGGTGAAAAAAATGGGGGGCGCTACAAAATAACAGATTTTTTAAAGTGGGCGTTTGACAAAATAAGTTTGGGAACCTCTGAGCTAAACTATAAGAAATATTAAAATGCCGCCTTAGCAAAAGTTGTTAAGTCTGATGAGAACTTTTTGTTGAGGTAAAATACAACTGGCCAAGCGCAAGTCGAACGCGCGCGAAGGGTTCCGTGCCATAATCTATGAAAAATCACGTTTATAGCCCCATAAATATTTATTTTATTCTGTATTTAGTATGTTTTTGTTTAGCGGCAACAAAAAAAATCATTTATAAAAATTTCAACTTTCTAGCTATAATGGTTCATGAGATACAGCCTGGTGACAGACAGAATGGCAGACAGACAAACAGACGGACTGTCTTAGTAATAGGGTCCCGTTTCTACCCATTTGGGTACAAAACCTTAAAAATCGAAGATTTGGAACACCTGATGCAGAACCAAGTTAAATTTAATTCATAAATATTTGTTTACTTAAATCGATGATCATCTGATGTGGAAATCTAAGATATCAGGTTAAAGTTGTTTACCATAATATAATAACATAAGCTGATGGTAACTCCATGTGGTGAAGGCGGTGTCAGTTTGGGCCTCATTTTTGATATCGACTTGCCTCAACTAGCTAAACCTCTCATTTGCTGTCTAATCGTTTGGGATGAATACACAATGGCCAACAAAGGCAGTGGAAGCTGTAGATAGAACCTTGCGAGACATTCGTCGAGATGACATTCCAATAGACAATGTCACATTTTTGTTGTCGGGAGATTTTCGTCAAACCCTTCCAGTTTTATGTCGGGGCTCTAGGGCAGATGAGATTAACTCCTCATCAAAACAGTCTTATCTGTGGCCTCAAATACAAAAGTTCAGATTGACAATTAATATGAGTGCCCAGCTTGGCGGTATTAGTTCACATGCCCAAGAGTTTTCAAGAATATTATTAAAAGTTGGGGAAGGTCTCTTTCTTGAAGAGAATGGTCAGGTGAGTCTTCCCGTAATACTTGGCGAAGTTGTTTCGTCCGAAGAAGAACTTATAAGTTCAGTATTAATACTTCCCCTAAGGCTGGATACTAATATCCACATTGTCCTTTTTGAAAACTTTATCTTGAAATCTTTTTTCAAAGGTGTTTTGAATATCACCGACAACTGTATCATTCCACAAGAAAGATAATAAGAATTCTCAAATAAAAACACCCCGACGACACCAATGAGTAATAAGTGGTGAAACTATATATGCCAACCGATGTTAAGTGGAATTGTTATCCGTAGCGCTATCTATTATTTGCCAGGTAAATAAAAATAATTTCTTTTTAAATCGTTAGCCTTATTAACTTAAACGGCTGAACCGATTTTCATCAAACATAGCTAAGATCTACCGCAAGGAAATTTGCTTTCATGTAAGGAAACCACATCGAAATCGGTCCATCAATTCAAAAGCCGCGATGCCACAGACAGACAGACATTAGCGTCAAACTTATAACACCTCTTTTTTTGTAGAGGTTAAAAAGAGGCTGCAATCTCATCTCTGCAGGCATTCCAGCAGGCCAATGAATGCCAACGTGTAAAACCGCACAGGCTGGTTCAAAGAAAATGTTTACTCTAATCTGGTTGATACTGCATAGAAATATAACCTCCTATATACAATGTGTATTTTTTATACTTGATCAAACGAAATGTGCGGATATAAGACGAAATATTATTGACCAGAAAAAAATTGTTATCAACACTTTAATCATTTTTTTTTTCTAAAGGCCGTGTTTCGATTTTTATTTTTTTTCTCTTTATGTAACCGACGTATTTTCTTCTAAGTGGTCTCATTTGAAAGCTACAAAGTTTAAGAAGCTAAGAAAGTAAAAAAATAATGAACAATACCAAACAGAAAATAAATTAAAAAATAATTTATGAAAAAATTTATATGCCAGGATTTTTCAAATGACTAACATAACGATATTTTTTTTTTCATTTTTTCATCGATTATATTTCGTCTTATATCCGCACACTTCGTTTGATCAAGTATAAAAAATACACATTGTATAACCTTCTATCTCTGTGATACTGTGTTATAGAATAGATGTGTAATTGTGTTGTGTTTGTGTGATAGAATTATAACCTCCTATATCTGTGATACTGTGTTAAAGCGACATTCACGTCTGTTTTTAAATAGTCTCTCGCTCATTTTTAGATTTAGTTCTTTTAAAAGGCAAAGCTGTAAAAATGCCTAGTTCATAGTAAAATAAAATAAAAGAAGGAACGATGATAGGTGGATACCTAAGACCGTTATGTCTGTGTTATCCGGATGAAGGAAATGTATTTTAGACGTCTGACAGCAGGAGGGTTCTATCTCAGACAAGTTGCAAAAATAATTACCGGCAAAGTGCGAGTTAGACTCGCGCTTGAATCCGTATCATTATCAATACCCCCACTTAAATATTTACTTTATTATATTTTTAGTATATTTTGTTACAGCGGCAACAGAAACACATCATCTTTGAAAATTTTAACTTTATAGCTATCACGGTTCATGAGATACAGCCAGGTAACAGACAGACAGACGGACAGACGGACGGCGGAGTAAGACTTAATGTTCAAACAGTGTGTTCCTGAAAGCTGACAATGATTATGATGATAAAATCAAATTTAGTGAATTTATCCATAACAAGGTCGCTGGAAAGCGCTGGATGCAGGCCGCTCTTGATCGGTCATTTTGGAAATCCTTGGGAGAGGCCCATGTCCAGCAGTGGACGTTATGAAATTATGATGATGATACATGTTTATGCCAATTATCTATAATTGAATGCCAAAATTGTTCACGTAAACCCGCTTGAACACAAATAAATTTAAATTAAGTACATTTTACGAAATTACATCAATTACGACAATTGGGCATTTATTTATTGTTAAATCTTTTTGTTATTTCTCGACAATCAACATTTAACATGGACAATGAGGATCATAAACATGTACCTTTTGGTTTTTATAATTTGTATGTTTATTTTTACCTACGAGACGACCTCTACTGGCTTAAATTTTGTAAGTATTTCAAATATGTACCAAAACATTCATTGGTCGTTTCTGTTACGCATGCTGTTGGGATATCTGTTTAGTTTGGGCTAAATTATATATATATATATATATATATATATATATATATAGAGGGACAAATAACACTGATTGAGCTAGCCCCAAAGTAAGTTCGAGACTTGTGTTATGGGATACTAACTCAACAATACAATATTTTATAACAAATACATATATAGATAAACATCCAAGACCCAGGATAATTTGAAAAAGGCCATTTTCCAACTTGCCCTTTTTAAAATACTATTTAACTGGTGAAGTATGATATTATATTGTTTTAACTTTTAGTTTGAAGAATGTATGTCTGACTCACTAGCACAATGCAACAAAGAGAGATGACATAAGTGGGTGTTGCCAGCACTAAAAGTATTGCCAGCTACATACAGTACAAAAATAAAGATTGATTTTTGCAAGTAAAGTAATATAAATCAACACATGCCATAGGGCCTCATTCGCGGAACTATTTTCACTGGTCCATCATATAGATCGCAGTCGGAATGCAAGATTTTTCCGTAGAGTAGAAAAAGAGCCATTCTGAATATAATTGCCCTCGCGGAGAGCCGTTTCCAGCAGAAAATGTTCACTACGAAATACGGGGAATACACGCGGACGGCATAACGACCACTATATTGACTTGTGAGTTTTATTGATCACAAGTAGATACAGTGGTCTTTACGCCGTCTCCGGGTATCACCCGCATTCCCTAAAGAAAACGGCTCCCCGCATGCGTTACAGAAATTTCTCCCATCCTGAATGCATGCTTTTGACTATTAATAAGTTTTAAAAAAAAAACATTCTCTGTACAAGTACTTATAAAGACAAATAAAATAAGATGGAGTTGCGTCGTTTTAAAACTGAGTGCGATGCGACCACCTTCCGTCTCCGTGATCAGACCTTAGATATCGTCTACCATAAAGTGTTTACCAAGAAAAACCAAAAGAATCCTACTTAATGCGGTTGTGTTGTTTAATTACTGAGTTCTGTCGAATACCTCCCGGTTCCATCATCAGAACAGCTCATTGACTCCATAATACTGTATTGTCATCCGACTTACACAAGATAGCAAAATTTCAGCTCAATTGGTTGAGGATAACAGATTGAAAATTTAATTGCAAGATTGACCTAAACAAATATTCATACATACATAGAACACCCGGCACGTAAGATGAAAAAAAATGGCGGTCGTTGTTGCACGTTGTTTGTCCGTTTAGAATCACAATTCTATCCAAACTTCAGATAGAAAAGATTTCAGCTTTGAAAAAAGACCAAAAAATCTCTGTTAACACTTTTATCTGCAATTAAACTGTTATTGCCGGGTATTGTACATTTAGTCGTACATGCAGAATGCATTGCAAGTTAAATAAAAGCTTGTAAAAATGTGATCCTTATGATATGCATTACAAAAATCTTCTGCAGACCTGTGCAAGCTGAAACGACCAATAAAACGAGTCATAACATTATTTTCTCGAAGTATTTTTTCAACACTTTTAACCTGCCTTGCAAGTACATTGTGATTAATAGCATAGATCTTATAAGTATATATGTATACTTTTTTCAAAAATTATAGGGAAAATTCAAGATAAAATCCATTACGGCGGGAAAATGCAGGGGTCCAAAAAGAATAGATTGCTGCAGAGTGAACTGGTTTGTAGGAGATGACAAAATCATACATTGCAGCCTTAACGCTTCGGAAAATATAGCACCTCTTAAAGTAAGTATTCTTAAAAACTTAGGCCCGCGACTCCGTCAGTTATGTACAGTACAGTTCGTTTATGCAAATGGTTAGCAATACCCATTAGCTATTTTGGAAACTATACGAAAATAAATTAAAAAAATTTGATGATTTATTTATTTTAATTGCGCCAATAACGGCCATTCTTTGCATCAAAATGAGCCCGAGCGAGAGTCCCCGGTCTTTTCATGATTCGTTGACTTATCTCCCTCATAAGGTGCTCTAATGAAGCACCTCAGAGACGGGTCAACGAATAAAGGGCTATAACGGAGCGCCTGATATTTTAGATGTTTGTTTTTAATAAAGACTCTAATAAAGGTTAGTTTTGATAATGAAAGTGCGCTGCTGTTCGTGTCATTCTAGTTCAAGCGGCGCTAATATAAAATGTAGATTAGTTAGATACACTTAGTTCTTTACAGACGAGCGACAGTATGCAAGCGACGCCTGCCGCGGTCACCGTCGGCGACCGTCGCCGGCCAGTGTTGCCGACATGGGTTGAGCGAATATACTACTGTAGCTCGTCCGTAAGAAGGCCTGAAAAAGGCGTGCAAATGGATAATACCTGCTTAACTTTTTTTTTATGTTTTCAGGCGAAGATCACTGTAACTACAAACGGCAAAGGCATAAGGTTGCAAGTTAACAAAATCTGTGAACACTTATTCATAAAGCCTTTCTTTGAAACCATTGTGAACATTACAGATCACTGTGTTATTCTGAAGGTAAACAAGATATAGTTTTTAAACCTAAAACCCAACTACAGAAAGATTCTTGCTGGAAAATACGTAGTTATTCTCTTGACCGAAGTCGTCTAGCCAGTTTCGAGCAGCTACAATTGGGCACAGACGTATCTTCGACCAGACATTTTGGAGTTCTACATCTTCATAACATAATTCCACTTGGGTCTAGAGTACAACTGTTGCAATCTCTACTTCGGACAAGAGTACTGGCACAGTCGCTAGGATACAATGTAGCATACCAGCTTATCGAGGCTTTACCCTTGAACATGTGCAAATCACACATATACTTTTCTATGACGCAGTCACGGATCTTTCTAAAAACTCTATTGTTAATTTTATTTAAGTCATTAATAGTAAGCCATACTCTGACAGATGATCTGATAGGAATACTGCCAATCTTTTTAGCTACAAAGTAACTCCATTGAAAATTATAAAATTTATTAAATCTCGTGACAAATATTAAAACCACGGATTAGACGCGCTGGTAAGTTTATGACTATTTTATGACTTTGTTGTTCAAGAGAAACCTTGAGTGATTTTTCATAGGAGACAACCCTTCAGGTTGTCTCCTATGAAAAATGTGATTTTTTTACAGTGAGGGGTTGTCAGTGAAGTTCACTTCACTGACAACCCCTC
The DNA here is from genome assembly GCA_943193695.1 of Acrobasis suavella. Taxonomy (NCBI): domain Eukaryota; kingdom Metazoa; phylum Arthropoda; class Insecta; order Lepidoptera; family Pyralidae; genus Acrobasis; species Acrobasis suavella. The sequence goes on from OW971941.1 coordinate 5,952,732, forward strand.
ACTGTAAAAAAATTTTTTTACAGGGTAGCACAATTCTTACCTAAATTACGAGAACGGCTGCATATCAAGCAAAATAGATTTCGCTAGCATCCGATACTATATTGGGGTGGCACAGGATAGACAAAGGTATGAAATGCACGCTACTGCACTTCGCAAGCATATAAAACCTGACAATAAGTACTTGCGGGTAGACAGCATCATCCAAGGCGGTAGCAAGGAACAATAAACTGGTATCAAAACACTAGAACGACTGTTCAGGCTTGCCATGGACAAATCAAGATTTAAAGAGCTGACTGTTAATCTTCAGGAATGAAGCGGCACCAAAAGAAGAAGAATAAGGGTTAGAAGTAGGGTAAGAAGCAGCAGGCTAGTATTTTAAAATAGCCATAAACTTACCGTGTCCCATCCCTTGTTTGAAATTTGTCGAACAATAGTAGTAGTGCCGATCAAATGTTATGTGTCACCACCGTGGTAAATTCATTTTAATGTTATTCATTTTCTTTCAGGGAAGGTATAACTTTTCGATTGACATCGAAAATATAATCCAAAAATACTACGGGGGAGATTTTTTCTACGGCAACGTTGCAATCTATGCTGTTTTGAATAACAATCAATGTAATTTCTCATGTACTGTTTTGAATTTGAACCTGATACCAAAAGACTAATGATTGTTTGTTAAAATTTTATTGTACACAAAAAAACACGTTACACCGAGACAACAATTGATATCAGATTTATCCCAGATAGGGATCTCTTCCTGTCAAGGGAGAGAACACAAAGTAGAGAGTGGGTACAATACACAGACGACAGGAAACAACACTCAATTAAATCAAACTACTGTACTACTCTGAACTCTTAAATTTAATTAATTTAACTAAATAAGACACGCAACGTATGTATTTTTTTGTTTTTATATTTATTTACAAAAAAAAATAGAATCTTACGAGGGACGTCGCTATGAAGGAACATTCTTAGAGATTTTGAAAATTGCCTCATATTTTTTTACGTTTTAATAATACTACTTAGGTATTTATTATAAATTGATAATTTATCCCTATATATTTATTTATTTGGTAGTGGTAGCTTTTTTTTACCCGACTGCACCAGAAGGAAGGTTATGTTTTTCGAGAGTATGTATAATGGTTTAGCACGCTCTGCGGCCCGAAAACGGCTCAATGGATTAGAGCTTAAGAGGTGTCATTAAATTCGTCTTAGTTCAGAGAGTGGCAATGTGTCTATAAAAAGGCAGTCTGTGTCTATAAAAAAGCAGTTTTTTTTAGTTTTTAAATAATGACTTGTTACAAACTTTTATTAAACTTGCAATGTATCGTGCTTTAGAAGAGAAAAGAAGAAAATTGATTTGCTCAAATCTAGCAAAACAATTTTCAAACAGTTATTGAGCTGAAATTTTGCAAACTTGTGTAAGTTAGATGAAAATAAAATATTATGAAGTCAATGAGCCGTTCTGATGATGGAGCCGGGAGATATTCGAATTCATTGAGTAGGACTCGTTTGATGTGTCATGACGAGCACTTTATGGCAGACGATGCTTAAGGTCTGATCACGGAGAGGGGAAATGGTCGATGGAACTCAGTAATAAACCAACGTAACTACATCGAGTTAAAGCTTATTTAATTTGTCTTAATAAGTACTTTGGCTCTTTTGTCTCAAAATAAAAGCTTGTATAAAAATTTTTTTCAAAAAAATATATCCTTTGTACTTTGATATCTATCTTAAATATAATCGTATAATTATATAGGGACATATCACACAGACTGAGTTAACCTCAAAGTAAGTTTTTAAACTTGTGCAAGCGAAACTAACTTAACGGTACTATGTTTTATCATAAATACATAACCCGTAACCTTTAATCATAAGATAACCCGAAACACAAGACAATTTTTAAAAAAGGCCATTTTCCAACTTGCCTTGGCGGGAACCAAACCCAGAACCTTCGAGTGGCGTACTAGCGTGGTCACAAATAAGTACGCTACGAAGTCGTCAAAGAACTATGGTTATCAACGAAATCGTCTTTCTTGACTTGTATGATTTTTTGAAAATAAAATTAAATGACCAGTAAATTTAATAGTTTTTATTTTTTAAACCCTTCAGATTGCCTGACCTCCTCCAGAATAGTAATAAAAAAAGAAAGTGAGTGTCGTGAAACACTCGGTTGGAACTAAGTTACTTTCTTAGTAAGTTATTAATTTGTGACGGAAAAAATGGCGGAAATTTTTTACACTTTTAAAAAATTGCGTCTACTGTTTTTGAACCGGGAACATCGACCATCTCAGGCATACTATTTCCTAACTTAGCTATCGACGACATAGTCAAACTTGTAAAATTACCTTTCACCTTAATTCGTGACGGAAAAAAATCTTACACTTTTTTTGCCTAGCCGCTATGATAAGGAACTTCGTTCCAAAATGTTTATTCCCTATAGAGTAGCAAGAGTGTACATCAATTTTCGTAATATTTTATGAACATTTTAACTATTTTTTTATAAATAAAAAGGTTTCCGGTATAAACTTTACGAATAAGATTGATATTTATTAAAGAAAATTGTGCTAGAAAAACTGTCCTAGTAGGCGTAAAGAAAAAATTTAAACTCCAGGCAATCTTTAAATAACCAAAGGCAAATGTGTCTGCAGTACAGCACCATATTGTTAATGCAGATTGTATGCCAAATTATGTCGAATGTACGTACCTTTACGTGATTATACGTACCTATACTATAAAAATACACATCTTATAAAAATGCTGACACCTTTTTGAACAGCTTGGGAGATCTGTTTACGACCTTACCCAACCTCCAAGTAATTAGTCTCATGGGTGATTTAAATATTGATATTAAAATTGATACTGAGGATTCCTATGCAGATGAGTACCTAACTTTAAATGCCTCAAATGGTCTCCTTCCTACTCACACATACAACACCAGAGGTTTAAATTGTCTGGATCATGTGATGTTGAAATCCAAGCACTCCTCAACCACTCTGGTCATAGACACATATTTGACAGATCACAAACCGACAATTCTGATGGCGAACTTAAAAAACAAATCTGTTTTGTCCGGCAATACCCGAACTAAAATAGATTACGAATCCATACGTGACACGATTTCAAAAACAGAATTTTCTAACGTTTTTTCAACACAAGACGTAAATCAAGCCGTTGATAACCTTATAACTACTGTTACAAACATAATTAAAAACAATACAAAAACAGTTAAACTCACGCGTAGTAAAAAGACTATAAAGCCTTGGATAACTCCTGGCCTTCTTCGATGTATACGAAATCGCGACAAAATGCACAGAAATTTACAGAGAGATCCTGAAAATGCTATTCTAAAAATAACGTACACAAGTTATAGAAATTTTATAAATAAAAGGCAGTACTTAGGAGTCTTGATGAAAAGGACAGGTGTATTGGCTTGTTTTTAGATCTCTCTAAAGCACCGTCTCAATTCCCCTGCTACTGAACAAATTGGAAAAAACTGGAATACGTGGACTCTCCTTCTTAATTTTTAAAGATTATCTCCAAAAGCGTACTCAACATGTCAAAATTGGAGAATTCATTAGTGAGGATGAAGAACTAGTTTATGGCGTGCCACAGGGCTCAATTCTTGGCCCTACTTTATTTATCATCTACATAAATGATCTCTGTAGACTTGAACTACCAAATTGCCAAATATTTGCATATGCTGATGACACTGCTTTAATTGTCGAAGGCTCAAATTGGGATGAAGCTTTCGAACATGCAGAATTTGCCCTTTCTACTGTAATATCCTAGTTAAACTCTAATTTGCTTACCCTTTACTTAGAGAAAATAATGTCTATAAATTTCGCAATAAACTCTTCAACGCTACCCTCGGAGGATTTCAAAATCAAAGCTCACACTTACAATAGATATACATCTGGTTGGACATGTCTGCCTCTGACAAGAACCAGTACAGTTAAATACTTAGGGGTGCACATAGACCAATTCTTAACATGGGAACAACATATAAAGTTATTGAAACCAAAAGTAAGAAAACTAATTTATATCTTTAAAAATATACGCGACTGTGCTGACACAAACATATTAAAATTAGTTTATTTTTCATTTTGCCAATCCATTTTAACATACTATCACGGCATGGGGTGGAGCAGCAAAGACTAAAATTCTCCCATTAGAAAGAGCACAGAGAGCTGTCCTCAAGGTAATGACAAGAAAACCAAGAAGACATCCTACTACACAACTATATGCCGATACATCGGTCCTGACAGTAAGACAACTTTTTATCATGATGACCTTGCTCCGCAAACACTCTCAAGTACCGTATGATTCCACTCTACACATACGAAAACAAAGACATGACCTTGTATGTCCCACCCACCGTCACAGGACTGATTTTGCTGCAAGGCATTATAGAGTATTTAGCTGCAATATTTAGAATAAGGCAAATAGGATACTTAATATCTATCCTTGTACAAAAAGGGAGACAAAAAGCAAAATACCAAAATGGCTACTGACACTTGACTACAATCAAACTGAAAATCTTATGCCAATTAAAAAATTTGGACTTAAGGGTTTGTAGTTAATCTGCTTTCGGGTTTTATGTAGTGTATTTTACATAGTATCACTCCTACGCTCAAATAAACACACACACACCCTCACACAAGCACTTCTCTCTAACTAACTCCTTCTCACTCACACTCCATCTGATCCATACTCTCTCTCACACATACTCTCTCTTACACACACCCTCACGTATGCACTCCCACACGTACGTATTTTTACCCTTTTTTATTTTGTTGGCGGCTAAGAGCTTTTTCTCCGTAGCTTTAGTTTTAATATACCCTTTTTCTCTTATTACATTTTAAATATGTTCAAGTAAACTATTTGCACGAATACCCAAATTACAGATAAAATCTAGTTTGGGTGTTATTGTTCCAACTTAAGAAAAAGACCAAAAATATCTGTCTCTCATCTTTTAGTTATCGATGTAACGATCCATGTCCCTGGAACCCTCGCAACGCTACCTGCCACTCGCGATACAGGTTTATTCCTAGTTCGATGGTGGGCTGCCGAGTGAGGGAACCTTCGATATGATGTGATTAATGTACATGTTTAGATATGTAAGTTACTTTGTAAACAATCTCTATGTTGTACTAGAATTTAGGAGACACGACAATAAAGTTTATTTATTTATTATTTATTTATTTATATTTATCTACTAGGAAGACCGCGGCCAGTGGCATAGAGTACCTACGTACCCATATAATATAAAGTCCGCCTGTTACAATTTTTGTAATAAAGTTAACTAAATAAATAAATAATATAAAATCATGACCCCAATACAGGTATATCAAGAGCCGTATAGTTGCCAGACCTTACACATTTTTAACCCCCTACAAAAAAGAGGGATGTTATAAGTTTGACGCTAATGTCTGTCTGTCTGTGGCATCGTAGCGCTCGAACGGATGGACCGATTTCGATGTGGTTTTTTTTTACATGAAAGCAAGTTCCCTTGCGGTGGTTTGACACTTGAAAGTCGGGGCTTTCTCTAGCAAAATATTATCGCTACGGATATCCATCTAGTAATCAGTAGCTAAACTACCGATACGACTTCGGTAGTTCTGCTACTCTATTATTGACAATCGTTTTTTTTTTTTTATTTTATTTGCAAGCGATTTATACTTCTGTCTTGCTTATCATTTGTATGCGATTAACACTTGGACTGCTTAAAACATGCCATACGTAGAGAGAATTTCAGCCTTTATTACAATGTGACACAAATAAGTTGAACAAAAATGGCGGACTTCAAAGCATTTTTGTACAAATTCCTGGCATGCAGGTTGAACCAAAGTGGCGGATATCTGCGCAGGTATAAATAATGCACCGGTGAACGCGATTTCGGTTCAATTTACGTGTCGGGAATTTGTACAAAAATGCTTTAAAGTCTGCCATTTTTGTTCAACTTATATGTGTCGCATTGTAACTAACGAAGGCTAGCTCCCGCGGATATTAAATCGCTATTTATAAACTTTAATTTTGTAAAGTTAAAGTTTTATTTGTGTATCATTATTCAAATGATACTCATTTCGATAATTGGGTATTTATTTATTCATCATTAAATCGTTATGTATTGTGTTATCCATGGACAATCTATATTAAGCATTTACAATGAGAGTCGTAAACATGTACATTGTAGTTTTTAGTATTTTTATTTTTATTTTTGTCTTTGAGACGCTTTCTACCACCTTGAGTTTCGTAAGTTTTTTTAATGTAATTTGAACGAGCGAGCAAAACAAGCGAAGTTCTCTCAGTCTGTTTGAACAATCTGGTCGTAGTATGTTTGTATATTTGTTCGAAGATAACTCAAATATTTTATCGGAGCTTCATAAAATTTAGTCTAGTTGTGTAGATATGGCCAATAAAATTTTTAACTTCGAACATGAGCCAAATCGGTCAAGGCGTTGCCGATATATGTACTTCGCGATTTCACAGTTCGGGGCGAACTACAAGTTGAATGATATTTAAAATGATATTTGTCGGCGGAGTGCTTTTAAAATGTTTCGATCAAATAAAAGAAAAATTAAAGGTAAAGAACTTGGCGGAGGAAAGAGTGACATAAAAATATTACTGGGCGTGTTCGGACGACACGCGCACGCCAAGCCCACGCGTAGCGAATGCCAAGCGCATGCCTAGAATACGCCTAGCGCGCTTTCAAATTGTATTTGAAACTTGTTGCATGTAATATGAGTCCTATTACCCATTAATACAACTCAAATTGCATTAAGGCGGCCCTTCCCGACAGTTCTGTCGTCAACGCAAGCATAGTTCGAAAAGTTTGTATTTTCATTCAGGGCAATGCTAGAAAAAAAGGCAAACCAAAAAGAGAGAGATAGCGCCTTATGGCACGGTTTGCACTATATTGAATGAAATTAGTATTATAATTAACTATCCATTGAACGAATATAAACTATTCATAGGTCGCGGAAATTTCATAAAACTTGTTCCAGGATATACGTTTCTGTCAGTAAGCCTTACACGTTTGTGAAATAAATGTTTTTTAGCATGTATTTTATTAAAATTATCATTACATTTGCGAGGTTTCTATCGAATTTTTTTTTTATTTTCATAATTAATGAGTACTTTATGAACGGTTGAAGTTCAGGTAAAATTTGTGCAAAAAAGTAGATTTTTGGAAGCGTATACTGAACTTGTTTTTCAATCGAAATAAAAATATTCAATTTTTATTTCGATTGAAACCTAGAAATAGTGCACACGATATCTGTTAGTTCAAAAGTTTTCAAGAAAGATCACTTACAACGTCATAATTACGTACGAGCGTTTGTATGAAAAGTAAGACGGGAAGGCTGCTCTTAACCAAAGTCGGCGCGGCCCACGCCCGACGCACGCCTCTACTAGACAACGGTTAATGTACTTTAAGTTGTATTCATGTGTGATAGAATTCTTGGCGTCAAGATTTCAAGCGACGTTCAATTTCGCGGTCACCTCAATGACAAGGCTAAGTTGGCTTCTAAAAAACTGGGTGTCCTCGGTAGAGCAAGGCGATATTTTACATCGTCACATCGCCTTCAGCTGTATAAGGCACAAGTCAGGCCGCATATGGAGTATTGCTCTCATCTCTGGGCCGGGGCACCTAAATACCAACTTCTTCCTTTTGACCGTATTCAAAATCGCGCAACTCGTTTAATCGACGATGTGACTCTCGTCGGCCGTCTCGATCCTCTGGCTCTACGTAGGGATGTTGCATCCTTTTGCATTTTTTATCGGATTTATCATGGGGAATGCTCCGAAGAATTGTTCAACTTAATTCCTGCTCCAAAATTTCACCACCGCACCACCCACCTGAAATTAAAATTTCATTCACACCACTTGGATAGTTGGCAATCAACCACCGTACATTTTAAAAGGAACTTTTTACCACGTACGACCGAACTGTGGAATCAACTTCCTGCAGCAGTGTTCCCAGACTGATACAACATTGAAACCTTTAAAAAAACGAGTCTATATCGTCCTGAAAGGCCGGTAACGCTTCTGTTACACCCCTGGTATTGCAGTTGTCCATTGGCAGCGGTGACCACTTACCATCGGGTGACCCGCTTGTTCGTTTGCCGCCGTAACAAACATAAAAAAAAAAATTATATGCACCAAATTCAAACTGCGCTTATCGTGCGCAAGGCGAGGGTTTATATGCGTGCGTCGTCTGAACGCACCTATGCATAAAATATAAATAAATATATAGTGACAAGTCACACAGATTAAGCTAGCCCCAAAGTAAGCTTTTAAGCTTGTGTTATGCGATACTTACCCAACGATATTATATTTTATGATAAATGCATACATAGATAAACACCCAAGACCCAGGACAATTTGCAAAAGGCCTTTTTCCAACTTGCCCTGTCTGGGGATCGAACCCAGAACCTCCGGATTAGCGGACTAGCATGATGACCTTTACGCTACAGGTCGTCAAAATATAATTATTATATTTTTAATTATAGGGCAAATTCAAGGTAAAGTCTTTAAATATGGAGGGATGCAAGGGTCCCAAAAGGGTTGACTGCTGCAGCCTTGACTGGGATGTGGAAAACAACAAAATCATACATTATGGTATAAACATTTCAGAAAACGTTGCACCTCTAAGGGTAAGTATATCTAGGGTAAACTTCCAGTCATTGAACGTTAACAGTCATAGGACAGAACACAATAAAAAATCATTTATTCAGGTTGATTTCAAAACACGATAAAACCTTAATAAATAAGGCTTTATAATGTTTTGTCAAATGACTGTTAGCGTCCAATATCTGGAAGTTTACCCTAGTAATTTTCGCCCCCAGACTCCTCTTGTGTTCTTCTGGATAAACTGCTATAAGCATCTAGATCGAGATTCTTTATTGTCTTACCATTTCTGATATCTTCTTCTTCTCTTAGCCCCTTTCCATTACTGGATGTGGGCTGTCAACTTCTCAAACTACTCTCTATCCGTTGCAAAAGAGAAGAAATTGCTTTGGTTATTCCAGTTTATGTTTCTCAGCCACGATCTTTTGTGTCTTCTATCGCGTTTTTGATTTCAACTTTGCCCATCATCATGAGTTGAAGCAGCTGATATCGGTCGTGTCGCAGAACGTGACCCTATGTATGTTTAATATGCAGCTATATTTTAGGGTAAACTTTCAGTCATTAGACGCTAACAGTTATTGCCTTAACCTTCATATTATTATAAATTAGGTTTTATTATGTTCTATCCAGTGCAGCTGATAGCTTTTTATACTCTGTAGTTGGAGTGTTCCCGATTTGTAGGCGACCATAATGTAATCTTTATGGTCGCTTTCAAATCGGGAACAAACAGGTTTTATTATGTTCTGTGCAATGACTGTGAGCGTCCAATGAATGGAAGTTTGCCCTTTTATTGGCCGAGCAAGAATGCTTTCGTATGTCTCAAAAACTGACGTGACTAGGCAGAGTAACGCATCCGTAATAACGCACAAGACGGATTTTAATCCGCTGCGATTTTGGTATTAATCGCCGAGGACAAATATGCACCGTAGCGTAGCGTTGAATTCGTGGCAAATGTTTGACGGCCCATTTTGGATTCAGAGATTTTTGTCCTCTGCGGACAAATGTCCCTCATTTGTGCCTGCACACGAGGGACTTATCAAAAATCCTTAAAAAGATAAAAATCCTTTAAAACATACAAAGAAGCGAGTGACCCGCCTACAAAAGGTTACGTAGATAACATCGCGTCCTTATCGCATATAGACTTTATCTACCCATCATTATGGTTCAAGAGATACAACTTACAAGTAAAACCCGCAGATCTTGCAATATTTCCTTAAATGTTTTCAGGCTAAGGTCGTTGTTACTACAAACGGCAAAGGAGGCTTAAGGTTGCAAATAAATAAAATCTGTGAAAACGTGTTCATGAAGCCATTCTTTAATAGTATTCTGAATCTTACCGATAACTGCGTTATTTTGAAGGTAAGATGTTTTTTTTACTTAGTAGCTTTTACCGTATGGCGACGACGGCAGAGTGAAATACGATTTGTCGTGGTCCCTTTTCTCTCCCACGAGTACCAAAAGAGCTGTCGAGAGATAGGAAAAATTCTATGCAAAAATTATACTATACCATCTACTACGATCACCAACCCGCCTGCATAGCGTGGTGATTAATGGCAAATTCTCCTTTTATTGGCAAAGGTCTTTGGTCCAGCAATAAACCAATACAGACTGTAAGCAAGGATTTTGAAAATAAAAAACTCGATGGGGATTTGTCGTTTCATTACAGAGTACCTATGGCCACCTTCCAGCTCAGATCAGCTTCATGTCATCATAATATTGCATTGTCACACGATATACATACATGCAAAATTTCAGCTCTATCGGAAACCGGGAAGTGGGTCAAATTTAACTTACAAGATTTGATTACAGACAGACAGACAGACAACGGGACAGGTGAAACTAAATAAAAGCTTGTAATAAAAATAAGACGCTGTTACCTGCGGCGTTATACGCTTATTTAAAAAGGACGCCTCACGTTTTTTCGACTTAAAAATTAACTCTTGTCTATGAGCCGATCAGGAGACCACATGCATTTTTTTCTATTGTCTCTGGTTTTTTAAGCAGAAGAGGTCTAAATCCACAACTTCCATTGGCAAATATATTCCAATCCCAGAGGTAAGGGATATTATGAAATAATTCTTTGTCTAATTCGTTCAGTCGCTTTTTCAATTTTTATTCTAAATTCACAAACATTGAAATCATATAACTAGAAATTTATAAATATTAGTTTAAGAAAAAAAATCTTCCTCGCTGACATATAGGGGACATGCACAACGAAAGTGCGAAAGTTAATATGGGGTTCCAAAACCTTTAAAAAAATCTATTTCAGCCTTTTGATAAATTTTCAAAAATGTCATATACCATTTTTGTTACTCTTATTAAGACTCAAGTTTTTGGTCTGAACAACTTTTTTATCCGATAACCTTCAACGAGTCGAGGTGACTCGCGAGATCCACAGCTCACAGAGTCACTGGACTTGATGACTATCTTTAATAATGTTTGTTTCAGGGGAGATATAAATTTTCGATTGACACCGAAAGTTTAATTCAAAAATACTACGGAGGAGAATTTTTCTTTGGCAACATTTCAGTCTATTCTGTTTTGAACAACAATCAATGTAATTTTGCATGTGTTGTACTGAAAGCTACGCTTGTACCTAAAGACTAATAAGTATTTATCATAAACAGGGTCACAGACAAGGTCATCAAAATGGTCTTTATTATGATTAACCATGAAATCCCTGTCTCGTATAAAAAAGTTGTTCATGTTTATGGACTGTCAATTTATATTATGTTGTAGTACGGGTAGATGCACTTAAAACTTTTATACTTACTTATAACTTTCTATAAAGGAATGCAACTTTTGAATAAAGTCTCATGTAAATGCTTGTTTGGAATGTTAATAAAATAAAACAAATAACATATTAAAAATAATTTATTTTAATATTGCCACAAAACTAAAAACTTTATTACTTACATTAATTAATTCAATAAATACTTAACTTTAAATAATTAAAATTATTGTCAATGAACAGTGTTTTAATCTTCCCTGCAAATCCTGGAAGCCCTGAAAATCATATGACCAAACAAGTGTTGAACATGTCTATGTTCACCACTAGTCCAAGAAAGCCAGGAAGACCCCTACAAACTTAGATACACTGAGAAAGAATTGGCCAAGTGCGTGTCACGCCACGCGCAGTGTAGGGTTCCGTAGTTACGAATGCCAACTTTGAGTTCATGCCACTAAAAACGTCTAATAACTAATTTTCTATTGAATTTATATGAAATTTTCCTTTGGCGAGTACATTTTATAAGTTGATCGCCTATAACTTTTTAATTTGTAAACCCTACTTAGCTCTGATAGTTTTCCTTTAAATTTCATTATATTAACGATATCTGTGAATTTTTTCACGTGTCCATATATAACCGTTTAGCAGATAGAGGGGGCGGGGACACTTGACTGTAACAAAAATTTTCACTTTAAAACCAAATATATCAGAAAGGGATCCCTAAATCGAAAAATGGTATTTTCAAGCTTATAATATTTTTGAAATACCTATTTAACGATACCCCACATGATTGGTTAGTCGACGAAATAAAATTGACTTTTGACTTTACTTGTATGGGAGCTAAACTAAAAAAATCTTTTTTCAATATTTTATTTTATCACTTTTTCCGCATAATTAATATACATACCAATACCAAATTACAGCTTTATAGTACTTATAGTCGCTGAGTAAAACCGCGCACGGACAGACAGACAGACAGACATGGCGAAACTATAAGGGTTCCTTGTTTACTACGGAACCCTAAAAAGAATAGTTACTAGTAGCAAAAATTTATGCTACATGTTACCAAAATCGAGTGACTGCTGAACTCAAGGCTACTAGTAGTTAAAATGTGTTATTATTAATAGTTACATGTCCCAAACAAAAGTTTGGTATCTATTTATCAAACCGCAAATAGCAAAACGGTTCAGATATTTCCTTTTCTCAGAGTATCCGTCAACAACAATGACACAGAAAGCCCAAATAAATGTTATGACGACCCGAAATCGAAAACCTTGGCAAAGAATGACGAGGAGAGCCGACCCCAAATGAAATGGAATTAGGGTAGGGAGAGTGTTTTAATCTTTCCACTCTTCAGTAGGAGTACCTATTACATAAGAAGGAGGTCAGTCAAGTGGTTAAACCATATTTCTTAATGTCGCGAATCATATTTTAATAATTATTATAACCTGACACAGATCTGGAAACTGCAAAAATCTTAAAAAAATTTGAATTTCGCGGGTCACCCTGGAAGTTCCACGTTCCACCTTAATTGTTCGTATTTTGAATTTGGTAAGGCCTATGATGTAACAACGGAAGGAATTCCTCGTTGATAAATCAACAGTAGAGCTAGTAGGCCTAACGTCATAAGTTTGTGGTAAATGCGACACAAACATTGTTGGCTAACCAACTGTTGAGGTCGTTAGCCCGCTGTCATGTGTTTGTAGAAAAAAAACGTTGTTGTTACATCGTTGGCCCATTGAGTTTATAACCAGATCATATTTTTTATTGTTCAACCAATCAAGTGGAAGAATATAATACTTAATAGCATAGATTTGTATATTCAATAACATTGCTTAATTAAAACAAGAGTGCTGAAGTAATAAAATCTTGTAAATTTGATTTCGGTTAACCCAACGATATACCTACGGGAAAATATCCTCGTTGGTCGATAGACGGCAGAGCTACTGGGCCCAATGATGTACGTTCGTGGGGAAATCAACGAGAACTCACCACGGTTGGTCCATTATTGGGGCTTTGTTGGCAGGTCCACTACCGCCTCCCGACAAAATGCCAACCGTTGGCGTGGACACCCCAACGGTAAATGCTACTAGGGTACTGAAGAGTGGGAAGATTAAAACCATCATCCTACATCTTAGTGCTGCTTCGGAACCCTGGCTGAATTTCCTTTTTTTTTACGTGATTGATGAACGCCGGCTGCATGCACGAAAAATTGTCACGTTCCGCCTGAGCCGAGCGTGCGACCGAGAGCGCGGAACAAGCGATAGAGAGGAAGGATCGGTCTAAGAGTTCGGCTTGTTACGCATCTTATGAGGTTATCACATAAAATTATCGTCCGAAAAAAAATTGTTTTCTGTAATGTCAGTTTACTGACATTACAGAAAACAATTTTTTTTCTTTTCCAAATGTAATATGCATGTCAATGGTCACCCATAGATGATCATGAATAACGGGAAGAAATATTCTAAATAGGCATTTTGCTGAAACTTCATGTGTCTTAGGGTAGTAGAAATACGTATTAAAATTAATCGAATGGACAATCTTCAACGTGATCGACGCTGACGCAGTACATCCCACGAGATCTGAAAAGCATCGATGAAAAATAAATTTAATTTAAAAATCAGCGAAAACAGTGTTTTAAAAAAAACAGTACCTAATATACAGTGCGTCTTTATGTACAGTTTGTCTAATATATGTTTGTGTTAATATCACTCGCAATCAATAGGAAATGCATGGAAAGCGACGACTGCCGAGTGACATCAAGATATTACACGCACTTTATGTTTGAAATTAGAGCGCTGGACTTGGCGGAGACACTGCTGTACCTGCAGTTAATCTAATCCGTCCAATAGGAAATTTGTATCCCGAATCAATACCGAATATATCCAATACTGAACATAGCCACCAAACACCTTAGGTTCTCATTACAATACATTTTTATGACCAAGGTTAACTCAAAAAATAATTGGACTCCTAGATCCCCTCCGATGGAGAAATGGGCGTGGACCTCACTTGGATGGGTGACCACAAGTAGTATACATTTTTTTCAAGCTCCTCTGTGCTTCGTATACGCCGTTAGTCCCGTCTGTCATCTTTGTATGGCAGTCGAGTCAAGTTATGTCAGATACCTTTAGGCAGCCTGAAAAATCTGACACCAGTGTTGGCCACTTAAACACACGATAAACAAACAAACGGTTTAGGTCTTACGTGTCAGGAGTGTCCTCTCCAACCTTGACCGCGCGCTGATCAAATCTGACGCCCCACCGGCTGCCGTCCTTCGGGCACTTGGTGTTGCAAGGCACGCCCACGATGCGCAGGCGCTTACGGACGCTTGCGGCGAAGTAGCAGGAACTCTTGAAGTGGCTGCACCGGTTTACTCCTGGAGATTATAAAGGAATACAAGTTACTTTGCTAGCAAATTAAAGAAAAAACCCGATAGTCAAAAACATCGTCTAGTGATGAAAAGTGGAGCTACCGATCCAAGTCAAATGTTAAGATTCTTATAAATAAATATCAATATTCTCTAAAGAAATGGCGGCCAATTAGATCTTAATTCATTTGGCGGATTTTGAACTTGGCTTCCATTTTCACATTTATGTTTTGGTGGAATATCATTATTTTTTGCACATCAGTATCAGAAAGAAGAAATGCTTGCTCATATAATTTTGTTGGGCATTTTACCTAATTAAATTGAATTATTAAACAATAATCAAATTTACGAAATTCACTGTTTTTTGAATTTTTCCTTTGTATACTCGTAATAGTTTACCTACATGCCAAATATCAACTTTCCAGATCATATGGAACGAGGTAACCTTTTTTGAAAAATAATCAATTCGACGAAATTCACTACGAAACTTACTGTTTTTTATTTATTTCTTTGTACACGCATAATAATCTACCTAGATGCCAAATATCAACTTTCCAGGTCATATGGAAGTAGGTTACCTTTTTTGAAAAATACTTAAATCTACGAAATTCACTTTTTTATGAATACTTCCTATGTGTATGCGTAATAACTCAACTTTCCAGGTCATTTGGAATGGTGATGGATACTTATACATCATCAAAAAGGTAACCTACTTCCAAAACGTTATTAAATCAATAACGGTTTGAGCTACATTATCGAAATTTTGGATTTGAGCTAGACAACTTTAATGTATGTGCAAAATTTCATGTATTTTGGTTAAAAAGGTTTCGAGTTGTGAAGAGGTCAAAAGTAGCTCGAAATGGTTCGTGTAAAAATACACACTACTGCTGCGTCGCCAGTTTCTTTTTTTTTAACTTGGCAGCTTAACGCTGCCGCGTATCTAGAACACTTTATACGGTTTGTTCACGTAGTTTAGACGAAAATGTCAACTAGTATTAGTAAAATTAGATGATCATAATTAGGTCGAGTGTTAGGCCCAGGCGTAGTGATTAGACAGATAAAGACAGTTTTGCTTCCCTCAAATCATTAAAGGCCGACTCACACCGTGCTTACTGGTTTCTGTCGAACAAACTTTTCCCATAGATTTGAAGTACGTCTCGAGGCGACTTAGTGTACGCGAGTCCTCTAGTCATATTCGCCCTGATCAAGACCTCCGGATGAAGTCGTAACATGTCGGACAGTAGTTGAATCTCTACGTGAATAAATCGTTTATTTAATGCTAATGATGACGTAAGAGGTGACTAAACTATACTCAAACATCTGAGCAAACAAACGCATTGCTATAGATAGATTGACGTCAGGCAATTCAAGGCAAGACAAAGTGGCAGGCGGCTGCCACTTTGTACGGCATCGTTGATTGGAAGGCGGACCAGGCTTCATTCATTCATTCATGATACAAGAATAGGTGATGTATAATAACTTCTATCAAATAGGTCTTCCCTTGTGTTGCGCAGTCACGACGCTAGTTCTGCCGGAGAGCCCATGGAAAATTATTCCGGAAAACTCCTTGCTGGATACCAACCACGGTGTCTTCCACAATAGGTAAGTGAAGAAACTACCTTACCACTATGCTCAAAAACAGAAGAATACAAATTTCAGAAAATAAGTTTGGCGCATACTCCAGCTGGAAGAGACAGGAAGTTCTTCAAAAATAAGGTTCTTACGCATAAAATGTCCTTTGCATCCTGGCTGCAACCGTCCCCCATTGAAGCAGAAGTCAGCGTGGCCCACTTGCCCGCTCTCCCCCAAAAAACCAGCGTTTGTGTGAAGCACGTGGACGACATGAGCGTCGTTCGGACCCAGCCGGAACTGGCTGGACCCGTACGAGTTGATGAGAGGTCGAGCTGGGTCCAGTCCTGAAATAAATAATTTCACTCATTAATTCGTGCATTAACAGGTACTTTTAGTCTTCACTTCTGGAGCTCTGGCTACGAATGGCTCTGGTACTACAGACAGGGTAGTGCTACTGCAGAGTAAAAAGTATAATAATGAATAACTTTTACTATACGTACTATCTTGAATTACTACATGCTCGTCTTGGAGAAACGATAAAACGTACCTAGTACCACAAAATAAGTACTAGTAATTCTAAATATATATATCTAAATATATATAACTCAAAGGTGACTGACTGACTGACATAGTGATCTATCAACGCACAGCCCAAACCACTGGACGGATCGGGCTGAAATTTGGCATGCAGGTAGATGTTATGACGTAGGCATCCGCTAAGAAAGGATTTTGGTCAATTCTACCCCCAAGGGGATAAAATAGGGGATGAAAATTTGTATGAAACTTTGTCAATTTTAAACCGATCGGGCTAAGACTTTGCATGCATAAAGCTTCTATGACGTAGGCATCCCCTAAGAAAGGATTTTGATAAATTACACCCCTACGCGAGCGAAGCCGCAGGCAAAAGCTAGTTACGTACAAAAGTCTTGCTCAGAAAAGAAATATCTACTTAATGTGGTTAGCACTATGGTTTTATTCAGCTCGCGTCAGAACTCCCCACCTCTTCGAGAAGATAAAGACATCCATTGCAAGCTAATTTCATTTTTATTACTCTGGACAAACAATCCATATAACTGAACTTTCCCCTCCGAAGTGGTCGCCGCGCGCATAGTAATAATGTAGGTATAGTATATTTTCGATATCTAAACGGGGAGTGACACGGTCCTGCTAGTACCATGTCGTAAAAAACATCAACAAAATGTGTAAAATAAACCTGTATACATATTATAAAACGTCTAAAAATATATCCTAAATTGTATACTATTTTATGGGTAGATTCAGTCCATATATGATACTAAACAAGTTTCCCCAAGCAAAACTGAAAAATAATTGATTTTTGAACTCGAATCTCTAATATAATAACTCGCACTAGACAGGCCGTAGCTGAAAATCAGTGAGCTACTCTCTGAGCAGCACCAACCACTAACCTATGACCTTTTTGGATGGCTGTAGCACACAGATGCAAAGATATTGATTGATATATGTTCCCATTACAATGTTTTATCATGTTTTATTTTCTAATTTTGTTTTTTTCTTCTATATTTGTGTGTATATATTTACAAATAAACGTCTTATCTATCTATCTATACAAATAAATAAATAGGGACCAATAACACTGATTGAGCTAGCCCCAAAGTAAGTTTAAGCCTTGTGTTATGGGATACTAACTCACGATACTATATTTTATAACAAAAACATATACATATAGATCGATATAGATACATATAGACAATTTGTATGTGGCGGACTAGCATGGTGACCTACGCCATGGAGGTTGTCCGGAGGTCGTAAGTTGACCAAACAGCTGTTCCGAGTTTGTTTGGAAAGCAAAAAAAATATTTTTATATTTCAAAGAGCAGTTTTAGTCGTCATATAGAAATACGAAAAAAAAATCTTTTCATAGGAGAGAAATAATTCAGAATGAGGAACTTAACTCAAAATATTGTTTATATTGTAGTATTTGTGATATATAGATGGTGCTAGAAATAATATAATTGTGTTACCTTTATTAATAACAAATATATCAATGAATACTAAATAATAAAGTATACTATTCTGAAACGAATTAACTAAAATAAACTTAAATACTAAAAATAAATAACATGTTTATTAAGTATATAAGTATTTGTAATAAAATATAGTATCGTTGAGTTAGTATCCTATAACACAAGTCTCGAACTTACGTTTGGGCTAGCTGAATCTGTCTGTGATTTGGCCGTATATATTTATTAATTATTACGTCCTTCTTAATTAAAAAAGACCTTATGTAACAGGGCATTGAACTCAAAGGCAACCGATAAGCGAACAAAATAATAATTGTTTTTCACAATAGCATCTTCTGCATAAGCTGATATGATAACATTGCCAATTAAATTTTATAATAATGAGTTAAAGTAATTAAAAATATTATGACAGTTATTTGATAGTTCAGGTTTAAATATATATTTTTTTAATATCTATATTTAAAAGACCATAAACATACACAAAATATTTAAATAAGGACAACTTTGGTTTTTCTTTGACAAATCACACAGATTGAATTAGCCCTAAAGTAAGTTCGAGACTTGTGTTATGGGATACTAACTCAACGATACTATATTTTATAACATTCAATACCCGGGTCAGTCTAAAAAAGATCCTTTCCCATCTTGGCCTGACCGGGGATCAAACCTGAGACACCACCGGTGTCACAGCCTGGCATGATGACCACTAAAGTTTTTGGTTCAATCTTATCATTTTGTGTGTGAGTGGCCAACACTGGTGCCAGACATTTCTATGACAGCCGTGAACAACGGCATAACGTGTCCGTTCGAAGCATTCTTTTTTTTTGTTTTTTACCCATCCAAGTGCGAACCACGCCTAATGTCGCTTTACTTGCGAGCGCGGTATTGGCCTCAAAACATGTTCATTATAGAGGACTGACACGCCTGATCAAATATACTCATATCATTAACACTCTATCTAACTATGGCTGTAATGTTAAAAAGTATAATCTATAATTATTTTTAGATAATATATTGCACAATATTTTTATTTAAAAAATGCCTATCACTGAATGACAGAAAAAACAAATATAGACTAATCATCGTGAGGAGACATGATATGATATTTTATGTTTTCTGGGACAAAATAAATGAAACTTCATTTATTTCTTTCCTACAAATCCCTAGAAAATGTTTTGAATTTTAACGTTTTTACACAAGTTTTACTTTTTTTTATTTCATTTCAGTCATTGGACACTACTGTTGCGATAGTTTAGTTTTCCATATAGAATTGGTCCCATAAATATAGACTAACCAAAAAACCAAGTGCAAAAACTATGTTTTCTCTATTATAATCTTACGCATACACGCATATTAACGGACTAATTTATATGATAAACAGAAATCGGGGTGATAAGCTAGTGCAGTCAAGTGATAACTGTCGTCTGGGCTTATCATCAACCCATTGAAATGTCAGTGTGTCCTATAGAATTATATGTATAAAACGAAGTGGCAGCCACCTATAGCCGCTTTGTGAGCACTCGGCGGGAGGCATTCAGTGTGTGTGATCGTCTCTATATAATTCAAAATGAAAGTTGACGTCAAATACACTAAGGTAAGTCAAATATTACTTGATAATTTAAATTTACACTGACGAAATGTATTCGCCTTGAACTTTTTTTATGGTATTTTTTTTAAACACAAGACATATATTAATTACAATAAAACTAAAAACTAAATTAAATCGTTCTTGGATTTTTTGTTTTTCTAATAAAATTTTTATGTTTGTTTTTCACTAAAAATATGGCACGTTTGAACACAAGCTACCACCACTAAATAATACCACTAAAAATCGAAGTTTGATATTTTATTGAAATTGTAACATTAGAGGTGAAGTTCCGTGTTGCTCCATGCATTACAGGCACTAGGTGTTTTATTATGAAATGTTATAACTAATAAATCAAAATAACCAATGCCTAAATTGCACTAAGGCAACGCTATGATTTTGTAATTTTAATTTAGATTTTAAAATATTCGTCGCGGAAACATATGTTTGAAAAATTTACAAATACTCACTATGTTTTTCTTGTTGTTTTCACGATATAATACAATCATTTTACACTAGCAAAATGAAATTTTTTAGGCATTATATATTTTTTACTGAGATAAGTAAACTTAAACTAGACTTTTACAGATTTTTTTCTGCAAATTTTTCAACGTATCTTGCCCCTAGGTACTTAGGCTATTGCTTTCACGTAAAAGAGAGGTAATAAGTTTGACGCCAATATCTATCTTTCTGCCTGTGGCATTGTAGCTGTGGAACGAATGAACCGATCTTGATGCGGATTTTTTTTTTATGAAAGCAAGTTTCCTTGCAATGGTTCTTGAAAATCATTTCAGTGATTTAAAAGTTATGGGGGTGAACGCTTAAAAATCGGAGTATTTTTTTTTATTTGCCTGGCAAATAGATAAACTTGTATGGAGCTGTAAAACAACGAAGAGCTAAGCATAGATAATATATCTTTAAAGACCGAATCTACCGTTTTTTATGATTAGATGTAATAAAAGCCTACTTTTATAGCATTTACTACTAATTATGATAATTTATGTTGTTTATCGTGTTAAATCATATGGTAATGTGGCCGGCTTTTCACAACTGACAGCATTCATGTTGATATGTTTTGTTTGTCATAGATTTTTTAATCTACATGAATCATAAAATAAACAAATCCTATAGGTACCTGATATTTTTAACGGAAAGTCCTTGTCTCGTACTATTTTTAGTGAAAGATTTTGATAAATTATATACGCATGAAAAATTTTAGTGTGTATGTATTTACCCATAAAGCATTACTATGAACTATTCATAATTTACTTAAGTGTACAGTACACCTGTGTAAACTAAGAAATTAAATCTAGTGTATAATTTGAGATAAAAATATCAGAACATGATGGGCTTATAAATTTATGGGCTATGGGCTTATTAATTTATACGGGGCTGTTGATGAGGTATTCCACTTAGAGCACCCGTTTGAATAGCACCTGGCGAATAGCACCTGACCTATTCCACGAAGAGCACCAAATACTCGCAGGTGCTGTTCGTGGACTTAAATTTATTTTTACATTTTTGTCCACAAAAAGCACCCATGATTTAGCAGCTAGTGCTGGGATTTATATTTTTTACGTTTTATTATGAATAAAAGATTCGATACAAAATCACTAGAACGTTTATTAATTACGCCATATGCGTATTTTTTACATACGAAATCTGTCTAGCTAAACGATGCGACATTAGAAAATAAAATAATAACAAAATCATTAGTACAATAATAACACTAGCTTTTATGATATAATATCACAATCAGTCTTCTCCAAGTCAAGTCCAAAAAAGTATCCACTATTTTAGAAATTCCTAATTTCACCCGAGTATCTTGCGCACACACAGGTCTTAGGACTGTTTATCGCGTAGCTGCGCTCGCTCGCCGCGGTGGACTACACGAATTTAACCAAATGCTTCCGAAACTTGTTTACGTAAAATAATTGCAAATGCGATGTCACCGCCGATGCAATGGACGAAAGCGGGGTGTGAAGTGCGCGGGTGAAATCTGATAATTTCTAAAATAGTGGATACTTTTTTGGACTTGACTTGGAGAAGACTGATTGTGATATTATATCATAAAAGCTAGTGTTATTATTGTACTAATGATTTTGTTATTATTTTATTTTCTAATGTCGCATCGTCTAGCTAGACAGATTTCGTATGTAAAAAATACGCATATGGCGCAATTAATAAACGTTCTAGTGATTTTGTATCGATATCTTTTATTCATAATAAAAAGTTAAAATTATAAATCCCAGCACTAGCTGCTAAATCATGGGTGCTCTTCGTGGACAAAAATGTAAAAATAAATTTAAGTCCACGAACAGCACCTGCGAGTATTTGGTGCTCTTCGTGGAATAGGTCAGGTGCTATTCGCCAGGTGCTATTCAAACGGGTGCTCTAAGTGGAATACCTCTGTTTTTTTGGTAAATTGCTTTAGCACAGACGAGTATTCTAACGACAAAGTTAATTTTTGTTTTTTTGGTTATCTTCAAGTACAGTTAACCCATACCTTATACTGAAAGAATCCCCAAGGAACAGCGTGAAAATTATATGGGCTATTGATTCAGTAAGTTGCTTTATTACAGACATGTATCTTAGAGACTTTTTTTTGCTTCTGTCCATTTAAATTTTAACCTAAGAACTCCCCAAAGAACAACGAATTGACTTACGTTCCCCTTACTCGTATTTAATTAAAATGCCTATTATTAATATACAGAGTAACTTTTTACCCACTAGGCAAATTTTTAAGGCAAATTCAGTCCTACATACTGAACTACATAAAACATTCTTAAAAATCTATAAAATAAATCGTCTTCCCGTACAAAATCCGTTTGGCCGAACGCTAATTCGTATGGTAAGCCGTAAAACTTTTTTTTTATTTTTCATTGTTTTTTGGATAGCAAAATGGATGCAGGATGCAGGTTGAGAAGATAATGTTGGTGATAAGAGTACGTAACTATACGAGGCCTAACAAAATATACTGAATTTATTTTAAGAGTGCATTCAGTCAATAATACTAAACATCTTTCGCCAAAGAACATATATCGAAAATGAAACATATTTATAACCTCCCATACTTAACCGATCCTCTAATTCGAGTTTGTATGGATGGCCAAAAAATGTTTTTATATTTCGATATATTATGTCCTTGCGAAAAATGTAAAGTATCATAGACAGAAATCCTTAAATAGTTTGAGTATAATTTTGTTAGATTTTATATAGTTACCTATGTCTAAAAAGTTTCAGACTGAGATTGGTTGACAGGGAAAGGGCCATTATAAAATAAAAGCCGCATAAATAAAATTAATATATTCGATTTCTTCGCAACGTGGCGATGGTACTTTTAAGTTATACTTAGTTGCTCTAGTAAAGGACTACTGCAAGAGCTCTTTTGTTAGCTTTGACTGGATTTTGACACGAAAGTAAGTGCGCCATAGTTTGTGGAAAGAAGCCACACTGACAGATATTATTCGTGCAAATGTCCGGGAATGCACCAATTGTAGAGCGAAAAAAAAGATTTTGGGGAATAATAACTTTATTTAATTTGTACCTACTATTTATAATTTGTTCATGTGACAGTGTCTTTTGTCCTTCGAATAAATGTTTAATCTATTTATCTATTCTGCGAGCAGTCGATTTTTTTCACTAGGTCATATCTTCTTTCGAGCGTCCTACCTGGATTAAATATTTTTGTATAGTTTTTATTAAGTGTCATTTATTTTTATGGGAAAATACTTAATGAAACTAAAAATATAAGAATGGACGAATAAAGAGGGCTGAGAAAGAAATGGCGCTATAATCTCGAAGGTTTTGAGTGTGTTTTGATCAGCAAAGGCTATTGATGGAGATAAATAGAACAAAATGGGAGATACATGACCAGCAGTGGAACTGTATAGATTAGATAAAAAGAAAGTAGTGAAATTGCAAGAGTAGCCAAATGTGCTGATCATTAAATTTCAATTAGTTATTTTATAACAAGAAATCGTTGGTACCTACTCAAGAAAATAGCAATTTAAGTGGTTTGCGCAATAATGTGCAATAAGTACATAAACCCGCAACTGCATTTATCAAACACTCATTGTGTTCAAGAGTTATACTATCAAACCAAGAGCTGTAATTCCATACTTCCGTGTATTTATGTGATTTTACGCTCTCGTGTGGCGACTGGCAACAAACTGCCTATTGTCAACCTCAATATTGTGCTCATCGGACGCCCACAGGCGCGGTTCACTGCCATGGCCGTTTATTTAAAGGATGAACAAATACATGTTGATATACACTGCTATCACAAATAGATAGTGATGTTTTTGTTAACGTGCATTTATTGCTGTAGGTAGATGATCATTAACAAAATAATAATGTTTATGATCATCTACCTACAATAATGTTTTGAAAACAAATTTAATAAAATATAATTACTTTACATTATAATTATTATTGTATTCAGATGTACCAAAGTAATTATTATGTACTTGATAGAAACTATTATGACCTTGGCCCACTTATTGTCCTGCCCAAAAAGCCCCTCTTCCTGCACATTTGAAGCAAATGATCGGGCAGTCGCCGTGGTCAAACACTGGTCAATCTTTTGACTCGAAAAGTAGAAGAAACTAGGCACTGGCTTATCCTTGGACTTGAAACTGGATTTTTCTATTTTATTTTTAGTATATGCACCTAAGTAAATAGGTAGCTACCTATACTAGTATACACAATCAATATTACAACTAGGATACGAAATACCGGACGAGAATTTTTACACGAAATTTAAATAAAATCGTCCGGACAAAAAAACGAGTAAATATTTAACCTACTTCGTTGCGTTGTAAACGAATCAGTACACAAAATAATTCTGAATTGTTTGGAATAAAATTAAATTCAAGACTAATGTATATTTAGTTAATTCTTAGGTTATAAGTACCTAATACGCATAATACGATTAATGCAATTCGAATCAATTAATGCAACTATAATTATGCCATCGTACTCAATTCCCCGTCAATTGATACCAATTGCGTTGTGACCACATGTTACGTATTCCGTGCCACATGTCTACTACAAGCGGCTTTGCTACCGCCACAGAATATGTACTAGTAATCACGTACAGAAGTCTTACTCAAAAAAGAAATTCAAAGAAATATCTACTTAATGTGGTTAGCGCTGTGGTATAACGGGAAGTGACACAGACCTGCTACCGTATTCAAACACCGTACTAGGCCTGTGTCACTCCCCGTTTAGGTATCGAAAATATACCTACATTGCTACTAGGAGAATATCCAGTTACAAGAATCGTTTTTCCAGAGTAGTAAGAATGAAATTGGCTTGCAATGGATATCTTGGTATCTAAACGAAGAAGTAAGCAGTTCTGACGCGAGCTAAATTAAAAACCATAGCGTTAACCACATTAAGTATATATTTGTTCGAATTTCTTTTCTGAGTAAGACTTCTGTACGTGAGTACTAGTACTTATTCTGTGACCGTACCCGTGCCGTACCCACATCGTTACGAAGCCCCCAGGCTATAGGGACATCAAAGATGAACAGGGTACCATTTTAACCACCAGTTTAAGTCTTGGAGCGAATTAAAGTCTATAATACCGATCTACTTTGCATAAAAATAATTATTGAAAAGAAAAATAAAACAACATTTCATAAAAAAGAAAAAAGACCTTTCTATGGAAAATGCGTTCAGTGGTGGTTTAATTTCTATGAAAGGATTGGAAGGGAGGGCATTTTGTTTTTTCGTTGTGCATTATTTATTTTATGGAAAATAGTGCCATGGAACTTGTTCCAAAATCTGGTTGGTGGTTATTAAACATCTTAAACAAGTATAAACCAAAATTTGTATTGTTAATGTGGTTATTAACAATAACTTGTACCTTCTACAGTTCTAAGTATATGTATATTAATTATGAGCTCCATTCAGTTTCACCACTCTACAATCAGGTTCTGATTTTGACGTGGGCCCCCAACAAAGATACAGGGCCCATCAAGGCAAGCTACGTCACTATCGACAGTTAATGTCAAGGCCTGAAGATCGAGGGTCACACAAGTACACAAATCACACCTACATACATCCATATATATCGAAGTAAATGGCGTTTACTCAGAAGAAGTCAATATTTTTTATTTTTTTTAATTAATGCAAATTTAATGTACTAACACGAAGAAAATGTAAATCAGACCGAACTTACACGAAAAGCAAATATACGAAAATGCGATCAAGTATGACGTCGCAGACGTTCAAAGTCTTCATTGGCAACGAGTAACTAAACTAGTGCCTATCTTACGAGTACATGGTAGACGACACAATATAGTCGTCTGTGGTAGGTATGTTTATTTCGGATGCTGCATCAATTTTTTTTAAAACAATGAGTGGTACACGCATTTACAATTAAATTTTCAGATGTAAATTTAACTTAGTCTAGTACCTTTTTTTATTCATTGGTAGTTGTTGTAATTAGTTTTCCTTTTTCAGTTGTTCATCAACAACGAATGGGTGGATGCTGTCAGCAAGAAGACATTCCCCACCATCAACCCTCAGGATGAGTCAGTCATCGTTCAGGTTGCAGAGGGAGACAAGGTAATCTCTAATTTTCATGACAATTCGGTCGTGCCATCATTCAACTGCAGGCCGTTGGGCGTTTCTTACTGCCCTAAAGATTTCCAAACCGATCGAATGATCAATTTAAAGCGATCTGTGTTCCGTTTTCCAGCGACCTTAAAACGTCATACATATGTAGTTTTATTTTGGACACCTAAGGTATTGCTCGTTTTTTTTTTTAAGTTAATCAAGTCTCTCCAAAAATTCCAACTTCCACAATGTCATTACTCACGCATCCCCCCTATTTCTTCATAGTTTCCTGATTATTTCTCGGTTTTCTTTGTACTTGAACCGCGATCATAAGCATTGAAAATATCTAGCTGATAGAATATTCAGTAGGTATTATGAGAAACTGCTCGTCTTGTCGGCGGAGTGTTGGTCATACTTCGAATTGTCGGGGCAAAATCTGTATAAAACTTTACTTTTCCAGGCTGACGTAGACCTAGCAGTCGCTGCAGCCAAAAAGGCTTTCCACCGTTACTCCGAATGGCGCACCCTGGACGCCTCTGAGAGGGGTCGCCTGATGCTGAAGCTGGCAGACCTCATGGACCGAGATAACCAGTATCTATCAGAGCTGGAGACCTTGGACTGCGGGAAGCCAGTGAAGCAAGCCGCCGGGGAAGTCAGCTGGGCAGCAAATGTCATCAGATTCTACGCTGGCAAAGCTGATAAAATCCTTGGGAACACTATTCCAGCAGGTAATTGAAGAATAAGTACGGGTAATAAATAAGAACGGGTAATTTTTGAGTGATCTAAAATATACAGAAAATATAAGGGCCCCTGCATCTTACAGTTAACATTAGCTGATAACGAAGTGTCAGCTAGTAATTGTATTATCTGTGGTATCAGTCTATCTCTATTTGACGCCTGATAATATTACAAGCAGTATTTGTTTGAATTATCAGCATCACAGCTCGACCAGCTCGTCTGTAACATCATGCTGAGTCAGGACCATTTCGCTCTCTGTCACATCTCACAGTACAATCACATTGCACTACCACTGTTAAATGTATATATATAATACTCTTGACATTTGTGATGCTTTACTCATCCTTTCAATGTATAATATGTGGCCCTTTTAGCAAATAAATGGTATGTTTTTATCTATCTATCTATATAATAGGTACTTGATAAGCTGTATCAGTGCTTATGATTTCAGAATAAAAGTTAAACTAGGTATAGATATGGGCTAATTACACTAATTAAGCTAGCCTCAAAGAAATTTTAAACTAGTAGTATTATGGTACGGAATACTAACTCAACTATACTAAGTATATTTTTTAATAAATTCAATGAAACACCCAAACCTATTACAATTTCAAGCCTTTTTTCTTCTTTCTTTGGCAGGAGATCGAACCCAGAACTTTCGCTGTGATACCTACCCAGAATAGGGTAGGTATGACGGACTAAGTAGCAAATATAAAATTACGCCACGAAGGTCTACAAAACCACACAAAACTAAACTCAAATTCCAGCACTGAAAATACAGATATTTAATACTAGTTTATTTGCTGAAGGTGACGATCGTGAGAATTTATATTTAGCAACTCTTATTTATGGGTCAACATCTTTGTCCATAAGGATCACTGCTTCAAGTAACGAAAGTCTACTCAAGTGACTGTACAAAACAGATACGCAGTTGCGTTTTCGTGTGGAACACAAAACCAAATAATTAAAAAGCTCTTTCTGATGTGTGTTTTTTTTTCTGACTATTGAATAACGAACCGGAGTTAACACCCACAGGCGTATCTATTTGCTAAGAATGTTCTGTTTTATTTCAGATGGCGAAGTGATGTCATTCACTCTAAAGGAGCCCGTGGGTGTCTGCGGCCAGATTCTCCCATGGAACTACCCCATCCCTATGTTCGTGTGGAAGATCGGTCCAGCTTTAGCAGCTGGTAAGGGTCTTCTATTGAAAAGTAGTATTTTGGGCCCAAAACTTTGTTCCTCCGATCCGACTAGGGACGCTAACTGACAGAATATCGTCATATAGTCTTCATGATCAATGAAATAGCTGGGTCTTGTCCCTCTATTGACATAATTATATGTCTGTATTTACTTTACCTACCACAAATTTTATAATACTTTAGAGAAGATTAAGGGTAATCAATTGGAGCATATTGACCGCGGGACAGCTCCTTAGTTATATAAAAGCAGGAGGTGGAAGGAAACTCGTCACGTCATTTTATTCATTAGAGGTTCTGTAAAAACTAAAAATGTATACCAAAGTCAACAATGTGGAAATGCACGAAAAACAAATTACTTCATTATCATCGCACATTATCTACATTTTAACATCAAACATAATATCATTTACTTGCAGCTAAGTTTATTGATGCTTTCCAGGCGCTACAACGCTAGCAGCAGCAAGAATTATTTTTCTTTTGTGTTTTTGTTTTAACAAAAAAAAAACATTTATCAATGAAATACTGACTTCTATTCAAGGATGCACTACCGTGGTTAAACCCGCCGAGCAGACTCCTCTTACAGCGTTGGCTATGGCTGCCTTGGTCAAGGAGGCTGGTTTCCCACCAGGCGTGGTCAACGTCATCCCCGGATATGGACCTACCGCTGGTGGCGCTCTCACCCACCACCCAGATGTTGACAAAGTTGCATTCACTGGATCTACTGAGGTACTTAAAACCCTAATCCATGCACGCGCTAAAAAACAATACCATTCATTTCTTTCAAGGCACGTCATTCATTTTTTGATATATATAAAGATCAAATGTTTTTTTCTTAAATAGCTATAAATAATTGTTCAAAAATAACAGTTCGGAACAACCACTAGTGAGAACAAACTCCAAGTATCGACTATTTATGGGGAAATAAATATAAGAAGTGTGCTTGGTTCACTGATCTTAGTTGTAA
Source organism: Acrobasis suavella (assembly GCA_943193695.1). NCBI lineage: Eukaryota > Metazoa > Arthropoda > Insecta > Lepidoptera > Pyralidae > Acrobasis > Acrobasis suavella. The sequence continues at coordinate 5,982,089 of OW971941.1, forward strand.
GTAACAACAAACCAAGCATACACAACCACCTCTCAAAATCTGTCACAAAATCACAAAATAACCAATATGCCGTACAAATCGTAAAACTGCAAATACATTCTTTGATGATTATTTACTATTTGTAAAAGGTTGGCCGTATCATCATGAAAGCAGCAGCCGAAGTCAATCTCAAACGAGTCACTCTTGAGTTGGGAGGCAAGAGTCCACTGGTCGTCTTCAATGATGCTGATGGTTAGTAGAACCACGATAATATTTTTTTAAATATCTTAGGTTTTGTAAAACCTTTCGAAATTTTGTATGCTTAAGCTGTACCAACAGAAATCAAATCTTACGATTCAACTAACATTTTGCTTTCATTACCTACATAATATGGAAGACGAGAACTCTATGGGAGATGATAAGACATGCAAACTGTAATGATGCCATAGAACTGGTATGATGGAACTGGATGAAGCCGATGAAGCTATGTAAAGTCAGTTAAAAAAATTACAAAGAATATTCTAGTTGAACCTATCCAAACATTTTGACCTCACAATAAACCTTTAAAGTTTGTTTTATTGTCTTTTCCCTTGCAGTGGAAAAAGCCGCCGAGATAGCTCACAGAGCCGCATTCGCAAATGCTGGCCAATGCTGTGTCGCCGGTACCAGGACCTACGTGCAATCCGGTATTTATGACAAATTCGTCGCAAAGGCCGCCGAGATCGCCAAGAAGAGGAGTGTTGGCAACCCTTACGAGGATGTACAACAAGGTCCTCAGGTTGGTACATCATCATCATCATATCAGCCACAGGAAGTCAACTGCTGGACATAGGCCTCCCCCAAGCATTTCTAAATCGAACGATTGAAAGCGGCCTGCATTTTCTTGTAATCTGCTAAGGTCGTCCAACCACCTAGTAGATAAATAAATAAATACGGACAAATCACACAGATTGAGCAAGCCCCAAAGTAAGTAGGTGGGTGTCCTATGATGCATATGCCAGTACAGCCGGTACAGGTAGGTTGGTACAGGAAACTACTTATCTCCCAACAATTTTTATTAAATACCGGAATAAAATGGCTAACATACTGAAAAAAACATTGAGGATCTTTGGTTTTGATTTGATACTTATTTGATATTATAAGATTGTCTAGCTACCGTATAACACAGTATAGCTATTTATCTAATGATGCCACTCGAACGACTTAGAATCTCGAGTTACTTTTACCACTTTTAATCATCAGTGTGTGTGTTATTAGTTTTTATTGGTAATTAGTTTGATGGACACCCACAATTTCCATTGTTTATCGCAATTTTTTTATCTTTCTTAATCGTTTAAATTAGGACCTTGTTTTTTTCTAAATTATAACCTATTTCTTTGTAATCCTTAATGTTCAGGTTGACCAAGACATGTTCGAGAAAGTGATGGGTTACATCGAAGTCGGCAAGAAGTCTGGCGCCAGATGCGTGGCCGGCGGTGACCGCCAGGGGAAGGTTGGCTTCTTCATCCAGCCTACCGTTTTTGCTGATGTCAAGGATGATATGAAGATCGCCAGGGAAGAAGTGAGTGTGGAGATAAACCGATCTTCGTAAAACAAAGACACAAGAAATTCTACAAATATAGTTAAGTAAATACATAGGGACAGATCACATTAATTTAGCTAGCCCTAAAGAATTTTTAAACTTTGTTATGCGATACTAACTCAACGATACTATATTTTATGATTAATACAAATATAAAGATAAACACCTAAAACCCATCATAATTTTTAAAAAGTCATTTTCGATCCTGTCCTTGCTATAGATTTGAACCGGCAGCCAAACTGACCTCAACCCTATTTGGTTGGGATATACAGTTGTTGCATTGGTTGTTCGTGCTTAGTCCTTAAGTCGCTTCTTACGACATCCATGTAGTATGTTCAATTCTAGGCCGGAAGCCACATGGCCAATAAATGATGTCACCATCATCATCATCATCCCAGCCGTCTTTCACCAACTGCTAAGCATAGGCCTCTCTTCGTCGACGCCACTCATCTCAGTCCTGTGCTGCTCTCATCCAGATGTGACCCGCGACTTTGATTATGTCGTCAACCCATAAGAGGCCGTCCGACGCTTCTCTCGCTCGTCTCCTCGAATTGAATTTTTCACCTATTATGTTTATTTTCTTCTAGATTTTCGGACCTGTCCAAAGCATTTTGAAGTTCGACACTTTCGAGGAGATAGTTGACCGCGCGAACGACTCCAACTACGGTCTCGGAGCTGGTGTGGTTACCAACGACATCTCTACAGCCCTCGCGTTTGTTAAGCACGTCAGGGCTGGTTCTGTGTGGTTCGTATACTTTTGCTACTGTTAAACCAGCATCTTTATTTTAGCTATTAGAGTTTATTGCTATTTATAGACCTCTTTTGAGGATTTCTAAAATGGTTGATCAAATGGATCCTGTTTTCAGCAACTTGCTTTAAGGTAAATGACAAGAAAAAAAATTTTCAACACAGTTTTATTCCAATCCTTCTTATCCTTTTCATACACTACTCGTAGTAAATAATCAAGAACTTGGCAGATTTTCTCACGACTTTTGTGCCATTGGTGGGTGATAAATAACATTTTTTTCTCAAACCCACCAAGGCCACCAAGCTTCTTCATATGTATGACGGTGCAAGACATGCCTTACGCGGGTCTTATTAAAAATGTGACGATAAGTCAGCGCCCTACCTCGCACTGACCCATGTGTTTCAACCACATGGGTCAATGCCCTCACGTTATTCTGTGCCTACGTTATTCTGTGTCCACCTGGGCTTATCGTCCAACTGAAACAAACTGTCATTGTAATAAATCAGTTTACCAAGCCAAATCTATTACAAACATCATAATTAAAGGAGCCACGGCTAAGCTTGCAACTAATGTGCCGCCGAGAAATTCTCAGTTCGGACGGCACTCTCAGTTCCAGACGGCACTAATGTGCCGTCAGGAAATTTATTTCCTTGAAAATTTCCGGAAATTTTGGATATTTTCAATATTTTTCGAGAATTTTAGTAAAAAAATTTCCCGAAGAGATTTCTTGCGAGAAATTTCTCGGATATATTCCAGACCGTTTCGGAAATTTTTCGAAATTTTCAAGAACGGCGCGTCACTACTTGCAGCACACTACACAAAAGAGTGTACAAGAATGAGTCACTCGTCACCAGGGCGACCGCTTTTATACTAGTTGGAACTTATTTGAAAATCTAACCGCTATGCGTTGTAGTAAACCACTTTCTTTTTGCACAAATAAAACAAAATTAAAGGGAATTTATCTTGAATTCTCCGGTATGTCCATAATGAATATTATCAGGCAGAAAGCGGACTGCAGGAGATACCTATCTGTGAAAGTAATGGTTGGTATAACTGACTGTTTGAAATTGACAAAAATGTTATGTTGTTTCAGGGTGAACACATACGAGCACGTCGCATGCCAAACACCATTTGGAGGTTTCAAGGAATCCGGCATGGGTCGCGAACTGTAAGATTTTTATTTAGCGCTTGTTTACGTTACTTTACCCCTGACGCCAAGCCTAGTGAAAAATAGTACAATTTAGAAGACTTTAGTTGACAATGGCGTCTCAGTCACGCGAACGTTTTGCAACTAAAGTAGTCAATGGCGCTCAAATAAGTTCGACGTTTTTTTTTTAAGTATATAAGTTAGTTAATAACTTCTCCGTTTTAGACCGATTAGGGATTTTTTTGTAAGGGTGAACAAAGGTACATGCAAGTTGTCCCCTTTTAGACGGATTACGTTTTTTTTTTCTGTAAGGGTGTACATGCAAGTTGGTCACATTGTCCGCAAGTCAAGACATGAAGATGGGATCCTCGAGAATGTCTTTAAATATTCTAGGCACGCATTTAGTATTTTGATATTATTGTCAGATTCAGAAAGCACGATTAGGTGAAGTGGAACTAAAGAAAAAATTAAAGTCACTTTTTGTTTAATACTATTTTAATTTTTACTATGGTCTAAGATAAGGTCAATAACTCATACAAGGTCAAATTGAACAAGGAAAACATAACTCTAGTTACCTAAAATTTTTTAATTAATTTGCCAAACCATAACTTGGTAAAGTTCCGAAGTTTCTTCTCAGAGTTCGTTCATTCCAAAAATTTTGGTAGTTTGTAAGCAGTTTCTATCGATTCTAAGTGTGAACATACATCTTGACCAAAATAACGTGCCTGCTAAGGTAGTGATTGATCAGATATTAAATTTATTTAAAAATACCAAAAATACTAATGCATTTTTGGTATAATTTCACTTAGTCGCGTTTCTTTGTTTTTGTTGTAATAAGGTACTTTTTTCTTGACTAACATTTAATTCTTCGATTCTCAGGGGTGACGACGGAATTCTGCAGTATTTGGAGACCAAGACTATTACAATCAACCTGCCGAAGAAACCCCTTCTATGAATAACTTCCAAACCACGCAGCATACTACCAAAGAAACTACCTTAACCGCATTTATTATGTTTGCCTTTTTATTTATACGAAAATAAAGCCATCACGTAATTTAAAATTGTTTATATTTGTATTTTTTTCCATCAATCACGAAGTCAAACATAAGAGGCGTAGTTCGAATTTCACTCGTGGTGACATTTTTTTTTTCGCATATAACACACTTAAGGTACATTCAGCATATAAGTATATTTAAGAGCTTAGAAGCTCTTGACAGTGGAGTACCTATGCCTATGCGTCGTATATGTATGTTATGGACCAAGTAAATAAGACATTATAATAAATGTCTGCACAGTTAGAAATATGCCCAAAATGAGAGAGCAGTGTGATAAACTGATAAAACTTTAAAAATAATCAAACCGTCCGAGCATTATTATAATGTTTATCATCTATGGGACAAAATAGCCGGCAACTACAGGCTCGTTCTGGCGGAGTCATGTGGACCACCCAGGGCATGTAGAATAGGTTACGATGGTGCACCATAACCTTCTACATGACCTGTACATAATTCGGGGTAGCCAAATTGGTCGCTCTCGACACTTGGTATATAGACCTTAGATAAATCAATTGTGTAGTGTACCTGTGTATTATCAGATTGCCCGAAAACCACGTGACAATAATAATAATGTTTAGGCAATATGATAAATAAGCCCACCCACTATAACCCACTTCTGTATAGACAGGGCCCCTGTAAGGGCTACTGGCGCCTGTGTGCAAAAAAGGCATTTTGATTGTAGGTAGGTGCTTGAAATAAAGCAAAGAACTGAACTTTTAAGTCATATTTATTTGTAGACTAAAATATTAAAATGAAGTTGTAATAATAATAATAAATTCTTGTTCACACTCATTTTAAAGCATTTACTTAACTTATGGCGTACAGACACGTTGTTCATAAATACTAGAAAATAACCCAAAACTAAAAATCACATTTTTTTAGGGACAAATAACAGAAATATTGCCTCATGTCTACATATACCACGTGTTAATGAGAAAGCGCAAAACCTGAAATTAGTTTGTTCAGAATCGATATACTAATAAAATTTCGTGTGTTCTTATACCTAATCCTATTTAATATCTCAACTTTTATTTTAAAATTATTTTTATTCTTTTTTTTAAGCCCTTTGTTTTGGCGCCCCTAAATGATGGCGCCCGTGTGCATTGCACACTTTGCACATATGGTAGCGGGGGCCCTGTGTATAGATACATACAAGTACGTTTTAATTAACTTTACACAATACAACAAATTAGATTGCGCACAATAAATTGCGAAGATAAATGTTAGTTGTCGATAAAAGTGCACTTATTTAATTGTCTGGTTAGTTAATGGAGTAGAATCATCTAGCTTTTATTTAACTCTGCGTATTAAGGGGCAACCTGAATTTTCCAGGGTCTAGTGCTGCCCCCATTTAAAATAAATCATTTAAAAGGAAACGGAGATATCATATAAAATTTGGCCTTGATCAGACCCTAGATAACCCTTTAAACTATTTTATGAACTACTGTTTACAGTTTAAAGTGAGAATGTGAAGCTTTTGGAAATTTCAGGTATCCTTAATACGCAATATAATTTTGATCAAATAAAATAAAATTAAACGTGAAAACATGCGAAAGAAAGAGCGACATGGAATGCAGTCCACCGACAAAAGCTCAGCTCTTGTCGGTGGACTGCATTAAGAAAAAGTAAATATTTATATCATAGTTAGTAAGAAGAGAGGAATGGAGACATCTCCACTTAACTTAAGCGACAAAAGCTATCTTTTAAATTACAAGAATTAAATATTTACCTAAATTATAATGAGCTGGCAAAATTATAAAAAAACTTGAGAGGTGTCAAGGGACACCCTGATGGAACGAAGTAAAATATAAATAGGTCTAAATTACATTCAAACTGTTTTCTGCCTTATAAAATCAAGTTTTTATTATCTTCATAAATTTGAATGAACAAAAAGTGTCGTTACAACTTTTGGTCTTAATTTTTTCCGTCTAGCTCCCTTTCGCAACGCACGATAAGGAACTTCGCTCCAATAATAACAGCTATTGGAAACATACTTATTTTCTTGTAATCAGGACTTTAAAGGTCCTTACTTACTTTGCCTCACTTTCCTTAAAAGTCATGCTAATTACCAGTAATATTGTGTTAATACTATATAGCTACGTCGGTACTTACAAACTGGTGAACATAGCAAATTGCTCAAATTATCGTTTGTTTTCTCCATGTTACTCGTAATTTAATTTTAAACTCGTCATAATCGTAGCCAACTTCATTGTATTCGATAAAAATAAACTATCAGCTTTAATGCTAAAACAGCTTGGTTGAAAATCGAACAATCATTTGAATCAAACAGGGTTCACAGTTTGAAGCCGTAATGTCATAAATCAAGCAAATCTGACGTCGGAAAATGCGCTGTATTTTTATCGCGTTTATTTCTGTTTTGCTCTGCGATAAGAAAGTAATTGACATGATCAAGTTCATAGAAGTTCACCTCACTCAGAAACTCAGTACACTTCTAGGCAAAGGCGGGTGTATACATATTGATTTTGTGCCGCCATTGATAAAATAATCTTCAAAATGGTGAAAGTAGACGTTAAATATACAAAGGTAGGTGAAATATGTGTTAATTTTATCTTTTCTTTATATTTCTTCGTATATTTATGCATACTATTTGAATTAAACATGCAATTAGCATAGTTGGTGTCGGTACTAGCCGGTAACTTCTAATTTAGAATCTGCTCACATGTTTGTAGAACTTAAATATTTATGAACATTCTTGTTTATTATCGGGTATCATAATTATTAAAAATTATCGGTGGAGTTCGTTCCATTCCTGTCTGTCAGCCAGCCTTTTGACATCTTGATACACCACTCCTACATACTCCTTTATTTGCTTCAGAAAGTTGTGAGTTTTTCTCTTTTCCTTCATCCTTCTATTTTGTGTAAGTATGTGAAAATGACAAAGTAACCTCTACATACTAACTGACGTACTTCACAGTAGGTATTCCAGAAAAATGTTATTGTTCCCCAAGAGCCACAAGGATCAATTCACGCGCGAGGGTATAAAATTATAGGCACACTCACTACACACTACACCACAAGCGTTGGTAAATAAATCCTCAGATCGCTTAATAAGCACTCTTGAGGGTAGTTCCCTTATTACTGCCGAGTTTTTTTTTTTTTTAGTATCCCATAACACAAGTCTCGAACATACTTTGGGGCTAACTCAATCAGTGTTACTTGTCCCTGTATATTTATAATATAACTATATGAATTCGCGGCTAAAATCAGCAAGAGAGGCTGTATTGATAAGTAAAATGTTTCCGATGAAGTTGAGATATAACATTCAAATCACCTAAACAAAAAAATTATCAAGAAAATAAAAACAAAGTTATCCAATTATAACCAAGACAGTTTAAAAGAGATAAGATACGGTGCATAGCAATTGTTAAATCATATTGTTATTACGTGTTATTACAATGACAAGCAAAATGTTGGCTCCGGATAGAAAAAAAAGTCCTTTGTAGGTATTTTTTTACAGTTTTACACGTATTAAAGTACTAGTAATTAGTAAAAATATTTTTACATGTACAGTTTTATGAAAGTTATCTATTTTTACCTTTTAAAAGTATGTACGTACGTAGACTAATAGCTAGACTATGAAAACACGATAAGTTTAATCGAAAGCTAGGTACCTATTTATCTAATTGTAAATGCTGTAAGCAGCTTTGTTTAGAAAATTGGCATGTAGAAAATGTGATTTTATGTGATTCATTGTACACTTTGCTTGGAAAGTGACCAATGTTTTATAATATCACTATTATTGCAACGAATGTGATAATCTACTTCTTTTAACGCGTTTTAAATTAGTACTGACAATTTTTATTCATAAAAACATGTCAAAAGCAAAGAAAATTCAAATAATACGTCAAAAGGTACAAACTGTAAATATTTGTCTAAAATAGCAGGAAATTCCAAGGAAATTCTGTACGTAACCTACTTAATGTCCGTTTAGTTGTTCATCAACAACGAATGGGTGGATGCTGTCAGCAAGAAGACATTCCCCACGATCAACCCTCAGGATGAGTCTGTCATCGCGCATGTCGCAGAAGGAGATAAGGTAAAGATTCAAGTATTTTAATTTCAGGTAATGTGTGTGTGTTCAAACACAAGTTGGAACAAGCAATGACCTGAAGGCTGTAGGGTTGCTCCCAAAGTACGCAACTGCGTATACGCAATTTAAATCCTATTAATTGTGTTTCTAGATGTTTAAATACTATTGCTATGTAGATATTAGAACTGAATTGACAACATTTCAAAAATTTTATATTCATATTTTATATTTTTTCCTTAAAGAACTTCAAAAAAAGGACATACGTATTTTTTCTTTTTCATTTCTTTTCATTATTTCTCCTAAAATTAAATTGTTTAAAATCTCTCCATTCTAAAAGAGCGTAAGTACAAGAGTTAGGATGTAATGAGTTTACATCTTTGCCATACATTATAATTAAAAATAAAACTTTTACTGACGTCTATAGAGTTGTATTTTGTAGAAGTAAGATATCGATATCGATACAAAAACTTACGTATCGTAAAATGGGGTTACTTTAATTAATTAAAAAAATTCAAACGCTTATATCTCAGCTATTTTTGGCATAAAAATATTATATTGACGACTTGGTTTGTGGAAAACAAATGGCATAAAAAATTACGCTTGTAATACTCGACAAAAAAAATTTGCCCCTTTCATCTCTATACTTGAAATGGGGTTTTTGGGTAACCCACGTTTTTTAACGGATTCTCATAGTCGCCCCTTACAGGAATTTAGAACACAAAGAAAAAAATGTTTCACTTTTTACTTTTTAAGTTACAGCGTTTTAAAGTTAATTGAGGTGAATTTGACTGAAAATAAAAACAAGGGCTCCGGCGTACACGCGTTATGAAAAGATGGCGGACGTACCAGGATTGCTATTTCAAAAATATAAATAAATATGCGTTCAGAAATTTGGAAGATTTAATTAAAAAACCAAAAAAAAAGCTATCATAAATGTCACCTTGTGTTTTGAAAGTCGCCCCATTTTAGGGTAGCATTTTTCTTAACTTCATTTTTTTTATAGTTTTTAAGACCTGGATGTCAATATTATTTTTATTTAACCTGAAATATCAATCATATAAAGGAAATATTAGCATTTCATCACCAAGCTATGTAAACATTTTAATGCATGTGTATTTTTTCCAATCCTAATTCTACTTTACTGAAAGAACTATCGATATTAGATGGTCTTCCTATCGAACTGATACTTCTATAGACAACACTACTATTATCTCTCTCTCTCACTCGTGATGTCAGTTGTCAAATTGACGCACGTGTCAATTGACAGCTGACAGCTTGACATAATTTTTTCACTTTTAGATGTTCAAGCAAAGGCGTAACCTGTTAAATTCCTATATCCTTGTACTTTTGAGATTTTTTCATTTATCTCTAAAAATATAACTCAAAAAAATCTGAAAAAATATCTTACGTGTTCAGAATTGCTAAATCTCGAAATGATTCTCGAATTTTCATACCTTTCAGAAAATGAAATGTTGTCAATTTATTTTTCAAATAAAACAAAGTAAAAAATAAACATGAATGTCAAGAAACATGAAGCGTAAATATGTGATGATAAAGTCTAATTTGGTTTGACAAAAAATAAGACTTCGTTTTTGGAAAAGTATCGTATTATTTTATGGAGTAACTCCCTACAAAAGCGACACGACTAGCCTACGTAGCAAGGCGCGCGCGTTGCAGTGTGAAGTGATATAGGCTGTAAAGAATTTGTTATATGTATAATTGTATATCCAAATGATAGACGAGTATTGGTTATGATCTACCCTTTGGGTTGCGAAAGTCAGACGTCAGTCGCTCACCTAGTTTAGGTAGCGGACCCCGGGCTCTGAAGCGTTACCGCTGACGATGCAACCAGGAATACGCTCGGACGATGATGATCCAAATAATACGCAATTTTTATTTAATCCATAAACGGATTACGCATATTGCAACCTTTAGGGTCTATATAATTTTGCCACGTAATTCGTTACTACGCCATTGATAATGACGCAAGATCCTTCTATTACCTTCTATCTGGCGTATTCTAAACAAAAAGTATTCTTTGCGGAGCTTGTTGATTCGAGAAAAAAACAGTAGATTACAATACTTACTCGTAATCAAATTTTTCTTAAACTTTATATAACTTTTTATTAATTCCTATGCACAAAAAATGTATGCATTATGCGACGCGAATCATTTAAAAGTACTAGGTAGTTAAGACTTTTTCTGTCCACAGTTCAGTCGAAACACAAGAAACATAACTTGGCAGTGTAAAATAATCTTGTATGCTGAAAAATTGTTTTTCTGCTTTAGGCGGATGTCGACAAAGCAGTCGCCGCAGCCAAAAAAGCTTTCCACCGATATTCCGAATGGCGGACCATGGACGCCTCTCAAAGAGGCCTGCTCATGCTCAAACTCGCAGACCTCATTGACTCCCAGGCCAGATACCTGGCTGAACTAGAGACTTTGGACTGCGGGAAACCGGTGAAAGACGCCGAGAGTGAAGTGTACTATTCTGTATCGGTTCTGAGATATTACGCTGGCAAAGCTGATAAGATTTTGGGGAACACGATACCTGCAGGTGAGATGATCTTTAATCCTACTAATATTATAAATAAGAAAAAAGTTAAGGGAAAAGAGGCAAAGGAAGACCTAGAGATAGTTTTATGTTTCAACTTACAAGGATTTAAAGGAGTTGAGTTTGGACAGATAGAGATGGAAGGCTACTTCAACTACAAACTAAACTATATATCGTACGTGTGTGTTCTCCCGCCAACACACTCGACGTGGGGTGAACAGGGGAGAGGTGCGGGGACGGGGAAATGAGAACGCATTTTGCGTGTGCTAGGAGTTCGTATGTTATACCTTATATAATTTCTGTGCTGATGTAGATGAGACTTAATAAAAATAAATACCAGTTTATCTGTGCTTCAGAAAGCACGTTAAGTCAATGAAGGATTCATTGACTTAACGTGCTTTCTGAAGTTTATTTTTAAAAGGAGAAGGTAATTAATTCGAATGTATTTATATTTTTTATGTAAGTAGGTACCCTATTCCTCGAAGACGCATGGACCAATTTGGAAAATTCTTTTGTCAGGAGGTCCCATTAAAATTTTATGTAGTTAAATCGTAGTTTGGTGGTGAAGTCGATTTTTAGTTACGAAAAATTATTATTTTATATGTTAAGCCTATAAATGTCATGTTTTAAATGACGCAAACGCAATTAAATTTAATAAAAAGTTTTCTAAATGAGAGATAAATTTATCATTAAATTATCACATTGCATAAACATCATAATAGCGCGGAAAATCGGTGCAAAAATATTATCATTAATATACACAACTGATTAAAGAGCTTGTTGGAGTAGAGAGAAGGCATTTTTAGCGCTTTCGCAAGTTAAACAACCTCAGGCGTGTTCCGCACTTGGATGGGTGACCGTGCTTCGGAAGACGCATAAGCCGTTCGTGCTGTCATTATTGTACAGTCGTCATGCTGTATCAGATGCCTTCTTTGCTTGTATTTTGTACAAAATTATCTTTCCCTTGTTTGTTTGATTCTTCCATGCTAGTCTAGGAGAAAAGAAAAAACTAGGAATGTATCAGCTACTTCTTTTCCTGCGCAAATCGTAAAATAGCCGATCGAGAGATGGGCGAGATCTGAGTAATGTAGGCGACGCGGCAAGGAACTCATCACTATTTAGATTCTTATATACAAGCTTTTATATTAACAATCTTTTATTGAACTTGCAATATATCTTGTATGTATTTAAGTGTGTTGGTTAGGTCAAATCTTGCAAATTAATTTTCCAACATCCAATTGAGCTGACATTTTGCATACATAAGACAGATGACAATACAATTCTGATGATGGACCCGGATAGAGGCCCTAGAAACCCTGTTATAAAATAACGCAACCCCTTCTAGTTTGGGCTTATTGCATCTGCCTTGATAAGACGCTCAAAATAAAAGCTTATACTTTTTTTAAACGTGTTCCATTTTTCACCGATTTCCAAAAAAAGGAGGTTATTAATTCGTCGCGATCTTTTTATTTTATTTATGTTCACCAATTATTTAAAGACACCTGAAACTATTTGAAAAATCTTTTTTTCTTTGAAAGGGCATACTTGTCTGGTGGTCCCATAGTACTTTTATCAAAATTGGTTGTGTAGTTTGGGGGTGAACTGTACTTTTTCTTTTGAAAATTATAACGCCCAATTACGCTAAGCGTGGCCTTCTTACAGTACAGCCCTTGGCCCTGTCTACCCCGTCAGGGATAAAGACGTAATGATGTATCTGTATTGTATTGGTTGCCTTGGCCGGGTATAAAATTTTGTTTGGGGGCAAAGGGTAAAAGTATTTCACAAAAGAAAAAAAAATGTTTGCATAAAATTTGCATAATTATCTATCTGTCACATTTTCCGAAATTTTTAAAATTCGCAATATTTCCTGTTAAAGTAAATGACTTAAACGGTTAAATTCCGTAGCCCGCGATAACCAATGTAGGGTGTTACCACCTTTTTTACCACCAAAAAGTGAAATTGTTTTTTGACTTTTGTCATTTCTAAAATAATAAAAAAATGGGCAGTAGTTATTAATTTTTGCTAACTTGCGCACGTTGGTGGCCCCCACGGCCCGGGGGCCCCGTTTATTTGATACGGCAGATACGGCGGTAGCTACGCCCCTGAAGCGATCTGAACTGTGTATTGGGTTTATTAATTTTGCCTTAGCGTTATCAGTGGCGATAATGCCACGCGCTGTCTGTCACATCAGGAGCGTGATCAGTCAGTGGGAGGAAATATAGGTCATCTGACTGGCGGTCAATATCAAGTCTCAGGGCTGTAGTATTTCATAGTAATCGTTACGTAGTTGTAAACACGATGTTTAGATGTGATTTGTTTATTTATAGTTTCCTAATAAACCTAAATTTCGGTCGTTTAATGACACTTTTTACCCAACTACGGCAAAGCCAAGAGGAAGAGTAATGATTTTAGCAGTCTTTGTATAGTATTTCATAATCATTGTTACGTAGTTGCAAACACGATGTTTAGGTGTGATTTGTTTATTAATAGTTTTCTAATAAACCCAAATTTCGGTCGTAAAATTACTCTTTTTGGTCCACTAGTAAATGATGTAAAATTCGTCTTGTCTCACTTTTTTTTACAAGCTTTTAATTAACTAGTAATGTATCTTGTATCTATGTATCTGGTATGAATGTTTGGTCAAATCTTGCAATCAAATTTCAACCAGTTGTCCTCAACCAATGAGGTGAAATTTTGCTTGCTTATGTAAGTTAGATGACACTACATGGAGTCAATAATGAGCCGTTCTGATGGTGGAGCCGGGAGATATTCCACAGAACTCATTATTTAAAAGACAAATAAACCTGAATTTTCCGGGGCCCAGTGCTGCCCCCATTTGAAAAGCTTCACATTCACAGTAAATCATAAAATAGTTTGAAGAGTTATCTAGTGCCTGGTCAAGACAAAATTTTAAATAATGTCTCCGTTTCCTATCAAATGGTTTATTACAAATGGGGGCAGCACTGGACCCCGGAAAATTCAGGTAGGTATCTGTTAAGTAGGACTCATTTGATTTGTCTTGACAAGCACTTTATGGAGACGATGTCTAGTGTCTGATCACGGAGACAGAAGGTGGTCGATGAAACTCAGTTATAAAACGACGGAACTCCATCTATTTTGGGTTTATCTCCTTTGTCTTAATAAGTATTTTGGCCTCACAATAAAAGCCTGTACAAAATATGTAGGTAATAAAAAAATAACATCTCTCTTTGCATGGTAGCCTTATCCCATTTCATTTTCGGTCGGCTCTCCTCGTCATTCTTCGCGTAGCTCTTCGATTTTATCATTGTTTGACGAATATTCAAGTTTGTAGGGGCTTCCAGGATTTCGTGGACCAGTTCTACAATACGTAACAAAATCCCTGTCCGATCCTTGTAGGAGCAACTCAGACCATCAATATGAACAACTTTTCCAATCGGACCAAATTGACATTTTCATACAATAGTGTCCGGCCGGCCCGGCAATTTGTATGAAAATTTCCATTTTTTTTTTCGAATTTCTAGCATTGGTCCCATAGAAAAAGTTGTTCATATTGACGGTCTGAGTTGCTTCGTCAAGGATCGAACCTAGGGTTTTTGTTATAACATATTTTATGTTCAACACTTGTCTGGTCATGTGATTTTCAGGCCTTTTCATGACTTATCCACACCACCTGAGACGTGTTTTGGACACTTGCGTTACGTATTTTTAAGTTTTAAACGACTTAAAAAAGAGGAGGTTCTCATTTCATCGAATTTTTTTATGTTTTCAGATGGTGAAGTAATGTCATTTACATTGAAGGAGCCAGTAGGTGTCTGTGCGCAGATTATACCATGGAACTACCCCATTCCCATGATGACCTGGAAGATCGCCCCGGCACTCGCAGCAGGTAACGTGTCATCTATTTTACCTTTTAGGGTTCCGCACCCAAAGGGTAAAAACGGGACCCAATTACTAAGACTCCGGTGTCTGTCCGTCCGTCCATCTTTCTGTCTGTCACCAACTCACCAGGCTGTATCTTATAAACCGTGATAGCTAGATAGTTGAAATTTTTACAGATGATGTATTCATGTTGCCGTGACGTGACTTTTAGAGATAAGTACGGAACCCTTCGTGCGCAATTCAAACTCGCACTTGGCTGGTTATTTAACAAGCTTTTATTTAACTTGCAATTTATCTTGTATGTATGTATGTTTGTTTATGTCAAATCCTGCAACTCAATTTTCGACCAGTTATCCTCAACGGATTGAGCTGAAACTTTGCTGATCAAAATTATGGAGTCAAAGTGCTGTTGTGATAATGGAGCTGGAATATATTCAACGGAACTCAGTTAAAGAACACCAACTCATTGAGTAGTTAGTATTCCTTTGATTAGTCTTGACAAGCACTTTATGGTAGACAATGTCTCACAGTAAAAGCTTGTTTAAGAAATGTAATTTTTTCAAAATACTTATTTTAAAAGTAATCAATGTGCCAAACACGGTATTAAAACGGTCTTAAACTTAAAATGGAACTGGGTAGGTCACCTGTGGCTCGACGAAGTAAAAGCAGGTGGAGCAAGGCATTAACCAAATGGCCTATAGAAGATTCGATAGAAGCGTGCGTGCATTCGTGCCATAAAACGATGAGATGGGTTGACGATTAAAGTCGCGGGTGTCGCACTTGGATCACAACAGCACAGGACTGAGATGGACGGCGTCAACAAAGAAAGGCCTATGCTCGCTCAGCAGTGGGTGGAAGATTGATTGAGATGATAATGATGATGACGATTAACGTGCCAAACAGTATTTCTGTATCAATACATAATATAAAACAAAGTCATTTACTGCCGTCCGTATGTATGCCCACTTAGGTCTACTATAAGCAGAGTTGGGCAAAATGTAATTAAACTACTAATTACAAACAACAATTACATTTTGTGGTTAGTAATCGCAACTACATATTTACAAAAAGTAATTGAAAAAGTAGTTGAACTATAAACTATAAAAAGTAGTTGTAATCACAATTACAAACTACTTTTTGAAACTACATATTCTATAATGATTTACTTACTTATACATTTTCGTTTCTTGCTAACAAGTTTTTACACTTACAATTTCTAAATACAACACCTTTAACACACGCCCGCGGTAAAAAATTCTTATTGTAATTTGTAGTTGTAACTACTTAATTACAATTACAACTACAGTAGTTTCAATTGTTGTAGTTAAATTTAATGTAATTTCAACTACTTGTAGTTAACTACATGTAATTGTAATTTGTAATCAAACTAACTACGCCCAACTCTGACTATAAGAAACTGATTTTAATGCGGTTTTCATCAATTGTTGTGAATCGAGAGGAAACGTGTGACAGTGGTTTGCTTACCATACGTACTCGTTACTGATGCTTTCTCCTATCGGGTCGTCGAGCATTGTTTAATAGGAAAAAGAATTATACATAATACAATCACGTATTTATCTATAACCGGGCAGACAGAGCATTTTAGGTGTTGTGACTCGGACAGAGCCCAGGGCCGCAAGACTCAAAGACCACTGTTAGCGTGATGGTGGGCGAGAAGGTGGAAAAACGTTATGGGTTGCTAGCCGCATTCGCATTTCCGCCCAATCCCTGAAATTGTCTATTTTGCAATAGACGTTTTCGGAAGTTGTAGTTTTAGGAAGTTGTCGTTCTTAGCCTGAGGGTTAAGGATTATAGAAGTTCAAATTATTTTTACCTGACTGCGCTAGAAGGAGGGTTATGTTTTTCGAGAGTATGTATGCATGTATAATTGTTTGGCACGCTCTGCAGTCTGGACGGCTCGATGGATTTTAGATTGAGAGGTGTCGTTAAATTCGTATTTACTGTAAGAGTGACACTGGGTATATCACAATAAAATAAAAATCGAAAAAAAAGGTAGTGGGATTTTTTGTTTTTGTAAGTAATAATAACTTGTTTTTCTAGGTTGCACACTGATAGTTAAACCAGCAGAACAGACGCCACTGACAGCCCTCGCGGTGGCTGCCCTGGTCAAGGAAGCAGGTTTTCCCCCGGGAGTTATCAACGTCATCCCTGGATACGGCCCTACAGCCGGTGCAGCTCTAACGCATCATCCTGACGTAGACAAAGTCGCATTTACTGGATCCACTGAGGTGAATCTAATTTCAACAAACATATGCCCCAATAGAATGGCATCGGCGACAGCATTAATCGAGCGCTATCACTATCTTACTCTTCGTATATATATATATATAATAATAACGAGCGGGATGGTACTAGTCCGCCACGTAGTATAAACTTTATCCGGGTTTATCAATAGTACCATGCTAGGGGGGCTGGTGTAGATGGTGCACTATGTTGAGATCATGACTGGCTGTGATTTTAAGTTAGTTGTTTAAGTCAAATTCCAAAGTACAGTATTCGCTATATCATTCGATGTAAGACTCTGCGACTCCGCATTTTGATAAAATCGTCGTTAAACGTAAGTTTTTACAGGTTGGGCGCATTATTTTGGGAGCAGCATCAGCTGTGAACCTCAAACGTGTCACCCTAGAACTTGGCGGCAAGAGTCCTTTAGTAGTTTTCAATGATGCTGATGGTACGTGTAACATTTTTTTTTTATATTTTGAGCTCAAGTTATAATAATATTTGTAATGAAAAAAAGTAAATTATCTAACACCTTTAACAAACGTACGCAACAGGAAATTATAGAAATACCTTTTTGATAAATATTTAAGAGCAGAGACGCTGAAAACATTTATCTTATAAACTGAGCTTATCAATGACGACAGGTTCCCGAAAATCGCTCTAATTGGGTTCACGACGCGGTTAAAGCTTGGTAGGCCGAGTATTCGGGTTATAAAACCATCAGAGATATAAAAAATATTGTTTCAAATCTAACCATGATCTAACAAACTTCACTTGTTAAAAAAAATCACAAAGTAAAGAAAAAAAATCCAAAATATAGTCAATTGCTTGTAGATTACAGGAAAACCTATAAGAATTCTATCAATTGAAAATAGAGTGGTAAACTCCACATAATATGTTCATAATTACGAAAAATGGTTCACTAAAACACCACTAGATAGCGCTAAAAGTAGTTAACTCGCGTCTTACAGTAAGGGTTTCAAATGTGATATTTTGTATTAATTTAAAAACTTTGTTTTATATATTATTGTACGGAACCCTCTCTACGCGATTTCAACTCACAATTGGCCGGTTTTTTTTAAATTAAAACCTAATAAACTCAACATTCCGCGTTCATTCCCCACCTCCCGTTCCCAAGTCAGACAAGATTTGTAGAACCTCGCAGATCACCTCATCCGACAGGGCCGTTGGAATACAGGGCCATAGAAAATAATCTTAAAAAAGAAGGATCCTCAATCACCACACCATATTTTTTTATTCCAGTTGAAAAGGCAGCCCAAATAGCCCATGCTGCAGCGTTCGCGAACGCAGGCCAGTGCTGTTGCGCTGGCACCAGGACCTACGTGCAGGCCGGTATTTACGACCAATTCGTCAAGAAAGCTGCCGAAATCGCCCAAAAGAGATCCGTCGGGAACCCCTTCGATGATGTCATGCAGGGCCCACAGGTAATAATCTTCTCTACATCTCATCATAATCTTAAAAGTAGTAACTTAGTAAGCAGGATTTGAATCTGAAGTATTACTTTAAGATATGTTTGAACTACAAGTCAGTCTTTGCATAGCCTCGAAGTTTATTGAATGAAAAAGTAATTGGTAGAAAAAAGTTGCGTCATAAAATCTAATATTTCCGCCATTTTGAAAAATATTGATATAATGAATTGGCAAAAAACTTCTATTTAGTTATGAAACCTGCTCACAAAATTTTACGAGAATCAGTTGAAAATGCCACATGTAGGCGAGAACAGACGGAAAACTGGATGTCGGACATCCGGACACTCAAAAGATTTTTTGCCGAAGCTGAAACGGACAAACGGAGGCACTTCGCTCGCTTGATAACTCTAACTAACAATATCACAGATTCATTATTGGCGATGCACAATAGTCAATATCAAAGCCTATCAAAATATGTATATATTGGTTGTATATATATTTAAAAACTTTATATAACTCATTCATACACAATATCACGCCAGATTCCCTAAGAGATATATATAGACTTCCACTTACTACGTTCTCGACAGACCTCGTTTATTAGTGCTAATTAACCCGTTGTAAATTACTGTATAAGTTATAAAAAATAAAATTCTTACATTTATTATGAAGTAGGTACATATTGCTAATCGAAAATTAATCGATTTCGATTCAGAAGAAAGTGCACAACCACTTAAAATTATTGTTGTTATATTCAGCGTAAATTAAAATTTATCTCGAGTATATAAATAACAGTTTTATTAGGTACTTTCAACGTGAGAACTTTTACAATATATTAAGTGATGGCCTTCACTTTTTAAGAGATCGTCATAAATATCTAAGTACCATCCTGTTCAAGTCTTTTTTCATAAAAAAAGAAACTTAATCGAAAACGTCCATTCATTTGAGAGCTACGTAAGATGTCATAGAAGTAGCGTTGCCAGGCGTCCGGATAAAGCCGGACATAGTTAGGCTTTTAGATTGCGTGTCCGGATATCCTACTAACCCCCAAAATATACGGTGTCCGGCTTGTCCGGATTTTGTTACTCTTTTTACATTTCCAATTTACTTTTACAAGTTCAAGCGCAGGCGATGAGTCGACTATCGGTCGCTCCCGCAAAATTTAAGAAGAATTAATACAATTTGATAAATTAATTTCATTCAAATTTGAGGATTTTAAAATGTTGATAAATGTTTATCAAGATTTTAATTTTGAGTGATGAATTTCTTTGACTGATTAATAATATAGCTATTAGACTGATTTAGCATCGAATTTAACATGATTTCAAATAAAAAAAATGATTTTTTTAACAAAAAAAAATTGTCGTAAGTACGAGTACCTTTGAATACTGACACACAAAACCCTTGATAATGTAGGGTGTCCGGCCTTTTTACCCAAATTCCGGCCAAATTGGCTGGTCTATCCGGCTATTAGGTTGGTGACCAGGCAACCCTACATAGAAGGGCACCAGATACACACTCACCCCTCTTCGTTGTATTTATATATTTAAAAAAAGATATATAAATTGTGATGGGCCCTCAGTCGGCTATATGCATATAGTAAAAAAAACCTCATATCCTTCAGATCGACAAAGACATGTACACCAAAGTGCTAAGCTACATCGAGGCCGGCAAAGCAGCCGGCGCCAAGTGCATCGCGGGCGGAGACAAAATGGGCACCAAGGGGTACTACATCAAGCCGACCGTGTTTGCTGACGTCAAAGACGACATGAAAATTTCTAGAGAAGAAGTAAGTCATGCTTTTAAATCTACTTTATTATGAATACGTACTCTTAAAGTGCTAGGTTATATCGAGACTGGCAGAGCGTTCGGGGCCAAGTGCATCGCGGGCGGAGACGAGATGGGCGACAAGGGGTACTACATCAAGCCAACCGTGTTTGCTGACTGTTGCTTATGTCAAGGACGACATGAAGATTGCTAGAAAAGAAGTACGTCATGCTTTTAAATCTTCTTTGTTATGGATACGTACTCTAAAGAGCTAGGTTACATGGAGACCGGCAAAGAATTCGGGACCAAGTGCATCGCAGGTGGACACAAGATGGGCGACAAGGGGAACTAGGTACATCAAGCCGACCGTGTTTGGTGACGTCAAGGACGACATGAAGATTGCTAGAGAAGAAGTACGTCATGCTTTTAAATCTTCTTTGTTATGGATAAGTACTCTAAAGAGCTAGGTTACATGGAGACCGGCAAAGAATTCGGGACCAAGTGCATCGCAGGTGGACACAAGTTGGGCGACAAGGGGAACTAGGTACATCAAGCCGACCGTGTTTGGTGACGTCAAGGACGGCACAAAGATTGCTAGTGAAGAGGCAAGTTATTTTCGATTCGAACTTATGTAGTGTTTCCTCTAATTATGAAAAAGAACACTAAAGGCTACGTTATCAGAATAATACAGAAGGGCATGTAAGGAAGCTTTAGACAACTTAACCTCTTCGCCTTTTCCGTTTGGAGTACCAGTAAGCTCCTGTACGTCATATGAGATTTTTGTGCTCGATCAGAACATCAATTACGTTCAAGAATCGGCAAGTGAAACGTTTTTATAATAATCGCATATTCATCTGGGCAGATGATGATCAAACCAATAAGTATTTTTTAAATTTATATATTTGTTACGTTTAAAACTCGAAAATGTTATAGAAACAATGTACCTAATGAATAAAGGATGTTATATCTGAAAGGTACCGAGTGCGAAACACTATTAACCCTTTTTATTTTCAACTCCCCATCCTCGGGTGAGTCGTGTGGTTTGGTCATTTTTCCGTGTAAAAAAAATGGCCATGACAAAATTTAATTTTGTTTTCTAGATTTTCGGCCCCGTCCAAAGCATCTTTAAGTTCAACACGTTCGAGGAAGTCATCGACCGGGCGAACGACTCGAACTACGGTCTGGGAGCTGGAGTCATCACCAACGATATCACCACAGCGCTGTCCTTCGCTAAGCAAGTGCGCGCTGGATCTGTATGGTAAGTTTTAGAACTCAAAATGTTTTGAACTAGCCTCGTATTCATAAAAAAATCATCTCCTTTAATACAAATACTCTTTATTGCACCATAAACAAAAGGAAATACATAAAAAACAGAATTATTATACAAACCGGACTTATCCCTACTTACGAACAGAGAAAGTTCCGTGTTCCAGCCAACCTTTGGGTGGAGGGAAAAGTAAATATTTAAGAGACTCCTAAATCAACCTTACAGTGAGAAAGCTGCAGATATTTTAGGCAATAAAAAGCACTGCTCCTTAAATCAAAAGAAATATTTATGATTTTATTTTTAGAAGCACCTGAGGTCCTACAAGGACATTAAAAGATGGCATAGAGAAAAGATGGAGGCATCTCCACTTAACCTCTACAAGAGCACGCCCTTAAATAACGTGTGTGTAATAACATTATTGTACCAAAAAAAAAAAACAAAATAAAGAACAAAAGACGATTTTATTTTTATATAAATCAAGGATAGTTGTTCTTATCGAACCGTGATTTGCGACCCTTACTGTTAATTGTTTTTTTTTTTAATTAAAATTCCTCATAGAATACCCGACACGTAAATTAAACGAAAATGGCAGCCGGCGGCGCACGTTTTATTGGAGATAAAAGTGGTAAAAGAGATCTTTGGTCTTCAAAGCCGAAATCATTTCTATCTGAAGTTCGGATAGAAATGTTATCTAAACGGAAAAACAACGTACAACAATGACCGCCATTTTTGTTCAACTTACGTGCCGTGTATTGTATTTCGGTCTCATAGATATTAAATAAAAAAAGAAACAATTTATGCATTTCGGCACACACATAATGATAACCAAAATATGTGATAATCATGTACATACATTATAAAACTTTGTTTATAGGATTAACACCTACGACCACGTTACAAGTCAAACTCCATTTGGTGGATTCAAGGATTCTGGTCTTGGAAGGGAACTGTAAGTATAAAATCTTACAAAAGAATTAAAAAACTCTTGTACATACTATATATACCTGCTCCGGTTTTTATATGGATCAAGGGCCGCGAGGTGCCAGACCTTGTACTATTATTCTCACTAATCATTTGTGTGCGAATGTACAGTGAAGTGTAAAAGTCCATTCATAGTTGAAAACTTTATATCGCTATTTCTTGGCTTCCACATAATTAATTCACACAAATTATTTGCGCGAGTGAATTATATTGTTAGTAACACCAACATTTTGTAGTAGTATTTTTATATCTTATCTGTGGTTTTTAGTGTTACTAACGACTGAAGCCACATAAATTATTTGTGCGAGTGTATAGGGGTGACGACAGAGTTAGAAAAGTATTTGCCTGGCAAATAAACTTGTCAAACTAGCAAGTATGCGTAAACTGAAAGTTTACGCATACTTGCTAGTTTGACAAGTTTATTTGCCAGGCAAATAAAAAATCGACTACACCATCTAGTGATTAGGGGCGGAACTACATCCTCCGTAGCGCCATCTATTATTTGCCAGGTAAATAAAAAAAAACAACTTTCAAGCGTTTACCCCCTTGACACTCAAAAATTCAGAACTTTATTTGCTTAATATGAGTCGTAATCATAAGTCATACATAATAGATATTATATAGATCTTAGGTATATTATGTTCTAACTTTTAAACAGCTGAACCAATTTCTCATCATCATTTCATCAAACACACCGCAAAGGAACTTTCTATCACGTAAAAAAAAAACCGCTTCGAAATCGGTCCATCCGTTCGAGAGCTACGATGCCACAGACAGACATACAGACAGACATTTGCCACAGACAGATTTTAGTATCAAACTTATGTCACCCCCCTTGTTTGTCCGGGGGTTAAAAACAGAAATGAGTTACTGGTACTGGGGCCCAAATTCACTTTTCTTAAAGTCTCAGTGCTGATACATTCTACGAAACACCACTTTTTAGATTAAATTTGTGGCAAGTATTTAACTTCTTTTTTTATTTGTAAATATGTAAATTATTGTATCTTTCTTATTTTAATAAATTAATCTATATCTGATAAAATCAAAGTACACAACTTAATTGCACCCAAGAAATAAGTAGAAAATAAGTAGGTTAGAACTGGCTCCTCCAAGCCTTTTGGCCTAAAGAATATCTTTTGATTGCGACCATTAATACCCAAATGTACACAAGAAATACAATTAAACATTTTACGTAACCCTCGACACAACTTTAGCTACGAAATATCTCGATAACGTCAGCTTTCAAACAAATGAAAACACGGCATCATGATAACACTCCTCATTTTACATCGAAAGTTAAATCATTATTCGATATATTAAGTTCCTACGTAAAATCTTTTGCTCATTATTTTTAAAATATAAAGCTTAAAAATACTTTCTTTATTTGTTTTAGGGGTGAAGAAGGCATCAACCAGTACCTAGAATGTAAAACTGTGACTTTATCCCTACCGAAGATTCCTCAGCTTTAACAAAAACACGGCAACCGGCATTTACTTGTGAAAATACAAATATTTATACAATGTTTATATACTTACACTATATTAACAACGATTTAGATTATGAGTAAATAAATATATTTTTTTAAATTTTGCATTGAATTTTTATTTCGACGGAGAAGCTAGCGACTTTCATGAAAGCAATCTTTTAGTCGAAGCACAATAAGTACCTACTAATACTCACGTACAGAAGTCTTACTCAGAAAAGAAATATGTGGTTAGCGCTATGGTATAATTTAGCTCGCGTCAGAACTCCGCACCTCTTCGTTTAGATACCTAGACATCAATTGCAAGCCAATTTCATTCTTATTACTCTGGACAAACGATTCATGTAACTGTATTTTCCACTTTGACGTGGTCGCCGCGCGCATAGTAATAATCCAGGTATATTTTAGATACCTAAACGGGGAATGACACAGGCCTGACCGAAGTATGTTATGTAACGTCGCGTTCGCGGTACGTAAGGGTTGTGT
Source organism: Acrobasis suavella (assembly GCA_943193695.1). Lineage (NCBI taxonomy): Eukaryota > Metazoa > Arthropoda > Insecta > Lepidoptera > Pyralidae > Acrobasis > Acrobasis suavella. The sequence goes on from OW971941.1 coordinate 6,006,724, forward strand.
TGTGCTAAATCTGGCTGCCAGATTCTGGCAGCACGAAACAACACTCGCATGCTGCTATCCTTTTCTGTCGCTCAGAACCGTCGTTAGCTACAGCGAGAGAGAGAGCGACGGAACGCTTCAGCAGTTCAGCACCGGTCATGCAGAATTTTCATTTCGACGGAGAAACTACTTTTATGTTAGCTTATTTTTGGTTGAAGGGTGTTATTGTATCGTCGCTTTCGCGGAACGTTACCCGACATTCCGATGACGAACACGTCACAGCCTTAACATGTGCCATAGTTTTAAAATATATTGTGTGATATTGGTGACCCGCGACGGATTGTGCTATCTCTTTCGCACTTAGAGTTTGTGACAGAGATAGACTGAAACCCGCCGCGTGCGCCCGCGTCACTTAGCGGAGGCCCTTAGACAGCTCGAAAAATCTGTCACCAGTGTTAGCTATTAACATTACGAAATAACAATCATAGGTTTTCCCTGTAAAAAATCTAGATAAAGAGTTTTGTCTATCTTTCACGCTACGTACGTACGCTTTTAAACTTTAAGACTAATCGAGTGAAAAAAACCTTTGCATTTTACCTTTTTTTTAAAAAGATAACATTATTGTCGTTTCACAATTTCTTAGAAGCACAAGAAAAAAACTAAACAAAACTAGCAAGCACCAACCTCAGAACTTTTTGTCATTTTTTAGTCCCTAGCTTTTTTGTTACATTGCTCCGATTTTAGACCTTTCCATAAAATGCAGATAACAATTTAAAGAACAGTAAAATGGGCATTGTGGACTGATTAGTGAGACCGATATGAAAGTTCACTTTTTTAATTTATGAAAGTATCCACATTTCATTAATTTGGCCCTAGAAAAAAGGTGATTGCAGAACTTACAAAACTATTTGAAACAAACGCCAACTCATGTAGTAATTAGTGGAAATACCTACTCTTAAAAGTCACGACTCATTCAGCACATTTAGTAGTTATTGATAAAAAAATATGTACTTAGATCGTAATGAGCATTTCATACATAAGGGTCACATGTTCAAAGCGCGATACTTTAAAAATCAAAATAAATAATAAACTACTTTTACGACTTACCAACAATTTTGTACTGTTTCTCGGTGAGATGGTTCGATATCATGCCGCAGATGTGCGCTCCCAAGGAGTGGCCCACACACGTGATCATCTTGGCCAAAGCCCCGGCCTGCGTGATGTGAGAGTACAGCTGAGCTGTACATTGCGATGCTAATCTGAAAAGTTGTAAAGAAGACACTTTGTGAAACTTAATATAAGTTTTACAAAATGTCTTTGATCCCGTAGGAACGTGGGAGGACGTTAGTGTTGGATGCAAGGCATGAAAAACCAGTATTTATGGGAACCGCTACTATTTATTGACCTTGGTGCTACACCGGTGCCAGATATAGTACCTGTACTATCTGTACCGATACTATTGTTCCGGCAGTATCGGTACTAATAACGGCAACAGTACCGGTACAAACCACGTCAGAGTCAGAAAGTTGCAGGTGCCTAAATTGGGTACCAAAATTAGATATCTAAATTAGGTACCTGTACTTTTGAAAAGGAGTACCGGTAACCATCTCGAACAGGTACCCAGGTATCGAAATAAAAAGAAACTAAATACCGGTACAGAACTGTACTTTTGGTACCTACCGGTTCCAAGCCTTGGTTGGATGCTACTTACGTTGATAACGTTGGCGCATACTCATTTCAAAGGCGCTGAGCTCGACAAGCGACGAAAATATGTGTCTTTCAGTGAGAATTGCATATTTGTGACTTTTGGAGTGGGAAAGTTTGGAACACGAGCAAAGGGGCCCTTCTCCGAGGGCTTTTCTCAAAGAGATATATCCGTGTCTAGAGATGGGAATCTACCCGGGTATTTACCCGAGCTTGGTATTTACCCGATATGCACGGTCTACCTGTTTGGGAGGGTAAATTGGGATATTTATTTAAAAACGAGTGGTAGTCCCATAAGTGTGTGTAAAAATGTGTGGAATGGTTAAAATCACTAATGATTTCCATATTAAATATACAGATTTTATTTGATTTGATGCCTGTTTGCTTATTTCAACATATGACTAGGTAGGTAGGAGTAGATTCTACACACATATAATTTTAATATCAGTATAATTGTAAGGTTGACGTTTTTGGAGAAAATGCTGCAGTACAGTTTGTTACCGCTTCTTCTGTACTTGCGCTTTGGAGGCGGCAGTAAACTTAGTTGTGAGTAAATGATCTGACGTCAACAACTAACTATTAAAAAATCGAAAGAAAGAAAAAAGAAATGACAATTATCAAGTGATATAAATATCCAAAGATAAATAAATGATTTGACTTTGACTTTGATTCGGATAAATACCCAGCATATTATTTTATGTGAAATGTTATAACTTGAATGGAGATCAAAGAACACGTTAATACGAATATCTATTGTTCTGAAACCAACCCTGAAATCTGGAGTTTTGACTCTTGAATGAACAGTCAAATAATACTTCTCTATTTTTGGATGAAGGTAAGTTTCATACGAATATTTTGACATGGTATTTAAGGTGTTTTTACTTATTTTAACATAAAAATATGTATTTGCACATCTTTCATCAAAAAATAATAATAGTAAGTCAAAGAAGTCTATTTTCATTGTATGAATAGTACCGTTGTTTCATATACACGGTGATTTTTCATTTGATTTGGAGCCGAAGGCCACTTCATAAGGATCATTAGTAAGACCTAATTAGCGAGTCAAAATAAAAATTCAGAAACAATATATGTTGACTAAAACTCGAAATTAAACTCGTGAGATCAATTAGTAGTACCGCCGGCCGGCTAAATTTCAAGTTCATTGGGGTCACGCGTCAATTATGAACGGGCGTAACTACGTGGTCTCAATCGAAAATCATTTTCACAACTTTTTTTAACTTATGTGTGAATTTATTTACTACATGACATTCTTTTTTCCAAAACCAATGAAAAGTCAGCGTATATTTTAATATCGCATTTCACATCTACCTGCATTTAAAGCATGTTATAGCGTTGTACGCGCTTTCCGACACGAGTTGCTAAGTACTCATATAATTCAATTTACCCACAAAACGGGGAATATACGGGTATTTATCGTGTAAAACGGTATTTTTACCGCTGAATGAGGATTTGAGCGAAAGTGGCGTAGATAATTCCAAGTGGAACAAATATTTATGAGGTGATCTCGACGAAAACGAAATTGTTGTCTACACGTTTTTTTATTGATAAAATTATGGGCATCGCCGGACATGCTGTGGTTACAAAAGTACTCGATAACAGCCATAATTTTGACAGCTGTTATACCATCAAAGAGCAAAAAAAATCCTTAGTCCGCAAGGTCTAGTAGCGCTCTCATTTTATTGAAATACTTTTTACCTGACTGCCAGAAGGAGGGTTATGTTTTTCGAGAGTATGTATGCAATATGTATCAAAAACCCTCTCCGATCTTTGTAGGAGCAACTCAGACCGTAAATATGAACAACTTTTCCTATGGCACCAATGGTTGAAACTCGAAAAAAAATCGACATCTTCATACAAAAGTGAACGACCGGCCCTGCCATTTGTATGAAAATGGAGATTATTTCTTTGAGTTTCGAGCATTAGTCCCATAGGAAAAGTTGAAGGTCTGAGTTGCTGCTACAAGGTTCAGACAGGGTTTTTGTTACATATTATATAAATGTTTCGCACGCTTTGCAACCTGAACGGCTCGATAGATTTAAACTTGAGAGGTGTCATTTGATGCGTCTTAACACTGGGTATATAAAAAGGCAGTCGGGTTTTTTCTTTTATAATGGCTTGTTTAAAAAATGCTGTAAACAAAAGAGGAGTATAATATCTTTTATGGTTCATGTACGGTACGCGTCAGCATTGGAGTCCCAATTTCTCATACGAATTGTATGAGAAATTGAGACTCCATTTTTGAAGCTTACCGTACCTACACCATAACTTTGAAATACCTTCCAAAAATTGATAAAATTCCAAATATCGACTCCTCTACTAGTTTGGCAACAAACTGTAGACGAATCAAAACACAAGAAACCACTAACCTCATATTGGAGAGAGAGGAGAGGTAGCAAGGAAACCTGGTCAAAGGTGACCAATCCACCATGAACACGTTGTAGTCACCGCGAGACAGGTACGCTGAAATGTTGTATAAATGTATATTGTGTGTTACGGAAAATAAATGAATCATTTTTCTATCTTTCTACCTAACTACGCGAGTTACCCCCAGCCCGTTGATCGGATTAAAAAAGTTGTTCAGACAAAAGTTGTTCATACAAAAAAGTTGTTCAGACAAATTTGTTTGTCTGAACAACTTTTTTGTGATTTTTTATGTAGATAAATTTGCTCCGAATAAAATATTTTTCTTTCTTTCTTTCAAATAGGTACCTATGTGATAAGGGTGACAAAAAAGTTTTATGAATTTTTTAAATGGCTAAAATATGTTTTTTTAAAGGTGTTCAACCCCTATATTTCCGCTAAAATAACAATTTCGAAAATCTTATCAACAAAATTCTAAGCACACAAAATTTCACTAGCTTCGGTTGAGACCAGCTGTTCTCTATTAAAAGGCTGGGCCCGAACATCCGGACACATGAAAGAATTTTTACCGAAGCTGGAACAGAGACGCTTCACTCGCTAAATTATTTATGAAACAAAAGCCAATCAAAGTTATGATTCCTGAAACTAGCTATCTAAATCAAAGTTATGATTTATGAAACAAAAGCTAATCAAATCAAAGTTATGATTCATACAACAAAAGCTAATCAAATCAAAGTTATGATTCATGAAGACGAAGTGGTAGCTAAAGTAGCGCTCTCATTTGAAATAAATTGTTTAAAACTAAATATGGTTTTGAAACGGGTTTTCGCCAAAAGTGGCCCCTTTTGGCTAAAACCCGTTTTAAAACTAGACGGACTACCAATATTACCTTCAAAGGTTATTCATAAAATAGTTTAAAGGTGTTTCTAGATAGTGATACAAATCAAATTTTTAATTATCACCATATTTAGTTTTAAACAATTTATTTCAAATGAGGGCGCCACTTTAGCTACCACTTCGTCTGAAACAAAAGCTAATCAAATCAAAGTTTTGATTCATGACACAAAAGCTAATCAAATCAAAGTTATGATTCATGAAACAAAAGCTAATCACTCAAAGTTGTGATTCATTAAAAAAGCTATTCAAATCAAAGTTATGATTCATGAAACGAAAAAGCTAATCAAATCAAAGTTATGATTCATGAAACAAAATGTAATCAAATCAAAGTTATATTTACCATCGCGTATAAAAGACATGGGCGTTTTGGAGTGGGTGCCATTGAACCCATGGATGATGAGCACGTTCTTCCGGGACTTCTTCCAGCCGCACTCCTTCAGGTACTTGGTGTAGCGCACGTCCACCCACTGCGAGTGAGGATGCTCCCTGCTCACGAACAACTGATATACATAATTACGAAACAATCAACCATAGAAATAACATCTCTAATCGTCTAAAATTTTACCAGAGTGGGAATTGGAGAAGATAATGGCAAACCACATCTACCAAAAATTATTATTGTTTGCGTTTCTTGAGTTGAGTCCCAAAATCATTTTTTTCACATCAATCGATTTACAACTAGTTTCATGACATTAACAAATATGAATACGATTTTTTACGGTTCTATATCTCAACAACAAAAGAAAACGGAACCCGTGTATGTGTCTGTCTATCATAGCCAATTTGCTCTGAAACTACTGAACTGATTGAGTTCAAATTTGGCATATGTATATTAAGTCTGTGACCTTAAAGTGAATTTGTAATGTAAATGAATGAATTTTTATCATGTGAGCGTTAAAATAGCGGTAAAATAATAGAAATAATTATAAAAAGCAATGATCAAATCACTGCACTTGGATCTCAATAGGAACGATAATAAAATAGTCTCGTTTTTATCCGTTGGGTACGGAACCCTAATAAACAGGACCAAATTTCATACAAACAACTGAAATGAATTTCCAAAAATCCCTGTTTAGTGCACATTGTGCTTTTTAGCTGTGCGTTATTCGATCAAATTTGTTACTTCAGATAGAAAATCTTAGTCAGACAGTAACTTCTTTTATTCAGTTGAATTTTTAATCTCATGCCAAAAATTTGGCTGTTGTTTAAAGTCAGCCTGTATACATATATATAAACATGTAGAAGATATGGTATAAAATATAAGTATTTACGGTGTAAATAAGTAGAAGTTGATCTCGCTGTTAGGGCAGACCCAGTCCCTCTTCATGACGCAGCGCCAGTACCTAAAGTCCACCATCGACATCAGACTGCCTTCTGCTTCTGGAACTAACCAAAAATACCTATTTTCAGCTACCGAAGATATCATTTGTACACTTCGACTGATGGACATCACACCGTATGTGTTTACAGCTCAGCTTTGTATTTGTGTGAGTGCACACAGATGATGTAAGTGAAACACCGGCCTGAGGCATGGCACAGCCCGCGCATGGTTTAAACCAATTTTTACTAGTTTTTGAAGTCGGCCTGAGACAAAGCACGATCGGGAGAAGACGCGCGACGTCTTCTCCCTCCCGCGCACTTTTCGCTTTCGCCTTTACGTTTGGTACCGCTAGCAGTTTGTACATGAAGCTAATGTCTTTTGGTCTGTCTGTCTGTATGTCAGTCTATTTGTCTGGGATTCTGTCAGTCTGTGGTATCGTAGCGCTCAAACGGGTAAACCGATTTCAATGCAGTTTTGTTTACGTGAAAGCAAGTTCCTATGTTTGATGAAAATCTGTACGGTAGTTTAAAAGTTGTTGGGGGTTAACGCTTGATAGTCAGAGCGTTTTCTAGCATATAATAGATGGCGCTACGGATATCAATTCGTATCGGTAGTTCTGCTACTTGTCACTAGATGGCGTTGTTAACAGTTAGGGTTATTTGAATTTGCCTAGCAAATAAACTAGTGACCCTTATGTAGGCCGGTCCACGCTGTCTGCGGCCCCTAATTACTTTTTGCAAAGACAGAAAGCTGCATTCCACAGCAACTTGTTGCCGAACGTAGATCATCAAAACGAAAGTAATATTACGTCGGAAATTATAGCAGACCGGTTTGGTCAAGTTCACGATATTTAGTGATTATCTCTCTTGCTTTAACCGACTTCGAAATAAACGAATTACAGGTTGGACGACATGCATGGGATGAGGCATGAAGCCCGTAAGATAAGTACATTATTTTTTAAATGTGTCAAACATTTACTAAACTATTACATTACACATTTTACCTACGCATTAACAATGAAGTCACTTCCACTGGAAAAAGAAAGCCAGGCAAGCCCAAGAATTAATACACATAGAACAGATTACTGTTACATATGTAATATAAGTAATATATGTGTCCACGTTCCTTAGGATATTCTGTTCTGTATGTACTACATCTATTAATTATGTGCCCAAGAGATGGCAGGAAGACCTTGTCTTTTGAAAGTTTTTAAAGATTTAGCCTCAAGAGCACTGGTTCAAGAGAGATGGAAGGTATAAGCTTTTGCCCAGCGGTAAGATAGCATAAGATTAAAATATAAATAGATAGAATATATAAAAAACGTTAAAAAAATCATTTAAATTTTCCATAATATCTACATTCTTGAAATCAGGTTATTTCAGAGGCATTTCTCGTTTAATTCGCACAATGAAACATTTTTAAAGATTATTAAAACAAGTGTCTCATTTTTAGAAAATGTAACACTCAATACAAAATGATGTCGTAGATAATTAAGGTCATTTGAGTAGGTCATAAAAACTTTTAAAATTTTGATAACCTATAATGCACACAATACAATACAATACCCTTTATTGCACAAAATAAATAAGTACAGGACATAATTATCTTAAAAACTAGGAAATGCGCAAAAAGCGGCCTTATCGCTAAACAATTTCTTCCAGGCAACGTCGTTAATCTCGTTATATAGAAAATAGAAATGAGAAATTTATATCACTTGATAAATGTTATTTCTTTTTCTTTCTATTTCTTAATAGTTAGTTGTTGACGTCAGATCGTTTACTTACAACTAAGTTTACTGCCGCCTCCGAAGCCCAAGTACAGAATAAGCGATAACAAACTGTACTGCAGCATTTTCTCCAAAACGTCAACCTTACAATTATACTGATAATAAAGTTAGATATGTAGACTGAGAATACATTGCTTTGTCATAATTATTAATTAAGAATGATGTCAAATTTGAAATTAATGTCAATTTGTAAATAAAGGACATGTACCGATTGTACTGAAATTATGACATTTGTGAGTGTACAAATACAAACCTTTAAGGGGGACCCGCGCCAAGCTCAAACCAGACGTTCTTGCTTTTAAGATAATCATCGGTTTCGTAATAATCCTTCTCGCAAAAAACTTTATTTACATAGGCTTTAAATTTTCTATCTGGCATATCAAGGACCGATGTAGTCAATATCTATTTTACACAATATAAAAACATGTCTGAGCACTCTGAGCGAGACAGCTTACCAAATGTGAAATTCCTTATAATGAAGAATGTTCTTGTTTTGTGTTAGCCAGATATAAAATTAACCTTCGACAAAAAAGGTGTTATAAGTTTGACGCTCATGTCTGACGGTCTGTCTGTATGTCAGTCTGTGGCTTCGTAACGCTCGAACGGATGAACCAATTTCGATGCGGTTTTTGTTCGAATGCAAGTTTCCCTGCGATGGCTCTAAGGTATATTGATAAAAATCGGTTGAACCGTTTAAAAGTTATGGACGGGTTACGCTTGAAAGTCCGGGATTTTTCAAGAAAATAATAGATGGCGCTACGGATAGCCATCTAGTAATGAGAAGCGCAACTAAAGATACGACTTCGGTAGTTCCGCTACTAATCACTAGATGGTGTTCTTGACAATAAGGGGTTTTTTAATTTGCCCAGCTAATAAACAGTGACTAGAATCAATGTTGGACTAGAATCGTTTCAACCGTTTACAGAACTGACGTCATTTTTTTATTTTCATTTAAGACGAAGTGGTAGCTAAAGTGGCGCCCTCATTTGAAATAAATTGTTTAAAACTAAATATGGTGATAATTCAAAATTTGATTTATATAAATGTCTAGAAAGACCTTTAAACTATTTTATGAATAACCTTTGAAAGTAATATTGGTAGTCCGTCTAGCTTTAAAACTGTTTTTCGCCAAAAGTGGCCACTTTTTGCGAAAAACAGTTTTAAAACTAGACGGACTATTAGTAATAATTTCAAAGGTTATTCATAAAATAGTTTAAAGATCTTTCGAGACATTTATACAAATAAAATTTTTAATTATCACCATATTCAATTTAAAACAATTTATTTCAAATGAGGGCGCCACTTTAGCTACCACTTCGTCTTAACTGTTTGCACTAGACAGAGCACATAACTTAGTGCTTCTAAGTTAATACCTAGCAGCCAGGAAGTGTGCTAAGCGATAGAACAGCTTTCACTAAGCTTTCGGAGTAAATGTATCTTTTCTCGCTCCTGCCCATCACCTAGCTTATAATTATTTTTAACCAACTTCCAAAAAAGAGGAGGTAATCAATTCGTCACGATCTTTTTTAATGTATGTTCACTGATTATTCAAAGACGCCTGAAGTCTGGACCGATTTGAAAAAAACCCTTTTTTGTTTGAAAGGTTATACATAGCAGCAATAGGAATAAATGTCTATTTTGTACCTACTAGTTTTAGTATCATTGTTAACTACTTATTGCACGAATTCCCAAATGACAGAGGAATCTAGTTTGGGAATTACCGTGTGCTCTTAAATTTATCACCATTCTTTTCTGTTTAGTTCATGTATATAGTGTACGACAGTGTACTTTATCATTAAATCATCATCACACTGAAACCATCATGATGCTACGCACATCGAGATACAGGTTAATTCCTAATTCGATGGCGGGCTGCTGACTGTAGGAATTAGTAATAAGTGATAATACGAATATGTTGTTATCTTTTCTTTATAAAATGCTAATGAGATAATACTGTATTTGTACCTTTATACTAATTGTATTTTTAATTCTAAGTGCATTTTGAAACAGATCAATAAAACATTTTATTATTAGTATTATTACATATATACTTGTCATAAATTTCTATTGGTCCCATAGATAACAGGTAACAGACAGAGTAACTTTCGCGTTTATATTTCGTAGAAGAGTATGGATTTGAAAAAATCTTTTTGTTTGAAGGGATATACCTTCAGACACGTTCCAAAGATATTTTTAAAAATCGATTCAATAACTTAGTTCTATACCGAAATAACTGGGAGAAATATCTTTCAGTTATTAGCTACGCGTTAGTTACATAAAGAAACGAAGCAAAAGCAACGTCATAAAGTCTGTGGTGTCTAGAAAAGAACTAAAACAATGGTGTTACGTGCAGACTAGATGAAAGCGAATCTTTTTTATTTTTTTGCAGTTCCGAGTTATGTATGTGACCACTTTTACTTTCCATTAATAAGTATTTTAACAGTATCGAAAGTGAATTGACTTGACTAGAATTTGATAAAGCCCGGTTTACATACTGACAAGTGATAAGTGCGAGTGACAAGTGGCAAGTAGATAGCATTACTGCATATCCACTTGTCAGTGACGTGTGAACACGTACTTACGTCGTTTTTCACTTGTCAGTGTTTACTTGCCATTTGTCACTCGCATTTATCACTTGTCAATATCTTAACCAGGCTTAAGGCATTAAAACAATGGTGGCTAACCGGCACTGGGTTGTGTACGTCATGAGGTACGATTGGTAGTTCAATCCCCATTAGGCGCGATTTGTACCTCAGATTTTGCGCTAACGTACGGTCATTCAACTAACGAGCACTTGCTTCTAGTAAAGAAAAATAGCTTGAAGAAACCTTTTTCCTTTACTCAATCTATAGGTACATGTTATTATCAAATTAATCGGGTTATTGGTTACCTTTAAAATCAACTCTGATAGATCCAAACCAAATGTATATCTTTGAAAAAAAAAAAAAGAATCACAATAATTTCTTCTACTTTTAAGAGCCAAACTCTTGTCGGTGTCATTGTACGGAAAAAGACTCTCATTATGTATTTTTTAGCAAAGAAATGGAGGGCATGTCCTATGGGTTAAAAACTAAAAAATGGCACTTAAATACAAAAGTGTGACCAAACCAAATCTTCAAATGGTAAATAATAATAATAAATAAATAAATTTATAGTGTGCAGCCGCCCGGTCACTTTGTATGAAGTGTCGATTTTTTTTGGTTTTTAACTGTTTTTAATTTTTGAATTTTAATTTCCCAATACTATAGTGAGCCCATGGTTCGATATATAACGGGTTTGTCCCTTCCACATTGTATATTAGGTTATTCATAAAATAGTTTAAAGGTCTTTCTAGACAGTGATACAAATCAAATTTTTAATTATCACCATATTTAGTTTTAAACAATTTATTTCAAATGAGGGCGCCACTTTAGCTACCACTTCGTCTTAAGGTACGATTAGTGCCTACCCTGTCATAAGAAGTTGTGCACGTCACTGTGGTGGGTACGCCATTGCCTTTTCTATTCCACAAAGTATAGTCAACTAGTCACTAGTGTGCAGATTTCCTCATCATGTTTTCCATCACCACAATAACTCCTCTGACGACCTCCGTGACGTAATGGTTAACATGCTTGTCCGCTACTCAGAGGAGGTCCCGGGCTCGATCTGACTAGGGCAGTCAATATAGAAAATAATTATTTTCTGATTGGCCTGGGTTTTTGACATTTATCTATATATGTTTTTATTATAAAATATAGTATCGTTGAGTAAGTATCCCATAACACAAGTCTCGATCATAATCTGTGTGATTTAAAAAAATCAACTTAAGATAGCGAAAACACGTTTGCAGACGATGCGCGATGCCGATTCAGCATTTCTCTTTTACTACTAAATACTAACAGAGCGGAAAAACCAGTCAACAAGCAATATCCTCCGTATACCAATGATTGTCACAAAACGATACGAGATATAAGCAAGATCCATATATTTCAGACGAGAATGTACGTAAGTAAATAGATTTTTTAAAGGTATATCGTATACGATCTTATAAGAATATACATACCTATACAACGTAAAAGGGACAAACCCGTAATAAATCGAACCACAGGCTATACTAGATTACTACTATAATAAAACAGCCAAAACATAAACAAAAACATTCGGCAGTTTGGAAAGGTATTTTTTTTGGTTATTATTTAGTTTTATTACTTATACTATAATGATCTAATATAGCCTGTGGTTCGATTTATTACGGGTATTTCCCTTTCACATACCCGTTATTAAATTATAAGAATATATAGAAAGAATGTAATATTATAAGTGGCAAGCTTGTGTAATAAAAATTGGTACATTAAATCATACTACGTACGTATATCATACACCCATCAAATGCATGGAACTGACAGTTCGAGTAATTGTACCAAAACGATGCGTATATGTAGTATAATTGATTACTCGTGATTCTCGTAAATCATACGCTACATACATACACCATCACGTTGGTATCCCGGAGTAGACATAGTCTTGGGCCGTACGACTCACATCCGAAGAAGTGATTGGTGTGCGTGAAGGCACAGATAAGTACTAGTACTCACGGTGAAGGTAAAAAAATTTCAAAATAGCGATGAAACTTTGATTGAAACTGATCCTGTATAGTTAGTGCTTCTCTACAAATATTGCAATGATTTAATCTGTAGAGTCACCGCGTCTTTACGAAGACATGGACTCTACTAGTTCCGTGGAGACAAGGAGCGTCTCCAGGGAAACATGCACATAGACTCTACCACTTCCATTGGGACGGGAACATATTTTTGTTCCACCTGGGTACAGTACTATTTAATACTTATCAAAATAAGAACAAGATTCAAGTTTGTTTCGTCGAGGCATAGAGCTACATTTCTTTAGCAAAAAATGACAACTATCAAGTGTTTAACATATCCAAAGATAACTTAATGATTTAGACTAAGTATATCTTTAACTGAGACTTCTCCATTTAGTAAAAGTAAAAAGCAAGTACGCAAATTCCAGCGTAGGCACTTCGTATTATAATATTATTTTCATCATCATCATCCCTAGCCTTCAACCTCCTACTGGGAATGTGGGAATATTCCTTTCTCAGTATTAAATTACTTTCGTTTTGAATATACAATGTGGAATGAACATACCCGTAATAAATCGAACCACGCGCTATACTAGATCACTATAGTATAATCAAATTAAAACAGTGAGAAAACCAGAAAAATATTCGACATTCCCATACAAATTGGCTGGGTGGCTGCACACTTTTGTATGGAACAGGCAATTTTTTTTTTTTTTTTTTATTATTATTTTAATTTCATTATACTATAGTGATCTAGTTTAGCCTGTGGTTTGATTTATTACAGGTATGTCCCTTCCAAACTGTATAACGGCTTAAGATTTTTTTTTATAATTTAAGTTTTTTGGCTTACCGAAGTCAGCGTTCATAATGAGCAGCATAAAGACAATCAACCCAAACTTAGTCACACACATTGTCACTAAAACACTAAAAAAAATTCACTACTTCGTTCACATGATCAAGTCAACGGGATTCGAATCACGACATGTTTTAATCAGAGCGAAGCATCGACGCGCGCGTTCCGCGGATTCTCGGCGGAGAAATGGTGGCCGTGAACGAAGGCCACTAGGGTTACCACCCATACTATAATATACAACGTGAAAAGGAAAAACCCGTTATCAATCGAATCATGGACTACAGTGTAGTGTACTACAGTGTAGTGTAGTACAGTCTAGTGTACTAGATCACAATAGTATAATGAAATAAAAGTAACAGTCAAAAAACAAACAAAAAAACCGACTTTCCAAAAAAATTGCCCGGGCGGCGGCTAAACAATTATATTTTAAGTTTTTTACAGTTATTTTAATTTTATTAAATTGTAGTGATCTTAGTATAAGCCCGTGGTTCGATTTATTATGGTCATGTTCCTTCTACGTTGTATTGGGCCTAACATAATTTTTCAAAACTAAAAACCGACTACAACACCTAAATACTAGACGGACCGACGGACAGAGGAGTCTTAGTAATAGGGTCCCGTTTTTACCCTTTGGGTACGGAACCCTAAAAACGAGTTCATTTTCATAAATCATTTTATTTCTTTATTCGGATTTATCCATGAAATAACTACCAACTATATTTTAATTAAGTAATAATAAAAAAACAATGTCGGCATTATAGAACTATATTTATTAACGTTTTTTTCTGTAATGCCTACTTCTGTAATTAAGTTGTCAGCCCTAAAGGCAACCCAAATCCGCAGAAAGTAATATTATAAAACTGATTTCCATACGATAACTTACTTTTTGGATGTGTGTCGCGAATACTGATGTGGTTATTATCAGTGATCAGTATTCGGAAGAGATTTAGAAAAGTGTCGGTAGTTCTATGCTTACCAATGTATTTAAAAATATTTAAGACTAAAACTTGGACTATTTTTTGACGTAGAAATAATACAACGATTAAAGTTTTATATCAACATTTATTCATAAAACATATTCAAGTTTCAAAGATTCAAACCAATCTTAATGATCATTAAAATCTAACCCGTGACTTAGATCTTCATATAACAAAATAAATTTATAATAATTAAAATGAATTTATCAATAATATAGTATATTTTGGGCATTATACCATAAGTAAAACAATATTAAAATGTGATACTTAGCCTAACAATATAAAATAACAATAATAGGGATGTGAACTGCGTAAAAAATATATTATTTTATTTAGTCCGTGAATAAAGGTATAAAAATTCACAAAGATACAACGCTTCCAAGTTTCGGAGTGGGGGTGATTAACGTCACCTTTGGTTCGTAGCTGATGGTGACGTCACGCGAAATTTAAATGCACTTGGTCATTATTTGCTAATCAGGAAAAAGAAAAAAATTGTGGCAAAATTTTTTTTAGTCCTCATCCTTCTTGATTTTAAACTTATAATTATCACACTTAAAACATTTTTCATTGAAAGTAACGCCAAAGACGCGTACATTTGCTAGCATTGTAAGAAAAGTTTTCAAATCACTACCGTGCCCCCAGATAAATAAAATTATTTTTATTGTTCTAGTTAAATATAAGTAAGTTATAGTATTAGTCTCGTATCTATAATTGTGTGGGTATTTATTATTTTTGTTTTCTGAATAATATCGAGAGTTAGCTATTTATTCCCAAATTAGGAAAACCCGGTGTTCACAAGTCCAAATTCGTGGTTGTCATCTTTTCAATTTTTTATTCATCAATTTCAGTTTCATTTGCAACTTTAATTAAGATTTAAGTTAATCATTTAACAAACTACAATCTTTTCTATTTCAAATAAAAGCTTTTAAGCAGTGCAGTTTTAAAAATACCAGCGCCCTAGGCGAAATTTCCACGGCGCCCCCTAAAAGCAATTCAAACCCAAATGAAAATGAATAACCGGTCAAGAGCGTGTCAGGTTGTGCCACAGTCAGATCAGGCAAAAATGATTTCAGACTTACGAGTTTATCACACCACGTACAACCGTCTGTACCTGATGCAGAGGCTACAGTTAACTTCAATTGGAAATCACCACAGAGTTTAATAAAGAGGCGTCACAGGGCGCCCCTTTATATCAGGCGCCCTGGGCGGTCGCCCAACTGCGCCCCACCCTAACGCCGCTACTGGTTTTAAGCTTAACCATTAAATAAAATTAATCAACAAGCAGGTTTCTGAAGGTGCCTGGAGTGCCCAGATAGAATTCATTGAATTTCTCAACCGGTCGTCGAGACTCGTCCGTCCTGGCCTCGTATACCCATTTCATATGGTCCAGATGTTCTACGGAAGATAGCGCCTCTTTCCATTTTTCTGAAAGCAATGCAAAAAATAAAATCCTGTCATTATCTTTGTAGTTGGTCGCCCTAAATATTTCAAGAGTTACGTATACAGATAAGTTATTACGTCTTTATCCTAGGACCTGTAGACAGAACTTTATAGGGCCGTAGGATATAAAGGCCATGCTTAGCGTGATGTTGGACGTAACGGTAAAATAACTTGTATATATTTACTATAGTGACTCTGTGAATTGTGGCCTCACGAGTCCGTTTTCAAAAAATTTCGTTGTTGAAAAAGTTTTGTCTTAATAAAACTAACCAAAAAAGTTTTATGACATTTTTTGATATTTTTCAAAAAGGTTAAAATAGTTATTTTTTTTCAAATAAATTTTCAAACACCGCAATTGATATTTCCGCCATTTTGAAAATTAAAAAAAAATCGTTTAAAAATCTGTATAACTATCCAACTAAGTATATTTGTAATTATTAAGAAATGCGACGACCTGTAGGCGAGAACAGACAAACTGACAGATGGACGAACGCATTTTTGGCCAATCTCGAAACTGAGACGCTTTGCTCGGTCAATTGAAAGTTTAAAACCATTTCAACTCAACAAGATGACAAGAAGAAAAATACCGACTTAATTACCTGACAAGTTATCAAGGGTATCTTCTTCACCGCCATAATCAGCTGGTAAAAGTTCTTTTGGTAGATACTTGTGTAGATGTTCCAAATCAGGATGCACGTGTATCTCATTCTTGTACGACAAAAGTACTTGCTTTAAGAAGGCAACTGCTGCCTCAGCCAACTTGGATGATGCTATTATATGCAGTGATTTAATTCTTATCCCATACGTACCCTAAAATTTAATTACTTGCTGCATGCTTGCTTGCATCCTGCATGCTTGCTTGCATGCTGCTTGCTTGCTAGCATGCGGCTTTTTAATAAAAGTCGATTAAATGTGACAAAATATAACCAAAGAGTGATTAGCGTCATTCAGAGAAATCATTTGCGTATCAGCGACATCTAGTTATACATGATTATTGTGGAAACAAATAATTATGAGACCTTACGTTATGGATAAAATATTTATGAGACAAAATATACAACCCTCTCTTAGACACCTCTTACGTACACGTTGCAGAAAAGTGGTGGTGACACAGGGTGGTGCCAGATTTGACCAGAACTTCTGTTTAAATCTGTTTACTCCTTCCAATACAATCTCAAGAGGCATTTACTTGTAGTACAATGTACACTTCAGAGTTCCCTTACCCTAGACAGAATCAGACTTTCCCATACAAACATAGTCTAGCTTTTATTTTGAAACGGCATGTCAGATATTGGCGAAATTATCTAATTTCAAAGAAATTGCACATATAAAGCCATATAACTATAACTAGTTTCACAGTCAAAATATGAACTTAAAAGAGAATATAGTGTATCATATCGTATTTGACCATCCGTATGGAAAACTTATACACTTTCATATTTTCTTTCAAGTTCATATTTGACCGTCGAAAACTAGTTATATACCTAGATATATGCATTTTCTTTAAGATTACAAAATACTGCCGAAATCTCACATGTCATTTCAAAATAAAAGCTAGACCACGTTTGTATGGAAAAGTCTAGGGTAAGGGGATTCTTAAGCAACTGTGCTGTGCAACTACACAACTCATTAAAAATTTTATTACTTTTTTTATTTCTTTCAATATTATTATTTTTATTCTTTGCTAATAACGCTGATAAAAAACTGTACGTTCAAAATTAAACAATGCTTTTTATGTTTGAATAAATCTAATTACTTAGTGCATTAATTATTAATGTAGCAATGTCTGCTCAATTGGTTTCTCTGAAAACCAGCGTCTTGGCTCCGAAAAAGCTAGACACAAAAGCGGAGAGCATTTTGGTGGCATATTTTGTTAATTCTAAGTGTTTAATGTTCTGTACGTTTTATGATTGTATATATGCATTATCTCAATAGGGAATACGCAAATATTTTTTTTTTTGTTTGCTTAATAAAATCCTTATTAACCACAGTAAACAAATATGAAAGAATTTATAAAATA
Source organism: Acrobasis suavella (assembly GCA_943193695.1). Classification (NCBI taxonomy): domain Eukaryota; kingdom Metazoa; phylum Arthropoda; class Insecta; order Lepidoptera; family Pyralidae; genus Acrobasis; species Acrobasis suavella. The sequence goes on from OW971941.1 coordinate 6,024,662, forward strand.
TCCTGCAACGAAAATGTGATACGTTAAAGTTTCAATTAAAAAGAGATGTCCGATATGGACTGGTGATGTCAAAGTCCATATCATCTATACATTTGCCATTGAAAATAGTGTTTTTGCGAGAGAGATAGACATATTTTCGTAAAATCGTTATATCTCGTTAATTTATCAATAATTTTTTATTCTGTTTTCACTGTTAGTACTTTACTTTTGAATATTTATGGATAAACTGGTTAAATAACACATATTTTTTCATTTCTATTAACTTCTAATCTTTAGACATTTTACCACTTTTTTTATAGTACAAATTTTCCTTTTACTTTATTATTATTGAATCTTATAGACATTTATTTAAATAAAAGTGTTATATATAGTAATACAATAATAGAAATCTCTGTGCGCATGTATTATCAAATAATTTATGACTTTGTATGCCTAACGGCGCAACACAGTGATACTTGAATTTATGTACCTTTTTTGCACTTTTATGTACCTAACACCCATTGTACCTGTGATTGCCAAAATAAATTATGATTATGCTCCAAATAAAGATTTTCTATTTCTAACATAATATATTGCAAGTTACGATTCAATAATATGTTTTTATATCAGGTCTATAGACGACTTTTGCTACATACAGTACAGCTGAGCGTCTCAGCTGGGCGGAGGGGTACAGTCAGGAGTCAAAGGTAGGTGATATATAATTTTTTTTTTATATTTATCTATGTGTTCTTTGGGGAAAGTTGTTTAGTATCACGGACTGGACCTACCGTTAAAATAGTTTCAGTATATTTTGTTAAACCTTATTATATATTATTTAAAAATGAAATAGTCTCACCAAAGCGATATTCATGTATTCGTGCATGCCACCAATATTTATCGAAGTTATTACGTCCGTAATGGATGTGTATCTGTAGTCTAAGATTGCATGCATACCAATCTGATAGTCGTGTTTCAAAAAATACTCCAAAATCTAAAAGAAAATAAAAATCTTAATTTATTGTTATTTTAACTTTTATTTATTTCTTAACTTTCGTCGAGGAGACCTATTTCTGTACGTGTGAGTCATACGTACAACAAGTGAAGTGATAAGCGCGGGCGTTTTTACAGTAAATCATACACAATCAATCGTGTTTCTGCATGTGGCCACTTTAAGCATAAACGTATTTTAAAGCTAGACAGACCCACAATAATACTTTTAACAGTTATTCATAATAGTATTTTTTATACTCCTGTACTGTTATCTGTCTTTTAAATAGTCACGAATAGTTACAACACATACGCCAAAAGTGGTCGTTTTTCGCAATTGTGCGTAGAAATGCCTCACGTTCTCACTTTAAACTGTAAAAATTAGTTCATAAAATAGTTGAAGGGTTATCTAGTGCCTGGTCAAGACAACATTTTAAATGATGTCTCCGTTTCCTATCCATGGTTTATTTCCAATGGGGGCAGAACTGTACGCCGGAAAATTCATATCCCCTTAAGCAATAGTTGCTCAAAAAATTTGGCCGTTCGCGATTTTGGCAAGCATGCATTAAATTACCAATGGGAGTAAATATTACCTGCATATATTTTGAGAATAAACACCTATTTTACTTGAGAACGTAAACAGTGTTCAAGTGACAATTAACCATAACAGATAATAACCTAAATAAATAACATATCTAGTTATTTGTATTAAAATATAGGGTAACTGAAAAAGAAATACTGCCGATATACGGTATACAATGTCCTTTTTAATTAAGTACAAATATTTTAAGGGGCGATTCAGTCCATCATTTTGAACAACTTTTCCCAATAAATGTATACAGAAATACGAAAAAAAAATTTTAGGTTCTCATACAAATCGAAGTAGTCACGTGATATAGTTAGTATAAAAATTGCAAAAAAAATTGCGTATTCCGATAAACATTTATTGGGAAAAGTTGTTCAAAATGATGGACTAAATCACCCCTTAAAATATTTGTACTTAATTAAAAAGGACATTTTATAATATTATAATTGGAAACAAAGAGGGGTGGCTTTTGCCTAACTTAGGGAAATAAATGGCTAAAAAAAATATTTCAATTACCTACCATAACATTTTTTCTATAATACTCTACCCACGTCTCTGGAGTCATAATGCGACTGTTTAGCCTTAGGACATAAATTCTTCTCATCTCTTTTGTCAGCCCTGGCATTATGGCATGGGAGCTGAAAATTAATACGTGCGTAGTTACTTGGTATATAAAACAAAATAGCTTCCCACCATTTGCATGTCGGATTGTCGCCAAATTTTAATGAGGTTTTTGTTAACAGATTGAAGGTCGATATGTGAAATATATATACGTGCGACGGCGGGGCGGGCCGCTTGTGAAGAATAAAACATTAGATTCTAACTTGGCTTTTACACTGCCGTGTTAGCCGTGTATCTATGTTTATCCCCCGATACAGAAAGAGGAATACGTCTGTAGTGTACAGTCAGCAGCAAATAAAGGCATTTTCTAATGCGTAAACGCGTTTGTTTGGTGACATAATTTTGCTGGTGACTACCATACGAAAACTGTTATTGTTAACTTCCTATACTTACATAACATCAAGATTTTTGAAATCTCTTACGTTGTATGGTGAAAATAAATTTGTTAAATTCACAACGGTACATTTTTTATCCAACCTCGTTTTGACTCTTTCAAGTAATCCCTTGTTGTTTATAATAAATCGTTCTAAGTATTCTCTGTCTGGAAAGAATAATATGCTTATTTAGCCTAGGGATGGTCTCGGTTTTTTAAACACACTCGTATTTTATTACCCCTCATTATACGACAGTTACTGCGATTTTACAACAAAAAATGAAAAAGATGACAAATACTTAATTTAAAAAGTTTTACAAAACCATCGCGTTCTACCAATGCTTATAGGTTACCATAAACTCAGATCTACCCAGACTCTGCCCGTTATCATATATTTTTTTCCATTTGCCTATACTGGAATCCAAAAAACAAAAACCATACTGGGGTCAATAAGGTACGTATTCGTATAATTAGAAATATGATTTTATATAAGAGGTTTCCAACGAGTTTATAAAACTTGATCAAAAGTATGAACTCACCAAAGTTTTTGATCAAAAAATGATCCTGTTTTTGAATCCATTCCTGAATAATGTTAATCGCTTCCTTCATTCGACCAGGTTGGTCCAAATTATATTTTTTTCTTACTGACTGTAACACGTCAGGCTGAAACTTAAGTACGCTTGTGTCTTTTAAAGACTCCATTTTGAAGAACCACTTTATTTGAATGGATATTTCCTTATATACATTTGAAAATCAATCACTTTACATAAGTTTATTTTATTATACGTACCGTGCCTAGGTATTAATTATCATTTTAATGAGATAGGCGGAATTTTAAGTTTTATAAACTTGGATATTTTCCTAGGTGTCCTTTTTTTGGCTGTCAAAAACTAGTTATTTCTTTAAAATTACAAAATACTGCCGATATCTCACATGTCATTTAAAAATAAAAGCTAGACTACGTTTGCATGGAAAAGTCTAGGGTAAGGGGATTTTTGACCCAATAAAGCTACCAGTAGTACTACTGAGAATGTAAGTTCCAACAGACCTAGCTACCTTATTTTATTTTTAATAACCTTAATGATATAGTCCTGGCATTTGTATTGTTTATTTGCAGAAAAAATAACATTTAAATTTAATTAAAACTAATCCAACATTCCTGCCTCTGTGAGCATAGCGTCGATGGCCTTAGACTCCACGGACTTTCCTGCACCAGGAGCGGTGGACGTTTAGGACGTCGATCAATCAATCATTTATTTGTCAAACATAGGTACGAATAAATTAGATGTTACAATATAATATAAAATAGTTGGCTATTATTTTTAGTAGTTGACGCCTTGCAGCTCTTAATAATATTATTCTCCGTTCTCCGCCACCATCAATGTCCCCGCCACCCCAGAACCCAGTGGTCTGGCTAGAGATGATGGCAAGAGGCCGGTCGGGATGACATTGGTGCCTTGGATATTGGGACGGCCCTTGGTGTGGGATGCTACTTGTGTGGATACCCTCGCACCGTCCCATCTTCAAGTTACCAAATCAAAGGCTGGCGCAGCAGCAGCCGCAGCAGAGAACCTCAAAAGACGCAAATATGTAGATTATTGGAGAAAACTACATATTTGAGCCATTTGGGGTAGAAACTTTTGGTCCGTGGGGTCCTTCAGCCCATGATCTATTTAAATTTATTTCAAAACGTTTGTTCGAGGTATCCTGTGACCAAAGGGCTGGTAACTACCTGGCTCAAAGAATCAGCATTGCCATACAAAGTGGCAATGCTGCCAGCCTTTTGGCCACGCTGCCGAGGTGGCTGACTTGATTTTTGCTGACGCTGATTTTTTTGTGGGACTACATCATTTGTAATTTGTTCTTAGTTTTTTTTCTTAAGATAGTTTTAGTTCATTTAGTTTTAATTAAAATTTTAATAACTTATAGTTTTAATTTGATATACTTTACTTAAAGTAAGTAGACTAGATAGGTACACTGTCACAATCCCAGTGCCACATATCTTTGTTTGTCTGTTTATGAGAACAAACAGACAAACAAAGATATGTGGCACTGGGCGCTGAGAAGAGATAAATGATTTTAGGTCAAGATAGAAAATGATTTTCAGTTTGACTGGGTCTTGCATGTTTATCTATATATGTATTTGTTACAAAATATAGTATCGTTGAGTTAGTATCCCATAATAAAAGTCTCGAACTTACTTTGGGTCTAGCTCAATCTGTGTGATTTGTCCGCATAAGTATATTGATTTGTTTATTATTTATTTTAATCTTTAAAGCCTATATCAACAGTCCAGTGAAGGAAAACGTCGCGAGGAAACCTACTGCACACTTGTGACTATGAATTGAATAGTGTGTGAAATGAAAAAGGCAATTGCAAATCACTGCATTATCCCTGCCATAAAAACGTCATTGTATACGTCTATATCCATACACCGACAAGTGATAGCGTATATCAGTCTACTGCAGCCCGGCCCTGTAGCATGGCACGCTTAACCCGGATATCTAAACTTTGTATCGAGCATAGTGCCTTCTCGCTCATTATTATTAAAGTCAAAGTCAAAAATCATTTATTTATCTTTGGATATTTATATCACTTGATAATTGTCATTTCTTGTTTCTTTCGATTAAATATGTGGAGCGAGATAGTAATAGATGTTATTGTTCGATAAACCTTGTCGCCGGAACCTTACTAGCCCCGGACTAAATGAGATATTTTATGGCTCCTTAGTAGGTATATCTCCTCTTAATCTTAGATCATAATATTTAATTTATCAACATTTCTCAATCTGAAACAAGACTGGATGAGGTACTTGAATTATTTAAAAATCAGTTTAGTACTTTGACTATTAAATAACAAAAACTAGAATGAATCTCAATTGTTAGTTGTTTTCTTTCCTAAGACTTTTGCCTAAACAAAAAGGGAAGGCTTCTGCCCAAATATGGGGCCTAAATTGTTAAAAATAAAGACTCTTCAGTTATGCTTACGATCACTATAATTTTACTGAAAAATTATAAATATAAAAATATTATTTTACTTTCATTACAATAGGTAACTTCCAATCGCCTACCGCGTAGGTTTCCACGTGGCAAGGATCCTGACATATGAATACTAACTACTCCACCCATCCATCAGATGACTCAGATCAGACTTGGACCCGACCTAGGTACTCTTACACCTACTCGTAGGTCTATTGTTTACAAAGTAAGTACATCATACATGAATATAAGAATAAGGGGAGGGCAACTGGATCTACAGCCCCGGGGCTTCCACAAAAGTGGGGTCCCCACAATAAGGACTTCAAAAAAAGCTTAGAAGGTTCCGTTAGTTAACGCTAAAATGTTATTTCGCATAATTCTTGTTTTCAATTATATTTACGCTACATGTTTGTTAAATACTAAAAGAATCTACTTGGTTTCACAATATATTATTTATTGAAGAACTGGACTGATATTTTTTTTTTTTTCATTTTATTTGGCAAATAATTTGAGGCTGTGGAACCTTCACTCCTTTGTTGCCCCGAGGCCTCCAACCCTCCAGAGCTCTAAATCCGGCCCTGATAAGAGCTTACTCCATCTGTAGGTAGTAGCTTATATGTACGGTACGCTTCAAAAATTGAGTCATAATTTCTCGTACTAGTTGTACGAAAAATGATGACTCCATTTTTGAAGCCTGACTGTACATTAAGTCTTCCAGGCTTTTTTTCGTCATAGCTAGTTCCCAACAATTTACCCTTTAAGGCATGCCATAGTAAACTATTAAGCCAAAGCCAAATTACTAGATACATTTTAAGCTTACGATATTATAACAGTGCAGACCTATTGGTATCATACTCAAATTATTAATTGAGTTCATAAAATTTCATAGCCAATTTTTCAGTGTGCATTGGATATAAATTATATCACATGTGCTTTCAAACACTAAGGGTACCGTTTTTAACCGACTCACAAAAAGGAGGAGGTTATCAATTCATCGCGATCTTTTTTTTATGTATGTTTACCGATTATTCAAAGAGGCTTACACCGATTTGAAAAATCTTTATTTTTTAAGATTATACTAAACTTATCAGCTGGCCTCATATATAAATTTTATCAAAACGGTTGTATAGTTTGGGGGTGAAGTCCGGTATTTAGGTTTGAATTTTTTTTGAGAATCAGGACACTAAAGCAAGTTATACTTTTAAAAAAGTAATATCTGACTACGGGAGCCTATTTCGGGTAACTACGAGTATTATTTATTTGAAACCAAACTCGAAATATATTTATTTTTTGACATGCACTTTTTTGTTTGTAGCATTTGTTATAATACATTTATTGCATACAAATTGTAACCTTTGTCACCCAGACAATAATGGCGAATCAATTGACATCTCATTTCTGAAAATTTGATAAGCTGTTTGGATACCTACTACAGTGGAACATACATAATAAATATCTACATACTTACATACATAAACTGCTAAAATCATTCTTGGCTTTGCCGTAGTCGGATAAAAAACAGGGATCGGCCTCGTACAAAAAGGCGATCGTGCTTCAAGCACAAGCAGCTGTAAAAGCACCAGCAGAGACTTGTGGCGCCCTCTACGTTATCACTTGCTTTTTGTTACTAATTAATAAAACAAAACGATAACAATGTGTAAATAAATTACACATAGACGTATACCCGTAGAGGTTATTTTTTTAATATAAATATGATTAGCACTGACATTGCCCGTGTTTTGTTTAACTGATTAGATATTTTAGTAAATACTTATGTAGAACATATTTAACTCAATTATTAAAATATATTCCTTAATCGAAACATGTATTTAATATAAGTACTTAATCAAGAAACATATTCATATTATTATCATCATAATATTTGGACTGGTGCGGTATTGGTTTCTGCATAATTTGAACAATTAAGTGTTTTTCGGTACGTTTCATTCTTTTTAGGTAAGTAACTCTAACTACTCAAACTAATGTAAAAAGTTAAATAAATCAGATTCAATCCATGAACTAATCTGACTCTAAAGAACATGAAAGTATTAATAAGTTCTTTTCGTTCCATTGAAAGTCCTGTAAGCTGACTTAAACAAATAACAAGCATACGGCCTACCTAAGTAAAAAAAAAAAAAAAAAGTTCATGATTTTATTTTACGAAGTAGGTCAATGCCTGGCTCTGTTTACCCCGTTAATCAATCACCGTCACATAGACCGTATGCATGTTTGCGTACTTAGTTGTACTAAAAAAATGGTTGTCTGTAACGCCGGTTTACGGACGTAGGTACTTTTACGTAATAATGTCATGACACGATAGATGCGCGTAACAAACCAAACGCTTAGGTCGATCGTGCCTCTCTATCGCAGTGTTCGGTAGATAGAGAGGGGACACTTGACTCTAACAAAAATTTGCACTATAAAACCGAAAATTTGAGAAACGGATCCTGAATCGAATAAAATACAAGCTCCCAATGTTTTTGAAAGTCTATTCAACGATACTCCTTGTTTACTACGGAACCCTGAAAAGGGTAGACACTTGTAAGCTAGTGACCAATTAGTGAACCTCGTGAGTTTCGTAGAGACAATTTGTCATGTTAAACATTTTGAACAGGCCTTGTGATAAAAAAAAAAGTGTGGCATTCGGGGACTGCCGCGGTAAAGCTATTGCATAGCATTTTTTATCAACTTATGCGATTATAATTTTTTTATTTCTATTTATGCAGTATTTTTTTTTTCTTTGATATAAATTCAAGTTTTTTCTTTGATATTAATTCAAGTTACACTTTTTGAGCGTGGTGACGGATAAGAAAAAAATTTTTTTCTCTTTTCTGTTCAAAGTTAATATCGTTTAAAATATTTTTATTATCTTACAATACATGTAGGTTATTCAAGAATTTTTATTATGAGCAGTTGGCAGCTAGTCTACACGCATACGTCACGCACACAAACACCGTGCTGAAGTCTGCCGAACTGAAAAGACGTTACGACGTTACGATGCACGGCTTTCAACGCCGCGCCGCTGTGCCGGTCGCCGGTTGCTGAGAAACGTTTAGGCGGAGTGGGGGTGTTAGTTTTTATTTTCGTTACGGAATTTCTTAATTCGGTCGCCGCGATAAAAGCTATACAATAGCTTAAAAAATTCCAAGTCCCTTTGGTGTTTTACGTAAATAACGTCATTTAAGTCTGTAAATGCCTGTTTTAAGTTAAATGACGTGACGTTATTTTCGTCTATAGGTTTGCATGTATATTACGTTTATGCCCATAACAAACGTAGCTACTTACGATAGCAATGCAACTCAACAAAAACCCCGCTCTGAAGCGTTACCACTGAGGATGCAACCGAAAACACGTTTGGATGATGATGAGAAACCTTGAGGAGCCCAGAGTACACATTGCAGAAGTGTAATTTTTGAAACGCTGAGTCACTATAAACAAATGTTTTTTTCCATACAAAAAACCATTCGAATTGTGACTCTGCGTTTCAGAAATATCACCACAGCTCGAAAACTTTGACACTAGTGTTGGCCGTACACACAGCACCAGTGTAAAACAAAATTCACTGATCCTAACAAAAAAGATTGCTAGCTAATTGATTGCAACGGGCGACCATCGTTTCTAACGTAGTTTTTTTTTAGGTTGTTCAAATCTGGTGACATAAAATGGAAGAGGATTATGATGGTAAAAGTAAGTAGTTATTCATACTTTAATATTTTAAATGCGTATAAAATAATATGAGTAAAAAAAAACCCCATGTAGTGCCCTACTTAAAAGAGAGAATTGTCATAGGTAAGTACTTATGGGTTGTTTCCAAATTTCTGCTTTTTATGTGCCATCCAAATGATTGTATGGCGTTTTACTGGTCCAAGCTACTAATGCTTTTTATGTGCCATCCAAATGATTGTATGGCGTTTTACTGGTCCAAGCTACTAATGTGATCAGTAGCACAGGCTGAACATGTTGTAACAATCTTTAAAATTACGCAAAAACTCTCTGGGTTGCACAATATATCATAGTTATCTAGACTAGCTGTCTTCAATAACGACCTTGTTATTTTTTTTTTGTATTTTACACTTATCGCGCTGCAGCGGTAAGTCTGCTTTAAGTGTCCTTGCACACCGCTCTAGATTCGCTAAAAATCTGCTGTTCCATACTATTTTACAATACTTAGAATCCCAAAATGTATGGAACAGCAGATTTTTTTTTTTTAGTTGGATTGAGTCGGTCCTATACAAAAAGTTGCTTATATTCATGAGTACTTTCACCAGTAGAAAGGATGCCAATGATTTTAAAAACACCCTGTATTTTGCCATGCTCTTTGAAATATAAGTGCAATATCTTAACACACATCGAGGCATTTTAATTATGTTGACAATGTTTTCTTTTATCAACTATGGTGTGTACTTCGCGCGTAACTAAAGTCTGTGTGTAAGCATCATATGATGAACGGAACGAAACTGATATTTGGTGTCTATGGTTATAATTCTATGGTGCCTACACTAGAACGTAAAAACACACAAACAAAGAGTATATAATCTCACTTCGTTTTAGTACATATAGGTCGTTACGGTTGCAAAATGATTCTCGGACTCTTACGGTCTTACACCAGTATTGCGCAATTCGTGCAAATATATATCTATGAGTCATTTAAGATGTTCATAAACCGAATGATAAATAACGCTTAGATAGGTACTTGCAGAGGGGCAATTTTGCCACGTGTCTAGGATAGGGCGCAATATTTCAAGATAGTGCTGGATACAGGCCTCCTCTAATTGTCATTTTGGAAAATCTTGGAAAAGAGCGCTGTTCCTGCGACGGAAATAATGATGACGATCAATAACAACAATTGTAAACAATCACTAATGTAGTTAGGGGTGTCTAAATGTCACTTACATGATTTAAAAAAAAAAACATTTTCAACAAAAACAACCGAATTCATTTTATTTCAGTATCTTCTAAAAAAAACTTGTCAAAAGCAGATCACAAGTGGCGAAGATATCGCGTAACATAAATTAAATACAAAAATATTTAAAAAAAAAAACATATGGGTCAAATTGATAACCTCCTCTTTTTTTTGAAGTCGATTAAAAACCAAGTTTCTTTATTGCTTCCACAGACCAGAAGCAGGACATCTAGTGCAACCATGCTGTACTAATATACTTTTCCATGCTAACCTGGGAGAAAAATTAAACCTTAGAATGTTCCAGCTCCTTCTCTTTTGAGCAGATGATAAAAGCCGATCGAGGGCAAAAATAAATTGGGCATAAATGGGCATAAACGAGCGTATTGGGCAAAAAAGAGTTTACGCCCAAATAAATGCCTGATTGCTGGGCAGAAATAAATAATTTAATTTTAGTTAAAAGAAGCAGGAAATAAATCGGGATTTTGTAAATCATAACTAAATAAAATAATAAAGTATATTATCGCCATAATATAATCACAGTCACGTTAAATAATAATAAATTTAGCTAGTGATAGATAAATAAATTCAAATTATAATTGATTACTTTGCCTAAAGTATCTTGTCATTATTCATAATACCTGGGCATGAAAAGTGCCCTCATTACTCGTTTATAGTCCATAACATTTATGAAGATTGGATTCGATACTTATGTAACAAAATTTCGCAAAACATTGACACATGGGTAGTAACTTGTATGATAAACGAATGTTTGTTTTTTTCATTTGATCCCTAACATAAATACATTTGAATTCGACGGCGTCTTGCAGTCACTCCCGTGATCATTTACATTGGAAACGTTTGTGTGTGTGTGTGTGTGTGGTTTTTTTTGTTATTGTTTGTTACGATGGTTTTACCAGTAATATGTCTAGCAGGTACTTTGATCAAATACGGACCCTCATAGTCATAAAACTTAAAAACCGTTTACTAAACCTATTTTAGTTAAAACATGTATTGTTCTTTTCCCTTTTTTCAATATTTGACATTGAAAGAACGAGGCAAAACATTTTTTTAACTAAAATAAGTTTGGCAGACGTTTGTTCTTTTTTATGAATATGGTTTAGTGTTTATTTAATAGGTATTTATAACACTGAGGGAAAAGTTAACTTGTCAGTTTTTATTTAAAATTGCATTCACTTTGGCCTTTATGAAAAGTTAGCAAAGTAGGTACACTAAATCTTGGCTTCTAAATATTAGAAAAAAACCGGCAAATAGCGTGTCGAACCACGCGCAGTGAAGAGTTCCGTAGTTACAAATGCCGACTTTAACTTTGTAGAAAACTAATTTTTAACTAAATTTGTATGAATTTTTCCTTTTCCAAGGACATTTTATAAATTGGTCACCAAGAACTTTATAATTGATAAACCGTACTTAGCTCTGATAGTTTTTCTGTAAACTTAAAACCATATACAACCGTTTAGCACATAGATGCACACTTGACTTTAACAAAACGGATCCCTAAATTGAAAACTGGTGTTCACAATCTTAAATTTTTTTTGAAAGCCTTATTTAACGATAACCCCCATTTTACATGTAGATATGGAAGCTAGCTACCCCAAAAAAAAGTACCACTTTATGGACGAACATATTAAGGACGAACTCCGTCCATACAAAAAAAGTAGGTGAAGAAAATGATAAATGTTAAAATAAAAATCTATAAACCTAGTTTTTTTTTTATTATATAAAAAATCATTGGCTTCAGATAACATTTAGGAGTGGAATTTTTTTTATCTCTTTTTGTATGGACCACTTTTTGAATAGACCAGAAAATACCTTTGGAACTTTAATGAGATGGCGATGGATACCTTTACCAGAGATGTCATAGTATGTGTACTGTATCCAATACAAACTGGAGCTAAAACTGTCTAAACTATAATAGATACTTTTTCGGATTAATAAGAGTAATATTTTGTTGCAGGAAATAAAGAAGAATCCCATAAGTCGTAAGTTCGTTTATTCTCTTGTTATTTCTATTTAAATACTGTATAGCCACTTGTTAGCAGATTTCCTCAGGATGTTTTCGTTCACCTAAAACAAGTGGTGGTAGTTGAAACATGAAACCGTATACATATGAATACAATCACTCGTAGTGAGATTGAACTCGTGTCAGGTCTCACAGGAATACAACCAGGGGGTATTCCTCGAAGCGCAACCATTTTGAGGCGCACCTTAACTATTCCACGATGCGCACCTTTTATTTGCGCTCACAATAGCAATAGAGCATATGCACGTTTTTTGTTTTATTTGCTTGATAAAATTCTTGTTATTCACATTAAATAAATATGAAAGAATTTATAAAATATCTTAATCAGCCACGAACATGTGATACTTTAAAGTTTCAATTATAAAAAGAAGTCCGATATGGACTGGTGACGTCAAAGTCCATACCATTTATACATTTGCCATAGAAAATAGCGTTTTTGCGAGTGAGATAGACATATTTTCATAAAATCGTTATATCCCGTTCGTTTTTTAATCAATTTTTATTCTGTTTTCACTGTTAGTACTTTAATTTTGAATATTTATGGATGAAATGGTTAGTTAACACATTTTTTTCATGCAGATTCCTTATTGAAATATTAATATTTCGAAGCGCACCCACGTCAAAAAGGTGCGCTCAGAGCAATAGTTAAGGTGCGGCTCATTAGGTGCGAATCAAAATGGTTGCGCTTTAAGAAAAACCCTAATGGCAGTGCCTAAACCACTTGTGTCAGCACCGCTTGATAATACGTTGCCTATTTTTACAGTTGGCTACAAAAGTTCTGCTTACGATGTCATCAAAAAGATCCAACGCCCGCCTGGGAGCCAGTTTGGTGGTCCAGGGTGTTTCCTTTCCCTTACTTCTCTACGTATAGACAGGCCACTCAGCAACTATGCATTGTTATGTTTTGTAAGTATTTGTACATGATGATTTTGCAACCCGTAGCTATATCTTAGAATCAGAATCACTAGAACACAAAACCTTAAGACGGTCACTCTCCAATTTTTTTCTCTACCTGATACTACATTCATACATACTTTCACGCCTGTTTCCCATGGGGTTAGGCGGAGACTAGATTTCCACTTGCTACGATCCTTGCGAACCTCTTTTGCTTCGTCAACACTCATTACTATTTTCATAATTTAATTTCTACCTAATTACAACACGTAATCTAAATTATACTTATTGATTTGTAAAGGTCTAATTGCTGAATAAACATCTGAATTTTGAATTTATTTATTTTTTACTAAAAAGAAGCGAAGCGACGCGTTAATTCGTCGGAGAATAAAACGAGACATTGCATAGTCGATAGGTTTTTACATTTGATGTTAATGTTGTAAAAAGCAAGTAAAAAGATAATGATGCGTTAATAAGGTAGCGAAAAAAACTGGAGAATGACCGAAGAACAAAGCCCTCTTTTTCGCTTAGGGTCTTACGGCCTCAGGCTCTGTCTGCTTAGAGCCGCTAGATCCAAAATGCTCGGTCTGCCTCATTATTGATAAAGCCGTGATTGTGTAGGTATGTATGTACCTCATCATCATCATCAGGTCTTTTTAGTCTCCACTGCAGGAGCATGACCCTCTATAATACTAAAGCCATACTTGGCCAGAGCACCCAGAGAATTTGGCTTACACTCTCCACGCTGGCCGGATGGTTGATCGGGGTTTTTTTTTTCCTACAGCAAATAAACTTGGTAGCTTGTATCTCCTAAGTGGCCTTCTAAGACTTCCACGGGAAGACTTGGAGTGTTCCTATTCCACTCCGCCGGAAACCACACGGCGATTATGTACCTACATAATATGTAATATGTAGCTAATGTTTTTTTTTCAGTTCTTTTGACATGGGGCATCTTATACACGGAGTTGGGAGAGTCCATAGGCCTCAATGGAGAACTCCTCAGTATGACCCTACTTGTCATCGCTTCTTATTTGGTGGGGTGGTTGTGGTTAAAGATCACCACTCTACCAGCTCTTATAGGCATGCTAGTCACGGGGATTCTCTTCCAAAATCTGAATCTGGTCAAAATGACAGACGATTATAGCAAATTAAACCAAGATCTGAGGTAAGACTAGTTCTCTCTATAAAGATCACAGAATAATGTTAATAAAGAAGGTTCAAGGCGAATAGGATTTAGTTTTTTCAAGCTAAGTACATAACATTAGAGTAATATTTGTGTACTAGGTATATTATATTCATAACTGTTTCAAAGAGCTCAGTTTTTAATATTACTGTGGTTAATATTTCATTCTTTCAGAAAGGTGGCTTTAGTAATAATTTTGACGAGGGCCGGCCTAGGGCTGAATGCTAACGTTCTGAGGAAACACTACGCAGCCGTCCTGCAACTAGGTCTCCTACCTTGGCTGGCAGAATGTGTGGCTATCGCTGTCACCACTCACTACCTACTCAGCTTGCCGTGGATATGGAGTAAGACAATACAATACAAATACTCTTTTTCTACTCCTGTACTGTTATCTGTCTTTTAAATGGTCCCGAACACTAATATAAGAACATAGATTATATGATTTCAGAAAAGTCTATAGTCTATTCCTAATATAATAGCACATGTGTCGTTATTTCGCCAAAACGATACTCCTAACCATAGACCTATAACTTTTTTCTTTTGGTCTACCATACTGCCAACATAATAAAATCGTTATTTTAACATATGGTGCCATTTTTCAAACGTGGAGTCACTGAACAAACGGTTTTTTGTATGAAAAACATTCGTTTAAGTGACTTCATGTTTAAAAAATGGCACTTTTAGTCACTAGGAAGACGCCAATAAAAAAAAATTAAGTCTTCCATAGATACCTAGTATCTACCAAACATATGGTAGTATTTCGTACTTTTCTTTGTTTATTTTTGTATTTATTTTAGTAAATGTAGTCGTAGAAAAAGTATTGTATGCAACGTTGTATAAGTAGTCAAAAAATGCTCGATGGCGTCAAACCTGCGCCACTCGCATTTTTAACCCTCCTTATACAACTGTTGCATAAAATACTATTTTTGCACCATAAATAAAAGAAAAATCATATAAAAGAAAAAAAGAAGATAGAATTATGATACAAAGGCGGACTTATCGCATAGCAATCTCTTCCAGTCAACCAATAAGACATTGTTTTGGAAAGCCACAAGGAGGGTTGACAATTTGACATAAGGCATGCTACCATGGGAGTCTGGCAGAAAAAACAACTTAGAATTTACTAGTTGTTTCTCTTCCCGCTTATATCGTGAGAGCTGATCGAGGGAATGAGTAAAAATGACAATCGTGATAATAGGCGATGTAGCCGAAGGCGAAGATGGAAAATTGAATCAAAATATTATACACTATTTTGATTCAATTTTCCACCTTCGCGCCTACCATCACGCTATCTTACGGACCTAGACTCTGTCTGCTTAGAGCCGCAAGACCCAAAATAAAGACAAAGATAAAGACGTGTAGGGTATAAATGTATGCGGCCGGTCGCTAAACCACTATGAAATCGTTTTATTGCTTCCTGATTTTGATTCTTTACATGCCACGAAGCGCAGCATTCTTAACATCAAGAGAATAGATAAGAGTCCTAATCACCAGACGTGAGTTACTGCCACTAAATGAAAATGAGAGTGGGCCGAACACGTCAGCCGCATGTCGAACAAATTATGGGCCAAATGCCAAAACTTTTACTCTGTGTTCCCTAGTGGGCTGATTACACACGGTAGGTAGTCTTACTTAGAAAAGAAATTCAAAGAAATATCTATTGAATGTTGTTAGCATTATGGTTTAATTTAGCTCGCGTCAGAACTCCTCACCTCATAGTTTAGATACATTAATTGCAAGCCAATTTCATTCTTAATTCTCTGGACAAACGATTTTGTAACTGAATTTTCCCCTCCGAAGTAGTCACCGCGCGCATAGTAATAATGTAGATATATTTTCGATACCTAAACGGGGAGTGACACAGGCCTGGTAAAAGTTTTTTGCCTGTTCAATCAAATTGAAGCAATACCTCGTGACACTGTGGTATACTTTCGATCTCGCAATCTGCAGAATTTCATACTTCGGATCAGGTAGGTAGTGTAGTATTTTGTTCTTCTTTGAAGACTTCATCTTCTACGCCATTTATATCCATCGTTTTTCATATTTCCGAATATACTTTCGATCACGCAATCTGCAGAATTTCAAACTTCGGATCAGGTAGGTAGCGGAGTATTTTGTTCTTCTTTGAAGACTTCATCTTTTACGCCATTTATATCCATCGTTTTTCATATTTCCGAATATTGTCGTTTTTATCTAGTCCTTTGCCTGACTCTGTTTTATTTGGTTTTTCGTCTTATCATTTTATCACTTTATATTTGTTCAACACAATATTTTATTACTTTATATTTGTTCATCAACATTGGATCACCTCTGCAGCATAGTGGTTAACATGCCCAGTCCGCCACTCCAGAGATTCTGGGTTCCATCCCCAGCCAGGGCAGATTTTTTTCAAATTGTCCTGTGTCTTGGGTATTTATCTATATAAATACGTACTATACATATAGTATTATTGAGTTAGTACCCCATAATACAAGTTTAAACCTAGTTTGGGGCCAGCTCAATCAGTGTGATTTGTCCTAACATATTTATTTATTTAAACATTACAGGTTTCCTCTTAGGCTCGATGATTGCATCAGTCTCTCCGGCAGTGGTGGTTCCCTGTCTCTTCAGACTCCGAGATGCAGGCTATGGAGAGGCTAAGGGGATCCCCACTCTGCTATTAGCAGCAGCTGCTATTGACGACTCCATCAGTGTAGCTGTGTTCTCTATTATATTGAGTGTGATATTCTCCACAGGATCAGTAACTTATAATGCTGTTAAGGTATGTAATAATAGGATTTTAAACAATTGCACTTTGAACAAATTATTTTATAAACGGGACTTAGATAGTACTCTGCGACTACGAAAGATAACTAACGTAACGTAAGGTAACTCTTAAAACATTAGACGCAACATAAGAGGTTTGTGCTAAGTTTTGTATCATGAATCATGCTTAAATTTCGTTTGTCTTATTTATTAAACGCAGACTGAACTAACACTACCTAGTTTTTGGTTTAACACTCAAACCATTACCAAACCAAAACATGTTTTGAAAGTGAACATTACAACTGTCAACTTGTTGGAGATGATTATCGGACTAAAGATTTGTCATTTTCATTAATATCTGAGTAAAATTTTATAAAGGAAAACAAAACATTCAATTTCTTTTTTTCGTGTCAATGGGCTCAAATCACACTATATTTTGACGTAGTGATTATATGCTTTTTAATATTTTGGCCCTCCGGTGAGTAGCTACTCTTATGCCTTCTCTCCGACACCGAAATAATAACAAAAACATGATCATAAACAAACCTCTTACATATAGAGATATTAGACCGAAATACGTGGGGCGCACTATAAGTTTCCGGAATGAATATGAAAAAATACTATTAAAGGTACAAAATTAATTTATTGTTTTTCAAAATAATCTCCCTTGGCGTCTATGCACTTTTTCATTCGATGAAACCAGTTTTGAAAACTTTTGTGCCACTCCTCTGTGGTGACCTCTGAAACGTGTTTTTCATACTCCTCGACAGCCTCTTCTGGTGATGAAAATCGTTGACCGCGTAATTGGTTCTTAATTTTTGGGAACAGAAAAAAGTCACAAGGTGCCAGGTCGGGACTGTATGCAGGATGACTCATGAGTTCTACATTTTTCGCCTTCAAAAAGTCGTTTGTCTGTCTGGCCGTGTGAGAACTAGCATTGTCGTGGTGCAGGATGATACGGCGTTTACGGTTATTTTTACGGAGTTCGTCAATAACTTCCGGCAAACAAATGGTCGTGTTCCAGTCACTATTCACTGTACGACGATTCTCTAAAGCAAAAGTAGCCACGTGTCCAGTTTTATTAAAAAAAGAAGCAATCATCCGCTTAGATGCACTTTTCACGCGCGCCACTTTGGTTGGTTTCGGCTCATCTTGAAAGACCCATACGCTCGATTGCTGCTTTGTTTTGGGATCGTAGCAATAAATCCATGTTTCGTCACCTGTTACTATGTCCCACACCAAATTTGACGCACCTTCGTTGAATCTGGTAAGCATGGCACTGCACCAAGTGACGCGGTCCGTTTTTTGAGCCTCGGTCAAGTTGTGTGGGATCCACCGCGAGCACAGCTTTCTCACACCCAAATGTTTGTGTAGGATTAATTGTATTTGACTCATGCCTATTTCTAAGGATGCGCGAATTTCATGGTAGGTCACATGCCTGTCTGTTTCAATCATACGGCGCACAGCATCGATGTTTTTGTTGGTCACAGCGGTGGACGGCCGACCATCGCGAGATTCGTCACTGAGATTGATACGACCACGCTTGAATTCTGCAAACCAGCTATAAACAGTTGTCTTGCATGGTGCTTCATTGCCAAAAGCTGTTTCAAGCCGAGCGATGCTCTGTTGAGCTGTCAAATTACACTTAAAATCGTAGAAAATCATACTACGAAAATTTTCCCGAGTTAAATCCATGTTGATGCAGACACACAATTTTTTAAATGGCGCCACAAGGTAAAAACAAAAGACAGTCAGATGAAACAAACTGCATTCTACAGCCAAAGAGTTCTATTTTCAAATGTTGCAATAAATTTTTAAATATTGTTTATGTAAGTGGCCAGTTCCGGAAACTTATAGTGCTCCCTATGTAAAAAATTAAAAATACGTCTGCCTAATAATGGATTCTAATTATCTGAAATAAAAATGATTTAATTTTTATTTATTTAAAGACTCTCCAAAGTAGTATTTACTCAGATCTTCCTGTTTTCATCAAATCTGTAATATGTGAGATAAGATTTTTTTTTTTGTTTCAGGGTCCATTATCAATACTAGTTGGCGTAGCCTTAGGTTCTGCCTGGGGAGCTATGTTGTCATTTATTCCAGAGAAAGGAGACAAGTATTTAGTTTCTTTGAGATTTTTAGCCTTATTTTTAGGTGACCTCTTTGCGTTGTTCATTTCTAGTATGGTGGGTTGGAGTGGGGCAGGTAAGAACTACAGATGTATTTTTATGATTATATTGTCTAATACCTACGTATAAGATTTCTTTACGAAAATATGGTACGAAATCTAACAATAGTTAGGTACCTTAAGGTAAGGTATGTTATCACTCATCAACTTATTAAACAATCGTTAGTAAATTGATAACACAGGTACTTACCTATATTCCTATATACCTATATTGGGACTAATTACACTAATTGAGCTAGCCCCAAAGTAAACGTAAACGTGTTATGGGATACTTACTCAACGGTACTATGTTTTATAATAAATACATATATAGATAAACATCAAAGACCCAGGTAAATTTAAAAATGGCCATTTTCTATTATGCCCTAGCCGGGGATCGGAACCTGCGAACTGCGGACTAGCGTGGTTACCACTACGCCACGGAGGTCGTCAACTTACAATATGTGATACGATGTGTATTTATTTAAACTAACAGGCCTTTACCTTACTAACACTTAGGGGACGTAGGTACCCATCTACGTGACACATTTTTACAACTTTTTACTCCCAAGAGAAAAAAAATCCTCAATTTTTTTTAAACAAAGATCAAAGTGACAACTGAACGAATGCATGAGTGCACTATAATTTGAATATAGCTCGAAAATGCGTAAGATTTCTCTTGTGGATATTGACTACGTCACCAAAGACGTCACGAAAATCACCCCCTTTCCTCCCCCCTCTCCCCCTTTAACCAAGCATGGTATTTTGAATATCCAATCCCCCTCCTAAAAGGGTCACGTACTATGGGTATGTTCCCTACCTTTACGTGATTTGTCGTAGTAAGAATGTAGTCTAGTAAATTGTTTGGTTATAATATAAGCAATTATCTAATTTAATTACTTATTTATTTTTTAGGACCAATGGCTATAGTTTCTTCAGGATTTGTAGCAGCATATTATTGGGAAAAACAAGGTTGGGTGGTTAACAAGAATCCTGTGAGTGAAATATTTAGGATACTGTGGATATTCTTTGAGCCCATACTCTTTGCATTTACTGGCGCTCAAATTACGGTTAGTATCATTTAGGGTTATAGTGTAAGTATGTAGTTTTTCAAAACACGGAACAACAGGTAGTATTTTCACGATAGACAAATCTTTCCCTTACTGCAAAAGGCTTTTAGTCTAGCAATGAACTCAATAAAGGCCTACAAAAAACGATATCTTCGGTAGCTCTAATAATGTTAGATTATTTTTTTACAGATCAGTGCCTTAGACCCTACAATCATTAAAATGGGTGCCATTTGCCTGGTATCGTGCCTTGTATTCAGAATGATTGCAACTCTCATATTCAGCTTCGGCTGTGGCCTTAATAAGAAGGAGAAGTTGTTCATTGGTATCACCTGGTTAGCTAAAGCAACTGTGCAGGTATTAAATTAACTCATTAATAACGCTATTTTAGTTGAACACTGTCTTATACATATCATCATCATCATTTCAGCCGCACAACGTCCACTGATGGACATAGGCCTCTACCAAGGATTTCCAAAATTACCGATCAAGAGCGGCCTGCATCCAGCGCTTTTCAGCGACCTTGGTCAGGTCTTCTAACCACCTTATACATATAAGAGGCGATAAAATAAAGAAATTAATTATTAAGTAGGTACCTTATTTTAAAGGTAACTTGGTTTCAACTTTAACCTTTATTTATTACTCGTTGACATCTAGTAAAATGAAATTATATTATCTGTCAATGTTAACTTGATTTGGTTGAATAATCGTTTGAACCTATAGTAATAAATCTAGTTTTATTTTTAATTTTATATAGTTTCTTATTTAATTATTGGTTCATTATTGGTTTGTTAAGTTAAAAACTGCATTTTGCTCGGGTAATTCCATCACACACAATGGCAACACTCTCAACCAATGACGATAGTAATGTCAGGAGAGAATACCAGAATAAGTATACAAAGAGTTAAGTAATATAGAGGTAAGTATAATAATATACACCACGGGTGCACTATTTTAAGCCGAAAATCACGCAGCTCTTAAATCAAATTGGGGTTTTCTAATTACATACTAAATTATTTTTCTTGTTACAGGCAGCTTTAGGCCCTGCGGCGTTAGACTTGATCCAGGGTGGTCAAACTTCGGGTCTTCCAAAGGAAGATGAGCTATATTATGGCAAAGCAATTCTAGCTATGAGTGTTCTTAGTGTGATAATTTCAGCGCCTCTGGGCGCACTTCTCATTGCAATCACCGGGCCTAGATTACTTAGCAATAAGGATAATGGTAATCCTCTTTTAATTATATGTATATTTTTCTTGCGATCTATTAACTTATCATCTCGCCTTTATCTTCCTTAACTACTTATACTGCTACTACTAATACATACGTATTAAGATTATATTCTTCTATCCGAGATTATTTTTCAGTGTTATATGTACACAATCTTATGAGTCTTATGACATTACTCAAAAAACATACTTAGTGAAAATTATATTTTCCATAGAAATACACAAACATAGTTTTGGCATAGAAAGTCGATTTTTGCGCAATGAAAAAAATATAACCTTATCTCGAATTTATTATGGGTTTGGGTAACTTTGTGTATGAAACTATGAACTAAACATTTTATCCATATACAATGTCCTTTTTAATTAAGTACAAATATTTTAAGGGGCGATTCAGTCCATCATTTTGAACAACTTTTCCCAATAAATGTATACAGAAATACGAAAAAAAATTTTTGGTTCTCATACAAATCGAAGTAGTCACGTGATATAGTTAGTATGAAAAATGCAAAAATAAAATGCGTATTCCGTTAAACATTTACTGGGAAAAGTTGTTCAAAATGATGGACTAGATCACCCCTTAAAATATTTGTACTTAATTAAAAAGGACATTGTATAATTGATTCATCGATAACACTGTAAATACTGTAATCATCATACATTTTAAGCTACTACTGTCAAAAGAGCTTCAATTTCCCACAATTACGGGAATTATGGCACCTTCACAACAAGACCTAAGCCTGAAAATGACAGTCAAAACAGTGGAGATGCACGTAATGAGTACCAAAGCTGTGTACAGTACAATCTGTAGAGGTAAGGTAAGGTGCATATCATCTCCATCAGGGTGTCTGGTTGTATTTTTTTTCGATGTTGTTTGTGATTTGTTTGTCCTAAAGGGTTGTCAATTCGCCAATCATCCTTTAAAAATTGTCTAAAACCTCATCACATCCCTATATCACCAGAATCTTTGATGAGGTTTTAGATGTATTTTTTTTCCGAACCGCCTCCATTCTAGCCTCGCATAATTGGGACAAGCCCTTAGACTTATATGTCTCGTGCCTATATGTACAGAAGACTCCACTTCCATTAAGGCTCTCCATTTCATTACGCGTCCCCATTTATACTATTTACAGCGTCGTATTCGAAAACTCTTAAATCGAGGCTGGGTAGCTGTGTATTATGTGACCTGGGCTCTGTGTACCATTCAAGGATTGAAATACCTGTATTTATGAGAAACCGGTACCATTGACCTTTGTGCGGTACCGGTTCCAGACATAGTATCTGTGCTATCTGTACCGGTACTATTTTTCCGTCAGTATCGGTATCATAACGGCACCAGGGAGAGAGAGCAGTCAGCAGATACTAACAGGCACAAGCATAAAGCAGATAGCAAGCAGGTACTTAAATTAGGTACCTATATTAGTACTTGTACCTGGAGGAGTACCGGTACCCATCTATTACAAGTACCCAGGTACTGAAGTGGAATGAACCTCTAAATACCGGTACAAAACCTGTATTTTGGTACCGGTTCCAAGCCTTGGTACAGTCAGCAAAAGAGATACCTGACCAGGCCCTTATCTAAGTCTAGAATTTTCTCTCGAACTAAAATAGTATTTTATGCAACAGTTGTATAAGAAGGTTCATAAAATGCGAGTGGCGCAAGTTACAATGCGAGCCTTGGCGAGCATCGTAAGGAGACGCCATCGAGCATTTCTTGACATACGTATACAACGTTGCATACAATACTTTTTCTACGACTACATTTACTAAAATAAATACAAAAATAAACAAAGAAAAGTACGAAATAGGTACTACCATATGTTTGGTAGATACTAGGTATCTATGGAAGACTTAATTATTTTTATTGACGTCTTCCTAGTGACCAAAAGTGCGATTTTTGAAACATGGAGTCACTTAAACGAATGTTTTTCATACAAAAAACCGTTTGTTCAGTGACTCTACGTTTGAAAAATAGCACCATATGTTAAAATAACGATTTTATTATGTTGGCAGTATGGTAGATCTAAAGAAAAAAAGTTATAGGTCTATGGCTAGGAGTATCGTTTTGGCGAAATAACGACACATGTGCTATTATATTAGGAATAGACTATAGACTTTTCTATAGTCTATTCTAATATCTATTATAAAATCATAAAATCTATGTTCTCATATTAGTTTTCGGGACCATTTAAAAGACAGATTACAATACAGGAGTAGAAGAATAATATTAACATGTTTATTCAGAAAGATTTTAATGAGGTCTTTTTGAATATACAT
This sequence comes from Acrobasis suavella, assembly GCA_943193695.1. Classification (NCBI taxonomy): domain Eukaryota; kingdom Metazoa; phylum Arthropoda; class Insecta; order Lepidoptera; family Pyralidae; genus Acrobasis; species Acrobasis suavella. Next base: position 6,048,686 of record OW971941.1, read on the forward strand.
TTTCATGTTAAAAGTATTTTCAGTTTAAGAGAAAATTCAAGATATAGATAGGAACCTGATTAGGTATCTCTTTGCCATTTAAACGAAAAGTCTATTACCATTAGTAAGGTAGGGAACGAAGTTAGAACATTCCGGGACACACAGCCCGACACAATCCGGCTTAACCTACCTTAAGTGTGTTCATTTTTTATATGTTTCAGATACTAAAACTACAGATCTGAATGACGAAGAAAATTTAAGGATTACTCTAGATACACATGTTTAACTATAATCGAGGGCGGATCCACCGTCGCGTTGTGGGCACGATTGGCATTCCCACAATCCTATGGACTTGTGACGTCAGCGTCACACATTCACGGTCATTTGAGGTCGATAGGCTGATCGCAGTGCGGCTAAGATTTTTTAAATAGGATTTCTATAGGGTACCTAATTTTTTAGGTGGGATACAGAGGATCGCATTCAGTTTCAAAACGACTGTTTGGTACGATTAAAAATTAAAAAGTTCCTACTTATAACGTAATCCTATTTATACTTAACGAACGGGTTATGTACCGCCTTACCTCAAATACAACAAATTCCTATATATTTTTTTTTTACTTATTAACATTTATTTTATTTTTAGATTTAGTTTCTTGTTTAATTTTAACCTTAATTGTACGTTAATTTATTTATTTTCTCTTAGTAAATATTTTAGATTCTTATTGTTTGTAAACATAAAAAAAATTATAAATTAACAACCTACCTACATGTTTTATGTAGTAAGTAGGTAAATCAGTAAAATACCTACATAATTTGCCAAGAAACTTTTATTTACTTTTCACCTTATCTTGTTTGTATAAAAAAAAATTCATTGATGACGTATTCTAAAGCATTTTACGCAAGGCATTCAACACTTTGGGGGATTTAGTAAAATAATAAGTCAGAAGACCTAACTTTCTCGAAGGCTCTAATAGTGCCTCGATGACACCGAATGCGGTAAAAGATAATTTTTAGATGATAAGAATATTATCTTACTACCTAGACACTTATCTAAGCCTTTCCAAAACCCAGTATTTTTAAAATTATACGTCTTCTGATTATAATTTATGCAATAAAAAAAATGTAGGTCTATGGATTATAAAAAGGTAACTTTAACGCACGTGTAGCAGGTTAAAAAGCTTTTTTTTAGAAGCTACTAGCTTAACCCCCAGGCTCTGCACAGGTTCAGTGGTTGAAGCGTGAAGAGGTAACAAACAAATAAATATACAAATTCACTTCACATTTATGGACCGAGCGAGCGAAGCATCTCAGTTTCGAGATTGGCCAAAAATGCTTTTGTCCGGCTGTCCGGTTGTCTGAAAAATACGGTCGCATTTCTCAATCAATTCTCTAAGTGGCCAACACTGGTGCCAGATTGTAAAATTTTGTGAGAAGGTTCAAAAATTATACAGATATTTTATGTCGACTTAGTTTTTCAAAATTTTTAAAAATGGCGGAAGTATGTGAGTTGAAAATATTAAAAATATCATATTTTAGCTATTCCTAAAAAAGATAATAACATTATCAACAAGCACGAGTTACTCATGTTGAGAGTCAGCTCAAAGATATACCTAATTTTTTTTTTGTTCTTTGTAGTTACTGGCTTGTTAATAATGTCTGTGTGTCTCCCGTTAGTTTTAAACAAAAAGACATAAATCTTTTTGTTACCCTTATTAACCCGCAACTTATTTGGGTTGGGGTGACCCGCGAGGTCTACAGCTGACAGAGCCACTCATGAGCCACTAAATAGTAACTTTAGTTGAGATTGATATTCGTATCCTACTGAAAAAGCTGAGGACATCAAAATAAAGGTTGACAACTAATAGGACTTATTTATTTACTTATCTAAAATATGGGCGTGTCGTGGTAAATTTAGTAAGTACCTACCTGAATTTTTGATCCAATATTACTTTGCGATTATTTACACAATGACTATATATAGCCATTATTATAAGTATAATACACACATATTATTATAAGTATAATACATACCCTAGATTAATATTACTTTTTTTGTGTGTTTGGCAAAATAAATTAAACTGTAAATTAGATTTAAGATTTTGGAGAAAAATAATTTAAAAAAAAAGGTCCACTAACATGGTTGTCGCCCTTTGAAAAACTGATTGAATGAACGCGCCCTTAAAATGGTTTTCTCTCGATCTTTCGAACGCACTAATTATTGACACGCGTATGACAGTGCCAATGTCAACTGTCACAAAGTCCAAATAGTTTTTGTTTATGTAGTTTGTTTACAAGAGAGTACTATGTTCCTTGGTTTACATACTTTCTTTTTGCTATTTAATTTTCGGTATTTTTATTTTATTTTCAATAGGTAACTGCTTGTTCAAATAATCCTGTTTAGTAATTGATAATTAAATGTCTGTTATAATAATTGCGGTTGCAAGTGAAAGTGGTGTTCCTATATTTTCAAGAAAACGCGGCAACAATGAACATGTAAGTACAAAACTTTAAACTTTTCAGCTTATATACGGTGTAAATCAGCGGACTTTAGGTTTTTGTTATGTCTCTGAGCTTTAAGACCGCCGAATATTTCTGGTTCTATCTATCTTCATATTAAAAGCATAATTATTTCCAGTACACTCTTGTATATTGTTTATCAACCTAGTTTTGTTTTCTTCTGGTTGGCTCAAATTTTGCGGAAATTTTCTTCTTTTAAACTTGTAATCTAATTATTTTGTATAATTGTAAGAAGGCCCATTTTATTTAAAAAAAAAATTGAAAAAGTCCGTTTTAGATTGCAAAATTAAGTTCTGTGTTTGTCTTCAAAACAAAATTTGATTCATGTTCCTACCTTTTTTTTTGCGAAAATATGTAAAGTTAAATTTGCCATGCCATTTTCAATACAAAAATTAAAATGCGTATACAAAGTATGGGGAAATTGAGTTACTCGACAATGTGAGAACGGGGGAGAGGTGCGGTATTGGGGACACATATTGCATGGGTCCCTAGAGGTTCCGTTATGTATGTAATACTTTTATTAATTCTGTGCTTTGGGTCTTTTGTTTCAGATACAATTTTCAACCATCGCCTCTTTGCACGGCATCAACATGTTTACAAAGTGTCACAATGTATCTATGATTGATACAAAGGTGGACAATGGGAGTGTAATTTGGAAGGAGCATTGTAAAAGGTAGGGCTTATGTCAAAAAATTTACTTGCTACCTACCCTATTGTGATGAATCTTGCCCAATCTTGTCCACTGAGGGTGGCATTCATGTTCAGAGACATAACTAAATGGTTGACAGCTTTCAATTCACTCTCTAATTTTGCTACATATTTTAGAAAACCATTTGCAAATAAAATGATAACTGTAAATTGTACAGACACAGATGTGTTTGTTCCTGATTGATAACTACAAATAGTTTTATCCCCAACTTTTAATGTAATTTCACTCCAGTTTATGTATCGAAAATATACTATGTGCAGAGTGACTACTTATTACTACGTGCAGAGTGACCACTTCGGAGGGAAAAATTCAGTTACATGAATAGTTTGTTCAGAGTAATAAGAATGAAATTGCTTTGCAATGGATTTCTAGGTATCTAAACGAAGAGGTCAGGAGTTCTGACACAAGCTAAATTAAACCATAGCAAAACCACATTAAGTAGATATTTCTTTGATTTTCTTTTCTGAGTAAGAATTCTGTACATGAATACTAGTACTTATTCTGTGGTGCAACCTAGGTTTGAGTGAGATTGTTAATAACAATTTGTACATACCTGTACAAAGGGTGATATCGCGGTACTTCATAGCTATACCCTTGAATAGAATTGGATCATTTCATATGCTTTTTGCTCTTTCTCCTTTTTTATTTCAGTGTCACTCTGATCGGAATAGCAACAGGAGGCCTCGAATGTGATCTGGAACTTTTATTATCATGTGTTCATGATCTGATGATTTTCTGCATTGGCAAGAAAGAACTCGAGAACCTTAAGAACGTAGAACAGATAAAGAGAGACCTGAGGCAGTGCTACCCGATACTCGACTACCTTTTGGAATCGTTGGACCCTAATGCGGTGTCCAGTCCGTTGCCGACGCTAGTTCTGGACCTGATTCAAAGCATATTGTGCCCACAAGCACAGCAGTTACAGGTATAAGCATTTTTATCTATAACTAGCTTTAACCCGCGACTTCGTCCGCGTAGAAGTCGAAAATGGTTCTAAAAGGATTTTTAATTGGTTTTTTACGTTATTAATATTGTGAAAACATATGAATTATTAAAATTATTATTATATTAGAATGTTTGAATAGATACTTATAAAATATACCTTTTTTTATTATAACGTAGGGATTTAAAGGCCTAGCAGACCCGGCGAACCTCTCTTTCCCGCTCCCTCTCCCGTTTCCTTCCCGTTCCCGTTCCCGTCATTTGCTAGACCGAGAGAGAGCGACGGAACGCTTCAAAATGGTTAAACTAATTTTGTTTCTTCTTACAAACTTCGGACCCCCATTTCACCCACTTAGAGGTTGAATTTAGAAAAGTCCTGAAATACATACTTACTCATTTACCCTCAGGAGTACTCCTGCGAAGTTTCGAATAAAATAGTCTAACTAATCTTGTCACTCCATACAAACTTTGGACCCCCGTTTGACACCCTTTGGGGGTAAGTTTTAAAAAATCCGTTCTCAGTGTACTCCTAGACCTCATAAAAAAACTATGTGCCAAGTTTGGAGTCTCTAGACCCTGCGGTATCAGCTGCGCGTTGATTGATCAGTCTCTATCTATCTATGTCAGCCATGTCTATGTCTATGTCGAAAATGGTTCTTATAGGGCTCTACCTCTCCCTGTTCCCTGTTCCCTGTTCAACGTTCCCGTTTTCGTTCCCGTTCCTGTTATTTGCTAGACCGAAAGAGAGCGACGGAACGCTTCAAAATGGTCAAACTTATCTTGTTTGTCTATACAAACTTTGGACCGTTTCACCCTAAATTTGTATAGACAAATCATGAATTTTGAAAAATCCTAAAATACGTATTCAATTTTTTACCGCCGGGAGTACTCTTGCGAAATTTCGAATAAAATGGTCATACTTATCTTTTTTCTCCATACAAACTTTGGACCCCCGCTTCACCTCCTTAGGGGATGAATTAAAAAAAATCCTGAAATGTGTATTATTTATTTAAAACCAGGAATACTTTTGCGAAGTTCCGAATAAAATGGTCAAACTAATCTTGTTTTTCCATAAAACCTTTGGACCGCCGTTTCACCCTATAGGGGATGAATTTTGAAAAATCCTGAAAAATGTTTTTACTTATTTACCGCCGGGAGTGCTCCCGCGAAGTTTCAAATAAAATAGTCAAACTAATCCTGTTTGTCCATACAAACTTTGGACGCCCGTTTCACCCCTTTAGGGTGTGAATTTTGAAAAATCCTTTCTTAGTGTACCCCTAGACCCTATAAGGAACTTATGTGCCAAATTTGGAGTCTTTAAACCCAGCGGTTTGGGCTGTGCGTTGATATGTCAGTCAGTCAGTCATTCAGTTTCTCCTTTTATATATATAAAAAGATAGGTTGTAAATTTTATGCTCTCCATATTGTGTATATGCATATTAATTAATTCAAACAATCAAAATTCACATCTGTGACAATACTACAAATTATTATACACATTATTATACTACCTGTTGCCTGCGGCGTTGCCCGCGTGGTCATGTTTTTGACAATCCTGACCTCGCATTTTCCAGAATAAAATTATCGTATCATTTGTTTTGATCCGTTTAGCCATTTTGACGTTAAAGTGGATCAAACATACGTATGTCCATGAAAACTTTCGCATTTATAGTATTAAAGCCCCGCTCTCGAAATTAAATTGCAAATACTGACGACAGCATAATACAGAATTGCAAAAATTACGTAAACCGGCCAAGTGCGAGTGGAACTCGCTTGGAGAGGGTTCCGCACAATGCCAAAGTTATTTTTTGTGTTTAAACTATCGCGCTTTGAAACGTTAGACAGGGCCGGATCTATCATATGGCTTTTTGGGCTCAAGCCCAGGGCCCCGTGGATTCAAGGGGCCCCAAGCCAAGTCTAGTCAAAAATAAACGATAAAGGAATATAGCTGATCTTATCAAGATTGAATGTGTAGCCAACCCGTAGGTGGACACACCTACGGGTTGGCATCAGGGTTGCCAACACTAAAGCTTAAAATATTACAATATAAATAAAATGTTTTACTGTCTTATTTTTTTCATATACTTTGAGTAATTAGGTGGGCCCCTAAGTAGTATTAGCCCAGGGCCCCAAACCTCACGGTCCGGCCCTGACGTTAGACGTAACAAAAAAGGTTCGTGCTAACCCCCGTTTATATATACATTAATAATTCCAAAGATTTTTAAGTAATAAAAAATATCACATTTGAAATCCTACGTTACAGTAGGACGCGAGTTAACTAGTACTAGCGCTATCCAGTGGTGTTTTAGTAAACTATTTTACGTAAGTGAACGTATTATATTGATTTTACCACTTTATTTTCAATTGATATACTCGTCATTCTTATAGGTTTTCTTGTAATCTACAAGCAATGAAATTTGTATTTTGTATTTTTATTAAAAATTTTTGGCTCTGTAGTTTCGGAAATCAGTGCTGTTCAATGGTCAATTTTCGTCTTCTTCCATGAATAAATCAAAACTATTTATTTCACAATAATAACAAAAATATATTTGAGATCTTCATAACGAGTCCTTTCATTTGATATATGACACAGTTGTTGCAAAACTTTTTTTTAACTTCCTAATTTGTCCTCCGAAAATTACCATTATTTAAATAAAATATTTATTTACTTTGCACATCTGTGTTTAAGTCCTAGGATTACATCATCCTACCAAATTTCACCTGATGTGGTCCAGTAGAATCGAAGCAAATTGTCTGTGACTGTGGTTTTTTTCATTTTTTATACGGAACCCTAAAATGTATTTATTCTGCAACCGAACCATTTTTATCATAATGTAGAAGACGACTTTGCTAACGGTACTTTGACGTAAATTTCAGCAAGCATTGGACAACTACGCCGAAAGCGTGACGGGCCGATGGGCGTGTCTAAGTATCCATGGACACCTTGTGGCCACCAGCTCAGATTTCTGCGAGCTGGACCCGAGGGAGGCGCGCCTCATGCTGTTGCTGGCGGCCGCACAGGACGGCGCTCCGCTGCGGGACACTCCGGTGTATTTGCCACATATGAGCCCAAACGTAAGTCTGCAGTCAAAATCAAAAATCATTTTCACTTCTCATGCTCGTAAAGTTGTTCTTCATGTCGAGAGAAGGCGGCATAAAATGAGTTTTTATGCTCTTGTGTATAAAGTAATTTCTTCTTCTAAGACTAAGGCAATTAGGCTTTACAGCCACATAAACAATGAAGGTGTCATTTAAGTGATATATGTTCATGAGATATAGATTATATTTCAATTAAATTACGACATATGTATTACTATCTAAATACAAATTTACGGTTAATATGGGCGTGCATTTACGTTAAAAAAAATATAACGCAAATATTTACAATAACTTGACATTACGGCTCAAAGCATAGTCTAACGTTACATAGTTGAAAATTTTAAAAAATAATAGAAATTGAGTAGCTTGAAGCTAATTATTCATCAAGCAAAACTAGAAACTAGATAAATTTGTTATTTCCTTGCAATCGAAGTGAAAAGCAGAGTGAAAAACTCAAGTATAAAACCCATTTTACCCGAGACGTGCATATAGCCGGGCCGGTACGGCGAGGGTGTATAGTCACGTCGGGGGTATGTTTGTTCGTTTTATGCTCTTGTTGTACAATCTACTGTTATTTAAATACACACTATCACGCCTTTATCCCTAACGGGGCAGACAGGTCGCTTTGGGTCTTGCGGCTCTAAGCAGACAGAGCCCAGGGTCAAAAGACTCAAAGGCCACTTTAAGCGTGATGGTGGAAAAAGAAATCAAATAACTATTAAAATATTTTGCATTATCGACCAGTCCCTCAATCTGCTTCTACGATCTTCGCGGGAAGAGGAAGAGCTGGTACATTCTAAGTTTTTTCTTTTCTACCAGACCAGGATGGAATAATTTATTTACCTTTGGATATTTGTATCACTTGATAATTGTCAATTTTTCTTTCGATTTCATAATAGGTATTTGTTGACGTCAGATCATTTACTTACAGTTAAGTTAAGGAAGTGTATAGAGTGCCGCAAGCGGCATTATATCGCACTCGGTTCTGGAACCGTAAGTTTTGCGGCATAATAGTGACACCGTCTAATCTGCTGTAAGGAGTATGCATGGCGAAATAACGCGACCGCGAAATTATGTACTGATGTGCTTTTGAAAAAGCGAAAGTAGGGTTTGAGATTTGAAGAAAAACGCTAAACTTCGTATGAGGGTCTTTATTCACTACGGAACTCTTGGTTGACACGTGAAGATGGTCTTCCTGATATTCAAGTCCAAGTCGCATAGCAGCTGAGGTCCAGGTATCGCGCCAAGGTAGTCGCAGGTACTTCCATTTGTCGCACTTAGTAGGATTCCTTCGCTTCGGAACTGGCGTAGTGCGCACTCGATCGCCTTTTTATATGCGCCGATATACAGGTCTATATTATTCTCGAATATGGGGATACTTGACGAATGTATTTCAATGTCGCCGAAACGTCGAGGCGCCGGTATGCGTATGTGAGTGCAACGAAGTCGAACAACTCTAGACTTTATGCTGTAAGGACATAAGGCCTAGTTTCGCTTGCACCATTCTTATGAGATTTGATGGATTTCTTGCTCGCGAACTTTCTGCGTTTATCTCGTTCGCGACAATACGTTATCACTCACTCACTTCCTTAAGTTTGTTGCCACATATAAACGGGATATACCCGTAAAAAATAATCATTTCCAGGTGGCATACCGAGCAGTGACGTGTAAGCTCCTCGCCGACGTATACGTCCTAGTGGTGTGCGGGGCCACACCCCCTTTATCCCAGATCGACGAGATCGTGCTGCAATGCTGGGAAGGATACGCGACCACCATCAAAGAAGCTAAGCTCACATATTCCAGGAACTTCCCCATGAGCATCACGTTTGACGCCTGTGTCTTGGGGTAAGGAACACTTTAAAATGAGGATAACTCCCCATTTCAATAACATATACGTTTGAAAAACTAATTCCCGACTACGGGAGCCATATCGGCTAACAATGTATATTTTTGAAATGTGCTATTCAAGACCTTTCATTTGCTACCTCACTTGATATAGAAACAAATATACTCTCACTCGAAACTTTTTTGTCTCTCACTTTTTTGTATAAAACATTCGTTATATACATTTTTTGCATACAAATTGTACCCTGTGTCACCGGACAATAATGACGCATCGATTGACATATCACTTGTGATAATTGGACAAGCGATTCGGACGCTACGGTGGAACAGACATACAAACATAGACTGCTAAAATCATTACCTTTCCTCTTGACTTTTCCGTACTCGGGTAAAGATACAGAGAAATACAGAAGAAGATTTTGACCTGTGCCACCTCTGTGGCATGACACTCGGCCTAGTGTTCATCATACCAGGCTGTCACGTCACACCGGAGATCCCGAGTTTGATCCCCGGTCAGGTCAAGATAGAAATGATCTTTTACAGATTGACCTGTCTTGGATGTTTATCAATCTTTATTTATATTTGTTTTAAAATTTAAATTTGCATCCTATCAAGTATTTTTCTTTCTTTCTTCAAACTTCAAATTATATCATTGAGTGTGTATATCATAATATAAGTCTCGAACTTACTTTGAGGCTAGTTTAATCTGTGTTATTTCTTTGTATATATTTATTTATTATAATAACCTTTTTGTTGTTGCCTATCATGTCCGTTAGGTTCTGTTTTTTCTGTCCGCTTTTTTTCATATTTCGATATATTTTCCTGGGGAAAATTGTTCAGGGGGGTTACTACATAATGTTACGACGTCGTCGTACGCGATGCGTGCACATGCGAGGCAATCCGAAACACATTTCGTCATGACGTCAGCGGTCGCTTTCGTACGTATTCAATGCGGACGCAACGACTTTGACAGATAAGCAGCAAAACGGTACTCGATTTGCGCCAAAATGTCTACTTGACAGCACGCGAGTCGTCTGAAAATGCCCCCCGACCCTTCCTGCTTCACCACCCCGCCGACGTCACCTCTTTTAGTTACGCATTCATTTCGTCTGAAACGGCATTAGGATCTTATTGGTTAGTTTCAGTTCAAAATTTCTACGTACCTACCTACCAATACAATTTATCAAGTCCAGCTGTGGGCTGTGGGTGAGCCTCTATCTTGCTGGACTGGAGTGTAGTGAGTTTTGCACTCGACGGACTTGCGTTTAAGGTTATGATGTAAAAGTCGATGGATTTAGCCTTTGAAGGAACAAGAAATAAGAATGCATGGAGCTCAGACATGGATTGATTCTCTTAGTTCTGCTGCCTCCTTCATCGTCCGACTTGTAATAACTCCAAGCTCCAAGGCGATTAAACATAAACTCATTGTGAATTTAGATTTATTTTCTTTTGCGATGTCATTAAGTGTGCGGTTAGTATAAAACCTCATAACAGTTACGATATTTTTACAGATATTAATTTGCTCTTGCATTTTATGGAACGGCAGTTACAAGGAGGATGTGGCTATAGTTGCATCCACGGAACAGTTGTATCAGACTGAGTCTCGGTGTTTGCAGCAGGAGACAGTGTGGGTCTGTAGTGCATGCACGCTATGGTGGAGAGAGCCATGATGCTTTATTTGACAAAATAGCCATATAAATCATCCAGCGAAGAAGCTATCTTACTGGGTATGTGCATTGTACCTACATATGTAATCACTACACTTTGTAAGGTCTTACTAGGTGCTATTCCCTTTCTACTTGTTTTTAACATATCTACCTACGTACATGTTGCATTTTTTTTCTAATTTTACAGGAGATTCTGGGTACAAGTGGTGCAGCTTTGGACCAGTTATTTAGTTTAACAAACCCAAAAAAATGCCCCATCATAGACAAACTGGAACCCCTAATGAGATTAGATGAGGCCGCATACTATCAGCTCAAAAGCTCCACTATAAACCAAGATGTGGCTAAAATAATTATGAATTGCTTGCGCAGGTTGGTACTATTTTTTTTCTCAATATGAAGTCTGGTCCAGTGCCAAAAAATATTTTGAATACATGTACTGTTTGTTTTCCAATAGTACAAAAATATTCACTGACCAAGCATACAAGATGTAAAATTGTACAAACACTTCAAGCGATGACTAAGGATACATCCACCCCACCGTTAGGTTAAAAGTGACATTGTGCTCTTACGGCCATAGTCTGCTGTCTAACCTGTTAAGGATGAATATGTGATACTGTAACACTATACTACTTAAATTAATATTTTACAGGTTCACCCAAGGCATCAATGGTGAATGCAGCATGTTGAACTAACGGAGGGAGATGTACAGAGCAAGGCAGAAGAACTACTAACAATTACTAATTCAATCCACAATGTGATTACAATCAGCCAGCATTTGTGGGCTCCGACTGATAACATCCATGCAGTGTTTTAATATTATTGATATGTTTATATTACCATTTAAAATTAAGGAGTGTAAATAAAACAATATATATTTTTATTAATATTTTTATTTTATTTTTATTCATGCAAGAAGCCACGATTTCTTTTAAATTTGTTTTATTTAATCTTTAGCCTAGGATTTAGAATAATTTTTTTATAAGTACATAAAAACATTATTCAAATGCCTATTTGTGCTGCAGGTACAATAAACCTACACAAATAAATAAATAAGGGCAAATAACACAGATTGAGCTAGCCCCAAAGTAAGTTCGAGTCTTGTGTTATGGGATACTACATCAACGATACTATAATTTATAACAAATACATATATAGATAAACATCCAAGACCTAGGACAATTTGAAAAAGGCCATTTTCCAACTTGCCCTGACCAGGGATCGAACCTGGAATCTCTGGGTGGCAGACTAGCATGGTGACCACTACGCCACGGAGGTTGTCAAAACAGATAAAGTATTTTAAACCCACTTTAAGCATGATGGTGGGTGAGCAAAGGTGGAAATAGTAATATACACAGTGGCACTTGATTAAAACTCGCCCATTCCCTAGATCGACTTTATAGTCTGTAAAAGAAGAAAAGCATCAGCTACATTCCAAGCCTTTCAGACCAGCATGTAAGGGCCTACACAATTCACTAAAACATCCTCTACAAAAAGTAAAATTGAATTTGAAGACTTCTCGCACAAATTGAAACAAAGTTCTCATCCTACAGAACATTTTTATTTGAGGTATGCAACCAATCTGATACACATGACTCGTGTTTTTACAATTTGTCTATTCTCTCTAGTAATTGCTAGCATTAAGAGTACCTAATTTGAGTATATACAAGAAATTCAGGCGTTGAAAATAATATGTTGATATGAATAATAAATTGCTTTATAAAATCAACACTTACAACAAATAATAATAAATTTGTATAGGTACAATGTATTGTCGCTTATGAAATACATTTTCCATCTATTGTATGGCTAATATTACAGTCATTCTCGAAATAAATTATCAAACACAAGCTTTCACAATCTGGAGGGTTACAAAATTCTCTTATTTTTTGGGATTCACCGAGAAGAGCGTATTTTCGGCATAGGTGACTTAGAGCAGCTGGAATGTTGTTCTGAGTAGTTCTTTGCTAGTTGCTGAAGATGAAGGGCGTAGCGCTCCAAAGTTACTCGGAAGTAAGTATTAAGCTGTAGAGGTTATATTTCGGCGTGAATCCTTCGAATTTTCGTTGGGTCTCAAAATTTGCCTTTTTTGATTTGTTTGGTAACAATCGCCCCCTCTCGAAGTAAAACTGGAGAAGTTTTCTTACAACAAATGGAAATATAAGTTTATTACCGATAGGTTATGTTTATGTTTACATGTCATGTCATACAAATGTCATATTTGAAGTTGACATGTCTGTTTTTAATATTTTTATGGTCATGGCTTCTAGGATATTGAGTCATACCGATTTTACGATACTGAAATAAATTACTTTTTATAATTATAAAAATGATTTTTGGTTCATATTAACCTAAAATGTAAGAAAAGAAAGTAAACTTCTCGTATTTAATAACCAATAAAGATAAATTAATTATTTTTGAAAGTACCGTCATAGTACCGATAACTTTAGCAACAAAATTCACATCACCGGTATCGATGTGCGTTGTCTATGGGAACGAAAAGAATACGTGAGCAGGTATCGTCATCCAGGGAGTGGGTAGTAGGCACGACTCACGTTACGTCGGTTTCTTTCAGACGTGATTGCGTTGCATGATTATGGAGTAACCCCCCAGTATCATCAGGCCTGTGTCACTCCCCGTTTAGATATCGAAAATATACCTACAATATTACTATGCGCGCCTTCGAAGTGAAAATTCAGTTACATGAATCGTTTGTCCAGAGTATTAAGAATGAAATTGGCTTGCAATGGATGTCTAGGTATCTAAACGAAGAGGTGAGGAGTTCTGACGTAAGCTAAATTAAACCATAGCGCTAACTACACTGAGTAAATATTTCTTTGAATTTATTTTCTAAGTAAAACTTAAGTACGTGAGTACTAGTACTTATTCTGTGGTATCATGGACTGAATCCACCTTTAAAATAGTTATATACATTCCCAGTCTATCATCATTTTACCAAGTATAATATGTAGCTCATGTTTATTTCAGGATTCTAGTAGTGAACATAAGCAAGAAAAGGTGCGTGTTTTCCCGCCAACTTCATGCGCCTACGCAGAAAGCTCGCAGTATGTCTGGTGCGCACAGGATTGACGTACTGCGCACGTTCTACGTCACCACAGCTAGAGACCTGGCGCCGGAGTTGAAGATAAAGAGTTCAATTGAAGGTTGGTCGATTGATCTTCTTCTTATCTCTCTTTTTGTCTCTCTCTCACTCTCTCAGTCTCTCACACACACACATAGCGTTTCACCCAGAGCCCGCTCATCTTTGATCTTCTTATCGAGTGTGCTAATGACCGAGTAAGCGAAGCGTCACCGTTTCAGCTTCGGCAAAAATTATTTCGTGTCTGGATGTCCGATGTCATGTTTTCCGGCTGTTCTCGCCTGTTGGGTCGCTTCCTCAACCGATTCTCATGAAATTTTCTGAGCACGTTCGATAATTTGACGATCCAGGTTTTCAAAATTTTCCAAAATGGCGGATATATGGTCGGAAAACCTTAAATAAATCATATTTTTCCGAGCACGAAGTTTTTAATTTAATATTAAGTATACCCATGATGGCTTAAGCTCACAGAGCCACTAGTAGCTAACACTGGTATCAGATTTCCCGAACTGCCTAAAGGCATTCTATTAGGTATCATTGGACAGGAAGATTTCCAAAATAAAATTATGAAATCGCTTTGTTTGTTCGTCCACTTTATAACACTGAAAAGTTTTTGTGGAGTATTGCGTGGTATTTCTTCTAGAACGCTTTTAATTATGTGGTTGTTTTCAGATAATTTAGAAGAATGTATGAGTGAAACATACTGGTGTTCGGAGTACCACAAGTGCTACGGTCAGAGATCAGGGAATATTTTGTGCTGCGTTCTTTACGCTTCTTCTGTGCCTACACATACGACAAGGTATGACTTATTAACCTCCGACAAAAAAGAGAGGTGTTATAAGTTTCACGCTAATGTCTGTCTGTCAAGTTCCCTTGCGGTGGTTCTTAGCTATGTTTGACGAAAAACGGTTCAGCCGTTTAAGTTATTGGGGTTGAACGTTTGAAAGTAGGGGTTATTGTTGTTTGCTTGACAAGGCGCTACGGATATTAATTCTGCTATTTAGTTCTTCCGCACCTCACTAGATGGCGTTTACATATAAAACGATTGAAAGTCGGGGTTTTAAATTTGCCCCACAAATAAACTTGTTATACATTTATTAATAAGTTAACAAGCGTCTCTTCTTTGGGCCTTTCTCCTTCTACAAGCCGTAACAATGACCACTACGGTGACGGAATGTGTCTTTACTCCTTCACCGCGACTTTATATCAGTTGCCGTGCCCAGCGCGAGGGGTAGTAAATCTAAAATAAATAACTACAACCAAATAAAGAGGATACCTAAGTTATGTGCAATATTAGCATTTTTTTCTGTCAAAATATCCGACGCTCTAAGAATGGGCACGACAATGTTTGTCGGATAAATCCGACGTTCGCGGTGACAAGGTTAAATAAGTTGAGGCAGCTTACTGCCATTTAATTAGTCTTCGAAATCATCTCAAATTTTTAAAGGTGTTTTTAAGAATTGTGTACCGAAACTACCAATGAACCTTTTGCACGCCAGCGTTTGTTAACGTTACTTTACCCCCGACGCCAAGCCTAGTAAAAATAGTACGATTTCGACCACTTTAGTTGACATGGCGTCCCAGTCACGCGACCGTTTTGCAGCTTAAGTGCTAAATTGCTCATAAAATGTTAAAAAAATTACATTCATTGAACTTATCTGGGGATTGATATAAAAACTTTATTTTTCAGACTCATAACCAATCAAATTCTACAAGAAGTGAGCACAAACAAAGATATTCATTGGTGATACCTACAGGCTGCAACAATGTGTGTGATCCCATTGATTTTCGGTGGTTGCCTTAGCAATTGCCACTCTATACATAAAGTACGATACTATCTCCATGATTACACCAGTTTTGTGGTTTAGAATTCCTTTGTAATAACAGGTACTTGATATTATTATAAGACTGCCAAGGCAAGTTGGAATGTAAATAAATAAGTATACAGGGACAAATTACACTGATTGAGCGAGCCTCAAAGTAAGTTCGAGATTTGTGTTATGGGGATACTAACTCGAACGATACAATACTTTGTAACAAATACATATATAGATGAACATCCAAGACCCAGGACAATTTGTAAAAGCCCATTTTCCAACCTTGCCCTGACCGGGAATCGAACCTGGAACCTCTAGATGGCGGACTAGCATGGTGACCATTACGTTACACTAGAGGATGTCAAAATGCCTTTTTTTATTCAAATTGTTTTGGGTCTTAGGTGTTTATCTGTATATATTTATTTATTAAAAAATAAAATATTTTTGAGTTAGTATTCCATAATACTAATTTACTTAGGGGCTAGCTCAATTAGTGTGATTTGTCCTTATCTATTTATTATTTATCTTATAAGACTAATGTTGAAATTCCGTCCATACTAAATCTAACTATTCTAAGGTTAAAATAAATAATAAAATCCAAAAAGTTTCCTTTGCATTTATTACCAGAACATCCAATCCTTTACATTGCTGACAATTATTTCTGTAAGTCACTATATCAAGGCAATCTTGAGTCATCACAAAAACTAATCGAGATCTTGGTTACAATAAAAATTTAAAACCGATAATTATAATTCTAAATGTACTTAATGTCACGTACTTCTAATGCATCATTTTTTGCGCGACAAACGGCTTCTCAAGTTACAGTAAATAACACCACTATGCGTGCCTAAGGCATGTTTCGAATAGGATATGGTTAGAGAACATATAGCGTTCAGGTGTATCCAGGCGAGATTTGAAAAGAAAAGGAAAACAAAGATTTTGATATTCAAGTAGTGCAGATTTGCAACCGAGCGACCGGGGATAAGATAAAGACATATTAATGATCCTACGTAAATTTTTTCATGGTCGGGTTATAGGCACACTTCAAGTATATGCCATCTGAAGTGTGCCTATAACCCAACAATTAAAAAATGCTCTGTGGGTCATAATGATAAACAAAACACGGCCCCCTTTTCTTGCTCTTTTTTTAAAAATCGCAATAAGACTATGTCTATCAAAGCGTGTCAGGCCCTTGAAAAAAGCACTAAGCTGGTGTGGTTGACATTGACACCTCACTTACAGTGATAGACATTACAGATAGGTAGTTGTAATATTGCCATTACATGAAAATCATAGTATAATATATGCAACTAGACCTAGTATCTACCTCTAGCTAGATAAAGGGAGTGTGTCTTTATTTCAAATAATACTCCAGGTATTATAACATTTTGTCCCAGTCTCCCTATCATCAAAATCAGAGTAAATAAATATCAGTTTAAATTAAAACCTGGAATGAAAGTTTAATAGATATATCATAACAGGTGTCGTGCATAATCTGTCAAACATCGCTTGTCGTGCAAAAAAATTCGCGCAATAAATACATACGTTGTGATACTAATAACCCACCAAAGCAGAAAGCAGTTTTCAGAACCAATGGGATTCATTTGTTTTACTCGGTAGTATGAAAATATAATCATTATTATATTATTAGCTAACTGCAAAATACCCTTTCATGCTTTGGTGGTATTGGGGGCCGTCCACATCTTACGATTGACCCCTTTCCTCCCCCCCCCCCCCCCACACACGCTTTTTCTGATTCCTTGTACCCGTACTGTCACTTGGAATGACATTGACACCCAAATCGCTGTGTCGTAATATGTGGCTGGCTCCTTACGAGCAATTTAACAGTAACCTTTGATATAATGATGGGTTACTGATATCAAATGGTTTATATTGCGAAATATAAACATTTATTCAGATCGGCAATAACGTCTTATCTAGCAAACTAGGTACATATTATTAAATATATCTCAAGCTAGTGTTTTAAAGAAATTGTTCTGATGAATTGGCAAAGTTTTTTTTTTCACTTTCGTGCCAAGCTGCAAATGCTCATGCTATTTTTAATTAAATATTTAAAATCCTATGTGACGTCTATGAATGTGACAAAATATATCTTACTAATATTCAATGTTACTAATACATTTTTGGCTTAATATTTTCAAATCTGTGACTGTCAAGTTAACTTATTTCTCATACATCATAAAAAATAGTAGAAAGGTACCTCATTAATTACACAAAAATGGTACACATTTTACAAAAATGAGTTCTGACTTTTTTTGCCAGGTGTATACATCTATTATTGCAGATGATAACGTTAAAATCACCAAGCACCAATCACATAACACTACAATTTAATTGATGGTAAAATTTATTTAAATATGTACCGTGACAGATGTACTTCAGACTAGAATTATTTGATTAAAACTGCCCTCGCAGCATGGTACCGGCGATAGCGTTACCGAGCGCTATAATCTATCACTATCTCGCTTACCGTAATAATTACGAGCGGGATGGCACTAGTCCGTCGCGCGATATGAACTTCGTAATAATAAATAGCGAGATGGCACTAGTCCGTCGCGCGATATAATCTTTATCTGGTTTAACAAACGGTGCCATGCTACGAGGGCATTCACATTAAACTGACCCAACACTAAATTCAGACCTACTACTATCCATTCAGACTGATATTACCTCTCGACGGCTCAAATTCTACAATCTGAAATCGACTTTAATGCAATGATCGTTAAAGCTTCAATTTACAATTTCAATTTCGAAAAGTTTAATGTAAAATTAACTTTATGCCATTAAGTTATAGATCCTTCTTAGTTAAGACGAAGTGGTAGCTAAAGTGGCGCCCTCATTTGAAATAAATTGTTTAAAACTAAATAAGGTGATAATTAAAAATTTGATTTGTATAAATGTCTAGAAAGACCTTTAAACTATTTTATGAATAACCTTTGAAAGTAATATTGGTAGTTCGTCTAGTTTTAAAACTAGACGGACTATTAGTAATAATTTCAAAGGTAACTCATAAAATAGTTTAAAGGTCTTTCTAGACATTTATACAAATCAAATTTTTAATTATCACCTTATTTAGTTTTAAACAATTTATTTCAAATGAGGGCGCCACTTGAGCTACCACTTCGTCTTAATCTGCTAGAGGTAATAACTGATTGGAGAGTAAGATAGGTTTTCTACGTAGTGTCAGTTTTATTTTTAAAATAATATTAACTTGTAACAACAAATTGATTTGATGCGCAAAAACATTTCGTCATTTATAAAGAAAAAATAATCGATGAAAAAAAAATTTTTCGTCACGCGTGCGATTCTAAAGCCCCTCACTTCTGTTTCGTAGTGGCGAAAATTTTCCATTAATTATTTTTTATTTAGATATTGTTTATTTAAAACCAATAATTCAACAAATTTAGGTTTTTGCAAATAGTCTGTAATAATATTAAAAACATGATTGCAGAATAAAACAAAATATGCCACGAATGTTTAGTATTAAAAATATTCCAACATACGCAAAATTGTATGTGGCACTTATTACGATATGTATAAATGCCTTGTCAAATAAATATAGATAGGATAAAAGGTGAGGTTAAATTATTGTTCTATACTATACACAAGAACGGACAAGGCCCGAATGGAGCGGAGATCTGCCGATATAATACTACCAATAGATGTGTAGTTCTATCTCTTTCCACACCCGCTTCGGTGAAGTTTTGTCCAACATATTAGCTACCTAAATGGTTTCGCAATACTTTTGTATGTGTTGTTGAAATATCAAATATTAGATGCTAGGTCCCAGTTAGCGACATTCAATATCGCAAATTCCAGATTATCACTCAATTATATTAAATTAAATCAATTCACACCTAAAATGGTTTTAAAATACCTCATAACTGTTAAAACTTCTGTGATAAAAGCAAAAAATTTTAGGCAATAAAGTTTTTCAAAATTATGTGACAGCAGATGGCAGCACAGTGACGTCAGTCCAATCGATTGTTATGATTGGACAATCAGTTGACAGGTTCTTTTGCTCCGTTAAACGTATCCAATAACAGCAGTTTATTGGACCTGACTTCGCAGTGCTGCCATCTGGTGTCAAAAAAATTTAAAAACCCTCATTGACTCAATGCCAGAAAATTAATCTGATCTGTCGAATTTGCGTGACCTTCTGCAAAAAGTGAAGAACCAGGTAGCACCAAAACCTATAATCAGATTCAATTACCCTTTTACAGCGAGCGCCGGATTTTTCCGACCGTGAATTTTCTTACTGAAATTACAAGAAGACCTTGGATTCTTTGAACCAATCCCGAAATGGGCACAAAATTTTTGTCGAATAAATCCGACATTCGCGGTTTAGAGGATATCAGTTGGCAACTTTTGCCCATAAATAGATAAAGCTGAATAAACGTGATGTTTCAGCTTCCATCATATAACAAACTATAATGCTATGGAAATAATCAAGCGCAAAAAGTACATTCAAGTAGGCGGTACTTTAAAACTACATCTTTTTTCCGTAAATACTATTACTGACGTTACTTCGCGCTAATGGCTGGGTCAGTCAGTGGCTGCTGTATGACGCTGCGTCATGCGACAGTCATTTTGTATAACGTCTAACAAAATATACTGTAACTATTTTAAATGTTAATTCAGTACATGACATTGCAAAACTTTCCTCAAGGAACGTGTATCGAAATACGAATAAATATTTTTTTTTATTTCCATATAAACTCGGATCACCTGATAGGTCAACTTGTATGAGAGGCCTTTTTTAAAAAAAATATTTTTCATATTTCGGTATATGTTCCTTGGGGAAAGTTGTTCAGTATCATGGACTGAATGCACACTTAAAATAGTTTAAGTATATTTTGTTAGACTCTGTATAATTAGGAAGTTTCCAGGGTCAAAAATAAATTATTTCGTACTGTTAGTAGAATGAAACGTCACAAAAGAATGTCACTTGTCATTGATCATATCCATTTTCAACGTAATTTTAGATTTATTATTGCGGAAAAACTGAAATTAAGAGCGCTATTTGACTCCAAGAAACTATGACGTCATTAGTCTTTATTTCATACAAATTCCATAGAAAATGTTTGTTTTGACGTTTAGAAAAAAATATCTAGTAAGTAGATTTGAGTTGTTGGAAACTTCCTTATAATCATAGACCCGTTTATAGCGATGATAAATAATGTTTGCAGTTAACTTCCAAAGTATTATAGTTCGTTGGCTTCCATACTGCTATCCAGGGGGGTTACTCCATAAAATAATACGTTAGTCGTACGATAGTGACGTCCTATTTCTATGTCAAGCTAAATAAGACTATCATCATAAGTTACTGCTCAATCTTGCTTGACACTAAAACGTGGATACGCAGTAACGTCCGTGTTGCGTACCGCTTTTGGAGTAACCCCCCAGGATTATACACTTTGCAAAACCGTCAGTCAATGACTCAAATAAAATGTGCTAAAAACGGCTAAGCGCACACATCAACTCAGCTTGCAGAGTACGGTGGCAAAGCTACCAAACATCAAGTCGAAGGCCACCATTTTGAAAAATCATTGCGAACATATCACGAGGCGTTAACCTATTTAAAGCTACCTAACAATCTACATTGAGGTTGTTTTATTTTACACTTCAATTGCTGAATCAAGTCGAATATTTTTAACGACGGGCCTACCTTCATTTCGAGTAGTTCTATGATTTCGTCTTTGGACAACTGCAGCATCATAGGTCCTGTGATGTTACTGAAGTTATCACAGTAAGGTTGGCAGTCGTTGACGGTGAGGAACTTGGCGACGTCTGTGGTTGTCCAATTTTCTGGGTCGACTGTGTTTAGTATTTCTAAGGGCACTGTGGTGTTGACTAGTCTAGGTATCACCTTGTTGGAGCCGTCTGTTTCTTCGGATGGCGTTTCGGATTCAGTGGGCGCTTGACTGTTATCTTGTGATATGTCTGAAGGCATACTCTGTAACAAAGTTGAAGAGTAAATAAAAAATAATAATTGAAAAAAATTGTATGGTCGTCTTTAGTTTGACAGTACAAGGGTCACAGGTATGCCACTTCATAGAAGCAGAGTAACATTCAGGGTTCCGACGGATTAGTACGAACCTTACCGAAATAATCTGTTATTAACTCGATTGGAAATGGGTTAACATATATTTTGGTTAACTGAAATAATTATACAATTCCGTATAATTATTTATTATATATGTACATATGCAACAGGCGAGAAACTTGCATCGAGTAAAAGGGCCTTTTTAGGTTGTACCTACTGGTTGTTTTTTTAAAATAAAATACCTTAATTTAACTGAATAACACTTAAGTTATACAAAAGTAACTATGGCATTTTCTGCCAGACGATTTTTGACCACAATCTGAGATAAGTAATGTTTTTGGTAACAGCTTTAAAGTCATTTGTTTCATTGAAGTGTTTTGTTTTTCTCTCTTTTTTTGAGACATATTTCTTTGACTGTAAAATTATAACTTAAAGTAAAATACCATCAAAATAAGTAAGAAATAAAAATAGTACTAACCGATGAATCCTGTCCGATGTCGCCAAGACGCTCGCATTCCGAAGGAAGAGAGTTTTCCATATTAACATCTTTATCGACATCCATCTTTTGAGCTTCTAGCGGTTCCGTGTCCGCCATCTTGGTTTGTAAAGATATCTTTGCTTTGGTGTCTTCCACGTCGCAGTTTTGGGAACTTCTCCTAAAAACTTTACTAATGTCCGAAGTATCTTGAACGTCGCTTAATCTCTCTTCAATCGGATTGGAATTCGTCTCACTTTTGGACTCCGTGTCGATGTCCATCTTTTGGCTGTCAGTCTCGGCCCGCGGTTCCGTATCCGCTGATATTTCTGAAGCGCTGGTCTGTGGAGACAGGCTTTTGGTGTCCCCCATGTCTGAATTCTGAGAGCTTTCTTCAGTAGTGTTGGGCGGTTGGGCAACCGACTTCGGAGCTGAAAATTTAAATAAAATTCATAAATAAAATGTATGCTTAAATATTTATTTTTCTTAAAAAAACATAAGGTGTAGCTGTCATGTTTTCGAAATTTATGTAAGACTAGCGGCCAGTGGTCTTAGTATGATGATGTTTTATCTGAGAGGTCTTTACGTATCATCCCTCTGTAAAAATGTACACGACAAGATAAAATACATGAATGGACACGTAGTACTCGTATAATGAGTCGTCACACGCAGGCAGGTTTTAAATGTCTGCTAAGAAAATATAGTAATTTTAAATTAAAACACGCGTTTTGTATAACAATCACGATAGATAATAGAATTATATAAGTACGTAATAATTCCTAGAAAATTTATTGCAACCAAAAAGTATTAAAAATTATAAAAATGAATGTGCAACGGAACGTTTCAACTGATGTCGTACAGTAAATAAAATAAAATAAAATAAAAAAGCATTTTAATTCCATAATTAATTGTACATGCTTGCTTTAAAATCGTTTAATTGTTGTTGACCAAAATATTAAATAAAATTGAAATTAGTAATTATAATGTCTATTCGATATTAAATTAAATTTATATGAAGTTACTAGAATATTTTGGTGATCAATTAAATTATGGACCCCTTAACGGGTAGAGGCCTCCTCCATTTGGTTCCACGTTTTTCTGTCTTGTGCATTTTTTTCCAGTCCATTTTGGCTAATTTTACAATTTCATCGACCCATCGTTCTCTAGGCTTTCCTCTTTTTCGCTTGCCACACTAGCCACCACATGAAAGGACCTATAGGGTCCTTTCCATATGGTGGTTAGTGTGGTCCACTTTTATCTTTGGTGCGTATTAAATGTCCGGCCCATTTCCATTTCAATCTTCTTGCGTGTTGTAGAGTTGTATAACTTTAGTTTTGTTTCTTATTGCGGTATTTCTTTGTTTATGTCTTTATGTTATGTTGAGGATACTTCTCTCCATTGCTTTTTGTGTCGTTTGTATTTTTTGTTTTATTTGATTATTATAAATCCATGTTTGGCACCCATAAGTAAGAGGAGGGAGCAAGTCCATTACACTTTTTTTTCAGTTTAAGTGGGATTTTAGATTTTAAAACTTCTTTATAGCTCCATGTTATTTATGCAAATCCGTCGTTAATTTCATCGCTGTTTTTGGAACTTCTAAAAGATACTTGCGTCGTACAGTACAACCAACATAAAAGAAAACACCGCCGCCGAGTACGTATGCATTCACCGCCACCGGAATGGTTGTTGGATTCATCAAAAGATAGCGCTATAGTTTCTTAATTACATAATTTTTTCTAAGTTTGTAACTTCAATAATACATTATTTAAAGATGTCTGCCTACATTTAAATATGTAAATATACATTTAACATTTGTTCAACGGAATAACTGTTTAAAATACGATTGAAAATGTTTTAATTGAGTCTTATGTGGGACTAGCAAATCGGCGACAAATTTACACGATTTCACGTTGCCAACCGTCGACATGTCTACTTTGACCTGTCAAAACCATGCTCGCATGGGAGTTAGGCATGAGATAAAATACGTTTTCCGAATGAAAGTTATTTTGTCTATGTTGGTTGCGGTAAGCCGTTCAATGTCCGGCTTATAATTCGCATATTTATATTTTTATTGACTTTGTGTAATCTATCTCTAAGCGTGTTTATACAAAATTTATCATTGCAAGTGTATTTGAATAAGCAGTGAAAAGTTACGTATTTTGAATATTTGGGTATAAGTATATGCAATCCATTCATGCTGCTAGTTTACAGCTTATGAAAAAGTAAACGGACATTTAATGCGCGGTGCGCCGATATACGTAGGTTATAAACTTTCTGTTCCTAAAGGACTTGGTTATATTTGAGCGGAGTAAAATTATTATTTATGTGTTATGAATAAGAAAAAAATCGAGTCAAATATCAAATTGTCATTGGACCATCAGTTGACATTTTGTTCCGTCAAATGTATCTAATACCAGCAGCTTATTAGACCTGACTTCACTGTGCTGCCATCTGTTGGCCCATATTTTTAAAACACTCATTGTTTGTGGCCAACACTTTTCTCAGATTTTTTAATCTCCTTATTATTTTAAAGTTCTTTTAATACCTTCGCATAATAAATACTAATACTAATCAAATCATACATACAAATACTCAATCACATAGACATCCTAAACGGGATAGACAAAGTAGTTATGGACTTTAATTCGCCCTTTATTTTGTAATGGCATCAATAAATCGTATGAAACGAAATAGCTTCCCACCGTCTATCCCTCTGTATGTATCAGTAGCGGTAGCGGAGCCTGCTTAGGAACCGGTCCCCATGGAGTTCCCGTAGGGGTTCCTAATTCATACGCATGTATTAATAACAAAATTACTAATAATCTGTTCCTAAAGGAACCAAGTTATAAGCCTTTCACATCCGGTGGAAAGGGAAACTGTCAAATAACAGAAAAAGGATGCACATCCGGGTGTATTATATATATATTATGTGTATATTAGAGACGCCACGAGGGTTCGTGGCGTCTCTGTCATTAGGTGTCACGCTTACGAAAGAGATAGCGAGATGTCTCCACCACGCTCTCAGCCTTATATTAAAAATGATAATTGCTGCCTCATTTAATAACCAATTTACTTTCTATTTTGAGAAAACGGCTTCTTGTTAGTGTTATTTGTTATTCGTATAAAATATTGTCCAAAAACAAACTAAGTCAAATAGCCTATAGTCGATTGGACCTGACGTCACTGTGCTGCTATCTGGTGTCCCATATTTTTAAGAACCCTCAATAGTCTACCCGACCGGCCCCATTGGGCCGATCGACACAGACGAATCTCAACCTTATTCCATTTACATAAAATTCATTTAATCAGGCGGGGTAGTTGTACTGCGCCCACCTTGTTTTGAATTAATGTTTCCTCCACCCAAAGGTTGGCTGGAAGAGATTGCATTTATAGCGATAAATCCGCCTTTGTTCTTATATTGTTTCTTGTAGTTTTGTTTTTTACCCCCGCGAAAAAAGTGGGGTGTTATAAGCTTGACGCTAATGTCTGTCTGTCTGTCTGTCTGTGGCATAGTAGTGCTCGAACAGATAAACCGATTTCAATGCGGTTATTAACGTGAAAGCCACTTCCCTTGCGGTGGTTCTTAGCCAAGTTTGATGAAAATCGGTCCAGTCGTTTAAAAGTTATTGGGTATTAACGCTTCAAAGTCGGGGTTTTTTTAATTTAATTGGCAAATAACAAATAGAGCTACGGATATCAATTCAACTTAACATCGGTTAAAACATTATGTAGTTCCGCCACTTATCACGAGATGGTGTCGTCGGGTTTTTATTTTTTAATTTGCGTTTAAAATAAAGTAGTTGTGTGTTTATTATGGTGCAATAAATTTAATTTGTATTGTATTGTTATTGACCTTGGCCTGAGGGAATATACTGACCGGCATGTTGCCTCTTCTTGCGGCGGGCGGGCTTGGCGGCAGGCCTCTTGTGCTGTCGCGGCGGCGGCTGCAGCGGCCGATCGACACAGACGAATCTCAACCTTATTACATTGACATAGAAATAATTTTATCAGGCGAGGTCATTGACCTTGGCCTGACAGGATGCACTGACCAGCATGCTGCCTCTTCTTGCGGCGGGCGGGCTTGGCGGTGGGCCTATGGAGCTTATCGACACAGACTAATCTCAACCTTATTGCACCGACATAAAAATCATTTTAATACAGAAGATGCACTAACTAGCATGTTGCCTCTTCTTGCGGCGGGCGGGCTTGGCAGCGGGCCCATGGAATGTCAACCTTATTACATTGACATAAAAATCATTCTATATATAGAAGATGCACTCACCAACATGCTGCCTCTTCTTGCGGCGGGCGGGTTTAGCCGCGGGCCTCTTGTGCTGTCGCGGCGGCGGCTGCAGCGGACCTTCGAGCCGGTGCCGCACCGCGCGGCACCAGCCCACCGGGTACACGTCCGTGCTGTGCGCCCACAGCCATTGGTCGTACTCCACACCCCACCCGTCGAAGTGCACCTGTCACATAAATGGTACATTTGGTAAATACTGAATCTACAGCTTGAGTTGATATATTTTTTAAGCTATTGCATAGCTTTTATCACGGGCTTTGAGCGCGGCGACTGAATCAAGAAATTCCGTAACGAAAATAAAACCTAACACCTCCCACTCCGCCTAAACCGTGCATCGTCTAACGTCGTTTCAATTGGGCAGACGTCGGCACGGTGATTGTGTGCGTGCGACTAGACATGTGCGTGTAGACTAGCTGCTAACTGCTCATGATAAAAATTCCTGAATAACCTACATGTATTGTTAGATAATAAAAACATTTTTAACGATATTTATTATGCTAACAAATTATTCGGCGCTAACTCAAGGAAACTTATTAAGTTTCCCGTGACCAGATAAGGGTGGCCTATATCTGGGTCAAAAAATAAGCATTGCCATACAACAACGTGGCAATGCTGCCAGCCTTCTGGGCACGTTGCCGCAGGGTAAAGAATTACCGGGCCTTGTTTATTTGTAAATATTAGTGTGTAGTGAGTATTTTTATCTTTATTATAGTTTATAAGAAAATTTTGTATGAACCTATAAATTTTTCGTTTCAATAAATCTGTAACGAATAAAACGAGTCGAAATCGGTATAGCGATCACACCACTAGCCGTGACGTCATCGGCTCAGGCGCTGACTCGCTTCGGTATTTAGTTATTGATTTGTATGTATGTATGGTCACCGCTTATACACCGCTGTACAAGCACTTCAGGAATGGTTCCGTGGTTAGTGTCTTGTAATTAGTAGTAATTATTTTAGTAGGCCCAGCACTTTTGCTCTGCTTCTGTCTACTCTGCAATTAAACCTTATCATACAAATTCTGGTACACAAAATCCTTTACGATTAAACAATAAGGGCGCCACATCTGCCCTGTATTCGCCTTAAACATCTAAGACAGAGGCATTACATAAAAGTTACTAAGGCTGATCACCAGCAGAATGTCACTGACCTTAAGCAGATCGCAGACAACCCTGGCGATGGTGGCGACGCACACGAGGCGCGGGTCCATGAGGTCGGCGCACTCGAGCCGCATGCCGGCCACGAACCCGTGCGACACCACGTGCCCGCGCGCTGCGAACAGCGAGCGACTCGCCGCGACACTGCCGGTTATGCACAGATACTGCTCCCAGCTGAACTCTTCGGCTGTGAAACTGGAACAGTGTAGCAATTAGGTACTTCCCTTGGTCAAATATAAATTATTTGGTACTGTTAACCCTTTCACCGCGAGACTTTTTAACAGTCGTGCGTAGTGTTCCCGAGGACTATAGGCTTTTAGCCCTAAATTTAAGCCTGTCGGTCCTTTTTTAGGGCTATGTCATTTTAAAAAGCCTAAAAAGCCTTTTTTGTGACTGTAGGTTTTTTAGAGTAATAGGCTTGTGTTTAGGCTAGTCATGTTTTAGTATCAGCATGAGTAAACCATCATATCTTAATAGATATGATAAAGGATTTATTTTATTTCTAATTAATTTTGAAAAAAGAAAAGAAAATGTATATTTTACTATAATAAAGACTTATAGTCCTTTAGACTTGGCATATTCCATAGGACTAAAAGCCTTTATAGGCTTTTAGCCTGTTGAGCCCCTTCATTAAGAGTCTAGGCTTCAAAACAAGGCTAAAATTCTATAGTCCTCGGGATCACTAGTCGTGCGTGCCCCCAGCGCGAGGCATAGCAACCAAAAAAGGATGTGGATACTTAAGTAATGTGCAATACGAGCAGTATTTTTTTGTCGGAAATATACAACGGCACGAAAATGTCCCTTCGGACCACTTCGTAGCCAGACTAAATTGTTTGTCGGATAAATCCGACGTTTGCGGTGAAAGGGTTAAGAAAATACAACGTCACAAAATAAAGGTCACTTATCATCATCATATCCTTTTTTAATGTGATTTTAGATTTATTATTGCAGAAAAACAAGTATTTGATTTAAGTTGTTGGAATATAGCGAATTGTAAAGTTTGTTTTTCGTGTCTGTAAGTGGCCAACACGTGTCAGATTTTTCAAGCTGCTAAGGCAGCTTGAAAAATCTGCCTGCTGCTAAGGCAGCTTGAAAATCTGAGGCATTTGACATAGGTTAACAGCTGCCATACAATGATGACAGCCGGGATCAACGGCTTGTACGTGCCTTCCGAAGCACGGAGGAGCTCGAGAAATTTTTATGCCACTTGTGGTCACCCATCTAAGTGCGGACCACGCCCGGTGTCGCTTTACCGGGCCACCGAGCTCCTCAGTAAGGTAATTTAATGGGTCAAAAATAAATTATTTGGTACTGTTAAGAAAACAGAACGTCACAAAATAATTTTACTTGTCATAATCATATCCATTTTCAATGTGATTTAAGATTTATTATTGCAGAATTGCATATCAAGAGCGCTATTTGACTCCAAGAAACTAACGTCATTAGTCTATATTTCATACAAATCCCATAGAATCTGTGTCTGTTCTGACGTTAAAAAAACCAACCAAGCGCGAGACGGACTCGCGCACAAAATCTTTATCTATAATAACCTCCTCCTTTTTTTAAAGTCGGTTATAAAATCACGTTTGTTATATGTGAGCCCTATTTAAATATTTACTTTATTCTGTTTTTAACACGTTCGCTGCCAACTACGAGATAACAATGCATTTGTGATTGTTTGCTACGAGTATACTCGTACTTGGCAGCAAACGTGTTAATATTTGTTGCTATAGCGGCAACAGAAATACATCATTTGTGAAAATTCAACTGTGTAACTATCACAATTCATGAGATACAGCCTGGTGACAGAGAGAGAGAGATGGACGGACGGACGGACAGCGGACTCTTAGTAATATAATAAGGTGCCGTTATTACTCTTTGGGTACGAAACCCTAAAGAGTTTATTTGATTTGAGTTGGAAACAAGCTAATTAAATGTAACCCATGTATATGGCGCCATAAGGTCGAAATTAAAACTATTTGTCGGTGGCTTCATGTGCAGCCGTGAAAACATACATAGCGCCCTTAGTGCGCATTACTAGCGATTTGACAACTAAAACCACACCGGATGGTTGACAAATAGTAAAAAAAAAAATCTCGAGCTTCTCCTTGCTTCGAAAGGCATTATCCGTTGTTCCCGGTTATCATTTTTGTATGACAGTCGTCAAGCTATGTCAGATGCCATTATACATCCTGAAAAATCTGACACTGGTGTCAGATGTTGACCACTTACACACACGAACAATAAACAACGTGGCGCCCAGTTGCGCCGTGGACATTGTCCTTTAGTATCCGCCAAACAACTACGGTTGGATCTTATTTGTCAGCACGGAGCAGCACTTTTCTATGCTGCTATATTTTTCTGTCACTCAGAACCGCAATTTGCCAGAGCGAAAGAGAGCGACGGAACGCTATCGCACCGGCGACGGAACGCTATCGCACCGCAGAATGCTATAGCGTGCTATAGCATTCTGCGCTCTCTCTCTCGCTCTCGCAAATGACGGCTCTGAGCGACAGAAAAATATAGCAGCATAGAAAAGTTCTGCTCCGTGCTGACAAATGAGATCCAACCCTTAAAATCTATTGTATCTGCAATACTGATAGTCAAGGTGTTATATACAATAAGTGCCCAAATGACTACAGTAATTTTAGTCTATTAGACTTATATTCCTCAATAAACGTTTAAAAACTAAAATTGTTCCAATTGTACTGCGGGAAAAACTGATCTTTTATTTTGAGAGATCGAATTTTTATATTTCGTATGGTCATAACTTGTTGTAAAAATTTATGGCTGGTAGTCAAGTTAAAACATATCCGTGTCTGTACGCACCATGCAAGTCCGGTTCTAGATTCGATCCCCAGTCAGACCAAGTTGGAAAATGGCTTGTTCTGGGACTTGGATGTTTATCTATATATGTAATAGTTATAAAATATAGTATTGTTGAGTTAGTATCCCATAACACAAGTCTCGAAATTATTTGGGGACTAGCTCAATCAGTGTAATCTGTCCGTATATATTTATTTATTTATTCTATTAATAGTAAATAAAATAAACTTACCCAGAAGGAGGCACCAGAGGAATATTGTTAGCCAACGCAAACCCAACAGGAAATATGCAAGGCGACCTCTGGTGGTAGCAAAACCAATCGGCCCCCGACTCG
This sequence comes from Acrobasis suavella, assembly GCA_943193695.1. Classification (NCBI taxonomy): domain Eukaryota; kingdom Metazoa; phylum Arthropoda; class Insecta; order Lepidoptera; family Pyralidae; genus Acrobasis; species Acrobasis suavella. Next base: position 6,079,516 of record OW971941.1, read on the forward strand.
TCAATCGGATAGCAGTCTATCCTGATCATCATGTATCCTTCATTTAGGATCTGCATCACTGTCGCCGCGCACACCGCGGAAAGATTCAAAGGATCTATTGCTTCCAACTTCATTCCTTCAGCGAATAATGGTGGTTCATTCGTCGGATACTTATAGAACATGTCTTGAGTTGTGTCGTTAGGCATAAGTCTTCCAGCAGCCACCCTTTGGCAATAGTTTTGAGGGGCGTCTAAGGGATGGCCAACGCGGAATGCCCAGCCCACGGGGTGGATTAAGGGAGAGTCCTCATGGCACCAGAAGCCGTTGTCTTCGGGGGAACTATCGTAATATTTTACGTGTAACCTCTTTCCTACTATTTCACAGACACTGGCCACCTGAAGACAATTTTATTAATGAGATTATTGTATAAATTGTATGTGACTACAAGTTATTATTTAAAAAATATTTTTTCTAACATGCTTTTATCTAAAACAGTGAACTTAAAAGTTTGAAGACGAATCCAACAAGCCCAAATTCGATGGGATTGTCGTATCATTACAGAGTTTCTATGGCCACCTCCCGGTTCCATCATCGGATCAGCTCCATGTCATCATGATATTGTATTGAATGCATTGCCACGCAATATACGTATGCACGCGAAATTTTAGCTTAATCGGAAACAGAGAAGTGGGTCAAATTTAAATTGCAAGTTGCAAGATTTCATTACACACAACAGGTCAGGTGAAACTAAATAAAAGCTTGTCATAAATGTGGAAGTGATATTTCCAATATAATGGAAAAGGAAAAGACACACAGGCACATTCCAGTTATAAAACTAACTGTACGAGTAAGTAAAAGTCAGTCGATTTATGAGTCATTGCCATTAACTACGCGTCCAAGCATCTAAATAACTTAAACTGGTAACTTTACTAATAAACTTTTAACAACAAGGATTGTGTGGTTTTATGGTCATCTCAACTAACAACCTCCTATCATACATCCTTTTTGTTCACTATGTCATCCGGCTCGAAGGACCAAAAATAACCAAAAATTACCAATATTATAAAAGTAGGGCGACGACCGACGCTGACGCAGCAAAATTGTACGTGTACTTACTCGTACACTAACAAAACAAAGACAAACAGGCACTGTGACTGTAGGTCTCTGAGACAAGAGTTCAGTCCTCATGACTCGCGACTTGCACCTCAGTGTACTTGCTACCGGTGAAGAGAAACATCGTAAGTAAATCTGTATACTAGATGACCGTCATTGAGCTGTCAGAAACCTCGAGGCAGCTTGAAAAATCTGACATTCAAATGGTCATTTAACGATCACAACTTGCTACCGGTGAAGAGAAACATCGCAAGTAAACCAGACCTGTATACTAGTTTGTTACTAGATGACATTCGAAAGAGAAGCAGCTCGTAAATCTACAATAAGCATACAAAACAATTTTTTCTAACCTTGACTTGTGAAATTCTATTCTTGTCCACCACCTCCATAACAGATCCAATAGAGAACCTCGATATAAGGCTGTCATTTAGTTTGGTGTAGAAATTCGCGGGTAACGTGCGAGCGCCAGTCAACTGCTTCACTAAAAACCTGGAATCATTTGAATTCTGTTTACTTTTTTTCATATGTCTACTCTATTTTTATGAAGATGATAACCTTATTTTTGACTGACTGAAAAAGGAGGAGGTTAACAACAATTTGTCGCGCTCTTCTATTTTATTTTTAATGTTTGTTCACCGATCCATTATTTAAAGCCTGGACTTCTTTAATAATCTTTGGACAAAAAGTAAAAATTACTTAAAACTTAAAAATAAAAGACTCTAAACCAAACTACACAACTCATTTTGAAACAAGTAATTTTATTAGAAATTGCTTTGATATTAAAGACTCCCTTTTTATATACCCAGTGTCAATCTCAGAATTAAGACGAATCTAATGACACCTCTCATGCTTAAATCCATCGAGCCGTTCAAGCTGCAGAGCATGCCAAACAATTATGCATATATACATACTCTCGAAAAACATAACCCTCCTTCTGGCGCAGTCGGATAAAAATGACCGGCCAAGTGCGAGTTGAACTCGCGTGGAGAGGGTTCCGTACAATGCTAAAGATTTTCCGTAAGTGAACATATTAAATTGAGTTTACAAATTTATTTTCAATTGATAGAATTCTTGTAGGTTTACCTGTGATCTACAAGCAATGAACTATATTTTGTATGTTTTTCAAAATCTTAGGCTCGTTAGTTTCGGAGATCAAGGGAATGGTCAATTTTCCTCTTCTATCATGAATAAAATCAAAACCATTTGTTTTACAATAATAACAAAAATATATTTGAGATCCTCATAACGAGCCCTTTAATATGAGACAGTAAGGTTTGCAAAACTTTTTTTTTTAATTTCCTGATTTGTCCCACGAATGTAACCTTTATTCTAAAAAATATTTATTTTCTTTGCACATCTGTATTTGGGACATAGGATTACACCTTCCTACCAAATTTCACCTGATTTGGTCCAGTAGATTCGGAGCAAATTGACTGTTACAGACAGACGCACAAGTGATCCTATATGGGTTCCGTTTTCTCATTTTTTTTACAGAACCTTAAAAATGGGACCACCTTACGAGTATGCCCTTTCTCATTAAAAAATAATTTTCCAAATCAAATGATGATGTTGATAAAAACAGACAAAAAATTACAACAAAAGATTCTGACAAATTGATAACCTCCTTTTTGAAGTTAGTTAAAAAGGGTCCCTTAGGGATAAATGTGAGCTTGTGTCTGTATGCTTACTTTTTCCAATCAGTATATTTATCTTCAATACTGCGAGGTGGTATAAGAGGCTTGCCACGCGTAGCACACCAACCTACTGGGTGCACTTCTGAGCAGCACAAGTTAACCCAAAAATCCTTGGAGTCATCACTGCCAAATCCTTCATAGCGTAATAGGCCCATGTAGCCTTTTACCTGAAAAAAAAAACAAGATCCGATTCAGTAAAACAAAATTGGTCAAAAATTATTAGAACAAGTTTATTTACCAGGCAAATAATAAAAAAACTGACTTACAAGCAGCGTTTACCCCCCCCCCCCCATAACTTTTAAAAAGCTGTTTCCATCAACATAACTTAGAACCATCTCGATCAAATCAGCTTTCAATCAAAAATAAAAACCGGCCAAGTGGAGTCGATCTCGCGTTGAGGAGAGGGTTTTTCCATCCAATGCCAAAGTTTTCAAATAAATATAAAATAATACATTCGAAGTACACCTAGTAAGACGCGAGTTAAAAACAAATAGCGTCATCTAGTGGTGTTTTAGTGAACTATTTCCGTTCGTTAACGTATTTTATTGAGTTTACCACTTTATTTTCAATTAATAGAATTCTTGATAATTTTTCTGTAATCAACAAGGTATTTTGTTTTTTTTTTTTTTAAATTTTCGGCTCAGTAGTTTCGGAGATTAGGGTCTGGTCTGGGAATGGTAAATTTTAGTCTTCTTTCATAAATAAAATCAAAACTATGTATTTTATAATAAAAAAATATATATATATTTAAGATCCTCATAACGAGCCTTTTTCATTTCATATGTGACACAGTTAGGTTTGCAAACTTTTTTAAATTTCTAATTTGTCCCTCGTGAAAATGTTCCTTAACTATTTAAAAAAAATATGTTTTCTTTGCACTTCTGCTTTCGGGTCATGGGATTACACCATCCTACTTAATTTGATTTGGTCCAGTAGATTTGGAGTAAATTGGCTGTAACAGACGGACAGATAGACAGATGTACAAGTGATCCTATAAGGGTTCCATTTTTATTTTTTTTCGAACGAAACCCTAAAAGCATCAAAATCGGCCCATACGTTTTGGGCTCTACGATGCCACAGACAGACACACGAACACGTTAAACTTATAAGTCTTATAACACCACTCATTTTCAACGAGGATTAATATTTTGCAGGAGTCGCCCAGATGGTTGCGTACGACACTAGTCGGCATTTCCATTATATTTTTACTTATATAGTATAAATAACACTATGTAAGTAAAAAATATATAGGTACATAAATTATTAATAACAAAACTTATTAACAATGAGGCCTCTCCAACCCGTCTGGCCAGCGTGGTGGCCAAATCCTCTGGCGGCTCTGGCCAATTTTGGCTGTAGTAGTACAGAGAGGGCCATGCTCCTGCATTGGAGTCTACACGAAACCTGATGATGATGATGAAATTATTTTAAAAGTAATTAATATGAACTTACTTTTAAAACAGTAGCCACCCAAAAAAAGTCATTCAGTTTGTCCGTTGGGTTATCACAATCAGTGTTTTTGACCTCCACTTTCATGCCTTCAAAGGTACTGTCCCACATCTCATGAAGTGGAGCGTGTTTAAACAGACTAACAGGTGCAGCAAGGAAATCACAACCAAATAACTCATCTTTCCACTCGTAACTATTAGCAATAAGTGATGCAGACTGCTTTATAGGACCAGCCTGTAACAATAAAAAATATTATTAGGTCCTTACATTTATGAAATTGGCGTTTTGTCGTACTGGCCACTTTAGCCACAAATTTCTCCTCTTTGGTTAGGAATTCCAAATTCAAATTTATCCACAAGTATTTAAGTTTCGTAAACCGTTAATCATTTGTTTTTTTTTTCTTGTTTTTCCTGTTTGCGGCGCTTAGTTTACAAAATGGAAAACTTGAAATATCGCGTTATTTACTAGTACGAGTTCCACCGTGGCAACAGTGCTGCGGAAACGGCTCAAAGGGTTAATAATTTGTATGGCGGTCGTGTCGCAAAATACAATGCGTTTTTGGTTCCAAGGTTTTCGTTGGAAATTTCGACCTGCAGAACAAGCCCCGTGGACGGCCGGACACCCAAGTTGACAATGAAGAATTGAAGGCTATTGTAGAAGCGGATCCATCGCAAACCACGTCCGAGTTAGCTGCAGGCTGCGGTGTTAGTGATAAAACTATTTTAATTCACTTGAAGCAAATTGAGAAGATTAAAAAGCTTGAAAGGTGGGTTCCTCACGAATTGAGTGAAGCAAACCGGCAAACGCGCGTCGACTGCTGCGTTACATTACTTGACCGGCACAATAATGAAGGGTTTCTTAATCGAATAATTACCTGTGATGAAAAGTGGATTCTCTACGATAATCGGAAGCGCTCATCGCAATGGTTGGACCCTGGCAAGCCAGCCAAATCCTGCCCCAAGCGAAAATTGACTCAAAAAAGTTATTTGTAAGCGTTTGGTGGACTAGTGCCGGAGAGAGTTGCTAAACAACCGAGGCTGGTCAATCGCTCTACGCCACTGCTGCTTCACGACAACGCTAGACAACACACTGCACAACAGACAGCTACCAAATTAGAAGAGCTTCAATTGGAATGGCTAAGGCACCCACCATACTCCCCAGACCTTGCTCCAATAGATTACCATTTTTTTTTCGAAATTTGGATAACTTCTTGCAAGGGAAAAACATTCAACTTTGATGGGGCAGTTCAAACCGCCTTCAAAGATTTCCCTTCCAAATGGTTTTTTTAGTAAAGGGATCAATGAACTACCTATTAGATGGAAAAAGTGCACAACTTGTGAACGGGTGCTGCCGGGAGGGACTGGTCAGCTCGGCTTCGCTGTTTTTGACTACTTAATATTTTTTATTACGCAATTTATGTTTGTTTACTGGTTCGCAAGCATTACATGTTATAATGTGTCAACATTGTATTATATTATAAGTATTTATTAATTAAAAGACAATTATAATAATATGACAAAGCCCTTCTGGCGAGTAGGCGACCAATACTGTGAAAATGAGTTTCTTTCGGCGTTTCTTCTCAGCAGTGGTCGTTACGAAGCGCTGGTATCGGTAGCTTTTCTTTAAAAATAAATTAAATTTTAATATACTTTACACGTAACATAAATTATACTTATTGACGTGTAAAAGTGCCTGTAAAGGTCTAATTACTGAATAAACATTTGAATCTTTGAATCTAGATATCAATGGTTCATACTTAAATTAAATAAATATATTAAATTGAAAAATATTCGACATTTTGTTCCTCCCATACAAAAGCCAATTTCATATGTAAGGTAAGGACCTAACAAAACCACTTTATTACTCAAATAGTTGAAAAAAATAGTGATAGATCTATTGATGCAACTGAATGTAGTCATCGTCATTTTTTTTTGACACATAACACATATTGAGCTAGCCCCAGGGTAACTTGTGTTATGAGATACTAACTGAACAATACTTAAATTTATAACAAATACATGTTTAAATAAACATCCAAGACCCAGGGTCAATCTGAAAAAGATCATTTTCCATCTTGACCTGACTGGGGATCGAACCCGGGACCTCCGGTGTGACAGAGTGGCATGATGACCCCTAGGCCACAGAGGTTGTCAAGTATCCAACAGCTTATTGAACCTGACTTCACTGTGCTGTCATCTCAGGTAACCAATATTTTTGAAAACCTTTTTATGTTATCTATCTTCTTATCTTATTACCTTTGAACTGCAAAAACAAGTACATATGCTAATATGAGAATTGTGTCAAAGAGCAGGGTCAGGTGAAGCAATTTTTGAAAGTCACCTGATAGGCATCATTCGTAGTTTACCTAAATGATAGATTGTAAAAAAAAAACAGTAAACAGACAGTGGACAGGCAATTTTAAATTTTTTTGAATTTCCTTTTTTCTTTAATATACTTAGCAAAAATAATTTCACAGTACAACTAGAATAACAATAGAAGATGAGCACCTGCCACCAGCAAAAAGAAAACAAATAAGTCTCTTACTTTTACTTCATAACATTATGTAGATAGAGATAATAAGTAACAAAATAACCTTCTAGTTCTTCAAATGGTGAGGGCAGTTAGTAATTTTTTTTTTTTTATAATAATTTTACCACTTTGGAAAATAAAGATAAGCTCTAAAGAACTCATATTGAGTCCTTTAGAGGCCATCTTTATTTTTTCGTTTCTTTATTCCTAATCTTAACTAGTTTTAATAAAACATTGGTGTAGGTCCTTTCAATGCTTCAATGAAGCTTCTGGTGACAAAACTATATGAGTCCACTGGTTTTTATAACTCATTGAGTGGCACATAACGCTTACCCTCAAATTCATAAAAAATAACAAGCGTTTGCTAAACCTATTTTAGTTAAAACATGTTTTGTCCCGTTCCCTCTTATTAATATATGATGCTAAAAGAACGAAACGAAACATGTTTTAACTGAAATAGGTTTAGCAAACGTTTGTATTTTTTTATGAATAAGGGGGCTAAAGTTTAAGGATGCCCACTACAGTTATACACACAAATATTGCTACAGCTTCACTGTGACTGCCTACTTAAAACATTTTACATATTGTCCATGAGCATGAGCATTTATAACACCAAACTACACCAATTTCATATTATGATGTCCACTAGAAGCAATTTACAAAACAATTTAAAGCAAACCCTCCTGGGAAGTAACTCAGTATATAGACCTTTTATTTAGATATGCGCAAGTTCAATTGCTTCCAAGTCTTGCAAGAATACTACAAAGTACAGCTCTTGAACAGTCAAGATCCCTACTAATACCTTCCAAGAAGGGACCTTCTTGGAAGGTATTCAATTCCACTTATTATACAAGTAAGAAGCAATGAAGAATCTACATTCGTAGGATGGAAGAGAAAGACGCTATAGTCCAACTACTACATGTGTGACCTTCCTGCGAGGTACAGACGTTGGCGGGGAGGAGGTACTCAAGGCGTCAGCGGGTAGCGGATGGTGTAGCGGGAAAGGGTAAGGTGAACATTACACAAGTTGCAAAGAAGTTGCTTCTTTTAATATTTACCTGTAAATCATTGAAAGTAGCTTGCCATTGCTGGAGCTGAGGCAGAGGCTCCAAGGGGATCATGCCAGCCAAATGCTCGGCGCCTTCCATGAGTCTAAACCTCCAATTGCAATGCCGACGTCTATTAGTACTAAGGTGACATCGCAAGGAACAAACTTTATTATTTCGGGTGTAAAACTGCCCTCTACGGCCGACTCGCCCGCACAACTCACATATCGCTGAAACACAAAATTAATTTGCTCTATCATTGTTAAAGTCGATGTGTAAACCACGGGTGTAAACAGACACCATCGACATTTTTCACATCGATTGTTTGTCGTAACAAAAACTCACCGAAACTATCTTTTTTAAGAGGTATTATAGATAAATTATCAACGATATTATTCTCCTCTGTATAATCTGCTGAATTGCTACCATTTACATCATCACCGGTATCGTAAAAAGCCATAGTTTTTTAGCAGTCATCACATAAATACCATACACCGGAGTGCTGAACACAGTAACATGCATTTTTACAACACCATTCAAGCCGTAAATATATAAATCGGAACTAAAAACGAATCCAATTAACAGACAGATACTATTCCTCTTAACTTAAACGTTGGTTAGAGGGGTTTCGCCATAGAATTTATGCGATTTATTTTGTCATGAAATTCATGAAAATCACATCTAAAATCAAACACAAACGACAGAGATTACCAAATCAAAATGACAAATAAAATGAATGAATGAAACCATAGAGAATGAGTTAAATGAATGAATTTCTCTACTTTCCAAACAAAGATATTTTAAGCAGAAAGACAAAGATTTAAAATATACAAGTAGTGGAGAAAGAGGCTTGGCTTTTATGATTTTATGAAAGCTGCCCCATCACCGAAATGTAGTGTCGTCAAAAAGTAAGATGGGTATTTTTTGGGTAAAAATCCTACCTATAAAAATCATCTGATTCTGCAAGTGCTTCCTGTAAATTGTCTGGAATTTAGTATAAGCTGCTAAAAATGATGCAAGGATGGATTCTAAGAAAGAATTTTTCAAAAGTAAGATGAGTAATTTTTCGGCTACTGGAGGACACTTCAGGGTGACGTAACTTCCAAACGCTTCTTGTTTGGTTCGGCAGACGATATTAAGAAACACCTATCAAGTACGCGTATAATTATTATAGTCTGCCAAGAAAGTACCATGGGTCAGAAAAACAAGGTTGAGACGACAGTTCTTACAATGCGACACAAAAAAGTTGAACAATAATGGCGGACTTCACCGCATTTTTGTACAAATTCCCGGCACGTAGGTTGAACCAAACTTGCTCTGTACCTATATTTCTTACTTTCTAATAAGCTACGAGTTTACTTACGCACACCAAGACTTCATCATTCAGCTTCCTGCAAAACAAACCATCACCACCCTCTAACCTACGTCCAAGTTAAAAAGTAGTGTCTGTCTTTTTACTGGGTTCGTTTTTAGTTCCGATGTTAAAGAGAATACACTTTACACGTAACGTAAATTATACTTATTGACGTGTAAAAGTGCCTGTAAAGGTCTAATTACTGAATAAACATTTGAATTATTTGATTTATATATTTACAAATTTCCGACACGTAAATTGAACCAAAATGGCGTTTGTCGGCGTATTATTTGTACCTGCGTCGATAACAGCCATTTTGGTTCAACCTTTTTGTTTAAATTTGTTTAAAAATGCTTTAAAGGCCGCCATTTTTGTTCAACTTATTTGTTTCGCATTGTACACTGTTTTGAATTGTAGAGGAAGGCATTTAGCCTTCCACTACGTTTCAAGACCCTACTAGCTAATAAAGTCACGAGGTTCGATGTCAATGTCATTAGATAATGTCATTTAAATTTTGTCGTATTTAACAACTCATGTAAACATATCGGCTAGAGCAAAGGTTCCCAAATTTATTTTGTCAAATGCCCACTTTAAAAAATCTGTTATTTTGTAGCGCCCCCCATTTTTTTCACCATAAAAACCTGAATCACATATTTGTCTTGCCTGTAGTTTAATTCAACCTATATTCTAAACTAGACTTTTTTACAAAAGAGAGCAATAATAATACATACACCGGTACATTAGAGTATCTTTTATAAAAAAATAACAATAATCAACATTGTTAATTTTTAATAAAAAAATAGCAATAATAATACAATTTTACAATAATAAAGAATATCGGAAGTGGGGACCTCACCTGCGAAACTTTAAAACACGAAATTTTTTCAGTGTTTGATTCCTTTTACGATATAAATAGCGTTGTGAACGCATTAAAATAATAAATATTAATTACATTTTTAGTTTATATTTGTACAATAAAAAAGGACTAAATATGAACTAATAAATGGATGTTGTGTAGTAAGAGGATTTTAATTTCAGTGAATTTTAAAATATGAAATAGCTGAAGTTATAAATCACTCATTGCTTAAATCACATCAGCGCCCCCCAACTTTATTCTGGGCCCGTTACCGCCCCCCTTAAAGCCTCCAGCGCCCACAAGGGGGCGTTATCGCCCACTTTGGGAAAGACTGGGCTAGAGTGTAGAGCTATTGGCATTTCAAATTAAATTTTCTTATAGGCACAAATTAAAGTTAAAATTCATTTCCACATTATTAAACATCTCTGAAATATTAAAGAAAGTCGTGACAAAACTATTAGCTTTCACAGGTGAGCACATATTTTTCACTTGAAATCACAGATTTATATAGGTACACATGATACATTTTTGTCTGGAAATTGATTGCAATGCTGTTCGTAATTATTGAAATTGTTGACACAAGGGTTAGAAAAAAGTAGTCGATAAAAAAAATCGATACCACATAATTTATTTTTATTTTTGAAATTAATCATGAGAGATAAGAAATTGGATGAAATAATTTAATAGTGTAGCGTATTACATTCCTTGGTTGGGCTCGATTTGTTTGCGTCCGCGTGATCCAGCGGATTAGCCGCAGACTCCAGTGAAGCAAAGCACTAAACAGCAATGCGGTTTTAAAAAGTTAAGTTGGTGCCCTAGATATTTTTTTGCGCCAGGGCCTTGGGTTACCAGAATTTTTTCGTAAAGTTATACATAAAATTGTAGGTAAGTACTTTTTAACCATAGCAAAAAAAATCTTAAATACTTAGGTCTAAGGTCATATTGATATTAATAAAAAGTGGCCAAGTGCGAGTCGGACTCGTCCATGAAGGGTTCCTTTGCAGCAAGTAACATAATAATTATAAAAGTTCTTGTAGTTCATTGTAACTTTGATTGATGTTTTAATAAACGTATAAAAAAAACTACTTAGGTACTAGATCTCGTTCAATCCAATTTTTAGTGCAAGTTTTCATGAAAATGTGTAACGACGGCCCTCTTGCTCCGCACCGCACCTCACCGCACCGCACCCCGCGCTGACCATATAAAAGCGGCAGCGAGCTGGACCTCGTCCTCTTTCCGCTATTCGTGAACTCGGGCTGTATACCAAAGCTGAGTACTTCCATGGTCCTGAATCAACGAATCTCATGCCCTTCAAACCTACGACCCCTATCTGTGGCCTTCTTTATTCAGTACCTAAATTGTTAAAATTCGAATTAAAGAGTTTGGTTTCCTTAATATTGTTTTCTTTAAATAAATTTAACGTCACAAATGTACATTATATATTTTTTTAGTTTATATTTCTCTTATTTTAGAAGTTACAGGGGGGAGGGGAGGACACACATTTTACCACTTTGAAAGTGTCACTTTGGAAAAAAATGGTATTAACCCTATCACCGCGAACGTTGGATTTATCCGACAAACATTGTCGTGCCCATTCCGCGAGCGTCGGATATTTTCTACAAAAAAATGCCCGTTTTGCACATAACTGAAGTATGCACATCCCTTTTTGGTTGTAGGTAGAGATGGGCATCTATCCGGGTATTTACACACGCGCGGGTATTTACCCGATATGCTCCGGGTAAATACCCGTATCTACCCGTTTGGGTGGGTAGATTGGGATATTTTTATAAAAAAAAAAACGTGTGGCACTCGGGGACTGCCGCGGTAAAGCTATTGCATAGCATTTTTTTATCAACCTATGCAATATAATTATTTATTTATGTTTTAATTATGCAGTATTTTTTTTGACAAATAATAAGTCGAGCAACATAATATTTTTTTGGCCACGTGATATAGCTTCTTAAATTATAACTAAGCGACGGAAAAATGAGATGCCTCTATTAAACGAATTTGTCTTTTGTTCGATGCCAACTAAATATTCTAAAGAAAGCGTCAGATAAAGATCAGCAATTATTTTAAGTTGTCCTTTTAATTTATACATTGCCACTAAATTTACTAACTCAACCCCGGATTTAACAGTTCATCACTATTTTACGTTTTACACCTTCAATACAAGCTCCTAAAAAAATACAATTCAAGCCTTAATAGCCATCATATATCATAATTTAGCACGTAAATTAAATACTTTCATATTCTTTTATCTTGAAAATAGCCACTACTACAGTAGTTTTGAGAATGAAGCGACTGGAGAACCCAAAGTTTTTAGTGGCTCTACTGGAAGACGGAGGAACCCCACCTCGGAAGAGATAGCTCAACTTGAACAGGATAGATGACAGAAATGGTTCCAGAACACAGAACCAATTTTATTTACATGAAAGTTATGGGCAAATCCGAACTGGCCAACGCCGACTTCACGTAGTCTTGTTTGCCCTATACTCGAGTGTTCTTTTATAGCCGGAGGCGCGGAAGGAGGGCAGCCCCCACCCGCTGTAAGAAAACGCAGGTACCATGCGAGCCGTAACGTCTAAGGCTGGTCGCCGAAGGTGACCAGCAAGCCGAAGCAAGCTGCGAAGGCGAGCATGAGTGCCTGCATTTTCTTACGCAAGTACGGAGGGGCTGCACTTCCGTTACGTTTCGATATATCCGTATAGAAAATTTGGCACAAAATAAAACAATATCTCGGCTTGCTAGTTTTTAGTTACATACATCGGTAACCTAGCCTTCCCCCCTCCCTCCTTGCCGTCCTCTTTCAACCCCAAAATCAACGACCCCTAATGGAAATTTTAACCAAAATAAAGTTTTTTTTTGTCTCCCCTCAATAGTTCCAAGGTAATATTAGTGGCCATAATTTACTATTTGATGACAATTTTATTTAAAGTTTGACTATCAATTAATGTAGGATAAGTCACATTATAAAGATACTGAGTTATAAAATAAGAAGGTAATGTAATTACTTTTTTGGTGCCATATATTAACATTTTAAAAGTTTATAGCTTGAATGCATGATACAAATTTAGGCGCTAAAAAATATCCACCATGCTGAGTTGTATTTAAAGTGGCTTACATAGAGGATAACTAGTGGCTAGGAAAGTATTTTTCAGATGCACGTAGGTTGTGGCTGACTTAGTAATTTAGAAGGCAACGTAGATTTTTAGAGGCGAATAATTCTTTTATAAAGAAGTTTATTTAATTAGCACCCTTTTTTTTCTTTGATATTAATTAAAGTTTTTTCTTTGACATTAATTCAAGTTACACTTTTTGAGCGTGGTGACCGATAAGAAAACAATTTTTTTTTCTTTAATTGAATAAATGAGATATAATATCGTTTAAAATATTTTTATTATCTTACAATACATGTAGGTTATTCAGGAATTTTTACTATAAGCAGTTAGCAGCTAGTCTCAGAGTTGGGCAAATTGGCATTTTTTTCAATTTTGAGCATAGATTCTTTATAAGAGACCAGATATCGATTTTGAAGGCAATCGGTCCATAAACAAAAAAGTTCAAAATGGTGGCTACCTTTTCCAAATTCGAGCATAGATTCATTATAAAAGACCACAGGGACCCCCAGATATCGATTTTGTAGGCAATCGGTCCAGAAACGAAAAAGTTCAAAATGGAGACTACCTTTTCAAATTCGAGCAATAGATTCATTATAAAACACCAAAGGGGTCCCTTTAGATATTGATTTTGAAGGATATCGGCGCAGTAACAAAAGAGTTAAAAATGGCGGCCAGTTTTTTTACATTTTGAGCATAGATTCAATATGAGGGACCACAGGGCCGTCCAGATATTTTGAAGCCAATCGGTCCAGTGAAAAAAAAATCAAAATGGCGACCAACTTTTTCGATGCAATCGGTTAAAATGAGAACACTCGTACACTCCAAAATGTAACTCTTCCCGACGCAATCGGTTAAAAATAGAAGGGTAAGTTTAAAAAAAATCGTTATTTACAATAACGAATAAAATCATGATATTTTATTCGTGACAAAATTATTGGCGAAAAAGTTATTCGCGAATTAATAATTCGTGAATAATTTTCCACGAATAAATTTTTATTCCAATAATTATCTAGATACATTTTTATTCGAATAATGTCCAACTCTCTACACGCATACGTCTAGTCGCACGCTGTTGCACGCACAAAAACACCGTGCCGAAGTCTTCCGAACTGAAACGATGTTAGACGAGTGTTACGAGTAGGTATAATTTTCGTTACGAAATTCCTTGATTCGGTGGCCGCGCCAGAGGCCCGCGATAAAAGCTATGCAATAGCTTAAAACTAGTTCAAGTTCTTTAATTATATGTAGAAATTTGTAGAATGGTTATGTAATGTATAAATAAATGAATATATCTCAAAAAATAAATAACAAACATTAAAATCCCTAATGCTATCCATATTAAACATATTGATTTCTTCTTATTTGATGTCTATTTGCTTATTTCAACAGAAAAACAAATCTAAAAACATTTACTAGCAAAAAAATCAAGCTTAAACCGGTCAATTCGTACGTTCCCATACAAGGGGTAGATTGGGGTAAATACCCGGCATGCTATTCAGGGGGAAATGGTATAACAAAATGATAGGTGATCATAGAACTCGTCAATACACATATCTTTTGTTTGGGGACCAACCCCGAAATTAGCAGTTTTGGCTCTTGGATAGACAGTCATAAAAGCCTACTACCTATGTAATATGTATAAATGAGGGTGCTCATATATTGACATCACATTTGATGTCTGTTTGCGTATTTTAACATATAATTAGATCTTAAAAACATTTGCCAGCAAAAAATTAAATTTTAGAACTTTCATCTCGTATGTATATTCAACGGATAGATTCGTATTGGTATTGATTACCCGGCTTGGTATTTTGTGAGAAATGTTATTTTAAGTTGACGGGGGATCAAAGAACTCGTCAATACAAATATCTTTTGTTCCGGGACTTATATCGAAAGCAATAGTTTTGGCTCATGGATGAGCAGTCGAAAAAATCTACTCTACCTATATGTATGAGGGTGCTCATACATTGATGTCGCATTTAATGTCTGTTTGCTTATTTTAACATATAATTAGATCTACAAACATTTGCCAACAAAGAATGAAAACTTAGACCTGTCAATTCGTATGTTCCCATACAACGGGTAGATTGGGGTAAATACCCGTCATGCTATTTTTGGGGAAATGTTATAACAAATTGATGGGGGATTAAAGAAATCGTCAAAATGAAAATCTTTTGTTCCGGGTCCAACCTCGAAAGCAGTAGTTTTGGCTTTTGGATGAGCAGTCGAAAAAATCTACTCTACCTATATGTATGAGGGTGCTCATCTATTGATATTGCATTTGATGTCTGTTTGCTTATGTAACAAAACTAAGTCTATGTACATTTGCAAGCAAAAAATGTAAACTGAGACCTTTCAAATCGTATGTTCTCTTACAAAGGGTAGATTCGGGTAAATATCTGGCATACTATTCTGTCGGAAATGTTATACTAAGTTAATGTAGGATGAAAAAACGAATTAATACGAATATCTATCGTTCCGGGACTTACCCTGAATCCAGTAGTTTTGGATATCGGAAGACCAATCAAAAAATCTTTCCTCCCTATATGTATGAAGTTGAAGGTGCTCATATATTGACATCGCATTTGATGTCGGTTTGCTTATTTTAACATATAATTACTACTACTACTATCTACAAATATTTACCAGCAATTAATGTAATCATAGACCTGTCAATTCATATGTTCTCATACAACGGTTAGATTCTGATAAATACCCGGCATGCTATTTTGTGGGAAATGTTATGACAAGCGGATAGAGGATCGAAGAACTTGTCAACACAAATAACTTTTGTTTCGGGTCCAGCTCTGAAATCAGTAGTTAAGGCACTTATGGCCCTTGAATGAACAGTCAAAAAATACCTCATTATATTATGATTATTATGTATGAAGGTAAGGCTTATAAGAGTATGTTGACGTCGCATTTAATGTCTTTTAACTATTTTAACACATAAATATGCCGTTGCACACCTCCCAGCAAAAAATTATAATTAGTCAAAATGTATCAACAGTATGGGGGTTTCATATATTTTAGTATCGTATTTGATTTGACGTCTACCTGCATTTTAAGCACATTACAGCGTTTGCACACACTTTCCGACACGATTTGCGAAGTAATTACTCATATAATTTAATCTACCCACCAAACGGGTAGATACGGGTATTTACCTAATCTACCGGGTATATACCCAAACGGGTAGATATTTCAACAACACATTGACAACTTTTTTTGCGACGTGCAATACTAATCCGGGAATCTTTTAACTTCTGTTGTGAGGATGATGCAATTACAAGTGTTCTTGATGCAACGCAATGCTACCTATCTATTCATTGGGTGCGTTCTGATAATGCATTTCTTGCACGAATGTAAGCTGAGCTATAGCGCCGCTATATATATTGACTATAGTCAAAATTCATACTATAGCCACTCTTGTTCCACTTGACATAAATTGTTTAGAGTGACAAAGATAGCTATAGAAAACAGTGGCTTGGTACAGTTCATACATTATTTCCATTCGTTCACTTTGATGTCAAATTGCGCAGCAAAAGAAAGTCGTACCTAATATACAATCTACAGAACGCACCTATAATCTCCAAATATTGTGAAGTTTTGTGGTGAAATTGGTGATTTTTTGGACGGACGTCGGACGTAAATTATCTGATTGATAAGAAAAATACAATAAAACGTATTTCACAATATTCACATTTGCAATAAAATAAAGTTAGTTATTGCTGATAATTTCCTTTGTTGTGACTTGTGCGGTAAAATCTACTGATTTTACATTACTTTATCACTAGGTATTGCTTTTGTATTTCAGGTACCTACCCATTTCTACAGTGAGAATTTTTGTATTTATTGCTGTTTTACGTTCTTAAGCTAACGAACGATGGGAAGAGGAGGTAAGAAAACAGCCATCAGCTATAAAACTAAATTTTTTGGTATATTATTTACGTCTTTTTTTTTACTCGTAACTTTTTTCTTCTCTTGATCATCTTAGCGTGTTTCTGTTTGCTGCACATTTATTCTATATGTCGCGCCTTCACTGCAAGTTCGCATTCCGTTTTTTTTTCTTTAAACTTTTAAGCCTTATACATTTAGCCCCTGTCACTGCTCCTGCTGCTGCCGGAAGTATTGCTGCGGCAGTATTCCACGCGAGTGAGTGTACTGTCGGCCTTCATAGGTACTTCTTTACTTTATTGAACGACTTGCAACAATGGCTGACGTCGAGGTTGTTGCGGCGATAGCATCGTGTGCTTAGTTTATGTAGCTATTGTGATTAAAAAAAACAAAAGACGCCATCTTCGAAGAAGATGGTGAAAGGAAATTCATTACAATAGAACAACATAAGTGTTGTACCAAGAATTAAATTACTTTTTTGTAAAGCAAATGTAAACACTCACTCACACTCGGGTGCACAGGCTCTTCATCCTTTGATGAAAAAGGGATAGACAAGAGCACCAGGCAAAGGTAGCGACCTATTTACATTTCCGTGCTGCTCACTTCCCTGTTCTACAGAGCTGAGTAAAAACATGGCTTAAGAATATTATGTGCCAACTGAACTACTTCACTGTGCAAATTGGATAAAAAAGCCGGAAGCTCAGAAAAGATGGGACGGGGTCTTCAACTGACTGTTTGCTGGTCCTCAACGGTGAATTTGATTGTTTACTTACGTAGCATTTTTACTGTAACTGCCATTTTACGAATTGTAGATGTTTCACTAGATCTTTGAGCCTTTGGTCACCTCTTATGACATAGGAAGACATGAAATGTCTCTTCTACCAGTAAAACAATATACTAGGAAAATGTCTTAATCAACAAACATCAAAGTAAAATGTCCGTTATTATTGATTGTCATGTGACTTATGTCTCTGAAAGGTTTGTGTCTTACTATGGGTCTATAAGAAGACTCAAGGTCGCTCAACGTGCTATGGAGAGGGCTATGCTCAGTGTTTGTTTATGTGATTGAATCAGAAATGAGGACATTTGTAGGAAAACAAAAATCACTGACAGCACAGCGTTTTAGCCCTTGAAGTGGCAGTGGGTGGGACACAAAGTGCGACAAACCGATGGCCGATAGGGCAAAAAGGTTCTCAGATGGCGACGGCATACTGGCAAGCAAAGCGTAGGACACCCACCACTGCAGGCAACTCTTGATTGGTCATTTTGGAAATTCTTGTGAGAGGCCTATGTACTTATGGCTTAAATGATGATAGATTTTCATGTCACCTACAAGGTCAGTCCATCCATATACACAGAAAACCTCTGTGTGCATTTTATACTTTATAATACTGAAAATTTTCCATCTCTTCAGGGAAGAAAAATAAGAAGAAGCAGGAGGAGGAGCCTCCATCTTTGGCGGGCCTGTCTCTGGATGAGCCGTCGACATCAGCCGCTCCGGCCGCTGCACAGCCGGAGACTGTGCCTGAAAAGCCGAAAGAAACGACACCTGCCCCTGCTGCCAAACCAGTAATTTTTATCAACTACTCATTCTTGGATAGTGATTCTGGGATAAAGAAAAAGATATCTGCATGCAAAAAATCTGATGGAAACAGGGTCAGACAGCAAAAAAAGAACTTTATTTTTATTACAATAGGCATGACGAATGGAAAAATCGTTTTAGCCCATTGGTTAGATTATTTAAAAAAATATTGTTCATGTATTTTTTCTTTTCTCTCTAAGAAACAAAAATGACGAAGATTCAGCGCATTGAAATCTCGCATGACATCACGGCTACGTACGATTTTTACGTAGAGGTGACGTTGCAAGCCCCCATTCCAGAACTTGATGCTTCTTTGTGAATTTTTATGGCAAATCGTAAAATATGGGTCCATTATTTTTGGATAATCTGAAACACAGATTAATTACAATTATACCTTTCTAACCCTGTCGTCACCCCTATTCTCTGAAATGGTTTTGCAGACTGTCAGTCAATGTGCTACAAAGGCAGCTGCTTTTAAAGAGCCAGGCTATCTTTGTAGTGCATCAACAGGCAAGCTTCACCAAGAACTGTAATAAATAGACTCTGTTGACGTATTGACATTACTTTCTTGTAGGGATTGATACTTTAAATATCCATGGTATTTAATTGTACTTGAGTTAGGTATATTATTACCAAGCAGATGAATAATGGGGCTTTATGTTCCCCCGTTGTGCCTGCAGACTAGGAACAAAGGCGGATAGTAGAACACCGGGGTGTTTTTAGTGGGTTCAAGCCCCACATACCCACGCTGCTGTACCCGCAGTAGAGTGGTATGCGAAGGCATTTTCACCTCGAAAAAAAGAAGGTATATTATTACCACAAACTAATAAAAATGTGATAAAAATAATGGGATAAATAAATTTCACGGTAAAAGTATTAAAAATACTTATCATAAATTTCCTACAATAATTACAAAAAACTGTATACAGTGTTACATCCCTTCCGTGTTACTAAAGTCGATAAATTAAATGTTTTGTTTCCTACAAAATGTGACGTCTGTACGACAAAATAACGTGGTCTAGTAATAAAAAAATATAAAATGTTTGTATGAAGAAACTATTTTTAATCGACTTCCAAAAAAGGAGGAGGTTATCAATTCGTCGCGATCCTTTATTTTTATTTTTTATGTATGTTCACCGATTATTCAAAGACGCCTGGACCGAATTAAAAAATTCTTTTTATGTTTGAAAGGGTATACTTTCCAGGTGGTACCATGAAAATTTTATCAAAATCGGTTGTGTAGTTTGGGGGGGAAGTCGGTTTTTAGTTTTGAAAAATTATCTTAATATCACCTTAGCGAAAAGAGTGTGTTCAATTGCATCCTTAGTTCTGCTGATGTGGAGCCCTGGGTGCGCTTTCTGCCTTTTCCCTCTCCAAAGATATGATTCATGACAATTTTTCCCAAGATTCCAAAGACCATGCGAAATGGAAAAGAAAAAAACTTGAAACTTTAAAATGATTTGGCTGTAGTTTCATGACTGCCTGAGAACAAATATTGTAATAATAATATTACCTTACCTATTTTTAGTACTACTACTAACCTTATTTATTTCTTTCATATCTACCACCTTTTCTGCTATGTCCCAAAGGTGAACTGGTAGACAATGCTTAGCATTAAAAGTTGTATGTATTGTACTATAATCTTGGAATTTTAAGCGCAATAAATAATAATACTGAATGAAATACAGGCCTAACCTTAATTTTGTAGGATGATGACGATGATATAGGATTGGGACTAGGAGGTCCGCGGAAACCAAAGAAAAAAAAACCGAAGAAGGAGGCTACACCTCCTGCTGCGGCGGCTACAGGGGCCCCCGTTCCCGGTGCCCCTGGTCCCGGGGCCCCAGGTCCCGGAGCGCCAGGTCCCGGACCAGGTGCTGGGGCACCTCCTTCCTGGGCAGCATCTGGAGCAGCCTCTTTGGCAACAAGCCCCACAACTACAGTTGGGCCCCCTAGGGCGGTTCAGAGTCCATCTGCGCCAGATGTTGGGACGTCGGCGGTATGTGGTTTACGACATTTTAAAAGATTTAATTAAATCTCTTTTCTTGATAATGTAAAATGTGAGAAAAAAAAATTTAAACAGAAAAAGCAGGTCTTTCAAAGCCATACCCTTTCACCGCGAGTCTTTTTACCAGTTGTCGTGCTCTCAGCGCGAGGGGTAGTAAATCTAAATTAAATAGATATTTTAGTTATATGCAATACGAGCATTTTTTTGACGAAAATAACCGACACTCGTGGAATGGGCACGACAATGTTTGTCGGATAAATCCGACGTTCGCGGTGAAAGGGTTAAACAATTTAGCTGTAGTGGTACCTGACAACCGTCCCTGGGCATGCAGAAATATCTGGGTTATTACTAAATACTTTATTTTTTGTATAGCCAATCGATTTTTACACACTAGTAGTGCTGGTTAACTCATATTTTCCCTTTACCAGAAGCAAGTAGGCAAGGTTGATGAAAATGACCATCCATGAGTCAGATTGTGCTACAAACTAGGAGGTACTTTGGCTGAGCGGGGATGGATCCTGGGATGTTTTGGTTATAGGTTGCATTCTTAAACCACTAGATCACTGCCATAAAATCATCAGCATCATTCAGCCACATAACATCCACCGCTATACATAGGTCTCTCTCTACCATAGAATCAACCACTGCTATCCATTCATATTATAATTTTTTTTAGTCTGCACCGTGGAGTCGTCGTTCTCAAGATGTTCGCGTCTCATCAGCATATTCTCAAGGAGACCCTAAAGGAGCCCCGCCAGGTTTCGCCCCAACAGGATTCCCAGGCCCCCAAACATCGCAAGCGCCTCAACCCCCTGTTCAACAATCTACCAGTGCTGGAAGGGGTGGCGGGCGAGCTCCTCCACCGCAAGCCCAGCCTAAAACGAGGGTGCTTGAGTCCCCACCGACCGAGAGACCATCTGGTGGAGCGCTTTGCCGGTTTAAGATACCCAAGAAAATCGAGGGAAGATCTGTACCATCAAGCATTACAAGAGTGTATACTAACTACTTGCAGATGAGCTTCAAGGATTTCAATATTGTAAGTAAATTCTTTTTCGTGTAAGTGGCGAACATTGGTTACAGATTTTTCAAGCCGCCTAAAGGCATCTGATATTACTTGACTAGGTACTATCTTATGATGACAGCCGGGACCAACAGCTTAACGTGCCTTGCAAAGCAGGGACTTGGTATCAGTATTAAAAAATATTCTTATATATTTGAAGTAAATTGTGTTACACTTTTTTTAGTTTACGATCAGAAATGACAGGTATGACGGTAAAAAAATCTTTGGATTTTTCGTGGGCCATTGATTGACCTATCTAAAAATAATACCTATAAAATATTTCGTTCAGCATCGTAGGCCATTAACCTCAATAAAAAAAAAAATTTTTGAGGGTTCCATAACCAAAGGGTAAAAACGGGACCCTATTACTTAGACTCCGCTGTCCGTCTGTCCGTCCATCTGTCTGTCCGTGTGTCTATTCGTCCGTCTGCCTGTCCGTCCGTCTGTCTGTCCATCCGTCCGTCTGTCTGTCTGTCACCAGGCTGTATTTCATGAACAGAGATAGCAAGACAGTTCAAATTTTCGTTCGCATTGACCTCCATCAAATAATAATACAAACCATTTGTTTCAGCATCGATATGACGTGTCATTCAAGCCGGAAATCAAGAAGCTGATACCCAAAGCGTACGACCTGGCGAGGAAGAAGCATTTCCCAAGGAGTCTCATTGCTTTTGATCAGATGAAGAATTGTTACACGCTCAAAGCACTGCCGGGGGTACCTGAAACGGACCGCTTTTGTACCGACGTATGTATAATTTCTTCGGTACATTTAACTTGTTTGTTGGTTTGTAAAACTTTATTGTACACATAAATAGGACATAAAAAGAAATCGCCCGTTGTACATTTAAATGTATTTTATGTGTGAATATTAATTTGTTTTTGGTGTACAATAAAGTATTACTTAATTTCAATACAAAAATACTCAGTAGAAAAGCGGACTTATCCCAGATAGAAATCTCATCCAGTTAACTTTGATTTGATACTTTTTAGGGTCCCATATTATTTATATTGTGTGATTCGAACAATGCGTTAGGCAATATGCGTTAAACTGAGGAATGCCTACAAGTTGGTTTGTTTTGTAAAAATTTTGGTATTCAGTACCATTTTCATACTTGATTTACTTACTATCTACGCAAGATTAGAAAAACGTTTTTATGAGTCATCTTCGCGTATGAAATTTATTTCTCCTATAACTCCTCCAGTATGTTTTTATCGTCGGGACGTATAATAAATGTAAACTTGTTTATTTCAGGTCGAAGTTATCGATAACAACGGACGAATGGTTAAATTTGAAGTTTCCTTCAAGTTTACAGGCATTGTGGTTTTGAACAGAATCAGGCAGTAAGTACATATATATTTATGGTATGCTTTTTTTTATTGCGTTGGAAAACGGATGAGGTCAGTAATTTAAGTTTTAAATACATACTAGTAACAAAATAAACAGCCTTGTTATATTTGACTTTGACTATATTATATTAATAGTGCATTCAAGATTTTTTTACATTTATTTTAAACTAGCTGCGCCCCTCGGTGTTACCCGCGCCTAGAGTAGTCTATGTGTTTATCCAGGGTGTTAGCTTCCTGTATAACAAATTTTATCGAAATTGGTCCAGCCGTTTGCGCGTGAAGAAGTAACAAATATACACACTCACAAACTTTCGCCTTTATAATATTTTTGTGATGTGATTAGTGTGATAGATGTTTAAATTGTAATGATAAAATTACATTATAGTTTACACAGTAATGTAGTTTAGAAACTGTCACATAATGAGGGATAATAATCGTTTATGTGCAGTTTCATACACTACTTTATCTAATCACATAAATTGGGACTGAAATTACTAAATTATGGGGCTGTTTTAATTTCACGATATGATAAAAGATAAAAGAAATTTATTCTTCCAAGATACATGGCCACCGGTGGGACATCGCTCAACCCGCCAGCTGAAGCTATCCAGTGCATCGATGTGATTTTGAGGCAAGGTGCCTTGGAATCTTACGTTAAGGTAATATTAGCGCTTCTATTATACTGCCAAAGATACTATAATTACTGACGTAACAGATACCCAACGCCATAGAAACTATTGGAGAGCCCGTAAGTAGGCAAAACTGGAAGTTGCGGGAAGGCGCACAGAGATGGCAGCACACACGACTAGGAAAAAAGTTACAAAGAAAGTGTTCAATATGCTTTAAAAATATTGCATTATTTCATTTAAGTCATATTTAATTAATTAGAGTTATATTCATTTATACCTATAGCGCCATCTAGTGACAAAGAAGATAAATAATTATGTTTATAAGGCGATGGGAAGGCATGATACTGCTATATTGTAGTCAATAGTAAGGCATGCTACACACCTGTCCGGGCCGGCATCAATTGGCACAGCAGTACG
This sequence comes from Acrobasis suavella, assembly GCA_943193695.1. Lineage (NCBI taxonomy): Eukaryota > Metazoa > Arthropoda > Insecta > Lepidoptera > Pyralidae > Acrobasis > Acrobasis suavella. The sequence continues at coordinate 6,103,598 of OW971941.1, forward strand.
GTAAAATCGAATATAATGTATTTAGTTGGATGTCCGGGAATCACTAACCGTTTGGATGCCGCCGCAATTAAATAATTCTGCCTGGCAAGTGCCGAATTATGCCGGTCTGAATTAAAAACCGAATTTTGCCGATCAGACCCGAAGGAAATACCCGATCGGCACAACTTCAACAATGAAGCCGAACGTAATGTGGTTGAATAGAGCCGGCTTTGTTGTACGACAAATACTGCCGAACCGACAGTGTCGGTCCGCAGTGCCGGATTAGCCTAGTAGCAAATGCTACGGGCCCCGCGCAGAGAGGGGTTAGTTTTGTTTTTATTCTATAAAGACCACCTACCCATCGCTACAAAAGAAAGACAACTGGCCAATAGATAAATATTGGTATAAAAAATCTACATCAATCGCTTAAAAATGATAATTTAGAAATAATACTGTTACGAAATTGGGGTCCGAGATTTGGAGAAAAATGCCAAACTTCGTATGAGGGTATTTATTTACTACGGAACCCTAGATTGACTCGTGAAGATGGTCTTCTTGATGTCTAAGTCTTGGTCGCCTAGTAGCCGAGGCCCAGGTATCTCGCCGAAGTTGTCGTAGGTACCTACTTCCACTTTTCGCACTGAGGTAGGTTTCCTTCGCTTCGGTTGTCTTCGAAGTGATCGCTTTCGTAGCTCGTACTGAACTCGCGTGTTGCGCACTTGATCGCCTTTTTATAGGCGCCGATATAAAGATCTACATTATTCTCGAATATTCTCCATACTAAACGTATTTCGATGACGGCGAAACGTCGAGGCACCGGTACGTGTGTGTGAGTGCAACCGGCCAAACAACTCTAGACTTTATGGTATAATGACAGAAGGACTAGTTTCGCGTGCACCATTCTGACGAATTTCCATGTTTCTTGCTCGCAAACATACTGCGTCTATCTCGTTCGCGACAATACTGTTAGTGCCAATTTCTTTGAATAATTTTACTCAAAGAAATGAGTATTAACAGTATCTTTAAGAAATGGGTACTAAAGCCCAAATTAAATGTAGAAAAATTTATTTGTAACATTTTTTTTTACTACCTTAACTAACTTAAAATCCTAGGTATAGCAAAGAAAAAGGTCTTTCCTCTCGATAGAATTTGCCACGGGCCCTGCGTAGGCTTAATTCGGCACTGCGGCCCGCTCATCTTTTGTAGCAAGTCTAAAAAATTACAAACATAAAAATTTTATTTGAAATAGGTTTAGCAAACGCTTAACCAATTTTAGGTGAAATATGTTTTGTCTCGTTCTTTCAATGTCAAATATTCAAAAGAGGGAAAGGGACAAAACATGTTTTAACTAAAATAGGTTTAGCAAACGGTTTAATTTTTTATGAATAAGGGTCAATCTGTTTACTTTTTTGTCGCAGGCCGGAAGACAGTTTTTCAAGCGGCCATCCAATCCGATTGACCTCAGTGGAGGCCTAGAGATGTGGACTGGCCTGTTCCAGTCCGCCATCTTTACATCGAAGGCGTTCATTAATATTGACGGTATGCAAGTCGCTAATATTTTTAGTTCATTTATTAACGTTTTATTTGATAGTTATCCGACTATAACAAAGCCGAGAGGAAGGGTAGTGATTTTAGCAGTCTATGTATGTATGTTAGTATGTATGTCTGTTCTACCGTAGCATTTTTTGTGTTGCTATGACCAAATTTAATTTTTTTTTGTACAGTTGCCCACAAAGGTTTCCCCAAGTACCAGCCGCTAATCACAACGCTGATAAAAGACTTCCAATTGGACCCATCCTCTCCGCTGGAACAACAGAACAGACGCAGTTTGGAAACGTTCCAGCAGTTCCTGAAAGGACTGAGGGTATGTATGGGGGGTATTAAGCCCCCAGCTGGGCTTGCTGGGCTTTCCCATAGTCATCATGATTATGGGAAAACCCATTTAGGTCGGTCATTTTAGAAATCCATAAGAGAGGCCTATGTCCAGCTGTGGGCGCTATGCGGCTGAGATGATGATAGTCATCATGCTGAGCAGGTGGGTTGGCGATCGCAGTAGTATTAAGTTGAAATAAGAAGTTATTGCCTGTTTCCTAAAAGGTATTTATTCGTGTGTGAGTGCCCTTACTGGTGTGGTGTCAGAGATACCTAAGCAACTGCCATGCAATGACGACAGCCGGGACCAACGGCTTGACTTGCCCTTTGAGGCACAGAAGAGTTCGAGAATTTGTTAGATTATAACACTGAAATGTGTTTATCCCTATGATAGACTGGGAGAAAATGCTCTTAGCATTAAGTCTGCCTTTGTTCAAAGTATATTTGTACTTTAGAACAATAAAGTTTATTAAAATAAATATGAGGTCTAAATATGAGAGCGTAAAACTATTCTTAATTTATTTATTTTTTTGTAAAAGGTTATCGCCTCGGTCGGCGGCGACACCACCAACTCCGGTCAAAAGCGAGAGTTTCTGTGCAACGGCACTGTCAAACCCGCAAACATGGAGACGTTCGAATTCACCGACCCAGTCACTAGCCGCAAGGAGCGGTTGACCGTTGCCGATTTCTTCAGCAAGAAGAAGGGATTGAGGTAAGTTCCATACAGCTTACCTAAAGGACTTTCATTTTCTTGTCTTCCAAATTGCATAAAAAAAATATACGAATGAATAAATCGTTTTGTTCGTTTAGGGCTACGTTACCGGAATCTCAACTGCGTTTGGTTTTTTTTCTCCCAACCAGCATGAAAAATAGTAGTATGCTACAAGGGGTAAAGATAATACTTTTAAGGCGAGGACGCTACTTTGAATCAAGAGTGAAACGAAGGATGCCACAGTTAAATCACGAGCGTAGCAAATGATTCTACGCTGAGTGAAGCGAAAGATTCATGTGTATCGCCCGAAGTAAAGTATTATCGTATCCGATTAATACACTCTATTTTTCATCTCCATCTGTGAGAAGTAATTTTTCAAAACTAAAAACCGACTTCACCTCCAAACTACACAACCGATTTTGATAAAATTTCCATGGTACCACCTGGAAAGTATACCCTTTCAAACAAAAAAAGAATTTTTGAATCGGTCATTATCGGTGAACATACTTACGAATTTTTTTGGAAGTCGGTTAAAAAATAGCAAATAAACAGATTATGAAGAGATTTATAACACTATATATAACTAGATATACCTAATCAGAGTTCAACTGGCAGTTACTAATCTTTATTTGGTGTCTTTTTCATTCAATAAATACCCGTTATCGTTTTGTTTGTTTAAGGCTACGTTACCCGAATCTCAACTGCGTTTGGGTGGGCCCCCGTGATAAGTCCATATACTATCCGATGGAGCTACTACATGTCTCATTCGGACAGGTAACAACCACAATAATCTATAATAAATTTTAGTTTTTCAAACAAACTAGACCTAAAATTACTTAACATGGTTTTTGTTTATTGTTTATTATGGCATACACAACAGGTCACAATCACTTTTGATTTAATCTAAAAATGTACAGACTCTAGACTGAGACCCAAAAAACGTGTACACACAGCATGACAGGCAATGTAAACATTGTTAAGCTCAAGATACTGACTTAAATTGCCAGCTTATTAAAAAGTTACATTATATACGTTACAGCAAGTATTTAACAACTTTGGTGTTACTTAAATTGTTTAGAATTATGATAACAGAAATTGAGCCATATTTATGTAAATTTACCATGAAAAAAGGTCAAAAAGGTCAGTGGAGGGTACGCTTGATCTGATTTTTAAAAGTATTAGTGTGGGTAACCGCATAAATCCAATTGAATCATTAGCCAAGCAAAGCTCGTTATACAAAAGACACATCCGAACAATTGGGTTATAATTGAGGTGGTTTTACTCACGTAGTATAGTCGGAAAAGGCCAATTAGTTTCGATCGGTTTAGACGATCATCTTCAGGGCGAGTGCAATTCGCGTGAGATCGTTATTATGTCATCTCACGTGATTTTTAATATATTTAAACTAAACCATTACAAGTAACACGGCATATGTACGTAGCTACGTGTCTACGTTTCAGTGTCAAACAACATTGAGCTCTACGAAATGATTATAAAGTCCAATTTGGTTTTACAATAAGGCGGCACTATGGGACGATTATAGTGTTATATGGAGTTAAGGAACGTAACTTAAATTAAACGGGACATTGAAATATCAAAGAAATAAAGAAATAGTCTCAAAGAAGATTTAACTAGTCTTTACTTTTTCTATGGAGATTGAACTAGTCGATACTTTTTCTATACAAATTTCTTAGGGAATTTCCTCCCATGTTTGACATTGCACATTTAAAGTTCAACATGAAATCGATCTGTCTCATCATTATACATTTTTTTATAAGAACCTATAATTTTTTTATTTTACTTTTCTGTATGGATACAGAATAGTAAAATAAAAATCCATTAAAAAGTTGTAAGCCATCAAAGATTAGTTTCTTTTGCTTATTTTTACGCAACTTCCGGCGTAAATAAGTAACAAAAAAAGTTTAAAATGTCCTAAAAAAAAGTCCGTACCGACTGTTACTGTACTGTTAAGGAAAAATACTAGAAGTCTGTAAAAGAAAAAACATAGATGTAAACTCGGTAAATAAGCATACTTTTGTCAATAAATGTGTTTGTAAAACAATTGACACACCGCTCCGCAAAAACGCGCGTAGCGCGGGGCCGCCATACAAAAATCACGCGCGTAGACGCGGTGTCAGTGTGGTGTACTTTGTGTATTTTCTATAAAAATTGAGGTACTTGCATACAATCCTTCCCCGCCCTACACAGCGGGGTAAGGAACAGTGTTTGAAAGTTCTGAAAATCATTGAGACGTAACTCATATTTTTAATACACAATCCAAAATATTACAAAAAGTTCACAATGTAATTATAAATTGAAATAAACGCGCGTAACCCACCCAGAAACAGTAAAAATTGACATTTCAGAGACCTCACGCTACACAGCGCCTCTAGTGGCGAATTCACACGCGATAGCCCCCATTATCGAAGATTTTAATAAACTTTATTTGTAATTGATTAATGCAGTAGTTTTTGCATAAAACCCAAAGGAATTTACGTATATTTTCACGCGCTCGGTTTACCATGAATTGTTGTGCATATATTTCACCTCACTGCTTCGCCCGAACACAATGTTAGGTGAGACAGCATGCTTTTATGCCGTGCCCACCTTTGAGTTCGAGCTCGCGACTAGTTAAATCTTAATACGACCATGCCCTTACCCACTGAGCTATTACGTGTTCAGCTCCGGACGCCGAATTTCACCATCCCCTATTAAAAGTCAGGTATCTGGTTTAACCCATGTTAGAATGAAGTTGAAAATCAATTCAAAGCGTTACCCTATTATTAAATTTTAGTTAAATCAAGTTTTGTCCCATTCTCTCTTAATTTTTTCACCATTTCTTATTACATTATTTAGTTTAAGTACTTTAGAACTGCATCTTGAGTACCTAAAAACCCTATAAAAATATCCAATGTTTCATTTGATATAAAAATATTTAATCGATACATTGCAGATTTTTACGGGCAATCAGGTTTGCATGTTTTTTTACGTACTTTGTAAAGCAATTATTTCTACTGAAACCATGGTCGCTCAATAAAGTATAAAATACATCACACTATTTTTAATTTGATTAAATTTGACTATTGAACTAATTTTGATGAAGATGTCAATATCATAACGGAAGAAAAATAGATGTCATACAATATGCATAGATGCTTTTTAGGGTGCTATTACTAAGGCTCCTCTGTCCTTCCGTCCGTCTGTCTTTCTGTTACCTGGCTGTATCATGGACCGTGATTGCTAGACACTTGAATTTTTTACAGATGATGTATTTCTGTTGCGGCTTTAACAACAAACAGAATAAAATAAATATTTAAGTGGGGCTCCGATACAACAAACGTATTTTTTTGATAGGTAATGGTACGGAACCCTATGTGCGCGAGTCCGACTCGCACTTGACTGGTTTTGTATATTAATGGACAAATATATCAAAATAATTTAAAAAGACATTGGTCTTTGAATTTTGCCTCAAACTGTATTAATACTTTTTAGTTCAAAACATACTAAATAGCAATTTAGTATGAAAATTCTAAGCACATTCATAAATTTTCAACAGGCTCTGAACAGACAGTTGAACGAAAACCAGCTCAGGACGATGGTCATGAAAGCCGCTACCCCACCCGACGTCCGAAAGAAGAAAATAGAAGAAATTATCAAAGATGTGAGTATATTATAATTTTGTGTGACATAGGTTTTAGGTTACTAGGTACCACCCGGCGGCAGCTGGACGATTTGCTTCCTAAATAGGCCCTTCTGGCACCGTAGCTTCGGCTCTTCCGGCAAAACATGAGTGTTGCAGCACCCCAAAATTTGCCGTAGTCCCTAGCGCGCCCAAAGCCGCGGTTTCCCCCCTTGGGAGCCCTTTGCGCTGTTGCTAGTAGTTTATAAATATAGGAAGCCGGGCCTCTGTAAAGTAGAAAATGCCGTCCCGAGGCAACCTATGTATGTCAATTTAATTAAAAAGTAGGTTTTAGGATCATTAGTCGTGCACATCTCCGCGTGACAAGTCGGATTTAGCTCAAAGTAATTTAGCTCGCGTCTGAACTCAGCACCTATTAGTTTAGATACCTAGAAATAGATTGCAAGCCAAATTAATTTTTATTACTCTGGACAAACGATTCATGATAAGTAGGTACCTACACAAAACCAATTCAGTGAGCGGCGGATTTGGTACTAAATTTTCAATTTCGTCGCCGCACGTAGTTATATTTTTGATAACTCACCTGGCCTAGTGAACAGGGGGCTGTCTGTGCTGTGAGTTTCAACCGCTAAAAATGACTGAAAATTCTTGAATTAATTATTTAGGTAATACTAGTTTTGTTAGGCCTATCCAGGACTGTTATTACTTTTCTGGCGTTCACTTTTTATACCTGTAGAATATTGCATACTAGCCTTCACTTGCGGCCAACAAAGGGTCAGTTTAAAAATCCCATGGTAATTTCTCGTTATACCAATAGGATTGATAATGCTACTACGAAGTAAAAATAGGGAAAAAATGCACCATAAGTTGGCACATTTTCAGTTTTATGTTATTCAGTTATCTTTATTACTCATAAACAATTATGAAGTTTTAACTTATAATTTTAAAAAGCAATCATGAGCGATAGAGAGCGTATTTTGATCATCATATCAGCCACAGGAAGTCCCCTGCTGGACATAGGCCTCCCCCAAGGGTTTCCAAAACGACCGATCGGAAGCGGCCTGCATCCAGCGCCTCCCTGCAACCTTGCTCAGGTCATCTGACCATCTAGCAGGTGGGTGTCCTACGCTGCGCTTGCCGGTACGTGGCCGCCATTCGAGAACCTTTTTGCCCCATCGGCCATCGGTTCTTCCCATTCGGTATTCTGATAATGTATATGTATTCTTAACAGACTTCGAAAAAGGAGGAGGTTATTAATTCCTCGGAATCTTTCATGGTTTTTTTTTATGTATGTTCACCGATTATTCGAAGACCACTGGACCGATTTGGAATATTTTTTTTGTTTAAAAGGGCATACTTGTCAGGTGAGCCCATAGAAATTTAATCAATATCGGTGGTGTAGTTCGGGGGTGAAGTCGGTTTTTAGTTTTGAAAAAATATATTTCAGATGAATTACTCGAACAACCCGTATTTCAAGGAGTTTGGCTTGGATATATCTAACCAGTTCTACGAAGTCGAAGCGAGAGTTCTACAGCCGCCTCAACTGGATGTCGGTGCCGGGAGGCCGATCACACCAAGGTCAGTTGTGTTCTTTATTTTTTCAATTTCTTTTTATTATTTGCTTTTCACATTGTACATATATTACATAACACTACATGTTGCAAGCTCGGAGCTAGGTATTCATTTCATGGGGGTGTGGAGGGGGGCTTTAGTAGGGTGTAGCTGCGGTCAGACATAATCTCCTTTTGCCATGCCTTGTCTCGTTGTTTGAGGTCGGCCCTCGTACCAAGGCGCCACGATGGTCGCTCTGGGGGGTTACTCCATCTTTATATATAAAAGCGAAATATAAAAGCGAAAATTACTCACTCACTCATCACGAAATCTCGGAAACTACTTAACTAATGAAGATGAAATTTGGCAGGAAGGTAGATTGAGACTAGGAGACTTCCGCTAAGAAAGGATTTTTGGAAAGATTAGACTTTATTATCATACTGTCGCGAACGAGATAAAAAGGGATGCAGCGCAGAATGTTCGCGAGCAAAAGTTCGTGGAACTTCGTCATAATGGTGCAAGCGAAACTAGATCTTATGTCCTTACAGCATAAAGTCTAGAGTTGTTTGGCAAGTTACACTCACACACATACCGACGCCTCGACGTTTCGGCGACATCGAAATACATTCATCAAGTGTGGAGAATATTCGAGAATACTATAGACCTGTATATCGGGTGCGCACCACGGCAGTTCATTTCGAGCTACGAAAACGATCACTTCGAAGCGAACCGAAGTGAAGGAACCCTACTCTAGTGCGACAAGTGGAAGTACCTGCGAGAACCTCTGGCGATATACCTGGACCTCAGCTGCTACGCGACTCGGACTTGGACATCAGGAAGACCATCTTTACGTGTCAACCTAGGGTTTCGTAGTGAATAAAGACCCTCTTACGAAATTTGGCGTTTTTTCTCCAAATCTCGAACCACAGTTTCGTAACAATACGTTAGTGCTCAATTTTGCTTGACACTGAAACGCGGATACACAGTAAAGTCCGTCCATAAAGTGGAGTAACCCCCCTGGATTGTCTGGATATTTAGTTGTGCCCGCTTGGTATCCCTATTTAGGGTTGTCCACCACATGGAAAATGGTCTCTCCTTGCCTTTCTTCTTACGGTCCGACACAATAAATTTAAGAAAAAATTGAGCAAAAATAGCTACTATTTTCGTATACTATTATCAAGAAGTTTAGAAAGAGCAAGGAAAGTTATGTTTACCAATTCATTAAAGGCAAATAATAATAATGTATTTTACATTAATAGTAGGCATATTCAGTTCTTTTATAGAAAATTAGCGAGGATTTTTTTTAAATTTATAAATACTTCGATGTTTGAACTAACAATTTGCCATTTGTAAACGTTTCAGGAGGGGAGAGTGGCGCCAACAGGGACTCTTGAAGGCAGAGCCGCTTCAATCTTGGGGCATCATCGCTGTTGACATCAACCCGAACTCTTGCGATTTCCAGAACATCATTGGGATGGTGAGTGAAATGAAATGAAATGAAAGTTTATTGCTATAAATGCGGTACAAATTGGATGGTACAAATAGTTATATGTAGTCTCACACATTTTGTCATCACTGACATGCAACAGACATTAATATGTCAATTTAAACAAATTTTAATTCATTAAATCTATCTACAAGCAGATTAAAATTTTATTTATTGTTAATTACAAAATGTCAAACTATCATTATAGAAGGGAATGTGCGGGTAAAAACTCTTTGATACTATAAAAACACTTCTTAACAAGCCAGTCATACAGTTTTTGTTTGAATAATTTAATACTATGTACTGATTTAATATCTTTAGGCAATTTATTGTAGATTCGTACAGCCATAGGAAAACTATTAGATTTATACAGCCATGTTTTCATTGTAGGATATAACAATCTGTTTGTATTCCTACTTGGCAAATCATGACTGGACTTAAATAATTCTGGATGTGATTTTACAAGTGAGCATATTTCGTATATATACATACTCGGGAGACTTGATAATTTCAGTGTTTTGAACAAAGGTCTACAGCTTGTCATAGAAGATACCCCAAAAATCGCACAAATGCATTGTTTTTGTGCGGCAAATGCTTTATTAAGTTCTGTAGCATTTCCCCATAGTGGGAGTCCATACCTGAGTTGAGATTCTACATAACCATGATAGGCAAGGATAGCGGTTTTCCTGCCTTAAAGCCTTTACTCATGAACATAATACTGATGACATTAATCTCTGACGGCCTCTGTGGCCTAGTGGCCATCACGCCAGGCTGTCACATCGGAGGTCCCGGATTCGATCCCCGGTCAGGTCAAGATAGGCAATGATCTTTTTCAGATTAACCTGGGTCTGAGATGTATATCTAATCCATATATGAATTTGTTATAAAATATAGTATCGTTGAGTTAGTATTCCATAACACAAGTCTCGAACTTACTTTGGGGCTAGCTCAATCTGTGTGATTTGTCCGTATATATTTATTTATTATTTCTATTATATTTTCTTCTGTTGTCTACTGTTGTGTTTCCAAAAGTTCATTTAAAGGAGATATCAAAAATATTTGGCACAGAACATTACAAATTATATACTACAACAAAACATTCTAAATGCGCCTAAAATGTGTCCACTTAGCAAATGGATTATTAAAATTTATAAATTATTTAAGAAGGGCTAAGAAGCCCTTCTTTTGATCACTGCTTAGTTATTATTTATGACTAACTTTAATATTATTTTTTAATAACAGTAACAGCAAAATTAGAAGAACGAGAACTTTCTTAGATCCCAGACGAAAGACCGCATTTGTAGTCGAAGCCTTATGTTTTAAATACTTTCAGATAATGTCAACTGCCAGAAGAATGGGCATGAATGCGAACGAACCAGTGCTTAGGAAAACGGACGTCAATATGCGATCTTTGGAGTCGAGTTTAGACGAGGCTGCAAGGAAGCGAATTAAGCTAATGTTCGTCATAGTGGGCACGCGCTCCAGAGACCTGTATCACAAGGTAAATGCTAAAAAATAAGTAAGTAGACCTCGCCATATTGTAATTAAAGCAGGGTTTGAATGGTTAAGGTTAACCTAACCGAAATAATCTGTTATTAATCCAATTGGAAATGGGTTAGCATATATTTTGGCTAACCGAAATAGCCTGTTAACCTATAATTGCGGTTAACTTTAACCGAATCGACATATAGATTTCTGCATGATACTACACGTTTTTCATTCCTCGTCACATGGTCACTGTACCTATGCCTACAAAAGCGCTTGCATGACTCAACCAAACGGCTGTGCATCCCCGAAAACCTAATTAACCTATTCAGATAAAGGTTACTGTTACCCTTATTGTGTGGGTTAACCGAATCGAAGGATTAACCGAAAAAGGGTTAACCGATATAACCGGTTTCGGTTATGAATGGGTTTTCCAATCACTGAATTAAAGTAAATTCCCCATGGCTTTTATGGAAAATTACGTTTATTTCTTGAATTTACAAGATGGTTTCATCCATGTACCAAGCGAATGAATATAAATGAAGAATGAAAAGAAGTGAAGGTTTCGAATCGAGTTCTTGTCGCTCTCCGTTCCTAGTATCGCTCCGTGGCGCCGATAGATGGAGCTTCAACAGTCTAAGTAAAACATTTTTCTGACCCTGTCCATATCCCTATTCTTGCTTTTAGCCCCGGTGGCTTATTCCTGTGATTTGAATTATTTCGTAACGTTCTAACTTATGAATCTCTTACATATATTAATTTTCACAGGTAAAGCAATTCGCAGAGCGGAAGATTGGAATATTGACTCAATGCATCAAAGAAAACACTGCTTCACGACGCATCAATGATCAAACTATTCAGAATATCCTTCTCAAGGTAGGATTTCGTTTAGTGGCAGAACGACCCAGCCCGTTTCCACTCTATCTGAATGATTGTTAAGTTCACGTACGTACGTCTGTTGTTTGTATGCCTGCTGAGCAATCCCTACAGGTGTTGTTGTTGTATATCTTTATTGTACATAAACAGTTTACAATTATAGGAACAATAACAAACCATATAATATGTAAGTACAAAGGCGGACTTATCCCATAGTGGGATCTCTTCCAGTCAACCAAGTATTAGCGAAAGGATACAATAAATGGGCAGCACGGGTAGAGGTCAAAGTGTACAGATCAAAAGAAATCTTTACTACATAAATTAGAATATAGACATACGTATAATACTTAAACTAATACACATCGAAAACATACTACACAGGTTACGGGCTCATCCCGGTTTCTACTTGCCTCATTGACCGAGCGAGCGAAGCGTCTCAGTTTCGAGACTAGCTAAAAATGTTTTTTTCCGGCTGTCAGTCTGTTCGGCTGTTCTCGCCTGCAGGTCGCATTTCTTAACCGATTTTCGTGAAGTTTTGTGACAACGTTCGAAAATTAACATAGATTTTTTTGTAGATTCACTTTTTCGTAGTTTTTCAAAATTGCGGCAATATGGGGGTTGAAAACTTTGAAAATATCATATTTAAGCAACATTTAAAAATATTCAAAAATGTCTTACCTAAAACTTTTTTGTCACCTTTATAAAGACGTACATTTTTATATGAATAACTTTTTTATCCGATAAACTTCAACGGGTCAAGGTTGACTTGCTAGGTTTAAAGCTCACAGAGCCACTAGTTTTTAAGTTTGCGTATGTATGTGGTATTAAAAGCTATAGGGTTATGGGCCCAGCACGCTTTCAAGCTACTCGTCAACCTCAAAATATACATTGAATCCGCTGTTTTCCAACAAGTCAAATCAGATACTTTTTTCTAAACGTCAAAACAAACTATAGGATTTGTATGTAATACAGATGGCGTCATATGACGTCACGGCAGATGACGTCATAGTTTCTTGGAGCAAAATCGCTCTTTTATTATCAAATTTTCCGCAATAATAAATCTAAAATAACGTTTAAATGTACATGTTAAATGACGAGTGACTTTATTTTGCAACGTTTTATTGTTTTAACAATACAAAATAATTTATTTATCTACACCCATGCTATAAATCCTCTATAAAAGTTTCTGAAGCAGTTAGCTTATTGCCAACATTAAAACACCCAGTTCATAGTAACCATTATATCACCCAAACGAGTGTTATAATGTTGTACTAAATTTCATTATGCAACGCAAACTCAATCCCTTTCTTACTCATCAAACAGCCACATTCTTTATAAATTTCAAAAAAAAGAATATGTCATGTACGCGCCGTTCACTACCACATCTACGTAATTTAAAAAAGGAACTTATTGGTTATTTGAATTCAAGTCGTATCCCGCCAGTTATAAAATATATTTAATAATAAAGCGATATTTACTAATTTCGAACAAAAATAATTTGCATTTCAATAATTGTTTAATTTAATTATTACCTATACATACATTGTTAGTTTGTATTACACACTCGGCAATAAACTTACCAGGAATTTACAAAGAGTTCTTACAACACTGTACAACACCCTATGGATTTAGAACCTTTTATAGAGGATTTATATCATGGGTGTAGATTAAGTTTTGTATGCAACTGTAATAATTAGGTATTAAAACACTCATGTGATACTATTATCATAAACCCACATTCGTGTTTTAATACCCCTTATTATACTACAGTTGCATAAATGACTATTTTGACCCAGGAGAATACCTAATTAACATGTGCGTGTTGGTTGTAGGTGAACTCCAAGCTGATGGGCATCAACCAGGCGATCCCGGAACGCTCGCTGCCGCGCTGCCTGCAGGGCGGCGGGGTCATGGTGGTCGGCGCTGACGTCACGCATCCGTCGCCGGATCAGGTACACAGAATCCGCTACTCCAACAACTCAAATTAGATACTTTTTTCTAAACGTCAAAACAATCATTTTTTATGAGGTTTGTATGAAATACAGGCAGATGACGTCATAGTTTTTTAGAGTCAAATAGCGCTCTTATTCTCAGCTTTTCTGCAATAATAAATCTAAAATCACTTTTAATTGGATATGTTCAAAGAAAATTATTTTGCGACGTTTTATTTACTTATCAGTACAAAATAATTTATTTTTTACCCTGGATACTACCCTATTTGCTTCTTTCGGTGAAAACAAACACTCAATGGGATTTGTATAAAATATAGACTTATGACGTCATAGTTTCTTGAGTCAAATAGCGTCCTTAAGAGCGAACTAGTCGATACTTTTTCTATACAAATTTCGGAGGGGATTTCCTTCACTGTTTGGCATTGTACATTCAAAGTTTATCATGGTATCGTTTTGTCTGATTATACATTTTGTCTGTATGGATACAGAACAGTAAAATAAAAAGCCATTAAAAAGTAATGAGTCATCAAAGATTCGGTTTTTTGCCTATTTTTACGCAAATTTCGGCGTAAATAAGTAGAAAGAAGTGTAAAATCTCCAAAAGTAAGCCCATACTGACACGGCTAATTTATCGAAGATTTCAATAAACTTTATTTGTAATCTGTTAATGAAGTGTTTTTGCATAAAACCCCTATTCCCAAAGGACTAAGTATTTTTTACGCGCTCGGTTTTCGATGAATTTATCGTGCATTTCACCTCACTGCTTCGCCCGAACAATTTTAGGTGAGACAGCATGCTTTTAGGCCGCGCCCAACTACGAATTCGGGCCCGCGACTATTTCAACCTTAATTAATATCAGTTTTTCTGCAAAAATAAATTTAAAATCACCTTTTTCCTAAACTAAAAACACATCGTCATAGTTTCTTGGAGTCAAATAGCGTTTTTAATATCAAGTTTTCTGTAATCATAAAGCTTAAATCTCGTTAAAAATGGATATGAACACAAGTGACATTATTTTACTACCTAGGAAAGTACCAAATTATCAATTTGTGAATTATCAATGTGTTGAGATTTCAGCGCGCCTCCGGGAGGTTACGGGTGATCCAAGGGCTGGCAGTTATTTCGCCTAAAGAATTTCTATCGCAGTGCAGAGAGGCAATGCTGCTAGCTTACTGGGCACCCTGCCTCGCGGCGTCGCGTTGGAATCTCTATTTTATTTGTAAATTTTGTATATTTTTTATTAATATTTGTGAATTGTTTTGTTAAATATTTCATTGTTTGTTTTCAGTCCTCCATCCCGAGTATCGCGGCTGTTACCGCGTCTATCGATCCTAAATGCTACATTTATAATATCGAACTTAGCATTCAGACGCCCAAGGTATGTGAAAAAGTTATTAGTGGATTTACCGAGTATTTTAGGTTTTGTAAGGAACCCTGCTGGGCAGAGGTCTCACTTCTTCTTCCACTTCTATCTCTATCAAGACTTTTTTTTTTTAAAGTTGGTGGGACATATCTGTCAGCATGGAACGAAAATTTTTTATGCTGCATCCTTTTCTGCCGCTCATAACTGTCATTTGCTAGAGCGAGAGAGAGAGCCACGATTCTGAGCGACAGAAAAGGATAGCAGCATAGGAAAGTGCTGTTCCGTGCTGCCAAGTGAGTCTTAAAAACTTATTTATATAGCAAAAAAACTTACTTATATCACTAGATTAGAGAATTAAAAATGTCATCATAGGGTTAGCCCAATGATGACATTTTGACTTCTGTAATCTACTGATATAAGTAAGTTTTTTAGTATACAACGTGGAAGGGACATACCCGTAATAAATCTAACTACGTGCTATACTAGATCACTTTAGTATAATGCAATTAAAATAACACCCAAATAACCAAAAAAAAAAATTCCACCTTCCTATACAAATTGCCGGGCGGCTGCACACATGAATTGCTGAAATATTTTTTTTGGGTTTTGGCTGTTATTTTAATTTTATTATACTATAGTGGTCTTGTATATCTTGTGGTTGAATTTATTACGGGTATGTCCCTTACACTTTGTTTTTTTTTGACTCTGTATATCAACATGGCTTATTATACCATCTAAGAGTTGGTAATTGATAGCTTTTCTCGATTTTGTTAAGTAATCTAGATAGATAGATAAATCGAAAACTGCACACACACTCACACACATGGAAATACAAGAATTACTTTTTGTATATTAAACACAGGTTTTTAGCGATGTGATGTATGTATGCTGCAGCAGCACAAAAAGGTCGTAGACTCAGCGAAAATATTGCTCAAAGAGCAATGCGCAAGGGGCAATAGGTGCAAGTGCGATCAATTGTGATGATTATTAAGTTACGTGTTAAAGACTAAATAAAAAACAAGAATAAACTGCAGGACATATATACTTCAAAAAAATAAAAAAAAATAAAATGATAAATTATTGTCCCAGAATAAATAAATTGAACCATTATAATTGTTTATAATGTTGGCAGCACTAATCGATGTAATTTACAAAAGGATATGCTTCGAATTACAGGCAACTTTTTATACTATGGAAATCTTGAAATATTATAATGATACGATAAATTTAAAACCCTTTTACCGCGAACGTCGGATTTTTCCGACAATGAATTGAATCTTACTGAAATAACAAGAAGACCTTGGATTCTTTGAGCCCATCCCGAAAATCCGACGTTCGCGGTTAAAGGGTTAAAATATCATGGAAGGAAAGGGAAGGAATAAGGAAAGTCAAGAAGGGTTTCCATGGTGTAGTATACTATACGATCGAAATAAAATCGTAGAGAAAGAAAAAGGCAGAAGTTTTGTCGTGACGGTCAAAAGTCAAATGTTATTGCAGAAAGAGATGATCGTGCAGTTTGAAGACATGATGGTGAACCATCTGAAGGTGTACCAGGAACGACTGCGGTGTCTTCCAAAGAAAATATTTGTTTTCCGCGACGGAGTGTCCGAGGGACAATTTGCTGAGGTAACAGTTAAACTTTCACGTCTTTTTCCCTAACAGGGCAGACAGAGCCCGGGCCCATCATAACCAAAAGCCAAGTTTAGCGCCTTAGTAGGCTCGGGCCCGTAAAACCTCACCTCATAAGTCCACATTTAGTGTTAGGCGTTAAGACATTTTACATTTGGTTGGCTGTCTCGCTCGCACTATCAAACATGTTAAAAATGAGTCTCATTTTTAGAAAGTTTTGATGATCTGATTCTCGATGAAATCAATGCCTACACTATACATGTCTTAATATCCACGATATAATTATATTTAATGTTAATATAACACTTTCTAAGAATGGGACACATTTTTTAATTATATTTAAAAAGGTTTGATTGAGCGAGCGAGACAGCCAACCAAGTGTTAAATGCTTTTTAAGATAAAAAAAAAGAATCAAAATAATAATAGTTTTCTAGCCGCATCGCCTATTGTACAATTTTTGTTCAGGTAACGTATTTATATTGGTTTAGCTTGTATTGTGTGCTATTGCTAAAGAGCAAAATCTTCTTATATTTTTTTATTGGTTCCTCTGTTATGTATAAAATAAGGCACTTTTAGCGTTTTACTGCTGCATTTTTGACAAAATTTTAATGTGTTTGTTTATCTTTTGCGCTGTAGACGAGCATAGGGACGTAAGAAGGCCTTAAGACCCAAAAGCCACTTTCAGCGTGATTGTAAGTATGTAGTGGAAAAAGAGAATCGTAATGGGTTGCTAACTTGCTACCCGCATCGCCTATTGACGTAATGTCTCGTGTTTTTCACCGATGCCCTCGATTTGCATGGAAAGTTTAAGTAGAGATTTAAGACTAATAAAATGGTAATATAAAACCTTTTTTTCAACCAGGTGATGAACAGTGAACTGCAAGCGGTTCATCAAGCTTATTACCGGATGACGGGCAAACCCGCGAAGCCGGAGGTTTTGTTCCTGTTGGTCCAGAAACGGCACCACACCAGGTATGTATGATACAATGCATAGACCTAGATTTTTTACTGTGTAAAAAGACCACCATAGCTGAGTGTTATTGCAGAAAGAGATGATCGTGCAGTTTGAAGACACGATAGTGAACCTGACTTAGATTTTTTACTGTGTAAATAGATCACCATAGCCGAGTGCGACAAACAATACGATTACCGTCACCCTCACAAGAGCAAGAGAGATACGATCAAGTGACATGTGGCAAGTTTTGGTACAAGACGTTTATGTCTTTATTTGCTGGGCATATTGCTCGCTACTCTGGGAAAGGGGCCACACTGTGCACAATTTTTTTACACCAAAAGATGAACTGCCACCTGAACATGATTTACTCTGGTCTGCTTGGAAATCGCTTAACAGGATGCCGGTGAACAGGTGGAAGGTAATTGATAGGTCTCAAAACGTGTGGTCTCATCCCCAAAAACTATGGCACACCTGCTTTCTTGTCCCGGGTACCACCTGTACCCTGCAATATTTATGTACGGGTACTGAGGACGCCGTTACAGTAACTCAATATTGTGCTGACATAATATAATAAACCATCGACACGCAAAGAAGAACTGTGTTCTTACGCAGTAATACAGTCTAAACCATTATCAGACTAAATCAGGTTGACATCTAGTAATATTTCACACTCACCTGTCAATGTCAACTTAATTTTGGGCGGGTAATGGTTTAAACCTAGTAACAAAGTTAGTCTGGGTTTTATAATAAGATGGATAAAGTTCAAATTCCAAAAGCGAAACTCGGCTCTCAGAAAGCACAACTATATGTATGCAGTAAGGGTTGGATCTCACTTGTCAGCACGAAACAGCACTTGTCTATGCTGCTTTCCTTTTCTGGCGCTAAGAACCGTCATTTGCCAAAGCGAGAGAGAGCAATGGAACGCTGTAGCACCGGCCGTACTAGAAAAGTACGTAGAAAAGTGTTGTTCCGTGCTGACAAATGATATCCAACCCTAAAACTATCTTAAGAGATGATTCAGTAAGTAAAAATGCCTGGAAAATGAATCACTATTTGATTTTTATGTTTCCGACAGATTGTTCCCAAAGAACAACCCGAGCTACAACGTCGAACCTGGTACCGTGGTGGACAAGGATATTGTCCACGCGAGTGAATTGGACTTCTACTTGGTACGTATTGAAACTATTATCAATTTCCAATTTAATCCACGTTAAAAGATATGTTGCAATAGATAACAATAATTTTCCGTTTTATATATATTATTATATATATATATAACGTTCCTTCTTAGAGAGTTGAAATGGCTTTTTTGTTTAAATAGAGTTGTGGACCAGTGCGTGGCCATTCAGGGTTGAACTAGTCGATATTTTTTATACAAATTTCGAAGGAGATTTCCTCCACTGTTTGACATTGTACATTCAAAGTTTAACGTACCGACACAGCTTAATTATCGAAGAATTTAATACACCTTATTTGTAATTGATGAATGCTGTAGTTTTTGCATAAAACCCCTTTTCGCAAAGGACTTTACGTATATTTTTACGCGCTCGGTTTACCATGAAATATCGTGCATTTCACCTCACTGCTTGGCCCGAACACAATGTTAGGTGAGACAGCATGCTTTTAGGTCGCGCCCACCTTTGAGTTCGAGCCCGCGACTAGTTCAACCTTAAAGGCTATAGGAGCGCGCGTTCTTATATTTTTTGTCATTTCAGGTGTCCCACCAAGCCATAAAAGGCACCGCTCGCCCCACCCGCTACCACGCGGTCTGCAACGACGGCGAAATTCAGCACGACGAGGTCGAGCAGCTGACGTTCTACCTTTGCCACTTGTTCTCCCGTTGTACGCGCTCGGTGTCCTACCCCACTCCCACTTACTATGCGCATCTGGCGTGTCTTCGAGCGAGGTCATTGACACAGTAAGTACAGTTACACCGTCACTAACGGGGTAGACAGAGTCTAGGCGACATCTATCACGACGAGGTTGAGCAGCTTTCGTCCTACTTTTATCACGCATAGTGTACACACACATACATAAAATAAGGCTTGGATAATATATTATTATATCGGTCTGTATATTATATAATAATGACAGACACAATAAGTCAGTTAGGTGAAATAAGTCGATAAATTGATAACCCTACGCAAAGATAATATAATTACTGATGTCACAGAAACCCGACGCCATAGGAACGATTGGAGGGTCCGAAAGTAGAAAAAACTAGAGTTGCGGGTAGGCACACAGAGATGGCAGCACACACGAATAGGAAAAAAGTGACAAAGAAAATGTTGAATATGCTTTAAAAATATTTATTGCATTTCATATGTCATATTTAATGAAATCATTTATTTATTACACTCAATTAGTTAAAACAACATGCTTTGTCAAAAAGTACAAAAGTATATCCGCAACATGCTTTGTCAAAAGTTTACGGAAATAAATCCGTAACATGCTTCGTCAAAAATTAATTAATTAGAGTACTACTTACTTAAATAACAGTAATAAAAGATATTAATGTTTTAATAAGTAGCTATAGCGCCATCTAGTGACAAGGAAGAGAAATAATTGTTTATAAGGCGATAGGTTTTCAATCGCACACGGACGCGTGTGTTTAAACGTGTACTCGTAACTTTAGATTTTGATCAAAATATCAAGCTAATGGTCTGTTTTCTTTCAGCGGCGAAACGTTCGACAACGACGAGTTGGAGAAGAGGCCCAGGCGTTTGCAAGTGTTGGACAACATTTATAGAGTTAGCCCCATGTTCTTCGTCTAAACTATAAAGACATCACATTGTATTAGCCCTTTCTTCATATCTTCATAGATCAGTGCCCGTAGCATAGCACCGTGGATAAACCCAGATAAAGTTTATATCGCGCGAAGGACTAGGGCCATCCCACTCGTTTATTATGATCTAGAACGAGATAGCGATAGTGATAGCACTCGATCAACGCTATCGCTGATGGTGCCATGCTAAGGTGGCTGGTGCCACATACTATCCGTCTTTACTTACTCTGAAATACAACCCTCTGGGATAAGTCGACCATTTGTACCATTGTGCTTGAATTTAATGTTTGCTATTAAGTGTAATCAAGTTTTAAAATAAATAAATAAAAAAATACAGATGCTGTTTATTCATCTACATTGCCTGTTTTGTAGCGAAAAAAAATAATAACATCATTACAAAATCAGGACTGTATATCAAAGCATCTGAATTTAAGTACGTGTATTCCCAGTCTTTGCATGTTTTCTATAGTTAATCTTCATAAAGCAGTGATCAGATATTATTTGTCGTCGTACGAAAACACATAATGGCTTAAATACTTGGTTTAAACAATCATTCAACCGAAGTTTACATCTAGTAATTTAAAAAAAAAAAATTTAACGACTCTAGATATAAGTGCTTTAGAGCCTATCTTTATTAAGTCGTTTTCTCATCTGTCAGTGGCCACTTTCAGTGTTTGGGTGGACGATAAAGAGTGGATAATGTTAAGCTTAGTTTTAATTTAGTTACTAATGTTTTTTTTTGGCATTTTATAATATTTAAAGCAGTAAATGTTTATAATTATCATATTGTATAGTTTCATTAAAACGAAATAATTTTTCAATATGATGTAAAGGGTTAATATTTTTGTCACGTAACATGAGGCTCTCTTGTATAAAGTAAAAAGTAATAAATTCTTTAAAAAGTGTTAAAAATAAGTAAAATAAAAAATAAAAAATAAAAAAATAAAAAAAAAAATAAAAAAAAAATTTGGATCTGAAAATTATTTTTGGTTCCTACCTACAAGACATTTTGTTTCGAAATGTATGGATAAATTGTGAATTGCGTTCGTCTGAAAAATTAACTCATTCACAGGCCGCACAATACTCGTTTCAAGCGCGGCAGTAAACGTGTTAAAATTTTCAGAGAATCCCCAAAAAATTAACATCTATATTGCCCGACTCTTAACAGGGTAAAACTAATTTAGGCGCAAAATGTCCCATTCGCAAAATGTCAGACGAAAAAAATAATTATGAATCATGGTTCCTAATTGTTATTAGATTGCTTTGGTTCCAGACAAGTTGTAAAATTGTATGTATTAATGAAACTTAATGATAATGGTACGTATTATATGGTTTCATAAAGTAGGTTCATACCTACTCAATATTGTCAAACAACGTTGTTCAAAGCTATAGTAAATTAACTAGTAATAAATATTTTAGTCTGATGCTAAATAATAAAAAAAAAAAATGTGCATTTTAAAATATGTTTGACGTGCAAAGTTGTTCAGTGTTATGGACTGAATTCCACTACTGTTTTCATTTAACCAGGAATTGACCTTTAACTAATCAGACATTTTGCGCTTAAGGGGCTACCTGAATTTTCCGGGGTCCTGTGCTGCCCCCATTTGAAATAAATCATTTATAAGGAAACGGAGACATCATTTAAAATTTTGTCTTGATCAGACCCTAGATAACCCTTCAAACTATTTTATGAACTACAGTTTACAGTGAGAACGTAAAGCTTTTTATTTATTTATTTATTTATTTATTACATTTTAGGAAGACTTTACAGCTTTAACACAAATTATATAGAAAAAATAAGAAATTGAAAGCCATTTAAAAGTCTCCACAAGTAGAAGTAACATAGAAAAAAGAAGATCAAGAAATATGTAGAAGCAAGAACACAGTAGCCAGTGAAATACAATAATTACATTATTACAAGTAGCATTAGTAAATAATATACTAAGTACATATAATATATATATATATATATATACATATACATATATATATACATATATATATATACACATATATATATATATATATATATATATATATATATATATATATATATATATCTATATATATAGGGAAAGAAAAATCTAAATACAAAACTAGAATATAGAATATACATCGCGAAGATAGTTACGTATAACTAAATACAAGTGTATTGTGCATAGAAAACAAAAATACATCAAAGAACGGAAAAAAAAAAAAACTTATGTGCATAATACCTCCGGTTCGTGCTAGTCAAAAAAACCATTACTGATTTGACGCCGTGCCGCAGGAAAAGACGTAGTGAATAAATCGATTTCATATTCCTCATATAGATTATTGAAGACATATCTACACACATACGCCAATAGTTGCCGTTTTTCGCAATTGTGCGTAGAAAAGCTTCACGTTTTCACTTTACACCGTAAACAGTAATTCATAAAATAATTTGAAGGGTTATGTAGGGTCTGATCAAGACAGAATTTTAAATGATGTCTCCATTTCTTTTCAAATGATTTATTTGAAATGGGGGCAGCACTGGACCCCGTAAAATTCATGTACCCCTTAAACTAACGTAGTATAAAACCATAAAATTATATGTTTAATGTTATTGAATTATGTATAATGTAGATTATTTTTGTGTCTAACCGTGTGTTTATAATTTAAGAAAATTAAAGTATGTCTTACTAGTCCATAAAATTTCATATAAAAGAACACTCCGCATGGATTCAGTATTTCGTAATCTCATGTCAATTGCGTGTGTTTTCATTATTCAAATTGTATTTTCCGTGCATTTTCTTTAAAATTTAAATGGAATCAGGTCTTATGGCTTTAATCAATGGCTTACGCCTGAAATATGTCACACTTTTGCATTTGAACTCATTTTTTGTAATTTTTGTTTGGGAATTTTATTTGAAAACGCGTTATGTGAGGCGTCCCGCCGAACTAAAATATTCTTTGGAGGCCGAAAGTCCTGCAGGCATGGTGAGATCTTAAGTAATAATTACTCGGTTGGAACTTTGTATTGTTTAAGTTTAGGCCACATACTATTGCTTGTTCAAACGCAGGATAGCTCAACTCAGTTTGTGTATCCTGTTGTGCCAATTTTGAAACTCTTTTTTGAAGAGAATTTTGAATTTTGAAGAGGAGCTCATGGCGCGGCAGGATTGCGCATTACTAGCGCTTTCGCAAGTTAAGCGACACTGGGCGTGGTCCGCACTTGAATGGGTGACCACAAGTGGCACAAAAATTTCTCGAGCTCTTCCGTGCTTCGGAAGGCACGTATAAGCCGTTGGTCCCGGCTGTCATCATTGTATAGCAGTCGTCAAGCTATGTCAGATGCTTTTAGGCTGCCTGAAAAATCTGACACCAGTGTTGGCCACTTACATACACGAAAAACAAACAACTTTGTAAAGCCACGTCACTAAACGATCGGTATTTTATATGAAAAATTTCAAAATTTTACTCCTGGCCGTAACGGCGGTACCCAATTTTCACAATATTAAAAGCCGGAAAGTGCCCCTAGACTTCCAAAGTAAACAAATATGCATCTGATATGTAACGCCCTAAGATAACGAGGAGTCCTCGGGGGAGTCGGTACCAATTTTTTACAATAAATAATTTGTCACACTAACTTTCTTGCGTGTAACTATATAGATTAAGATTGCTTCAATTGAATACCATAATAAAGGACCTGTTTCGTTTCGGAATGTGATATGAATAACTTTAATGTTTGCAAAGTAATATAAGGTCTAACAAAATATACTGAAACTATTTGAAGGGTGAATTCAGTCCACGACATTGAACAAATTTTCCCAAGGAACACGTATCGAAATATAAAAAATATTTCTTGGCCTCCCATACAAATTGACCTATCAGGTGATCAGAGTTTGTATGGTAAGCATAAAAATATTTTTCATATTTCGAGATATGTTCCTTAAAGAAAGTTGTTCAGTGTCGTAGACTGAATTCACACTTACAATAATTTCACTATATTTTGTTAGACCTCATATAAGTAAAAGACTAAGTAGGGCTAGTGATTAAATGAAAACAGGATCTTTGTTTGTTTTTAAAATTGTATATATAATAATTTCTATTGCAAGTTGTATGTAATGTTTAATAAAATAATAAAAGTTAGGCTTCGCTAGCACTACGATGATCGTATGCGGTTTGAGAATAGCAAAAAATAACAGTATTGAACATAGGGTGTGGAAAAGCATTTTTAAGACTTTCAACCATTACCCACTCGAAATAGTTTAACTTTTACACCTTTAAACCAATTAAAAGTCCGCGTTTTGTAATAATTACATTTTTTATTAATTCTAAGCCGCTTCGGTTATTAAAGTGTGTGTTGGCCTTTCACAAAATTGTGTGTTTGATTTTTTGATCCACTAAAGTTTAAAAGAAATGGCAACTACGAGCTATGGAGCCTAGCATGCTAGGTATTAGGGTTCGGCTACATCTGGCAACACGGATCAGCTCTTTTCAATGCTGCTATCCTTTTCTGTCGCTCAGAACCATCATTAACTAGAGCGAGAGAGAGCGACGGAACGCTTTAGCACCGGCCGTGCGGATGTGTTCCGTCGCTCTCTCGCTCTAGCAATTGTTGGTTCTGAGCGAATGAAAAGGATAGCAGCATGCAAAAGCTCACGGTACCACTGTCTGGACTCCGACAGACGGTAAAGGGGGAAGAGGCAAACCAAGAACAAGGTGGTCGGATGAGTTGAGACTGTTTGATAGGAATTGGGAAGGAAAACAACAACAGATGTGTTTGAACATAGAAGGGAGGCAATATTTATTCAAAACAAAAACCGACTTTACCCCCAAAGTATACAAATGATTGTGATAAAATTTCTATGGGTGGCCCATAACAAGTAGGTACATGCGCTTTCCAAAAAAAAAAAAGAATTTTCTATATCGGTCCAGGCGGCTTCGAATTATCGGTGAATTAAATAAATATATTTTGACGACATCTGTAGCGTAGGGGTCACCATGCTAGTCCGCCACCCAGAGGTTCCGAGTTCGATCCCCGGTCAGGGCAAGTTAAAAAGGGCCTTTTTCAAATTGTCCTGGTCTTGGATGTTTATCTATATATGTATTTGTTATATAATATACCCCTTGTATTGTTGAGTTAGTATCCCATAACACAAGTCTCGAACTTACATTGGGGCTAGCTCAATCATTGTAATTTGTCCCTATATATGTATTTATTTAAAAAAATTGGTTCGCGACTCATTGATAACCTAGGTTGAAAAAGAGTTCTTATATCATGAACATTGGAACTACAATGTCTCCAAGTGGACACTCCCAAGAAGCGACGCATGATTAAACATGAGACAATAATTTCCCATGATGTTGTCCCGATTACAGCGTTTACTTCGCCTTGACTCAGCCAATTGTGCATAATTACTTAATACACGCCTCGTCAGTGAGAGTAGAACCTAATGGAATCTACGACCCGTACATTTTAAGGGGGGTGGTATAGGCGCAAATGGATTATAAGATTTAAAAAAAAATGTGTTTATTTATAGATTTTTATACAAAACCTAAGTGAAACTGACTTAAAGCAAAAAATAATGGAAGGGGAAATGCAAAAACTAGAAAAGGTACCTATGTGTAAAAGTTGATAGCCGAGGTAGACATGTAATAATGACGGCACCGTATTGAAAAAATATAAAAATACCATTTGTATTATTAAAATTATAAAAATACCATTACCATAGTAAAATGGTAGTCTCAGATGTTTTTTGTTTGAAACGGGACTTGATAAGGAATGTTAATTTCTAATTTTTGCCTACATGTATAGGTATGTACTTATGTTGGTTTGCAGATGAGTAGGTAAGGCAAGCATGAACCCTGGTAAGGTGTTGTGATTGGGTATGTTTCCCACAGGGGTAGGCAGAGATTATGGACCTCCACTTGCTACGATCCTGACAACTCTTTCGCTTCATCTACACTCATCAGTCATCACTCTCTTCATTCATGCCCCTCTGTGGAAAATAGGCGTGAAAATGTGTAGGTTTGTATGTTAAGGTAGTTTTTATCTTATTTCGCTACACACCACTAAGTGTCCATCCCATACAAACAAGTGTTTTAGGAATGAACGAGTGCAATCTCCAGTCTTTTCTATGCTCCTCGCGTGCTTGTTACTGCTAAATCCAGATGTTCCAGTAATCTCGTTACAAATCTTTCTCTTAAAAAGGCATTTTAATTACAAATGCTTCGAGGAATCCATTTGTCATGCTTTGACTGTTAAACAATGTTACTCGCCATTATTTTCAGCACGCCTGCAATCGTTTGACCTGATATTCTTATTCTGTTCGAATTATGTCAATGGGTGATGATGCTATTTTGGACCTTGAATATTAAAGAAGTAGTTATAGATTAAGTTACTTTGTATAGGAGTCTAAATATGTAGAGGAAGTGCAGTAGTAGCTGGTCGGGTCGTTGGATTCCCTCTAATATAATTGAGTTTAACGATGGCTGATCCGTGCGTCAACTCGTGAACGGGCGCTGCCGGGAGGGACTGGTCAACTCGGCTTCGCTTTTTTGACTATTTAATATTTTTTTTATTTTTTACTACGCAATTTATGTTTGTTTACTTGTTCGCAAGCATTACATGTTATAATGTGTCAACATTGTATTATATTATAAGTGTTTATTAATTAAAAGACAATAATAATAATAATATGACAAAGCCCTTCTGGCGAGTAGGCGACCAATACTGTGAAAATGACTTTCTTTCCGCGTTTCTTCTTAGCAGTGGTCGTTACGAAGCGCTGGTATCGGTAGCTTTTCTTTAAAAATAAATTAAATTTTAATATACTTTACACGTAACATAGATTATACTTATTGACGTGTAAAAGTGCCTGTAAAGGTCTAATTACTGAATAAACATTTGAATCTTTGAATCTTTGAAAGTATATTTGGAATAAAAGTTTGTTTTGGAATATGTAGATTAAAGCGTTTTGCTTTCGAGGGGCTGTCAGCCGAGATGTTGATATGGCGCCCTGTCATTAGATCTCAATCAGTTGATACGTCATGTTATGTTAAATATACCACGAAGAAACACAGATGCGACTATTCCAAATTTTCTGCACTATTCCAAATATGCTGCACTTTCTCTACTAAAGCACTGAATGAGAACTCATTGCTTTAGTAGCTACTTATTTGGTTTAAACCATTACTAGCCCAAATTCTTTACTTGGTTTAAACCATTATCCGCCCAAAACAAGAAATCAACTCCACAAATAAATTGATAAGACAGTAGGTATTCGTTTAGTATCTACCTTGTATACTTATGAAAACATATGTACCAAAAGAAAACAAATTTACTAGTTCTTATCTAACGTCTCGCCAGTATTATTTAAACTAATTCAATGTGTATCTATTTAATGCTGTTTGCAAATACCCGTGCATCCTTGTGATACGTGCCTCTCTTAGGAAACAGAACTCTATTTCATACACGATAAGGTTCCATAATGCAGTAAGTGCTTCACGGCCGTTTTAACAAGCTAAGGCGTGCGGTTTGTCACGTATGCGCATTTTTCGTATTGTAATAGTAGTTTATGATACAAGTGTGGTAAGTTGTTAATTACAGCGCGTGTGTCTATGGTGCCGAGACTTGTGATGAACAATACACACGTGTGCCATACTACGTTTTGCAACACATTAGTGAGGAAAAAAAAAAACTTCAATAACAAAACACTTCAGTTAAACTTACAATAAATCTTGTTAAAGAAAATTAGAAATATGGCGCGCTTAGATTTTCTTTTTCAGGCGCACTTCGCGCATGCGCGAGTCTGTAGTGATACGAGAGACACAGAAATCAATCTACCAACAGCCAAACGATTATTTTAAAAAAAGTTTTTTTTAAAAACAGGACAGATTTATTAATTGATTTGAGTGTAGTTACTTTTAGTTTTTGTAGTTAATTTTAATTAATAAATAAAATGGAATAATTTCAGTAAAACAAGGTTTTGGTATGAGCCTAGATTGACTGCATGCAGAGATTATATGTTTCAAAAATAATATTAGATATTTTTGATTAATAGTATCTTATTCCTAAAACATTTGTAAAACACTTTACCGCACTTGTGCGGTAAGTAATATTTACCGCACGATTTCGAATGTGTGCGTAATGAATGGCATTACATAAGTAAAATCAGTGTGGTAAATAGCACTTTCCGAGCTAATGTGTTGAAAAGCAATGTTCACTTGTAATTTACTAAAATTTGAAACAAGTAATTATTAAAAAATAAAATTATTTAAACAAGCTTTTATCTAAAACAATGAACTGTAAAAGTTAAAGTGCTCTTCAAGACTAATCAAACTAGCGCAAACTCGATGGGGTTGCGTCGTTCCATTTTGAGTTCCTATGGCGACCTTCCGGCCCCATCAACAGATCAGCTTCATGTTAACGCGATATACGTATGCGTGCAAAATTTCAGTTCAATCGGAAACCAGGTAGTGGGTCCAATTTAACTTGCAAGACTTGTTTACAGACAGACAGACAACGGGACAGGTGAAACTAAAGAAAAGCTTGTAAAAAGGGAAATTTAACAGAAACCATCATGTTGGTCAGGGAGGAATAAGGAAAAACGTAGAATGTATATCAGATGCTTCTCTCCCCACGCAGGTCGTAAAAGTTGATCGAGGGAATGACGAGAAAATGAATCATTAGGTATTATGATTCGCTTTCTCCATCTTCACGCCCACCATTGCCAAGCGTGGCCTTTGGATTTGGTATGGTCCAAATCCAAAGGCCACGCTTGGCAATGCAAGCGCTGTAAAAGACAGACAGATATAGATTCCTGTCGAGCTTCTTCCATGCTTCGGAAGGCACGTTAAGTTGTAAGTCCAGTTATCATTAGATGCCAATCGTCAAGCTACATATCGTACGCTACATACGTGACGCTGATGACGAAGTCAGGGAAGTAGGATTGTAATAAGTCCGTTTTTTAGATTTTCCAAAAAGATTGGACGCATATTTTTTAGTTTACCAAAAAGCAAAAAAAAAACGAAGATACGGAGCATCAAAGTAAGGAGTGGGGGATTGCGACGTCACCGCTTAGTAAAAAAAATTACAACATAGAATTATCTCCGATTTACAATATTTTTCAATAATCTTACCGATGTTCCAAAAATATTTTTTCAGATCACATGTCTCTAGTGATGGCCATATATAAGAAAAAACCAAACTTAAATATAAACAGGCCAAGTGCGAGTTGGACTCGAGTTGGACGAAATCTATTTAAAAAAACCACGCTTGTTGTATGGGAATTCTGTTTTTATTTGTTGTTATAGCGGCAACAGAAATACATCTTCTGTGAAAATTTCAACTTTCTAGCTATAATGGTTCATGAGATACAGCCTGGTGACAGGCAGACGGACAGACATACAGCGGGGTCTTAGTAATAGGGACCCGTTTTTACCCTTCTGGTACGGAACCCTAAAAATTACGCTCTGAAGGTGGGCAAGATTGGATTCGCGGGGCCCGTAGCTATGCTACTTTGCAACGGGCCTTGTTTCCAGCCTAGAATTATTGCATTGCATGCAATCATTCTAGGCTGGAAACAAGGTGACCACGCGGTGGCAAGCCGCGGGTAAAAGCTTGCGCTAAGCTTGCAGTTACAGATAATTTCAAGTACAACTTCCAAATAAAGCTTATTTTCACACAATGTGACATTGCCGTTGTTTAGTAACAGAATTAACACATTTCATTGGTCTCATAGAAGGTCAGATTAAGCGTCTACATCAGATTAAAGATCGGAAGTGTGCACGAGGTCGGCCCGCGATCCTTCCTTCCGGCTATCGGTCTAAGTGTCTATTGGAAATATATTAACATTTTACGCTATATAAATGAATATAGGTTAGTATGATGTGTAGGTCGTGATTCATCGCACGCAGAGCTGAGCGGAGAAAAAATTACCGGGCAAGTGCGAGTCGGATTCGCGAAGGGTTCCGTACCAGTATATAAAAGTCACGTTTGTTGTATTGGAGCCGCACTAAATTTTTTTATTTTGATTTTAGTATTTGTTGTTATAGCGGCAACAGAAATACTTACATCATCGTGTGAAAATTTCAACTGTCTAGCTATCACGTTCACGATTCATGAGATATAGCCTTGACAGACCGTCCCGTTTTTACCCTTTGGGTACGGAACCCTAAAAAACAAGCTTATAAGCACTCAACTGCAGCGACTGATGTAAAAATAATCAACGGGATACTTGAATTTTTCGGGGTCCATTGCTGCCCATTTGAAATAAATAATTTGAAAGGAAACGGAGATATCATTTAAAATTTTGTCTTGACGCATATTTGCGAAAAATTCCAGCTTTTGGCTAATGTGCGTAGAAAAGCTTCATGTTTTCACGTTAAACTGTAAAAAATAGTTAAAATTATAGTTTGAGGGGTTACTTCTCTCTAGGGCTTAGTCAAATACCTATTTAGTTTAAATTTTTGATCTTATTAATCAACCAACCAACCGAGGAGTGAGGCGAGCACTTTTTAATAAACAAGATAATAAAATATATAATTATATACAAACATACAAATCACTATACATACCTACTCAATAAAGAATTAATGATGATAATGAAAAGAAATAGGTACTTACTGTTTGTTTTTCGTGTTTACACACACGCAACGTGGGCAACACTGGTGTCAGATTTTTCAAGCTGCCATACAATGATGACAGCTGGGACCAACGGCTTATATGTGACATTCGAAACACGGAGGAGCTCCAGATTTTTTTTGCCGCTTGTGATCACCTACCCAAGTGAGTACCTTTCGCTTTACTTGCGAAAGCGCTAGTAATGCGCACTCCTGCCACCAAGCTACTAAGCTACTCAAAGTACTTACTAGAATTAAGTAGAAATATCTTGGATGTCAATAGGTAAAGCATTCCAGAGCCGTAAAGTTTATATGGTATAAGAGTTTACCATACAATTTGTGCAATGAAAAGGGATAGAGAAAAGAAGAATATCCGCAGAACAAAGTTACCGATCATAATATCAAAAAGATATTTAGAGTTTAATCATATATAGCTTACTCATAATATATGTACCTACATATCTTTATTCAACTTTTACACCTTTCAAAAGAGTCTATCACCAATTTTTTGAAAAGGTCTATGCAATCTTAGAAAATGGTATGGACAACTAGTACTTATTCTGTGATATGGACTTGAGGAGTTACATTTCTCCTAGTCACATTAGTTCCAACCAGGGTCGGATCTATCATATGGCTTTTTGGGCTCCAGCCCAGGGCCCCGTGGATTCCAGGGGCCCCCAGCTAAGTCAAGTCAAAGTCAAAAATAGATGATAAATCAAATATTTTATTGTCTAATATTTTTCTTATACTTTGAGTAATTAGGTGGGCTCCTAAGTAGTATAAGCCCAAGGTCCCTAAACTTACGGTCCGGCCCTGGTTCCAACCTAAAATTAGCACAAGATCATCCCAGAATCATTTCCTCAATATACACTCCCGTTTCTTGGGAAATACGAGTATTGATAGTGGAACTACTGAGACTCGCATTTTGTTCTAGTCGCATTAGTACCATTAATATATGTGATGGTACAAATGCCACTATATCGGTTGCAGTAGTACCATAGGATACATTTCAATGGTACTAGTGAGAATGAACCATACAGTTCGTCTTCCCGATTGTGTTTTTATGAAAGGATAATCCAATTATAATAATCTAATAAACTTGGCCCAGATATCAAGTTAGGTATTAAGTAATGACAGTTTTTGCAAACAACTTCACGGTTGAGTGGGAAGCGATATGCAAGGTTAAGGTCTTATTGGTTCCGATGTTTTAAAATAAATATACTTACGTACGTAGGTACATACTGACAAATACTGTAGAAGAAACTAAGCGGTTAACGTGGGAAACAAATATATAGCCATAGCGCCTTCACCGGGCCCCGTAGACGTGGTAGAACCTAGACATGCTGGTGTTGTCAAGGGTGATATGCGTGTCACTGGTCTTACAACCAAGACCGCTCAAGACCGTGCTAACTAAGTGGAGAAGAAAAAGCAGGAAAGCGGACCCCACGCTACACAAGCTCAGCTTTGCAGCTGAGGATGTAGGTCCGTCTGCAATACAGGATCAGATTGTTACTGCAGATTATCTATACATGTAATTGTTATCAAATATAGTATCGTTGAGTTAGTATCCCATAACACAAGTCTCGAACTTCATCATCATCAGCTTTCAAAAACACACTGCTTGGCATAAGCCTCCCTTTGTCTGCGCCATCTCGTTCTGTCGGCAGCCGCTGCTATCCAGCTTTTTCCGAACTTATTTTGGGGCTATTTCAATTAGTGTGATTTGTCGGTATATATTTATATTTATTTATTGTGTGCCAAATTGTGTCGTGTGTGCCACCCTTGAGATAAAAGATACTAACGATAGCTGTAGGTATGTGACGTTCCCGGTTGCATTCATAGAGTCTATTCATAAGGGAATGGCAGCGGCTGCGGCGCGCTTTGATTGTCAAATTAATTTACGAAATGTATAATATGGCTTGACAAAGACTTGGCGGAACGCTTGAAATTGCGCTGCTGCCGCTGCCAGTCGGTATAACTTAGCGCTTAGCTGCCAAAGACGATATACAGCAATGCATATTGCATAATCTATATTTATAAAAGAAGAAACTGAATGACTGACTGACTGACTGACTGACATATCAACGCACAGCCCAAACCGCTGGGTCTAAAGACTCCAAATTTGGCACATAGGCTCCTTATGAGGTCTAGGGGTGCACTAACAAAGGATTTTTCAAAATTCAGGAAAATGAAACGGGGGTCCAAAGTTTGTATGGACTAACAAGATTAGTTTGAACATTTGATACGAAACTTAGCAAAAGTTCTTCCGGCGGTAAATAAGTAAACACGTGTTTCAGGATTTTTCAAAATTCATCTCCTAAAGGGTTTTTATTGAGAAACAAGATTAGTTTGACTATTTTATTCGAAACTTCGCAAGAGTACTCCCGGCGGTAAATAATACGTATTCTAGGATTTTTCAAAATTCATCCCCTTAGGGGGTAAAACGGTCCAAAGTTTGTATAAACAAACAACTCTCTTTCGGTCTAGCACATGACAGGAACGGGAACGAAAACGGGAACGGGAACAGGGAGAGGGAGAGCCCTATAAGAACCATTTTCGACATAGACTAAACATGGCTGATATAGATAGATAGACTGATCGATCAACGCACAGCCGCAGGGTCTAGAGACTCCAAATTTGGCACATAGGTTTTTTATGAGGTCTAGGAGTACACAAAGAAAGGATTTTTCAAAACTCACCCCCAAAGGTGGTCAAACGGGGGTCCAAATTTTGTATGGACTGACAAGATTAGTTAGACTATTTTATTCGAAACTTCGCAGGAGTACTCAGGAGTACTCCTGACGGTAAATAAGCGTATTTCAGGCATTTTCTAAATTCAACCTCTAAGGGCGTGAAATGGGGGTCCGAAGTTTGTATGGAGAAACAAGATTAGTTTAACCATTTTGAAGCGCTCCGTCGCTCTATCTCGGTCTAGTAAATGACGGGAACGGGAAGGAAACGGGAGAGGGAGGTTCGCCGGGTCTGCTAATCCTTTAAATCCCTACGTTATAATAAAAAATGTTATATTTTATAAGTATTCAAACATTTTAACATAATAATTCATATGTTATCACAATATTAATAACGTAAAAAACCAATAAAAAATCCTACTAGATCCATTTTCGACTTCTACGCGGATGAAGTCGCGGGTTAAAGCTAGTCATTGATAAAATGATTAGGCTGCACTGAAACGAATAGCATGGAAGATAAACCTAGGCACTAGCATATACTTACACTTATGTTATTATTCTATTATAATGTCGACACACAAAGAAATGATAATTGCGGAAACAGATGAAGCGTTGCATCAACACATAATTGCAAATGATAAAGACCTACATGCTGGGCGTTTGTATTTATAATTTGCAATCACAATCAAATGATTCATCCGGGAGCACGGTAGTGCCTGAGCTAAGTCGAGCAAAAGCAAACAACCAAACAATGGTACAGCCGTAGTCAGTAGGGCTTTAAGTAAAATACGAATCACACGTATTTAAATTACGTCTTGCGTAAGTATTCTAAGGAAATTTTCTTGCGTAAGGAATTTTTGAAACTCCTTAATTTTTTATAGCTACATATATCCCAAAACAACAAATCTTTGAAATTTTAGACAAATTGTTTTTTTGAATTTTAATTTAAGATAAATTTTGGGAAAATAATTGCTCAACTTCATGTGCTTAACCTAAACTACAGTTAAGTATAATATTTTGTTAGACCCTATACAGAACATTTCTTCCACTGCGTAAATTATAACGGCAAGGTCAGTCCATGTTAAATCAGTTATACCAACAGGTAACTGATAGAACATTTTATTTTTAATGAATATCACAGTTGCTATGCATACTTAATATAAAAATGCTTACACACTCGTAAATTTGGCAGACTACCTGCACTGCCTACGTCATTCCTAAAGGGCCAAGACCTTGCTCTAGAAATTTTAAAAAGCGATCTCATATCACCGATTTCCGCATAGTGAAGGTGAACGACCGTAGGGGACAATGTCAGTGAATGGACCGAAATCCTTCTTTCAGTCATTTTATTATCTGCATTGAGATTACATGACCATTCTACTTTTAGATTTTGTATGTAGGTCAATAATTTCACCAACATTTTATTTTTTGTAAATTATTGTTATTGTTTTAATTAGGTCATAAAACGTATGTATAACGTGAATAGTACTTAGATATATAACAATAATGAAAATAAGTATTTAAATAAAAGAACTTGAAGAAGGAATGTAGTTAGATTTTGTCTGGAGGCAAGCTAAAGTACACCCGCAAAGTCGAGCGCAAAGCAAGAACTTTCGGGTATTATAGTGGATATTTTATTCTAAATTATAATTTGTAATTTTTTAAATTTTTATCTCAACAATTTTTTTTGACCGTAAAGTTACTTCGAATTGCAATTTAATCAATAACTAACGAAATCTAGTTTCCATAGACCTAAAACTGAAATTGTGTATAAAGGTTTATATGGCTGGCGTATTATTAAGAAACAAAAAAAAAACACTACAAGAAAAGCAGAATCTAACGAAACCATTTTTTTATAATATTTAGGCAAATCCATTAGATATATTAACATCTTTAATACCTATGTACAACATATATAGACGCTTGAACTTAACGCGTTCCCGGTAGCATCCTCAACTATAAGAGAAATAGGTTTTTGATAATATAAATCGAACCACGGGCAATGTTAGATCACATAGTATAATGTAATTAAAACAACAGAATGTGCAAAAAAAAAATTGCCAATTCCAAACAAAAGTGTGCAGCCGCTCGGGCAATTTGTATGGGAATGTCGAATTTTTGCTTTTTTATTATTATTTTAATTTCATTATACTATAGTCATCTAAAACAGCTCCTGGTTTTATTTGTTACGGGTATGTCCCTTCCACGTAGTATAGTTGTCTCGTACAAACATACATACTTACATTATTCTTTATACGTAATGGGACCGACAGAGTATTTTGAATCTTGCAGCTCTACAGAGGTAGAAGCCCAGGTCCGCAGGACTCAAAGGCCACTTTTGGCGTGATGGTGGCGAAGAAGGTGGAAAAACGAATCTAAATAGCTCGATCGGCTTCTTAGTCTGCGCGAGAAGAGAAGCAGCTAGTAGATTCTAAGTTTTTTTCTTTTCTCCCAAACCAGCATGGAAGCAAATATCACACGAGATAATTTTTGGGGCTCCGTACCCAAAGGGTGAATACGAGAACCTATTACTAAGACTTCGCTGTCTGACCGTCTGTTTGTCTGTCACCAGGCTGTATCTCATGAGCCGTGATAGCTAGATACTTGACATTTTCACAGATGATGACAACAATTACTACAAAACAGAATAAACTCAATATTTAAGTCCAATACAACAAATGCGATTTTTGAAGTGAAAAGTTCTTTAGCGGCGTTGTATACTTTTTTGTAATGGGTAAAAAATGTTAAACTCGCGTCAGGACACGTGACCTGATCGAAAATTCGTAAGACGGATGGAGAGTAGACAGCCGGCGCGGCGTAGTAGAGGAAGTATCCCCGTCTCTTTCTACGGCGCCGCGAAAATGTATGCCTGCACCTGCTGTTAATTTTCAAGTTTTCACTTCTGCCGGCACTCCCGGAGTGCAACCCGTCGTTTTTTTTATAGATAATGGCACGGAACCCATGGTGCGCGAGTCCGACTCGCACTTGGCCAGTTATTAATTTTTAATTTTTACTTATTACCTACACATTTAAATAAGGAAGCTATTAAACAATTCAAAGCCATCTAAACCAAAGGTACAGTCGTGTAACATTGAACTTGAATGAGCGATATTGACCCACTTGTGACATCCATGGTTCAATGGACGGAACCTTTGCCTGCTTCACTGGTTTCTTACAAAAATATTATCTAATCGCCGTATCGAATCCACAGATGAAATATTGAAAGGCTGTTAATGAGCGTGTAGAAGTTTTTCAACTGCAATGTCTAAAAAGAGGGATTCCA
This sequence comes from Acrobasis suavella, assembly GCA_943193695.1. Classification (NCBI taxonomy): domain Eukaryota; kingdom Metazoa; phylum Arthropoda; class Insecta; order Lepidoptera; family Pyralidae; genus Acrobasis; species Acrobasis suavella. The sequence continues at coordinate 6,140,446 of OW971941.1, forward strand.
GGTGCAGAAACGCGAAATAATCCTTGAAATCTTGAAGGGCTGTTTTTTCTTATGAAATCGATGGTCATCTTTCTTTACCTGTATTAGGAATATAAGCTAAACAAAGCTAAAATATTTTTACACAACCGATTTTAATAAACTTTGTATGAGACCACTTGAAAAGTATGCAGAATTTTCAAAATCGGTCCAGGCGTCTTCGAATAATCGGTGAACATACATTTACAAAAGAGATTCCGACGAATTGATAAGCTCCTCCTTTTTGAAAGTCGGTTAATGTCTGGAGAGCAAAGTGTGTCAGTAGAAATGACGAATAGGGATAAGTATTTGAATTACAAAATGAGAATCTGTAATTGGCAGTAAGTAATCGTTCATAAAATAAAATAATTATCTTGTAAAGTACTGTTGATTCTGTGATGAATAAATATATGAAAATAAAAAATAAATAAATGGAAGTGACTTACAAGCTAAACAAAACTTTTAAACATCAATAAGACGTCTCCAACCCGTCTGGCCAGCGTGGAGAGTGTAAGCCAAATCTATTGCCTGCTCTGGCCAATTCAAATATATCTTTATTATCATAAGATTTATCACTTTGTTTTGTTGCACTGCAAACGGTTACCTACAGTTAAGTTTACTGCCGCTTTTTAAAGTGAGTCTGTATGGCTATAATAGAAGGTACACAGAGGGCCGTGCTCCTGCATGCTTAAAATACCTGATGATGATGATAGGTATACTTTTTTTGCCCAGTGTTGGGCGACCTTAACTGCAATTTCTGTGCAAAGGTCTTGGGTTATGCTGGACATGTGAGCCATTGTCTGAGAAGACGCACCACATTTACAGACTTATGGATCACTTGATAAGTATTAACTGAGGAGCTTGGTGGCCCGGTAGGAGTGCGCATTATTAGTGCTTTCGCAAGTAAAGCGACACCGGGCGTCGTCTGCACTTGGATGGATGACAACAAGTGGCATACAAATTTCTCGAGCTCCTCCGAACTTCGGAAGGCCGTTTGTCCCGGCTGTCTTTATTGTATGGCAGTCGTCAAGGTATGTCAGATGCCTTTTGGTAGCCTGAAAAATCTATTACCAGTGTTGGCCACTAACAAAAAAAGAAACAGAACAAAAAAGGATGTACTTCCACCTATTAAAGGGCTTGCTCAGCTTCGTCATATGTTGGTGATAAATATTGAAACAACTAACCCAGGCAATAATTTTTTGTGGAAATTTTAGTTAGGAAATTTTCGTGAAAAATAAACAAACTAGTGTTAAGACGGTGCGCATAAATAGTTATATACTTAAAAATATTGTGATGTGAATAATATGAGTAGATTACGAACCGTGATTATGATATAATTGTTTGCAATTTAAAAAAAAATGTAATTGCACTCACGCACGCGATAAGCTCATCAAGGGTGCGAAGTACGTATATATAGGTATATACATATGAACAATTTTACAAAATTAAAAAAATCGTCAAAAAAAAAAGCCAATCAACATGCACCTACATCAAAATTTAACCTATGATTCAAAGAATCTAATATATCATAAACTAAATATTTACGCAGGCATTTTTCACGTTAAGTTGATTATTCATTATATTAAAATTACTAATTTATATTTTTTTTGTTCGTGTTTAGTAATTAACGGTATATTGTATTTATCCACTGCTGGACAGCAGTACGGTGGCCCAGCGGGAGTGTGCATTACTACCGCTTTCGCAAGTTAAGCGACACCGGGCGTGATCCGCACTTGGATGACCACAAATGGAAAAAAAATATTCTCGAGCTCCTCCGATCTTCGGAAGGCACATACAAGCCGTTAGACCCAGCTGTCATCATTGTGTGGCAGTCATCAAGCTATGTCAGATGCCTTTAGGCCGCCTGAAATATCTGGTACCAGTGTGGGCTACTTATACTTACACACGAAAAACAAACAACTGCTGGACTAAAAGTCTCAATCAGGTTGTTTAAAAGTCGGTTTCAAGCCAATTTGAAAGGTTTTCAATGCGATTCAAAAAGGACGGACCGTTTGTCAGACGCTTAAAAACCGTTTGTAAAAAATAAAAAAATATATTCTATATACCTCATCAATTTTCCAAAATTCGATTGACAACTCTCACTGGCGCATAGTTATGCAAAAAGGATATGCATGCGAATCTTTCATCGATTAAAGAAATTTGAATAACCTACCTATTTTTTATAACTCATACTGAAAAGCAATTAAATTTTTTATTTTGCCCTATTTTTATTGCACATCGTAATGAAGTGAAGTTAGTTTGACCCATAGTTTGACACATCTTTTACAGCGTTACGTCACAAAATGGCGGCAGTTTGATCCTATTCTAATTTAAACCGCATTATACATTTTAAATCTTTTAAAACGAATCTACTCATCAATTGCACAATTTAATTCGAAGTTGCGCTGTATCAAATGGAAGTTGTAAAAACAAATATCAATATAATATAAATTATGTACATATGTAAATTGATCTCATCTTAATAATACTGTCAAGATATATGTTAATTATAATACATTATTTACTCCATTAGACTTCATTCGCCTACATGAATCGATGACTTTATGAATGTATGCTCTACATAAATATAACATCCGGAAGAAGGGACCGATAAATTTACTCACTTGATTTCCTTAATTTGTTAAACTATTAAATCACCTTTTATATCTTTTACGGGGCGAGGTAGACAGACCGATAGATTTTAGATCACTCTTCCATGTTTGTAAGGGAGAAAAAATAACTTAGAATGTAAATGTACAATCATTGGGGATGGAACCAATCCGACGATGACGACCTCTATGGCCTAGTGGTCAACATGCCACGCTGTCACACCGGAGGCCCCGGGTTCGATCTCCAGGTAGGTCAAGATGGAAAATGATCTTTTTCAGATTGACCTGGGTCTTGGATGTTTATCTATATATGTATTTGTTATGAAATTTAGTATCGTTGAGTTAGTATCCTATAAGTCTCGAACCTACTTTAGGGCTAGCTTAATCTGTGTGATTGTTCATATATATTGAATTCGTGCAGGGTTTAGTTCCATGGCTCTAAACAGACAGAGCCCAGGGCCGCAGGATCCAAAGGCCAGTTTTAGTATGATGGCAGGCGATAAAATAGAGAAAGGAATCAAAATAGTGATGGGTTGCTAGACTAATATGGTTTACATTTTCACCCATTCCCTCGATCGGCTTTTACGATCTGCGCGGGAAGAGAAGTAGCTGGTACATTCTAAGCTTTTTCTTTTCTTCCAGACTAGCATAGAAAAAATTGGTTAATGTCATTTTGCCTAAGCAGTGCCGGCTCTTTCTCGAAAAATAATCGTCTTATATAAAAATATTCAGCTGATGGAACAATTTGTATGTTGATTTCGATTCTCTTTTGGATTTTTCAGCGTTAGGTATACTTTTTTATTTTTATTAGCTTATAGTGTCCCACCATTGGGCCAAAGCCTTCCATCCAGACTTCCATTTATCTCTATTAAGGTATACCTAGTTTAAATAACCAGCTTAATTATCTATAAAAAATCACGTTTGTTGTATGGGAGCCTCCTTTAAATATTTATTTTATTTTGTTTTTAGTATTTATTGTTATAGCGGCAACAAAAATACATCATCTGTGAAAATTTCAACCGGTAAGCTATAGCCTGGTGACAGACAGACAGACGGACGGACAGACAGGTAGACAGGCGGACAGACGGACAGACGGACAGCGGAGAAGGGTCCCGTTTTTACCCTTTGGGTACGGAACCCTAAAAAGTTCGTTGTTGTGTTGATGAGGCTTAGTAACTAAACCCTTTAATGTAAATGTGGCGACTGTACATTTACGAGTAACCTTGTATAAAAACAAAAATTTACCTACCTAACTATTAGACCATCGACATTTTTTTATTTTTTTTTATTTTTTTTGTTTCTCTCCCTTTAACCACAATTAAATTAAGGTTAGTTTAGGTTTTTAAATTAAGGTTAGGTTAGTTTACCCTTTAAATTAAGGTTAGTTTAGCTCGCTTGAAATAGTTAAGCTCTCAGTTAGCTGAAAACGCATTAAGTTTTTTTTTGTTCCAGGGTGATCTTAGGGGTTGAACTAACAAAGCATAAAGTCGAGTTCCCGCGCTTGCCGGAGGTCGCACCCGTCCTATATAACGACAACTCGCCGCCCAGCCTCTTACTACCCGCGCCTCTCGCGTACCGCCAACAACTCCTACAAGGTTAACCTTTTTATTGTGTTTTATTACGTGATCTATCAGGGAAATTATCGTATGGTATGAGACGCTTACCACCACCGTTTGCTTGCAGCGTTTTCCGGACGTTTGAAGTCAGTCTGCGCACGCGCCGACCCCAGCCGGCCGAACACAGCCCAGTGAATAGTGACAGTGCTGTTAGTGAACATGAATACCTACGTTAAATTCGTAAGTGTATATATTTTTATAGATATGGTTAAGTGATTTTGGAGTTGAGAGGTCGAAGGTAAAATAAATAATTGTAATTGCAATTATTTTTCATTCATGAAATGTACTTAATTAAATAAAATGGATAGATAAAATTGATAAAAAAGCAACATATATATTTTTTTAACATATAAGTAGAAATGAAGGAGAGATTTTAATTAATATTAAGTAATCCGTCTTCTTCCGATACTTAAGTAACTAAATCGTTGAGCGCATCCGAGTTTCTTAACTAAGTTATCAATTCAAATAAGTACCTCATTATTTTTTAAATTTTTAATTACTTATTTCTAAGTTAACTAATTCGCGATGGATCGTTAGGAAATTCAAATTTAGTTTCAAAACAGTACTTTCTATGCAGTTTAATGAATCGTGAATACTAATTGGACAAGATTTAATCATGAGAATAATGGCTTAAATTGCAACAATGGGGTCTTTTGTTGACCTGTCATCTCTTATAATTTTTGAATATTCCCACAAAAGTCCTTAATGATAAGACAAGACATAAATGTTCAGCTTTAAAACTGGCAAATGACTTTGTAACTTAGATGACAGGTATCTCAAATTCGGAAAACCATTGTAAAGAGTTTGCTGTTATAAATTTTAACTTTTATTTAAAGATTATATCTAATTTATAAGACTGATTTCAAAAACAATGGGTAAAACCATAGACCTAATTTTCTAAATCTTGAACTTTTTACCACATCTGTGGAATCAACTTCCTGCAGCAGTGTTCCCGGACCGATACGACATTGAAACCTTCGGCCGATTGAAGGCCGGTAACGCTTCTGTTACACCTCTGGTGTTGCAGTTTTCCATGCACCCGATAGTTCGTTTGCAGCCCTATAACAAAAAAAAAATCTATGAGTCAAACTTAGAGTTATTTTATTTTCCATTAGGCATGCCTTCAGGACATATCGAGAAATTAGTAGAAGTAATATTTATTACAAGCTTTTATTAAGTTTCACCTGTCACCTTGTCTGTCTGTAATCAAATCTTGCAAGTTAAATTTAACCCAGTTGCCGGTTTCTGGTAGACCTGAAATTTTTCACGCAAAAATATGAGGACATGGAGCCGATTCGATGATGGAGCCAGAAGGTGGCTATTGGAAATCTGTAATGAGAGTATGCAACCCCTTCGAGTTTGGGCTCGTCTGCCTCGTCTTAGAACACTTTAAACTTCCAAGTCCACTGTTTTAGATAAGAGCTTGTTTTAAAAACATTATTTAAATAGTTAATACTTGTTATATCAATTTTTTTATAGGTGCCTACACCAACAGCATTCGTGTAAAATGCACTTGCACAATACACATGAATGTCAATAATTATAAACATTGTCTACTTGATGTACTAAACCTATTAACCTACATTATTAACAATTATCTGGGAATATAAAATTAATGATAAATAATAACTTTTATGGCTTACAAGTAATTATAAATTACCTTGGGTCAGTTAGAAATACGATTTGTTAGCAAAAAGAAACATAGAGACACGCTGCTTCCCTTTCCGCGCAAAGAAGTTGACCAAGGGTATGGGCGTTATAATCACGGACATTTTTATGAAAAGGCGAAGGTCTAGATTTCTGATTCCTTTTGTCAAAGTATTTATTAGAGATTTAAACGTCTTTTATATCACAGGCAGAGTGGGACAGACGGCGGGAAGCGACTTTGTTTTATATTTACTATGAATTATTAATATAGGTCATATTGTATCCTATGGGTTGCGGCCGCTGGTACTGTATTGTATTAAAGAAGTAGTCGGTGTAATCATATTTTGCATTTTAGAGCTACAATTACTCTTTAAAAGTTTCAAATTGATGTTTAATTCGTTTTGCAAACTTTTATAAGTGTTGCATAGCCTAGATTAAGTTATCTCTAGTTCAGATGTTTCGAAAATCTATTCTTTAGGCTATTGCTTTGTATATTTAAAAGTTGGTAGGGTTTTTCTTTTTTCATCATAGTAATGTAAATAACCTAATTAAAACTGCCTAACTTTGGTTGCACGTACGGAATCCGTAGTTGGTTACAAGTACAGTACAGTACAGTACAGTAACTTGGTCCATGTTGGTTGATCATGATTTTTGTCAAACTTAAGTCTAACGTGTGTATCTGTGTTTTGTGCGGTTGGCATCATAGCGTCCTAGCCTATTTGATAAAGTTCTTATGACTTGATCGAGAAATGTTTTTAGCTATGATTAAAAAGATAGAGAAAAAATTATTAAAAAAAGGTGAATACTTGTTACTAAAAATATGTCACTGAGGGAATTTTTTAAAATTTTTCAAAGTTTATACGTTTTAACGTTCTATAGTAGAATGTTTTTTTTAATCTTTTGTATCGACATGCCTTATCACTTCTTTGGTTTCTGGTAATACAAAGTACATTAATAGTTAACAGTTGCAAGTTCACTTAGAATAAACATTTAAATTAACTATCGCGGTCTCATGGCCACGTGCTCACGTGACTGCCCATCATACAGACAGACAGCATAAATTATTACAATTATATATAATAATTATATGATGCTCAGAAAAAATATAAAAAAAATATTATGTAGGTCGGATTCGTGATTACGGCTAAAATACGGCCAAGGGCAACTGCAGGTGCGTATTAAAAAAAGTTAGGAATTAGTTTTAGTTTCTAAGCATGTTTCCGGTTGCATCCTCAGTTGTGCTACTTCGGAGTCCGGGCTGCTCTTTCTGATAGATTTTTTTCTAAATACGATATCATACCAATGGTTACCCAAGAATGCCGAAAACCTATACCTATTACAAGGTGATCGATCAGCTGGTCCGAGTTTCTATCGGAAGCATTTTTTTTTTAATTTTCATGTTGTATTTGTATGTTTCTTAGATAAAGTCGTTGACTACAGTGGACTTAATTAATTTGAAACTCTTTTTTGGCTTAAACTAAAAACTCAGACATGTAACTCACGTAGAAAGTCAGCTACCGACCGAAACGTTTCGACTGGAGGTCTTTCTTCCGTCGACCCGTGCGTTTTGGGACAGCTTGCCATTTTTGAAACTTGGAGTCACCTATACGTATGGTTTTTTCATACAAGAAACCGTTCGTTTAGTGACTCTGCGTTTGAAAAATGGTACCACAGGGTGGCTTCGTGCGCGCGTCTCTAGTCATATTCGCCCTGAGGAAGACCTCCGTATGAGCTGAAGACATGTCAGGCAGTAGCTGACTTTCTACGTCAGTAACTCGCTTGTGTCTTACGTTAGTTTTAATCAAAAAATAAAAGAGTATACAGGGTGACGTTTCTCCCACCGGCAAAATTTTTGGAGCAAGTTCAGTCAGATGCTAAAATACTTTCAAAAAAAAAAACACGAATAGGAAAAAAAATATATTCCATCCCAATCAACGCTCATCCAAACGGATTCTGTATGGGAGGAAGAAATATCGTATATAATGTTTATCGGTTTTTAATAACTTTTTTTATAGAAAAGAGTTTAACCTTTGTCTGTTAAGCGGCGTTCTATCTCACTCTATTGTATTATTACATGCTTTATCGTGAATACTGCAAAAAAAAATTGGCTGGTGAGTAAACATCATCCTGTATTTTGTTAAACGTTGTACAATGTGGAAGGGAGATACCCGTAATAAATCGAACCATGGGCTATACTAGATCACTATAGTATAATGAAATTAAAATACCATTAAAAAACAAAATAAAAAAACTCGTCGGTCCCATACAAATTTCCCGGGTGGCTGCACACTTTTGTATAGAAGTTCCATTTTTTTTGTAGGTTTTTGACTGTTATTTTCATTTCATTATACTATTGTGGTCTAGTATACTCTGTAGTTTGATTTATTATGGGTATGTGATATGTCTCTTCCAGATTGTATGTAGGTTAGATTCATGATCACGGGCAAAAATCTGGCCATGGACGAGCGCAGGCGCAGGTAGTACTAAGAAACTAAGAATTAGTTTCAATGCACTTGAGAACTCATTATGTTTATTAGGCATGCGAGACGGTATCGTCACTTCTTTGTAGATGTAATTAACTTGAGATAATTTTTTAAGTCTTCCCAAGGCTCTATACAAAAATTAATATCAATTATCCATCCATACTTGTTATAAATTAAAATCTCTCGGCGTGTAGGTAATATTTGTAGCTCACGTGACTGACTCAGATGCTGATGTCAATAACACGTAACATTTTTTTAAATGTAGTTATTAAATAATATGTCTACTATAATTGGAGGTTTACATAACAGGCCATAGCAGAAGACGTCTCTTAAAAAAAAAAACATTAGTATGGATTCATTTTTTTTTGGCTAAATGCACGATATACCCTTTTCCGATAAACGTCGTATAGGCTTCTTCTTGTAGAGTCGACATGGTTCGAATATTACGTAGGTTTAAAAATTAAAATGTCACGGCGACCTCTCTGTCTTTAACTTTATTAAGGTTGAGGACCGTAATCCTAACATGACTAATCAAGTACATGAGGTAGGGTAGTTTGGAAACGACAAAAGGTGATGCATCTACTTAATGATCACACAATCACATCACATGAATACCAACTCGTATATTGCCATAACGTCACATGGTTCACATGGTATCATCATAAAAAACAACCTTCATCAACATTTACGAGGTAAACGAACTACTTATCACTAAGTGAGCTTACTGGCTTTTTGTCCAATGTTACTTTTTTGCAATTACAAGTTCCGGTTTTAAAATCAGACATCAGATTTGTTTAAAAACTAAGTAATGATCTTTACATTTGACTTTTTTGTTCGGTATATAAATTATACTTTTTTGTTAAATATTTTGGGTCGTTGAGCAAAAGTTTTTTTGAAACATTTAGGTGTCTAATTATTTTTCAAATTCAACATAGAGCAGCTGCATTTTCTTAAATAAAAATTCAGTATACCTAACTTATTATAAAACAAAAATGTTACATATTTAAATGTAAGCTTGGATTTCTTTGTTTTTGACTCAGTATATTCATTTTAATTTTATTTATCGATGCTTTAAATAAATGTTAAAAATTATGTAGATACCTATATAATAAATTAACTACACATTTTACAAAGAAAGAAAAAGAAAACTGTTTGAATAATGTTTAATTATGAAGTCCCTCAAAAAATAACTAAACAGAGTAATTTGAAGAGAACAATAGGTAAGTAAGAGTGATTGTGTTCTTGTGTTGTTTTTCTAATACGTTTATTTTCGTCATTAGAACGGACAGAGTTTACGGTTAACGAAGCGAAGTACATACGTTTCTCTAACTTAACAATAGCCTAGTTGAAATAGCCTAAACATGACAGTCTACTTAGCAGGATGAATGACAGGATTTAGTATTTCGAAGTAATTTTATCGTGATCGGTGTGTATGCCGTGGTCATGGGTGTTGGCTACGTCCAATTAGCTTATTATTTTATGAAACCTTCAACATAGCGTCAATATTACAACGTGCAGGTTTTCAAAGAGACTTATACCTTCAAACAGCACCTAATTTCTTCGGCCATGTGGTTTACTACATTATCTGCGTTGTAACACGAGCCCAACGATTCACTTGCTAGCTAGCTGAACACGCGGCCTGCGCTCCCCTTGGGAATTTCGGGATGAAAATTATCCTAAGCCTTTTGCACGGTCTCAAACTATATCTTTATACCACATTTCATGTAAATAGGTTCAATAGTTGAAGCTTGAAGCGGCAACAAACATATACACACTAATTTTTGCATTTATAATATTAGTTGGGATACCACATTTTATGTGATCTTTCTATGCAAAAATAGACTCGCGCGGTCTATTACAGCTCACAGAGCCACTAGTGTTGTAGAGTAAGATGTTCAGATTATATTAGGAACTAGCTTTTGCCCGCGGCTTCGCTCGCGTAGGGGTGTAATTTATCAAAATCCTTTCTTAGGGGATGCCTACGTCATAGTAGCTTTATGCATGCAAAGTCTCAGCCCGATCGGTTTAAAATTGACAAAGTTTCATACAAACTTTCATCCCCTACGCGAGTCCCGTCCAGTGGTTTGGGCTGTGCGTTGATAGATCACTATGTCAGTCAGTCAGTCACCTTTGAGTTATATATATTTAGATAACCAATATTTTAATATTTTTTTTAATGACGACTTAAATTGAAAAACATATACGTACATTGTGTAACACTGAAAGCGTATCAGAACAAAACGCCGCATAATATTTACCGGTAGAAAGCGAAAACTGCCATCGCGTTATTTACGTCGTTGTTCGTAATTTACCGGTGCTTTCGTAATTATCGCTTTAACATCAAATATCTCGTTTATTCGATAACATCTTTGTTTATTTTTGGCGACAATTCATTGTTTTTGAATTGCCGACCTCCGTGGCTATCTATATATGTGTTTGTTATAAAATATAGTATCGTTGAGTTATCCCATAACACAAGTCTCGAACTTACTTTGGGGCTAGCTCAATCTGCGTCAATATATATATATATATATATATATATATATATATATATATATATATAAAATATGTATATATATATTCATCTACTAGCAGCGCCCCGCGGTGTTACCCGCGATTGATTAGATACACTAAAACCACACTAATATATATACAACGAGGGCGGAACATACCCGTAATCAATCGAACGACGGGCTATATTAAATCACTATAGTATAATGAAATTAAATTTACAGTCAAAAAATAAATGTTATTTCCATACTAAAGTGTGCTGCTGCACGGGCAATTTGTATGGGAATGCCAATATTTTTTGTTTTTTGATTTATTTTAATTTCATTATACTATACTGGTCTAATATAACCCGTGGTTCGATTTATTATGGGTATGTCCCTTTTACGTTGTATAAAGTAGCCTATTTGTTAATCCAGGGTGTCAGCTTCTTGCATACCAAATTTTATCAAAATTGGTACAGCTGTTTGCGCGTGCATAACTAACAAACATACACACACACACTCACAAATTTTCGCCTATATAATGTTAGTGTGATTAGATTTTTTATTATATTTGTTCACTACAAGCGCGGATCCACCGTGTTGTGGGCACGATCGGCAAGCCACCACACTAATAGACTTGTGACACTTTTATGATTGACTGATTTGACGACCGCTGTAGCCTAGTGGTCATCATACCAGGCTGCCTCACCAGAGGCCCCGGGTTCGATCCACAATTTAGATTTGACCTGGGTCTTGGTAATAAAATTTAATAAATAAATAAAATTTAATAGGTAAATAGACAATAGGGGTCACAATTTGTTACTAATCAGTTCTTATTGTTATCTTATTAGAGATAACGATATCTAATAATTAAATATGTATGCAAAATGCACTAAAATAACGATACGATAAGCAAGAAAATAACTTTAAATAAAATCACAGTAACGCTTCTATATTATATTTATTCTGCTTATATATTATATTTATTCTGTCTCGTAATAAGTTCACACATTCCACATGTCAGAACACGTGAAACAAAAAATATCTACTAAAAATAACTTAATGTTTTATTCATTAACATAAAGTAAGTATTTTAATTCAAATTAACCAGTTTGTACCAGTATGTACAGCCAGCAATGTTCCAAGCTTCCAAAATTCATTGTTATTTTGTCACTATTACCGCTGCAGAGGTGCGAAAATGTTAAATTAGCATCCTGTCGACTGTACCTACGTAACACCTTATTGTCTAAAAATATACTTGACTACATAACATAATTAAATGGTGAAGTGGAATCTTCAAATGTTGCACAAACTTTTGTTTAATCTATAGTTGGATACATGACGAAGCACTCTATAGACTGTTATCTTAAAATTTTTCATAAACCTGAAAATCTTGAAGCATAAGGATTTAAATTTGATGAGGTTTCACTAAAATGTTGCTATATAGGTATTATTTTTCTGACATTATTTCATTCCTATGATCTCATTCCTTCCATGAAGATCTGGGAGAAAAGTAAAAGCTTACAATGTACCAGCTGATACTCTTCCGGCGCGGATCGTAAAAGCCGATCTCACTCCAGAATGTTCTGCATACATAACAAAATTAATGATTAAATTTATATGTAAATTAATTGATGTATTGTGTTGCTCTTTTATGTTTAGCATGGTCACGTGCTTGTTAGATAACTTAAACTCATGAGACTGGCTTCTTCAGATGCGAAATAATTGTGCATTGTAACTAAACTGTTTTATGTGCTTTTATTATGACTAGCGGCCCGCTCAGACTTCGCACGGCTATGTATTAAAATCTTTTTTTTGAAGAGTGCTCTACATGTCAGTGAAAACTGCATTAAAATTGACCTGTATTTTCTCAGTTTATTTATTTTTATTTTATTTTATTAAACTTTATTGTTCCAAAGTACAAACATACTTTTAACAAATGGCGGACTTAATGCTAAAAGCATTATCTCCCAGTCAACCATAGGGATAAACAGAGAAAATTATGCGGCACAAAAAGCAATACAATATATGTACTTACATTATAATATATTACTACATAATATACAATAATATTATATACCCATTATATATAAATATCAGAATAATTATTTACTTATACAATACATACATGCATTTAATTATACTAACAATAAATTGCTATGAAGAGAAGAACTAAAAAATAATGACTTTATGAAGAAAGGGAGTTTAAAAGGTGGGCGTGAACTTTTCTTTTAAAAGAGAATTTGGTAGAAATTTCTCTGATGTCAACTGGTAAAGCATTCCAGAGCCGTGAGGCTTAAAGAGAAAATGAGTTAGACATAAAATTAGTCCGGTAAAGGGGGATAAAGAGCTGGCGTGTCTCATTAGAACGAAGTTGACGATTTATCGAGCACAGAAAGACAAAAAAATCCACCGGAGCAAGTTCTAATAAGTTTGGATGGAAAATCTTAAGTTCTTACACGTTGAGATGGAAAATCTAAAGATCTAATAAGTTTGAATGAATAATTTAAAGTTCTATCAATTATGGGTGGATAATGTTTAGTTCTATATAAGGATTTAATGGATGGTTTTATATTAAATATGAATGGATGACTAATCTTTAGCTAGACAAAAACAGCGTGAGATTTAAGGGTGTCATCAGGTACTTTTAATAATGTTTCAATTTTAAGGGGCTACCTGAATTTTACAAAGTCCAGTGCTGCCGCCATTTGAAATAAATCATTTGATAGGAAAAGGAGACATCATTTAAAATTTTGTCTTGACTAGGCACTGGATAACCATTCAAAGTATTTTATGAAGTACTGTTTACAGTTTAAAGTGAGAACGTGAAAGTTTTCTACGCACATACGCCAAAAGTGGCAGTTTTTCGCAATTGTGCAATAGTAAAATAGTTTGAAGGGTTATCCAGTGCCTGGTCAAGACCAAATTTTAAATGATGTATCCGTTTCCTATCAAATGATTTATTTCAAATGGTGGCAGCACTGGACCTCGGAAAATTCAGGTAGCCCCTTAAAAGGATACTTATGAATCATGCTAATATTTATCTATTTAAAATATAAATTAAATAAAGGCTTTTCTTATTTTCATTCTACTAAGGCTTCAAATCTTACGATAATCATTTATTAACATGTTTCGAGCAGTTCTGACGGTTAAAACGCATGCGTGATATAACTCGATATATATCTTTGTAAACACAAGTGTAACTGTGTTACTCATTAGCAAAATCACCTAATACTTATATAACAACAATTTCCTACCCTAATATATTGCATCTAGAACATTGGACTTTTTTGTTGTTTTTCGTAAACATATTAATATTTAATAAGTGAATGTTATGCAGAATGCAGATCTAGTAAACTTGTTTTTTTAGTGAAAATGCATAAGACACACTGTGCGAGAATCACTTAGAAATAACTTTAACGAAAAATCCATAAAGATGATAATGACGTACCTACTGGAAATAAATTTCTAATTTATTTTTATTAAATCAGGGCTGATAGGAATTGTTGCGCGTAATAAAGTATTTTATGCGGAAACGCAGTTTTCAAAGATTCAATCAACTAATTTATATCTTTTATTTTATTTTACTTACTTCTACTGCCCCAATGCTGGGCAAAGGTCTCCATCTCCTTCCAAATATCGCGATCGTGTGCCACCTCTAACCATTCCCTCTCAAACTATCGCATCGTAAGTCGTCCTACCAACGCTCCCGGGGCCTACCTATCTTAAGATTATTTTTTCTACATTCATCGTTAAGTCAAATAAGCAGGCTCTTGTTTGCAAATTCATTGAGATAGGTCACTCCAATCAAGGATATCTACAATTCAAAAGTCGCACAACAAGACATTACAAACATATTTTTACACTTTCAATATCGGCACAATGTCAGAAAATATTCAAATTAATCGTTCAATTTTGTATTGCGACATTTCGATTACTTTGTCCTAGTTCTAAGTTTTAAGTTCACTTTGTAGGCTTTATCATTACGTGTCACCTTGACGACGGCACGTCACTAAATTGTGAATAGACAATTTTCCCATTGTATGACGTTTCCTCTACTCGGTTTTCTGTGGCCTCCGTATAGGAGTCAAGGCAAGTAAATATTCACTTGTATCTTAATGTGTACGGAGGCCTTGTCATTGTGTGCATTTACATAATCGACGGCCTCGCGGCATATCCCACATTTTATAGATTGGCGAGCAGACTTGCAGAAACGGTTTGCAGGGCTCGGGCGCCTTAAGAAATGTCACAGATTTTACATTTGATAAATTAATGTTAAAGTTAAAGTGTATTCTGATTTGGAAATAACGAGTTTACTTCCTTAAGAACAAAATGGCCGGTTTAAACCGACAACTTCCAACTTCCAGGCGATGAAAAACATTGTGCAGCAAACTAGTAGATTTTATCCACTCGCACGAGCTGAACTGCAGAATCCGGTGTTCATTCCGAAAAGAGGATATACTCGTATTTGTATATTTTTAGGATCAAATATCACTCACCGTACAATTCAATGGAGCATCATGAACTCACGGCGAAGATACTCTACATATATTTTAATCTCAAGTTGTCTAAGATGCCGAGCAACGTCCTATCTTAGCCGTCTGACCTGTGTTTTCAAACCATAAAACGATATCGTAACAATATCCGAAAGTATAGATTACGCGAAATAACCGTGTTGATCTAAAAATACGTGATCTGCAAAGTAATACAATAAATTAAAAATGGCCGCAGCCGGAAGGCGGAAGTTCATTGGCGCGGCCGGCCCGACCGGTTGCCCAGACGCCGACGACGACGTGCATGCGACGTCACGCACACATGTGTGTTATGTGTGTATGGTGTGGTAATGCTAGGGCTGCTAAATGCGAAATTTTACTTACACGTTTACGTGTATTTTAATGCGGTTTTACTCGCGTGGTGTAGTCGAAAGAGGTCGACTAGAAACTAGTCGAAACGAAAAACGTAATAGACCGAAATCTATGAATACCTAGTTATATAATTTCACGCTAGTTTAAAAAAAAATATCATTTAAGTACGTATTTGTGGCCGAGTGTTCAAGGTAGAGTAGAATACGATTTGTCAACACCCATTCCTTCTCCCACTCGTGCCGTAAGAAGCGGCGGCTACTATTGGTAATAGAGGATAGGTAGCAGCATCCTTTGTGCTAAGATTTTATATCATCTACTGCGATCACTAATCACCAACCCAGTAAAGCGTAGTTTGTTAAGGTTTAGAACCTGAATAATGCTAAACACAGTATTGTAGAATGGTAATATTTCATGGTTTAGTTCAATCTCTTTTTTATATACTAATCAATTTAACAAAAAAACTTTTTTTTAAATAAAATGCATGGGTGAAATAGTATCTACTTTTTCTTATAAGTACTTTTTCAAGTAAAAAAAAACCGAAATGTTAAATGATTTAAATTGAAATTTAAATATTAGTAATGCTTGTAAACAATAATAGTCATTATTTATTTACTTAAAACAATTACCAAACGATGTTGAATGAAAATAAAGTTGCATCCAACCCTAAAAAGTGCCCATGCCCATTCATGGCTAGTTTGTATGTGTGTGTATGACACAGGTCTGTGAAACCAAATTACTATTACGTCAGTATACTATGCACAAATTGCGTTGATATAATTACGTACTTGCGAGTAATATGACGGTTTTCACGCACAAATTAACACCTGATTTCATTTTAATGATAGTCGTATCATCTTTTTTATATTGGCCAAAAAACTATACTGGTTAAACAAATATATTACGTACCATCATTGAAAATGTGTACAAAAAATTTCGCCAGAATGAAACTCGAACCCGCAGCCTCATGTCTGTACCCTGACCTGAAGTTCATTAATATTTTTTGTCACTTTGCAACCTACAAATGTATTTATATATAATAAATACGATAAAATGTTTTTGACTACCCTTAGAAAAACAGCTTATAAGGTTTTATATGGGAGATAACAAGTTAACCATATGTATTTATTCTCCAGGAATGTCAAAATCAGTATTATAAACCATCGTAAATTAATACCAGTACGATACAGTTCACAATTTATTGACAGATTATAGTCTCGCGCGATTCTTTATAAACAAACTCTCATGTCTTTACAAACATACGGTGACAGATATGAAGGTATATATTTTGGGACAAATATTTATTTCAAACAAAAGGGCGACTGATGTTCGTGTACAAATTCAAAATATATTTTACTCAGAAACTAGGTAAACCTCGTCCTTAAACGAAGAAGGAATTGAATGGTTGCAATGAGTATTTATCAGGCAGGTAGGTATAACCTAGTTAGTAAAACCGGTTGTTTTCTTCCTAGTGTAGCATTATTTAATCATAGGCTAGAATGTTAACCTATCAGTCAATTGAAAAACTTGGCCTTCTGTCTGTCAGTATACATTTACTTAATTCTGCTAGAGAATATTTTTTATAAAAGTATTTAATAAATAATCACAGGTATAAGTATTTTTTTAATTCAAGTCCTTTTTTTTCAATTTTTACAACAAATTCGATCCTCAATGATTTATTTGTGAAAAAGCTTATAAATACAAACGAATGTAGATACATAAGAAAATACTTGTGCAGTGTTAAATGTCTTAAACCTGATCTCTTAGATTTCTACACTTAATTTTTTACATGTTTACGCAAATAAATTTGACTGGGTCTTGCATCAGATGTTGAAAATCTTCTCAGGCTGAACAACTTTTGATAAGGCATAATTTTTATATGTCTTAATAGTTTAGCTAGAAAATAATGGTTCTGTATGAAGCGTTCCATTTTCCAAAATCAATTACACTCTATATGTTGCCCAGGTTTAATAGCTATATCCGTCCAGTATTTCTGAAGATTAGCGTGTACAAACAGATAGAGATTTTTTTTTATTCTTATACTCTATTACTATGTCTTCATCGACCCAATATTATTTTATGGAAATATATTCAACTAGCTTTTGCCCGCGGCTTCGCTCGCGTAGGCGTGTAATTTATCAAAATCTTTTCTTAGGTAGCAGCATCCTTTGTGCTAAGATTTTATATCATCTACTGCGATCACTAATCACCAACCCAGTAAAGCGTAGTTTGTTAAGGTTTAGAACCTGAATAATGCTAAACACAGTATTGTAGAATGGTAATATTTCATGGTTTAGTTCAATCTCTTTTTTATATACTAATCAATTTAACAAAAAAACTTTTTTTTAATAAAATGCATGGGTGAAATAGTATCTACTTTTTCTTATAAGTACTTTTTCAAGTAAAAAAAAAACCGAAATGTTAAATAATTTAAATTGAAATTTAAATATTACTTATGCTTGTAAACAATAATAGTCATTATTTATTTACTTAAAACAATTACCAAACGATGTTGAATGAAAATAAAGTTGCATCCAACCCTAAAAAGTGCCCATGCCCATTCATGGCTAGTTTGTATGTGTGTGTATGACACAGGTCTGTGAAACCAAATTACTATTACGTCAGTATACTATGCACAAATTGCGTTGATATAATTACGTACTTGCGAGTAATATGACGGTTTTCACGCACAAATTAACACCTGATTTCATTTTAATGATAGTCGTATCATCTTTTTTATATTGGCCAAAAAACTATACTGGTTAAACAAATATATTACGTACCATCATTGAAAATGTGTACAAAAAATTTCGTCAGAATGAAACTCGAACCCGCAGCCTCATGTCTGTACCCTGACCTGAAGTTCATTAATATTTTTTATCACTTTGCAACCTACAAATGTATTTATATATAATAAATACGATAAAATGTTTTTGACTACCCTTAGAAAAACAGCTTATAAAGTTTTATATGGGAGATAACATGTTAACCATATGTATTTATTCTCCAGGAATGTCAAAATCAGTATTATGAACTATCGTAAATTAATACCAGTACGATACAGTTCACAATTTATTGACAGATTATAGTCTCGCGCGATTCTTTATAAACTCTCATGTCTTTACAAACATACGGTGACAGATATGAAGGTATATATTTTGGGACAAATATTTATTTCAAACAAAAGGGCGACTGATGTTCGTGTACAAATTCAAAATATATTTTACTCAGAAACTAGGTAAACCTCGTCCTTAAACGAAGAAGGAATTGAATGGTTGCAATGAGTATTTATCAGGCAGGTAGGTATAACCTAGTTAGTAAAACCGGTTGTTTTCTTCCTAGTGTAGCATTATTTAATCATAGGCTAGAATGTTAACCTATCAGTCAATTGAAAAACTTGGCCTTCTGTCTGTCAGTATAAATTTACTCAATTCTGCTAGAGAATATTTTTTTATATAAGTATTTAATGAATAATCACAGGTATAATTATTTTTTTAATTCAAGTCCATTTTTTTCAATTTTTACAACAAATTCGATCCTCAATGATTTATTTGTGAAAAAGCTTATAAATACAAACGAATGTAGATACATAAGAAAATACTTGTGCAGTGTTAAATGTCTTAAACCTGATCTCTTAGATTTCTACACTTAATTTTTTACATGTTTACGCAAATAAATTTGACTGGGTCCTGCATCAGATGTTGAAAATCTTCTCAGGCTGAACAACTTTTGATAAGGCATAATTTTTATATGTCTTATAGTTTAGCTGGAAAATTATGGTTCTGTATGAAGCGTTCCATTTTCCAAAATCAATTACACTCTATATGTTGCCCAGGTTTAATAGCTATATCCGTCCAGTATTTCTGGAGATTAGCGTGTACAAACAGATAGAGACTTTTTTTTATTCTTATACTCTATTACTATGTCTTCATCGACCCAATATTATTTTATGGAAATATATTCAACTAGCTTTTGCCCGCGGCTTCGCTCGCGTAGGCGTGTAATTTATCAAAATCTTTTCTTAGGGGATACCTACGTCATAGTAGCTTTATGCATGCAAAGTCTCAGCCCGATCGGTTTAAAATTGACAAAGTTTCATACAAACTTTCATCCCCTATTTTATCCCCTTGGGGGTAGAATTGATCAAAATCCTTTCTTAGCGGATGCCTACGTCATAACATCTACCTGCATGCCAAATTTCAGCCCGATCCGTCCAGTAGTTTGGGCTGTGCGTTGATAGATCACTATGTCAGTCAGTCAGTCACCTTTGAGTTATATATATTTAGATGTTCACATTTTTTTTACTGTTTTAATATATGTATTGATTCTTAACTATTTAATAAGATTTTTGCCTAGTGCTATAGTTGTCCTGTTACAAATTCCATAGGATAAGAGAGGTGGTTCTATTCTAGGCCGAAAACCACACGAACGTATTAGATAAACTTACATTTATTTATGTAAGTAGGTATATCTGGTTACATATATGTTTTACTGTCTCGTCCGCCAATCCATTGCATGTTTAACCGAAGCATAATTAATTACAGTCGTTACGAGGAAACAAAGGTACATACTGTGCTGACAGACAATTAATTTGGTTTGTCAAATATTTTGTTCTCAATATTTAAGACACACGAATTAGGAAATATAATAAGACTGTAACAACTGTAACAAGTAACAAGATTAACATAAAAATGTAATTAATCATTGGCACAAATACATATTTAGGGAGATATAAACCGTGACGACCTCCGTAGCGTAGTGGTCACCATGCTAGTCCGGCACCCAGAGGTCCCGGGTTCGATCCCCGGTCAGGGCGAGTTGGAAAATGGTCTTTTTCGAATTGTCCTGGGTCTTGGATGTTTATCTATATATGTATTTGTTATAAAATATAGAATCGTTGAGTTAGTATCCCATAACACTTATTACACAACTTACTTTGGGGCTAGCTCAATCAGTGTGATTTGCCCGTATATATTTATTTATTTATAAAACATAAATATCTTATAAAATAATTTAAAAGAAGATATTGCTCAATTATACACATTTTGTCACGAACAGCTGTAACTACTAGATAATACTGATTTTCTGTGTTCCCACAAAACACTAAATAAATATAAAGTTATGGGTTATAGTAAAATAACTAATAATTTACTATTTTTCACCTTAACAATAAGATTTTATTTTTATAAATAAGTAACAAAAACTTTTTGAAGCAAATATACAAAGCATATTTTTAAATTGAACCAACTATTAGGGATACATTTTATCAAATACTCTACAAAAAATATTAAGTGAAGAAAAACTCGAGAATAACCAAGACGTCAAATATAAAACATACCTATATTCATTCGTCGGTAAATAATTTAAATGTCAAGAATCGAACTAATAAACTCGAAAGTACACTAAACACTACGACATAGAGGTATTCAGGAATGAATTATATCTGATTGTTTGGAATTTCCCGAGATACGCGGATGCAGGCAAATCCGGAGTCCGGACACGTGCTGTCGTGACAAAAGCGGTGGCAAAGCCCAGCGGAAAAGAAATTCTTCCTTTTATTTAGTGCTTTCGGGAAAAACTTCTAGGTCCTTGATGAATGATTTAGATAATTAGACATTTTGCCAGTGTCTTTAACAGAATAATGGATATGAATTTTAATTAGAAATCAGCAAAAACTAATATCAGATGCTAATTTCAATAGGTAGTATTTTAGTTTGTTTAGTTTTAATAAAGTTTTTTTTTTTCATATATTTTATATATTTTTGTGTTTAAAAAAAATGGTGATTTATGAAAAAAAATTCATAAACATTGCTCTTTTACCGAAATAAAAAAAGAAGGAGGTTAGTAATTTAACTGCATACGTTTTTCTTTTTTATTGTTTGTTTCCTGAGAACGTAATTCCTTTTGTGTCAAAAAGATTTTACTTCCAGATTGGTCCTATAAAAGTTTTATCAATATCCGTTCTATAGTTTGGTTTTGAAACCAAATATCTGGTAAAAATATGTCATCTAAGTACCTAATAAAATAATAGTCCCACATTTAGCAATTATTTAACTTGCAATGTATCTTGTAACTATCGAATGTTTGTTTTGGTCAAATCTTCTGCAATCATTTTTTTTACCAATTATCCTCCACCAATTGGTCTGAAATGTTGCTTATTTGTGTAAGTTGGGTGATAGTACAATATTATGGAGTCAATGGGCTGTTCCGTTGATAGAACCGGGAGATATTCGACAGAACTGAGTAATTAAACAACATAACTTATAAGTAGGACTCGTTTGATTTGTCTTGACAAGCACTTTATGGTAGACGATGTCTAGGGTCTGATCTCGGAGACAGAAGGTGTTCGATGGAACTCAGTTATAAAACGACGCATTTCCATCGAGTTTTGGCTTATTTTATTTGTCATAAGTTCTTTGGCCTCACAAAAAAGTCAGTCAAAAAAATTGTAACGAAACAAGCAATGTACATAAAATCGTCTTAAAATTGTACTGTCCCTACACAAAGAACTTAACAATTCAATTCCAATTATAGATACAGAACTGATAGAGCTAAATATATTTATATAGCCGAAATAAATTAAAATACTGAAGAAAACTATTCTATTGTCGTTCCTGTCGAAAACTGACCTTGCTTCGTACTTTCGATACTTGTCTGAATTGAACGATCGTAAGATATTATTTACGGAGTTAAATAGACCAATCAAAACAATATATCATTGCTAATGATGTTATTTATAACCTAAACGTTGACTGCGGTAATAAAAATGTCAAGATTGTATCGAACAGAGGTGTTTTGATAAGATCAATATACTAACATTTATCATATCATAATTGAAAATATGTAATGATAATAATCTCTAGTAAGGGAATTTGAACCCACCACGTCTCCTACCGGGAGCCATAGTGGCTTCGAATCAATGTCTTCGTACAACTTCGCATATTTAAAGCACTCGTAAGTACACTAAGTGCTCTAACAGACGAGAGTATGCCCATCGCTGACACGTGTCACGAGCATATTGTCGCTCGTTTGTTAGAGCCTTAATTGTTACTTACTTTACTACTCATATTCTTAATGACGTATCAAATGAATAGAATAAATCAATAAAAAAAAAATCGACACATATTTTGAATTTAGATATTGTTCCGAGTATTAAACAACTAATATATAATAAACACATTTATTACTTGTTACTTCATCAATCGATTAATTTGCATTTCAAAAGTACAGTCAGCGGACGAAATGCCTGGGCTGGCCCTTTACCAATATCATTTTAACATGAAAATATATATTTAAAAAAAACTTCAACAAAATCTTGATGAGAGAAAACTCAAGATGTAGGTAGAGGGCCGGCCCAGGTACATCGTTGACTAACTGTACCACGTACTCATTAAAACTTTGAAACTATACATTTAGTAAGACTGATATTAGAGCCTATGTAATTATTTATGTATTATTACACTGTGGCCAATCGGTTTCACATACTATGTTCACTGCTGCTGCACACAATGAAGGTCACATTCTTGACCCAAAATGTTAGATCAATTAGGAAAATTTCTGAAATACTTTAGATATTCAATACGAGTAAGATGATCAAGTTAAGGAGCGTCTAAATGTAGTTTATGATATTTTGGCCCAAAAACTCATCTATCTATCTAAAGATCCATTTAGACGATGCAAGTTTCTTGCCTGTTGCATTTCATTTTATTAACCCCCGACAAAAAGCGGGGTTGCTATAAGTGTGACGCTAATCTCTGTCTGTCGTTCTGTTTGTTTATTCTGTCTTAGCTCTCGAACGGATATACATATTTCGATGTGGTACGTTACAGCAAGCTCCCTTGTGGTGGTTCTTAGCTTTTTTTTGACGAAAGTCGGTTCAACCATTTAAAAGTTATATAAATTCCACTTAATACTGCTTGGAACATTTAGTTCCGCCACTCGCCACTAGATGGTGTCCTCCGGAGTTTATTTAATTTGCCTGGCAAATAACTTGTTGAAGCAATAATCATAATCATACTCATTTATTTGTCAGATATGAGTACAAAAGTTGTTAGTTTATAGCAATACAAAACTTGCATGGTCTAAACGAAACGACAGCCGTACAAATCATTTATTTCTTCAATAAAATAGTATGCACAAGCAAGAACTTGCGTCTTCTAAATGGTCTATAAAATTAGGAGGAGACGACGGAGCTCGTTATTTATAGGATTAAATCACCGGGACGAATTGATAACCTACACCTCTTTGGAAGTCAGTTAAAAATGGGTATTATGGGTATGATTTGTCAGCACACCTTTTCTCTCCCACGGGTGTCGTAAGAGGCGACTAAGACAGATTTAGGTAACAAGAGAACAGGCAGCAGTCCTTTGCAGACATAATACAGGGTTTAAAAAATATACTGAAAGTATTTTAAGATTGAATTCAGTCCATGATAATGAACAACTTTTCCCAACATACATCGAAGTATAAAATAAATTTTATGGTGTCCCATACAAGTCGACCGATCAGCTCCGCTACACTACACATATATGTATGATATGATCTTTGGCAAAAACTGTTCATTATCCGTTCATGGACCGAATCTACCTTATATTATAATACATACACCTTTTTTTTTTTAAATACCCCTTCTCTCATGGCAGCCATTTGCAGCGCCCATCAGGGCGCTTAATTGATCCTGTTTTGAAAATTAAAGACCTGTATGTACATAAAGGAAGCAATAAATGATTGAGTATTGGGTATTGAGAAAATAGTTTCAGTCTATTTTGTGAGACGTTTATTTATTTAACATTATTGGGTAGTTTCCTGGATCAAAAATAATTATAAGGTATTGTTAAGATAATAAAACGGCACAAAAAAATGTCTGTGTCTATTTTCATCGTGATTTTAGATTTATTATTTCAGAATAACTGATATTAAGAGCGCTATTTGAGTTCAAGAAACTATGACATTATTTTTTACGATTTATTTGAAATATAGATTATATTTCTTACAACTTCCATAGAAAATGTTGGTTTTGCCGTTTAGGAAAAGTATCTGATTTGAGTTTTTGGAAAGTACTTCGCGAATTAATAAGACTTTCCCATACAAATTTAGTTTAGCTTTTATTTTGAAACGGCATGTCGGATATTGGCGAAATTATGTAATTTCAAATAAATTGCATATATTCAGGCATATAACTAGATTTTACTGTCAAAATATGAACTTAAAAGAGAAGATAGTGGATCATATCATATAAAACCTTCAGTATGGGAAACTTCATTAATCTCATATTTTCTTTCAAGTTCAAATTTGACTGTCGAAAACTAGATAAATTCCGAGATATATGCAATTTCTTTAAAATTATAAAATACTGCCGAAATTTCACATGTCATTTCAAAATAAAAGCCAGACTACGTTTGTATGGAAAAGTCTAGGGCAAGGGGATTCTTAAGATAGATATCATTTATTCCTTAGAATATGGTAATACAATGGTGTTATCAGGTATAAGTGCGACATACTCTGCCTATTAGGCGTAGGAATGTTAGGTTAAGTTTATATATTGCAGGCCTGGCCTGAGGCCTGTTCTACCGTGAGGTGGTGAGGTGAGGTGACGTGGTGAGTCGTTATTTGCGATCATCAGCCTGCCCTGCTTATACATGCATATACAATCACGCAAAAAATTGCTTTGAGCCAAATGGTTATGTCTACCTCCCAAGAGTTAAAGACTAAAGGTAGTAATAAGACGGGTCAAATCAAAATTGCCGCCAAATATCCAGGTCATGGATGACCTAATAGACACTTATAGTTAAAACACATCATTAAGTCCTTTGTCCAAGGAATCGCGTGAGGATAAGCCTCACGTGTCCATTGCGTGCCTGTCCATTAACCTAAAGATAATGTTTTACCTTCGGTATGTAGGTGACAACTATTTTATAATTTAAGGCTTGCGGATATCTTCATTAACCTGAAGGTTACCAGTAAAATAATAATCGGTGTTCAGCGTAATGTCTTATACAACACTTCACTTCTAACTGTTAAAATTCTACGATTTGAAATCGACTTTAAAACTATGATGTTAGAACTCTTATATCAATTAAGTTCTGGAACGTAGAGTAGTGTAATATTAACTCTATAGTTATTATTCAAGATGATTTTGGGTTAATCTGTTATAACTTTATAAGCATCAGCGATGATATTTTTTTTTGTAATAAAATATGTTGTGTAGTAATTGTTTTATGTACACGCGATTTTACCATGTAATGTGCGTAATGGAAGTTGTTAAAAAACAGATCTAGATGGGGCTCGAACCCGAAGTCAGTGTGGCCCAGTAACACTGAGCAAAAAAGGTCACTGGGTGGATCCATAAGATCAATGGTATGTCATCATGTCATGTGATGGTCAATCGACCGATTGATTGATATACGCAGATAAAATTAATATCGACTTGATAAGTTTATGTATTCGATATTTTTTTATTTTTCGCGCGCGTACATAAAATTAGCATGCTCTGATTTTTGAAACTAGCTAAACAATCGGTAGTTTTACAATCGATAGTTTTAATCGAAAAATGCCAAACCATCGATAGGCCTATCGATAGCCCTTTTAGTGCAATACCATCACTAATCAAGAATACTACCGATCCTTTCGACAAATATCGATAAACTTTTCATAAACTATCAACTGTATCGATAGTCATAAACTATCAACTGTGTCGATAGTCATAAACTATCAAATGTATCGATAGTCATAAACTATCAACTGTATTGATAGTTTATGTATTATGAATAGCAATACTATTAATACGATCGATAGTATCGATTTTTGTTCATCGTCAGGATCAATACTATCCTTTATACCAACCGATACTAGACTATCGGTCCTATCGATAAACTATCAATACTTACGGTTTTGCTTAAAATACCGATAGTCTATCGGTAGTGGGAAGCCAAGGGGTTCAGTTGGAGTTGGCTTTTAATTGTTTTGCAAATTGATTCTATTGGACTTTATAATATGAAATCGGTGTAGTTTAGTGTTATAAATGCTCATGCTCATGGACAATATGTGAAATGGTTAAAGTGGACACTCAAAGTGCGGCTGTAGTGATATTTATTTGCGGACTGTGGTGGGCGTCTTTATAGGCGCTGTCTGCCACTCATTCGGCTCTGAAAACCCGTGGACTCGTATAGATTTGTCGACAGAAGCTCCCTTGAAGCAATCAAAGGACCTACACTAACTTTTGATTGTATAGTTAGGGTTAGGGTTAGGAATAAAGAAGTGAATAAATAAAGATAGGCTCTAAAGGACTAGTATCTAGAGCCGTAAAATAATTATAAAAAAAAGTCTACTCTTAGCTTGACAGCCAGGACCAACGAATTTCCGTGTTTCCACAGCACGGTCGATTTCGAGACATTTGATGCCAATTGTAGTCACCAATCCAAGTTTGAATCACGCCATGCCTGAGATTAACTTAACATGCATAAGGAAGGATATTCACCGGAGCTCCCCGTTGTAAAATTTGCATATCTGTTTGTTTATGGCCTACCAACATAACTAACTGCACTAATTTTGGTGTTTAGAACACATCCGCTCACAAAATTACCGTGTTAATGATTTGGGAGTCATTAGACGCAGACTTATAATTTTTGAGGATATCCGATGATAACTAAATCACGCAATTTCAAAACGATTGTTTATTATCCGAGATAATCTATTCGATGCCCTTTGAAGTAGTTAACATGTTTCAGAAGGTACCTATAGGTATTTCGTTTTCTTATAATAATTTGATGTGCGTTTAGAAAACGAAAGTACTTATATGACTAAAAATAAGTTCCTTTTATGAACATTTATGTCGTTTTGGAAAAGCCACAACCATCAGTACGTCGCTCCTAACACTCGCTGATGATCGTAGCACTTGCCGAGTACACTACGTGAGTAAACAGTATAGAATGTTTATAATGAATCCATCTCACGTTACATTTACTTACAGAATTCCTAAATATTACAAAAACCAAAAACCGCAGCTAAAGCATATCTTTATTGCATTAACGGCCCGTTGACTTATAATTTATAGTTGTGGGCCGAATAAGGCCTTGTCTACGATTAGATCATATCGCTCGGTGATGTGTGAAATAAGATCGGCTGTCTGTGAAATTATGCCTTTACCTTGTTTGTGCATTGAGCTATGTTTTATAGAATGCTCTAATTTATTTAACTCACGACGATAAATGCTGGCAGTAATATTAAATGTATTCAGAATCTGATAAGCCTTTGTGCCATATTGGTGCATAGACCAGCTCATAGACACAGAATTTCTTTTTTTTTGTTTATTTATTATTACTGGCACACTTTTATATTTAAATAGTTGCAACAGGATTCGAGTTGATACGCGTGGTTCTGACAGATTGCTCATAATGTAAAGCCAATGTAGACTTAGTTATCATTTCATAGCGCTCGATTTTGTTTAACACTGCACCGCGGACATGAACATATGTCATTATAATAATTTTGTTTTGACATGTTTATTGAATATCAATTCCAGAGATTTATCGCAATGTAATATACCTACTAGTTTTTGTGCTCCAGCGGACAAGCATCTACTTTGATGCTCATCAATCATGATGACTCTGTGAAAGGGTATTATGCATTTGATATTATGGAATTTTGAAGGTCTTTTGAAATGTCAACCGATTTGTATAAGATGTCTTGGACATCCTGTGATTAGTTAGTACGTATTATATGAAATAGAACTTCTTTGGTTTAAAAAAATACTGAATTGAGTAATTGTTAGATAATAAGTATTTAAAGCATATATAAAGAGATTGATGAGTGTATGTAGATGAAGCGAAAAAGGTTTGTCAGGATGGTATCCAGTGAATTTCCATGGCTACGATCCTGAGCCTTTATGGGTTATAATTCTATGATCCTCATAAATCATAGTCTCTGCCTACCCCTGTGAAAACAGGCGTGATATTATGTATCTATATTTTATTTAGTATTTTATTTTAAGGCAGAATAGTTTTGGAGATAAGTAAGGTTTCAAAAGACTTCTTAATCTCGGCATCACCAGTGGCTTGACTGGTAGATATAGCCGCCTATTACATTTGTAATATAGTTAAATAAAAAAGAAGAGTTCGTTAATCCTAAAGAACATTATGTACCTTTTGCAGTTTTCTTGGACACCCGATTTTTATATAAAATATATTAAAGTTTATTTGAATTGCTCGTTGGAAGATTTTAGTATACTGCAGCTTTTCTTGTAAAAAAAGACAAAATTGTTTATCCGAAAGATATTTATTTAATCTATGAATATGAATTTAGTCTATGCATAAATAAATCAAAAATTTTAAAAGTGTTTAAAATCAGTTTGAAAGATTTTACAATAATTTAACCAAACACGATACCAATCTCAATATCTTTACACTGTTTCACGTTTAAATGTCCAAGTAATATTAAATCTCAGCTATTGCAATGTCTAGGGTACCTATTTATGTAGCTAATGCCACCGAGGTGTGTGTGACTAGGAAGTCAAAAGCCCTGGGGCTAAAACCGTTTAAACTTTTTCAAATGATTTTTAACCTTTTTCAAAGAAATTGTAAATAAAATAGGGATCTATTTTATTTTCCTTAATTGGAATATTCTTTTGAACAGTTCATGATTGGACTCATTTTTACAAAATTACCCTGTAGAATCAAGCATGCCAATTTGCGGGGTAAAAACGGGCATGCTTGATTCTACATCACCTTTTGCCACTATAGGTATGTAGTCGTGGATAGTGCGGTCACTGATAATATAATTCACTACTTTCCAACATGTCAAATCAGAAACTTTTTTCTAAACGTAAAATATAGACTGATGACGTCATAGTTTCTTGAAGTCAATTAGCACTCTTGATATAAGGTTTCCTGAAATAATAAATCTAAAATCAGGTTGGATATAGATATGATCAAATGACAAGTGACATATTATTTCGTGACATTTATTTATTCATTTACGTTTATTGCACACAATCTTATGACGGATTAATTACAATGGGTCAAACTTAATGCTAATGCATTATCTACCAGTTTGCCTTTGGGACATGGTGAGAGATTGGAATAAGGGTGCAAGTGTGGCCAGCCAACTTGTAATATTGTCAATACAATACCACTTTTAGTCTTTAACAGTTAAAATTATTTATTTTTGATTCAGGAAAGTACCCAATTCGGATAGATAGCCGTATATTCTGCTTTTATGGTAAAGTTTTCATTCCTTTCTGCGTCGCCTATACATGTTTTGATCCTATGACCTAGTTTATTTACATTCCGAAGAATCTCAGATCCATAAGACG
Source organism: Acrobasis suavella (assembly GCA_943193695.1). NCBI lineage: Eukaryota > Metazoa > Arthropoda > Insecta > Lepidoptera > Pyralidae > Acrobasis > Acrobasis suavella. The sequence goes on from OW971941.1 coordinate 6,170,478, forward strand.
TTTGTTGTTTAGCGTTCAAAGGCCCCGTGAGCCTAGGGGCCCCATAACTAGCCCCTTGCTAGCTACGTTACCAGTTGCCACCATTACGTATTCGTTCCAATTACATACTTACATAGTAGTAATGTTTTAAGTTCAAGTAGGACAACAAAAGCTCTAGCGCAAATGAAAATTTCATCATTGAATAATAATATTCATAATAGTATCGTTGCTACATAGTTTTGTCGTTTTTTAAATGCAATAGTCGATACTAATTGTTAAATTAACTTCTTAATCAGTGGGTACGGAGGATGTAGTAACAGTTTTTTTTGCGGTATGTTAATATGAGTTTGTTGTTGACGCAATGTCGTCAGTGGCAAAGAAAGGGCATGGGTAGGGGTTAAATTGGGTACAATAAAAAAAAGTTGGTTTCAAATGCGTGATTAATATGTGACGAGGAAATCCGTCAGAGTGATTCGAAATCACGGTAACAGACATGAGACACGTGGGATCGAAAACCATTCGTGGCGAAAAAATATTATATTACGTATTTTCAATTTGAATACCTATAAAAATGTTCAAACTTTCTGTTGACTATGGATATACTTCTCATTTTTGATAGAAGAACAAAAACGTTTGTGCTTTTTTTAAGTACCTGTATCCCAATCTAAGAAGACCTTGGTCAGTTGTTGGAGACAGAAGCTAAATAAGTTAATCCATAAAGTCAAACCATATTTAATAAATATAATTTTCTCCTGTATATATATACTCATACACCAACAAAAATATTTGATTGCGTAATTCATTTTCTTTCTGTCTGCTACTTATCTGTTAAACAAATTGCCAGACCTTAGGCCATTCATTTATGTATCAGTTAGAAGATTATTATTAAAAAAAGAAATGAATATATTAGGTGAAGTATCAAAGAAAAAGAATATCGATTTGTTACTTAAAAATGTATTTTCCATAAAATACCCGCTTTTTTCCTAAGTTACTGCTTAAATGGTTGATATTTGACGACCTCCGTGGCGTAGTGGTCACCATGCTAGTCCGCCACCCAGAGGTTCAGGGATCGATCCCCGGTCAGGGCAAGTTCAGATATGGCCTTTTTCAAATTGTCCTCGGTCTTGGATGTTTATCAATATATGTATTTGTTATAAAGTATAGTATCGTTGAGTTAGTATCCCATAACACAAGTCTAGTACTTACTTTGGGGCTAGCTCAATCAGTGTAATTTGTCCATATCTATTTATTATTTATTTATTCTCATAATTGTACAAGTATATTAACCATCTACTATGGCAACAAATTAAATAGACCAGTAGCCAGATACAAAACATTTCACAATGCTTCCTTAACCTCCCTACAACTTTACTGCCACCAAACCTGGTTTACACGTACAATAAATTTAGTCCCTCATTACTTTCCAGTTAGTAGTGTTAGTAGTACGCTAAATATTCTAAGGTAAGCGAGATTCTGGCACAATAGCCGTCGTCCAGCAGTGGCGTGGCTAAACCATCTAAAGCCCGCGGCAAATAATTTGGTTGTCCTCCAAGTAAATATATTTCGCTAAAAAAACGTTTCTTAGTTACTAATTTGTATTTGTTCGTAAATTCGTAAATAATATTTGTTTAATTAATTACAACATAATTGGCTCTACTTTCCCGGGTCAAAAATATTTTTTTTTGGTATCTACTGTAGTAGATACCAAATTTATAGTATATACCGTTTTATTCTCTTAATAGTATACTATTAAGAGAATAAAACGTCACAAAATAATGTGACTTGTCATGATCATATTTATTTTAAGTGTGATTTTAGATTTATTATTGCAGAAAAACTGATATTAAGAGCGCTATTTGACTCCAAGAAACTATGACGTCATTAGTCTGTTTTTCATGCAATTTCCATAGACAATGTTTGTTTTGTCGTTTAGAAAAAAGTATCTGATTTGACTTGTTGGAAAGTAGCAAATTTTATCAGTAACGAAGCATACAGATACATTAATTTAATCTCGTTTACTCACAGATAAAACATGTATTACATTCGGGTCACTTTCCCTGGGATACATTCCAGGAAAAGTGACCCGAATTTTATGCCCATTCCCCAAAACAGCAACATTTATAAAAAAATACATTCCTTAAATGCTTTTACACTCTTGAGCTATCCCCATCCAAAATCACTGTGGAGGCCCAAGAGCTGTATTAACTATATTGGCCCATAACCTCCGGCACAACCCAAGCCCTTAATCAGGTCAGTCGTAGTTGTGCTTTGGCACTTTTGTTTCCAGTAGGTGAGGGGGAGGGGGTAAAATTGGGTCCTGCATTCACCAGAGCCCTTAGCCGATGTAGGGAATAATCTACCCCTTAAGCTGAGGGCCCAGGGTATCTTACCTACTTTGCCTAATGTTACGCCACTGTCCAGCGTTGCGTCACAGTGTTGCAAGCTGCAACTTGGGTTTCGTGGCACGCACGCGTGATCTATGCATATTTGCAGGGACCTTGTCACATTCATTCACAGGTACTTATGACGTCATGAATTAGATATTTCATTCATACGGTCATACATACTCGTATGTGTTCGTGTATAAATGCGTAGCGATGCTGACATTCTGAGAGTATGAAAAAAATATAAGTGATATTTTAAAATACACTTCTGATATTCTATTTATTCTTTACTATTATCATTATAAATAAATTAATACGAAATTTATGTAATGTGCTGCATATTAGGTAGAGTTATAAGCAAATAAAATTTTATTGAATTTGAAGTAGAGTTATGAATCAGTTAGATTTTTTCTTGGTATTATTTAAACATTTCCGAAACACGTGGATGAGTGACGTGTTTAAATTAATGTATTAATACCTCAATTGCAATATTTTTGAAAACGTCGCGAACTTACAAAACTTAAAAAAACTGACGCGCCAAACCATGTTCTTGTTCTAATTATATATTATTTCGTAACCGGAAAAAAACTCAAAAAAATAAAACGGATGTAAAAACATCTGAATACCCTTGAAATATGTAACCAAGCGCCGTTTACATTACCATTTGATGATAATTAGCTGTTATTAACTGAATTAAGGAACTACGCACGCGTGTTCCACAAGGCTTTGTTTCTTAATTATTCGTCTCCAATTTGCTTGGATCACAATCTCTGCAACCAGGGTTACGTACGGTTGCGTAGGTTGCGAAAGAGTACGTGCATAGAGGAGTGCGCTTAGATACTGGGTCGACATGAGTTATTTGTCGTATACGTATTAGGAATGCATTAGTACTCAGTAGTCTCATTTTATTCAAGGCTAAATGATAGTTTCTAGTTTAAAAAATGCTGTTATCGTAATTTCCTTGTCCTTGCTTTTAGTTTTTTTTTTGGTCCATTTACCGAAAAGCTTAACATATACGATATTTCAAAATTCGCGCTTGCATAACTAAAGACCGTTTCCAAAATGTACCCATGACTTCTCATATCTACGACATCGCTACTAGAAACGAGTAGAGTTATGCATTCAAGTGAAGACACCACTTGGTTCAGCAAGTAACATATTATTATTTTGATAGTAACTTTATAACTAATAGAAATATTAAATTAACTGTATTATTTATACTTATTGTATTAGGTTAGGGAAAAAGTCTTTTCGCATATAGTATGTATGAACTTATAATAAAAGCACTTTGGCTATACTATTTGTACCTGGCTGGTTTTGGTATTATTTAAAAGTTTAAATTTTAAAAAAGATAATTCTAAATTCAAATTAGGAAAATGCGTGATTTTCATTTGTTTTTCTTACCGTCAAGATGAGTGAATCTAATGAAGAAATTAGATACATTTTAAAATTTTACTACCAAAAAGGTAAAAAGGCAACGCAAGCCGCGAAAAAAATTTGCGATGTTTATGGACCTAGTGCAGTGTCTGTGAGAGTATCACAAATTTGGTTTAAGCGTTTTCAATTCGGAAATTTTGATGTGAAAAATTCACGTCGCTCTGGTCGCCCTGTTACGGATAAAAAGGATGCTATTTTTGAAAAAGTGGAGCAATATCGGCATATCAGTAGTTACGACGTAGCTGAAGAACTGGGAATTGACAACAAAAAAGTATTGGCGCATTTGAAAAAAAAAATGGGTACACAAATAAGCTCGATATTTGGGTACCTCACGAGCTCTCTGAAAGACACCTAATGAATCGTGTACTCATTTGTGATTCTTTATTACGACGTAATGAGACCGAACCATTTTTGAAGAAATTGATAACTGGTGATGAAAAGTGGATCACGTACGACAAGAACGTGCGAAAAAGGTCATGGTCAAAGGCCGGTCAGGCTTCACAGACTGTGACGAAACCCGGGTTAACTCGCAACAAGGTGTGTGGTGGGATTGGAAGGGCATTATTCATTATGAGCTGTTACCACCAGGCAGGACCATCGATTCAGAACTCTACTGCGAACAACTGATAAGATTAAAGCAAGAAGTTGAGAGAAAGCGGCCGGAATTAATCAACAGAAGGGGTGTGGTTTTTCATCATGATAACGCTAGATCTCACACATCTTTAACCACTCAGCAAAAATTAAGAGAGTTTGGCTGGGGAGTGTTAATGCATTCGCATCTGTCCTGACACCTGGCACCTTCAGATTTCCACCTGTTTCGGTCTCTTCAGAATTCTTTAGGCAGTGTCAGGTTAACATCACGAGAGGACTGCCAAAACTACTTGACGCAGTTTTTTGATCAGAAGCCCCAAAATTTCTATAGCAATGGGATCATGTCCCTACCTATAAGATGGCAAAAAGTTATCGAACAAAATGGTACCTACATAATTTAGTTAAATGTAAATAAAGTATATTTTAAAAAATGTTTTGAATTTTCATATAAAATGCGAAAAGACTTTTTCCCCAAAGTATTATTTCATTTTACGTGTTAGATTTTCAACCTATTGGAGTTTAAGAAGCAGTTTAGGAACTTGCGACAGACCTAAAATGACTACAGTTTCGCCGTGGGCTTTAAATAAAGGCTTTAAGGCGGCAGACCCCGCATTAAATGTTGCCTTATAATGGAGGGTGGGCCCATTCTACCGGACCTCTCCTGCTCATTATAAGGAGTGTATCAGTTGCAGTCAAATCACTAAATATTTATGACATATTTTTAACATATTTTGAATTAAAAAAAAAGTAAAGTAGGATTTTTGATTGCACTTACTTAGTTTTAGTTAGTGCTTTAGCCCATGGTGATAGTAACTGATACCTTACTATCGCAAACATGGCTAAACGAATACGCTATACGAAAATTTTAAACGCGCAAATTTTTAATTATTGTTTCAATTTTTTATATTCTTTTGGAACTTTTATATACAACGTAATAAATCAAACTACGGGCTATACTACATTACTAAAGTAAAATTAAATGAAAATAACAACCAAAAAACCGAAAAAAATTCGACATTCCCATACAAATAGCCCGAGCGGCTGCACACTTTGTTTGTTTGTAAAATCTTTATTGTACATAAACACGGGACAATAATACAGGTTAGAACTAGAGAACAGCACAAAGGCGGACTTATCCCAGATAGGTTATCCTCTTCCAGTCAACCTTGAAATATGAAACTTTTGTATGGAAATAAAGAATTTTTTTTTGTGTTTCGGCTGTTATTTTAATTTTGTTCTATAGTGATCTAGTACAACCCGTGGTTCGATTTATTATGGGTATGTCCCTTCCACGTTGTATTATCTGGGAATCTATTTTATAATAACTCGTGTTTTTAAACAACGGTTAAAAAAATAAAGGGACAAAACAGGTTAAAAAAAGAACAAAAAAGAAGAAAGCAAGTATTTTTAAAAGTAAAAGTAGTAATTAGTAATTTTTACTACAAATAAGGTTTGACCGCAGCACAAGTCACATGCTGCAGACAATTCTTTGGGCCGTTCAAATTGCAATGGCAATGTAAACTTAATGACTATATCGTTCAGTACAACAAGTAATTTGCCAATTTAAAGCGAATTACTAATGCTGGTCTAACTAACACTTACAACAATTTGAGACCTTTGTTCAACAGATAAGATCTATAAAACATGAGTAAACGTTATAAAATGCTTAAAGTCGATTTTGTTTTGTTTCACCTAATTATTTTTTATTCGACACGCAGTTGTCTTCTGCACAGACATGTTGTCACGTCGTCTCATGATACTATTATTAAATAAGCATTGAAACTAAAAAACAGTATTATTTTGCAAGTAGAGACCATTTCATCATTAAGGTATGTAAATTAAATACCCGTGTAGTTAATATTAATATAAATACAGCTTCAATTGTTAACTAAATCCATAAATATTTTGGATAACGCTAATGCAATGTAAATAATATCACGTTTACTTTATATATTTGTTACAGAAGAACTTATTAAGCTTTTATAGCACCCTGAGGATAAGAAGCGGAATAAAAACAATTTAAAAATGTTGTCTTATCTGTTTTCATAAAGATCATGCCTTTTTCCGTTGGTCACGCCATAACTTGAAAACGACTTTTTCGATTTCAACATTTTAATATATTTTCTACTTGTAGAAGGTTCTTACGAAATAAATATACAAAAATTGTTCAGGACGTTTCTCGGATCAGCTGGTTATATATAATTTTAATGTAGAACAAACTCTACGAGATATGCGTAAAAATTCCAACTTGGAACATAAAATAGCAATCATATTGAATATTTATCGCAATTCATCACCTAATATTGTGCATTAAATTCCTACTTCCTAGACGTTTCTTAATGGCTTAGTTTCGAGCATTGTTGGCAATCTGGTTTAAATATATCTCAGACGTGACATAACTTAACTGTCTATGCTAAGTTGTTATTAAGTTAAAACTGGGAAATTAAACGGAATCTTAAAAACTTAAAAGATAACGCGAGTAACAAGATTTTTAACAACAAATACTTGTATAAACATTTATTGGAGTTTTCATTACTTAAGCCTGGTAAAAAAAAAACTGATGAGTTTTGTTGTTTTAAAAAACCTACCTTTTCAGTATATCTGAATTAACTAATCGATCTTTCGTTATTTTATTTGTGGTAAAATATTTTATTTGGTATTGTTTTTTAAAGCATAGATAAGTAGTTACTTTTTATACCTTTTAATTTAAAACGCGCCATACAAAAAGTAAGAAAAAGTATTTTGTTTGAGGCATTTTACAATACACAGTCAAGCATGGTCAAAGTGTAGTCAATTCATTACTAACTCAAGTTATGATATGATAGATGTTACGAGTTGAGTTTCACACGCTTGTATTATTATTTATTGACTAAGATTATAGTCATTATGAATATTACGTTGAATAAAACCGCACTTTTATGGACTTTATTTCTTGTTTGTAAGATGATCCACTACTAGAAAGTGTGTAGCAATATACTGAACTGGGTTTCTTACGGCGTTATCTTCCCAGTAGGGTCGTTCCGAAATGCTAGCAGTTTGTAGCTGGCCTTAATACTCAGAGGCCACTTACATAAATATTAATTACGTCTTGAGCCCTTATGACGACCTCCGTGGCGTACTGGTCACCATGCTAGTCCGCCAGACCCAGAGGTCGCGGGTTCGATCCCCGGTCAGGGCAAGTTGGAAAATGGCCTTTTTCAAATTGCCCTGGGTCTTGGATGTTTATATACTATATATGTATTTGTTATAAAATATAGTATCGTTGAGTCAGTATCCCATAACACAAGTCTCGAACTTACTTTGGGGCTAGCTCAATCAGTGTTATTTGTCCCTATATTTTTATTAATTTATGAGGCAGACAGTTGCTCAGAGACATAAGACCAAAAGGCTACTTTTAGGTGATAGTTAGCGCGTAGGGTATGGTGCGTACGTTGGGCATGACACAAAAAACAAAGAAACAGCTGATACGCCGAATTGTTCACTTTAGAAATAACTAGAGTACCGGGATGTGGGTCAGTTGCGCCACAGCAGCCTACGCCACAACGCAGACAAGTTTCTGTAACTTCCTGAAAACGGTTGCTGTGAGAACCATTCAATTTATTTATTCGCACTAAATAATATAGGCCTTTTACAATGATGATTGATGACCTTTATGTCTTTAAACTTCCCCCAATAATGACCAAAACGACCGATCGGAAGCGATCTACATTTAGCGATTTCTTTTCATGATTTTCCATTTTATAATAAACTGATTTCAACATAAAGGATCATGTGATTTAGATTTGCATAATGCACTAAACACGCCTCCAAGCAGAACTAGTCCGGGAAGTCCAGTTCCAGTCTAAATATTCAACATTTCAACGTTCCGTACATTCAGTTGCTAAATTCTAGAAAACAAATTACTGTTTGCAATTAATCCTATCCCTACAAGGGCCAGTTGCGTAGTTCTTCGTCACACCTAGGCCACAGAGTAGAGAAATCATGGAAGTGTAAAGTTTCCCTAAATATTTCGAGATTTTAACTCAAAAGTCCGTATTATTTTTCAAATATAGCTAGCTTTTTTGCGCTGCAAAAGTAAGTGTACTGCATAGGTGTAGTGTATAGCAAATTCTTCCTAAATATTTCGAGATTTTAACCAAAAAGTCCGTATTCTTTTTTAAAAACTAGCTAGCTCTTTGCACTGCAATAGTAAGTGCAGTGTATAATTATTTTTAATGCTATAAATATTTGAAATCATTTACCTTACGGGACCAACCGCATTGATTATATTTTGACCCAGATATTTAAACGACCCTAACTCCCGTCATAATCATGATACAGAGAATTGTGACCACGAAAGTTATCAGTTATTTTCAATCACTTTCTCAACGTATATATATTTTTAATATTCAGAATGATACAGACAGGCGAAATAATCCTTGTGATAATTTGATTCTTAAACATCACGATTAGGTACAATTTCCACATTTAAAAAATTAACTTCTAATATACAGGGTGGCCAAAAAGTCGTGGATCAAACGAAACAGGGAGATAAAGGAGGTAATTTCCAACAAAAAATCTTTCCCCAGCATGGCCATAACTTCATTGCAAATAAGTGCTCTTAAAGTGAGAAGTAATTTTTTGTAACGCTTTAAAATTTACGGAAAAAAAATCATTGCTCGTTAAGTTTGATACCAATTTAATTTTTTACTGATTAAATTGTAAAAAAACTCGGTAGTTTCCTTGAAAAAACTAAAATAATTCATATCTTTTCGTGCAATGAAGTTATGGCCATGCTGGGGAAAGATTTTTTGTTGGAAATTACCTCCTTTATCTCCCTGTTTCGTTTGATCCACGACTTTTTGGCCACCCTATAAAATTCTCGTGTCACAGTTTTCGTTGCCATACTCCTCCGAAACGGCTTGACCGATTTTGATGAAATTTTTTGTGCTTATCCGGTATCTACGAGAATCGGCCAACATCTATTTTTCATCCCCCTAAATGTTAGGGGTAGTCCACCCCTAAATTTTTATTTTATTTTTTAGACAAAATTTTTAATTTCTATTTTTTTATGATACAAAATACAAAAATACATACAATCCTCAATTTTGGCAAAACAACGTTTGCCGGGTCAGCTAGTAAATGTATAAAAATTGTATTGATCTTTCAAACTACATACGAGCAAACAGCTCATCGATATTAAATTTTTTTTTTCAAGGCCTATTTTGCTTTTTGTAACAATCTGTATACATAATGTCATTTCTGTCCCAACTTTACTTTTTATCTAGACTGTCCACTGTAGTTTCAAAAGGTAATAACTCAATATCTTACGGGTTATTGAATCTATCATATTATTAAACTACTCAATAATTTTAGCTTTCCATTTCATTTTGCGTTTTGTAACATACAATTATGTCTTAAAATACACAAGGTGACATAGTAATAGCTGTTCTTACGTTTCAATTTGTAGAATACTAGTTGAATTTGGATGTATGAATATAAGTTTGGGTTAGAAACTAGGAGTATTTAAAAATAAAGATAATTACGAAAAACGTTCATAAAAGTCTTCTTAGACAACTAAGTGATTAGTTTTATAGGAAAAATTTTTCTTCCGAGCCAGCATGGCAGATTTTTATGAATGTTTTCCGTAATTCACTGTATTTTTAAAATTATCCTAGTTCTTTACCCAAACATATTTTCATACATCGAACTAGTGTATTTAAGCACATAATGTACCATAGATTAGCTACGTCTAGAAGGAAATTATTTTTAATTTTTCGGAATAAAAATCTCTAAGTAGACTTGTTTGGCAATCATCACGTGAAGACGAGTTCAGTTGTCTTTACCATATTGGGATACCAACCTATTGCATAATCTCTGCAAATCCAGTGGGGTAAACAAACTTACTAACGAAGGTTAAAACCCAGTATCGAATTCTTCAAACGTCCTTACAATTGCATGATGCAATTGAAAAACACACGTGCTCGAGCAAAGTTCACACACAGACCTTAGTTGAGGTCAGTTTCCAAGTTCAGCACCTGGTTCCAAACCAGTTCGCTTAACGTGTGCCGTAGCGCGTGTGTGGTGACGTAATTTCGTATTGCCTGTTTCCGCGTTTTCCACTTGATCTATGTTTGCTGTGACGTCGCATGATATTTTTTTCCGTTTCCTTTCTTAATTTTTCTTCTTATGGTTTGAAAGCTTGCTCTTATCGGTGGAGTTAAATGCAGAAGTGTCTTTTTTATCTAAGACTGTTTAATTTTTTTTATTCATGTTCCATTGAATGTATATTCTTTTTAAAACCCAATTTATGTTTCCTTTGTCCATGTAGTGAAACGCATCAGGCTAATAAAAAAATGCCTAGATCGCATTATAATATATGATTTATATCAGTATTTTAATTTAACTGGGTAATAAATAATTCAAATCAGGTTATACTTGCAAGTTGCAATTAACACTTTATTATCAAATTAATTTATGTGTGTACTGCAACATCTAACAGACCGTTAATTATTAAAAAAAATATAAGCTTAAAATTAGACCTGCAGTGGAGAATGTAGGTTAGGTTGAATTGAAATAGAAAATAAATATACTAGGGATGTTTTTTGTGAATAAAATGCTGTTTTACTGTTTTTACTAAATATCTTCCCCATAAAAAAAAATAAAAGAAATACACACTTAACCAGGGGACTTAAGTAAGGTACATAAATTAACAGATAACGATATGCATCTATTCCCGTAGACTAAAATAACATTTAGAGAAGTAATTTGCACAATCTCGCTTAGGAAACCAAACATGTGTATTTGGCATAACGGATTTGAAAGTGTTGCAAGGTCGTTGAAGACCGACCACTGTGCAGACAAATAGACAATACATCGATTACAGACACAATTAAATAAATGATATATTATTTAATTGTTGCAAATACCACCCATATTTGTTTGATTAATGACCTAATTTTGACATTCTTGCTGAGTGCGTGTGCGCCGCTGGTACTATGATGATAATTCGCCAACGACTTATGTAGCTTGTGGGTACTGGATGAAACATAAATTACGAAGTCAAGGCGCAGTGGAATTCGAATATAATATTTTTGACATGGAATTGCTACGTTTAAAGATGTTCATATTGTTAAATGCGATAATATGTATTTTTTTATCACCTGAAAAATTTAAAAGTACAGACATTAATTTCATATTTTAAATGCGAAAGTTGGTAAGTGTCAGATGTTTTGTTTATACTAATTTTAAGCAAAAATAGACTAACGGATATGAAAGAAGTTTTCCTACTTAATAGCTTATGCTGTGAATTTACTTAACAAATACTTCCTAACCTGGAAAAAGTGAAGTTACCGTGGGTACTGTCATATTATAACATAGGCCTAGGTAAAACATAGGAGCGTCTAGAAGCGTCATAACAAGATATTTATTATTTAATCTTTATTGTTCACCAAACATAAATTGTACAGAACAATAGGCGAACTCGCTTAAAGCGTTGTCTACCAGTCAACCTTTGGGTTATACAGATAGTCCAAATGAGTTAATTAATTAAAATTTAATGAGAGGTCGTCGATTAGAATCGGATTATTAATTGAAGCGCTAATTATCGGGCGAGTAAGCCCGCTGAATGTTGAAAATTAACAATTTCGGTATCAAAAGTTGTATAACTGGTTATATTATAGAATAATGTTAGATAAGCTAATGAATTGATTTACGAGTGTCCCTTACGCTTTAGATTGATAGTTTTACATAAAGACAAGAAAATTGGTCTTGTTTCAAAATAAGCGGTCAAGTGAGAATTATATAAGCGATGTAATAAAATATATTAATTGATTTCGGCATACTTATATCTAATTACAAATAAAAGATAATATATCTAGCAATGCATAAAAAACAAAAAAGTTTATTCATTTGGAATTCAATAACATTTCTAATTTTCTACCATTTTGCAAACATTATTTGGCGTTGGTAACAACAACATTCTATGTCTAAGCAGTTGTACTTCCTCATTATTTTTGTTAAATTATCTGTTGAGAATCTAATCAACTTCAAAAGGCTTTTTAATCTTTCTTATTTAAGATTTTGCACTCGATTTATAAATTAAACTTCTACATAATTTTTATCAGTACATTTTCTAACCATATTATATCTTTTGTCCCCAGGCCGTAGTGTTGTGCGCGTGCATAGCACTGACGACTGCGCAGTTCGGATACGACCAGTTCTCTGATGGCTACTTCGGCACCAACTTCGGAGCTTCTGGCTTTGGAGTTTCCGGTTTTGGAGGGCTTTCCGCCGCCGCGGCTAGAGATCCCAGGGCCAACACAGGTAAGAGCACAACCTTTTAAAAAAGACTTATTTTACGTTCCTTTTGTAAAGATTATTCGCATATTCGTTCTCCTTCCGAGCCACCGAGCTCCTCAGTTATATATCGTCATTCATATATAATACTAGTAATACTTTTTCGCGGTCCGACCCCCCCGCATTAGTCGTAATCGAATACGTAGGCGTAAGAAACAGGGTCTTAGCTCGTTCACTAGGTACCGCCCGACGGTACCTGTACGATTCGCGTCCTAAGTAGGCCCTTCTGGCACCGTAGCTTCGGCCCTGGGTGTTGCAGCACCCCAAAATTTGCCATAGTCCCTAGCGCGCCCATAGCCGAGGTTTCCCCCTTGGGAGCCCTTTGCGCTGCTGCTAGTAGTATATAAATATAGGAAGCCGGTCCTCTGGCTCGCTCCTCAAACCTTGTCCGGTGAAGTAGGAAATGCCGTCCGAGGCAACCTATGTAGGTATGCCACTAAAAAAAAAAAACTTTTTACCACCTACGACCGAACTGTGGAACCGATACGACATTGAAGCCTTAAAAAAACGAGTCTATATCTTCCTGAAAGGCAGGCAACGCTTCTGTTACACCCCTGGTGTTGCAGTTGTCCATGGGCAGCGGTGATCACTTACCATTAGGTGACCCGCTTGTTCGTTTGCCGCCCTATAACATAAAAAAATACGCATTATTAGCGCTTTCTCAAGTGACTCGGCGGACGTGATCCGCACTTGGATGGGTCATCACAAGTCGTATATTAATTTCTAGAGCTCCTCTGTACTTCGGAAGGCACGTGCGTAAGCTATTGGTCCTCGCTGTCATCGCAGTTGATAAGTATCAGATGCCTTTAGACAGCTTGAAAAATCTGATACCAGTGTTTGTCACTCAGACACATGAAAAATAAACAAACATTTGAATGATTTTAAATAAATCGTGATGAGCAGTTTGGACTTGTAATAATGTTTAACTTTTTGCATGCTTTAGACTTTAGATGAAAAGAGATTGATAAGGGGGGCTTATTTAGATACTATTTATGTAAAAAATTCCACACAATTGATATCTAACCAACAAATCTTTTTACATAATGATATTTAGTTTATGGCTGTTCGTAAGTAATATTATAAGCATTTAAAAAAAAATATCGATTTATCATATGCTATGAGAATAAATCATATATATTTTACATTTACGAGTATATCAATGAATGTTTAAAAGTTAGTAATATTTACATACATTATTACTATTTACTTCATAAAATTAAAGTTAACGAATAAGTTTACGTAATGAAGTTACAATATAAACATACTTTTCACTGAAGTAAACTTTTTATCACCAGTAACATCAGGAATATATAGCCATATTTTTTACAATTCCACACAAGTACAATGTCAGGTACTGTCCTTGGAAGTGAAGAAATAATTCAAGGTTCGTAACAATCATGATGGTAATCATCTGGTTTACGAAATTGCGTGCTCGCTTCACTTACATGCACGAACACACTCGTCAGTCGTTCGACCGTGTTGTCAATGTTTATCTAGAGCCCTACTTTTTACCCGACTTCGGGAAAGCCAAGAGGTAGGGTAATGATTTTAGCAGTCTATGTATGTATGATTGTGGATATCTATGTGTGTTCCACCGTAGCATCCTTTTAAATCTTCATGGCATCCTAAACGCTTATCCAATTTTGACAAGTGAGATGTCAATTGATTTGTCATTATTATCCGGGTGACATCGGCTACAATTCGTATGCCAAAACATGGTAATAAAGAACGTTACACATAAAAAAGGGTAAGAGTAAAAAAAAAACTTTCTTACTTTTGATTTCGAATGGGGTATCAAATGAAAGGTCTTGATTAGCTTATTTTAATAACTATATACATTATTAGCTGTATATAGCTCCCATAGTCGGGTATTAAGTTTTTTTACCGTATATCTTGTTATGTAATAAGAAGTCACCAAGAAAATGATTTATTTTGTCTAAAGACCTGTTCGTATTAGTTTCCCCATTTCAAAAATAATTTAAAATGAATTCCTTCCGCCGTTTTTTTTTCAGTAGTGGTCGTTGCGAAGCGCTGGTATCATATTTTAATAACACCCCTTTTTTGCGTCGGGGATTAAAAATCTTCCTGTTAATATGTGTAAGCAAAGTAGCGGGCAACTCGTCACTTACTTATCTACGCATCTTTAACCTGCGGCTTGCTCATGGGCACTGCTCATAAAGTTTAGTAGTGTCTCAAGTATTGCATGCAAATTCTGTTGCAAATACAAATTGTCGCGATGTGCAACAAAACGCTAAGACATATTTATGGAGCCGTTTTGCGATTGATATATAGATTTACGAGGTTCCATTTGGTAGATTTATACTATATTTAGACTAGTACATACATTCTGCTGTGTTGAAGCGGATGTGATTGTTTTTACTTCATACGTTAACCAATGATTTATAGACGTTAATATGCATGACGACGTGTAAATCCGTGAGAAACATGACTCGTTTTTTACTGGACAGTGGAAGGTACTGTATTGCTTTTAGGTTTCCGCACCAAAGGGTTAAAAAGGGACCCTATTACTAAGACTCCGCTGTCCATCCGTCTTTCTGTTTGTCACCATGTTGTATCTCATGAACCGTGATCGTTGAAATTTTCACAAATGATGTATTTCTGTTGCCGCTATAAGTAACAACAAATACTAAAAACAGAATATAATAAATATTAAAATAGGGCTCCCATACAAGAAATGCGTGAAATCCCATACAAGAAATGGTACGGAACTCATCGTGCGCGATTCCGACAGTCACAACTATCAGGAAGCCCAGGACTTAGCTTACACATTCGATTTATCTTTGGTATGTAATGCTTAATCACTTTTATTAACACTTTTTAAAATAACAACAACCTTTCTTCTTTTAACTTATAAAAGGTAGAGGTTATAAATTCGAATCTACATATATGTTTTTTTATAGTATGTTCTCCGATTACTGAAAGACGCTTGAACTAATTTGAAAATACTTGTCAGGTGGTCCCATTATTTTATCAAAATCTGTTGAGTAGTTTGGTGTCGAAATCGGTTTTTGGTTATGATTTTTTAAAATTATTTATGCGCTTGTTCTTCTTCTATTCTTCTCTTCTCTCTGTTTTCTTTTAATGTCCTTTCTTTTAATGACTTTACTCCTTATTGTGTTTTGTTGGAAAAACTTAAAGTTAAACAAACTATCGAACAAAATTATTAGATATTTAAGAAAAAATAATTACGATACAATAATAATATATATCATATAATCTAAATATTGAGGTTCTTTTTACCTGATTTTATTTTTTTAAATCCCTCCTGTCCAAAATTATGATTTTTTCAGGCTCAAAAATTATATAATGGAGATATATTTTAACAAAATATGGAAATAAAATGATATTACTTGACAAATTTGGGTTAACACACTAATATAATTTATGTATCTACGTTTCACAAATCCAATAAACTTGCAATGGTGGTGGCCTCATTTGAATTAAATTGCGATAAATTAAATGGAAATTTGGTCAATGGCAAACTGACTACCGCATTTTTGAAATTCTGGAAGTATGTTGGGTATATCATCAGGCACGTCGAGGCTGTTCTTGCCTTGATGGTGTTGGCTGTACGGCAGTATACAGTGACTCTTTTAAGATGCAAGCATTTCAGTGGCATAATTCTACGCAATTTAAACAGAAATTATCATATTTTACTACCGCTAAAATGCTCTTATGTAACCAATGCTATAAAGACTGTAAGAAGGCATTTTTGACATCTGCTCTAACTCTGATCCAGTAATAAAAATATCTGTTCCTACTTTTATGATGCTATTATACAGACCAAAACGTAATACACAGCTCTAAGTTTTTGGTTTATTAATTCATAAAGGGTGATGACAACTCGTATACTACTTAGCCACCACCACACGACCATAAATAAAAAATACTAGAATAGGATTATTTAAAAATTATGATCAATTTTCTCGTTACCATTTAACAATACGCCTCTAAACTAACTTCCTAAGCATGGTCTTTGAATTTTTGATACGGGACCAAAACTATTGGCGAAGGCGTTATTATCTAACAGTTAATATTAAGTGTATTTTATTGTTAATTCACTTACTGCCTGTCGGATACGTGCATTATCTCCTTCAGTATACTCAATCACGGTTAACATTTCACAATAATAGTCAAAAATGGTTTGACCGTGGTCTTTTGATCATATCTTGACGTATTTAATGCACACAGCGGTGTTATCATTGCGTAAACGTCGGTTAAAGAGTAAACTGTCATTGTTTAGGTTTACTTGTTGCTCAATGATGGATTTACAACGTGGCCGGAAAATCGTGGCCTATTTTCGTGATTATTAAGCCCAAAGCTTATTATCGTCACGAATAGGAATAACTTTACTAATTCTTAGCATGTAAAATAATGGTAAACTGTCAAGTAATTACTTACCAATTGGTATTGCTCAATGTTGGTCTTACACGCTGGCCGGAAGTTGTGTCCCATTTCTAATTTTATTTCATTCCGGAATCTGATATTTTCGTCCCAAGCTGTTATAATTTAATATTGCACTGGAGTGTTTGTTCCCTTAAACAAATTCTGATTAAATAAAACTTCGATCAATTCAAAAATTTGAAGCGCTAGCGTAAATCTTTTCATTCATTGTAATGTGACTGTCGATTTAAAAAATTCGTCTCCTGGTTTTGTGTCTTTGGCACGAGTTCGAGTCTCACTAAGTGCGACTTATAGGTACCTTTCAGTTTGTATTCATATTATGAACTTTTCGTTTAATTAGATTGCGTTACAAATTGGTCAAATTACTATTTACCAGCCGTTTTAAAAAAAAATCAATTAAAAGTCTAAATGTCGGAAATTTAATGTTATATTTAAACATTTAACCTAACGTACTCGTATATCTAAGTAATGTGGAATAACAAAAATGATTAATGTCTTTTTCACCGACTTCAAAAAATTAAGAGGTTATCAATTCGACAGAATTTTTTTTTTGTATGTATGTTACTCGATATCTTCGCCAACCGTGGACCGATTTTGATGTTTCTTTTTTATTTGAAAGCATGTAGCAATAAATTGGTCCCATGATATTTTGATAAAAATATGATAAAGAACTTTGAAGATATGAAAGAAACTTGAAAGAAAATGAATTAAGTTGTTTTTTTGTTAAAAATTAAATTATTTTCGGGACAGGTAATAAATATAGAGCTTTAATTTGTTTACCTTTGGGTGCGGCAGTGCAATACAGTGGGAAGTAAATTGTCTAATTGCTTATAAATGGTCATGTAAGACCGTAGGTCGCTGTTTTTTGCCCAAGGGCTTAGCAATAGCCCTTTGCTTGCAACATCTAAATACTTCAATTATGTTAATGTACTATGTAACGTCATAAAGTATTTGCCTTGGAATTTTTTAGTTCTTGTTGCATAGTCATTCTAATATACTTAAGTATTTTATAGTCAACAATATTTTTCAGTAGGTAAGTATATGCAAAATACTGGCATGATTCATCTTTGTAATACCGGTTGAACAACCTTATCATTTTACCGTGTGGTTTCCGGCAGAGTATAATAGGACAATAGGAAGTAAACAAAGCTTATAAACATCGATAAGCCCTCTCCAATCCGTCTGATCAGCGTGGAGAGTAAAGGTGAAATAACTAACTAAGTATGACATTAGTAGTACAGATACAGAGAGGGTCGTACTTCCATAGTGAAGACTAAAAAGACCTGATGATATATATATACCCATATATATAATCTTATGATTGAAGTAATTTTTGTTATTCAAGCTTTACTAATATCTTGTTTTTCAAGAATTTTTTTAAAACTAAAATAAAATAAAAATATGTCAAATTAATAATGATAAATAGTCATCCCGTAATTAACACAGTTTAACAATAATAAATTTTAGATGTCAACTTAATAATGATAAATATTCAAACCGTAATTAACATAACAAAAGAGTATCGTGATTGTTTGCAATAAGTGGAAAAATCAGGGCACCCATACATGGTAATTTGCATTTTTTATGGTATACAACCTCCTCACGATCAAATCGCAGGCAATTTGCGACGGTCAATGGCAACTGCAATGTTTTTTTTAAATTCTAAACACGACAGAGGTTGAGGTTGTATTGTGGAATGTTATTTTACTTCTTGTTATCATTTGTTTTGTGTTTATTTGAAATGTTTTGAATATGTTTGTTGTTTCATATATAATAGTGTCTTCTATGTTGGTATGGGAGAAAAAATAGTAGAATGTACCGGGTGTTTCTCTTCTCGCGCAGATCGCAGAAGCCGATTTAGGGAATGGGCGAGGAATTAAATCATTTTAATAGGCGATGTGGCTAGCAACCTATCTCTATCTCGATATACTTTTTAACCAACTTAAAAAAAGGATGATTTTGTCAGCTTTTTTTAAGGGAACCTTTTTTTGTATGTTTACCGATTACTCGAAGACGCCTAGACAAATTTGGAAAACTCTTGTTGGTCCCGTAGTAATTTTATCAAATTCGGTTTTGTAGTTTCGTAGTGAAGTCAGATTTTAGTTTGGAAAATAGTTCTTCTTTATCGCTTGCCATCACGCAAAAAGTGGTCTTTCGAAGTCATAATATGCTTTATATCTATAACAATATGCATTATTTATGGGGTAGGGTCATGGGAGTTTCTTTTCCGGAACACTTCTGCTTTTCTGCCTTCCTTCACTAAATATTGGTACGACATATGAGCACGACAAAATAAAAAAAATATAATAAATATATCAATTATATTATTACAGTTACCTACATAAGTTCCTATTTGTAATTAACATTAAAAAAGGAACGAAAAAGCTGCACATTATGGACCAGTGACGCGAAACGTAAAGTTACCGAGTAACGACAAGAGATAACAGATCCATAAATTTAAAAAAAGAAAAAGTTCAACAATTGTTTCATCATTGTCATCTATCTAAACCTCGTGCTTGAAACCAGTTGCTTTTATTTTTAGCTAATTGATGCCTAGCATCGGTAGTAAAACGAGACTGTTATTTAACATTACAGGCATTATCAGTATTAAGTAACATTAGAAATCAGTATTCACAAAATCAACATTAAACTACTTCATTTGTATTCTGCAAGTAATGATGTTCTAGGATAAGGTGTCTAAAAATATCTCTCGAATAATTTGAATCCTATTACTATTAGATTACGGGCCTTTTTGTAAATGTTTTAATCGTGATCGTGTAATCGCAATTTGGTTACACAACTTAAATTAATATCTACTTTTTAGAATGAGAGCGATCGAAGTAAGTAATTATAATGTTTATTCAACTAAGTAGGCAAAAGTAGTAAAACGTAAAAACAGTGATGGCCAAGCGGTTAAGGCACCGAAGTGTTTTTTTCAACGAGTTACCGAAACACAAATCATGTAGTTTTCCAAAAGGCAATATTGTTTTAAACAGAAAACTTCGAAAATATTTTTTTTTTTATTTCGTCATAAATAAGAGTCAGCGTGAAATGGAACGGATTCTCCATGACACAAAATATGAAGCTTTCTTTGACATTTGTACGCTACAAATGTCAAAATTAAGTAAGGTACTCAAGACCACTCGTTCAAATTCTTCGCTGATCAATTTAATAATGCGCCTGTTTGAAAGCGCTCGCGCCACGCGTTCCATTCATTGTAATGTAACTGTCGATGTTAAAAATGCGACTCCTGGTTTTGTCTCTGTGAGGCTCGTGTTCAATCCTCACTAAGCACTACTTGTAGGTAGGTATCTCTGAATTTATATTCGTATATCATAAACTACTAGCTAGGCGACCAAGCTATGCTGGTTTACTTTTTTTTATGAAAATCAATTTTTTTGCCTCGTCATATTCCGTAAATACTCGTACCAAGTTTCATCAGAATCGTTGGAGCCGTTTGAGATCTTCATTACATATACTTTTATACATATATGTATACAAGAATTGCTAGTTTAAAGTATAGGATTGTGTTAATCTATTGTACCTACTTATGAGTAATTTTGACGTGTCTGTAATCTCGTTGTGTCTGATTTGACGTAACTCCCGAATTGATAAAGTGATTTAGAGATAGAGTTTAAAAGTTCTAACCAAGCATGTTCTTTGAACTGTGATTGATAAAAAATAATTCAGCTTTTAGTAAAACTAGAGAAAGACAGGGTTTTTTTAAATTACCTGTTAAACGCTGTCTTACCACACCTAACATGGCGTAAGGTGCTGCAAATTAATTTAAAATAACGAGATAATCTTATATAGAACCAGAAACGGCTATTTTCCGCTAAGTGTAACGTTAATCACTAGTAATTATTACTAGCAATTGATACCGTAGTGATTTGGAAACTTTATCAGTTATTAAATCTGGATTACAGTCCTGATTTTGTCATTCAGTGTTGCGAATTGGCAAATTAATATGTAAATTTAAAATTCAAATTTCATATCTTTATCCCTGGAATGGAGGTGCAATGCGAGCTCATCGCCTTTTTATAAGGATCTCTGTTTTTAGATCTTTAACAATGTGTGGAAGAGCGAAGCACCTAATGCACTTTATTTATTACACATAGACCGGAGAAGAATTTAAAAAGTTGTTTAAATAAGTAATATGGACACAATTTGTCAAATGTTTTAATTGTATCGATTTGCATTTGTTTAATAGGCAATATAGTTCCAAGTTTTAATATAAAGCATATATTTTTCTGTTTTAATACAAAAAAAATCTAATCTAAAAACCAATTTAACCCCCTAACAACACGACTTTAATACAGGGACCACCTGACAAATAATTTCAAACAAAATGAAGTTTTCAAATCGGTCCAGGCATCTTCGGATAATCGGCGGGCATACATAAAAAAAAGATTGGGCGAATTGATATCCTACTCCGTTTTGGAACTCTGTTAAAAAAATGGAGGTTCGATGTATGGCGAGTAGGCGACCAATACTGTGAAAATGAGTTTTTTTCGGCGATTCTTCTCAGCAGTGGTCGTTAAGAAGCGCTGGTATCGGTAGCTTTTCTTTAAAAATAAATTAAATTTTAATATACTTTACACGTAACGTAAATTATACTTATTAACGTGTAAAAGTACCTGTAAAGGTCTAATTACTGAACATTTGAATCTTTGAATCTTTGAATGGAGTTTTGCCATTTTCTTATACGTACCATATTAGCCCTCATTCCCGTATGTGCGCTGGAACACGGAAGTGTTTCACTTCGCAATGTCAATGGTAACATAATCACATTTTACGTGTAAATGCCAAAGCAGCCAGGTAAGCGGATTTCCTGATCTTTTGTGTCGATACTGCACCCGATAATTTAAAACTAAAACCGACTTCAACATTGAACTACACAAATGATTCTGACACAATGTCTATTTTTTTTTAATTATTTCACGGCTCTGGATACTAGTCCTTCAGAGCCTATCTTTATTTATTCACTTCTTTATTTCTAACCCTAACCCTAACTATACAATCAAATGTTGGTGTAGGTCTTTGATTGCTTCAAAGGAGCTTCTGGCGACAAATCTATACGAGCCCACTGGTTTTCATAGCCGATTAAGTGGCGGACGGCGCCTAAAGACGCCCACCACAGTCCGCAAATAAATATCACTACAACCGCACTATGAGTGTCCGCTTTAAACATTTTACTATTGTCCATGAGCATGACCATTTAGAAAACTAAACTACACCAATTTCATATTATAAAGTCCATTACAATCAATCTGCAAATCAATTTAAAGCAAATTCCAACTGAACCCCTTGACTTCCCGCCAAAAACCGACCGACACAATGTCTAGGGGACCACCTGATCTGACAAGTATGCTCTGGAAAACAAAAAAGATATTCCAGATTGGTCCAGGCGTTTTACAGTAATATGGAAACAAGTGTATCGGAAAGGTAGTATCAACCCGAAAGGGAGTAAACATACTAATCAATGTGAACAACTTTTACTAAGGAACCATCCCTGAAATCGTAAAAAAAAATCTTCACCTCCATACAAAATTAACATTTACGCGGGGCATAACTAATACCTAAAACAACAACTTCGCGTTATGACTAATCAAATCGCGAGTTAGGCATAAGATAGTAAGACCATCTTCGATATAGATGATTAGAGAGAAAGATTAACCGCTACCTAGACCTACTGAATTATAGGTATAAAGAAAATAGACCTTCTACGGTATAGATAAGTAGCGAGAAAGATTAACCGCTACCTAGACCTACTGAATTTTAGTTATAAAGAAAATAGACCTTCTACGGTATAGATAAGTAGCGAGAAAGATTAACCGCTACCTAGACTTACTGAATTTTAGTTATAAAGAAAATAGACCTTCTACGGTATAGATAAGTAGCGAGAAAGATTAACCGCTACCTAGACCTACTGAATTTTAGTTATAAAGAAAATAGACCTTCTACGGTATAGATAAGTAGCGAGAAAGAATAACCGCTACCTAGACTTACTGAATTTTAGTTATAAAGAAAATAGACCTTCTACGGTATAGATAAGTAGCGAGAAAGATTAACCGCTACCTAGACCTACTGAATTTTAGTTATAAAGAAAATAGACCTTCTACGGTATAGATAAGTAGCGAGAAAGAATAACCGCTACCTAGACCTACTGCATTTTAGTTATAAAGAAAATAGACCTACTACGGTATAGATAAGTAGCGAGAAAGAATAACCGCTACCTAGACCTACTGACTTTGTTTTAAAACCAAAATTTAACTTAATACCTACCGTGCCAAAATTTATGAAGCTGCAAATTGTTTTTTACGATTTCAGGGATGGTCTTATAGTAAAAGATGTTCACATTGATTAGTATGTTTACTCCTTTTCGGGTTGATACGCCCTTTCCGTTACACGTTGTATTAATTTGAATTGATAGCCTCCTTTTTTAAAGTCAGATAAAAAGCGTCATCTTGTCAAATGAGCTACGTCAAACCGACGTTTATTTTTCGACATGATTCGCTTGACAAAAGACAGTCAATAAAAGAAGGATTTTCCCATAATTACTACTAAGCACTGAGCAGTGCCTCCGTGGTCCAGTGGTCAAGGCGTTCGCCTTGTGACCCGGAGGTCATGGGTTCGATTCCCACTGTGAAGCATACTTTGTGAAAAGTTGTTTCTAGTCTGGATAGGATATTGCAGGCTTGAATCACCTGATTATCCGAAAAGAAAGATGATTCCGTGTTTCGGAAGGCCGTGTTTCTGTGGGTCCCGAACGCCACCTTGCGTTTAATCATCAAACTATCCAAGGATTGGTTCCTGGTTTGCCCTTTGGGTTGTGGAGGTCAGACGGCAGTCGCTCTGTGTAAAAACCAGTAACCTCGTCAAATCTCCTTGGTTAGGTAGCGGACCCCGGGCTCTGAAGCGTTACTGCTGAGGATGCAACCGGGAATACGCTCGGATGATGATGATGACTGAGCAGGCGGGGTGCTGTTTGTAAGGACGCTGCTGCCTGTTCTTTCTAACCAATTTCCAAAAAGGAGGAGGTTATCAGTTTGTCGCTTCTTCGATCTTTGAGTATTATTTTTTGATGTATGTTCACCGAATATTTGAAAACTCCTAGATCGAAACGAAACTTTTTTTTTTAAACAAGAAAAAACCGCGGTAAAGCTCCGGTGACAAATCGTATCCTACGCAAACTCCACATGACCAAACAAAGAGATACGTCAAATAATAGGCTAAGTAAAATTTTAATAATTTTCATAAATTATACAGAACCATCCATTTATCTTTCTTCTTTTCCTAAAGACCGCATTTCGGTTCCCGTGTTCACATTTATAGCTTGGATGGGATGTTGCATAATTGATTACAGGATTTACGATGTTCATAAAGATTAAATTCAAATTATGAAACCTACCGAGGGACGTACTTTTATTAACAAATCGCAAATAAAATTGAGACCGATAGAGATTTTGAGAAAATAAATAAGATTTAATTACTTAATTAGCATTTGTTATCGTTTAACTTAATGTCATTGAAAAATTATTAACTTTATATTGAGGCCGATGACTTAACGATTAATTATGTACATGACCTGGGTCTGGGTAGGTATGGTATAGTCACGTTTTTTTTTCCTCCTCGCATGGATTTCGGCATTCTTGGGTAACCATTGACATGCATGCAACAAATCATATTCGGAGAAGTAAAAGTCGGGAAGCGCGCCCAGGACTCCAAAGCAGTTGGTTCTTAGGGCCTCCGCTAAGTTACGCGTGAGCACGCGTTGAGTTTCAGTCTATCTTTGTCACAAACTCTAAGTCCGACATAGATAGCAGAATATGTCGCGGGTCACCTGTCTCGGTCGCACGTAGAGTTTGTGACAGAGGTAGACTGAACGCGTCGCATGCGCCCGCGTCACTTAGTGGATAAGGATCGCAGACCGAAACGCGCTAAGATGAACTTGTCTAAGAAAATGATCCATTTGACTTGAAAGTAGACGACTGCTGCGGACGAAACAGGAAGACCGAGGGAGACGTGGAAAGAATGAGCAGCGTTGCATATGTAGGGGGCAATGTGCAAACATGGTAAATGATAGAAAGGATTGGAGGGATTCGACACAGAGCCAAATGAGGATGACATGAAACCTTAAAGAGATGAGGCAGCAGTTACGAGATGTAGGTAGGTATTTACATAGTTAATAAAATAATTTGAAGAGTAGGTTATCTAAATAATTTGAGTATTTCAGTTTGATTGTCATCATTATTTTCAATAACATAATTTATTTTAAACAAAGGCTGCTCTTTTGTTTGATCAGCCTCGAAATGAACCAAACAGGCAACAGTTCATATTTTAAACGCTCAAAACATTTTGAATCTAAAACAATAAGGCCTTTAGGCATTCCGAGTAAGGCCACAAATTGCGAGATCTCGCAAAAACAAAAAGATATCAAATCAATTTCGCAACGCGATATTATCAGCTAATTATGAACAGTTTATTTAATTGTTTAAATGCGAGTTATGCGTTGCGAATATGAGTGCTCTGATTCACAGCGTCAATGTTAGCACACCCTGTATCAGATTTTATTATACAGGCTGACTTTTTATGTCTGCCAATTTTTTAAAGAATGATCAGTCAATGAGACTGACCTCCTATGCACTAAAATAATTCATACAAGTAATTATTACAAAAACAATAAAACCAACCGCTTTTTTATTTTGTATTTTTTTATTTTGATATGCCCAGTGTCACTCTCACAGTAAATACGAATCTAACGACATCTCTTAAGCTAAAATCCATTGAGCCGTTCAGGCTGCAGAGCGTGCCAAACTTTTGAATTTGGCGCTAAAAATCCGCTATTTTGTTTATTTTTTTATCATTTTGATGATCAGGCTGCAGAGCGTGCCAAACAATTATACATAAATACTCTTGAAAAAAATAACCCTCTTTCTGGCGCAGTCGGGTAAAAACGTAAAAATATTCGTTTTTCCATATACCTATCTGAGCACTCAGAAGAAGGGATTTTCAAGGGAGATAGAAATTTGGTGTCTGGTGAGAGGACGCATTATTACGTGATCACATTTGGGTGAGCTTCCTCGTGCTTAGGAAGGACCGTTGAGTTTACGAGTAGGCAGCTTAAAAATCCAACACCAATAATGCATTTTAAGCTGCCTAAAAATCAATAACATTAGGTGAAGAGTACGATTTTGCCTGTGCTTCCTTGTAGAAATAATATTGTAAAAAAACAAAACCTAAAACCCACTTCACCACTAAATTCACAACCGATTTTGATAAAATTTCAATGGGACCATCTAAAATGTAAGAAAAAAAGGAATTTTCCAAATCTGTCCACGCGTGTTCGAGTTATCAGTGAATATAAAAGAATTCCGACGTATTGATAACTTTCTCCTTTTTTTAAATGTATTTTTTTAAGTACGACCTTCATGGCGTATTTGTCACTATGCCAGTCCGCCACCAAGAGGTTCCGGGTTCAATACCCGGTCAGGGCAAGTTGAAAAATGGCCTTTTTCAAATTGTCCTGGGTCTTGGGTGTTTATCTATAATTATGTGTATTTGTTATAAATATAGTATCGTTGAGATAGTATCCCATAACACAAGTCAAGTCTCGAACTTACTTTGGGGCTAGCTCAGTCAGTATCATTGGTCCCTAAATATTTATTTTTTTATAAGTCGAGGCGTTTCAAGGCTCCATACCCGAAGGGTTAAAACGGGACCCTATTACTAAGACTTCGCTGTCTGTCTGTCTGTCACCAGGCTTTATCTCAAGAAACGCGATAGGAAGACAGTTGAAATTTTTAAAAATGATGTATTTCTGTTGCCGCTATAACAACAAATACTAAAAACCAAATAAAATAAATATTTAAGGGGGGCTCCTATACAACAAACGTGTTTTTTTTGCTCTTATTTTATAGAAAATGGTAAGGAACCCATCGTGCGCGAGTCCGACTCGCACTTGGCTGGTTTTATTAAAATATATGTCACTTGCTATTACTTTTAATGACAGTTGAATGTCTTTCAAGCGACACTTTCTAGTTCTAATTAAGGTAGTAGATGATTATTAAAGCCGATAAAGGAAATGACCATGTTTGAAAAGGCCATATACCGGGATTGTCACGATCAAAAGAGCGGTCTCTTGGTCGTGACGATTGCGCTATATCTTTTATAAACATACCTATATATCTATATATATATACTCGTGTAGTAATGTCACAAATTTAGCCATTTATTAAGAAGTTAGGTTCTGTTCGGAATAAAAAAGTTAAAAAAAGTCTTTCTTCTGACGTTTTTGTTTTAACCCCCGACAAAAAGAGGGTGTTATGGCTCCTCTTCACTATCGGCGATGACAGACGATTACAGGCGAGCACGATTGTGTAGGCGGCCTATTCGTCTGTCCTTGCCAGTCATCGCCTGTAATCGCGTGCGACTCGTGAGTTATCGGTTTTTCTGGCACGATTCAACGATTCAAAGGGAATCCCGCGTGGTTGCGTTGAGGTGCCCACACAATCGGCGATCACCGCCGATCATTTATTTTCCACCGACAGCGATGCGTTGCACACGTATAGTATAGGCTCCTCAGCTTTGCATTAAGTAGATTTTAAAATATAAAGACGATTCAAAAAATATGCTTTTTTAGTAATTCAGTTCCTATATACTTTGAATTGCCTAGGCTTACTTGACTTAACCCGAACCTGCCCACATAAAGTTTGAATTATATTAGATAGATATATATACGTATTTAAACCTTTCAACTCCGTGTTTTTATACACAACTTTTCGTTATAGTTGAACTACGTTGACAAAAAAAAAAACAAATTTAGAAAAAAAACAAGGGTACCTACTAAGTTTTTCAACATTTTGAAAAAAACAAATAGGTTTTTTTTGTTTACAATGCGGAGCAGTGTAAGAATCGCCTAAAGTTTGAATTAATATTAGAACTCCATTTTGTTACACAACTTTTCGTTGAAGTTGAACCACGCCACGTTCACATAGTTATTCCGTAAATATTTGAGCTCGGTGGTCTGGCGGGAGTGCGAATTACTAAAGCTTTTGCATGTAAAGTGAAACCGGGCGTGGTTCGCACTTGGATGGGTGACCGAATACAAGTGGCATAAATATTTCTCGAGCTACTCCGTGGTTCCGAAGGCACGAATAAGCCGTTAACCCCAGCTGCCATCGTTTGTATGGCAGTCGTCAAGCTATGTCAGATGCCTGTAGGCAGCCTGAAAAATATGACACTAGTGTTGGCTACTTACACACATGAAATAAACCGCTAAAAATAAATGGTTGCAGCAACACATTCCACATCCATCTTGTACGCCGCCGTTCGACAAACTACTACAGACGATAGCGTAGACGCTTGCACGATGATCGTGCCGATTACAGACGAACACACGATCACTCATGACTGCCGATAGTGTAGTGGAGGCATTAAGAGCGGCCTTCCCGTCTTACTTTTCATACAAACGCTCGTACGTGATTATGGCGTTGTATCTGATCTTTCTTGAAAACTTTTTAACTCACAGGTATCTTGGGTTGCTATCAAGATAAAAAATTGAAATTTAGAAAAACAAAGACAGTATAAACCTCCAAAAATCTGCTTTTTTGCACAAATTTTAGCTAAACTTCGTTCTACTCATAAATTGTAAAAGTAAAAAAAAATATTTCAATACAAACCTCGCAAATATAATGAAAATTTTGAATACAAAACATTTATTTCACATACTTGTAAGGCTATCAGTATGCCTTACAAGTATGTGAAATAAATGTTTTGTACCGTATCACCTGGAACAAGTTTTATGAAATTTCCGCACCCTATGAATAGTTAATATTCATTCAACGGATAGTTAATAATAATACTTATTTTATTTAATAAATAAATATAAAAAAAAAATAAATATATAGGGACAAATAACACTGATTGAGCTAGCCCCAAAGTAAGTTCGAGACCTGTGTTATAGGATACTAACTCAACGATACTATATTTTATAACATATACATATATAGATAAACATACAATTTGAAACAAATAATTTGAAAAAGACCATTTTCCAACTTGTCCTGACCGGGGATCGAACCCGAGACCTCTGGGTGGCGGACTAGTATGGTGACCACTACGCCACGGAGGTCGTTAATAGAAAGCAAACCATGCCCTTAGGCGCTATCTCTTTCTTTTTGGTTTGCCTCTTTTTCTACCATTGTCCTGGATGAAACACCAAGCTTTTCAAAGTATGCTCGCGTTGAAAACACAGCGGCCGGGAAGGGCCGTCTTAAAAGTTTGACGCCAATGTCTGTTCGACTGTCTGTGTCATCGTAGCTCTCTAACGGATTGACCGATTTCGATACGTGAAAGCAAATTCTCTTGCGGTGGTTCTTAGCTATGTTTGATGAAAATCGGTGCAGCCGTTTAAGAGTTATTTTGGGTTAAAGCTTGAAAGTCGGGTATTTTTAAATTTACATGGCAAGTAAAAGATGGCGCTACGGATATCAATTCCACTTAACATCAGTTTTTTTTTATAATTATTTTATTAGGCTCTGGATACTAGTCCTTTAGAGCCTATCTTTATTTTATCACTTCTTTATTTCTAACCCTAACCCTAACTATGCAATCAAAGGTTGGTGTAGGTCTTTTGATTGCTTCAAGGGAGCTTCTGGCGACAAATCTATAGAGTCTACTGGTTTTCATAGCCGATTGAGTGGCGGACGGCGTCTAAAGACGCCCACCACAGTCCGCAAATAAATACCACTACAGCCGCACTATGAGTGTCCACTTTAACCATTTCACATATTGTCCATGAGCATGAGCATTTATAACACTAAACTACACCGATTACATAATATAAAGTTCACTAGAATCAATTTGCAAAACAATCTAAAGCAAACTCCAACTGAACCCATTGATTTCCCGCCAAAACTCCCTTAACATCAGTTGGAAATGTAGTTCCGTCAGTCATCACTACTAGATAGTGTCGCCGGGGGATTTTTTAATTTCCCTGGAGTTTTGTTTATTACATGATTCTGATTTCAAGAGAACTAGGGGGTGCAGAATCAACCTGATACAAGTTAAATATGAGCAGCTGACGTATGGGTGTATGCCTACACTAAACTGGCTTTTCGATTTCGAATCTATAGTCCAATTGATCTTTTGAATCAATCGAACAATTGAAGCATGATTAACAAAATAACTCGGAAAAACCAACGTTAATCAGACAATGATTGCTCTTTGGGTTTACCTTGCCATGTCATTCACCTGAACAATTTTTAAGTGTACGAGAAATACTGTCTTTGACACTGTTTGTTACCCGACTACGGCAAAGCCAAGAGGAAGGGTAATGATTTTTGCAGTCTATGTATTTATGTTCCACCGTAGCATCCGAATCGCTTGTCCAATTTTCGAAAATGATATGTCAATCGATTCATAATAATATTATAAACTACTGTTTACAGTTTAAAGTAAGAACGTAAAGCTTTTCTACGCACATTTGCGAAAAACGGCCACTTTTAGCAACGGACGACCTCTGAAGCCTAGTGGTCATTATGCCAGGATGGTGGCCCCAGGTTCGATTCCCGGTCAGATCAAGATGGAAAATAATCTTTTTCAGATTCATCTGGGTCTTGAATGTTTATCTATTTTAGGTATTTGTTATAAAATAAATCATCGTTGAGTTAGTATCCCATAGCACAAGTCCCGAACTTATTTTGGCGCTTTGGATTTGTCCGTATATATGTATATGTACGTATAATAAAAGCTTGTACAAAAAAATTAATATTTTTACAATTTTTTTCCATACAAATTGTGCGATTATTGTTTAAACCTTACAGTATCCTTGATTGTTATGTTACCTGTTATTACTTTTCAATTATATGCTCATTAATTGTATCATTATGTAGTTAAATTTGCATAAAACTATGTTGTGTTACATCTATAATAGTAACTTTTATAACAGAGTCTTATTATTTAACAATTACCTTAATATTTGTAAGATACAATAAATTTGTAGTTCAAAGTAGAAGTAAATAATATGTTTGACTATTTCACATCGAAACGTTTATAAAATCATGTCTCACTGTTAGGCAAACGCGTCCGTCAACTTCTTCCATTCTGTCTATGGATAAATCCTTGAATTCACTAGTAAATTACCGAGATATCTAATTGTGTAGGGTCTCTATTTGGTATTTGATAGAATAGGTCCTACAAGCAGGTACACTAGAGGTGTAGGAAGATGTCGTGGAGAGCAGTAAGAGACTTATGTGTGTGTGTGTGTGTAGTATCGTTAATTCATTACAATCCGGTTTGGTTTATGTAATAAGAAAGCTTCTTTTTATAGAAAGCGCGTAAGTAAACAATTTTATTGTACCTATTTATTTTCTGAATAAAAATTTTCATTTTTTAATTGGTATGTTGTTTGTTTAATTTTATATCAGCACTTTCTTTATATTTCCGATAGGCTGATATATGTATATACCGTTTTAATTTTATTAGACAAAAGTGAATTGAGATTTATAAGTCATAGGTGCATTTTTTTTATAAACTATTATTAAATCTAGTTCGAGGAATCGAGCATTTCTAAATGGCGAATAATTCATCAATATCATTCATTTAAATTGATATCATCATAAATTTTTAAATTCCAAGTCCAAGACATGGATACCCATGTGATCTTGTTATAAATAACAATATTTTAAAGCTACCCTTCCACCTGTAAACGGGAGAATATACGGTTTTACGGAGTTATACAGGTATCCAACAATCCTCAAATTTTACAAAAATAAATACCCACTTATATCTTAATAATTTACGAATTAAAACATTCTGATAGTTATTATTAGGCTAATTTCATAAAACTGAATGCTTTTTGATACCAGTTCTGAGTCACGACCTTCAACTCGGGCACTTTAAAGTCAAAGTCAATGTTTTTCAATTGAAAAGTAAGTAATCTTCAGTAGGTACGGAGTGTGGATAGCAAGGTCAATAGATCGATGGAACATCATTAAATCCAATGCTTCTTTAAAATTAGTTAGGTATTTGTAAAGACACAGAAAACTTATATTAAATAGAGTTCCGTAGTAAACAATGAACCATTATAGTTTCGCCATGACTGTCTGTTTGTTTAATTTTTGTCGTCCCTTTGTTACGTACTGATAATGTAATATATTTGAAGTAAATTGCAGTGACGTATCTATTGTAGGAAAGTCTAGTGCTTTGGGCATAAAATTTCAGGGGGTTTTATCTGTGCACTTGGTTATATTCTTTTAAATACAGACATTGAATAGGGAATATGAAAGTAATTTTTTTATTTGCTAAATAAATCCTGATTAACCACGGTAAACAAATATGAAATAATTTATTATCTTAACCAGCGATGAACATGTGATACTTTAAAGTTTCAATCAGAAAGAGGAGTCCGATATGGACTGGTGACGTCAAAGTCCATATCGTCTATACATTTACCATTAGAAAATAACGTTTTTGCGAGTAAGATATATTTTCGTAAACTCTTTACATATCGTTCGTATTTCAAACTTCTTTTTAAATTTTTAACTGTTAGTACTTTACTTTTGAATATTCACGGCTAAACTGGTTAGAAAATACATATTGTATAAAATATAGCTTTGAAGAGCATCAATTATAGTAAATGATTTGCCAAAACAGTTATATTCATTAACATTCTTTATTTCTCCCATAAAATAACAATTTTCCATCACATTTATTTGAAACCAAAAATTTTGAAGAGCAGTAACATTGTTAGTTAGTTGTTTACATATGTTTGCAAGGTATATTACTCGATCACTTTTATTCAACACGTAGTCACATAATAAGTACTCGGAATAGTACTACTAAAGTACAGGAGAATCGCTCTTCTAGGTATAAGAAACTTGCCAAAATAAACTCATTTATAGCGTACATAGGGCGCACTATAAGTTTCCGGAACTGGCCACTTACATAAACAATATTTAAAAATTTATTGCAACATTTGAAAATAGAACTCTTTGGCTGTAGAATGCAGTTTGTTTCATCTGACTGTCTTTTGTTTTTACCTTGTGGCGCCATTTAAAAATTGTGTGTCTGCATCAACATGGATTTAACTCGGGAAAATTTTCGTAGTATGATTTTCTACGATTTTAAGTGTAATTTGACAGCTCAACAGAGCATCGCTCGGCTTGAAACAGCTTTTGGCAATGAAGCACCATGCAAGACAACTGTTTATAACTGGTTTGCAGAATTCAAGCGTGGTCGTATCAATCTCAGTGACGAATCTCGCGATGGTCGGCCGTCCACCGCTGTGACCAACAAAAACATCGATGCTGTGCGCCGTATGATTGAAAAAGACAGGCATGTGACCTACCATGAAATTCGCGCATCCTTAGAAATAGGCATGAGTCAAATACAATTAATCCTACACAAACATTTGGGTGTGAGAAAGCTGTGCTCGCGGTGGATCCCACACAACTTGACCGAGGCTCAAAAAACTGGTGTCCGCGTCACTTGGTGCAGTGCCATGCTTACCAGATTCAACGAAGGTGCGTCAAATTTGGTGTGGGACATAGTAACAGGTGACGAAACATGGATTTATTGCTACGATTCCAAAACAAAGCAGCAATCGAGCGTATGGGTCTTTCAAGATGAGCCGAAACCAACCAAAGTGGCGCGCGTGAAAAGTGCATCTAAGCGGATGATTGCTTCTTTTTTTAATAAAACTGGACACGTGGCTACTATTGCTTTAGAGAATCGTCGTACAGTGAATAGTGACTGGTACACGACCATTTGTTTGCCGGAAGTTATTGACGAACTCCGTAAAAATAACCGTAAACGCCGTATCATCCTGCACCACGACAATGCTAGTTCTCACACGGCCAGACAGACAAACGACTTTTTGAAGGCGAAAAATGTAGAACTCATGAGTCATCCTGCATACAGTCCCGACCTGGCACCTTGTGACTTTTTTCTGTTCCCAAAAATTAAGAACCAATTACGCGGTCAACGATTTTCATCACCAGAAGAGGCTGTCGAGGAGTATGAAAAACACGTTTCAGAGGTCACCACAGAGGAGTGGCACAAAAGTTTTCAAAACTGGTTTCATCGAATGAAAAAGTGCGTACACGCCAAGGGAGATTATTTTGAAAAACAATAAATTAATTTTGTACCTTTAATAGTATTTTTTCATATTCATTCCGGAAACTTATCACGTACTAAAGTCTCATTTTGCACGCCGAGCATATGACTTTCGCCTTTAGAGAATAGCGTGCACCAAGCGACGGTCCATTGGTGCCATTTTTAAAAAGCGGAGTCACTAAATGAACGGTTTTTTGTACGGAAAAATCATTTGTTTAGGCGTGACTCCGCGTTTCAGAAATGACATTACATATCCCTTTATCTGTTCCTTGTTTCTAGCGTTATATTTTCAACAATATCAACCTTATTTATATGAAGAAGCCACATTAGAATGGCCGCTTAGCTTTATACGGTACCTAACCCTGCGGAATACGGAGCTAGACCAGGTCTCCACCCCAAGCAAAGTTTAC
This sequence comes from Acrobasis suavella, assembly GCA_943193695.1. Classification (NCBI taxonomy): domain Eukaryota; kingdom Metazoa; phylum Arthropoda; class Insecta; order Lepidoptera; family Pyralidae; genus Acrobasis; species Acrobasis suavella. The sequence continues at coordinate 6,205,159 of OW971941.1, forward strand.
AGCTACAAATATATCTACCTAACAAATGTAACACAAATAAAGTATTACTTTTAAAGAAGACAGAATCAAACAAGGAATAAAATTTAGTACTTATATTAAGATTTCTTGTTTTATTTCGGTGTAATAGTAGTCGTAGCGTAGAATTCATAGCAGACAGCCGTTCCTGTCCCGGTGAAGATTTGAAAGAAGAACTTGTATTTCCCGTAGTACATGTTTTTCATCCATATATGTTGTAGCGAATTGAAGTCCACGTTTTTGATTGAGTAGACGCCCTTTAAAAAGAAAATTGTGAATTATGTGTTATTTTGTCCTCTCTACTACAGAATAAGTACTAGTTATTCACGTACAGAAGTCTCATTTAGAAAAGTAATTCAAAGTAATATCTATTCAATGTGGTTAGCGCTATGGTTTAATTTAGCTCGCGTCGGAATTCAGCACCTCTTCGTTTAGATACCTAAAAATTAATTGCTAGCCGATTTAATTCTTATAACTCTGGACAAACGATTCATATAACTGAATTTACCACTCCGAAGTGGTTGCCGTGCGCAAAGTAATAATGGTGGTATATTTTCGATAAACGGGGAGTGACACAGGCCTGACTCTACGAGTGCGAGTAACGTGTTCATACTCGTATCAGATACAAGATTTTTTTATGTAGATAATAAATTTTATTACAAAAGTGTAACAGGTGGACTTAAGGCCCAAGGCCTTTTTTACCAGACAACTTACACGTGGTGCTGATAAAAGCAAAATTTTGGACGAAGGTACTAAAAGTACTAGAGGTGTTAAAGTATTAGACGAAACCGTACATATACCCATAATACAATAACTAAAATATACCTACTGATAATAATTTAAAGATATATATCTAATATCTAATATATTATATATAACTATAAAACTATATCCAATATACTAAAATAGATACTGCATAAATTCATAAACCACCAAAAGTCAAGACGGAAAATGAATTTTCAGACTTGCCTGGGTCTTGGATGTTTATCTAAACAACGTGTAATGGAAAAGGTGTATCAACCCGAAAAGGAGTAAACATACTAATCAATCTGAACAACTTTTACTATGGGAGCATCGCTGAAATCAATGGTCCATGGAATTATTTTTGAAGAATCCAGAAGATAACTTTATATTTTCGAAAATTGCTACGTCAGCCAATTTCATATGAAAATATATGATGTTCATACTTACTTTTGGTATACAAGGATTGTCTGTAATAATACTGAGGGCCACTTTGAGAGCACTGACTACAACGCCGCTGCACCCTAAGCTGCGGCTTACCAACATTGTACTCCACTGACTATTATAATTTTCCCAATAAAACCCTTTTACCATAAACTGAAAGGTAAACAGTCTACAATTAACATTAGGTACATGAATTTTCGGGGTCTAGTGCTTCCCCCATTTGTAAAAATTATTTGAGAGCGTGAAGCTTTTCTACGCACATTTGCGAAAAACGGCCAAGTTTGGTTAATGTGCGCAAAAAAGCTTCACGTTCTCACTTTGAACTGTATACAGTAGTTCACAAAATAGTTTGAAGGGTTATCTAGGGATTGGTCAAGACAAAATGATATCTCCGTTTCCTTTTAAATAATTTATTTCAAAAGTTAAGGCGAAAACAAATTGTTTGATCGTAAATGTGGTGATGATTAACATTTTGCAATTTGTTTGGCTTCAGATAGACCTTCTAATTATTTAATTACTTACTAAATTATTTTATCACCCCTATACCAGAACATTACCTACCTTGTGATTTGGGATCAGTTTTAAAACTGTAAAATTTCCGCACAACATATTGAATTTTCTCGTCGTGTTGCAAAAATATATGTCATTGTAAATACTGCGATCTTTTTCATATGGAGGTTTAGGCGATTTGCATTGTTGAATGCTTACCAATGTTGTATTGTACGATCCCTGTGAACATTATATTTACCCAGTGTTCGGAAAACCCATTCATAACGGTAACCCAGCTATATCGGTTAACCCAGTGGTTCGGTTAACCCTCACAACAAGGATAACAGTAACCGTTATCTGAATAGGTTAAATTTTTTGGTGATGCACAGCCGTCTGGTTGAGTCATGCAAGCACTTTTGCAGGGATAGGTACCGTGATCGAGTGACAAGGAATGAAAAACGTGTAGAAGCATGCAGAAACCTTTATGTCGATTCGGTTAATCATAGGTTAACAGGCTATTTCGGTTAACCAAAATATATGTTAACCCGTTTCCAATTGGGTTAATAACCGATTATTTCGATTAGGTTAACCTGACCCGTCCTAACCCTGTATGTATCACATATAAGTTATTGGAAATGTGTTCATTTTAATTGTATACATTTTTTAAATACCGATTGGAAATGTATTAAAATCGGCCAAATGATAATATAATTGGTATTCTTTGCAACGAATTCATGTGTCATTTAATACAATTTCGCTATTTAGAATGTAGGTATACATTTCCTGGATTTAACAAATTTTCGATAACATATATACTTGTATAAGAAAATCATGCTAATTAAAACTTAAAGACACGACTGCCTTCAATTACCAAAATCATAAAATAGTCTTATGTTACACGGGAAGATGTAAGGATTCTAACAATACCCCAATGGTGGAATAAAAACAAACATATACATACCCACATACAAGGTTAGTGTTCGATAGCCACCATCGATAGCCTATCAAAACCGATACTATCGATACTCTATGAATAATACCATAGCAATAGTATCGATCCTGACGACGACCAAGCTATCGTTAGTATCGATGATACATAAATTATTGATAGTTTGTGAAAAGCAATAGTATCAATAGTGACGATGCAAACGATATGCCTATCGGTAGTTTAGCTTTTTTGATTAAAACTATCGATTTTTTGGCAACACTAATACACGGACCCCGAAAATATACCCTCTTTTTTGAGGCAGTTATATTTGGCGACCACCGTGGCGTTGTGGTCACCATGCTAGTCCGCCACCCAGAGGTCCCGGGTTCGATCCCCGGTTAGGGCAAGTTGGAAAATGGCCTTTTTCAAATTTTCCTGGGTCTTGAATGTTTATATAAGTATTTATTATAAAATATAGTATCGTTGAGTTAGTATCTCATAACACAAGTCTCGAACTTACTTTGGAGCTAGCTCAATCAGTGTGTTTTGTCCCTATATATATATATATATTTATTTATTTAGAAGTACCTGTTTTTGAATGCTATAAGGATATATAAAACGAAACACGTGAAAGCAAACGAACAACATTTCAAAGAAAGAAAAAGAAATTATAGTGTTAAAAAGAAATATATCTAATATTTAAACACTTGAATGTTTAGACCTAAATTCTTACATATTATTTTATGTATGTACCTTAATACATATTTTATAATTGGCCTACTTACATAGTTTTTATCAGATTCATTTAACACAAGAAGAAAATGTGAAACTGTAAAAAAATATAATAATATTTGTTTACACTTCATGATTTGAATGTAGATAAAATGTTAAGCTACCTTAACCATTAAACATATACTATTTTACCTTTCAATACAATAATGATGATACGTCGTAAAATGGAATAGATTTTCCTAAGGGCTTGTACACTACTTATTTCTATTACAAACGGTTGGCAAAAGTTTGCTTAGTGATTTAAATAAAAAACCAATTGAGTTAACCAAACTACTGTAAAGGCTCTATATTAGACGCAGTGTGTAGAAAATTTTTGAGTAAAGTGCAGTCAGGCTTCAAAAATGAAGTTATAATTTCTCATACTAGTTTTATGAGAAATTATGACTCCATTTTTGAAGCGTACCGTACATGGGCGTATTAAGTAATTCATTCATTTCAGCTCTGTATTTTGTTCTTATAAGAGCATACATTAGGTGGATCTAATAACTAGGTTTACCTACGATTAACTCCTAGGGCGGTCCATCACATTATTACTTTTTTATAAAAAAATATAAAGAAAATAATATGTTTTCAAAGTAAAGATGTTAAGCGCCACTAAAAATGTATCTTTACCTACCTGCTCGTTTGTAATTTTATTATTCCATAATACTTAATTCTTTTTATATTTTCCGGGCTCATCGACGTACCCTTACAACGATTAAAAATAAATAGATGATATCAGATGATTGCCTTCACATTTGGAGATAAAAGCTAGTTTAGACAGGTTGTTTAATAAATATCAGCCTGCATTATAAAGAGATTTGCTTGTTTTAATCACATTAGCTATAAAAAAAAACTTCTTAAGTACCCATGTCTTTATGCATGTTTGGATGTATGGATATTTGTTCCGTGATTACGCCCTTAACGGCTGAATGGATTGGATCATAAGTTAGCTTATTACGAAATTATTACTGTGAAGTTCCCGTGGGATGGTCATAATTTATGATCATCTAGACATTAGCTAGCATATAACAATTGAAAATATGAAATAAAATACGGTACATTACTTAATATTTTATTAATCGAGCGAGCGAAGCGAGCGAGATCTACAAGTCTAGTTGGGGCAAAAAAAACATTCTATCTATGTATGTTCCGCGATAACTCTCGAACCATTAAACTAATTTCGATTATATTAAGAATGAGTGTAGCAACTATTCTTAGAATTTTTAAGTTCATTGGGCATTATAATCGGTTCAGCCGTTTTTGAGATATACGCATTTGGGTGAAAACAAAACAATATCGCTCATAATGAGATTTGGATGAAACCAGGGGGTGAAAGACCCATATACTCGTATATCAAATATTTCGTGTTGAACGAAGACATCTTATCCCGAACTAAATATCAATACCGCAATTATATATTAAATTATTAGAATTGGTAGAGATATCGCACTACATGACTGTAATATATCAAAATCTATACATTAAGAATAATGGAAATGACATTTTTTTGTGTTTTGGCTTTTGTTTTAATTTCATTACACTATAGTGATCTAGTACAGCCTGTGATTCGATTTATTACGGGTATGTCCCTTCCACGTTGAATATATACCCTTATATTCATAAAAAATAACAACCGTTTGTTAAACCTATTTTAGTTAATACATGCTTTGTCCCTTTCCCTCTTTTGAATATTTGACATTGAAAGAACGGGACAAAAATATTTTAACTAAAATAGATTTAGCAAACGTTTGTTATTTTTCATGAATAAGGGGGTTACAATATGTAACAAAATCCTGTCCGATCCTTGTTGGATCAACTCAGACAGATCCGACAGGGTTTAAAGTATTGGATAACAAAAATATTTGAAAAATTAAGTATGAATTTGTCAATTTTAGGTCCAGTGCTGTTCCCCCAGTCTCCCCCCGGCGACCCCTCTCAGACCAGCGGCGTAGTAGCAGGCGCTTCGGGATACGGCTTCGTTCCCCCCGGCTCTCAAGGTAAACCTTACAGAAGATAATAACACTAGTCAACAAGTAGTTAGCACTAATATCCGAGCCACCCTAACTATCCGGATTATCAAACCCTGAATGCCAATTTCACGTGGTGCCGACACCCGAAAATATTGTTTTGTTTTAATTGACATCGCGTGAAAGTATTGCTAAGAAAATTATGGCCAATAAAAAAAAATAAAAAATAAATTTAGAACGAAATTTATTAAAAAGTACAAAGTTATATAGAGTTTGTTTGGATTTAAATCAAATCATATTTTTAAAGTAATTGGTGGCCATTATTATTTTCTGAGCAGTATAGTATATAATTTTAATGTAATTTATTTGTATGATAGCTTTAATGCATGGATAATATTTGCATGAATTTCCCCATACCCTGGAATGGAAGCTTTGTATAGATGTTACCAGGGGTTAGAACTTATTTTGTATTGTATAAATGTAGGAAAAATGACATGGATGAGGCTGTAAATAGATCCAATGTAATTTAAATGTATGGTAATAAATATATGAAGTGTCAAATGTTTTATTCATAACCCTTTTATACTGTATTTCCATCAGTGATGTGATTATCTTCGTAGGAAGTAATTTGATATATAAAAAAGACCGAAAATACGAAATACACTAAGGGTATTGGACCCGAATTGGTATACATTTCCTTGACAAAGAAAAAGCTAAAAAGAAAAAGAAATAGCGTTGGAAAGAAGTAGTTTTCTGGATACTTAATTGTTTTTTAAATCTACAGGACTATTTTTTTGTCTTAGTTATTGTCTCTGATGGAAAAGCAGCGTTAGAGATAAGGTGCACATAGTATTTATGCATGTATGCACTTCGACTTAAGTGAACAAGGTAACACTATAGGTAATAAGCTATAAAATTATACATAATTACAAAGCTCACTGGAATGTGTGATGCCTTAAGGCTTTTTTACTTGGCGGTTTTGTACATACGGAAATAATTATAAGGTTGGAAGTAAGTATTTGAGTTGGCGAAGGTGGTTAAAGGACACTGAATAGGTTTGTACAGAGCTTACATACAACAGTAAGTATTGGGTTAAGTTTCTAACCTTTTAAAAATCACGGACTAAGTATTTATTGGCCTTTCAAGGATTTATTGGCCTTTCTGTAACATAGCTGTACTTGTGTAGGTAAAACATCTGAATAAATATAGGTACTAACTAAAACTATTTTAACATCGAAATCTGTACCTTCTCATACTGAACAGTTTTCCATAAGGAACATATGTAGAAATATTAAAAATACATCCCATGCCGATTAACTGATATGATCTGTAAACTTGTTGACATAGGTACGAGTAAGAGTATGTTCCTGAGGGAAAGATGTTCAGTAATTTATACTGAACCTATCTGCGTACAAAACAGTTTTATATTTTATTTACGCTCATATTATCGTTGTAAAGATTCGCACGACAAGAAAACCTTTACAAAATGATTAAAATAAATATTATTAATAAACAAAATGCATACCATAGCATCGCACAGCGCACTTTATAATATTTTGCACAACTGCACGACACAAAAATTGGCACGAGTAAGTATTATAATAATCAGTCTATTGAGAGTCCTTTTGGTCAATTGGTCAGACAAACTGCCTATTCTTGGAGGGGCAAAACCTATTAAGGTTTTCAAAGTAGCAGTATATTCATATTGTGTTGGTGACAGTGGTATCATATATGAATACCTAATTTTGTCGGCCCCTTACACAAAATAATTCCTGAATTAGTTCCTTGCAAATAGGAACTTTGATTTTGCTATCACTTTAAAATACCAGTACCACCCATCTGATACCACTGGCCTGCATGGTATCAGATGTACGAACGAACCTTTCTCGTCATATTGTAATCTGCTTTATCTTATCGTTCCAATGATGGCTCAATGTTTTCTTCATTTGCCATTAAGTATTATTTTTTCAGTCGATTAAAAATCCGCCTTAAAGAACCCAAATTACGATTCGATTCCATTAAGGTTGAATTAGTCGAAGGCTCGAACTCACACGTGGGTGCCGCCTAAAAGCATCCTGTTTCACCTAACGTTGTGTTCGGGTGAAGCAGTGAGGTGAAATGCTCGATAAATTCATAGTAAATCGAGCGCGTAAGTCCTTTGGGAAAAGGGGTTTTATATAAAAATGACAGCATTCATCGATTACAAATAAAGTTCAATAAAATCTTCGATAACTAAGCCGTGTCGGTGTGGACTTTGTTTTTGAGATTTTACAGTTCTTTTATTACTTCATTACGCAGAAAGTTACGTGTAAATTAGCAAAAAAAAAATGCGAATCTTTGATGGCTAATAACTTTTTAATGGCTTTTCATTTTACTATTCTGTATCCATACCGACAAAATTAATAGTGAGACAAAACGATATCATGTTAAACTTTACATGTAAAATGTCAAACAGTGGAGGAAAGTCCCTCTGAAATTTGTATGGAAAAAGTATTCACTAGTTCACTCTTAAACACAGACGCTTAAGGTAAAAAAATCAGTTTTATTCCCTTAGAAGTAAAGTCATGTCTGACTAGAGTGTCATCGAACCAATTGGGTATTTTCCTGGGTCAAAAATAAATTATTTTGTACTTATAATAAAACGTCGCAAAATAATGTCACTTGACTTGGAACATATCCAGTGATTTTAGATTTATTATTGCAAAAAAGAGCGCTATTTGACTCCAAGAAAATACGACGTCATCTGCCTGTCTTTCATATAAATCCCACAGAAAATGATTGTTTTAACTTTAAGAAAAAAGTATTTGATTTGAATTGTTAGAAAATATCGGCTTGTCGGTTTCATTAAGTATGTCTTTCTAAAATAGATCAAATCGTGATTCAACGATACACAAAAGAAATTAATTAAATAAATCACAACAGGAAAACGAGAGTTTGATCCGGTAACTCGAGGTTATTGAAAAGTCGATTATTGATAAGAATGATTGACCCGAGGGCAATGTCTTTATGACAGACAAACAGACGGAGAGCCGAGACGTGAAATAATCATTTCAAGTGTCAAACTAATAATCTTAAATGAAAACGTTTTAAATCCTAATAAATTACAGATTGATTGAAAATTGTCCCAATATGTTAGCATAAACCTATCTTACAGATGCAAATAGGTATGCGTTTTATTTTTTTACATTATATTAAAAAAAAACTACAGCTTTAGATAGTATAGTATAGAGCTTAGCTACAATAACGGACTTTTTTGTTTTGAAAAATAATTTCTTTCATTTCATTGACACATTAAGTATGTATTTGCGTATTTATAAAAGCGAAATGAATTTATGTGCAGTTCTTTCATTTAAGTATGATATTTTATTATTTTAGCTACAACAAAACATATGGATAATTATCGAGACTGCTCTATTTATTTACATGCTCTGTGCATTCTACACTTATGAGTACCTAAGGGACCTAAATGTATTGTGTTATTTGTGAAAATGTAGGTAGTATTGAAAATGTATTTGCTTATATCGTGTTTGAAAAAAACTAGCTTCACGCTCTTTGACTACAAGTGTAAGACGGAAATGGCAATCTGACGAAATATTATCGTTCTCCAGTCAAGGGTACTCATGAAGTTATGAGTCACGTCGAAAATGTGGTTGACGGCAGGCGTTTGTTGGTAAGTCCTGGACCGCTATACAGAATGAATTTGATTAGTTAACTGTGCCGCTACTTAAAGGCACGGATTACTAATAGGTAGGAAAGTTAAATTACGTTTTACCACAACCAAACAACGGAATAGGGAAGGGATGAAAATTATGAAAAAGTCTGAATATTTGTCTGCTTTTATTAATTACATTTCTCTTGACTTTAAAAAATATGAGATTTTTCCTTTTGAATCATGTAAAATGGACTCCATCCAACATACCGTCGCCATTTCTTTTACCTGGACCGTCTGACGTACTTACTCCTATTAAAAAATGTCATATGACAGTTGACACATTTTCTGTCAATTAACTGTCAGTTGTCAAAATAGTGTCCTAGTGGCAGTTACTGTCATATGACATTTTTTAATACGTCAGACGGTCCGGGCAAAAGGAATGGTGACGATATGCTGTGTGTAGTCCATTTTACGTGATTTAAAATGAATATTTGTTAACATTGAATTGACTGATTAGAAAAATTATTTTTTTACAGTAAAGAGAGATGTTTTTCTTAACAGCAGAAAAATATTCATGCGTTTTCAAAATTTTCAACCCTTGCACTTCCAGGACTTTTACTCCATAAAATAACACGACAGTCGTCTGATAGTGTCGTCCTATAACAATGTCCAAACCATGTATTAACACTGAATTTTACTTAACTCTGAAACGTTCGTACGTTTGTCGTGTATTGTCTTAATAAGATAAGGGTAATACAAAAAAAAAAAACACAGTAAGACTAATTTTTGAACTCCGGGATTCCAGATAGTGACCTTGGCCTAGGGATGTGATATATGTTTTTTTTTCTTTTTTTGTACTTGGAAGAAAACAACAACAAATAGTATATTATGCAATTAGTAAATAAAAGACGGATTTAATTCGAGGTACTACAGAGACATGATATACTTTATACCATGACTACGAGAAACATTTAAAGAAAAAAAAAGGAAGGTTAAATCAATTTAAATGCAAGTTGAAATTGGAACAATTACTCAAATCAAGAGTAATTTTTCTACAATCAAACACCAAAATAGTGCATTTTATATACTGTTTTCAGTGAATAAAATAAACAACCAAAATAGTGAGTAAAAGTGCCTTTTATTCACTGTTTTCAGTGAATAAAATAAACTTTTTAGAGGGGGAATGGTATAAAGGGTATTTTTCTACCCGTTCCTTGGGAACATATCCTTAATGTAGGTATATTTTTGACTAGCTAGTATAGTTGACCTCGACGCTATCCTATGTGAGTGGTCAGCGAAGGCAGGGGATAGTTAGAAACACATGGAAGGAAATGGGAGAGACCTTTGCCCAGCAAGCAGTGGGATATAGGTTAGTTAAAAAAATATCTGTATAGTCAGCGTTCTTGCTAGCCAACCTTTGCGACATTTATCCTATGCATACCGGAGGGCGCTGTCATGCGTACTTGTGAAATTGATTCGTGTTATAAACTGACCCTTTATTTGGCCTTAATGGATTTAAAATTTCTGAAGAAACAAAATACTTATTTTTATTTTAAAGTAATTTTTGATGTTGATCATATTATTTAGGGAAATACTTATATTTAAGTACTTGGGTAAACAGATTTTTTGTACTTGTACCTAAGATAGATCACCAAATGTACAGTCAGGCTTCAAAAACGGAGTCATAATTGCTCGTGCCGTACATAGAATGAACAAATATGTGTCTGATAGTTATGCTATAACGTGAGAAATGGAGAAGAACTACAGATACACTATCACGTCTCTAGTTCTGACTAGGCAGACAGAGCCTAGGACCGTAAGATCCAAAGACTCAGAATTAGCGTGACGATGGGCGCCAAATTGGAAAAAGGAAATCAAAATTGTGATGGGTTGCAGGCCATATCGCCTTATTTACTTGGCCGTATATATTTATTTATTTATTGAGATGATTTGGATTCTCGCCCATTCCATATGCTTTAACGAACTTCGCGAAAAGATAGCAGCTGGTAAGTAACATACAAAATTCTCAGCTCCTCCGTGCTTCGGAAGGCACGTAAGGCCGGCCCCGACTGTCATAATTATACGGCAGTCGTCAAAAAATCTCAGATACCTTTAAGCAGCTTTAAACTAAAGTGCAAAACATGTATGGCCAGAGGCAATTGCCCTTGAAACAGACTTTGAGATTCATAATCTGAATTTCAGTTTGATTGGCGCAGTTTAGCTTAACGCTGCTGCTATTCAGGTTAAGGACTCTTTACTATACGTTTTCTCCATGCGGCTACGCCCAAATAAATTAACTTATATACAATGACTTTTGGTATCCGAAAAAGAATACAAAAAATCCGAACATTATATACTTTTACACATCCTTTATTCCCATTAGTTCAGTATTAATGTATATTTTTGTGTAGGTTTATTAACGATATAAATACGAGTATATATGTTATGGACGAAGTGAAAAATTGGGGAAATTTTCATAAAGCCAAGAAATACTAATTATAATTTATTACTTCGCCCAAATTAGCTTGGCGTTATTCATAATGCCCCATTATGAATAACGCCAAGCTAATTTGGGCGAAGTAATAAATTATAATTAGTATTTCTTTATTTATCACATTACCTAGATATTATGATTATTGTCATGGGGCTTACGGGCAATATGATAATACACAGAACAAATGCGTGATATACGTGCGGCTGACCAAAGAATGGTTCCCAAAAGACTTGAATCCAGAACCCTAAAAAACTCAAATAAAAAGACGAACGTCAATGGTCTTTCAATTTCGATTAAAACAATCTATATTTTTACAAAATAGATAGTTTTGATCGAAAATGCCAAACTATCGATATCGAAAGTATCCATAGCTCTTTCAGTGCAATGTCATTGATAACCAACAATACTATCGATAGTATCGATCGATAATGAGGAATTAACTATCGATAGATTGCTTTTCATAATACAAAAAACTATAGTAGATATCGATATACTATCAATAGTTTTGAACGATCGATTGTTACCTTTATTTCAATAGTATCGTCATCGATATCGTGGACTGTCGCTGAAAACTAGCGACAGTCGATGTCGTGCACATTCTGTCGCAGCGACAGTCAGTGACAGTCCTCGAATAAAATGTTTCGCCAGTGTTTGATGACCAGAGTTGGGCAAAATGTAATTAAACTACTAATTACTAACTACAATTACATTTTGTAGTTAGTAATCGCAACTACATAATTACAAACAGTAATTGAAAAAGTAGTTGAACTATAAACTACAAAAAGTAGTTGTAATCACAATTACAAACTACTTTTTGAAATTACATATTTATTAAAGATTTACTTCCTTATAAATTTTCGTTTCTTGCTTACAACTTTTTAGACTTACAATTTCGAAATACATCACCTTTAACACACGCCCGGGTAATAAATTCTTATTGTAATTTGTAGTTATAGCTACTTAATTACAATTACAAATAACAACTACAGTAGTTTCAATTGTTGTAGTTAAATTTAATGTAATTTCAACTATTTGTAGTTAACTACATGTAATTGTAATTTGTAATCAAACTACACAATAGTAGTTAACTACGCCCAACTCTGTTGATGACTTATCGACATATTGACGACGGTATTGGCAGTCCACGACGCGGACTGTCACTGACTGTCGCTGCGACAGAATGTCCAAGTCATCGACTGTCATATCCTCTCGGCGTCAGTCTATCGATAGAAGATTATCGAGAGGCAACACTAAACGTAGGAATTTTCATTGAAATTGAAAGCGAATTCATATGGACGGACGTAAAAGGCGATACTGTGATAATTCATTTTGCCCCATGACAATTTGATAATTTAAAAAGTCTTTATCACACTGCGCGGACATTTATTATACTGTCTAATTAATCACTTCGTCCATAACATATATGCTCAATAATAATAAGTTTACTCCTTTTTTGTCTTTTTAGTTAGTTTCTGTTGTACTTACCCCAAAAGATTAACTACTTCTCAATATTACCTGTTGGTTGACTGGTAGAAAAGGCCCGTGGCTTTAGTCCGCCATTATGATTTCTATGTATTGTAATGAAGTTAAATAAATAAATAAATAAAATATAGATTAAACAATATCAATTAAACTAGTGAGAATTATTATTCCCTTTGTTCCCACTAGTTCAGTTGTCTAGTTTAGTTGACTGTGGGAGATAGGAAATTTCTCACCCTACATCTTGAAGCATTGGAAGGCATGTTACGACGTTAACCCCGGCTGTCGTCATAAGCAGAGGTCCAGCTTTGTCAGATGTCTTTAGGTAGCCTGAATAATCTGCCACTGTTGGCCATGAAATTAAAAAAAAACAACTCGAAAAGATAAATTTGTCTGTCACTCGCAATTGCGTCCACATTAGCCGCCATTATGGGCGTCTTATTTTGTTGCCCCTAACTTGCTTTTACTGGAGATCATATGTTAAAGCGACCTTCTGCCTTTGACTGTGGCCACTTTATCGTCCCTAAAATCCATTGCCCTAGGCTCCAGCCTACCGAGCCAGCCAGCTGATAAATCCACCACTATCTAGAGAGTCGGGATCAGGATAATGTTAGGATTGACCGATATAGAACAAGTGCTCGCGGATGCAGACTTACGTTATTCTATAAAGGCTGAAAGTTTTTTTTTAATGTAATATGCAGACACTCATTTTTTGACTATTTATGAATGTGTGTCAAGGAATGGAACCGCACAAAGTGTCTGGCAATGTGCGATGTGTTTTTTTTAACATGATTATGAATAAAATATATACTAGTGGTTCTGTGAGAACAGTAGACCTCGTTAGCTCTTACAACCACGAAATAACTGATATTTTACTTAGGGAGACGTCCCTGGCTTAGCAAAGCCATTTGAGAATTTTGAAATCAACATACCAATGCTGGAAAGAAAGTAGAAAGAAGTGAAGTGGGAGAGGGAGTGAAATTGAACAACTTTCGCCTAGGAACTAAACTCGAAATATGAAAAATATTTTTTGGCTTTTTTATTAAAGCATGATACAGCGAATCTTTTTATTTTTTTATTTTTATTTTAGGATCCTAAGTTTATTCAGTGTTTTCAAACATAAAAATTATTCGCAGCATCATGCTTTAATAAATAACCGGCTAAGTGCGTGTCGGACCACGCACAGTATGATATTATAAGTAGTTGTGAATGCCCACGTTGAGTTCACGCTGCCACTAAAAACGTCTAAAAACTAATTTTCTATTAAATTTATATGATGTTTTCCTTTTGCAAATACATTTTATAAGTTTGTCGCCTATAACTTTTTAATTTGTAAACCCTACTTAGCTCTGATAGTTTTTCTTTAAACCTATTCAACGATATCCGACACAAAGGGTTAGTAGAGAAAAAAAAATGTCTCCTACTTTAATTGTATGGGAGTTAAGCTACACAAAATTTTTTTTCAGCTTTTTATTTTATTACTTTTTTGGCATGATTATTATACATAGGGGAGACCTAGGAGAGTTGTGACAGAGGAGAGTTGTGACAAAGACGATTTTTCGGAATTTATGACCGTTAGCTAGGTGGAAAAAATGCACGATTGTTTCTTTAGAGACGCGCAATTTGATGCAGTCTTCGCGGGAGGTGCATGGCAAGCAAGACGTCTGCATAAAAAAAACGAAATGTTAGTTTTTTATCAATATTTCGATTGTATTTATACCGTGACCTATTAACCTAACATGGCTATACTATTTTTTCATATATAGTGCGTTTTTTAGGTTTCAAAGCGTTTTATTTCACTGTTTTATTGTATTTGCATCTTGTTTCGAAATTACAAATTATTATTTTGACGTGATTTTCGGCACCTAGGAGAGTTGTGACACGCTGTCACAACTCTCCTACTTTAGTATATATTTTGACGAGTTTATTTTGAAATCGTTTTTGCATTGTTTTTTTGTGACGTATGTATGTTAGGTTGATTTAATAAATTCATAAAACCAAATTTTTACATAAAAGATTGTAATTACTTACTTCAAAAGATTTAATTAATGTTATGTTAATGTTTAATATTATTGTAGTTCCTAGAATTTATGCCACTACTTTTATGCAAAACAATGTGTGTTTTGTTAATAATTCATATAAAAATGTGTGTATTTATCAATTCTAGTCAAGAAATACGGTTGTCACAACTTACCTCGGTTTAAGGAGAGTTGTGACAAAAGAAGTAGCTTCCGTTTTTGTGGAAATACCCAGAAATTTTATATCTATCAATAATTTATATAACTGTTTGAAAGGGTAAGGGTTAAGCTATAATTAGGTATAGGTTTGATAATCGTGATACAATTCTGCATCGAGATATGTTCTATAAAGCAAAAACTGTCACAACCCTCCTAGGTCTCCCCTACCTATACCAATTTACAGCTTTTTAGTAGTAGCTTTTTAGTTTTCTCTGAGTAAAACCGCGGACGGACGGACAGACAGACGGAAAGACAGACAGGCAGACAGACAGACAGACATGGCGAAACTATAAGGGTTCCTAGTCACTACGGAACCCTAAAAAGCCAAGAAATATTTTTCATATTTCAATTTTTTTGTTTCATATTTTAAGTTGTTCAATTTCCCTTCCTCTCCCACTTTACGTACTTCTTTGTACTACATATAGTCTGTGAGTTTGACCAATATGGGAGTGAAGTTTATTACTGTGTAATTTACTCATAAAGGCATGTTTATATAAAAAACGTTTATTCTGTATCGCCAAGGTCACAGTTACTACCCACCACCTTCGACTTGTGATCGACCAGATTTGTATTTACGACATCATACTGAATACACTAATACAAAAAATACAGAAAATCGATTTCTAGACAACTTTTGGGCAAATTGCCGACTATAAACACGACTATAATCAAGTTTATCGTATTACAAAAGTTGTTCAGACAAAAAAAATTGCGTCTTAATAAGAATAACAAAAGAGGCCAACGACATTTTGATTTTTTTTGAAATAGCTGTGATAGTTAGGAATCCCCATATTTCCGCCATTTTTTAAATTTTCGCAAAGCTGGCTCGACAAAAATATTCTATATAGGTAATTAACAAACCTGCTCACAAAATTTCAAGAGAATCGGTTAAGAAATGCGACCTGTAGGCGAGAACAGACAGACAGATGGACAAAAGAATTTTCGGCCAGTGGAAACTGTGACGCTTCGCTCGCTTCGCTCGCTCGGTCAATAAAACTAATTTTCACTCTATGACAGCATATAGGTCCAATTTGGCACAACTTTACTACCTGATATCTACCGCCACTTTGTCCCTACTTCGATATTCGGGGATTGTTCTTACCTGTATTCGGGCTATTTGTAGAAAAACCATCAGCCTTTATAAAATGACGTAAATCTGCCACTTGTGGGCTCTTGGGCAAATATCAGATGCACATTAACCTGTTCAGGCACTGATTTGAAAATTTAAATGTTTTCAGGACCGGCACACCCAAGGTATTTCTACCAAGGCTTCTACGGCCGAAGATAGAACAATTAGGCAAAGGTAACAATAACGTAAGTAACGTACAAATATGGATGAATCTACTTTTTCTTGTTTCTGTATTTATTGTAGTTTTATAACTAAAAACAGAAAAATTAGTTTTTTTGTAAAGCTTAATAAGTAAGTTACTTGATAGCTAAATAAGTATACTTACTTGATATTCATGTTTTAAAATTCTAGGAAATTTTTGTAGCTACCCAAAGATAATAAGATACCCAAGGGGTAGGCCACCAAGATTTTAAATTTAGGTTAGTGCCTTGACTACCTTGGTTTTAGGGATAATCTTGTTCCCTCGAAATCTTAAAAGCAATGTTAAAAATTATCGAATTGCCTATTTCAATGCAACAGGAAACACTTTTCATCATTTAAGAAACAAAAGTCACTGCTACTTAGTTATACTCATCTTCCAAAGTAAGTAATTGAGAGTGCAGACTTTTGATGAATTTGACAAATATAATCAGCGCTCATAAAGTCCGTAGTATTGTACTGTACTATATATTAAGATTTTTTTATGAATACGGCGTTACTTTAAGGCGTAGCCTACATGCGTGAGAATATAGCGGCGATTCGCCATGTGGAGAAGTTTATAGAGTCAGTATAGAATTAATAAAGAGGGAAGACGATTATGTCGCCGCGAAGAACTCACCCGTGTAGGCAACGCCTTATTATACTATAACGTCTAAAAATATACTGAACTAGTTTAAGGGTACATTCAGCCTTTTATACTGAAGAAAATTCCTCTCAGGAACATGTTAAATCGAAGTATGAAAAATGATTTTTTGCTCTCCGTATACAAACTCGGATAAGCTGATTGTTTTATTTATATGGGAGAAAGTTAAGTCAGTATCAGTACTGAATAGGCACGAGGAAAAGAATAGAATGTTTAGCCAGTCGGTTAGATTATTAAAAAATATTGTACACCTATTTTTTCTTCTCTGAGAAATAAAAAAATTACAAGGATACAGCGCATTGAAATTTCGTATGACGTCACGGGTACGTACGAATTTTACATAGTGGTGACGTCGCAAGCCCCCACTCCGGAACTTTGATGCTTCGTATCTTTGAAATTTTTACCTTTTTGGCAAACTGAAAAATATGGGTCCTTTATTTTTGGATAATCTTAACGACTGACTAATTACAATTATACTTTTCTAACCCTGTCGTCACCGTAGCCCTTCGTCAGCTATTTAGTCGTAAAATACTTTCAGTATATTTTGTTACACTCTATTTAGTGGTAGAAAAATAATAGTAACAAGAAAAGGTTGATTCACCTTATAATTTAATTAATCGTGTAAACACGCCTTTATGTAAATTAACCGTGTACAAAAATGGAATTTGTACAGAGTATAATCATATTATATGTGCAATATGTAAATCGCTAGATACCGAAACGTACCTTGTATAATTTATAAATTACAAACACACTGTGATAAAATTTCAGCCAAGTCATAATGATATTGTAAATGTCAGATTTCTTATTATTATTGAACTTGCCTGTTGCATGATGTATTATTTATGTTTGTGTGTCAAATGCAGGAATGGGAATGTATGTAAATAAATAGCAAAATAAAGTTACCATTTTAAACATTTATTTGTTTGTATTCTTTGCAGCTCATATCAGTCCACTACTGGGCTAAAAGCCTTTTCTAATAAAGTGAGGATTTGCCCATAATCACCACATTGGCACAGGTATAGCACTTTATAGAAGCGGAGAATCATTTATGCCTACTACCAGGCCTGTGTCACTCTCCGTTTAGGTATCGAAAATATACCTACATTATTACTATGCGCGCGGCGACCACTTCGAAGGGGAAAGTTCAGTTACATGAATCGTTTTTCTGGAGTAATAAGAATGAAATTGGCTTAAACGAAGAGGTGAGGACTTCTGGCGCGAGCTAAATTGAACCATAGCACTAACCACATTGTGTAGATATTTCTTTGAATTTTTTTCTAAGTAAGTCTTCTGTACGCGAGTATCTAGTACTTATTCTGTGCTACTACTTACATCTACAAACGAAACTATGCGTCCGTGCACATGTCAATATGTGTGTGTTCTACTCCCAACACAAGCGACAAAGTGTGAACGGAGGAGAGATGCGGGGACGGGTAACGGGGGCGCATTTTGCTCGGGAGTTTTCGTTCTGTAATACATTAATTAACTCTGTGACGCTGGGCAGCCGGGAATGTGGTACAGTAGATGGTACAAGTCTTTGCAGTTGCCTATACCTCCCTTAGTCGCCTCTTATGACACCCGTGACACAGAATACATAATCCCGTGGGAGAGGACGACCAAACTACACCACCAATTTTGATAAAATTTCTTTGGGACCAAATGACAAGAGTTCACAATCAACAAAAAAAAAATTTCATGTCGGTCCAGTTGTTTTCAAATAATCGGTGAACATATAAAAAAGAACGCGATGAATTGATAACCTTCCCCTTTTTAAGCCGGTTAGTAAAAAAAGATTTGATTGTTTTTGTATTTGGTTAAACAAATAATGAGTCCATCTAGCCGTTTAGGCTGCAGAGCGTGCCAGCCAAAGAAACATACCTAGACATGCGACCTCCGTGGCATAGTGGTCACCATGCTAGTCCGCCACCCAGAGGTCCCGGGTTCGAACCCCGGTTAGGGCAAGCTGGAAAATGGTCTTTTTCAAATGGTCCTGGGTCTTGGATATTTATCTATAAATGTATATGTTATAAAATACAGTATCGTTGAGTTAGTATCCCATAACACAAGTCTCGAACTTACTTTGGGGCTAGCTCAATCAGTGTTATTTGTCCCTATTATATATATTTATTTATTTATACACTCGAAAAACATAACCCTTCTTCTGGCGCAGACGGGTAAAAAGAACTTGTCTCTGTAGACCTAATAATAAATAAATAATAGGGACAAATTAGTATAACATGAGATTTTGTCCCAATAGACTGACCACTTTGCTATAACTTAAGTAACAATTGTTTCAACGGGATATTTTTGATAGTAAAATGTTTAACTTCCACTTATACTGTTTATTTATCGAATATATAATGTGTTATTTTTATTGATATTTTCATCCACATTACTACAATTATGTGCTTTTCCTAAAACAAACGCATTTTCTACTTGAATGAGTAGTTCTCACTGTTTTAGTCCTTTTCGATCGAACCCAGTTATCTTTCAACCACAGTTGTTGAGTCGCCAACATCTCTACGTCCTTCTTTAAATCAGAAATAAGGCTTTGTAAAGGAAGCAATTGGTGTTCGTAAACAGTCGTAAGAAGATTTTGGAACGTTTCGAGTTCTGCTTGAGACTGTTCTGATGGCCCTTCTGCAGAATGATCATTATTATCAGAGCCTTGATTATCCGCTGAAATTTTAGAACCGTTAAGTAGGTATAAGAGATGTATTTTCCGAAATAGGTGTTGATTTTGACTTTGTAAGTGTGACCAATTGATGAGATGGAGACCTCGAGAGCATTTCTAATAGATTTCTATTGATGGTTATGTAATGCACCCAGTATATAGAATTTTAAGTATCTGATTGATGGATCAGGTGTAGTTAACTTTGAAACCACCTTTTATTGAATTAATGATTTATTAGTATGACTATGAATGCATTATTACCTTCAAGTGTTGGAGATGAGGAAGGTTTTTGGTGATCGCTACATTTGACTTCCAGTATTAAGTATTTATGATTGTCAATGGGTACTTTAATCACATTGGGGGTATTTAGTTGTAATATAGATTTTATGATTGTTAAATTATCTTGTGAACGTCTTTTAAAGTCTTTGGTAACATCTAGTGATTTAATTACACTCTCGTTTTGATCGTTCTTATAAGAATGAAATGCAAGATCAATATTTACAAAATCACAATGTTGTGAAATCGTACTTTTTGAAAAATTTGTTGAAGGTTTTATTATAGACTTATGTTGCTTATTTGTACCTGTTTTTTTTATGTTATCAATGTCATGTATGTTTTCAAAGCTCGGTCTCGATTTTTCTTCTTTTATATTTCCATCTAAATACTGTTGAGGAAGTATGGGTTGCTGACGTGTAGAGTCAGCTGTTTGGTTTTTATCTATATCTTGTTTTTGTGATAATTCACTATCATTTGCATCACAATTAGAAGTTTGTTGCTGATCTAGATTAGGATTCTTAGTATCTTGTTGATCAATTATATTCCTGTTATCACGCGTATCATTTTGATTTGTCTGATTTGTTTTTACAGCATCTCTGCTGTTTTCGTCACGTTCTTCTAAAGAACTAGATTGTCGGGCATTATTAGCATGTTCAAAATCAGATTGAATATTTCCATTATTTAAACTATCTTTATTTACTTGTTGATGTCCTTTCAAATTCAAAGAATCTTGCCGTTGATTTTGCTGGAATTCTTTATTTTCACTTATTTTCATATTATCTTCATTCGCTCTATCTAATTCCTTTTCTATTGATTCCTTATAATTCATTTCTTGGTTGTTATCATCAACATGAATGATCGGTTTATCTTCAGTAATTTTGCTTTCTTGTGCATTTTTTGAGTCCTCTTTATCCCTATGAAAACTATCAATGATACGATCTTTAAAATGTTCTTGATGTTTGTCGTCGTCTATTTTAAAATAAGCTTCGTCAGTAGTATGCTCACCTAAATATTGGTCTGGCGATTGAACGTTCTCAGATAAATCTTTCTCTTTACCTTCTTTTTCATAGCCTTGAGTATCGGGATTTGTTTCTATTGTCGATAAACTATCACCTTTTGCTTTGCCAGAAGTTTCATTACTTGGTTTCGTATAATTTTCTTCATTGCTTGAAATGTCAGTTTTGTTTATTGATTCTTTTTTATCTTTGCCAATCTCCAAACTTTCTATGATTTCATCAGGCTTAGGCGACGGTGAATTTAAGACCCCATCCTGATTTGAATGTATCGTAGAACTGATTTTTCTATTAGTGTCGTTGTCATTTTTGTTTAAATTTTCACTTTGTTCGCGATTATTATCTTTATCAGATTTAGCTATTTGCTTTGCTACTTCTGTTATCAATAACGGAGCGGTTACAGCTCCTGTAACCTTCAAAATATCATTTACTTCCTTTTTTTCTTTTTCTGATTGTAATTTGTCATCATTGGCGGAGTTTAAAGAGTCTTGTAGTGCTTTTTCATTTGTATTCAATTCTCTTTTTTCTTCATCTTTCTTAAATAGCATATCTTCATTAATGGTGCCAGTTACGCTTTGGGATTTTTGGTTATCTTTGTCAGAAGTTAAAATTGCTTCAGAATCATCACCAAAAGGTTTTAAGTCTTGTTTGATATTTTCTTCAGGATATAGTTTAGTAATTCTTCCTTTGTTATTAGATGGACGTCGATCTGCAAAATTTGTTGCGTTTTCTTTTTGTTCGCCCTTTTCTAAATCACTGTTATTTCTACTATTAGTGACACTTTTAGGTGGACTGTAATAACTATCACGAAACTCTTGAAATGATTTTCGTGACGATTCATCACTAACTCGCTTTGGACTGCTTTGTTTTCCAGATATTTCTTCAGCCGGCTCATTAGGAGGATAAGTTATGATTGAATCCGAAAATTTGGTATCAACCGATGATCTTACAGAGTCGGCTTTCGTCGGCGGCAAGATATTTTGTATACTTGTGGTATCGGTTTTGATTTCATCCTTTTTTGTTACATTCTCACTATATATTTTACCTACATTTTCATTCAAAATTCCAGTAACATCCTGTTTTGGTTTTTTAGCTTTAGAGTAGTCTTGTACAGAAGTCTTGTGACTTTCACGTTTTGGTTTATATGAATATTTGTCTTCCCCAAAGGGAGGATCCAAACATCCACCTGTAAGAAACGATTTAAAATTATAGATAGAAAACTAAAATAAATGATCAAAACTAATAGCAAATAATAATTTGAAAATATGCAGTAGTATACCACATGAAAATCGAGAATTTATCAAGTAATTAAGTAGGTAAGATTTAAGCAGCAGTGCAAATGGGACTACCTGGTTTACATTTATTGCCAAAAAACATTATTGGTTTCCTTGGTTGTAGCGGCATGTCTTCGATATTTTCAGTTTTCGATACACCAAAATTAAGTTTTACAATATCACCAGACTTTGTTGCAGTCGAAAGATTGCTAAGCACGTAAGCATCATCATCATTATCTTCTGAACTTAAGCATCCTCCTGAAATTTAAAATGTAATTAAATGCCAGCCTTTCGGGCACTCTTCTGCAGGGGAAGGATAAAGGATATTTTTATTTATAATAATATTAAATGTTATTTATTTTTAATATTTAAGTTTGTTTTAGTTAATATTTATTTTAACTGTAATTATTATTAAAATAAAATGTATTAAATGAAATGATCTCAAAGAATGTATTATTCATCATTAATTTATAAATGTACTAGCTTTTGCTCGCGGCTTCGCTCGCGTAGGGGTGTAATTTATCAAAATCCTTTCTTAGGGGATGCCTACTCATAGTAGCTTTATGCATGCAAAGTCTCAGCCCGATCGGTTTAAAATTGACAAAGTTTCATACAAAGTTTCATTCCCTATTTTATCCCCTTGGGGATAGAATTGATCAAAATCCTTTCTTAGCGAATGCCTACGTCATAACATCTACCTGCATGCCAGATTTCAGCCCGATCCATCCAGTGGTTTGGGCTGTGCGTTGATAGATCACTATGTCAGTCAGTCAGTCACCTTTGAGTTATATATATTTAGATTTAGATTAAAGATTAAGTACAATGTGCATCTCGAAAGAGTCTCACAGATAAATCTTTGAGACATTAGACAGGAATAGTTTATTTTTATACAAATTAGGTACCTTATTATTTAGTTATCAGGTGGCAGACTAATTTAAACTAAATCGTATAATAACTTACCAAAAAAACTTTTGCGCTTCTTTATAGATTTTTTCCCTGGTTCAGTATCTACAAATACTTTAAACGACAAAACAGTTTGGTCACTACTGACTAATCTGATTTTTTCTGGTGGTTTTTTCGGATGTCCTAGTTTTGGTACTGACACGACGCCCTGCTTAAATGGTGCTTGTTCTTTTTTACGGACTCTAATTTTAAGGTTGAGAGGAGTGGCCTTAGAAGTTTCCGAAATTTCCAGAACATCATCTTGAGGGACTGCCTCCACTTGAAATGCTAAACTGTTAATGAGGTTTTCGACTGCTTCGCTGCTGGCCATTATCCTAAAAATATAAATAATGCAAACATAATGCAAATAATCATAAATTTTAGTGATCTGCTAGTTTGAAAAATTTACATTGATTTTATTACGTTTTTTGACCAACCCCATAGCGAAGTGCTTAATACGCCTCTCCGGAGATTTAATTTTGATTACCAGCCAGGGCAAGTTGGAAAATGGCCTTTTCAAACATGGGTATCAAACTATTGTTTTTCGAAATTGGGATTGTGTTGAAATAATGAAATAATTAACTATCGAAATTCAGAATGACACTCCTAGATTACGTTTTAAATAGCTATGTTGAAGAGGCATAAATAGATAAGGACTAATTAAATTGATTGAGCTAGCCCCAAACTAAGTTTAAAGTTGTATTATGTGATACTAAATCAATGATAAGTACCTACTATATTTTATAAATACATATAAAAATAAAGACCCAAGACCCAGGATAAATTTGAAAGAACTCAAAATATCATAGAAATGTCAATTACATACGTTTCAGGTAGATGTGGTACCTAGGTACTCTCAGGAATACACATTGTTGTCATGAAGCATAACAAAATAACACAACATTTCAAACAGCTTTACCAAATTATTGCTTCTTTTTATTCTGTTGTAACAAATATATGAGGCGGTAAATGTGGTGACGGTATTTTTTTATAAGAACATGACCTTTTGAATTCTGAAATGAAGGTTAACGGAAAAGAAAAGTACAATGTGAAACAAATAAGTTGAACAAAAATGGCGGACTTCAAAGCATTTTTGTATAAATTCCCAGCAAGTAGGTTGAACTAAAATGGTGGTTATCGGCGTAGGTACCAGTAATGTGCCGACGACTGCCATTCTATTCTATTCTATTTTGTTGAGTTTTCTTAAATATTGTGCCTACATCACAAACTTAGTGCAATAACCGATATATTTCTGCGGTCCTGTCCGGATGCTACCTTTTAAGTAAATATTACTTGATGGCAAATAGATTGAGTATACAATCACACATTTTCCGAAAAATATCCCAGCAGTACCTACCTACCCATACATAAAAGAAAGAGATTCTGGATATTAATCTCTTTATCGTTATTAAGTAGATATTTTAAAAAAAATACACAAATCATAAAAATATTTATTGGACCAAAACAAGTCTTTTATCCATCAAACACAATTGAATATACAACACGATTGGATTTCGATTCCTTTTTACAGCATAACATGTCCTTTTTTAACTTTGATGCGCTATCACACAACATTGGATTTTGATTATCTTTGCAAATAAATCCCAATAAAGCACATTTTAGTATCATGTCATTGAGCTTATTCTTTAAAGGCGATAACTCTCTTTCTACAACTTTCATAAACTGGGCTACTCGTACTTCAGGTAGAACTCGATCACTCGATTTGTTGGTTAATGTATGAAAAGAATTATCATTCATCGATTTTATTACTTCAAATCCGTATTTTTCATTAGGCACTTGAAGCTTATTATAATTATTGTCGGGTGAAATTTTGTGTTGTGGTTCTTGAATTCTTAAAACTATAAGGTTTCCTGGTTTGTCAGGTTTGTCATCAACATAATCATTCGTGTTGATAGAACAAATGCGTGTTATGCTCAGTTTGCGGTCGACTTTGCCGCCATAAGAAGAAACACAGTCTAGTGTACCCGTGCAAGACATCATTTCAGCAGAAGTGCATTGATTGCGCATATCATCCGCAAAGCTAGTGTTTGTTACCTTATCAATCAAATATATTTTCTGTATGTGATTCATGCAATAGCTATTTAAAATATCATGGAATTGTGAACCTTCATCGTTTATTGCTGAAAATAAAAATAAAAATCTAAACAATTAAAAATAAAAACTAAAAAGAATAAAGTCTCAGTTTTCCATAATATGAGACAGTCTATGATGAAAGTTCAATAATTAGCAACACTTATCAAGAAATGTCGTACAACTTATTTTAATGTGAAGATTACCTCTATCTATATATTGCTTTTCAACAAGAGGAGTTGGTTTAGTATTACTTGTATTAATTATTGGTTCAGTGTTACATGTTGCTACATGTTTTCGTTCGTCAGTTTGAGTGACAGTCGAGCCTACTCTATGTCGTTTTATGACGGGTTTTTCTGCGACTTCGTTTTCTATATTTTCTGTTTGTTTATTAACAATCACTGTGTCGCTTATAATTTTTGTTAAATCACCATAACCAATGTTCATATCGTTGACAGATGAAGGTATCAACAAATCTACACAAGAGTGATAAGTTTTCATAGTTTGACTATAGTTCATCTTGCCATCATCTTTCTTTTTGAGGATTACTTTATATGTTATAGGTATAGTGTACTCTATTGAGTTATCTCCATGTTGCCACTTAATTTTATCTAAATTTTGTATACAAGACACTTCAGGAACTATTTCTAAACAACACTTAGAGTCATTCTTACGAATGTTTTTGAATAGCGGTGTGAACCTTAAACGTAGGGAGGAGGTTTCCATGTTATAAAAGTTTGTATACATTAAAAGAAACTCTGAAAAAAAAAGAAAAAAGAAATAGAAAATAATGTGGACACAAGTTTCAGTATTTAAAACACAATTTGTGCTCATATTTTTTTAAATGGAACAAAAAATGTTTCGTAAAATTGCTCAAAATACCTAATTAATGCAAGAATATCTAAGTAATTTATGTTAAATGTGTAACCTTCTGATTTTAATCTCCCAGCATTGAATGATACTTATTAATAACACATAATTTTGACGAAAATCTAAATTTAATTTTTTACTAAAATTTAGTACTAAATACGCCTTGACAATTTTGACATGACTGTCATTTTGAAACTCAAATATTAATTTTAATGTCAGGAAAGTCATAAGTATTTATGAAATAATGAGATCCAACCTTTTTGTGGGTCAGTCGGAACCAAAGAGCTTTTGAAGAACACCAGCCCCCTTATTCATAAAAAAATACAACCATTTGCTAAACCTATTTTACTTAAAATATGTTTTGTCTCGTTCTCTCAGTGTCAAATATTGAAAAGACGAAAAGGGACAAAACAGGTTTTAACTAAAACAGCTTTAAGAAACGGTTGATACATTTTATAAATATGAGGGCAGGAAAACACAGTCCCGTGGTCTAGTGGCGTGACGTGGCTTATTATAATATGATATTCAAATTCTGCTTTTTAGGGTTCCGTATCCAAAGGGTAAAACGGGACCCTATTACTAATTTCACTGTCTGTCTGTCGTCAGTCTGTCTGTCACGCTGTATCTAATGAACCGTGATAGCTAGATAGTTAAAATTTTCACAGATAATGATTCTGTTGCCGCTATAACAACAAATACTAAAAACAAAAGGAAATAAATATTTAAGTAGAGCCCCATACAAAAAACGTCATTTTTTTATAAACACACAAGTCTCGTCTCAAACTTACTTTGGGGCTAGCTCAATCAGTGTTTTTTGTCCCTATATTTATATCTATTTATATTTTTATAGATAACTAGCTTTTGCCCGCGGCTTCGCTCGCGTAGAGGGGAATTTATCAAAATCCTTTCTTAGGGGATGCGTACGTTATAGTAGCTTTATGCATGCAAAGTCTCAGCTCGATCGGTTTAAAATTGACAAAGTTTCATACAAACTTTCATCCCCTACGCGTATATATATATATATATATATATATATATATATATATATATATATCCTTACTAATATTATAAATGTGAAAGCGTGGATGTTTGTTACGCTTTCACGCAAAAACTACTTGACGAATAATCATGAAATTTTGTACACATATTCTGGGAGGTACTAGAAGTAACATAGGGTACTTTTTATTAAAAAAAATAAATATTTAAAAAAAAAATAAAAAAAAAAAATTGTCAACAAATATCAACATTTTCTATAGTTTTAGCTGTTTGGAATTTTTGAGGTTAGGTACCATTGTTATTTTTAACTGTCACTGAAAGCGTATGTCTAAAATATGCCTCGGAAGCGTAAATCTACACTATCCAATTATTTAATGGATTCGATGCGAGCGAAGCCGCGGGTAAAAGCTAGTATATATATATATATATATATATATATATATATATATATATATATATATACATATATTAAGTAAGATTTAAAAAGGGAATCAGAATAGTGATGGGTTGCTAGCCGTATAATCATTTTTTCATTCGATAAGCTTCAAGGAGTCAGGGTTGTTTGCAAAGACAGACTTAGGTCTACACTTCTCAGAGTAGTTCTCACAAGTAGTTTTATGGTTCTGGTTTTTCTTTACTACTTCGGAACGGTCTTCAGCATCTTTGGGCGACCATTGACATACATAATATATTTGGAGAAGACTCCACTGCCTCCATGGTCTAGTGGTCAAGCCGTTTGCTTTGTAATCAGGAGGTCGTAGGTCCGAATCCCACTGGGAAGCATACTTTGTGAAAAGTTGTTTTCAATCTGGTTAGGATTTTGCAACTTTGAATCACCTGATTATCCGAACAGAAAGATGATTTCGTGTTTCGGAAGGTACGTATAAACTGTGGGTCCTGGACGCCATCTAGGGTTTGCTTAAACCTATCTAAGGAGTTCTAGTCTACCCTTCGGGTTGCGGAGGTCAGACGGCGGTCGCTCTGTGTAAAAACCAGTAACCTCGACAAATCACCTAGGTTAGGTAGCGAACCTCAGGCTCTGAAGCGTTACAGCCGTGGATGTAAGCGGGAACGCATTATCTGAAGAAAAAAAATGGTTTAACCTGCTTTAACAGTGAAATGTGTGCTAACGGCCGCTTCAGTTCCAGTCTGCGTTTAAGGGGATACATGAATTTTTCGGAGTCCAGTGCGGATGTGAAGCTTTTCTTCCCACATTTGCAAAAAGTGGCTGTTTTTCGCAAATGTGCAAAGAAAAGCTTCACGATCTTACTTTAAACTGTCTACAGTGTAGTTTATAAATTAGTTTGAAGGTTTATCTAAGGCATGACCAAGACAACATTGTAAATGATATCTCCGTTTCCTTTCAAATAAGTTATTCCAAATAGGGGCAGCACTGGGCCCCGAAAAATTCAGTTTAGTAAAAGACGGCTTTGATTACTATCTTTTAATTTCCAAAACTCTTTCTACTTTACAATAATTACATCATGCACGTATTTTAATTTATACAAATTTAGATTTAATACACGATATGCGAATGAATTATTGCTTCTAAAATTTAAAGATGTATGTTTATCACCCTTGTTACATACATTACACGTAATTACGAAATGTCTCCCACGTAATGAATAAAATAATCACAGGTTAGTCGCCGTCCATATGTAATACTCTGTAACGCCATAATTATTCGGTTTGTATAATAAATATTTACATTGGGTAGTAACGAGGTTCACGGCGAAGGAAAGTAACCTATTTTATGACGAAGAAATGTAAATAAAATGCTCATTCACGGCATCATTCGGTTTTATCCGAAAGCGTGTAGGGTAACCACGAAACAAAGAAAAAGGTGAATTTTCTTTGTTCCGTGCGTGTAACCATCAAAAAATATATAAGAAATTTTCCTCATCATGCCGTTCAAAAATTGTCGCTTATTATGTCAATAACTATTCGAAATACTTTTGAATGCTATTCGAGTATGTTTTGGCGCAAAAAAAGTGTTTTTGATTAGTTACATTACATGGATCTTTATTTACTGCTGGACTGTCAACAGCATTTTTGATTCTACATAGTAACATTCATGTTCAGTTTTCAAATTGGTTTTTTAATCCCTAGAGATTTTCTTTTTTTCATTGCAGTCCTGAGAGAATTAGCAGTAACATTAGCTCCAAATATTTTGAGATAAAAAAATACATCGTTTTTCAAATAGATGAGCTAATAAATTATTATGTTCCTAATTGTAAATCTTTATTTAGTTATTGATCAAACGATGACACCGTAGAATCACATTGTTCAATTTTTTTCGCCAAGGATTTCAATACAACATATTTTTACAATTCATACAACAATTCCATCAGCGATTCTATTTACATCTAAAACATTAGATACTACATAATTACAACTCGTTATTGTAATATAGAGCAATACATTAATAGCCTTATAGATGATATGGCATCATCTTTAATTTTATTTATATCTACATATGTATTAATACAAGAATGACTTTTGTATAACTAAGTAGCCTGTCTATATAATGCAAAGGCTAAGTTATATGTATCTGTAATTGCCTATCAACTTTAGACATGGCTCTGACTTGTTGATCATGGCAACACCTACATACGATTGAAGTCAAAATAGGATTGCAATTTTCTGTTGGGATTATGGTTGATATCATAATATTGCATGAAAGAAGCACGGAATAGACAAAAAGTGGAAGTGCTACATGCCAAAATAAGTATCAGGACCGTTGTCGCCAAACTTACACAAATTAACCACTTTGACATTTGCATCACATTGCATTAGTTGGTAGTTTTTATTTATTTCAATAATGGCCTTTAGGCTTCATTAATAAGATTTATTTTGTCACAAAGTACTTACGATGTTTTACAATCTGTAAAACATAAACTTTATTGAGTGCTTAATTATGACACGCGCGCCATGCCCTCTTGGCACTTCCACCGTTTTTCTCTTCCTTGAGGTAAAGGTATATAAAAAACGGAAACTGTACAGGATATATATTATAACGGTTATGTTTAAAAAATTTTGGTTCATCAAACAAATTAGTGTTTATTATAGATACCTCACAATAACATTCTCCATGTAAGCAAGAACGAATTAAGAGGCCGCACGACACCGCTGTTGAATTTTATCCAATGCCTTCATGTAAAAATCTTATTACTTTATTGTTTTAATTGGTGCCATGTCGCTAAGCTATTTTTTGCTAAAAGTATTATCATTGTCAGTACATTCACAATAATTTTATTAAATAGATACATCTAATGAATATGACTAGATACCTCATGCGTAATATTAATACTATGACTAGATAATGAGATCATCGGGAAAGCCAATTGGTAAAAAAGTCATGATAATTTTAGTAAGTACCTAAATTGCAAAATTTCGGATGCCTACTCTATTTAAGTATAGCTACGTACATAAAAAGCGAACAGTATAGTTGCTTTAGTGTAAATGATAAATAAAGTGGTCCATTGTTCAA